>OU795036.1:47383580-48724294 GCA_917208275.1 Patella pellucida | reverse complement strand
CGATGAGATATAGGCATACTGTGATGTGTTTGTTTTTAGCAATCTGATTAAAACACAGTAGGCCTATCATATTTCGTTTTGTTTTTTATAGTTCCACATTTCTTTTTACTTGTCTCAACAACACTAGGATCTGGAAGAGTTGTTATATAACTTGTGTCCTGGTTGAAGTGAGGGATTACCCAATGAAACAGTCTGTTATGCCGAGTTCTAGCCCAGCGATGCACAGAACTGTGGGTAAACCTCTAGAAACGTCAACTCTGATTTATTAATCAATGCCTGACCTGACCTTATACTTCAACCAGTCAGATCTTCCATGTGGTGTAGGTCATCAATTGTATATTAAAAAAAAGAACGAAATATAGATTTGAATTTTAATCAGATTGTGTTTTAGCTTTGATTTGATGACTTTATTTTCACCTGGCAAACTTAATTTCTTTATTATGAATGCATGTAATGTAAGTTAATTTCATACTATTAGCATTAATTAATAATACCCATTCCAATGGAGTGAAATACCTTTAGTTTATCAGCAAATATTGTCACTCAAGCAGTGTTTTTATCAAAATTGATATTGACATTCATACAGTGTATATAGTGCGAATTGCAATGGTTTTTAATTCTTGAGAGATGAGGTTCCTTATCTAACTACTATATAATGAGCATTACACATGTTACTGTAAATATATATACTACAGTTTAGGCCTATGTATATCATAGCTTACTGGTACCTTAAGGGTTTCAATTGAATATAAAATATATACTGTATGATATGTACAATCTAAGAAAATAGTAGGTCTATAGCTTATTTTTATTTACAGATCTATTTTTATTTTAATAAAATTTGTCTAATCTATTAGTATTATAGATGGCTATGTCTAGTTTTACAGGTCCTTTCAAACATGCTGGCCTATTAAAAGCTAATGTCGTAATGAATAACCTAGGCGGCTACTTAGTGTGAGTACATTAGTAAATACATGTCTGGAATTCGACTTATAATCCAGGCATTAAAATCACTGTTTACTTATTCTTGTATACACTTCCTTTCAAGTTTCAAGCCAGATAGCAAAAAAATAAAAATAAAAAGTCTATGGATGTGATCAATACACTATAATAATACAGGGCTACACAACTGTCACCAAACAGATGGCAGAAAACTAGTGTGCTATTAAACTTGGCACTGATATTGTTCAGATAGAAAGTGTTCTCATATTCTGTCCCAAATATATCAAAAGAAAACATATGTATATTATTATTTGGTAAAATGTAGTTGACATTTGTTAAATATGTTATGAATATCAGTATATGAGTATGACATCACATCCATCTTCATCTTGTGGATTCAGGTCTACCTCCATCTAATGTCAATGATCTATTATTATGAGACTACACAGTACACATGCATGTCAAAATTAATTCATGTTTCATGGGAATGTCTATTATTATTATACTATCATAAAAACATATCAGCATAAAGACGTTATGGCTGAAAACGAAATATTGCATGCATATTCAATAGTTTGAAAGTTAAATCTGGAAGGCCCGAAATTTGGAAATTACCCTGCGAAGGAAAAGTGCAATATCTTTTCCAGAAAACAGATTCCAATTCAGATATAAGCAGCTAATATTCTCACCTTGAAGCTTCCGCTTGTCAGCCATAGCTAAGAAAACATATGTTTCGATATATAGTGCATGCTATGGTGGATAAACTATATCCGAAATATTAATTGCAGGGCTTAAAACAAGGGGGAATCCTTTCTCATATGACAAATAGCTAAACAAAATGGCTGAAACGGATAATCGACCTTCACAAAAAATAGAGCATCCGCGTCAGAAAAATAGTGCAAGGAGCTTTTTAAATTCTTTTATAGCATATAGCTTAATTTCTAATTGATAAGTGGACTTTTGTAATAGAAGATGTATTCTATTATAAATTATGTTATATAACACTTAAATTATTTTACGAAATCGATCAGATAGTTCGGTAGATTATTCCTCTGCAAATTACCAAACCGGAAATATCGTATACGCATGACGAGAGAATCCTTGAAATGTTTACAAAATTTTCATGCCTGTCAATGATTGAAATTAAGTTATGATTAATTGTTACAACAAATTAATCAGAGTGATTATTTGATGAAACTGTTTGTAAGTAACTGTTTAAACAATCGTTAGGTGAAGCGTTGAACATTACCAATAACAATACCTGTTATTGGTCTTTTTCTCTGGACTAAACTAAATCAGTTTTGTGGAGTTATACCGTACCCAGTTCCGAGTTAGGCCTAGTTACTGGAGTTACATGTAGCTCTGACTGTTCATGTTTATTATTGTTTTATTAGAATATTTATTTCATAATATAATAATGTTTTTTAAAAATTCAATCGTGATAGTATGTAGAGCAGCCCTATGAGTGAATGTGGCAAATTAGCCTCTGTAAGGCGGGTTATGTGTGTACTTCACACACAGACACTGCTTACCGTGTAACCTTTCCGGAGAACTCAATCAATGGATGATCAAGTTCAGATTAACTGACACCAACAAGATACAGGTGTGAAATAACATTAATTATTTGTTAGCTTTAACACTTCTATGCCGCTTGAGGAACTTGTATTAAAAGCAAAGTTCAGTTATAGTTATTGTCACCTATTCTATTACAATACATACGTACTATATTAAAGTCTCTCTGGATTTTTTAAAACTTGTTCTGTAGGATTAAATAAAAAAGATTCTTGGTTTATATTTAGCTTGGATGAGATTGCTGTTGGTGGGTGTACATGTATTATGGCCCTCATCTATGATTATACATATAAACCATATAAAACACACATGTGGCTGAAAACAAATCTACATGTTGATAAACAGATTTATTATAAATCTTTTAAAAAAACAGTGCGAATAAATTAATTGAAGTAGCTAAAATTAAATTTTACTCTGATAAAACAGCAAATGGAGAAAACAGACAAAACGACCTGTATAAAGTTGTGAATAACCAAATCTGTTGTTTTTTAAATAGGTAATTTTGATATATTTTCATGTTATTCTGCCCGTTATATTGGCGCAATTTATCTTTGATAGTTTTATGCTTATGGGAGCTCAAGTAAATAATATTTGTAAAGAGTGCTAATTTAATATCAGAAATATAGGTAAAATGCGTAAATTTGCAACTATAGTGGCCACTAAGTCACTTGTTAAATCTCTGGTCACTTCTCGATTAGATAACTTTAATTGACTTATTATAGTTGGTTTGAATTTAATTTTACAAAATTACAAAAAGTATAGAAACTTACATTAACTCCTGTTTTATATAATTTGCACTGGTTACTTGTTTCTTATGGTCAACACTCTTTTAGTTATCTTGCACCTGTTTTATGTACCGGTAATAATCTACCAATTTTTATATTCTTTTAAAAAAAACAACTTCAAACACATTTATTTGACTTTTAACTGACTCTGTATACAATCGTCAACATGTCCATAATCTTGTTGTTTATTCATGGTGTTACATTGTCACTTTGTTAAGGGCCCCTGAATATGTTATATGAAAGGGTGCACTATAATTTATACTGATAATAAATATGCTGTAATAATAATATGAAATGGTCTAAAACATGCACTTTAGATCATAAGATCTGCAATTCAGTCAAGTGGCATGTTGACCTCACATTATGTGTACGTGACAAGGAGTAGGGTTGCCTGCCTAAGCTTGTCGTTTTAAAAGGCCCTTATGCGCAAGCAAATTACTGAAATTAAAATGGTTCAAATATGTTAGTCCTGGAATGACCTATAGTAGACATTAAACACTCAAAACCGATCCACAATTTTTTTATCAAAACTGGTTAAGAACTTAACTCAATAGAATGACTCAAATTGATAATGTATGTTTTTCTATATCAGCGACTGTTGTGTTACTTAAGACAGACTTAAAAATCAGTAGGGTGTGAATTGACCATACTGGTACAATGGTATGAATATTACAAATATCTTGATATTATATTGGGTTTTTTAGCTAAAGTTAGATAAATTGTGATGGCTCAAAAGAAAGCTTTAGATCTTGATCTCAGTCTAACTGGTTCACAAATATCTGCGGGACTGTCATCTGGAAAACGTCCTCGATCAGCTCAACAATCAAAACGATCGTCTCCTGGCATTGAACCAAGGAAGAACAAGGTAGGCTTGTTTCTGTAATTTTTTCAAGAATTTGGTAATGTTATTATTGTAGCCTTTATATATCTCATGCATTTAACTAGAAAAGAAACTTCGTTCACGAGAGGAGTTAGAATTCTGTTTGTTCCTTTCGATCCTCAAATGGAAAAAAGGATTTACCATTCTATTAGGTAGAGTAGAACCTTAATTTTCATGTGAGGAGTTATTCTTAGTTTGTGTTTTTACTAACACTAATTAAAATTTCCACCGCTGAAAACCATCTGCATCTGTCCAGATTGCTATCCTGAATTTGGATATGTACCAGTAGTAAATTTTCTAATGATAGTTTGTTAAGTGTATTAAATTAATATGATTTATTTGTAGACAAGTAGTTTAAGAGAAAGATCAGGTAGCATAGGAGAATTAAGTAAACGAAAACCATCACCAGGTAATTATATTTTATGTAAGGTATATACTATTTCATAGCGTGAACTGAAGTCCAACCAAATACACATTGAAGTACATGTAAAAGAACTTGTCACAGAGTTGAAATTTGATGAAGAGTTAACAGAAACACTGCTGTCAAGGAAAAATCAGCCGTTCACTCATAACCATGCCATAGCAAATCTCTAAATGACCAAAGTGTTGTCAAAATCTGAAAGAACTTATGACTTCTATATTGTCCACAAGCTAAATATGGTGATTTTTAGAACCATCAGGGGAAAACATCCATGAAGTTACGGTCTGAAATCTGAAACATGCCAATGTCAAAGGGAACAGAGGTCTTTTTGAGATAAACCAATATTTTAAGTTTTGTCAAAATCACATAAAAATTGTGACCTGAAGAGTGCCACAAACAAATTGTGGATGGACGGACAGGGACGGCATTAATATATTATGTCAATATAAAAATGTGGGCATATAATAATGATAATTTTGTTTAATCAGTGTGCAGATCATGTTTGAACATATAATGTAGGAGAGTGACTTTTCAGGCAATTATGGTTTAACATTATAAATATATTAATAGATATTAAATAATTTTTGAATGTAGATAATACGAATCACAATATATGATAATGTGGAACAATAAGTAATTATTCTATTTACACTTCAATAAGTTTTTTTTAAGATAACAGGATAACGAAAATGTATCATACATTGATTTAAGAATTAATTACACTTTTTTGTTTTGTCTGCTGTCATTAGTGCTATTTTCTAACTTCGGCAAAATTGTTATTTCAGGTTTATCTACTCCATTATCAAGCCACAGAAGTGAGCAGAGTGATATTTCGTCTGTTAGTAAAAATGCTCTTAGTATTCGAGGTAGAACAAAAAGGTAAATTAAAAGATAACATACACAGTTTTGACATATTGGTATCTGCATTTAAAGAATCATTGCAAATTAAAAGAAATTAAAATTTTTGCATCACTGCTATGTGCCCATTTCACTAAACTGTGTAAGTATAAAACTCATACATGTACTTCAGTACAATTTTCTTATTTGAAAAAGCTGTAAGTTGTTTATATTTAAACAATTAGTGAAACAGGTTCCCTTAAATCCTTTGAAATACTTGTATAATATGACTGTTATTATCATTATCAGTGTCCTTTATTTTTTTAACATTTTTTTTCTTTTCTTCAGTTTGTTTCTTAATCTTTTTAAAATTTTCTCATATCATTTATTATTTCATGATATATCAGAATTGTGTAACTTGATACATTGATGTTTTTAAACTCATTTATATGATCATTGGTTTGCAACATGTTTAATCAATGAATATTGTAAACTGCAGTGACTAATTAATATGGATAATTACTTACAATATGTAAAAACCAGATGAACTAGATATTAAATGCTACAATTTAATGCCCTAGAAAGATATTATGTAAGCTTACTTTAAATTTATATGATGTTTTAAAATTTTCAGTAATGATGATTTTCTTGCATTATTTGAAAATTCACCTCAACCAAAGATAAAGAAACCTGCCACAGTATCAACAGTTAGTAATCATAGTAAAAAATCTCTCAAAAATTCTTCTAAACTGGTCTGGGACAATCAAGTAAGTATGACATATTACTCCTATCACAAATATCTTATATTATATAAGCTTATTACTTTTCTTTGAATGATCACACCATTATACAAATTTTTAATTTTGCACACATTTTTTTCAACTCATCTATTTAAGTTAAAGGACTGTAGTGTCAATTTACTCAAGACATTACTTTTTTTTAATGAAAAGGGTATCATTAAAAACATTCTCCTATATGGACACATTCTTTTACTGAATGTAGTAGTTGATGATTTTTCTTTTCAGACGTTAAAAGGAAAGCATATTACTACTAATGGCTCCAGAAATAAGCCTGGACTTACGTCTGATCGCTCGGAGCCGCATAATATATTTCATCCACAGATAGACAATGATAGTAGCTCTGAAGAAATTGAAGATATAGAAGAAAGCCTTTCTCGTTCCATTAATAAATTGCAAACTCTCCAGAATCAACTGTCAGGAGTCAACAATAATGCTACTGAAGATTTTAAAACTACTAAGACATCTCCAAGACAATCTGCACCAGTTAGTAGTAGTATTGCCAATAATATGACCTCACAAGGATTGTCTCCCAAAAATAAAGGCCCTTTATCAAAAATCGAAAAATCTTACCAAAATATTAATCACAAGGCTCCAGTTAATCAAGTTCCTAAAACAAATGATAAACACGTAGGTTTAAACGTAGCAGAAGATTATATTCAATCTTTAAACACAGCTGCAACCAAAATTCAAAAATGGTATCGACGCCATGATGTCCGTCAAAAAGCTAGCTCTGCAGCTGTACGGAGACTACTAAGTCAGAAACACAAAGAAAAGATAGAAGAAAGGAACCATGATGTACATGTATCACTCTCTGAGAAACAAATAGAAGAGAAGAAAATAGAAGAAAGAAAGAAAGTGAGAGAAGAAAAAGCTCGTTTAGCCAGGAAACAAGCAATACAGGTACCAGAAGATTTTGTCTTTATTATACCAAACATTCTATTGCCCAGAACGTCACAAAAATTTATGAGTAATATTTCTGTCATAAGCAGGGCCGGATGAACCATGGGTCAAAGGCCCGAGGGCCCCCCACATTAGAGGCCCCCTACACAAATCTCAGTTGCGTCCTGCTCCCCTCCTCTAGAAATGCCATCATTTCTATGGATTGGTCCACAATGCGCTAATTTTGTGGCAGAATTTATACTTCGAAATAGCCACATTAGTGCCTGAATTGCCAGGAAATCATGTTTCCGGCCTCCAATTTACGAAAATTTCAAGGGGGGATACCCCCTCGCAGTCGCCTTCGTGGTCGGTGATCAGGGGTCTCCCACATGTTTGAGGCCCCAGGGCCCTACCATGGTTAATCCGGGGCTGGTCTTATGTATGTGTTATTGGTTATCCTACAGCTCATTCTGTCTTGTTAATTTAACAGACATTACATGAGCTGCAATGGTTGTGTGTTTAGGTTACTGGACGATTGGAATATCTTGACGGCATAGAAAACAGAGCTATTAACTTACTGTATTGCAGTGTTTCGCATTTCATCAGTCAAATAGCTGGATTCTTTAGTGAGATACACCGTGCAGTTTTCACTTTGAAACTGACTTATAAATGAATGTTATGTTTTTTTTAGGATCTACAAAAGAAAAGGGAAGAAAAGAAAGAAGAAGTAAAGAAAAAAACTGAATTAGAAATCTCATATTTACAAGCAAATGGAAAACTAAGGAAAACTCCATCTAACACTAGTTTAAATAGTAAGAAGAAGAGTTCTCCAGTTAATCCTCTATCACCCGTTGAACCCTCCTCTAGTCGAACTGAAAGATCTGAGGCAACACTTACAAATGGTAATGTTCACTCAGCTGTAGATGAAATATTTCAGGTAAATAAATATGTGAGCAAAAGAAAATTAAAGCATTATATTTGGCCTGGCCTATCACCATTTGCATTATTTTCAATATGAGTTTGTGTTCTGTAAAACAAAATGAAATGAAAGGAAAGGGTATAATTAAATGAATTGAGCAAATTCTATTATAGATTGAACATTAGTTTTAAATAACTTCCATGATTAAAATACGCAATGTTTTGTAATTGGATTGAATTTTATATTTGTTCTTTCTTTAATTAAATAGTCAGGGCCATTTTCACCAAGATCAAGAAATTCTTTTGGAGCTGAAAATGTGACACCTAAATCAACTGCCAGGAAAAGTCCTAGTCAAGCTGCAACTCAGAGCACATTAAATGATTTGTTTGATACTCTGAGAAAACTTGAAGCAGAGGAACATTTAGTAACACCAAGACCTGAAAAGAAAAAAAATACATGGAGTAAGGACATACACAACATTTAAAAAAATTAACCTTTGGATAAATAAATTTGTTAAAAAATAAATGAATAAAAGATATTGGTGAAAGAAATTGTTCGAAAAAGCTGCTTAAATATTATTTGAAACTCTGACTGTGAGTTTATTTGGTAAAATGATCATATTTTCAACTGATTAAATTAAAACATTTGGAAAGCTATTGTCCTTTCATTCAATCTGTTGACACATTTCAAAAAGTAGTTGATGTTTCAATTTTTTCAGTGGATGAAATTACTAAAGATGATGATACTGATGACAGCAAGGAATTTAATCTAACAGCTGAAAATTTATCAAAATTGGGACGTACTAAGGATGGTCTTGGTAAAAGTGGTTTCTTAACAGATGATAAATTAAAGAGTATCATCACCTTCTTAGATGAAGTTCAAGTTAGCGACCGAATTAGTGTCATTGACTCTGTAAGGTTTCACTCTAACTTTATAATTAATTTTGTTTGTAATGATTGTTTTATTACATTTTTGAATGAAACAGCTTGGATACTAAATGTTTGTTATTCTAAAGGCTGTAAAATAGGAACTTTCCCTTCAAATATCATGTTCAATTTTATTGGCTGTGCTAAGAACTCAATACCCTAAAAAATTGATTAGTATGTTATAAATTTGAAATTGCTGACAGCCTCTACTTATACTTTATCGAAATTCATTTTTGATTTTACTTTTGTAATTTCAAAACTTAACAGAACCAGTCATAATAATAAAGTTGGATTTTACTTTTGATATAGGAATTAAAAAAGATTAATGAAGATTTACAGAAACCAGCCATTTTAGTACCAGATGGAGAAGAAATCGCTCATATGGAACAAGCTCAAGCTGTGGCTAGTGAAGTTACAAATACTGTTTTATCACAAAGATTGGAATTAGATGAAAAGAAACGAACAGTACATATGTTGCAGAAGGCACTGGTAAAATATTTATGTGGAATTTTTAAGTCTGACGGACTTGTTTTTTAATAAACAATAATAAATTTGTTATAATTCAAAATAAGATGTGGAGAAGATCCTAAACAAGACATTTGATCAAATAAAATCGCATATATATACCATAGCATATTATATAATTGTCTACATTTTTTTGTAGAATCAACAAAGAGAGTTAACTGTAAGGCATGCAAAAGAAACAGAGAAAGAAATGTCAAAGCGGTTAGATTTTCAGAAAGATGAATATGAAGAAGCTATCAAGCGTCATTTATCATTCATTGATCAAGTAGGTTCTATATTTCAGCTAGTACATGTGACGTTAACTCTAAACTAATGATGTTTTCATTATATTACGTGTTGTAATTTATTGTTTAGCAGTATATCAGTGGTATTTTTGTTTTAGTTGATTGATGATAAAAAGAATTTAAGTGAGAAATGTGAAACACTGGTTAAAGAATTAAAAACTGTGGATAAAAAATATCAAGACAAGATTAAAAATTTAGATGATAATCATGGTTTAGAAATTTCCAAAATAAAAGATATTCATGCAGCAGCTGAGAAACTTCGAAGAGAAAAATGGATTGAAGATAAGACAAAGAAAATCAAGGTTTCTATTCAAATTTGTTTAAACAAACATACATAGACAATTTCATTTTGACTAATCAAATCCAACTCCAGATGATGCAAGCGTTCCAAATATCTGTTTCTGGTTTACTTGTCATTGCAATCAAAAACCGATAAAATAATAACAGGTCCAGCCAATTTCAGAGATTAGGTTAAACTGAATGATTGAGTCAGAAATTGCTATGAATAGTCACTCATGCCCTGAAAAGCTTGTGGCTTGGTGAGTAAGACATTGGCTTGCTAATCTGTTAACTGAGAAAGTTCAGGCATAGTTCCACCTTGTCGGTTGTGCAGGATAGAAGATGAGACAAAAACCAAGGTCCCATGTGCGCATTGGAGTGTAAGTAAAAGATCCCGCGGCAGTTGGAATTGGAGCAGAAGTAGGATGTTAAACCCCATTTCATTTCTTTGTAAGCGTGGATTGAGCATTACGGTACTTTGTTCATATTCCACTGTAATACTTTTCTAAATTTTATTTCACATTGACAACAGTCGCCTACATAATGTTATATATGGTTCTATTGAATCTTTTTGTCCATATCAACAATTTACAATGTCAAAACAGAATTAACTTCCGCTTACTCTTGCAAACTATCAATTGAATCGGGTGTATTACTAATCAATATGGTCTTGATCCTTAATTAATTATCATGATCATTGATCAATAATAAGCAAAAAGTGAGGCAAATATAATAGGAATGGGGTATTATTTTACTATGTATTTTATGTAGGAAATGACTGTAAAGGGTCTAGAACCAGAAATACAAAGATTAATAGCTAAACATAAATCTGAGATGAAGAAAGTAAAACAGATACATGATGCTGAACTTCTTCATGCCGATGAACGAGCAGCACAGAGATATGTTAATATGACAGAAGAATTAAGAGATCAGTTAGCTAAAGAAAAGGAAGAAGCTTGTAGAAGAGAAAGAGAACTCGCTAAAGAAAGGTACATGGCTGTTAAAGATACTCTCCTGCGTACAAACTGTGCGATTTGATGATATATTTGGACTAAAAACATGTTCAAACCAATTAATCTATCAAAAATTTGCTTCAAATCCCTCTCAAAACATTCTTTTGGTGGGGAGATACCACAAGCTAAAAATAAACTTTTGTTTAGACGCCATGTCTTTCAGCTCAATTCATTATGGGTGGGCCCAATTTTTCGGAATGTATATCTCATTACTGACTGTCCATTTATCATAAATAATATTAAGACCTAAGTAAATTCTTAATTATTGTCTTTTGTATACGGGTTGAAACCCCTCAGTGTTCCCAAAACCATTAAATTTGATCTAGAAATAACAACCGCTCCTTTAGTTAAGTTAGCACACAATAAGCTGGGTAGAAATACTCTGACATTTTTAGCCAGTGCTTGCTCCATGGGTATTTTTTAGGTAATCCAGTATTTTTCTAGTAATGTGTTCTTTTCACTCCTTTGATCTTGTTGTTGTCATGCATGGTTTCTTAATTGTTGTTATTGCTTGCCTATATATAATTGCTCTACACATTTGTTACTGTACTTGCTTGAAAACGTTGAGAGAATACTCTTCGAAACGTCGCCTAAATAAATCAGTAATTGTTCTTCCATAAGTATTGTTATAGTTTATTGTATATATATACTTTCCATTTATACCAAATTTGCCATGCTTGTATTGGATATTACAGATAATTTAGGAAACAATGTGCACTGTCCAAAAGATGAGACTACAATCATGTTCCATACTTTAATTGGAAATAACCACCTGATAAATACTTATGGGACATGTATCTATAAACTTTGTATTGAATCAAATTATATTATAACAGCTGGATATTACAGATAGTTTAGGAAACAATGCACACTGTCCAAATGTTGACACTACAATCATGTTCCCTCGAGAAACTACAAAGTTGGTGCTATCATCCATAATCATGTTTTCATATACCTGTAATCAGTTTCAGAAATCTAGCTGAGACATGCCTTCATTCATAAATCAGAAAGGGAATATATTAACAAATTAACTGTGGATCTGGAAAATATGTGTCTTGTTGTTTAGATGATAGGAAACACATAGTGCACGCTAGAGTTGTAATTAAAGGAACTGTAGTGTAAAAGTCTTCTCCATAGAAAATTTAAGTTACCATTAGTCAGAAAAAAGAATTTTTATACTTAAATTTTCACTACGGTTGTGTGTTTCTATTTCCAGATATGAGAAACAACTTCAACAAGAAGAGTTGGCTTATCAACAGCAAAGACGTAGATTATACACTGAAATACAAGAAGAAAAAGATCGTCTATCAACACAAGGAACTCGTCAAAGATCAGATTTAGAAACCCTTAAAAGACAATTAGAAGATAATCATAGACATGCTTTAGATGCCATGAAAACCGAATATGAAAAATCTAGGGAGGAGCAGGAAAAACGCCATACTGTAAGTAAAATAATGAATGCAGTAGAATCTGTATGAGCATCCACTCCTATTCAGCGACATCTCTTTGTAGGCGGTCACGATAAATTCCCCCCATTAAAAATTCTATTGTTTCATCTCTTTGTTCAACGGTCACTCCTCTAATGCGGCCAGCGGTCACTATTTTACTTAAAAATTCAACAAAACATGGCTCATTCAACGGCCATTGTTGAATAAGATAGTCCTACCATCTTGTCTTTCTTTGTAACAATCCTGCTAATCCCGTGAGTAGTAGTTAATTAACTGGACCCCCACTGATCAGGTAAAACGAAACGTAAAAATAACAATTAACCTGGGATTATCTGTTAAATAATCTTTTGTTTTATTAAGTAACTGACCTGATCATTGTTTTTACACGTAACCACACGTTATTTCATACTGATTGAATGAAATGAAAGTACCGAGTTTTGTCATGATCATCTAGTATCTCTTTTCCATTGCCACTTTGTTGTTAAACAGACGTTTTAGCGCCTCCTATAATATTACATACAGAGTAACACCCCCTGCAAACGGCGATGAGTTATTGTGCATGTGCGTTTTTGATAAAATAAAATTAATTCATCGATTTTCTTAACAAAAATGGATAAATATTATCGAATGCATCACAATGGTAGACAGTAGTATCGAAGGTTGGTACACAATGACAAGTTTACATAAGTTATGTCCGAGATTATGATCATTATGGTGCTGGATTAGCTGAAACCATTGTAATATTAATATTGGTCTATATTTAAAATGACTAAATCCAGTACAATTGAGGTGTAAATATTTTATCCATTTCATAACAAAGAGGTTTATTAATATTAACCAACTTTTACCTGTTGCATCCTGTTCTAGCATTTATGTTTATATATTTCCTCTTTGTTAAGTTTTTTTGATTCTTTTTTACATCAGTTACATCTACTTTTGTATAATTATTGTTTTGTAGGGTGAAATACAAGATTTACAAGAAAGACTAAGATTAGAGAAAGAAGCTTGGGAAGAGAATTATATGAAGAAACAGGAAACTTGGTTGATGCAGAAAGAAAGGGAATTAAAAGACAATGTGCGTCGCGACCGAGATAAAGAAATTGAACTGGTGATATCACGATTAGAAGAAGATGCTACATCATCAAGAGAAGAATGTGAGAGAACAGCAGAAAATAGAATCAAGTATGTATATTATTGATTGATGGATGGTACCTCCATTTTTTTTGCCAGGTTATTATTTTAATTTTATTTCCATATATTTTTTACACCAAAAAATATAAAAAAAGTTTTTTTTAATAGTCAAATGAGCATGTAACTAAAATGTTGGCTACCTCCTTTTCTTAATAATTTGTGCTGTTTAAATATAAGACAGTTTCATTTATTGTAGCTGGGTTTTACTACAAGGATATTCACAGGGCCAAGAAGGTATATTTATATGATAAAGTACCATCTCTCTGGTTTTGTTCAATACCAATATGTTTGAATGGACTTTTGTAAATATTTGTACTAATTTCTTTTAATGAAGGAGATTCCGTGAAAAATATGATTGTGAAATGAGAGAATTAGAAAAATCTGAGAAACAAGCTATACAGAAATATAACCATGTTAAGGTATTATATACTTTATTGTATTTTTACCCATTCCACGAGGAGGGCTTTGCATTACTACATACTAAATGTTTCAATAAGACTTCTCATAACAAACTGTTGAGTTAAATGGTGATTTTCATAAACTATCAAATTAAATTGTGATATAAGTTAAATTTATAATTTCTAAGGCATTAATAGCTTGATTACAAGGTTAAAAAATATATTGTTTTATTTTGTTTATATAAACCGGCTGAATGTTTTATTTTATTTCCATAAACAGGCTGAATGTTTTATTTTATTTCTATAAACAGGCTGAAATGGCAGAGGTTGAAGGAGAAAATGCTAGATTAAAAGTTGTGATAAAACAAAAAGACAGAGAAATAGTCGATACCAAAAAGGTATGTTAAAATATACTTTAAATTTATACACTGATGTTAAACTGTACAGATTTCTTCATCTGATTATTATTTAAACTTATTGATAAATATTGTTTAAGATTTATAATGACAGATACAATTTGTAAACATTGTACATACATGGTTCAATTTGTATTACAGTTAATTGAAAAACTACAGGAAGAAAGGGGAAAAGTATCAGATATTATAAGACAAGAATTCGCTGATAGAATTGTTACCACAGATGAAGAAAATAAAAGAATAAAAAATGACATATCAGAACTTAGAGCTAAACATCGCATAGAAATAGAAAAAACTAAAAACTTATCTGAAGAAATTCGCAAACAAAAAGATGAAGAATTGGATGAGGTGCATAAGAGGTAATTTGTACCATAATATTTTGTTTACATCGATTAAATTTTACCAGCAAGTGCCACCTATAATATTTCCTAAAAATATTTGATGGGCCTCTTTTTAATCCGATTGAAAATAGTTTTAATACTATTGCAGATTATCAACTACCGATATTTTGTTTATATTTTCAATAATGAATTTTAGTATACTGTGAAAAGTGAGATATTGGGTCAATTCAAGTCCTAGTGTAACACTAGTGTAGTGCTGTGTTAACTCAACCTCAGACCCCCTCTGTATCAATCTGAGTTAAGTTCTGTGATGTTGAGTTTACATGGATATATTTACACAATATGAACACCAGTGTCGTATCTGTAAACCAAACACTTACTTATAAGTTATACCCGAGCCCATCAGTTTGTCTATATTTTCAATATACTTTAACAAACTAATAAGACAAGGAGTTTTATGCAATATCATTTCTTATTACATAAAAAAGGAGATATTGCAGTAGATTATGAAATTTATCACACAAGCGATATCTACTGTAGAATGTATTATTGGGTGATGATAGATATTATCTTATTAAAAATAACTTTAACACTAAGCCGTAGGTGTTAAATAAAATCTAAGTTCAAGTCATTTATTACAACACTGGTGTGACAAAAAGGGAATTTCTTTTAAGACTTTTAGGTTTAGTTTTATGGTTTAAAATGATTTTTTTCTCCATATAAAGGCCAAAATGAAAGACAAAGAAACATTGAACTCAGACCTGCTGATTTACAAGAAATTTCAGATAGAAAATTTCTACTGAATAATGATCAAATGAGATGACGAAATTTCAACATAGATCCTAGTCACTTTAACTTCCTTGACGTCTTAGTTTTACCCAATTTGGCCAGCTCATGCAAATTCAATGCGTTGAAACAGGAGACAAAAACAAAGAACAATAGTGTTATTTTTTTTAAAAATTTTCCACCAGTGATAACACTCAGACACTGGTGGAAACGCTTGTGCTAAATCTAGAGGCTCAGGTTAAGGCACTTAAAAGAACACCAGTTATACACCCTTGTAACAAAACCTTAACTCAAGAGCAGCCCGAGACTTGATTTGTCTAGAAAAAGCACACGGCAAAGGATGATCAGCAGATTCATAACTATATTGATACCAGAGTAACTGCATGAAACTATTACACCTTTTCAGGACATAATATATGCACATACACAGTACATACCAACCTTATAAATGGGGTGGGGGGGGGGGTAACAACTATTCTATTGTATAGTGTACGGTAATGGTATTTAAATACTAAACTTTTTCATCTGCAGAGTAAAACAGGCCATTTTAAAGAAAGAAGATGTAGTTAGTCAGCTGCGACAACAATATCAAGCTGCCTTGAAGAGAGCAGATCATTTGGAAGGTCTTTTAGAGCAGCAACGCAAACAACTATTAGCAGGAAAATAGAATCACAAACTTACATGTTTATCAAACTAATTGTTATAATATCCATGATAAAAGCATTATTCTCCCTCCAATGAAGAGATTAATTTATTAAAATTATTTTGTAGTTTTTTAATATATTTGTTATTTAAAGGGCAGAGATGCGTTGAAATGGGATGTATCTTTTTATACTCCAAAGAATATTTATACATCTTATTGAAATGTTTTTTCGTGATGTTAAGAATGTGAAAACAATGTGTTGATTTGATCAAAGCTGAAGGTTATTCTATAGCTAACTCTGTCCATCTCTCATAAAAGTAAAAGATAAACTAATTAAGTATCATAGCTTAATAAAGGGGAAAATTTTACTGAAGTTAATACTTCTTTGAATAGAACATCAGATATGATATCTCAAATGTTTAAAAGAGATTCCTTTAATAGTCATTTTGTTTTGTCCAACTCATGCAGAATAGGTCTTGATAATAATTAGGGGATAAACACCTAATGCGGCTTGGGTCCTAAATGATCTTGGGACATAATAACACCCGTCTAAATGCGAAACAGGAGGTGTTTATCGACATTGTAACATGCTATTTTTTAGGATTTTAAAAGAACTTATTTAACTGTGTAAACTTCAAACTTCGTGGCATTTCTTTAGGCTGCTACAAAGTGAAGTAAAGTTTTCTATAGATCTGATTTGATCTTGTATGTTCATTGAATGAAAGTATAAACGATCAGTTTATTTGTAGTTTATGTATTGGGCAACATATCTATGAATCCATGAAATATGTGTGATATTCAATTCTCTCTAGTTATTTATCTAGGTTGTGAAATAAATTGTAATGAACATAGTGCCTTTTATGCACAGACATATATTAGTCTACATCAATGCAACAATTTTGTAGCTATCCATCTGCTTTAATTTAAAGGAGCTAAATCGCTAACATTTGGGACCTAGAAATTCCAGCATTCTCAATCGAGTGCAAAGCAAATTTCTAGCGTCTGGTTATTCCAGTCTATATACGCCGTCTGATTTGGTGCAATGTGTCTAGCCTCCTCCCTCGAGTCTCTTATAGTACATGATTTGTGTACCAATTTTTAAAAAAATATTTTATCTTTTCCCAGTAAGTTTACATCAATAATGTTGATTTAAATTGACCAATAATTCGTGTTTTCGATGTCAAAGATTTTTGAGGATTTTGAGTTACGGACTTGGGTCCTGAGAAATGTATCTTGAAATTGTTAATCCCTTTACAATTTCAAGATACATTTTTCTTATTAATATACCACTCAGAACAAATAAACGATGAAGAATATGTCCTTTATAGTACAGGTAACTGAGAATATGATTTTAAAAGCGCACAGATTGGCTGTTTTTATATTTAAAGTAATGTAAAATGAATATTTATTGTTTGTATTTATTGTTTGTTTTAGTATTTTGAGGCTGACTTCTAAATCTTGAATCTCAAAATTGTGGAGGAGTGTCATTATAATGATTATATGACACATGGTCTTGAAAAATAGACCATTTGACAACAGGAATCTGTGATTTTAATACACACCTGTTTTTTACCTACTTAAAGAAGGATATAAACAAACTGATTAACTTTCTGTAGTTGAATTGTTAATGGTCAACAATACCATGATAACTAAAATATCTTAGTCTTAATCCAGTTTAAATTAAACTTCTGTTGCTCATGCAGAAATTTTATTTCTTAGGGCATACATGTAAAACTTTAGTTTCTAATTCATTATTCTAATTTTATTTCTGTGATAGTAAAGAGTTTGTACTATAATTTATAAATTGTATGGCAAACCAACTGTATAAGAGATACAGTACAAGTTACATGTATATTATGTCTGCAGATCTGAATCATGAGAACCAAATACATGTATACTAAGATCATGAAGCAGACAATAATTTTAAGCTCTTATATGTTATGTATTATTACACAAAGTGCTTTTATGTCTATAAGAATCTTTGTTTAATTTCTTTATTTATTCTTTGATTTTTTCATTATAAAGTTCAAATAAATCCATAGGAAAATAAATTATTATAATAGTAAAAGTTTATGTTATGTTAAAGGGTCAATCCCTATAATGTTTTTGAGAATAAAACTGCTTAATTTTGTGTTAAAATCCATTAAGATCCCCTACCTTAGGGCCGACCAACTAACTCAATATATGTGATACGTTTTCAAACAACTTAAACCCACCAGTCTTCATCTTGAAATGGAGTCCGGTGTCCCAAACTGTATTATGCTGTGATTTGATAAAACCAGACTTTTATTTTATAAAAATAATGTGTCGGTGAAATTTACCTTTTGTTATCAAGTACAGCACATAGACCATTCACCGTGTAGACCTCTAAAGGAACGGGTATCGATTATCGGGTCACCCAACAAAAGAATTGACCCCAAATCTTAAAAGGGTTACGTGTCGGGATAAGCTGTTTTAACGCTCACGCCCAAACGCCTTAAATTTTGAGTCAGGGTATATACACCATTCTTCTATATTTTGGGGTTAAATTTTATACGTACTCGTACTTTCATATTTGAGGCTCTGTTCTATTCGGGACTGTCCCTGTGTCACTTAAAAGGGTGCCAACTGTAAAGTTTGGCTTTTTACAGATGATTGGAAATGGAAAGGAATGAAGTGATGGGGGTAGGCATTGTCTGAAAACCAATAAGGTAATTCTGGGAGTGATATATGGTTTAATTATATTTCATTACATAACTTGCGCGTTGGGGTCTTAAGCAGCGGGAGGAAACATGAGAATCCAGAGGTAAATGAGGAATCGAAACCATGCCACTGGACTCAATGACAGATCTAACATGGACAAACCATCGATTACCCAACCCCCTTGTGAAAAACAGAGCCCTGCATGTAGAGATATGTAGTCAGTATTACCATTGTTGAAAACATAGGTTGCCAGGCAAATAAATCCATACCCCAGACAATTATGTAGTAACCCTCTCAAATATTACATAAAAAATATTTGTGAAGCCCGTAGGTGCTAATAAGGGTTTATATCTGAAAGTTATTATCGAAAATGGGATTAGTACATCAATGTAAATTTCAGAAAGCTAGATTAAAGGTCTAACAAGATTTCGAAAGAAAGGGGCATAGAACTAAAAAGGAGATCATTGAAAAAAGCTATTTAGTTTCAATTAGATTGACAAACCATGTGAATTTTAATACAAATGGTTTATTGAAATTAAATGGTGTTTAACGTCCTACTGTTATGCACCTAACTTGGGCTAATAATGGAAGACGGGCATATGCCATACAGTGTGCTAGTAGGAGGGAAATTTTGCCGGGGCAGCAGATCCTACTCTTACATTGAATCCCAACTGCCAAGCAATCTTTTACATGCACATCAATGTGTACAAAGGACCTCGGTTTTTCGTCCCATCCGAATGACTAGACAGCTGTCCTTGTCTGGCCATCCGTTCTGCATCACTGACATGGGGAAACCATGCCGGAAAATGGTTTATTAAAGCTTACTGCATTTTTTAAACAAGACATGTGTTTGACAGACATACACCTTTGGCAACAAAATATAACGACATTAAAATGTAAAACCACACAAACAGAACAGTAAGTATCTTTAATTTAAGTTTTTAACGTCACAACACAATATCAATACATGTTTATATATTATTTGCACAATCCCACATAATACACATAAATTACAGGTACTTCACAAAATACAGTGAATAGAAAGAAGTAAAGTATTATTATAAATCTACTTTCTGTCCACCCAAAATTTCAGGTTTTATAAATTCACTAAACCATACTAATAGGAAGACAACCCACTAATTCTGTTTACTTCAAAATAAGTGCCTATCATTATATCTATCTATTGGTGTAATTTGCAAACAAATTGTTATTTTCTTAATTACGGGTACATAAAATAATTTTCTGTGATGAAAATCTGAACAATGTCAGACTTTATCATTTATTATTTTGTACAAGTAAAATATAGAAAAATTATTTCATGCAAATTTACAATGTGACATACAGTAACCTGCCTTAGAAAATGGATATTTAAAGGCATAATTAGCATACTGATGGGCACTTATTTCTTATCAACAGCATATACCAACAAAACCAATACTTCTAATCCTGATAATTTAACACAATACTGTTATATTAACACAATAAAATATTATAAACATTAACGAAAACGATTTCAAAGAAACAGTGTGATATCATGGCTAATTTATTACTGACGTAAGATTACTAAAGAAATTTTGTCAACGGAATGCTAGATAATTTCATGTGTGTAAATATTGGAATGCAATTAAAACAGAGACATATATTTACAATAAAATTCACTGCATGATCAATACACATATTTACAAATAGTGGGTTTTCATTTCTCAAGACAAAATGTTTGTTCAGTAATTCAATTCACAAAACATCATCAATCTGAAAATATTTTGATTGGTGTGTCTGTAATCCTGATCGTGTGGTCCTTATTTTTTAATTTATCTTCAGCGGTTTATTTTACAATATCACATACCGTTAGGGCCTTCATAATTTTATAAGAATAAATATAACCATTTAAATTTACAACAATTAAACATTAATAGTAAAGTGAACACCCTACAATAATCCCTCTGTATAATATTGACTGTATACATTATAATCAATATTTACTTTATCTATGACTGATCACAGATTTTCTGGTCCATTAAACGTAACACATGCTGTATGATTAACTGACTTTGTCACAGAATGATTAACATAAACTTTATTTATTGGTTTATCAGTAAGTTTAAAAGACAATTCATGGTATCCAGGAAATTCAGTATGACTGCATTATGATATTGATATTACTCAAAATCTGGGTAATGTATATGACAACTATTGACAGTTTCTTACTCTATATATACTCATTATTGATATCTTCTTATCTAATTTTAGATCTGATCCATACACTGTGAAATATACATGTTTCTTAAAACCATTTTGGCTTGGTGAAGTATAATCTGCCATGAAAAGACTTTGAGTGGGTACTTATATGCTGGCCCATGGCTATATCAAGCCCTTAGTTCAATATAGCTTAATCAATATTAGCCACAGATGATAAAATATATTATTTATGATTAATGTAATGAATTGAGATTTTATTAAGAAATGCCAAAGTTTGATTGAGATAAAATTTCCTACACAGATTATGACCTCTTTCTTCAGACTCTTTGTATCTCAAATAATTTCACATTTGTATCATACCAAACAGGAGGATCCACATTTCTGAAAAACATAACAGCAAATTAACAAATATTTGATACTCATTTTGATATTTGTATTGACATTAAATTTCCTATAAGATATATTAATAAAAATATACAATACCTGAGGTAAATGACTCCCCATAGGTAAGTTCTGAACCACATTGTTGTTCCACTGTTGGCCTGGTATTTACGTATAAGTATAGGATGAGGTACTGGTAATAAACCTACTAATGTACCATGTTGTAAAAACTTCAATATCTCACTTTCATCTGTTAGACCTCTATTAATACATAATAATAATAATAATTATTAGTAATATATTAAAACTAAAGAATTGGTGTGACCAGGTGATTAAAATTAAGGTTTTTAACAATAAAGCACATTAAAACATTTTGTTCAAGTTGTTTTGATTTTGTGGCTCAGTGTATATGGCACTGGCTCTCTAAGCATAAAGTCCCATCTTTGATCCTGTTGTTGACCAATAAAGTTTCTTAGGATTGTCAGCCTGATTTCCAATTGTCAGTGGTGCAGGACAGAGGGAATGCCAAGGAATGGGGCTTACCATCCACTGGACATAAACCGGGAAATCAAAACCATGACAGTTGACTCAATGACAGACCTTATGACACAGCATGCATATGCTAACCATTCTGCCACCTCACCTTGCCACCCACCTCGCACGGCAAGTAATTTACAATGGAGTACTCATTAGTATGCACATAAAAGAATCCTTGATGTTGGAATTTGATAAAGAGTAGATAACAAGCCATAATAGACCTGTTACAACATGAAAAGATACAAATATAAAATACACATACTTATCTATACAGATCTTCTCTACTTGAGGCACAAGAACTTGTAACATTCTCATAATAGTCTGTAAGGGTAATTTCTGTTTCCATGACTGAACCTGTTAATAGAATAATTTATACTTAAAAAGTATACAAACACTGTATGCTATCCACTACGTCTTCTATTACATTTTTCATAGATTGTAATTTTAATTAAGAAAGTGTTTTGGTTTAATAATTAAAGTTAATCAGCAGTTGCCAGGCAAGATACACCCACAGTTTGCAAGAGATGGATAGAGAGCAAGCTAAAAACGAAAGCGATTTTACGTACAATCAGGGTCCATGATCCAGAAAGTTATATGGTCTAAAATGTGTGAAAATCAAATGGGACTGAGATCTTTGGGACATATTTTGAGTTTCATGAAAATCATTGTGACCTCTAGATAAGAGCCGGAGCCCAGGGGGTTAACCTAGCTGAAAAGTGTACCAATTTTCTCTGTTATAGTATCAAAGCATGTATATTTGGTATCATCAAAATGTAAGTCTGCCGAGTTTCTGGTGGTGGGTGTGGTATTCCACGCCCAAAATGCCATGCCCCCTAACTAGTCTAGATTAGCTCAAAAGTGTACCACATGAATTTTGCACATCTTCAGGTATCCCAAAAACATCCTGACAGACATTTCTAGTGGTGGGGTACCCTGACAGAGCTATGTAATTACAAGACATTTGTAGTGGTTGAGTATCTCTGACAAGAGTTACCTAATTTCCAGTCAACGGCTAGGCTAGATTAGCTGAAATCTGTACCACCTCAAACAGATTTTGAGTTGTTCAGTACCACCACGGGAATCAGGAATGACCACTGCCAGACAGTTTGTGCGGTGGGTTACCCTTAACAGACACGCCCAAAATGTCACGGACCCCAACTAGAATAGATTAGCCGGAACTGTTCCAATGTTCAAAACAATTAACAATTGTGCAAGGATACGTAGAATACTAATACCTAGCACGTATGGAAAAGGCGATAAAGTGCGGTTGCAGAAGCATTTATTTTGTTCAAAAACGCATTTTTAGCCTCAAAAAACGTTTTTTGCCCCAAAAGTCAATTTCTTGTAACCACAGTTTACCACCTCTTCCATACGTGCTAGGTTTTAGTATTCTACGCATCCTGGCTTAAAATTTTTTTTTTTAGAACATGGTAACAGTTCTGGCTAATCTATTCTAGTTGGGGTCCGCTACACTTTGGGCGTGTCTGTTAGGGGTAACCCACCACACAAACTGTCTGGCAGTGGTCATTCCTGATTCCCGTGGTGATACTGAACAATTTAAAAGCTGTTATAGGTGGTACAGATTTCCGCTAATCTAGCCTAGCTGTTGACTGGAAATTAGGTAACTCTTGTTAAGATATACTCAACCAGTACAATTTCTGGTAATTCCATAGCTGTCAGGTGTAACCCACCACTGGAAATGTCTGTCAGAGTGTTTTTGTGATACCTGAAGATGTATTGTACACTGCTGTGCGAATTTCGCGTGGTACACGTTTGGGCTAATCTAGACTAGTTGGGGGGCATGGCATTTTAAGTGTGGAATACCACACCCACTATCATAAACTCGGCAGACTTACATTTTGATGATACCAAATATACATGCATTGATAACATATAGGAGAAAATTGGTACACTTTTCAGCTGGGTTTACCCCCTGGGCTCCCGGTCTAAGAGGGTCCACAACCTTTGAGTTACATACTTTTACACAATTTGCATACAAAGAGCAGCCATTTTGTCGGGCATTTTCATTCCCATTTATCCCATATTCAAATTCAACCTTCATTATGGTGGAAGACAATAATTCATATACTTAAGCTGAAATCATCAAGACACATCAGAGAGTTCTGAGAAACGATTAGCTGCCAATACAAAATGAGCCCCCAAATGACATGGTCCCTCAACTCGCAGAAAGGAGAATTTAAGAAAGCTTTTGCAATGTGTAAAATAATAAATAACACAATACTTACCCATTCTGGTGAAGCCACCCAGTTACCAGCAGATGATGTCGCACGTTTAAGTGGTAATCTAGCAACTGTTTCAGATGGTCCAACAGTACTAGCTACACTATCAGTTGGACTAGCTGGTGGTGTTGGCTGAAAATATTAATTTCAACATACATTACAACTAAGAAGTAAAGACCACCTCCACCTACTACTAATTTGCAAAGTAGGCGCTAGGTACCTTGGGCCTGCAACTGCTGTTTGCTTAATTCAAGTGAATAACTTGAATCAGTTCAAGATGGGGTTATTTAATCGTCAGCAGAGAACCTTTCTATACTCATTGACAGAATAAAGATTTGAGCTTGCACAAAAAATGAAGTGGATAGAATGTTATCACATTGTATAAAGATTCTTAAACTTTGAAATGGCTGCATCATTATCTCATGTGTTGTTAATATATTAATATGTTTATTGGTGAACTTACCAAACTTGGTGTTTTCTCTAGTTTAGGTTTAATATCACTCTCTGCTTTACTTGTATCTTCTACAGGATCTTGTATTTCATTAACAGGTTGAATACTCTGTGCTACACCTGTTTCAGCTATTTCCTTTAATGTTGGTGGTTTATGATTTTCATCAGGAGCAGATTTCTCTGTCATTTTATCCAAACCTGAAATAATAAAATACAATAACTATTTTTGTAATTCTAATCAAAATTTCCTATAAATATGATTATCATAAGATTGGAACTTTTCCTAAATTCAGATAAAAACCAATTGAACAAAATGAAATAAAGAAAAAAGTTTATTTTCTTTACTGGAATAAATGAACAAAATCACTTACATGGAGTCGCAGCCAAAGATGTCTTGAGAGTACCTGGTTCAGCTTCAACCGCAGGTAATGCCCCTTCCATAGTTTGGGGATCCCTAGTATCTTGTGGAGGGGCAGCAAACTTCTTTCCTCTTTTGGTCATAGCTTTAGCTATAGCGGAATGATCAACTGGTAGGTTAGCTAGCTGATGGAATACGTTTCTCTTTCGTATAATAGTATACACTAGGTTAGAGTTACCATCAAACTGATACTGTATAATGTTGTTAAAGACTTCCAACAAGAAAAACACTAAATGATGATTAGTAGGGCTGGCAAATAAAAACCACGGTGTGCTGAAAGCCTGAAAAATAAAAGGAAACAATATCATAAAAATATCACATCTGTGATCAAGTTTCAATTGGATATATACGCACACCCGTTACAAAATAAAATTTTGCACAGTGTTGAAAATGAGTACAGGAAGAAAGAAAGAGGTTAATAAAAATGAATAAATAATGGCTACTGTATGGGATGTATTTGAACAACATTCCACTTAACATAAAAATAATTAAAATGGGGATTTAAAATCCTACCTTTCTGCACAAACCAGGCACCCACAAAACATAACTATTATTTTACTTACCTCAAGAAGATGTAGTAATTTAGTACTAGCTACCATAGACAATGTCTTCAAATATGGTGAAACTGAAAACAGATGGTGTAATTATATTAAGTCAATCATTGAAAAGATAAAAACACATATCTACAACAAAAAATCATACAAATGTTTCAGATCTGATATTTAACTTAAAATTAACAATTCTTTCAAGAAATTGTACATATAAAGCTAATTTACCATTGACAATAATAGTAAGAAGACAGTCAAATAATGGCTGTAATCTTTGGTGACCTGTTGTAATAATCTTGTGGAAAACCTGAAATGATAAAAAAAAAGGAAATTAATATGTAATACAATTAATATTTTGGGGCATTTTTCATGAAAAGCTTAATCTCCTCAAATCTAATGTAAATTAAAATCATGATTTAAACATATTCCCTAGGTCTGTGGTTCTAATTACATTGTCATATACAGTAAACACTCATACTAACATTGTGGCTTATACACAAATTTGAATGGGTGGCTGACACTTCTACAAATGCTAATTACAAGCTGTAACCATTGATCTATCTCAATTCCTGTGGTTGACAGGATAAGATTTTTTTGATCTTTTATTCATATAGTGGCTGTACTTATAACTTTCAGTCCTAATACAAGTTTTTGCATAACTGGTCATTATATTTAGTTATATAACTAAATCAGCATAATCATGTAAAATATATACAGGGTGGGCCTAAAAAAATATTACTCTTCTTATTGTACATTCCTTTTTTAAATGTGAATACTTGAATAATTTCTTTCGGAAAAATGTCACAGAAGGTTTTTATTTGATATGAATACACCCAAAATATTATTAAGTATTCACAGTTAAAAAGGTATAGTACAATCAAAATGGGTTACATTGTTTTGGCCCACCCTGTGTTACAGACTCATTGTGTAAAGGCAAAATGATGAGTTCAGTCATATTTTACTCTATAAGTTTAATAAGCAAAATAAAATAACTTACAATAATGAGGAAGTCGGCATGAGTGCCAGTAAAGATGGGAATATCCATGGGAACTCGAACAGAGTAAGGTTTGTTGAGACGAACACCAAAGTTTCTCTCACCACTCAACAATAACAATATAAATACACCAATATGCATTAATCCTACTCTTGCTGTAAAAGTATGATTAGAATTAATAAACATTTCTATACCTGTATTTAATTCCAACAGCATCAAATAAGCAATCAGATATAGAAAGAAGAGAAGTTCAAAAAATGTAATTTCTATTGATTTCAGAATGTATTAGTAATACAAATAAGTTATTTTTTGATGAGCTTATCTAAATTTAAAAATTAGAACTAAAAAAATACAACCTTTAATAAGATATTTAATAACTCCTGCTCAACAGTAGTTTATTACAGAAATTGGTTTATTTGATAATTACATTAAATAATCATGTACTGTCTTTATATATGTTGGTGAGGTCACAGGATTTTAAAATCTATATGATTTACAATAATTTTAATTCTTAAAGGAGTGAGAAGTGATAAATAACGGGTTGGATTGTCTTGATCTGATGTGTTTTTATTATTAGTGATTGGTCATAATAATCTATAGGCTACCATTAAATTTCGATTAAGGCTGTGTTAGTGTTTGTTGACATAAATATAAATATTGTGTATGTTCAGTTTCAGAAGAGTATTAAATCAGTTCACTCTCTCAAAAAGAGAGAGAAATGGATTTCAATAATTAGCTTGCATGTAGGGGTCTTTAGCAGTGTGAAGAAACTGGAGGACCCAGAGACAACCCACAAGGTTGGACAGGCGACCCTACTCTATGTCGCATTTCATCGGGAAATAGAAACCACACCACTTGACTCAATGACAGACCTTGTGATTTCACGCACACATGTTAAACCACTAGACCATATAACCCACTCTCTGAATAAGCTTGATTTGTAAACATAAAATGTTTGACAAGATATTTAATTTACACAATAAGTCATCCAAATTGGTTTTTTTATTTGTGACCCTATTGTGACAACAGTATTAAATAGTGTGAATCTTACATTGATCTGCTCGAGCATCATTAAGAAAATATAATATAGGTACCAATACATCCAATACATCGCTACTTTTTAATACATAAAACATAAATTTCTGAAAAAACAAACATTTATTCTGTATTAAATATTATTTGTATACATAGCAATACCAGTTAAAATATTGCTATAATAAAAGATAAGAATTTTTTTTTCCATATAGTTATTTTCTTTATCTATAGAAATAAAAGATATCAGACCAAGTAATAATAGATAATATTATGCTCTGAGCAGATAAGCCATCCAACAATACATAAAGGCTGTCACATTTTTATTCTATTGTAGGTAATCACTGCATTTACAAGAATGAAATGGGGTTTAACGTCCTACGCTTAAGCACCGTACCTGGGCTAATTGAAGACGGGCATACGCCACAGTGTGCAATGAGGGAAATTTTGCCCGGGCAGTGGCGCTACGGCCTACTCTTATATCGAATTCCAACTGCCAAGGGATCTTTTACGTGCACTCCAATTTGTACACGGGACCTCGGTTTTTCGTCCCATCCGAACGACTAGGCAGCTGTCCTTGTCAGGCCCTCCTTCTGCATCACTGACAAGGGGAAATCACGCCGGAAAATCGAGATGAAATTTCTCGGCCAATGCAGGGATCGAACACTCAACCTCCAGGCTAGCGAACCAGTGCCTTATCCACTTAGCCACCGTGATCCCCGCATTTACAAGAAACTAACAAATGATCATGGGCAACAACCCATGGTGTAATTATCAAAATGTATAAAAAAAATTAATAGGCTTCTAGTTCTGCCTAGCACCACATTAACAGAAACACCTGTGCTCATGCTGGGTTTCATTTTGTTTCCCACCAGTGTATAAATTACAAGTCAATCTGAAGGGAACTTGAAGTTTTAGTGTGCCCACAAGCAATTTACGACAAAAAACAGATAAAAATTGGTGACAAGATATGATCACATATCAATTGGGACAAAGCTAAAGATAGTAAGCTGGCACTGCCAGGCAGGATACGCCCACATTTTCGAGAGATGGTAAGAGAACAAGCAAAACCGAAAGTGATTTTTCCTACAATCAAAGGCTAAAATTCATTAAATTACAATTTGATATGCACAAATATCGATAAGAATCAAGATCTTAAGGTTACAAACATGCATTCCAAGTTTCATCAAAATCGAATTAAAATTGTGACCTATACTGGGTCCACAACCTTGATATACCATATTTTAAAACTATAAGCGTACAAACCACGGCCATTTTGTCTGGCAGTTATGGTCCGATTTCCCTGAAATTCAAACTCAACCTTCCGTATGGTGTAACGGTGATAGAGTCAAGCGTTTTTTTTAAATCGGATAATAATCTTGACCTCCAGAGGGACCATAGGCAATTTTTCGGACAATCAGGGGCCATAATTCAGGAAGTTATGATCTGATATGTGCAAATAACGAAAGGAACCAAGATCTTTGGGTTATAACCATGCATTTCAAGTTTCATTAAAATTGTATCAAAATTGTGACCTATACTGGGTCCACAACCTTGATATACCATTTTATAACAGTATTCGCGTACACGTGGCGGCCATTTTGTATGGCAATTGTGTTCCGAATTTTTCCGAAATTCGAACTCAACCTCCCTTAGGGTGTAACGGTGATATAATCAAACGATTTTTTAAATCAGATTATAATTGTGACCTCCAGAGGGACCACAAGCTAAACAAAGACGATTTTGCGTATAGTCAGGGGCCATAGTTCAGGAAGTTACGATCCGATATGTGCAAATATCGAAAGGAACAAAGATCTTTGGGTTATAAACATGCATGTACAGTTTCATCAAAATCGTTTCAAAATTGTGACCTCTATAGGGTCCACAAGCTAAAAACGTGATTTTTCGTACAATCAGGGGCCATAATCCATGAAGTTTTGATCCGATACATGCCAATATCGAGCGCAGCCGAGATCTTTGGGGATAAACCTATATTTCAAGTTTCGTCAAAATCGGACAAGAATTGTGACCTGTAGAGAGTCCACAAACAATTGTGGACGGACGGACGTCCGGACGGACAGGGGCGACGACATAATACGTCTACATGAAAATGTGGGCGTATAAAAATGAAGAAAATACATTCTTATCTTTATAGAAATATCCATGAGATTGTCAACTTATCAACTTAAGCGGTGGACACACTAGTCGAATGATTCGGCCGAATCAATCGGCGTTAAATTCGCCTAGTGTGTCCACTGTCATTCGGCCGAATGATTCGCCCGAATCAAACATGTTTGATATATTCGGTCGAATCTTTATTCGCCCAAATTATATTCGCCTGGTGTGTCCACTTCCCCGAAGCATTTGTCCGAATGTAGAATTCATTAGCCAATCAGCACTCATATCGAGAAGTCACGTGATTGTTTGAAGACATAGACACCACCGTTTTTAATCATGTGACGTGAAAGCTGGTGAATCAGGCGAAGCATACGGCTGGTGTGTCCACCCATACAGCCGAATAAAATTTGGCGCCGATTGATTTGGCCGAACGATTCGGCTAATGTGTCTAGCGCTTAATATAAAGTTTTTAATGTATAATAATTGATGGCTGCATGAATAATATGTATTTGAATGTAAGTATTAACAGATTGTTACCTTATTAATATCACACATTTTCCAGAAGAGAACCAGTAATTCTTGATGAAACTGAACCTTTTTTGTGGATCCAGGTAAATAAGTCTGTGTCAGTGGATTGTTCAATAAACGGGTTATTCCCTTCAGAATAAAACTGAAATCCTAGAAATATTTAAAACAAAACATTAGTTTAATGGATAAAGTTAAACTATTCAAACTTTTAATTAAGGTTCTTTGAAAATGTTCTTATTACTTTTAACAAGAAAATGAATGAATGAATGTAATTAAAATCATATTTAGATAAACCCATGACTCAATTAATTATATTAAAAATGCCAGCACAGACTTGAAAACCATTGTCTACAGGCTGGCTAAAAAAAAAATGTCTGTAGACTGGCTTAAAAACCATCTCAGATTTTGCCACTTTGTCTCAGATTTGCATATATTATAAGTTATTAAAACTTGACTAAAATATCCCCTAGGTAACAGTATAGTGAAATCAACAATCCACAAACTGCTAATACATATCTATTCAAATTGTGCATGACTCAAACCCTTTCGTATTTCTATTAAAGAGTTTATTAAAAAAAACTCTTTGATACTGGTACATAAATTTAATTCAGTCTAAAGAGTGAGGTTTAAATGTTCAATGTTCTTTATGATCATTTATTGTAGATTCTAATTTATATTGTTCTTACCTCTTCTCTATGAATTCTGGATAAATAATTAACAAACAAATTATCTGGTCCCCCGGTCTAAAAGGAATATCAGGAATTGTTAACAAATAGCAAATGAGTAATCTTATATGGAGTGAAGAGAACTTAAAACTTATATGGATTGAAGAGAACTTAAAACTATTATGGATTGAAGAGATCTTCAAACTTATATGGATTGAAGAGAACTTCAAACTTATATGAATTGAAGAGAACTTCAAACTTATATGAATTGAAGAGAACTTCAAACTTATATGAATTGAAGAGAACTAAAATGTATTGAATGTTAAAGCCTGATTGAGTCTGAAGGCTCATAAAAGACATTTTACTTAACAAAATTTGACAAATATAAAGGCAGAAAGGTGTTATTTGAGATTATAATATAGATACTTAAATCAAAGCCAGTAGGTTACACCATTAGAGCCCATTTTGATATCGTTTTTAATGCCTTGATAGAAACAAGTTACAAGAAACTACTTACATCACTGCTTTGATCCATTGCTGTTCCACTACTGGTACCATCTACAGAAACATTCTGATTACCAGAATTATCGTTCTCCATGGTAACGCACAATACCTGTAGTGCAATCTCTACTAGTGGTTCACGGTGATCAGAAAACATTAGATGATTGTATGGAACACCATAGCCAACAGGATCATAGGAACATACCAAATTTAACATAGATGTAAACAATGGTAGAGCATGTCTGTAATATAGCCCATTCAATCAATTAGATTATATTCATTTAAAACATTCAAAGAACAAATCAATGTTCAAGTAAGAAAATGATACAATAATTCAATGGCATACTACATTAAATAATTTCTCATTTGAATTCTTTTCATTACAGTTTAAATTAACTGTATAATATCAAGATGTGGTGTTGGCAGAGTACCAGTATTCAGAATCTATTCTAGCATGACTATCTGATCCATAAACATGACAATAATCAATATTATTCCTTCTGATAATTACCTGTTTTACTTGGCATGGTACTACTAGTAAGTTTAGTTATTTATGGGGGGGGGGGTCATAGAGGTATTTATTCTTTTACCTTTTAGGCAATTAAAGCATTACACACTACAGAAAAACAGAGATAACATGAATGCAATTATGCAAGATATAATCAAATACAGTTCTAGAAGCAGGATTTATTTAACAACAGTTCCTAATAAGATATAGGATTTCAAAGCAAAGTTTATGGGCCAGAAAATCTTGTTTTTTTCACAATAAATCTAATTCATAATCTTTATAATTGTTACAATTCTATACATTTCTATCATTACTCCTTCTACTCACCTATTTTCAGTAGACGAGAAGAACTGAATCCACTGATTAGGATGAGCATGAGCATCAGCTACAAAAGACAAACCCATTTTATGAGTCCACTATTTTGAACACAAAGTAGAAGGTAAAAAAAATTCTCAACAGCAGAGTAAAGTCAATTCATTCAATCGTCATTAATTAAAACTATAAAAGGCATGAAAACATTTAAACACAAATATGAATCAGATGAAAAAAACAATATTCAGATTCAGATTCAAAACCAATGGCAACAGGCAATGTTAATGTCAATCACATTGTCCATAACTTTGGTAAAGTCACAAAAGAAATAAAGTTTCAGTGAAAGGAGCAGGTACTCTACAGAAAAGGGCAATAACTGTTTATGACTAGCAAAACATTCTCAGTAAATTCAAAATGTAAAAGAAATCGTAAAAACTCAACACCAGTTGAGTGTTTACAAGAATTGTGGCTGGACAAAAAGACAAACAGAACAGTGTGACTACCCAAAAATGCCAGCTACCATGATTATTTCTGATAAAAGCAGGCAGATGCACTGGGATGATGGCACAATATTCCAACTGATAATTTGAGCGTACATTAATCTAACAAAAAATTAAAAGCATCTACATTATAATTATAAAGTTTTCACATACTATCCTACATTATTTAAATCAAAATGAGAATGTAATTACCTATTGGAGGAAGGTACATTGTTTCTGAGAAACAAGTCAGCAATAGTTTAAGAATTTCTGTACGGTTTTGATCATGATAACCATTATGTGCTGGAGAATGAGCAAATCCAACACCAGCTTCCCAAATATATTCACAACTATCTATTGAGTGCATGTCTTCAGGATTATCCTGCAAAATGAATGGGGTTATAGCAGGCTTAAGACATATAGTCATTCTATTTACTAATTATGAAACGAGGAACATTTACCAGAACTAAGATTTTATTTTACCGTACTCAAACACTTACGGCTGCATTCAGCCCATTACAATTTAATTGTCTGTTAATTGTGGTCTTTTTTATTAAGTATGTTAGTAAAATTACATGATTTAACAGTGTTTAAATTTAATAAAAAATCTGATTATTTACTTACAGGTCCTGCCTTTCTGTTAGATGCAACTGTGAAATCTGGACAAAACAACAGATCCTGCAAATTAAATAAAGCATTTGCATTGTAATAAAACGAAAATATGATAATCAAACATAGAAAATTAGAAGTTTAGACTGTTATATTTTGTTCATTAATGTAAGTCATAGATTTATAATATCGTTTCTACAAAATAATAAGGACATAAAGGATAATTTTTTTTAAAAGAAAGATGGTTTCTAAAATAATAACCTGTCTTTTCTTTTTCTTAAGAAAAATATATCTGTTGCTTTTAATACAATATAATTCAGGATATACATAAATTAATACCTACACTGCTTTACATGTAACATGAACAATATAAAGATTGAAGACAGATGTACTTACAGTGAGAGCACTAAGTAGAGACTGTGCCAATGGGGGACTCTCTGTCTGTAATACAATACAACAGAAATAATTCATGTACCGGTAATACAATTACTGTTTAATACTGAGTGACGTTTCAACTAAGCTTCTTTACCAAATGAAATTTATACTTTTATACATGTAATTACCTGTGCTAGTAATATAGATAGGTAAAATCGACAAACATGAATCTAACTATATTTTTGTTACTATTATGTGATGAATATAAATACATTATCTCTTCATCCACCAATCCTTATAAAAACATTTGAATTTCATATAAAATTAAAGCTACCTCTCCATCTTCGGAATGTCCAGGAAGAGTTGACCAAAAAAATCCTCTCCAATCAGGATCCTCAAATATATATGGAAGTATTCTAACAAGTAATCTTACACAATTCAGAACTAGAAGAAAATAAAAAATTAAAACATCCAGCACTGGAACGAAAATTTCTGGAATATTGATAGAATATATATTACACATCTTAATTTACATGTCTCATCTAATAATCTATAAAAAGTACTGAATGTTTCTCAATGAAGTACCAATATATTTTATAACTTACATGTACGTCATATGTGTATCTCACAATTTTAATAAATTAAGTTGTAGTAAAGAAAGACTTTACCAGTTTGTTGCTCTCTTTGTGAAGGGCAGCCACTCTCTGCTGCTGCAACCAATTTTTCTACAGCTTTGTAACAGAATGTTGCTAAATTTGATGGTGATTCCTCTCTAAGAGCTCTTATTTCAGCTGCAGGTATTAAAGTAAATACATCTTGTACACATGTAACACTTTCAGACCAAAACTGTTCCCAAAATGCCTCATCGTTTGCTTCTATTGGCTAAAAAACAAGTAGTACATGTTAAAATTTTGTTCATAGTTTCACTGAAGAACGAATTTGTATAGCGGTGAAATGTAACATATTAAACCATAAAATGTATATTTAATAATTTTTCCAGCTTCTAAGTGGCATTCTAAGACTATGATATTTGATGCCCTTTAATTTTCATAAAAAAAATTGTGTAATTGAGTTGATCTGCTGATGCATCTTTTCAATCAATGATTGGACACTCCACATAAAAAACAAAGCAATGAAATCCAAGAAAGATGAACCTAGTCGTGAAGATGATTGTCTTTTAAACGTTGTTTCTTAATAGCAATAGTCTGCCTGTTGACATCATGAGTTAGAACATTTAAAGAATTCACAAAAATGTAGGTGATAATCCAGACAGAATTTTAAAAAATACTAAAAATTAATAAATAAAGACTAGTGGGTAAACAGGAGCAAAGTCCAATAACATTGCCCTAATTATATCTTGCCGCTTTAAATTTAGTACTTGGTCCTCTGAGAACCTATTTTCAATATAAAATTTCAAATCTTAGATAGTGACCAAAATAGTGATGTAAATTTGTGTGTTACTCTATATTTAAATTTCAATGGCTTCTGCCATTTTACACTTTTATCGCACATGCTGACTAAAGAATTTAGTAAGACAATAAGACCTTGTTTACGGTACCTACAATATTTACATTGCACAAGCTTCTCAGGGACTGGCATGCGACAGTTAAGCAGTGAAAAGTTAATTGCCCAGTAAAATTGACTGGGAATTGAAAGTTTTTCGACAAAGATTCAATAGGACAGTTGCTGATGACCGGAATGTACATGTACAAGGCGAGTGTAATGAGACCTACGTTTAGAGTAGAAATGGTTCTACTGACATCTTCCGCCTTACTCCAGAGAGTTTCTTTGCAAAATATAATTTTACGGATATTCGAAATGCTTATAACTATTCGTCCTATCCGATGTTTTTTTTTATTTTTCACATTTCATAACTGTTTTTGTTATATCGAAACAACCCCTCTCGTCGTTGCTTTCTTAAATGAGCCTTCTTGTTGTCACTTTCTTATACCGTTAAATGAGCGATAACTTCCTGCAAATAAGGCTTGAAACTTATCAACAGACCCAAAGCTTTTAGTCTTTTTACCCCACACAACTGTTTTATTTTTTTTAAATAGTCATAAGCAGCACAGTACCAATATTAGACGAAATGTCATGGCTCATGGCGAGCTCCCATCCGTGCACTTTCACTTTGCCAAAGATTAGAGCTGTTGTAGTGTAGCTATTCAGCATGTTCACGCAGTCATGCGGTAGGCCTACACTTGCTCTTTGTTTATTTTCTCTGCTAAGTAGTAAATAATACCCTACTACAAGGTTGATATTAGAAATAGCCCGAGACCGAAGGTCGAGGGCTATTTCTAATATCGAACCGAGGGTTAGTGGGGTATTATTTGACATACACATTGACATCACTTCAATGACAGAGTGGTCAGCATACCCCCATATAGCAACATAAACGCATCCATATCGTCCCGTGTTGTTTTTAGCATGATGAAGGGCAGGGCAACGTCACTGTTGGAATGAGTATACTAATAGTGAACTGTTGTCCACCACTGCCCATTACACCTGCGTTATTTTAGTCATACATCGACCAGTTCACAAGTAAAATGCTGTCAATGACTGATTCAGGCGAAGTATATTTTTCGATATGGATGTTGGAAATCCAGCGCTGTATTTCGATATTTCGGATGTAGGGGTAAATCGATCTGAAAATGACAAAGGTTTTCATGTTGTCAAAGAGGAAACGGTTTTAAACGTTGCAAATAACGCTGTACCAAAATATATTCTAAGGCGTAATAAAGGGGCTTTTAATGCTTTTTAAGCATGGTTGATGTGGCGAAACAATCAACATAATGACGAAGAAAGGAAAATAACTAAAGATCTTGAACACATGGACAATAGTGATTTAAACTTTTGGTTAAAACACTTCGTGGTTGAAGTTAGAAAAAAGAACGGCGAGAAATACCCTATGAATTCAATATTCAGTTTGGTAATGGGATTGATGTCTTATTTACGTCTTAAATGTAAGAAAAACTTGGATATTTTTCACTACGCAAAGGTAAGAATGGTGTCAGTAAGAGTGATGAGGGCATAAACGTAAAAGACGAGGAAGACACCAGAAAGAATTACGAGACCGAAAATTTTTCAGAACCGCTTTATCTACAAACATCTGCAGAAAATGATTCTAATCCTATTAACTGTACTTTTAACTTTATAACTTAATAAAATTTATTTTTACTGTGTTTGCTTAATATGACGTCATCAGAGGGTGATATGTGATATCGTCCCAGGGATGATATCACATATCACCCTCTGATCACCCAATTCTCGGTACGATATCTCTAGTATCGTTTATGGAACATCAAAGACAAAACACCGTGAAGGTGTGTATATTTTGTTAGTATTCTAGCCACCTTGGTACTATCGGGGCGTTTGTTTTCCCCAGCAGAAAAAATAGTTACCAATAAAAGATCAAATCTGGATCCCGACATTTTGACACGGTCGACCATGTACTACATGTAATATTCTTACGTACATGTACTTGAAAGATAAAAGATAAAAAGCTGTGCTAGTTTTAGACAGTAATCAATTAAAACTTGTTGTTTGAATAGTTCATGTGTGTTCCCTTCATATCGTGCCATTTATTACAGTTTGTTATATAATTTATAAAACTCTTTTGTGGTAAAGTTTTACTATCGAATTTGATTATTTTGAGCCAACCCGTCTTTCCAATGTCGACAGCCTGAGTCGGTCACAGGTTGTTTGTTATGAAATATAAAAGGATTGATCATTTCAAATAAATTGGTTCAGATAAGTCTTTTTCTAACATCGAATTCTACACGAAAATAGTGTTGGATTATTACAAATTTGTCTCGGTTGTGTCAGGAAATGATTTCTTTTGGTGATCAAAAAAGTTTCACGGTGCAAAATAGACGGTAAGGATCTAAAATAGCCTTAGAACCGAGATGGGGTATTTAGCTTTATTTTCATACTAGTTGATAATAAGGACTGTGAGGAACTGTTAGCGAGACATCGATCGCTCAGAGACAGTTCATAAAGGAACTACTCCGCATGCAGCCATATTTGTTTTTTAAAATGACGGTGTGATCATTTGAAACGTTCTGCATTAAACTCATTTATTGGTGAAAATAACAATATATAGGCTATTAAAAAGATTAGCATTGCCGAAAGGATGTCTGATAATTGAAATCATCTGTTTGAATAATTATCTTATGGTTTATTAGCCTTTATTATAGGGACCACACTCCATACAATCGACGAACTTGGTGTGCTTAAAACGTCAAAACTTGGTTTAAAATTACACACGAATAGTCTGAAAATGTTCAGATAGTGCAGACAGATAGCCGAATACCAAAATATGTCCAGAGTTTCAACACTAAATGATATGTGTTGAAAATTGTGCGTTTGGGCCTATTTGAACTTGCGTAAGGAGTCTTTGACTGTATCAATTTTAACGTTAAACACATTAACGTTAAAAGTATTTTAACTATGGTACGTTCAGAGCTGAATTATATACTCATCAATACAAGTAGGGGTTTCAGGTCAAAGTTTCAAATGAGAGAAAAAAAAATATTTTAAATATATTTTGAAAATATACATAAAATGCTACCCAATATTTTTTATTTCATCAAAATATTCTAATTAGATCCAAAGTTATGGAATTTTAAAATCCGAGATCGACGTCAATAATGTAATCAAACTGCTCTATACCCGTCAATGCGTAGCACGGCACCAAACTGAGTGCTTTTCAGTCATATTTGAGTGACGTCGTAAGCGGTATTTCCCCTTCAGAATCGCTAGTACTAATTTTAAAACTGAAATCCGATCGTTATTGTCAGCTAAGATTTATTAAAATCGTAATAATTTGAATGATAATATGTCAAATATTTATAATCTGTATGATACCTCAAGAATTTTTTTTTATATTTAGTCGAAATTTAGCAATTTTCAGTCATCAAAACAGATAAATTCCATTTTCTACGGCTCTAATTGTCCGATCTCGAGGTATCACGTACAATAATAATCACAAAAATGTTATCTATCGTTTGATTGGTTCTATATGAAAATCCCCTGAAAACTAACAATCGGAATCACCAATGAAGTGGGCCGTAGCAATGCTGTCAGTGGAAATTTACTGGCCGCGTGACGTCAGAGCGGTATTTTCCCGCTCGCGTCTCCTGTAAACAAACGGTAATTTCGCTAACACATCGATACTTTTTTAGCCCGAATCTTTGCAGATATTGAGATTGATATTAAACTATTGCAATACAATTGTTAGGAATGCATTTACATCAATTAGTAATTCAGAATCGTAGATTGAAGTGGGCTATATTTCAGCTGCTGGCTGTCCCGATTTCAACCTAAAGTCACGTGACGTGAAACCCCTAATACAAGCATTGCACCAAGTTTCCTCCCACAATGTCAATGTCTCATAGTGAAGATATATTCAAAAATTAACAGATGGATAAAAAGGACTAAGGCTCAGTAGGACTAGGAGTAGGAGGATAAGAAACTCCAAAACAACAAGAACAAAAAAAAAGGAATTAGGAATATGAATTTTTACTTTCGTTTTGAATTAATTCCATCCTCATTATAGTATTCACAGACAAATGTTTGTCAAAATTCAACTCATCATAAAGCTAACTGATAATCTACATTGTGCATTCAGTCCAAAATCTTTCTCTTTTTTATCATTATTGTTAGCACCATAAAACTGGCCTATTTATTTTAGTATAATAGGCCTATTTATTGAACTGAAGAAGACACACTCGCTTCCTCTGAATAGTAATTTAAAACTGAGATGACTTGGGGCTCAGATTTTTACAATGTTTACCTGTGTTTTTGTTGTAAGTTGTATGACAGCCTTCCGAAAATTTAATTTAGTGTCTGTATTCCCCATTTTTGTTGATTTTCTGCATTTATTAGCAGACCAAACACATAAAAACAGGAAATACGTCAATGAGTCCAACTCTAAACAAGGGGGGTAACTACCACTGCATAACTAGGATAAAGACTGCTATCATTACCAAGAAAGACTTGATAAAGACTACTATCATTACCAGGAAAGACTTTCTTGACGCAAACCGCTTTGAAAGTGACATATCGATGGGACCATTTAAGAGCAACCAAAGCTAGTTGTTGTATGCGCAGTGAATGTACACTAACCCGATTTTGTCTTATTTGTTTTAGCATTTGACGGTAAAAAAAAAACCCAAAAGACGAGTAGCGAAGATTTTAACAATAATTTTTGAAATATTAAAAAAAAAAATTTTTTTTAATGATACAATGACAAATAAGCAAAGAGCTTCGAAACACGCCCTGTGATCTCATAATGTTAATATAAATCGGTTAAAAAAAAGTATGATACAATATTAATGATCCTTCAATAGGGATTCCAAATTTCATCCGGATTCACCCGACACTGTCGCACGCAAATTTACTATTAAGTCACCTGCACCAGAAACGTCTCCCCCCCCCTAACTTTCGGGCACTCTGATTTTTCGGGCAGACGGGTAAAGTGAAAAAAAAATTATTTCATCTACTTGGCAAAATACAGTGCCCGAAATCTAATAAAACACTAATTTTACGGGCTCGAATAGTAGTAAAACGCGTTTGTGGCCGTCAAATAATTCAAAATTTTCTTGGTGGGGTCCATTACAAGGTCACCTCAAAAGCTCCGCTTCTTAGCCGCTGTCTATAAATCCGAAATGTTTCGGGCATTTCTAGTTTTGCTTCCCCAACTGTCATCGGGCCCTAATAAAACACTTATTGTACTTATCTTGTAATTGAATATCTCGAATTTTTACTGAGTTCACTATATGGGTTAAACATTTTGTCTGGAGCCACTCTACTTTGTGCGACATTTTTCGGACATTGATTATCATTTGTGAATGCTGCTATTGATTGGATGGTTAAAATGTAGTGTAGGATTTCGGTTACAAAATCCTTGAATACTTTTGGAGTTGCTTACGTGGGCTGGAATAGCAGAAAACGCAGTTGCGTTGATTACATTTTCTAAATTTGTTTGGTTTGAATTCGGGTCAGCCAGGTGGCTATATTGGACCAAATTGAAGTTGCTGTATTCACAGACTGGAATAGCAGGAAAACGCGTTTGCAGCAGTTAAATTTTAGATTTACAAAACGGTCCGGTAGCTATGGACATTAAACGATTGATTTGAATTCGAGTCAGCCACCTTAATTAGGCTATATAAGACCACTTTGAATTGAAAACGAGTTTGCGGCAGTTAAATTTTCAAAATTTTCTGACTGTAGCCCTCAACGATTGATTGGAATTCGAGTCAGCAACCTTAATTAGGCTATATTAGACCACTTTGAAGTAACTTTGTTCACCGGCCAAAATTGTCTTTGGAGTGGGGGGGTGTGTGTGTCTATACAAGGTAAGCTCTATTTCTTCGCCTCTCGAGGAAGACAGGCGCTGCTGTCTGTAAACCCGAAATTCGGGCATTACGGGTTATACCCCCCCCCCCTAACTCATCGAGCCCGTAGGCTACTCCTATGGGTATGCTGTCTGAATATGAGTGCGAGACGATTTCCCGAGGCTGATGATAAACATTCCTTGTCTTTTATATTAACACGTTATTTTCAGAGATTTATGAGATATATTTCTTGACAGAAATTATAATGAGATATGCCCCCCCCCCCCTCGCGGCCAGTACAAGGGGCCGCTCCGACACGGGAGCCAGGGCCGTTAACCGGTCCCAATCTGTCCGGGGGGGGGGGGGGCTCTTTTTTATATTTATTTTTTTTAAAAATTCATTAGGCCTATAGCTATTATGGGCTTTAATTAAGAAGAATTTTGTGGACATTTACAGAGTTAATTCTCCCGGAGGTTTCAGTCACGGAGTTTACTATAGTTTCCCCGTGGTGAGCTCAGCAATTAGAAAGTTAGAATACTACTGTTAATTAACTGCTACGAAAATTATAGAAATTGTAGATTAGTCACAGTTTGGGTCATGGGCCTATAAGGAACTCGATGATAGTTAGGGGGAAAGAACCCGATATGTCCGAAAAAAAATTGGGTTTACAGACAGCAGCGACCTTGTATCACCCAACCCCCACCCCACCCTTGCACCCCCACCCCTTCTCAGAGAAAATTTTGAAAATTAACTGCCGCACACGCGTTTTCCTTCTATTTCAGTCGATGAACAAAGTTACTCCGAAGTGGTAGAATATAACCTTATTAAGGTGGCTGATTCGAATTCCAATCAATCGTTTACAGTCCACGAAGACGGGACCGGGGAGAACATTTTGAAAATGTAACTGCCGGAAACGCGTTTTCCTGCTATTCCAGCCTGGGAATACAGCCACTTGTATGGACAATCCCCCACCCCCAAAGATAATTTTGAAATATTTGACTGCTGCAAACATGTTTTCCTGCTATTTCAGCCGGTGAACAAAGTACGATAACTTCAAAGTGGTCTAATATAACCTTATTAAGGTGGCTGACTCGAATTCCAATCAATCGTTTACAGACCTCGAAGACGGGTCCGTTAGGAGAAAATCTTGAAAATTTAACTGCCGTAAACGCGTTTTCCTGCTATTCCAGCCTGGGAATACAGCAACTTTAATTTGGTCCATTATAGGCTACCTGGCTGACCCGAATTCTAAACAACAAATCAATCGTCGCGCGGTATAGAGGCCTCACCCTCCCGGAGAAAAATTCGAGAAATCAAACACCGCAAATGCGTTTTCTGCTATTCTAGCCCGTGTAAGCAACTCCAAAAGTATCCAATGGTTTTGTAATCGAAATCCCACTATGAATTTCAACCATCCAATCAGACTGTTGCATCTTTATTCATAAAATAATCGATGCCCGAAAAATGTCGCACAAAGTAGAGTGACTCCAGACAAAATGTTTTGATAAATAGTCAACTCAGAACAAATGAGTGATATTCAATTACAAGAAAAGTAAAATTAGTGTTTTATTAGGGCTTGATGACAGTTAGGGAAGCAAAATTAAAAATGTCCGAAAAGTTTATAGACAGCGGCGCAGGTTTTATTTGAGAGGCGAATGCCCCCTCCCCCCCCCAAGAAAATTTTGGATTATTTAACGGTCGTTTTCCTGCCCGATATAGGCGTTTTTGGGGGGCAATATCTGTTTTGGGGCAATACCGTTTTTTGGGGCATAGGCCTACCTATCATAAGATAGCTTCGGGCATTTTTTTAGGGCATGAAGTGGACAAGAAAAAGATGAGAAAATACTTTTCGGGCAGTGTGGATCTCATAAAAATAAGTTAGTTATTTTTTTTGTCTAAACAGTAGACTGGCTTTGGCTATACGTATAGTGTTATAAGTGTATTCGAACTCACGACAAATTGTAAGTTTGTAAAATAATAACCGCAAGGGATTAATAATGATAATATCATTTATATCGCTTGAATTTGTAAAAAAGAAGTGGAACCAAACTCGCATAGCTAATGCAATTAATACAGAAAAAGGATGAGCCATCCGTGTAAGTCACAAGACTCACAAAGTGTATCATTGGATGAGCGTTATTCTTACTCTGTGAACACAGTTGGATTACGGTTAAATATTATTTACCTGTTACTATTAATAAAATGCCTATCTAAAGTTACGGACCAGTATATTGGTTAATAATATGAATGGTATGTAAGATGTTTAGCCATTGGTTAGAAGGGTAAATATAACCAACGTGACCCGTTTAGTATTTCTCACTCAGACAGAGTTCGTGTAACGTGGTAGAGCTGAAGGAAACTACATAATAGTACGTAACAGGCATCATCGTTATTATTTTATAGTAGTATTTTAGGGTAGATATTGTGTTACTTGTTTATGTATGTATATTTTTAAAATTTTGGTAATCAGTCTATGCATGCCCGGTTCACCTCTGCCTTCATCTGCACTCCATTTTTACTTCTCTAACTTCACTAATAAATAACTACCGGTAATGATTTTCTTTATTGTTATTTTACGTAAGCGCGGGAAATTCTACACAAAAATGTTGTTCAGTCAGATCTGTATCTTGAAATAAATAACAACAGTTAGTAATATCTTAATATAAAATGTTATCCATAGACTATCGGCCTATATAATTTTTATAAATTATATTTTACTGTTCTTACTACGGACTAATAACTCAAAACCCTCCAAAAATCGTCGACATCGAAAACATGATTTATTGGTTAATTTAAATCAACATTGATGATGTAAACTTACCGGGAATAGATGAGCTTCTTATATCCGATATTTAAGATAAATATTTTTTAACATTGTTGTACACTTATTGTGCAGAGGCGGATCCAGGGGGGGGGGACCCCAGGTGCCCGCCCCCCCACCCTAAATCCCTAAATAACAGTATAGAAAAATAGATATGCGCCACAAATCACCCGTTTTTTTTCCAAAATTTTCTCAGGGGACCCTCACGGCCGACCCCTCCTAACTGGATTTTTCCTTGATCCGTCTCTGGAATTGTGTACCATAATGCGCTTCAGCACCAGTTGTATTGAGAGGGACGAGGCTATCTACACATTGCACCAAGTCAAACAGAGTTATGTACTGTAGACTGGAATAACTAGACGCTAGACTTTTGCACATGATTGACATTGCTGGCTTATTTCGCCAGAAACCATTGAATGTAAATCAGTTTATATACATGTACATTCATATTACAGTATTATATGCGTAACAAACCACTTTGTGAATTTCTAGGTCCCAAATGTTAGCGATTTAGCTCCTTTAAATCTACTCTTACTGCAAGACCATGGTTGAACCATGGGTGGATCTGTTCATGTTTCAGTCCCCCCCCCCCCCCCTACGCCAAATATGCATGATCTCAAGTCCCAAGCTAGTGCATGCCCCACCTTCCCAATCCATGGGGGGGGGGGCTGGGATGGCCTAGAGTGCCTCGCTTCGACCTCTAGCTGCCTGGCCACCCCTGGCTTGCGGCTGTGTTTTGGAGCCCTGGTGTGAGTGTATGTGGCATGGAGATAGGAGCGCCTTCTAAACCTCGTGGGATTCCTCCGGGCACTCCGGTTTACTTCCACTGCCAAAGACCCCTATTTGCAAGCAATTTATTAAAAAAAATTAAAAACCATGTTAGTCCCGAAATGACCTAGTTGTGTTGAGTGGACATTAAACCACATTTCTCTCTCTCTGTCTCTCTCTTTCTCCCTCTCCCAATCCATGGTCTTTTACAGGTAGGCCTATAACATAGTGTCCACTATAAATTAAGTCGACAATAGATAACCTAAATAATTATGTTTAACTTAGTATCCTAACTATTAGATAAATTTTATAGCCATATCCATGGACCTTATAATACATAATAAGGTCCATAAATGATTAAGCCCTAACTTTAATTCAAATTAAAAACACAAATTGGAATTCAATATTTCTATTTGCCCATTTCAATCGCAATGTTGATGTTATCCTAATAGCTGATATGTAGACACTGTGAACATTTTAGAATCACTGCATGACTGGTGTATTCTAATCTTTTAGAGGCATTTTATACATGTAGTAACTGGATATAGCACAAAAACCCATCCTTTTTTAACTTGTGTAATAACAGCTACTTAATTTATCTTTGAAATCAATCTCGAAACCAGAAAAAATTTTGTGAAAGAATTTTTTCTGGTGACACTGGGTAGCCATTTTCCCGGAAGTGACGAATCACGCGACTGTCACATGACATGTATTTATTTTACGTGTCTGGATAACCAAATCACTTCAAGAATATACACACGCGTAGAAAAATAGATCTTTACAAAAACTTGAATTTGTACATTTAGGATCCAATTTTGTTACGTCAGCGAGTTGACTTCGACTCAAGAATCATTTTACAACAAACGAAACGACAATCCGACCTCTAGTTTGACCAATCAGAGGTCAGAATCGGCGGGGCTTAGGTCTGAACAAATTTGGATAAAATGGACTGACTCTGGGATTGAGTTTGCTTTGAAATGTTGCCTAAATAAATTAAGTAGCTGTGGTTTCGAAGACAAGTGTGTGTTTTCGTGTATTAATTACGGAATTTATGGTAGTGTATTTTATGGACATGTTCCTGTTATTTGTAATGTCCAAAGAAAAATATATTGCAATTTGCAAAAGTCATAGCAGAAGTAAAACAAATACATGTAGAAAATAGACTAAACAGGTGCTTTATTATTTGGACTGTTTACATATTTCTCTAAACAAAATTGATTAGAAATTATGACAAAAAGTTTCAAAATTTGATTAAAATTTGACCGGTATGGGCTTGTCATGTGAATTAATGTCTAAAAAATAATTTATATAACATTTGAATCCAAAATGAAAACCTGCAATAGGTAGATTAAGCTCTTACCTTTAATCCACACTAAAATGTATTCAGGAATCAGATTGGTTATTTAATATTTCGTATTGAAAAAATAAGTGCTAGGAAATGTCCTAACTTGGATTCAGTTGGAATAAAAAATGGCTCATGTAAATCAATTAGATTTTGCAAAACATAAAGATGGCAGTGCCATGGGCTTGTTATATCGGGGACATCATCCTTGGAATCGGACAATTAAAAGATTTGTAACAGGCATTTGCCATAGATTTTAAAATGGCAGAAAGTTTGACTTCGAATAATTGTAAATCAAGGTTGTTGACAGTTTCATACAAGTAAAAGAAGTGGGAAAAGAAAATGTAGTAAAAGGAAAGTGTTCCATTAGCACTGAAATATCTTAGTAAATTCTGAATGAAATTCGGATTGATATTGCAGTTCAACCTTTACAGAATTGTAGTTAGTAACGATATCTTTCAAAATAGTATTTCTCATTAAATACTTCTTTTATAATTATTATTTTGAAGCCATTCCTGTTTCATGCCTCCATTCACGGCCATTATCTTCCTACAAAATACTCTATTTGACACTTGTCCATTTCATATTTAATGCCTGCTCTAATACAACCCCTGAAAATTCCACTTTATATACCATGGTTTAAATATGCCTGTGTGTACTAAGTTGAAATACTTCTTTTATTTACATAGTAAATAAAGGTACAAGGTCAAGGTAAAGGATTAAGAAGTTAATTAAACCTACATTAAGAGAGATTAGATAAAGAGCTGACACTTCTCACTATAATAGTTAAAAACTAGATAATGTAAAGGGAATTTGCTGAAAATTTCAGTCAAATTAATCCACCCTGAACTAACAATTTAGCGATTTAATTTTTTTCTGCCTTGCCTCAATCATCACTATTAAAGTTGGTACAATAAAAAACAAGAGTATCAATTATCCATTTCATGATTTAATCACGAATGAAAATTAAGCAGAAAATCTGATCCTAATCCAGTAAACATCAAAGGCTAGCGATAACATCGAGAGTTAATTAATGTTTAATTAATAATTTATTAGATAACATTCTAGGCCTAAGACCTACAATTGGCTGCAATAGGTGGAATTAGTGTTTCCATAATGTATGTTTAATGTAAAAAATTATCTGTGCAGTACAAATGTTTTAGGGTTCAATATATAACCTATAATAATTACATTATTGCCTAGTTGGATTTTTAATTATGTGACAGCTTATGTTGATTGTATTAAATTTGAGTAACTGGGTTAGCAATGTACATAAATTTGATATTGTTATCACAGATTATTGCAGTTCAATCCAGTTATTTGCGCTTGTAACTGATCTAATTTGTAGTATTTCCCTCCTCCTCTTTCAGCCTAGAGTGCAGCCACACTTTTTCTAGGTGCAGACTCTCTTTTTCAGAATTTCTACATCCATACTTGATTCTATGTTACTTTCTAAGGTCTATGATACCAGTACATGAATTAAGCTATTAAAGCATAAATATTAACTAAGATTTCTTAAATTTTTGTAAAATTTGAATAAAATTAAACATTAATTTAAAATTGAAAATAAACTGACCAATTGCCAAGGGTAACACCTATTCATTTAGGTTAAAAGCGAATTGCAAGTGTGTCGTACATACATTGTATCTCTGCAGATGATATACATGGCATATTGTGAGGAACGGTCTGATTGAATCTGAGTCAGAAGATTATCTACCGTTGTTATTTCGATTTTGATCTCCTAATTAAGTGTTAAATAATCAATTTGAGTACATTTTAGCCTGGAATAAGTCTTGAATGAATTAGATATTAAAAATATGCAAATGACAATCGGACGCTTTCAATAAAAAGTGAGCCCAGCTTCTCCTATTCTGTGTGTGTATGTTTTCCTTCTATCCTGCATGTGTGTTATTTATGTAGCTTCTCCCTTGCATACTTACAAGATCACTATAAACTGAGGGTGAAGGTTTTTATTATTATGGCTGTATTTTTAAGATCTGCACACAGACTTCTATCCAGACAATTACTAACTCTGTCATACCAAAGGTGAGTTAATGGATCACAAGGTATAAGGTAGCTGTGCACTAAAGCCTTAATACAGAATGAATATCATTTTCCTACCGTTATTATGATAGATGTTTTTCTTGATCATTAGGTTGTCCTTGTATCTCATGTTAAGAGTTGCCATGAGTTGTATTATTTCTGAATAGCATTTCCTAAATATCTCAACAATTTCAAAGATTTTTTTTTTAAGATATCTCTACAACTAATTTATCTAAATATCTCAAATATTTCATAAATTTTTATTAATAAGCCACAACTCATTTTTATATGCCCACATTTTCATGTGGACGTATACTTCTTTGTTGCCCCTGTCCTTCCTGACAAATTGTGGACACTCTACAGGTCACAATTCTTGTCTGATTTTGATGAAACTTGAAATATAGGTTTATTTCCAAACGATCTTGCTTCCTTTCGATATTGGCGAGTATCAGATTGAAACTTCATGGATTATGGCCCATATAGTACAAAAAATCATTCTGTTAGCGTCTCAACAGTAGACACTCTAGAATAGAGATCAAAATTTTAATCCTATTAAGATAAAACTTGGAAATTTATATTTATAACACAAAGTTCTCAATTTCCTAGATTATGGCTCCAGATTGTACCAAAAACATCACATGGTTAGTTTGTGGTCCCCCTTGAGGTCACAATTTTTGTCTGATTTAAATAATCATTTAAATATATCGCACCAAAATGATTGAGCTCGCATTTCGTGAAAAGAGAATTGAAATTGCTGGACAAAATGACCAGTCTATACATACGCAAATAGTGTTGAGTATGTAATATCAAGGTTGTGAACCCTCTAGAGCTCACAATTTTGAGGAAACTTAAAACATGTGTTTATGTCCAAAAGATTTTGGTGTCTTTCGATATGCAAATATGAGACTTATTTTCTGGCAATCTCTTGCAAAATGTGGGCGTATCTTGCATGGCAACTGCTTGTTTTAATGTTCATGTACATGTTATATCACCTCTTTTCAACATTGCATGACATGCACTGCCTCACTAATTTTCATGTAGGCCTACATGTTATATCACCTTTTTAAACATTGCATTACATGCACTGCCTCACTAATGTATATCATTAATTTATTAACATTCTGTATGACCTGTAGTTTTTGTCGTTCCACAGGGAAAAAATTAAAAACATATAAACTGATAGCACACAAGTGTACAAATATAATCGGCTTCCTGCATTATTTTTTAAAACAATCTTCAGTTCAAAATTCAAGATGGCTGGTGACGGTACATCAACCTACAATCTCCAAAGTGATATCCGAGATGACGATCCAGAGATATACGATCTGATCAGAGCAGAGAAATCAAGACAAATGAGAGGTTTGGAGTTGATTGCATCAGAGAATTTTGCTAGCAAGGCTTGTCTTCAAGCTCTTGGTTCCTGTTTGAATAATAAATACTCTGAGGGACAGCCAGGTCAAAGGTAAACGACTACTGAAAATCACCATTTCATTTTTAGAAACATTTATTTTTAATTTGACTGGGTGGCCATGACAACCAGATTTAATTGCTTGTAACTACTATTTTGCAAGAGTTTAAAGGTCACTCTAGTCCCTACTGTTTTGCTCTGGTTTTCTATACTGTCGAATATCCTCACACATATCGAAATTATAATTTACTACATTAGTTTAATAACCTACATATACTTGTTTTTAGTAGATATTAAAGGAGAAGCATAGCATTTCCAATCTTTTATATTTTATTCAATAAATCTAGTTAAAATGTTTTCAACCATACTCCACCCAAAGCATGAATGGTTTCACTTTTATTTAATTTTAATGTAGGTATATGGAGGGTAACAGAAATCTAGGTGGTTGTAGTTATATTTGAAAATTGATACGACCTCTGAACCTAATTTAAGCAGAACCTAATCCATCAGATGCATATTCACAATGAAAGTTTTTTTTTCAGATATTATGGTGGAAATGAAATTATTGATAAAGTTGAATTATTATGTAAGAAAAGAGCATTAGAAGCATTTAAGTTAGATCCTGAACAGTGGGGTGTTAATGTCCAGCCTCATTCTGGATCTCCAGCAAACTTTGCTGTGTATACTGCTGTTGTAGAACCCCATGGTAGAATAATGGGTTTACATTTACCTGATGGTGGACATCTAAGTCATGGATTTATGACTGGCACAAAGAAAGTATCAGCAACCTCCGTTTATTTTGAATCTTTTCCTTACAAGGTCAGCCCTAAAACTGGACTGATTGATTATGATGAACTAGAGAAGAATTCACTTCTTTTCCTACCTAAATTAATTATTGCTGGTAAGTAAAGATCAAGTAAGAAGTTGAGTCTCCAAGTCATTAACATATTTTCTATTTTTAAACTGGTCAAATACCTTTAAAATATAGTAGGACTGACATTAAAACTATTACAAACATAATTATGGTTTTGGGGGTCAGTGATGCCGAAGGAGGGCCTGACAAGGACAGCTGCCTAGTCGTTTGGATGGGACAAAAAACCGAGGTCCTGTGAGCACATTGGAGTGCACATTAAAGATCCCTTGGCAGTTGGAATTCGATATAAGAGTAGGCTGTAGCGTTCGCTGCCTGGGTAAAATTTCCCTCATAGCACACTGTATGGCGTATGCCCATCTTCAATTAGTTCAGGTTAAGTGCATAACAGTAGGACATTAAACCCCATTTCACTCATTCATTTAATTATGGTTTATTAAGCTAAAACTTAAAAACCTACATTTCTTTTAAGGTACAAGCTGTTACTCCAGAAATCTAGATTATAAAAGATTCCGTGAAATTGCTGATGGTGTAGGTGGTTATTTACTAGCTGATATGGCTCATGTTAGTGGGTTGGTGGCTGCTGGTCTTGTCCCCAGTCCTTTTGAATATTGTGACATAGTAACTACGACCACACATAAAACATTAAGAGGACCTAGATCTGGCATGATCTTTTTCAGAAAAGGTAAAGCAATATTATTAGACCTATATCTTATGTAAGAGAAACAAACCAATTCATTAATAACAAATACTGGAAATTCAGTTCAAACAATCTTGCAAAATTCAGATACTTTAATGAGCTCTAATACGAGTAAATTGACCCTGTCAATCTATTCTTAAAGGTGTAAGGAAAACTTTGAAAGATGGAACAGAAGAGAAATATAATTTAGAAAGGAAAATAAACGAAGCTGTCTTTCCTGGTTTACAAGGCGGACCTCATAATCATCAAATAGCTTGTAAGTACTTTATAAACAAAGAAAGATATAATTTGAACCAATTTACTTTGCATTTTTATAAGCCCACATTTTCATGTGGACGTATTATGTCATCGCCCCTGTCCGTCCGTCCGTCCACAATTGTTTGTGGATTCTCTACAGGTCACAATTCTTGTTCGATTTTGACGAAACTTAAAATATAGGTTTATCCCCAAAAGATCTCGTCTGCTTTCGATATTGGCATGTATCGGATCAAAACTTCATGGAATATGGCCCCTGAATGTACGAAAAATAACGTTTTTAGCTTGTGGACCCTATAGAGGTCACAATTTTGAATCGATTTTGATGAAACTTTACAGGCATGTTTATAACCCAAAGATCTTGGTTCCTTTCGATATTTGCACCTATCGGAACGTAAATTCCTGAATTATGTCCCCTGATTGTCCGAAAATTCACCTATTTTAGCTCTTGGTACCTCCTGGATGTTACAATTATTATCCGATTTGAAAAACCGTTCGATTATATCACCGTTTCACCCTAAGGAAGGTTGAGTTCAAATTTCGGAAAAATCAGACCAAAATTACCATACAAAATGGCCGCCGTTCGTACGCAAATACTGTTAAAAAATGGTATATCAAGGTTGTGGACCCTGTAGAGATCACAATTTTAATTCTATTTTGATGAAACTTGAAATGCATGGTTATAACCCAAAGATCTTGGTTCGTTTAGATATTTGCGCATATCGGATTGTAACTTCCTGAATTATGGCCCCTGATTATACGCAAAATCGTCTTGGTTTAGCCTGTGGTCCCTCTGGAGGTTACAATAATTATCCGATTTAAAAAATCGTTTGATTATATCACTGTTACACCCTAAGAGAGGGTTGAGTTTGAATTTCAGAAAAATGGGACCAAAATTGCCATACAAAATGGCCGCCATTCGTACGCAAATACTGTTAAAAAATGGTATATCAAGGTTGTGGATCCTGTAGAGGTCAAAATTTTAATTTGATTTTGATGAATGCATGGTTATAACCCAAAGATCTTGGTTCCTTTCGATATTTGCACCTATCGGAACGTAAATTCCTGAATTATGTCCCCTGATTGTCCGAAAATTCACCTATTTTAGCTCTTGGTACCTCTGGAGGTTACAATTATTATCCGATTTGAAAAACCGTTCGATTATATCACCGTTACACCCTAAGGAAGGTTGAGTTCAAATTTCGGAAAAATCAGACCAAAATTACCATACAAAATGGCCGCCGTTCGTACGCAAATACTGTTAAAAAATGGTATATCAAGGTTGTGGACCCTGTAGAGATCACAATTTTAATTCTATTTTGATGAAACTTGAAATGCATGGTTATAACCCAAAGATCTTGGTTCCTTTAGATATTTGCGCATATCGGATTGTAACTTCCTGAATTATGGCCCCTGATTATACGCAAAATCGTCTTGGTTTAGCCTGTGGTCCCTCTGGAGGTTACAATAATTATCCGATTTAAAAAATCGTTTGATTATATCACTGTTACACCCTAAGAGAGGGTTGAGTTTGAATTTCAGAAAAATGGGACCAAAATTGCCATACAAAATGGCCGCCATTCGTACGCAAATACTGTTAAAAAATGGTATATCAAGGTTGTGGATCCTGTAGAGGTCAAAATTTTAATTTGATTTTGATGAATGCATGGTTATAACCCAAAGATCTTGGTTCCTTTCAATATTTCCGCATATCGGATTGTAACTTCCTGAATTATGGCCCCTGATTATACGCAAAATCGTCTTGGTTTAGCTTGTGGTCCCTCTGGAGGTTACAATAATTAACCGATTTAAAAAATCGTTTGATTATATCACCGTTACACCCTAAGGAAGGTTGAGTTCAAATTTCGGAGAAATCGGACCAAAATTACCATACAAAATGGACGCCGTTCGTACGCAAATACTGTTAAAAAATGGTATATCAAGGTTGTGGACCCTGTAGAGATCACAATTTTAATTCAATTTTGATGAAACTTGAAATGCACGGTTATAACCCAAAGATCTTGGTTCCTTTCGATATTTGCGCATATCGGATCGTAACTTCCTGAATACGGCCCCTGATTATACGCAAAATCGTCTTTGTTTAGCTTGTGGTCCCTCTGGAGGTCACAATTATTATCTGATTTAAAAAATCGTTTGATTATATCACCGTTACACCCTAAGGAATGTTGATTTCGAATTTCGGGAAAATTCGGAACAAAGTTGCCATACAAAATGGCTGCCGTTTGTACGCGAATACTGTTCCTTTCGTTATTTTCACATATCAATTCATAACTTCCTGAATTATGGCCCCTGATTGTCCGAAAAATCGCCTCTGGTCCCTCTGGGGGTCACGATTATTATCTGATTTAAAAAACCTGACTCTATCGCCGTTACACCATACGGAAGGTTGAGTTTGAATTTCAGGGAAATCGGACCATAATTGCCAGACAAAATGGCCACCGTTTGTACGCTAATAGTGTTAAAATATGGTATATCAAGGTTGTTGACCCAGTATAGGTCACAATTTTAATTCGATTTTGATGAAACTTGAATGCATGTTTATAACCTAAAGATCTTGATTCTTTTCGATATTTGCGCATATCAAATTGTAATTTAATGAATTATAGCCTTTGATTGTAGGAAAAATCACTTTCGATTTTGCTTGTTCTCTAACCATCTCTTGAAAATGTGGGCGTATCCTGCCTGGCAGTGCCAGTTTACTATCTTAAATCATGCAGTGAGTTGCAGTGAGTATCGCAAACCCAGTGATGCCAATTGATTACTATGAGCAAGAAATCAGCGAGTTAAAATGCCACCCATGATCACTTATATTTATTTCAAAATGCATGTCTGTTCTATAAAATTTATAAAAATACATTGCTAACCAGCTTTAACATCTTAGTCTCAGTCTCACAACTTAACATTCTATTATCCCTAATATAAGTCATCTTTAAACTCAAACTAATCTAAAAAATTTAAAAAAATCCTATTTCAGCTGTAGCAGTTGCCTTAAAACAAGCTAATGCACCAGAATTTGTTCAATATCAGAAACAGACCATGGCTAATGCTAAAGCTATGTCAAAAGCTTTATCAGATAGAGGATACACTGTTGTGACTGGTAAAGTTCTTTATTATTTCTTTATTTATTATGTCTCAAAAAAACTAAGATAGGAAAGAAGAATATGAAAGATTCACGAATCCTCTTAAATTAAAGTTACATTATTCAAGATATAGATAAGAACTATCCATTCTTGCTATACTAGTTCGAAAGTAGATGATGTAAAATGAATAATTTGAAAATTTCATTCAAATTACTCTATTGCAAGCGAAGAAATAGGCATTTAAAGATTTGACCGACCTGTGCAATAAATTCAACCACGGTCCTTGTTGATCAAAGCTACGACTCGAAGCGTCTAGCCGCGCCATATTTGATTTACCGCTGAAACGTTTTTATCTGTTTAATATCGGAGCAATCTGATGCCATCCAAAGTTGATTAAGGCCTGGATCAGTTAATTAATGTCTAATTAAAACTTTAGAAAACATTTCATGCCCAAATAAAGACCTGCACTAGGCAGATTTAGCTCTTGAATAATGCATGTTTAATGAAGATAAATTAGCCAGTTTTATATGAAAATCATAGGGGAAAAAATCTAATGGAGGTTTTTATTTTCTCAAATGATCTTGTGACTAATAGACTTTGTCACAAACATCTGCCATGGTTCTACATTTTTCTGATCTCTTTATTCATGCTATTTACAGGAACTGACTTACATGATTACCAATTCTTTTGTTACATAGCTAAGCTGAATACATTGTTATTTACAAGTAGAAATTAATTATTATTGTCTTTCTCATTACTAGATGAAGTTTATTATCCATTTTCCAAGATCTTTAAAACTGAATCAGAATAATCAATGGTTTCCATTTATTATTTTCAATGATATTTAACAGGGCTATGTACTTTACCATTTAGTCTACTGAACACTTCCAAAAACATGCAACAACTGGAACATTAAATCCAGTCGAAAAAATGTTAATTTTTAAAATAAAAACTGGTCATGTAGCTCTTTTTAAGTGGAATGGTAGTATCTGAAACCAGAATAATTTTTTATGGTGTAAATTGGAATAGTGTGATAGTCAAGATAATACAGACTTGATCAATTCAAACAAGCACTTAATAATTAAGATCCCTTCTATTATTTTATGTTTGATGTTCATTGTTCAGCTTTATAGAGTTTTCGGATTTGTTGTTGATTCTACCAAGGTGCAAGCCAAATACTGAAATCGTTGTCAAATGTTTATAAATAGAGTTGTTTCCCTTGAGTAACAATTCTTATTATATAGATAAAATCTTCAATTTTAGGTGGCACTGATACTCATTTAGTTCTAGTCGACCTCCGACCACAGAAATTAGATGGTGCTAGAGCTGAGAAAGTGCTTGAAGAAATTGGAATTGCTGTAAACAAAAACACTTGCCCAGGAGATAAAAGTGCATTGAAACCAAGTGGTTTGAGATTAGGTACTCCAGCTTTAACTTCCAGAAACATGACAGAATCCGACTTAGTACAAGTTGTGGATTTCTTCCATCAAGGTTAGTGTTTACTGTTATAAGTGCCTAGAGCATGCATTTGTGGATGGATTTGCACTTTACCAATATACATTGTTATATTATTATATCTATAAAATGTTTTTCAGAAAAAAAAGATGTCCATATGATGTACTGGACAGTAATTATTGATCTGTAGTTAAACTTTTTATTTTATTCATTCTTTTTGTAGCTATTGTATTAGCGGGAGAAGTAAATGCAAGTTGCGGACCATTACTAAAAGATTTTAAAGCTAAATTACAAGACGCATCAGTACAGAGCCGAATCGAACAATTACAGAAATCAGTGGAATCTTTTGCTCTCAATTTTCCAATGCCTGGTTTTGATGAGTGGTAGACACTTTATGGGAGGTTACATTTGATATTTAAATGTATGATTATGAAGTATCTTATCTGCAGCATATTTCTTGCAATAATACACACTTATTAAAACAATGACTTCTATCTGTACCATTGTATCATTAAAATGTTTTCTCAGATATTAGGACTTGAAAGATTTTAATCTTTGATTGAAACAATGTATATTAAAATATACATTGTTTCAATCAAGTACATTTTAATTGTTTAAATTGTGAATAGTTTGTTTATCTCTTTTGTTACCAAACTTACGCCCATGCTGTGCCAAAGTTCATGGCAGACTAACTCTTGCCATAGGTACCATGTACACAAGAAATCCTATAAAAAAAAAAAATTTTTAAAGTATATTTTATATTTGCTTATTAAAACATGCTGCTCTTAGTGGCAAAAAGAGTGAACTTGTAGTATGTTTTTAGATCTTAACTCATTCAAATTTGATAATCATGATTATTGGAAAATATGTTTTAATAGCGTTTCAAAATGTTTTCCTTTTTACTGTGTTTTGGTTTTTGAGTTAGTTATAGTTTGTTATAGATGTACATAAATTATTGTTATTGATTAAAATCCATGTAAATAGTTGGTTTTATCGCTGTCTGGATATGTGCATCTTTTATATTGCTGAAAAGCAAATTTTTTTGTTTTGAATATTGTGTAAATGAAAATTCACATGTTTAAGAGATGTCAGTTTATACATAAAAGTAAAATTAAAGGAACGATTACTGTGTTATTATTTGAATTTTTCGGGGGGGGGGGGGGAGAGGGGGGTAAAAATTGGTAGGTATTAACGTCATGTCTGTGCATATGGTTTGTTTCTAAATAGGTTTTTGCTCCATTAAAAGAAAATGGTCGGGATGATGAAGATTAGTCAAATTAAATTTGGGCAAATTATCCGTTACATCCTATTTTACTTGTTCAGAGGTTCGTAAATATGGTTAAATCCAAGTCATATTTGAAAAGGTTTATGTGAGGTTTTTCAAATCATTTAGTTGAATTTGTCCCAATTTTTTTATGCAAGAGCTAAATCTGATTATTGTAAGTCTCAATTTCGGCTTCTGATGTTATTGATATTATAAATTAGATCTTTATTTAGAAAAAGCCCAAAATCAACCCTGTAGACCCACGGCTACAGCTTGGATTGAAATAGGATTTTACTAATTGATTAAATCAAATATGGCGCAACCTGATGAGATTAACTGTAACATTAACGTCATCCGTTAGATCGAGGCTAAATGATAAAGTGTACTTGGCGAGGCCGCTTTTGAGCGATATTCCCTGTCCCATTGAAAACTTGATAATCGAGATAATGTAGGTGGAGTTAACGCCTGTCAATCAAACGAAGGGCCAAGGTGAAGACACATTTACAACCAATATAATAGCAAGAATAGCCACCTCTCTATAAAAATTTCCCATAATTTATCTTTAAGATGAAATTTGTGTTGAGAAAGTAAAGTATGGACACTTTAGAGAAATAGACTATAATTATATTAACTTCAGTCATAGTTATATAATGTCCATAAACATGATATAGACTAAAGTTTGGCGGGAAATTGTAGCAGGCGGCTAATCTAATAGTTAAGAGTCAGTCTTTGAATAGTTGTTGATGATGCATGTTGGAATAAAATGGTTAATTAAGAGCCATTGGGTTGACTAGAATCAGATATGGTGTCAGAAGATGGAGTTAAACAGTAGTAATAGGACTAAAATGATGTTAAGCCAGTTAGTGATCATCCTCGGTTACCCAGTGCATTCATTCCGTTCTACTCCACTATACCCTGGGTTAATCTATAGGGCTTCCACGATTTCAAATTGCTAGAATGTAGCTATACTGTACGAGCCAATCAGAAAACAGTTTACAAACCAATCGTTTCGCCTACGTTTTTATAAGGGTATATAACCATATCCATGTCCATTTACTGATTGATTTATATAAGTATTGTATATATTAATAATTTATTTATATTCAATTGTATTATTATCAAAATCTGAAGTATGTGTTGTTGATTTCAAATATGTATAACATAGATATGTTTCCCTTTTGTTATCATTATTACTATACGTTCTTTGTTTGAAATAATATTAATAATATGCCGTTTAGTTATGTTTATTATTAATGGAAGTATACTCGTTAATTTAATTACCAAGTACCTATCTACGACATCACGTGTACATAAAATTCGCGGAACGAACACACAATTCTCGAAAAAACTAATGACTCTACATGAATAAATGAACGTTTTATCTTTAACAATAAAACATATAATTACGCTTTTAGAAAAGGCCAACTCCTAACACTGTCGGAAGAAAGTAACGTCCCTTTGGCCAACTTCCTTTTCAAATAACAGTTTGTGGGATTGGTCGATAAAAATAGCACAAGCATCAATAGTGGATAACTTGAAAACGTGTCTCCCCCATAGATTAACCCAGGGTATAGTGGAGTAGAACGGAATGAGTACACTGGGTAACCGAGGATGGTTAGTGATGGTTGCACATTGAATTGTGACACAAGAAGAAATTAATAAAATTACGAAGACAAAATGGCAAAGTTTTTACCTCCACCGAATTTTCATTTTGACAAGCCAAAGGAAACAGAGATTTTCAAGGTACAGGTTAGCAACAAAATTACACAGAGACGACGGCGACGTCCAGGTTAGTTCATTGATTTAGGCCATAGGCAATGAAGCTGAAAATGTTTCCGCAGTTTTGTATTTATGTTGGAATAAAATGATTAACAGCCATAAGGTTGACTAGAACCTGATAATTTGTATCCTCAATAAATTGTAAAATAGCACAATTTGTTGACATTATTCCGTTACAACAAGAGTGGTATTGAGCCTTCAATCAAATCATTCTACAAAAAGTCTAAGGTAACTGGTGGTGTGGGCTCGGGCGTTGTCATGCTGGAAAACGTCGTTTCGATGACGAGCGAAATGTGGTGTGACGTTTGGTCATTTTGAACATCTGAGACACACTACCTGCGGAGAAGTTATCTCAGACACATTCAGTCGACATGTTTGCATATCACGTGGTCTATACGTCGCAGGTTATGAGGTCAACACACTAACAATAACAATCATGGCTTCACTCTTCCTTGTACTTTTTTTGTAATATCCATGGGAGAATTTGAAAAATCAGACTCTTGCCATAACATTTCGGTAACACGGCTTCACGTACAGTCGTGACCTTCATAAAAAAACATGTAATCCCTCCACTTGTTTTTCCTTCAAATTCAAGTTTGTAACTCCTAACTTTGACTTTGAAAATATTTAGCGTCCCGAAACTTTTCGCTCATGGGCGCCGACATCTTGGAATTATTTTGTGCGTCGGTCGGGTCTATATCAGATATAAACAATCAATTATTTTAATGTTATTAACATGGGGATTGACTAATAGTTAATTTATTTCAGTTTTAAACAAATTTTTAATCTTTATAGCAATTTTAACAAAATAGCCCAATTCTGGCTGGGATTACTGCGCAAAATGGCCAGCTACTGTGTACGTGCGAAAAAAAAAAGCCAGCTACGTCATAAATTCCGTCACGTTAGTTACGTTTTACGTTGGGTCTGGGAGCTTGATGACGCCTCCTCCTACCTCTGGGCCAAGATTTTGGAACACCACGGGACACACTCTTTGGTTCAGACCGATTCCAAATCATTATGCTTGGACATCCCCACGAGTCTCGTTCCATGACACAATGGGCAGAATAACGCTGGCCACGTCGTCGCCATATTCTGGTCCTGCCATCTGCAGTTGATACGCAATACCGACTCTCATAATTTGTGAACAGAACAGTTCTCCATTGCCCGTGTCGCCAGTTTTGATGTTGTTGGGCAAACCGAAGACGTTCATATCGATGGCGTGGGGCGAGGATCGGTCTTCGGCAGTGGATGTTCTCTCTGGTGAGACGTCGGCGCTGTATCGGTACTGATGGGCCTTCCGTGTGTTACCAACCTGACGTGCTGTCTCAGATGCCGGTGTGAAGGGATTCTGCCCGTGATATCGCAAAACATGGCGATCTTGTCACCTTGTGCCGTGGTAACCCCTGGTCTACCAATTTTGGGCAATCATCCGTGGTGTTAGTGGCCCGAAAGCGTTTCCGAAGCCTGTAGATGGCGGGAACATGGACCTGGAAATGATAAGCAATGGCTTGGGCGGTGTGGCCAGCGCCTATTTCCTCTGAGCTATTGCGAGTCGTGGACTGCTGCTGACGTTGTAGTGTAAGCAATCCAACCAGTGATGAGGGTGAATTTTATATAGGGCTTGTCCCAGTGAACAGCACATGAGTTGCATGAAAATCATGGAGAACATATTTTCATCTCAGAAGTCAGGTTGCGTTTTTAAGAACACTTCCTGGATTCCATTCTATGTTTGGGGAGGAGCTTTGTTGCTCAGGTAAAGTTGGAGATGGTCACAAATATACACATTTAGCAGGTTTTATGCAATGCGTCTATTCAGAGTAACGTACCAACCTGGCGTTTCTTTTACTGTTTAAGTATATTTGAAACTTTTTAGATTAAGATGACACATCTTAGCCAAATGCTCATATGGAAGACCTTACTAAAGAATGTAAATGCAGGAGTGGGTCGGGGGTCTTTAGACATTGTGTTTTGACAAAATCTTGTGAACACGATAATTTGATTTTTGAAAGACCTTCCCTGGATCATATTTCCATGCCTGGATGATTATATAAATTAGTCAACGTCCGATAGTTCCTTCAGGTAAAGTTGCTGTGGAGATATAGCTTTTATATGTTTTTTCAACGCTCTGTGGGTTCACTTGGGGAGGGGGTGTCAACCTATCTGAAAAGTGTACCAATTTTCTCCTATATGTTATCAATGCATGCATGTACCATCAGACGGATCTATGTGATCGCCAGATATTTGTAGCGGGGGAATATCCCTGACAAGGTTACTTTCAAACACAATTTACAAACGAAAAATGAGCATTAACAGTATTTATTTTGTTTATCATTTGAAAAGTTCAAACTAAACAATTATTTTAAGAAATTTCATGTGTGCAAAGAAAACGAATAAACCCGTTGGATTATGAGGTGCACTAGTATTTATGAAATTGACTCAACGTATTATGAATAGAAAACTATTTGAAAGGTCCAAGACTAGTATACTATTACTAGTCTTCAGATTCTCGCCACCTTTTGCGGAAAGTGTGACTTCCTCCTATTTTATCTATATTTACTAAAGCAAAAGGTCCCTGTAGACCTAAACAAAATGCCTGAAAATGTACCATTAACTTTTAACTGTTTGGTCGTTCTTGATACCCTTAACTCTGTTGTTCAAGATCTAAAATCAAGCTCAACATCAGTAAAACAATTAGTGCTTTGTCTTTCTACAACTGATATATTCGGATCTGTCGGGTTCGCATTGGTAATTTTAAGAAATCTATTTTTGGTCAACGTTTTTTTTATTTCTGCTCGTTTTGGGTATTTCTTTCGCCTGTCCGTTCCCTTTTCTCGAGAGGCGTGACTATTTTCTACCAACTGCGTATGCACAAGAAGATTACAGCATGTGGTCTAGAATGCCGCGCCTCGACCTGTAGCTGGCCGGCCACCTCTGTCTTGCGGCTGTGGTTTCGAGCCCTGGTGTGAGCGAATGTGGCATGGGGACAGGGGCGCCTTCTCAACCTCGTGGGTTTCCTCCGGGCACTCCGGTTTCCTCCGAATGCCAAAGATCCCTACGCGCAAGCGAATTATTGAAATAAAATAAAACAATATGCTAGTCCCGAAATGACCTAGTTGTGTTGAGTGGACGTTAAACCCCATTTCCCCCTCTCTCTCTCTCTCTCTCTCTCTCTCTTTCTCTTGTAATTGTATTTAGCACATAGTATCCATGTTTCCAGTCGGCCATGTTACTCTTACCAAAGTTTGCAGTGAAATATTAGTTAAAACGTTATTTCCAGTTGTTGTATATTTTGAATAATGTTTTCTCTGCATCAATATACTGTGAAATGTTTGGGTGTTGCGTACTGTTTTTTGGCCTACGCCGCTGTTGGCAGAGGAGCATAGCTTAGCAATGTATTACTTCCCTGTCAAGGGAGGATGCAGTGAATTATTACCACCCCATTCACAAAATTCTAAACATACGAGTCGGTTGGGGAAACTTGAATACTGGTAATTATAGTTTACAATATATTATGGTGCAGAAAAGTACGTTAAACTACATTTTTATACGCCGAAACGTAGTTTGGGCGTATAGAGTCCATTTTACATATGCCCGACGATCCGCCCGTCCACCCGTCCGTTAGTCTGCCAGTCCGTCAGACTAGTGGGAAGCATTTGGGCCATAGGAAGACAAAACCTATCTATATTCAACGTTATGCAACCGTCTCTTCCATACCCTGGCCTTTCTCAAAACTTTGAATGCAATAGCTGCTACACAGATTCTAGTTGGATGTGAATCATTGAATTTATGAGAGATACATTATTCAGCATTCCACAACCGCCCGTCCCAGAGTTACAACCCCTTTTCCAAAAAACATTTGAAAATGATATGGATTTTTAATAGATTTGTTTCAAGGTTGTGTAAACCTTTAGGGTAATAAACGTCAACATCCAATATTTATTTTCGGATTAGTTGCTGTCTAGACATATAAGCAGCTATTTGGGCGTATTTCCATGCATTGTGGGACTATATTTTTCTTTCAAATCCCGTAACTGTAGCTGTTTATTGTTTTTACCAATTAAGTATATCTTTCTTTAACAGAGTTTGATTATTAATACAAAATGGCATGATTCTCCTGGTGACGTTGATTTGGTCATCTTACAGGGAAAAATTATGGGCTTCTAATATCCAATATTAAAGACCAAATAAACATTTTACTATTGGTACACCAGCGCCATTTGTAGCAGGGGATTCGAAGAACGAGGCTATACGTATTCCACAAGTCATATCAAACGGCGAGGCTATATACTTATTTGGAATAACCAAACGTAAGAGATTGACATTCGATTGAGACTTCTGGCGTATTTCGCCGAACATAACTGATTAGAAATTATAGTAAAAACAGAAACAATTCAATGTAAATCAGTTTATTTACATACATATTGCTGTAATATATGCGTTGCGACCAATTTGTGTCAATTTATAGGTCTCATGTTAGCGATTTGGCTCCTTTAAGTTCAGATTCCGCTAAGATAGATTTTTAGGGTAAAATGAACACGTACAGTTATATATTTTGTAAGGGTTTTAATCACAGCTTAGCTTTCCCGTCTGAATGCTCTGGCTAAAACTCTAAAAATAGTTGCCTGGAGTGTTGCTCTGAAAACAATTAAGTATATTTTTGAAACAATTTATTCAGAGGGTTTCTGGAAAATTATTTTCCATCTACGGCTAAATTATTTAACAAGTGAAAATGTTGTTATACATAATAATAATATAATATCACAAGCTGGGAAAGTCTTTTTTTTTATCACAACTCGCCTTATACGAAAAACTCAGCGCCACATGACGTATTATGCGAGCGCCTCCTCCGGAAACGTTGGGGAAGGACCTGGCCGAAAAATGTCTGGACATTTGAAACAGATATTTCTTGGCCCACAAATAAACTGAACGGTTTTGTTGGTGAACTCTTCTGCGTCTGGTATGTCTGAAAATAAAGACAAATGAGTTTCACTCCTTTTTTCAATCAGAAAACAAATAAAAACCAACAAACCGGCAATTTCTTAATATGACCCGATGAGCGCTTACAAGAAAACCCCGTTTTAGAGCAGAAGCCAAGAATTAAGATTTTCATCTTAAACATGAACATGCCTCAAATGATTTGAATAAGGGAAACTAAGGGATACTTATGGATATGGACACTATTCTTCAAGTACTATATATATATTTTAAATTCGAATGTCTTTTCAAGGGTATTCGTACTGATGTTTTATTATATTCAATGTGAATTATAACTAATTAAAACAAATGAAGTTTGAATAATTTTTGTCTCCTTATTAGAATCAATTACTCTTCGGCAAAATGCGGACGTTATAGCGCGCATATATTCGGGCTTTTTTGTATTTCCATGCATAATGAAAAAACGTCACAAGTGAGGATTTCTCTTTATAGCGTGGTGGCCGACATTTTGAAATAACAGTAACACACAGTATGTTCCAACACTGTCATTTTCAAACTGAACAATCATGTAAACCAACAACAGCGGTTGATTGGCTTTGTAGAAGTGGACATAAACATCCGACAGGGCACTAATGCACATGACGCGAGAAACAAACACTGCGAAAAAGTCACTTATCGAGCTTACATGGAAATTGTCCCATCATATTTGATCTAGACCGACCATTTCACCGACCAAAACGTGCACAAAAACATATACATGGAAATTTGGACGACGATTAATCGATTTAAATTAAAAACAAGTAATAAATAATGCTGGTTTTGAAAAAATTGATCATTTGAATTGAATCGATTATTTATTTATGACCATTACTTTCATGTATATGGCTCATTAACTAGGAGGTCCTCTGGGGTTCGATTTCAGTGTAGGTCGAGAAAGTTCCCGGGTATTTTTCAGCGTCCTTTTCCGTTTAGTGAGTAAGACCATGGCTCGCTAAACTGACGATCCCGTTTTAATACCGAAAGTGGGACATAAAGTAACATGCCTTACCTTTCGTGTCAATATCAACAATCCAATGTGTTGGTACGCCAGCACAGTGGTCAACAACATGTTGACCTGCAAATGTTCTCAACACGTCACTGTCAATAGTTTCCCGGATGTATCGGAAGTATCGGCTGGGTGGAACCCTTTCTTTGCCCTGAAATTAGGAATTATTTCAAATTAAATAAAAGTAATTTTCTAAAAATGAATAAATTCTGTCATTTATGTGAACACGCCAAGGGACCACAATATATTGCGTTTCATCACCATTTGTAACAAGGGACTCAAAAAACGAGGCTAGCCCTCTTTCACAAGTCATGTCAAACCGTGACACAATATTCTTATCTTTAGAGCATGCGCAATAAATACTATCGGTGTAGACTGGAATAACCAGACTTCTCGTGTATTTAGCCGAACATAACTGATTTGAAATTGGAGTAAAAACGGAAACGATTGAATGTAAATAAGTTTATATACATTCATAATATTGTATTATTATATGATTTGCAACAATTGCAACCCATTTCTATCAATTTCTAGATCCCAAATATTAGCGATTTAGCTCCTTTAAAGGGGAATTATGGGAGATTAGATAAAGAGTTGACAATTCCCGCTATAATAGTAAAAGAATATGCTGATAATTTCAGTCAAACTTTAATTTTTCCACCCTGAACCTAGATGTTATCAGCATTTATATTTTGGGCTAGCCTCGATCACCATTACTACTACAGTCGTTACGATAAATACCAAAGTCTCAATTAATAATTTTTATGTTAAATCATTTTTCAAAAAATGAATTCCAATCAGCAAAAATATCACAGAGTTGATTATGGCCCGGATAAGTTAATTTATGTCTATTAATAATTTTGATAACATTTCAGGCCTAAAGAAAGAACTGCTATGGGCATAAGCCATAATGTATGTTTAAGAGACACGTTAAAGACATATTTAGGTGGATTTGAATTTATATATTCAACAACTTAGGGAATATTTTTCCCCCGTTAAGATTCAGGACTCATTAATCTTCTGCATTAAGGCAAATTACCAACACACTATGAACGTCGAAAAATTCAATGAAAATTCAGACACAATTCTTACCTCACGACCAGTCCATGATTTAAGACCCTCATCAAAAGTTTCATCATGGCGATCAATGTAGCATCTACCATTGGTCAAATCTTTAAAAGCTATCATTTTCTGAAATAGACATTTTAAAAATGTACATACATGACGTTTATGCATTTACATACATAATAATTTGATAGTGATGACAAGACAATGATAAACTTAATTGTAACATGCTAAGAGTGAACCTCGCATTTTGATTGGTCAATTAGACACCATCTATTGGACAATAACACCCCTCTGTTTTAGTATTTTCTTTTAAAATCGTAAATAGCATGTTACAATGTCGATAAACACTTCATGTTTTGCATTTAGAGGGGTGTTATTGTCCAATAGACATGTCCTGAGATTTTACATTAGAACCCGCGACGCTACGCGTCTTGGGTCCTAATGATCTCAGGACATGTCTATTGGACAATAACACCCCTCTAAATGCAAAACATGAAGTTTTTATCTCCTAAGTATTTCACAGTTGAAATAGTAGAATAACTTTTACTAAATCTATTTGAACTTACTCGATCGTAATTATGTAGGGCACTGAGTTTATCGATATCCCCATTTCTTTCATTGCTAACAAAAATTATTTTATTGACAAAATCAACTTTTACGTGTTCGGGTATCACCCGACCATCAATATTCGTCAGGGTATCAAACTTCTGTAATGAAAATAAAAGATAACCAATAAATTATATGGCGTAAAATGACATAGTTAAATATCAATAAAAATCATAATCATCAAAGAATTCTGACCATGTATATAGGTTTATATTTCGATATGGAACAATATTATAGAAAAAAGCTAAGTGTTTAACATAATCACAACATATGTGCGTCATTAATATAATTATAATTCCCTTATTTATATGATTGATTTACTGAAACTATAGATCATATTTTATACAACATTTATGAACGATAGAAATAACTTATCAATATTTTCCTATTACTGGTGGAACAAACTTCATCTAACAGAAACATATCTAGACCTACCTCTTTAGTAAATAAGTGGTAATTATATGCTATGGCACCAAACACAATAGCCGATACAACAACTGTAGCAACCAAAGTAGTAATTGTAATGTATAAACATTTCTTATTATTATTCTTCGGTTGAACACTTTCCATTTGGACTGTTGTCTAAAAGATTCCAAAACATAAATTTTCATGAAACTGATAAGATACAAACTCATTGACAGAAGTTTTAGAACGAATATTTGAACTTTTTCTCATACCACCAACAAAGTTAAACTTAACAATATGATAAGAATAATACAGATAGAAAAATGATACAAAATTAATAAAATGATAAATTCTATGCATGCACTTACCGGTTGGAAACTAGACACTGATTTATGCTGTAGATCTATACTAGGTGGCGACATTCTTGTTGATGTAACTAGAAATTGACCATCTATTTATACTAATTTTGAATTTTAAATATCCAATCAAATGACAACTGTTCCAGGATGTGAACAGTAACAAAGAGTATTGACACGGATATGGATACAAGTAAACTTTTAACCAGGAAGAAATGCCTGAAACGTAAAATCAGTCAAGCAGATCATTGTTTACTTTAAAAGAGATAAACACTCCTTTGACCCAGTACACGTATTATAATATATTTTAAGAAAATGGGATATAAATTTTAAATTGATGTAAAATTGTTTACAACCAGCTGTAAATTTGTTTGTTTTGAAATCCATGTAGAAGGTTGCTTGTTAATTATTATCCCGTAATCTGCATTTTGTATAACGCTGACAAAAATATATCTTAATAGAAATCACGGTTAATTTTTGATTGATACTCTTAGCTAAATCGATGATGGAAAGAAATAAGTCGCAACACTTATGATAATGTAATATGAATGTATATAAACTGATTTATATTCAATCGGTTCTATCTTTACTGTAATTTCTAATCAGTTTTGTTGGCGAAAAGCGCAGAGGTTCAATCGAATGGCAAAATCTAGCGTCAGGTTATTCCAGTCTACACCGGTAGTCTTTGTTGTGCGTGTTCAGCAGATAAGTATATTGCGTCACCGTTTGACATGTCTTGTCGAATATATCTTGCCCCGTTCTTCGACTACCTCGTTACAAATGGCGCTGAAACGCGTTATAGAAAGCCTACGCGATTCGTTGTATAAAGAGTAAAATAGTTATTTTGTCTTAAATTTTGAATATCAGAAGCCCATCTTTTCCCGGCAAGACCACAACATCAACGTTTATTTAAACACAGATTATGCAAGAGCTAAATTGGCCTATTGCAGGTCTTTCTTTAGACCTAAAACTAAATCGCTGAATCTCGGTTCAGATTGGATCAATTTGACTGAAATTTTCTGTAAATTCCATTTACATTATCTTGTTTTTCACTATTATCATGTATCTAGCTACTTTAACAATAAATATCAGGTTAAAAGTTACGTAGGGGTAAGTGTTCGCCAGTGTTTGCATATTTTCAACACTACTGTATCCATTTCATCTGGTCACATTTATGTTCTGGCCAGATTGAAGCTTTGTAGTATGACTCGCCAAAAAAATTGAAAAAAATGATGCATTTTACTAATCTATTTGTACTTACTCGGACGTAACAAAAATTATTTTATTGACAAAATCAACTTTTACGTGTTCAGGTAGCACACGACCATTTATATTCGTCAGGCTATCAAACTTCTTTAATGGAAATAGATACCCAACAATTGAATAATAAAACGGCATAGCTATTATCCATGCCAACAAGTCTCTATCATCAAAGAATTCTCACCACGTAAAGTTGAGTGTTTCTTATTTGTGTATCCATATCACAAAGTGTTTCTTTTACGTTATTGGCTTACTCGTGTCAGTGTTTATTTACAGTTCAGAAAATTTCTTAATAAGTATAGTGTGTGTAATGGTGTGTGTGTGTGTGGGGGGGGGGGTAAACAGGGTCACATTTATTTTCAATTTAGCTCACCTTTCTGCGTATGGTTATTTTTAGTGTTTCAGTGCCACCAGAGATAAAACATATTTCTATACCGACTGTACTTGTAAATGTAAATATCTATTCTCAACATTCACGTGTCTTCACCATGCAAATGTCTGACTAAGTGGGAATGGGGGATATAATCATCGAAGAAAATATTGATTACTGAAACATATCGCATATATTTTTTTCTATTTAAAAAAAAAAACATATTGGTGGGGGGGGGGGCAAACTGAGGGCAGAACAAATTTATTGCTCCCCTTGGCACCGCCACTGGGCATAATACAAATTTGAGTTCAGTTTTAATCAAAGATCCCGAAGACAAAGACCATTAACACAAATTTAAAAATATATGGTCATTTTTCTAAAATAGGCATAGACGGAGGTGTTTCATTCGAAATTTCGAATTCTGTTTTGAAACTAAGACTTTACATTGCCAGAAGCTGCTCCCACTATAAAGCTTTCAGCCAAACATATATTTGGCAAGAGGTTAATAGGGAAAACGCACATAGAAAATCTGAGTTTATATTTTGTGACAAACACCTTAGAAATAGCCGAAACAATCCAAGATAGTTTAAAAACAAATCTTAAACTCTGACGTATTCGACAGACAGTTTCCGGTGACAGAAATTATTTCAAAAACTCTCAGCTATAAAACGTCAACAGGAAATAGTTGATGAACCGACAGGCATACAGGGTGACGTCAATATGTGGACGTATAAAAAATGGGCTTGTAATGAGGGTGGAATAAAGTAAAAAAGATTTTATATAAATTAAAGGGTTTACAGTGTCACTGAGCTTAAAATTATTCTAAAGAAAAAAATAGTTTCCAAAATCTAAGATTGCGGAAATTCAAAGTGGCAACAAATTTTGAACAAGGGAGACATTCCCCACATTAGTCACAACACAGGCTACGGTGAATTGACGAAGTCTCGCGTTCATAAACTTGGTAATTGCTTATTTTTAGCGACCCTGACTAGCACCACGTGCGAGGGTAAGGGTAAGGGATAGGGTTGGATTTGGTCCAAATATTCGTACGTCATGTGCAATTAAACAAGTGATTAACCCCGTGAGGAATGTCTCCCCGACGACCAACAACATTTATCTAAAATGGCCGATTTGTCAGATAAAATTCATTTTACTTTTCGATATGGTTTGTAGCATAGATATCCTATAAATGATATTTATGGTTTGTAGTATGTAATATATAGGATTTTCAAAGTCATTGAACTTAAAATCACTCTAAAAAAAAAGATTATCCAAAATCCAAGATGGCGGAAATTCAAAATGGCGGCCAGTATTTTCCTAAAATGATCAAATTTTAAGATAATCGTCAATTTTCTGTTTGATATGGCTTGTAATATATCTTCTATTAAAGATGCATTCCCGGGTACAAACTTTGTGATTTGACGATATATTTGGACTAAACACATATTTAAAGTGATTTGACGATATATTTGGACTAAACACATATTTAAAGTAACCAATCTATCAAAAATTTGCTTCAATTCCCTTTCAAAACTCTGTTTTCGCCGGGAATACCTATAGCTGTAAGTAAGCTGTTGTTAAACGCAATGTCTGCCAAGTTAACTACATTGTGGGAGGGTCCATATTTCAAAATGTATCTATCATTACTTACTTTACATTTACCATATTATTGAGGCCTAAAAAATTCTTAATTATTTCAGACAACCCGCAATGTTCCCAAAACCGCCTAACCATTTGAGCAAGAAAAAAACAGCTGCTCCCAGGCTTAAGCTAGCAGACAATAAGTCAGCAAATCCTGTCGGGTTGACAGTTAGTGATTCCCTGACAATATTGCCCAGTCCTTGCCCCATGGGCGATTTTCGCGTAATCTAGTATTTTTATGGTAAGATTAGGTGTCTATACTATTCATAAATACCAAATTTGCCATACTTTTATTGGAAATAACCAGCGGATAAATACTTTGCTGGGAACCCATCTTTAAGTTTTCAGATTCACCGAATTTGATAGTTGTAGATGATTGTTACAGAAAAAAAAGGGACAATTACCAATTATTTCTATTGGATTGGTTTATAATAGCAAAGTGTAATAGTTTTTTAGGGCAACTGAAATTGACCAACTCGGAAATCTACTGTCAGTCAATTAACCATGTGCGAACTTACAAGTAAGCTAATTAGAATTTCAAAGAATTTAACCTCAAGACAAAACAAGAGAGAGAGAGAAAAATGAGGTTTAACGTCCTCTCGACACAAACTAGGTCATTTCGGGACTAACATGGTTTAATTTTATTTCAATAATTCGCTTGCGCGTAGGGTTTTTTAGCAGTGTGAGGAAACCGAAGGACCCTGAGAAAACCCACGAGGTTGGAAAGACGACCCTACTCCTTACCACGTATAACCGGGAATTCGAAAACACGCCAGCTGACTCAATGACAGGCTTTATGATACAGCGGATGCACGCTAACCATTCAGCCATCCAATCCCCCTTAAAGGACCTAAGTCCGTAATTTAAAATCCTCCAAAATCTTTAACACCGAAAACACGAATTATTGGCCATTTAAATCAACATTGATGTTGTAAACTTAACGGGAAAAGATGAGCTTCTGTTATCCGATATTTCAGATAAAAACATCTTTTTAACATTGGTACACGAGTTTAAATGAGACTTTAGAAATGTATATAAATCAGTTTATATACATTCATATACAGTATTTTATGCGTTGCGACCCATTTTTGACAATTTCTAGGTCCCAAATGTTAGCGATTTAGCTCCTTTAAGCCACAATAAATGTAGTTTAATTGTTTTATGCATAAAACATATGATCCTAATGATAATATCTGTTTATTCCGACCCTCCATCCCCACCCCATAACTGAGTCATTTTTAATTTCATCTCCTTTGTCTTTGCAACATTTTACCAGAGTGAGAATAATTTATTGTATATGCAGTTGTTAAGAATTCAAGTTCTCCTATTCGTTCAGAAATGGTAATGTGATCGGTTTTTGCATTGAAGACTCTGTGTCCCGTAACTTTTGTGGTAGAGTCTAAATGTGGTATCCACAGGTCATTTTCGTCAGTGACGTATCACAACAAGATATAAATCGCGACGGATGGCTTTTGGGATACCCATACTAGTCGTAAATCGTTTCAAATTATTTTCGTGTTGATTATTTTTTAAACTTAGAACTTGGTGTGCAGTACATTACAGACGAAAATATCCGTGGATATTTCACTTTGTGAAATACGTGACTGACACATATGATACAATAAATGGTTTCCGGACATAAGTCTTCTGAACCAGAAATGATGCAATGGGGTTAATTATGCCCTACTGCTCTGTACTAACAAAGTTAATGTATATTGTTATTTGAAATGAAATGGGGTTTAACGTCCTACTTTTATGCACCTAAATATTGTTATTCGCCAAGCAGTGGTCCAGACAGTGGTGCTATGTCCTACTCTTATTTCGAATTCCAACTGTTCGGCATCCTGAAAATCCCAAGTTACTTTCTCAGTTAACATAAGGATCGAACCTCGGACGTCGTTCTTGGCGAGTCTTATTCACTGAACCACGGTTTCGAACCATTTCTGAATAAACAATAGATAAATTCGTAACAACTGGATATTATGCCCCAGTGTTTTGCTTGAAAAATATCAAATCTTGTTTATGTGAGATCCAGTATAACAATTCCAGTCATCATCAAAACGAGCCAATCCAAGAGGAAAATTAACAATTGACCCTTTTTATTTTTTAGAAATCATCTACCATCTTCAAAATTCATTTTTGATGTAATATTCATTTTCAAAATTCAATTTTGATGTAATATTCATTTTCAAAATTCAATTTTGATGTAATATTTATTTTTAAAATTCATTTTTGATGTAATATTTATTTTCAAAATTTATTTTTGATGTTATATTCATTTCAAAATTTATTTTTGATGTTATATTCATTTCAAAATTTATTTTTGATGTTATATTCATTTCAAAATTTATTTTTGATGTTATATTCATTTCAAAATTTATTTTTGATGTTATATTCATTTCAAAATTCATTTTTGATGTTATATTAATTCATTTTTGTTGTAATATTTATTTTCAAAATTTAATTTTGAGGTAATATTCATTTTCAAATTTTATTTCTAAGGTTATTTTCAAGTTCATTGACTTTGAATACCTAATAAAGGACATAATTACAATCCATACAAAACCGAAGAAATGACGATTATCTGAAAAATCTTTCATTTTAGAGAATGTTAGTCGTCATTTTGGATTTTGAAGTATCTTGAATTTTGGAAACTCTTCTTTTGAGGTTGTATTCAAGTTCAGTGACACAGGAAACCCTTTAAATCGCATATCACTAGCCATATCAAATTTAAAAATGACGATTAGCCGAAAAATCAAACATTTTTGGGAAATTCTTGCCGCCATTTTGAATTTCCGCCATCTTGGATTTTGGAAAATATATTTATTTAGATTAATTTTAAGTTCAGTGACAGTGAAAACACTTTTTATTTACATATTATAAACCACATCAAAGAGTGAAATGAGCTTGAAAAGTTATTTCCAATATTTATTTATTTCTGAGGTTAAACAAAATATGCTTTTAATTTATTTCGAATGTGCTGTTTGATGTAATTGATGATATCTTATATGTTTTTGTGTCCGCTGGCTTAGTTGATCTTAGAGCAATACATTTAGACACATAGCTCATGGTTCTACAATGCATACTCCTAAAGATATATATGTATTTCATAAATTAGCGGCCATTTTGAGAAAGAATCGCCGTAACGACCACCAGGGAGGGGGGGGGGAGCTGCTGGGTGGATCTACATCCCAAAATATTCAGTAGAATTGATGCCATGTGTCAAGTGTCATGCTTTTAACCCAAAATGAACGATTATACCAAAGTGCTTCCTTAACCGCCTCACTTAACGGGAAAGTAGAAAGTTGTATATGGAATGGGGTCTAAATGTTTAATTAGAGTATATTTGAATGAATGTATGAAGAAAAATAAAAGCACACCAGAGGTCGGTTGCTCAAAACTAAGTTACGGACCTTTATCTTGGTAACGTGTTGTTTGTTAACTTTCCGTTAAATTTACTACAGAAAACACTATAGAATACTTTATTTTTTCCTTTAGAAATATTAGCATAAATCTATAGGAAATATTTGCATCACGGAATGTTTGGGGCCTTTATTTCCAGCAACAATCTTTCTCTCCGTTAAAGTTAACGGATCGTTAAAGGATAACGGGGCTTTGAGATACCGACCCCAGGAAAATAAATAATTTATATTTTTAAATGATGGACGCCTTATTATCAGCATAACATTTCCTGTACGTCTAATTTTAACAACACATTGCATTTTGTTGTGAAATTCTCGGTAGTAGGAATTTTTACAACAGAATGAAAAAAATAAACGACTTCCCAAGATATAATATCCTCCCCGAATCTTTCGGCGTTGGCCATTCGCAATTTTTGGAGGATCGAAGATACCGTGTTAGCGTAGCAAAAACATATTGATATATTCAACCCCGATCAATATTTTCACCAGATGTTCCATACTGCACACAGCGACCCAACTACGGCATACTTTCAAGATAGTGACACTGTCACGATTACCCACCATTAAAACGCCCACGTGATCATTTTGGGTGGGAATTATCAACCAGGCACCGCTTTGTTTAGACAACAGACTAAAAATAGCCCAACGCGTGTGTCTTTTTGTAATCACGCCATGTCGCTGACACTCGCCTAAAAGCGATAAATAATGATTATGTGCTATTGGTAGTATTGCAATACATTCTTTACCATTGTAAACTGTCTTTAGAGTTTCAATCTGTGTATCTTCCAAAACAAGGTTAGATATTCCTAAATTTGTTTTCGCAAACAAAACCGCCTTAGGTTAGATACTCCTAAATTTGTTTTCGCAAACAAAACCGCCTGCTAATTTAGGTGCCATAGGCGCAGCTATATTGAATAATTAGGGAACTTTTTTGTGATTCGGCTTTGATTAGTTTTACATCTTTCATACACACAATGGCTAAATTAACATATTTAATTCCATTCAATATGATAATAGAAGAGACATAAATACTTCTAAAAGCATACTCAGTGTTGGAATAAATGTCAGCTAATTAGGTTAGGGCCTATTCTCAGCCGGAGCTAGCTGTACAGAGGCAGCCTTAGTTTGGGATGCAGATGTTCATCAGATGTTGGGATCTTGTGGTTTTAAAGTTTAATATTTTCGGATTTTTTAAAAAATTTGTTATGTACTGAGGGGTTCTGCTTTAAGATGGAAGCTTTAATATGGAAATAAATGGGAAGAGGATATACTAGTTTGACACCATGTATACATAAACAAAGTTATCTGCTATTAATCACAGTTGATATCACTTTTAACATTTTATTATCAAATCGCCAAACTTTCTGATATATATGCATTAACCAATCGGGCTTATAAAGACGGGCATATTCAGGGATGTGAGTATTGGGGGCACCAATAATTCCACTGGCTAAAATAAAAAAATATTTTATTCATGATTGTAAATAGTAAAATTTTATAATTTAAAAATAAGACATTCAGAGACGTCACATCTTAGACCTAACCGAAGAGTGTAAAAACCTTTAAACTTATCTGAACAAGATACCAGTAGTCAGTATGAAGATAACGATAATATATTATTGCAAGTCACAGCCACCCATCTGTCTATCAAAATCGAAATACGTGTACCTACATTTTCTTGGCTTAATATAGTATTAATCATCTCCACTATGATGATTGAAAATACAGATCTGCAGGTGAGTTAATATTCATTAATAATACAATATAAAACAAACAACTCAGTTTATACATAACGTCCATTTGTTGTCTTTCGCCTATAAAGCATCAATGGGCCACACTACAAATACCCCTTTTTAAATTCAACAGAAAAGAAAATTTTAACATGTTCTCTTGAAATAAAATAAAAACCAAGTAATCTACGATCTTAAAGCCATGAAAGTATCCAGATTTTGTAATTCTTTGATCACAGATTCCACACGGCTATAATCAAGTACACCGAGTCTACAAAAATAATGTATGCTTAAATTGAGATATAGTTGTATACCCGGTACATCTTTTCTTTCATTTTATCAGCTCCCACCCCTACCTTGTCAGCAGTCAGTTTCTGGTATACAATACAGACAACAGCGTTAGCATGAAAAACGATTCAGTAATCAACGTAGTAAATACCACAGTAGTGCTGTCTGGGTGGAAGTCATATCAAGAGTATAGCAACACAGCATTTGTAAATGATAGTGGTGTAACACAAAAGGTATTTTATTGAATTTTTATAAGCACAACAAGATGATTGTTTACATATTATAATATTATCTTAAAGATAAATTATTTACACTATTTTTTTTACGAAACAATCGTTTTAATTATTTAAATAATTAAACCTCCATGACGAATGAGCTGCCTTACAGCTCAAATCTCGTTCCCAGAGTCAGCCGCGGGGCCATAAACCGTCCATTTTCTGCAAATTTTTCCACACGTTAGCACCGCCCATTCTGACCGCTGATTGGTCAATCTTTTTGGGTCGATTTCTCGAAAACTAGAGGTCGCGTGGGTATATTCCTAAGTGATTCCGTCATCCAGGCACGTAAAATAATTACGCGTGGATATATTTTTAAGTGATTCGGCCATCCAGGCACGTAAAATAAATACATGTCACGTGATTCGTCACTTTCGGGAAAATGGCTACGCGGAGTCACCAGAGAAATTTCCCCAACTATTTTTCTGGTTTCCAGATTGTTACAGCTCCTTAACTACTCAGTCTGCACAAGCCTTCAAACATTGTAAGAAACAGATAACATAAATATGTCCAAGGGTGTCGATTGCAACTTTGAAGTGGAGAGGAACGTTAAAGTGCAAACCATGGAAAAGTCAACATAAATTGTCCGCATTTGAAATCAGCACGTACTAGATTAGATACCAACCAATAAATACAAATCAAATATATTTTAAAAGTCCCCAGAAAAAGACCGTAAAGATAGAAGCATGCAGTCCGTGCGGTTATTGAAAAAAATGATTGGACCAACAATTTTATGCCAATACAACGTATGATTATGTCTCTATAATCTGTAGTTCATTCTTACATATGGACAAAGAGATATGGCTAGATAACGTTTATTCAAATCAAATTGAAAAAGATACTAATGCAGTTTGGTTAAATGATACCTAAGCCAGACAATACCTTACTCAATTTCGGGGTCCGGCGGTGTTCTCTCCAACCATACTCGAAATTTATTTTGATAAAAACTGACCTGGTGTTGACCATATCCTGTATGGTTACTTTCGGTCTATATTTATAAAACCAGGGACGGACTAGGCGCCTTAGTCCTTGTGCCGAAAGGGTGCGGTGATGTTTTGAAAAACTGTATGTAATGGTGCTTTCTGTGGTAAATCATGGTGTTTCTAGCATATGCACACATTGAACATGCGACATTCTAGACAATTCAGCAAAAGCAGAGTAAATCCCGGACAAAAAGATGATACTAAATTGCGCAATAACATTAACTAGTTGAGGCACGTGACACTACCATACTCCTTTCCCAACCATCCTAGGAATTGATAGGCAACCACAATGGCTATAAACACGGGTGACATTATTAGATATATTTTAAAAGCAATACCCATTTGGAAAAATTGCCTTTATGGATTCTATTTTGACGACTTTTTAAATTTATACCATCTATGTGCTATTCAAGGTTAGTCTTAGGAGTCGGAATTAAACCCAGTAACCTGCAAAACCTTATATATATATAGGATATATTACAAGTCATACCAAAAGTAAGAAAATGACAATTAATTAAAAATTAGCCCTTTTGGAATTCATTTTGGCGGCCATTCGGATTTCCAAATTAATTTTTAAATTTAACCAAATGACATCGAAAAACATTTTACAAGTCGTGTCCAACAGGAATAATAACAATTAATTTTTAAATTCAGAGACACCGAAAACCATATAAAAGACAGAAAAAGGTTATATCTTACGAGAAGGTGACTGGTTATACGGGGAAATTGCCATTTTATTTCAAAATTTGGCAGTCTTTATGAAAAAATGGCCGGCACCATGTGAAAAAAACCCATTTTTTTAAATTGTTTTCGTCATATTTGGATAACTTCGCCTCTAGAACTGATTTATATGCATATGTAAGATTTTAAATAAAATATATTTATTATCCCACCACGGAGACCCCAAGAAACCGCATTAAATCTGTTGGATTACGTTAAATTCGCCTTGGCCGAATTTGAGTATGATATTGTGCATAGGGCATCAGTATGATTGAACCAAACTGAGATCAACTGGCCTCGCCTAACACTGTCAATTTAATTTGTGCTTTAAATTGAAAGAAAAAAATATTTGTAGTTGCTGTTTGTGGTTTGAAGGTCTTTGGTTATTGCTATAGGCCTACATTTGATATTGCGTGTTTACGGTTGTTGAATGGATGAAATGGGGTTATAGTCCCTCCGTCCTGCATCACTGACAAGGGGATAACTACGCCGGAAAATCTGGGTGATGTTTCTTACCCACTTAGCTAATTTGACCCCCGTTCTTGACTATACAGGAGCACGCCCATTTATTTATGCTGTTTTATGCCCCAGTTCTGATCAGCCATGCTTTGTTAACAACCTGTTATATCTTCGCAGAATGATGATGGTGTAGGCCTAAATGAAAACAAGAATAACATAACAGGTTAGTTTGCTTCTGGATATGTACATGTAAAACAGGATATACAGAGACTTTTAGCAAGCGCAAATTCCTGGTCCTTATCGCGTATTCGTCATCAATGCGTGTGTATTTCTTATACGTGATTTCTTACGGCACAGAGAGAGATAGAGAGAGGGAGGGAAAGGGGGGTAGAGAGAGAGACAAACCAGGTTATTGGGGGACTAACAGACGTAAATTTCAATAATTCGCTTTAGCAGTGGGAGGAAACCGGAATATCCGGAGAAAACCAACAACTGGGAAATTTTAACCTCGCCAGTTCAAAAAAAATCAGACTCTTTCCATAACCTGTCGGTAACACAGCTACACAGTCGTGACTTTCAAAACAAGCATGAAATGCCTCCAATTGTTTTTCCTTCAAATTTAAGTCTGTAACTCCTAACTTCGACTTTGAAAAGTTTATAACGTTCCGAAACTATTTGCCCATGGGTACTGCCATTTTGGAACTTTTTTTGTGCTTCGGTCGGGTCTATTTCAGGTATACACAATCAATTTTGTTAATGTTTTTAGCGTGGGGATTGACTAATAATTTATTTTTTTTCAGTTCGTTATCACATAAACCAAAATTTCAGTTTCATCACTTTCTTGCCCAATCGCGGTTACACCTACACAGGGCCGGATTAACCATGGGACACAGGCCCCAGTACCCCCACATTAGAGAGCCCCCCACAAAAATCTCAGTTGCCTCCATCCCCCTCCTCTAGAAATGTCATCAATTCATAGCACTTGGTCCACTGAAATAACGCCAGAATGCGTTAATTTTGTGTCAGATTTTTTTTTACTGGGGTAGGTACTTCTAAGTGGCTCCACACAAGTGCCTGAAATGCGAGGAAATCCCCCTCCTCTAGAAATGTCATCAATTCATAGCACTTGGTCCACTGAAATAACGCCAGAATGCGTTAATTTTGTGTCAGATTTTTTACTGGGGGAGGTACTTCTAAGTGGCTCCACACAAGTGCCTGAAATGCGAGGAAATCACGTTTCCGGCCTCAAATTTCCAGGGCCCCCTCCTCCCCCAACCCATACCGCGGAATACGATTTATTCATATAAAAATAGAAATGAGTTGTCATTTACGGCATTTGAAAATATAATAATATTAAAAAAATAAGTCCTGCATGAACTCATTGGTGGGAGCACACAAGTGCCTGAAATGCGAGGAAATCCCCCTCCTCTAGAAATGTCATCAATTCATAGCACTTGGTCCACTGAAATAACGCCAGAATGCGTTAATTTTGTGTCAGATTTTTTTTACTGGGGGAGGTACTTCTAAGTGGCTCCACACAAGTGCCTGAAATGCGAGGAAATCACGTTTCCGGCCTCAAATTTCCAGGGCCCCCTCCCCCCCCCCCAACCCATACCGCGGAATACGATTTATTCATATAAAAATAGAAATGAGTTGTCATTTACGGCATTTGAAAATATAATAATATTAAAAAAATAAGTCCTGCATGAACTCATTGGTGGGAGCAACACTTCCGTTAAAGCGGTAATTCGACACAGAAAGGTAAATAAACATGCAGTAAATACTTTTCAACTTATACTATTGTCGTATTGATCTTTTTGTTGAGGACCTGATAATAATAAGTGGCGCAAATGATTTTTTTTTAGCTCAATTTATTCGCTTACATCCTACACAGCAAAGAGGGGTTGGATGTCTATTGCGTCAGTTGGCGTGATTTCAATTACCCGGTTAACGTGGCAAGGAGTAGAGTCACCTGTTCAACCTCGTGGGTTTTCTCCGGTTTCCTCCCACAGTTAAAACCCCGACCCACAATCGAATTATTGAAATAAAGTTGAACCATATGTCAGTCCAGAAATGATCTACTTTGTGACGAGTGGACGTTAAATCCTATCCCTCTCTCTCTCTTTCTACATATCAGACAAAGTTTGAAATATACGGCCCAACAGGACATGATTGATTTTAAAACACGTTTAAAATGTCTATGAAACACATGTGCAACTATTCTTGACTTTTAATATATGCAAAATAACAAATAAATAAATTAAAACTCTGATTTTAGTCCATTATATAGACAGAAACATTTTTCTGATTCTGAGCTGCCTTCATTTATATACACCCATTTATATGTTCCATCACCAGTATCGTGGTGTGCACGGTAAAGGTCCCATGGCAATTGGAATTCGATAAAAGAGTAAGCCGCTGCACCGCTGCCCGGGCAAAATTTCGCTCACGCCGTTCTTCATTTGCCCAGTTCAGGAACAGAACAGTAGGACGTTAAACCCCATTTCATGTTATTTTTGAACCTTTTCCATGTTGTCACTTACAAGTGTGTTTTCTTGAAACTTAAATCAAATTTTACCAAAAAATATAACCCACCACGTGCAATGGGTGTCCACCCAAGTTCAAAATACTTATTTCGGCACCCACTAAAAATTCTTTTTTTAAAAAATTGTTCACATTTCATATAATATACACCAGTTCCTTTAATATAACTTTTGGGCCAACAACAACTTATAATATTTTGTATGTTTGCTCAAATAATTGGATCGGGAAAGAAGATAATAACGGAAATATTTTCTTTTCTATAATTAATGATCAAAGACAGTCTATAATGAACTGTTGTTTACCAGAGTTCTTCTCGGTTTAACGCGTACGCGTTAGATTAAAGGGTCTGACATTAAGTCAATTATAAGTTACATCCCCCCTATTGTAACCTTGTGGGTTTTCAACTTGTGTAATCAATCAATAACATAAAATGTACTTTAATATATAAATTCGATTTAGTAATAAATCTAACTACGGTATTTTACATGTAGATATACGTTCATAAAAGGGGAAACTCGGTGGATCAGTGAGAGAGAGAGAGTGAGAGAGAGAGAGAGAGAGAGGGGTTTAACGTTCACTCGACACAGACTTGGTAATTTCAGTACTCACGCATGGTTCAATTTTATTTCAATAATTGGCTTGCGCGTAGGGGTCTTATGCAGTGGGAGAAAACCGTACTGTACCTATATCATTAACATTTCACATACCGTACCATATGGGTCTGCAATTTTTTATGAATTTGTCAAACATCCATATTATGGTTTAGCGTGTGGAATTTATTCCACACTTAAAATAGTTGACCCTACTCCTTTCAATTTCAGGTGTTGTGACAAATTTTGTCAGGTTACCTTGCCCTTAATAACCCCTGGCAACATCAAAATGATCGTCCAAAGGATGTTGTTTTTTTGTTTTTGTTTTTAAAATGAAATGGGTCGAGTCATGGCTTTACTTTATAAATATTAATTTGTTAACGAAAGGAAAGTCAATCTCACAAAGGTTCGTTATTAACTTATTACTCTTGTGCCACCTTGCCACCTATATCATTTACTTGACAGTTGTTATGATTTTCATCTGATCCTAAATCGAGTTTGTACAAACATTTTGCTTGGCAATATTCCATACTTTGATTAGGTTTTTGTGTCGATATGCATTGTATGATACAACGGTAGAGGCAGGCGTGTACCCATAGTTGTTAAAAGTGTAGTTGTATTTGCCAAATTCTGCTTTACCGCAAAAGTTACAAACATTGTAAGGCAATAGAATTGTGTAAATATTTAAATTTCTATGAGTGTTGTGGAATGTGACGCATGCATTACCATTGTACTTGCATTAGGTTTTCGTAGCCTTTTGCGACAACTGATAAATAAAAAACCCATGACGTGCTGCTTGTGCGTTACGCTGCGTCTTCGTGGCGTTACCTCGGAGTAAAGTCGGGATGCCATGTGTACGTACTGCGTAATGCGGAATGCGTAGTACGTAATGCGTATTTAACACTTTGCACTAAAATGGTAGGAGTTGATTCCATGTACACGTAATGCGTAAAGGGTGATGCGCAGCGCGTAGTACGTGTTTCTCGGGACGCTCACAAGAGTACCCGAATACGCAATACGCGTGTATACGGAGACCGGAATGGACCGCCACTGCAATAGGCATATCTGATGTAGTTTTGGGATGGCAATAATAGGTTCTCATCCACATAATACGCCACTCACGCACACTTGAAAACTGACAATACGCGTTACGCAACGCGCAACACGCATTCGGATGGCATTCCGCACGCACTGCGTACACATGGAATCCCGGCTTAACACCATACCTGCGCCACGATAACGCATCGTCATGCAAGACAGATTTAGAGCTGATATTTAGTATGAAAGTTGATGAGATTTTACACTTAGATGTTTTTATTATGTCAAATGTTTCAAACCATAAAAACAAATCGGGATAACACGGTTAATTAGTTAATGAATATTTCTCCCCACCTTGACAGGCGTTTTTCGACTAGAAGTTTATAGGCCCGCATGCAATATTGGATTGTCGTCGCCATTCTTTATGCGTCCGGCCGTCCAGAGTTTTGGGATATTTGTTTTTTTCCAGCCTGCAAGAAATTTTGGTTTGATGTATTAAGATATACCCTATCCAAATACAGTCACAAAATGATTTACTGACAATTGTTATAAGGGGAGATAACTCCCTGTACCGTTAATGGAGGCAGACCACCATTACATTTCACACTCTCGGTAATTGTAGTTCGTCTATTTATAGAAATTCCCTCTCCTTCTCTTTTCTCCCCCTTCGCATGGACATTTTTGTTGATTTTTTGGTCTAGAATGGAAGAAGAGGCTTTGAATTAATATTTTCTGCCAGGTTTTGGTAAATATTCAAGATTTTGAGGCGGTAGGATAACGGAGTTATCAGGTTGGCAATAGGGATATGTACGGCAACTTGTTACATGTTTTGGGTATGATTCTTCAAGTTGGTGTATCTTAAAATTTTGGTGGTCAACCTCATACAATTTTTAGTGCAAAGACATGCTCATTTGTTCCTCAGTCTATAGTGAAAGGCATTCAGCCCTACGAAAATTTGGGGAAAAGTTGGAGATAGGCAAAAATGCCAGAAATAACATTGAAGTCAATGGGGAAATTAATGGTGGTCTGCCTCCTATATAATAGGCTTGGACTAGTGATGTTGTTATCATAGACAATTTTTTCCCTTAATTATTTTCTCCCCCTTTCCAGCATTTTTGGGTTGCGATTTTGATCAATAATTAAAAAAAGGGATCAAATTTGCAATTTCAAAGCAGTTTTGGGTAATACGGGTGATATTTCAGAGCAATCATTGTGCCGGGAGTGGGGTTTTGACGCCAGTCAACATGAAATCACCATAGCAAAAAATATAAACGGTCAAGCCCATAAAAAAATATGATGAGGGGATTGCCAAATGAGGCAGTCATTGTGCCTATAAAGATTTGAACTAACGGAATGTTGAGTAAAAAGCTACAGCCTGTGATGTTACAGCCATTTAACATTGAAGTCAAATAGTCTTGAGACCGAATGGATTTCCCAAATTCCTTTATGTTTTGAATATTCTTCCTGATATCAAAATTTAACCACTACAATTTCTTGACCAAGGATGAAGGCATTAGGTATTTTTGCCAATATTTAATTTTATGTCAACTTCAGACTAACTATATGATTTACAGTTATTATAATTTTCATCTGACCCTAAATCGAGTTTGTACAAACATTTTGCTTGGCAATATTCCATACTTTGATTAGAAATAACTACCCTATATATACTTAAGTTAAGAGTAATTTTTATACACTAATACCAATATTCTGCACTTTTATTGGAAATAACTACCTGGCACCAAGTAGTATTCACATATTCCAATTGATCAGTGGAACATACACCTTTTCAAACTATATTAACCCTACCCGAGGTTGATATGGAAGAGAGCCCAACCTAAAGATCTTGATTCTTTTCGATATTTGCGCATATCAAATTGTAACTTAATGAATTATGGCCTTTGATTGTAGGAAAAATCACTTTCGATATTGCTTGTTCTCTATCCATCCTCGAAAATGTGGGCGTATCCTGCCTGGCAGTGCCAGCTTACTATCTTTCGATTATGCTACGGTTTCTTCAGAAATAATGTTAACTTTAAGATCGTTATGTTAGATGGCCATACGCCATGCATTGTGTTATGAGATAATTAATTGTGTCCGGACAGTGGAGTTTCCGTCGCCGTTTCAGTCTACACTTCACCGAACTCCAGCTGTCAATGTCCCATCATTGCCAGACCATCCAACCTGCACCCCTCACAATGGGAAACCATGCTGGAAAATCTCGATGACCAACCCTGGGACCTGGTTATTAACGTCTTCTATGAATTTGTTTTTATATACATTGCCGGGAAGAAAAACACAAAGAAGTATTTCCACATGGCTGCCTATTATTAGATTTGACGCTGAAAGGAACCTTTCTTTAAAATATATATCTGCAATGTACATGACGAGCTCTGTGAAAATGTTGTCTTGTAATAAATAATGGTAAAATATATATAATTTTAATACCCCACATTTTCATGTCCCTGCCCGTCTGTCCGTCCACAATTGTTTGTGAACTCTCTACAGGTCAAATTTGTTTATCCTATTTCGATGAAACTTGAAAAATAGGTTTATCACCATAAGATCACGGTTCCTTTCAATATTCGCATGTATCGGACTGTAACTTCATGGATTATGTCCCCTGATTGCACGAAAAATCACGTTTTTAACTTGTGAACACTTGATGTAACTTGCATGTTTATAACCCAAAGATCTTGGTTCCTTTCGATATTTGCGCATATCGGATCGTATACGAAAAATCGCCGTTTTTAACTTGTGGATCTTCAGGAGGTCACAATTATTGTCCGATTTAAAAAAAACAACATTTGATTATATCACCGTTACACCGTAGTTCAAATTTCGTGAAAATCGGACCAAAACTGCCAGACAAAATGGCCGTCATTCGTACGCGAATACTGTTAAAAAATGGTATATCAAGGTTGTGGACCCTGTAGAGGTCACAATTTTAATCTGATTTTGATGAAACTTTAAATGCACATTTATAACCCAAAGATCTTGGTTTCATTTGATATTTGCGCAAATCGATTTGTAACTTCATGAATTATGGCCCTTGATTGTAGGAAAATCACTTTCTTTTTTAGCTTGTTCTCTACCCAACTCTGTATGTGGGCGTATCCTGCCTGGCAGCCGCTGGTTAATCCTTATTTTATTATACAGTTTAATTAGATTATAAAATCTAGAAAAACTCTATTTTAGTTTCAGTGTATATTATGTAAATTTTGTTTCATTCCCAAAGATACAAATACTTATCCCATGGATTTTTGAATTACATATGGAGGCACCATAATCTTTCCTGCGCTTAAATCCCCTAAAGCAGGGGCGGCCAATCGGCCAGAGCCTAAAAGCAACATGTTTTACTGTGTTTACGGCAAAGAGCCAGATGATACACATGGGCACACATGAACATTGCAAATCGCCCCATCACTTCCTGTCACAGGATCACGGTGGCTAACTCGATAAGGCGCTGGTTCGCTAGCCTGGAGGTCAGGTGTTCGATCCCTGCATTGGCCGAGAAAGTTCATCTCGATTTTCCGGCGTGATTTCCCCTTATCAGTCATGCAGAAAGAGGGCCTGACAAGGACAACTGCCCAGTCGTTCGGATGGGACGAAAAACCGAGGTCCCGTGTACACATTGGAGTGCACGTAAAGGATCCCTTGGCAGTTGGAATTCGATATAAGAGTAGGCCGGAGCGCCGCTGCCCGGGCAAAATTTTTCATAGCACACTGTATGACGTATTACCGTCTTCTATTAGCCCAGGATAGGTGCATAATAGTAGGACGTTAAACCCCATTTCATTCGTTCCTTCCTGTCACACACAAAGACCCTGCGAACCGTATTTTCATCTAACGCACATGCGCGTTCAACAAAAGCACTGTATTGAACTTAAGCGAAGCGAACACGCACATTAAAAAAACACAAACCCAAATTTCGATATGAACGTTAGAGCCGCATGGAACCAGGGAAAGAGCCACGTGCGACTCGGAAGCCACGGGTTGGCCAGGCCTGCCCTAGAGGTTGTAATGCAGTCGTAGCCTTCAATCGTCAGTAATTTACCGTATACTTATATTATGACAAAACATACAGAGCAGAAAATCATTCTCGTTAAGTATAAGGTGTATTTTTTTAAACACTACAGCAATACATTTGGGGATAGATCAGGTTCTGAGTTTAGTTTCTTTTGTCTTTATTTGCCTTAGAGAACATCAATTTACTATGAATAGCTTCTTCACAGCATGAATGCCCCCCCCCCAAATAATGAACTATTTCGATTTTGCTACGTTTTGCGTATAATTTAGTTTCTGTAAAAATATTTATAGTCGGAGAAAATTTGAAACAAAACGAAATGAAAAAATCGAAGAGATGAATACGGTACAGGGATTATTACCTAACTATTGGTGTATTATCTGTGTGCAATTCAAAGGCAAATTTTATTTAGATTTTGGTGTATTTATTAAAAGTAACCAGAGCGTATCTATGTCTACGGCCTAGTTAATGATATTGTAGCTTGAGGTAAGTTTCCATAGTTAGTGTATATCAAATTATGTTTTTTTGCAATTTAATTTGCACTTTAACATAAATCAGCGAAAAACTGAATGGCCTTATGTCAGAACTCGTCAGTGTAGGTTATTCATATTTGCGCAAGCGTACAAAGTATGCAACAATGCTATTTATATATACATATGTTATGAAGCTTTCATCATGTGCAAACAGCATGCACATATAGCAAATAAAATGTATCATAATGTCGAATCTATGGACTGTGGACCTGATAAGAATATTTACATAAAAATGTTGGATTCCACATAAAAATAGTTTCTATGGTAACGGGTCAGGCGAGATGGGCACGACAGGTCGATGGTAGAAGTGTATAGTGGCAAAACAACCGCACAGCCAAGTATCGTGTCAGTCAGTCTAAACTGTGGCCGCGATGTGAGCGCTTTATTCAGCTTATTCATTCATACAGGGTATAACTTATTCTTTATTGATCCAATATGGGTGAGTAGCTACTTTTATATCATATGTTTACTCTAATTATCGACATAGGCCTACACACGTGTACGTACATAGGCCTACTGTAGTATATTTATATAGCAGTATACATGTATGCTACCGGGACACAGTGGTTTTAATGTCCAAGTCCATATCCTAATGTTTCATCAATGTGGCTTACTTTTCGCCTGTTTCCTTTCTGTCATGAACTCTTATTACCGTTATCAATAAAGCCATGTAACGGTATAGGCCAAATGTCATTTCCGTCAATCTTGTAATAGAAATAGAGTCAAATACGCAAGGAAATATTATATTTTATTTTCAAACCAATGTGGACCATGGTTGATTTCTTATGACCATCCCGTCAGTCTTGTAAAATAAAGATAGAGAAATGCGTTGGAAAATATAATATTTCATGCTTGATTTATTTTATAAGACCAAATTTTAAAAAGGGCAAACTCGACACATGAATTTGCCAAGTTGTCATGTAAATAACAATGCACATCAGGATAATGACTTCTATGAACGCTTGGCACCACTCCAGCATACCCTACGATAGCTGTTTCTTTCCTAACATTTGGAAGAGTACAACTTGTGTATTTTTAACAGTAGGCCTACTTTTGTTTTATTTATTAATGCACCTTTTAATCGTGATCTATAGTATTTTATTTGCTTCAATAATGTTTACTTCTTCAAAGTCAAAGTATGTTATTAGATTATTTTTTGGTATTTACATATCATTATGGTCATTTATATATGATTTAGTGTATCCATATCTGTGTCGCGGTTTGGATCATGGTGTCTATTTTACAATAACCGATACATGATTCACCCCGTTATTTATTTTCAATTCGATTTACGCAACCCCGTCTTCATTCGCCCAGTAGGAGCAGAACAGTAGGACGTTAACCCAATTTCCTTTTCTTTCTTTACGCAACCCTCTATATTGTTCTGGTTCATCGAAGAATACACCCTTCGATCTTTAATGACCCAGTCAATAGGGATTACATAGGTCGCTTTCTAGGGAATATAATAGTATACATGTAGTTCAATTTTATAAACCAAGTGTAGATGTATAAAAATATTATGATTTGATACCCATGTATACATACATGTCTGTGAGATACAACTGACGTAATAATGATAATAATATACAATTTTTTTTACGTATAGACATTCATATCAGAATAATTATTATATTAATAAATATAGAACAATCAATATTTACATATCCGTTAACAGAGAAAGATATCATTTTTTTGTTATATATTAATAAATATAGAACAATCAATACTTACATATCTGTTAACAGAGAAAGATATCATTTTTTGATATTAATAAATATAGAACAATCAATATTTACATATCCGTTAAAGCCCCAATACCACTCTTGTTGTAACTTAATTATATGTTTCAATCTTTATTCTGGTCAACAATTTGTACTATTTTACAATATTTCAATTAAAAGATGATACAAATTTCATCTTAATACACCTAATTTTAAAAATTGGAAAAATTCAACTACATGCTGTAACATGGTTTGAAAAGCCTTACGTAAGCACTTTCAAATGCAACTTGGATTTAAACATATTTTCGAACCATCTGGACAAGTAAGATAGGTTGTAATGGATAATTTACACAACAGGTAATTTACACAAACATCTTGTAGTTAGAATAAGGCTAATTTTTTTTCTGGACCTGTCAAGCCAGCAAGAGTGTTATTGTCCCTTTAAGAGAGAAAGATATCATTTTTTGTTAAAGGGGTATTAGGCAAGATTAGATAATAGATAATGATTGTACGAAAAATCACGTTTTTAGCTTGTGAACACTGTAGAGGTCATAATTTTGGTCTTGGACCGATTTTGATCAAACTTGAAATGCATGTTTATAACCCAAAGATCTTGGTTCCTGTCGATATTTCCTGAATTATGGCCCCTGATTATATGAAAAATCGCCATTTTTAGCTTGTGGGCCCTCTGTAGGTCACAATATTATCCGATTTAAAAAAAACCTGTTATATTATATCACCGTTACACCGTAATAAAGGTTGAGTTCTAATTTCGTGGTCATTTTGAATTATAAGGAATTTATTGGCAGTGACCGTCTCATTGCTCTCACCATCTCTATTACGTCAGACCCCCCCCCCATCAAATTGTAATCTTAATAAATAATTGTTCGAATTAGATATATAAATTTTGTATCAAACTTAATAGTTCACGTTTAATAATGCACGTACAGACATTTGTCAAAATATAAGAGGTGACAAGTTTTAACACACAAACTGATGTTACATTTAGATATTACTATTAAAGACATTTGGTTTTATAAATTTAAAGTATAGTAATGCGTAAAGTAGACTTACTGATCTACACACGACGCTTACGTCAAAATTATTTTTATTAAATAGGAGTTTTAATTCCTCTAATACGTATTCGATATTTTTACATTGTAAGTTTCATCATTTATGCGGCGTACTATATATTTGCGTAAAATATTTTTTACTGTTTGAATATATATTTAAAATTCCTGACATGCTGCCAGCTGTTACTATGCACTAATGTATTGTGTCTGATCAGACTGTTTTATTGTATTCAATTCAATGGTACTTTAGACAATCGTAGCGAGTCAGATAATTTTGGAAAAATATTTTTGATATTGCTGATTATATCATATATTTTACATATCTCCTGGTGTTTTACAAAATTAAATTATATATGATATACTGGTGGGTCATTTCTTTATTTGGTTTCTCAGGTGTTGAATTTTGTTTGGTGGAGATGCTGTAATAAAGTTGTATGTTCACTCATTGTATAACTTTTCGGAACCAGAACTCTGGTTTAATGGCTGATATTGCTAGGACTATCTCGCCATTGGCAAACCATGAATTTGTTGATACACTGTTAAAATTATATGTATATTTCCAGTTAGTAAAAATACAGTGCAGGATTTGTCAAATCATATGGTGTGTTAACTTACATTTAAAGCGAAGAATATGCATCCTGGTCACATATGTGGCCAGTGTTTATGGGTGTCAACTGGGGGCAACACCCACACTTTCACTCTTAACTGCATGTTAGCCACAAACGGTGCCATCTTTAGTTTATTTTATCGCTGATAGATGGCCCTGTGATAGTCTGGTGCAGAATTAACATATTATCCCCAAGTGGAAGTAGGTGGGTTTGACTTTCCGACTGGGAAAGTGCAATACTTTCCCATGGATAGGATATGAAGTGAAAATCTATATCAGTTTAGTAAAATGTTTGTTTCAGAACATGCAGAAGAGTAGTCAATATATGTTTCAAAGAATATTACACAAACTAGGAGGTATTTTATCGATTGGCCACATAAGTAGCCATTATGCATAAAGTAGTGACCTTTTACATGCCACATAATGTTACCGGTGTGCCTTAAGGTATGATAATGTTGGGCAGTTCCCTGCTGTAATGCGATCAAAAAATGCACCAATATTCAAGTTTGAAACCTGTCCAATAATGTGCAAATATATGTCTGATTGGAATTTGACATTTGTGGTAACAAAAATATTGTTCTTTGCAAGAACGGGTAAGATGCATTAGTTACGAATTTAATAAAGAGTTGGTCATTCTTGCTATAATAATTCAAAAAAAGATGATAAAAAAAGAAAATATTGAAAATATCAGCCAAATTACTTCATTCTGAGCCAAATTATCATTGTTTATTGTTTGACAAGATAAGTGCATAGTGCCAACTAGCGTACTGTTATATTCGCGACTTAGCCTCGCTTTCCTATTTTGAAATTAAATTATTAAATGGCGAACCATTCTAATCTAGTTAATATCGTGAGTATCCAATGCCATCAAGAGTTGAATATGAATGTGTAATTAATTTCCTATTTTGAAATTAAATTATTAAATGGCGAACCATTCTAATCTAGTTAATATCGTGAGTATCCAATGCCATCAAGAGTTGAATATGAATGTGTAATTAATAGTTTAAAAAACATGCTATGCAATATGCAGATTTACCTCTTGCAATGTTAAATGTAGTACACCATATGTCAGTTTACATTATGTGAACTGTATATTAATATTGCGCAAATATTTGATGTTCTGTCAGTCAGTTTAGCCCATTGGAGAGAAATAGGTTATTCAAAAAACGGAATGCATCTAACTGGATAATAAAGACAGACATATGCCATAATAATAAAAAATAATAATAACGAAATTTATATTCCGCAACAGTTTAACCCACTGGGTGATTGTCTAGGCGCATGAAATCGTTCACATGAGTTAATTATAGTGCCTTAACAGCCAGGTTTTCACACTCGATTTAAGGATAGACAATGTTTCACATTTTCGAATGGTAGAGAATTCTATAGAACTGATGCGTTGTACTGAATTGTCCTTGAACTGAATTTCTTGTTAAAACCCTTACTTCCTTTTTCCGAAAATTATTAATCAAACCAAAGACATGGGTTAAACGCCCCCTCAACACAAACTCAATAATTTCGGGATAAATAAATATGGTATATATTGATTGTAACACTCTTTTCTTTGGAAGGGAACCGGAGAACCCAGAGAAACAATGAAAATTGAATCGATAACAGACCTTTTGATTTAAATACCCTACCATCTTACCCTCTTGTTCCTGATAAATATCGTTAAAACCTAGGTTAACAAAACAACGTATGTTTAATGTCCTTTGCCATATTGACTCTATTTAATGGATTTCTCTCATCGTGTGACTCAGATAGGATTTAAAACATAATCAATATTGAAGGATGCACTTCAGCTTTACAGACGATCAAAGTCTATCATCAAAGTCCAGAATGGTTAACTTTATCATTCTTGAGCGTTGAGTGGATAACCGATGCTTTTCGGATCATAAGATCTGTCAATGAGCCAATATTCGTACGTGACATTTGACAAGATGTTGACTAACGTGGTTGGTTTATCCGTGAAGCCCAAGACAGCAGTATTAATAATCCAGCAGGAAATCTCAGTTTTGAATAGTCAAAGTTTTCTGTTTTAAAAAAATCAATTCGATTAAATATTTTTAAGTGGCTGACCCCCGGTTTCATCGTTATCAATTGGTTGTATTGTACTCACAAAAGTTAAAACGTCTGCCCAGCTGTTGTCTCTGTAGCCCGTATAGTGTCATGTATGGCATGTCCATCTGTTACTCTAGTTTTCACTGACTACACGATCATAATTTATATATAAATAACAGTAATGCTATGTGTTTGATTTAACGGTGAAACATAGAAGACGATTTGTTATTATATGTTCTGAGATTCTGGAAAATAATATCGTTAGGGGCAATCCGAGAATGTTTTATGGAAGCAATGAACCCCTTTGAGGTTTGGTCTGTAGGAAAATACACATCACTGTCGGTATCGTCAGGACCTTTAATAATGTAAATTGGTTCTTTGATTGAATTAATTGTTTAAAAGATCCCCATTAAGAATGTAGGTATGGCAGGAGCGTAAAATGAATAGATTCGAAAAACAATTTGAGCTGTGTTATTAATTTGTTTTAAGATAAAAGGTAACCATTTGGGGATTTAAAAACCCGTGTTTATCTGCATGTTCTTTGAAAATAAAAATTGGCCAACTAATGGTGGGAACTAAAGCGTAAGGTTATCTATAAAGCTATACAAATCATTTATATATTTTACAACATGTCTAAAGGCAAGTATGACAATTTTGTTTTATTATAAAATATGTACGGAATGCAAAATGTACCCAGCCTGTCCACCATTGAAGAAACTCGTATTGCACAATGCACATACGTGTACTCCAAACATGGATACGGGTTGAGATTTGGTAATGTTTAATTGACGGAATTAGAAATTGCAACAACAGTGACATCCTGAACTCAGTACTAACGATTCTCTGTTGTATTTAACTCTCTTGATTCTACCATCTTTTGTTTTCATGTCGCCATCCACCATCTCTGCTTTTTTATACGCCAACATTGTTTAAGGTCATGTGGCGAAGAATCCTATTGATTTTTAATAAATTTTGATAACTTGAACAGCTAAATCCAAGATATTAAAGGTTTTGTATACTAAACGTTAGCATGGAGGAGAACTTTATCAAAGCCAAACAACTTCTAATGATTTTGTGATAATTACTTAAACATACATTATGCAAGAGCAAAATCTGCCTATTGTAGGTCTTTCTTTAGGTTTGGAATCTTATCTAAATTATTAATTAGACTTTAATTAACTGATCCAGACCATAATCAACTCTCGATGTCAAGGCTAGCCTTCGATATCGACTGGATTAGAAACCTATATGCTGCTAAGGCTCATTAATAAATCAAAACAGTGGATAATCGAGACTATGCTTTTTAAGTTACTATTTTTAGTAATGATGAACGAGGTTAGGCGGAAATGCCCAAAGCTGATATCTCGGTTCATAGTGGTCGATTTGACTGAAATGTTCAACAAGTTACCTTTTTTTTTTTATCTATTTTTGAATTATTATAGCAAGAATGACAAGCTCTTTATCTAAATCTTACATAATGTATCTTTAATGAGTTGTTACTCTTAATCAGATTTGAGTGTATAACCGAAAAAAGTAAAAATATCCGACAACTCGTGTTGACTGCCCGGACGGTTTAGCTGCTGATAATCTTTTGATGTTCCGTTAGAGGTCTATAAATTGAACGACCCACGTACTGTACTTGATAACGAAATGTAAATTTCACCAACACATTATTTTATAAAACAAAATTCTGGTTTTGACACCGTATAATACAGCTCGGGACACCGAAAAGGTTTATCTGGTAACCTTTGTCAGTGCTGCAGAACGGAAGGTGCGAAAAAATGAGCACCCTTACAGTCGGAATTCGAAACAAAAGTAGTCTGTATAAGGACGTTATTAAACCCTATTCTATTTTATTTCAAAATAAATGTCGTATCATGCTTATTTGTTTTAAAACTGCATAACTGAATGCATCATAATGGCATGGCATATCCATGCACTTAATCTTTCGTTCAACTATGACCCCCCCACACCCCTTTTGGGTGACTTAGGCACAAGCTTGAGTACAAGTCAACGCTCCAGAATATTACATTTTTGAGTATGTTCTGCGTCCTTCTTCCAAAATTCCATCACGTGTCAGCACAATAGCAGGTTTTAATTTGTATGTAACTTATATCTATATCAAAAAGTTACAACCCTCGGACGGGGGGGGGGATTAATAGTCAAGTTAGTGGGACACACAACCATGGGCAGGGATCCAGGATTCCACCATTTACGCAACCAAGTAGAGCGAAACGACTCAAAGCCAACCCATCACCCCTTGTCCCCTTAGGCCCCTCCAGATAACTAGGCCAACATGGCTGTTTTCAGTACCAAGATGTCAACAAACCACGATTTTTTAAAGGAGAAAAGCTATATAGCTTGATCTGAACTTAGTTCCCACAAAACAGAAATCTATTTCACAAAGTATTAATCATTTTGAAAAAAAACCCGTTGAAATGGCAAGCAAATTCCGAGTCGTAGTATCACCTGGAACAGACAGTAGCTAACCTTACAACTACAAATCATTACAGAAATATTTTTTTAAAAAAAAAAGACCAAAAAATAGTATATAGCCAGTTGCAATCGATGCTAGTATCAAAGAATGGTACTAACTGGGTATCTTTTAGATCAACACAAATTTTCATTAAAAACCATTCTCAACGGGGAATAGTCTAATATCCCAAGATTATATTTAAAGATGCATTTCCGGGTACAAACTTTGTGATTTGACGATATATTTGGACTAAACACATATTTAAAGTAACCAATCTATCAAAAATTTGCTTCAATTCCCTTTCAAATCTCTGTTTTCGCCGGGGATACCTATAGCTGTAAGTAAGCTGTTGTTAAACGCAATGGCTGCCAAGTTAACTTCATTGTGGAAGGGTCCATATTTCAATTTACCATATTATTGAGGACTAAATAAATTCTTAATTATTTATGTCAACTTCTTTTTACATCTTTTAATTGCAGGGTATTTTGTACCCTGACAACCCGCAATGTTCCCAAAACCGCCTAACTGTTAATTTGGGCAAGAAATAACAACTGCTCCCTGACCTAAGCTAGCCGACAATAAGCCAGCAAATCCTGTCGGGTGAACTTGACAGTGATTCCCTGACAATATTGCCCAGTCCTTGCCCCATGGGCGATTATCGCGTAATCTAGTATTTTTCTAGTAAGATTTTGTGTCTTTACTTTTAATAAATACCAAATTTGCCATACTTTTATTGGAAATAACCAGTTGATAAATACTTTGCTGGGAACCCATCTTTAAGCTTGCTCAAATTATAATCGAGAATGATGTGTTCATTTATAAGTGCATGTATAGCATATCGAAAATATATTGACAAAGTAACATATTTTTATTCGAGGGTGGTCTTCATATGCATAGATTGCTTTACATACTTATGATATTGACAGTTACAGTGTAAGTGAACACAACATGCTACCGATACCACTGACATAGAAATAAAGGCGAGTTCATGTTTTAACAAAATTGTTCAGCTCAGAGGAATAGGAAACAATGACAGAGGAGGAGACCCTTACTAGATATCAATTTTGACAGTTTCAATTAGATTACAGGGTTATTTTACGCTTTATATTTCTTATTTAAATGACCAATAAGCTCCTGTGATCTGACACCATGCAGTTACAAAGAAAATATATCAAGTGTCATGAGGACAATACAGAAAATTCTTGTTTAAAGTAACATTTGTCTTACACTTAATCAGTTAGGTCTTGCTTAAGGATATATTGAAATTCCACAAATTGATTAAACATTTGAGATACGAATGTATAGATAGATGTATAAACGGTTGAACATTGCATTTTAAATGAGCTAAATTGCTAATATGTGGGACCTAGAAATGGACAAAAGTGGGTCGCAACGCATAATAATACTGTACTATGAATGTATATAACGGATTTAAATTTAATGGTTTCCGTTTATACTCCAATTCAAATAAGTTAAATGTTCTCAATCGAGTGCAAATTTTTAGCGTCTGGTTATTCCAGTCTACATACGCCATTTGATTTGATTTGGTGCAATGTGTCTAGCCTCGTCCCTCGAGTTTTTTTTGTGTTAAAACTGGACCTGAAGCGCATTATGGAGCACGTAATGATAAAATGCTTACTTTGTCTTAAATATTGGATATCAAAAGCCCATCTTTTTCAGTAAGATCACAACATCAATGATGATTTAATTTGACCAAATTATGGATGATATTGAATTAGAGACTTAGCTACCTTAAACACGCCCACACAAAACACAACAATAAGTTCCTTATTAGAAGACGACAGCCTTACACTGTTTCAGATAAATCGTGCAATTCAAAAAGATAGCACCGTTATCAAATTTACAAAGTATGCCTGTTTCGTAGATAAGAGAATACTTAACTTCGTTCTGTTTGTTTTTTAATGTATAGAAGTAAAACACTTGACATGTTAGTTGTACTTTATAGGTCATTACAGTTGGAGCAAAATTATTACTTTGAATAAGAAACTTTATGTAATTGTTATTTTTCGTGAAACGACATTGGCGTACTGAATATTATGATAAGAGTGTATATGATATACAAATTTAAGCTTCAAGCGTCTATATTTTTATACATCCACAGTCACACGTCCCATTTATTTTCAATCATTTCTGTTAATTTCTTCAGGAAATATGACCTTTTTTCACTTTGTTGAACCTTGTAAACGCTCTTACGACAAAAGTTACCTTCCGATCTGAATATATATTGCTTATGGGATTCTATCATTCACTTCTAAATTTATGGCACTTATTTTACTATTTTGAGAGAGAGAGAGAGAAATGGGGTTTAACGTCCACTCAACACAACTAGGTAACTAGTGGGGGAAAACCGAAGTGCCCGGTGAAAACCCACGAGGTTGAGAAGGCGCCCCTATCTCCATGCCACATACGCTCACACCAGGGCTCAAAACCACAGCCGCAAGCCAGAGGTGGCCGGCCAGCTAGAGGTCGAAGAGCGGCACTCTAGACCACTAGGCCATCCCAACCCCCCTACTTTTTTGAACTTCCGAAAACATAAAATTTGCTTATCGGGACATTAATTGTCTGGTTATCTTATTAAAGGGACTATCTCGATTTGAACAGAGTCTCAAAATTAAAAGTCCTAGAATGTATGAAAGTTAAGCGCAAAAATATAGTCAAATAGTGTATTTACTCCGTCGCAAAATTCAAGCTAAAAATATTGAGTTATTTGGACGTGAACTTAAAAACTGCTTATCCGGACATGTAACGATTTGGGGTCCTTTTTTTCGTTGGGTGATCTAATAATCGATTCCCACTCCTTAGAGGTTTATACGATGAATGGCACATGTGCTGTACTTGATAACGAAAGGTAATTTGTAAAATAAAAGTATGGTTTTATTCAGACACCGGCACCGCTTAATACAGCTTGAGACCGGTCCGACCTTCCAGATTAAGACTCACGGGCTTAAGTTGTTTGAAAACGTATCAAATGTATAACCCAAAAGTAGAGGATTTAGGGGCTTTTCACACAAAATTAAGCAGTTTTATTCTCCAAATTATAGTCAAGATTGGTCTTTCAAATAATACTACACCTGGAAGATGAAAATGTAATTATCATTTTTAGTAAAATTGTTCGCAATGCCCCGCTTGGCATGTCATTATATACAAATGAATTATGACTAGTTCATGCTTAGATGGAATTTAATGTCGTTTAGATACTGCTTTTGCAGTTTGAACCCCCACCCCAATTCTTTTAAAAAAGGGATTTTAACACAAAATTAACCAGTTTTATTCTCAAAAATATTATCGGGATTGGCCCTTTAAGCTCGAATGCGTCATTATGCTGTCGTGCACGTTATATCCTAAGTTCTGCCATTGAGTCAATAGGCGTTGTTTCGATTCAAGGCCGAGGTTGTCCGGTACGAGGCATGGGACCTCGTATTGCACCGTCGATCCAAATTTAATTTCCAACCGTATAATGCCATTTTCGACCATAAAAAAGTCAAAATATTACTTTTGGGTGTGGGTGGGCGTCGCCCGCGTTCGATTTGTCGAATAAGAGCGGTGCCCGTATTGGTGGCTCGCTCGACTGTCCCCCGTTTTGATGAATTCGTATATGTTTTTTTTTATCCGCAATTCGTCCCTATTCCAACTCTCTGTTTGTACGTGACAAGATAACATATGACACGCAAATAGATATATATCTTTAATTGAAAAGCGAGGTTGATTAAGAAAAATCGATTTCCAGGAATAAAGATTATTTTTTTAAAAATAAGTAAACATTTGCTAGAATGACCGTATAGAACCAATACAACATGAGATTAATTTCTCTTGTCAAGTTCAAAAGAAAATAACAATGTTTTTGAATATTTATTTCGTGGATAAATTAACACACGGATATGTACTTTGGATTTTGTTTCATCTAGGAATTGAAATGTGGATAATATTTCAAAGGATGTATCTAGAAAATGTTCAGTACAAGGCGATATGTATTAATCGTGGTCTTACAATACCTGTGGTGGTTTAACCTGTCCACTGCTTATATTTTTACCACAATGACCATTGTGAACTATACTTACAGACAATACGTTCCAAATAGACCTTATTTTACACTGATATATATCTATGTGATGATACTTGACATATCCATTATTACTTACATACCTACCTTCGACATAGATGTATATCATGTGAATGTACGGCCATACATCATGACTTAATAACCACTGAGTGACTACCCTTTCCTTTCTATATTAAATGTACTTATAAATCATTTGCAGCGTTGCTCATCCGAACATTTTTTTTCTTTATCGCCATCCAAGAATCTTTAACACTTTCGAATTCTTCTTGACGGATTTCCCAGACCTTTGTACGTATGTTGGTTGTACTTATAACTTGAAGTTGCCCGCTTCAACATTGGTGATATGGATAAAGTGTAAACAACGATGAGTGATTAATCCATTTTGGGCTCTTGTTGAAGAGTGACGTATTGTAATTTGTTGTTTAGGGGGATTAAATTTGAACAGCGGGATGGGTTTTTACTATGTTTTTCCGTGTTCTTCCCTTGACAAACTAGTATAAAGTAAGCGTACAATTGGGTTAATATGCATGCCTTTTAACCAAGATATTTATTCGTAATAGTAATCATAATATACCCTCGTAATAGTAGTAGCAGTAGTAGTAGAAGAGAGAGAGAGAGAGAGAGAGTTTAACGTCCACTAGACAGACTAGGTCATTTCGGAACTAAAATATAGTTCAATTTTTATTTAAATCATCCGCTTGCGCGTAGGGGTCTTTAGCAGTGGGGTAGACGACCCTATTCATTGTCACGTCAACCGGGGCATGAAAACCATACAAGTTGACTAAATGACATACCTTATAATACAGCGCGTGCTTGCTAATCATTCGGCCCCCAACCCTCCTGATGATCAGTAGTAGACATATGGTAGCATGTATAGTTGGAACCAGCCATCATCAGAACACATGATACGCAAATTGTGCAGTGATCACTTTTTCCTATGTTATACCCTGTGACAAACTGAAACTGAATTTCAAGGCGAGATCACTAAGCAATTTATCATCACGGCATTTATTCCGATATTCTAATTCATATTGATTGTAACTTTTCAGGTCAAGCTGTTGGCAAATCCAAAAATACCCCTGCGACAGAAAATGGCGATGTTAGTTTACTGCAGCAGACTCCGGCCAGTACACCAACGTTGGAAACACAGAAAGAGTTGGAGATTCATCCTCAAGTTTATTTTAAAAGATATTTTATGTTAGCGTTGTTTTGTTTATATTCTTTTAGTAATGCTTATCAGTGGATCCATTTAAATATAATAGCCAATGTTTTACTTCGTTTCTACAATGAAAGTCTTCCTACAGACACCTTTCAACAAGAGACAGCCATCGACTGGTTGGCTATGATTTATATGCTAGCGTATATACCTTTAATATTTCCAGCCGCATGGTTATTAGACAAAAAGGGTTTAAGAATATGTCACATACTAGGTTCATTATTGAATGCTGTGGGTGCTTGGATGAAATGTGCTAGTGTTACCCCAGACCGATTCCCCGTGCTCATGGCTGCCCAGGCAATATGTGCTGTAGCTCAAATATGGGTGCTTGGCATTCCTGCCAGATTAGCAGCCGTGTGGTTTGGACCAAACGAAGTATCAACAGCGACATCTATAGGTGTATTTGGAAATCAGGTAAATGGGTTTGTTTGAGTTTAAGAGAAACTATGTATGTTAAACAGGCAATAAAATGGTCTATAAAATGATTATATTAGTTATAATACACAGATGGCTTTAATTGTTACTTAAAAAAAAGCCACGACGGTAGCTAAATATTACCGTCTGTTGCATTCCTATGGCAGCAAAATAGGTTAGATCGGAGGCGAACTGCGTTGAGGTATCCATCAAATACTTAGCAACCTTATGTGCTTGATTATCCGATTGTTCGGACATTATTGTTCATGAGATAAATAACAATTTACCAACTAGAAGCTACATTTATCGACCGATTGATTCTAAAATTATTCATGATGATTTTGTTTCTGGTGTGAAAAAGTCATGGTTTTCAATAATTTCCTACAACTCAAATAGCCATAGTTGTAATCTAATCACCGATACAAGTTTTGTTTATGACAGCTCTAGTCTGAAGCATGTCAAATTTGAAGTATTTCTGTAAAGTACTTTTTGTATTGCAGATAGGAGTTGCTGTGGGGTTCCTGTTACCGCCAGTATTAGTGCCAAATTCTGAAAGTCTGGAGACCATTGGTCACAATATGACTATTATGTTTTATGGTGGTGCATCAATTACTACGGCTTTATTTTTTACCATTTTAATATGTAAGATTTTCTTTCGTTTCCCTGCTATAATGAAATTTGTCCTACAAGGAATTTAATTTATTTTAATATAGATATTTCATAAATACTTTATTTGGTGTACGCTTATGTTCCTCCTTGTCCGTATTGAATCGCATTGGTCAGAATTTCATACACAATTTTGTTAATTCTTTTTGTGTAATCCATTAAAATTTGGATTATTTGGTTCCCCTTTTTGAAAACCTCAGTCTTTTCGGTTCTTGTCAGTTTTTAGTGTCGGCGATTAGTAGGGTCGGAAAAGAACTATGATGGAAAAGGGACACCATATAGCGTATCATGATGGGGGCTGATTTTAGCATGATAGGTTTGTAGTTGGCAGGAAAGGTCACTCAGGTCAGACCAGAAGTTTTGTACTGGCTACCCGATTCTGAAAGATGTAATATGAGGGAAGGGAAGTCTTGCTGATATAATTGATACAATTTTGTACTTTCAGTATTTAAGGACAAACCGCCCAAACCCCCTAGTGTAGCTCAGATGTTGGCTGTTCAATCTGCAGAGAATGAAAACTATTTATCATCATTGGTTCGATTGTTCAAGAATAAAAGTTTTATACTGCTCATGATCTCCTATGGTAAGTTAAGTTTTTATTTATCTGGATGTTTTTTTCCATTATGTCATTGACAAAATGGTGAAGGTACTATTAGTTTAATGCTGAAATAGACGCTTAACACAGAAATCGTACAATATAGTAAATAGATTGGATTATATAACAATACATTTAGATTTTGTTACAAAACATCTGTTTTTATCCTCAAGTGTTTTCAGTAAATGATATATGTATTGAATAAGTAATCGATGTAATAAAGCTTTAAATAATGGTTTGGCCGGAGTCCTTAGGATTTGAGGAGCCATCATTTGATTTCACCGTAGCCAATGTGACGTGTGTTATTCTACAAATAAATAGGAAAACAGAAACAGAACATTATATCATGATATAACGATGCTTATATAACTGACACTAAGTATAATATTCTTGTCCTATCGAATTAATATTAGACAACCTAATTATTCGCGTCTAACGGACACCACTCAACGAAAATATGTCTGATCTGATGTTGATGACGCTCGAGGCCCGCGACACCGTTACAAGATCACGCATTTTTAACCTTCAAGGATTTGAACCATTTATATCGAAAGCTTCGCTATATTTCTTATTAGGCCAAATCGCCGACCCTAAACTTGTTTTCTTATTTCCCAATTCCTGTAAATAGGTCTCCTGCATCACTACCATTTTGGTATTATTTTACAGAACCATTCTCTGTTATTGAGATAGAGTTGCTAGTAAATGCGCCATTCAAAATGACGGAGGCTAACGGTTGCAAGTATATCATGCAGTTTAAATTAAATAAAGATTTTTTTTGTCACTTTGTTATATCCAATCGCACAAACCCCATGAAAACAAATTAAAATTATTTTCAAACCGACCCTCTTTTTTGTAATGGTAATGTATTTTTTTTTTATTTGGGCTTTTAGAGTTTCTTTTAATAAATCTAACTATGAGATATTTTACGAATAGATATTTTAAGAAGGCTATATTTGACGATATCCGTTTATCTTTATTCCTGTGTTGACATACTTGACTAGTTTGATCACCGCCGCCCAGACTCTTCTTCTTGATGGATTTCCAGTCCACAACATACAATTCATTTTTATACGTCCACATTGAAATGTGACTTTAAATTTATACACGGTGTTTATGGTCATGAGACGAAGAATCCTTTTGATTTTCAGCGATTTCCGATAATTGCTGTCAGAGTTATGGCCCTTGCTCACTTCAAAAAAATCTTGTGGACGCTCTAGAAGCTAAAGTTAATAACCGATTGACTTTAAATATATACACAGTGTTTAAGGTCATGAGACGGACAAGTACATGTATATTGATTTTCAATTGATTTTGATAATTACAGTGTTGAAGGTCATGAGACGAACAATATTAAACGTTAGCATGGAGGAAAAACTTTATCAAAGCCAAACAAATTCGAATGATTTTCTGATAATGAGTTGTTACTTTTAATCAGATTTTAGTTTATTATACATGTTTCATTACCGTAAAAAGTAAAATATGCGACAACTCTTGTTGACTCCCCCGGACGAATTAGCTGCTGTGGGCGTATGTTTCGTTGTCTGGCAACCTATCTTTCTTCTACAACAACGCTTTTGCCTGATATTGATGTGCGATTAAACCGATTAGGACCCTTGTTTGAGATTAATATGTAACTGATGGTGGTTAGGGACTTTGTTAGGGCCGGATGGTGGATTGTAACTGTCAACCAGATTATATAAGGTGGTGTGATGCACATCTGACAACATCCCTCTAATAATAGTTACATACACATAGAACGTTTTAACTAATGTTTGCGTACATGCTACAGCATTACAGTAATTTATACAAAGGTTCGTGGATAAAGAAAGACAAAGAATAATTGTATGTTTCTAAAAATAATGTATGTTCTTTATTGGTTAAAGGAGCTAAATCGCTAATATTTTGGACCTAGAAATTGACACAAATGGGTCGCAACACATATAATAACATATATACGAATGTATATAAAGGGATTTACATTCAAACGTTTCTGTTTTACTCTTATTTCAAATCAGTTATGTTCGGCGAAATACGTCAGAAGTATTAAAATCGAATGGCAATTTCTAGCGTCTGGTTATTCCAGTCTACACAGATAGTATTTATTGCGCATACTCTCCATATAAGAATATGTCGTCACGGTTTCACATGACTTGTGGAATATAGCTAGCCTCGTTTTCGAGTCCCTTGTTACAAATGGCGCTGTAACGCATTATGGTACACGATTCGTGTACCAATGGTAAAATGTTTATTGTGTTTATTGGATATCAGAAGCGCGTTTTTCCCGCTAAGATAACAACATCAATGTTTATTTAAATTGACAAATTAATTTGTGTTTTGAATGTCGAAGACTTTGGATGACACATGATGATATTGAGTGATAGACTTGGCTAATTTAACTGTTAAGTTCAGAAAGGCCCTAAAGTGTGTCATGATTGGCGGAGCATGATAATAAAACATGTCTGAACTTAACCATATAAATATATTGGTATTATTCAAACACCATCACTTATAGAGAATACCACCTTTAGATCCGAAAAATAACATAAAAAAACATTTTACACTAATGTGATTAAATCTGATGAAATTTATATCAATCGGTAATATACTCAAGATAATCTGTAACAGAAATAAATAGCCAAACGAAAATGTAGTTAACATCCTTATTAAAAACTTGATGTGGGAGATCTTGTACATTAATTGGACAAGGCTGTAATAGATGGGATAATAGTGTAGTATGGGCATAAAGACACATGTCTTGTCATATAATACCTGCCTTTTACATAATGATATACGAGTATGCCATAATATATAGAAATACATTCTTACATCATTTAAAGACACCAAACAAAAGAATACAAGAATTTATTTTCGAGAATGACATTTGTAGTGATGAAAACAAGAAGGTCGGGTGTTCGATCTCTGCATTGGCCTTGAAAGCTTATCCTGATTTTCCGGCGTGGTTTCTCCTTGTCAGTGATGCAGGATCTGATAAGAACAGCTGGCTAGTCGTTCGGATGGGACGAAAAACCGAGGTCCTGTGTACACATTGGCGTGCACGTAAAAGATCCCTTGACAGTTGGAGTTTGATATAAGAGTAGGCCGTAGCGCCGCTACACGGGCAAAATTTCCCTTATAGCACACTGTGTGGTGTATGCCCGTCTTCATTAGCCCAGTTTAGGAGCAGAACAGTATGACGTTAAACCCCATTTCATTTCATTTTATGATTAAAAATATCGTTTTACTTTTACATTAGGAGGCAGACCACCATTAATTTCCCCATTGACTTCAATGTTAATTCTGGCCTCTTCGCCCACCTCCAACTTTTCCCCAAATTGGGCTGAATGCTTTTCACTGGAGACAGAGGAACGAATGGCCATGTATTTGCACTAAAATTTGTATGAGGTTGACCACCAACATTTTGAGATACACTAACTTGAAAAGCATACTAAAAACATGTAACTAGTTGCCGTACATATCACCGTAGCCAACATGATAACCCTGTTATCCTTCCGCCTCAAAAATTATGAATTTTTATCGAAACCTGACAGAAAATGATAATTCAAACACACTTGGTCCATCCTAGACAAAAAGAAATCAACAACAATGGGCATGAAAAAATCGAATAAAAGGGATGGTGAAATTTAATGGTGGTGTGACTCCACTATGATCTGAATGGTGTGAGGTATTGGCCAATGAAACGGTCTGTAACGGCTAGCTTTAGGCGTGTTTTACGCGGAACTGGAAGTATAACCCACTAGTAACATCAATGCTGATTGCTTAATCAAATATCTGACGTCACAGGTCAAAAGCCGCTTAAATAACCTCTGACATGACCTATCGCACGCAACAACCTGTCAGATCGTCATGTAGTGTAGGTCGTCGAAAGTATAAACGAAATGAAATATAGATGTGTATTTTAATCAGATTAATGCCATTATGTAAAACGCGATGAACTTATGGAGGGTATTATTCAGAGTGATTTTCTTAGATTCTAACAAACGTTAATGTATTCTTTTTTCAGGTATGAATACGGGGTCGTATTATGCTATTGGAACATTATTAAACGCCGTCGTGCTTCATTATTTCCCAGTAAGTAAAATTAAATGTAACACGGATCTTTCTTTGTTCTTTTCGTTCAATAAGCAGATCGTTTTACCTCTACTAAACGTACTGGAGCGTAACTGTGTAATTTCAGTGTCATCATAGGCGTAGGAGCTCGATGACAGTTAGGGGGGCAGCCCCAAATGCCCGAAAAATTTTCGGGTTTAAAGACAGCAACGACCTTGTATCCCCTCAAGCAAATTTTGGAATATTTGACGGCTGCAAACACGTTTTCCTGCTATTGCAGCCGGTTAACAAAGCAACTTCAAAGTGGTCTAATAGAGCAGAAATTTTGAAAATTTAACTGTAGCAAACGCGTTTTCCTGCTATTTCAGCCGGTGAACAAAGCAGCTCCAAAGTGGTCGAATATAACCTTATTGAGGTGGCTTACTTGAATGCTAATCAATCGTTAACAGTCCACGAAGACGGGACCTTTAGGAGAAAATTTTGTAAATGTAACTTCTGCAAACGCGTTTTCCTGCTATTCCAGTCTTTGAATACAGCAACTTTAATTGGTCCAGTATAGCCCTGCATGGCTGACCCGCATTCCGAACGCCAAATCAATCATCGCGCGGTATGGAAAGTTTAATCACCGAAATGCGTTTTCTGCTATTCTAGCCTGTGTTAACAACTCCAAAAATATTCAATGGTTTTGAAACCGAAATTCTACTTTGAATTCCAACCATCCAATCAGACTGTTGCATCTGTTTTCAGAAATATTAATCGATGCCCGAAAAAGGTCGCACAAAGTCGAGTGGCTCCAGACAAATGTTTTAATCCATAGTCAACTCAGTACAAATTCGTTATATTCAATTACAAGAAAAGTAAAATTAGTGTTTTATAAGGGCTCGATGACAATTAGGGAAGCAATTAGAAATTCCCGAAAAGTTTGGGTTTATAGACAGCGGCACCGGTTTTCTTGAGAGGCGAATGACCCCCAAGAAAATTTTGGATTATTTGACGGTCGCCAACGCGTTTTACTGCTAGTTTTCTCTGCCGTTTTCTGGCTTGATGCACGTTTTTCGGGCAATACCGTTTTTTTGGCATACCTATTAAAGAGAGCTTCGGACATTTTTTCGGGCATGCAGTGGACAAAAAAAGACGAGAAAATAATTTTCGGGCAGTTTGGATCTCATAGAAATAAGTTAGTTATATTTTTTCTCTCAACGTTAATAGAAAAAAAAGGTCGTCGAATGTTTCATTGCCCGAAAATAAATTTTTAGGGGGGGCATATGCCCCCCCCCTTCCCCCCGTCGCCTACGCCTATGGGTGTCATTGCACACTTTTGTTGGCTTACGCTAGTTTATTAGAAATCATACAGAGAAGTGTATGTGTGTGTGTGTGTGTGTGTGTGTGTGGGGGGGGGGGTTATGTGCAATAACAAGGGGCATGTTGAGCAGGTGTCGTTCGTTCGTTCGTTCATGGAGTTTTACGTACACATCCATTTTCGACCCGGATGATATCGTAGACAATGTTTCCTAAAAAACCGGCCAGAGTAATTTGCATAGCGACTGAAATTAACTTTTATGTGTAGAGTTCCACATTTGGCCTGCTTGAAAGGGTTCATACACCCGTTATTTTAGAGTAATGTAAACGGGTCAATTTCTTGAAATTTATCGCGGCCTGGTACCGTTAACAGGTTTAACACCCCGGCCTACGGCCCCTGTGGTTAAACCTGATAACTCAGACATGAAAGCCGTGCTATAAATATAACTTAAAAGATGAATCTAATACGTTGATTGTTATTGATCATCCTCCCCATTAGTTATTATATCAGTGATACTGATAAGATATTGTGGTATATGCAGGTATACATGTACATTATTATAAACATAACGACCGGTCAGTCTTGATGACTAGATTTTTCCTTTCACCAGTGTAGTCGAGACGTCGTTCTTATTTTTGTCCCCCGCCTTTCGAAGAAAGCAGTGGACTATTAAAATGGGTATGTCCGTCTGTCTGTCTGTCTGCCTGTCCGTCTGTCACACTTTTTGGGACACAATAACTCTCTTTCTAATTGAGCTAGAATATTCAAACATGGTGTAGGTGTTTATTAGGTCATTACCTTGATGAAGTTCGAAGATGAGCATTTTCCGCTTAGGGTAAGCAGAGATAAGCAATTTGATTGGTTGATGCTTTGGGACACGATAACTTATGTTGTAATTAAAGTGAGAGTGATGAAACTTGGTATATAGTTTTTTTCATCAACACCTGGACTAAGTTCGATAATTAGCATTTTATTGCTCAGGGTAGGCAGAGCGATAAGCTATTTGATTGGCCGAGACTTTGAAACATAATAACTCTCCTTCAAATTGAGCTTGGATATTCAAACTTGGTGTAGGTGTTAAGTAGGTCAATACCGTGATGAGATTCGAAGATGAGCATTTACCGCTTAGGGTAAGCAGAGATAAGCAATTTGATTGGTTGATGCTTTGTGACGCGATAACTTGAGTTGTAATTAAGTTAGAGTGATGAAACTTGGTATATAGTTTCATTCAATTAATACCTTGACTGAGTTCAATAATGCGCATTTTCTCGCATTGAAATAAAAGAGAATAGAATCAAATTTTCCCCCCGAAATGACCTATTTTAAGACATTAGGATGCAGACTACCATTACATTTCACACTCTCGGTACCCACACGGTACACTCTCGATACCCACAAATTGTAGTTCTTCTATTTATAGCAACCCCCTCTCCGTCTCTTTTCTCCCCTTTTTTGGTCTAGAAAGGACGAAGAGGGTTTGAATTAATATTTCCTGCTAGGTTTTGGTAAATATTCATGATTTTGAGGCGGAAGGATAACTGAGTTATCAGGTTGGCTACGGTGATATGTACGGCGACTAGTTACATGTTTTGGGTATGCTTCTTCGAGTTGGTGTATCTCAAAATTTTGGTGGTCAACCTCATATAAATTTAGTGCAAAGACATGTTCATTTGTTCCTCAGTCTAGAGTGAAAAGCATTCAGCCCAACGAAAATTTTTGGGGATAATATACCTGAATTTTTAAAACCATATAGGAGGCAGACCACCATTAAATTTCACACTCTCAGTACCCACAAATAAGTTCGTCTATTTATAGAAATTCTCTCTCCGTCTATTTTTTCCCCTTTCTTGCTGATATTTTGTTCTAGAATGGACGATGAGGGTTTGAATTAATATTTTCTGCTAGGTTTTGGTAAATATTCATGATTTTGAGGCGGAAGGATAACTGAGTTATCAGGTTGGCTACGGTGATATGTACGGCAACTCGTTACATGTTGTGGGTATGCGTCTTCAAGTTGGTGTGTATCTCAAAATTTTGATGGTCAACCTCATACAAATTTTATTGCAAAGGCATGGTCATTTATTCCTCAGTCTATAGTGAAAACCATTTAGCCCAACGAAAATTTGGGGAAAATTTGGAGGCGGGCAGAGGCCAGAATTAACATTGAAGTCAATGGGTAAATTAATGGTGGTCTGCCTCCTATATTAGCACAGGATGAGTTATCTCCCTTTACTCACACTAGCTTGCAAATTACGATTAACTCGCTTTACTAGGCGAAATAATATTAAACTACGAGTATGACTAGAAGCCTAGTGAACAATAACAATTCTATTACACCAATAAAGTATTCTATTGGTACATCAATCACAACATTACAACCGTATCGCGATGCGAATTAGTCCTAGAGGGTGTGGGAATGGCGTCATGCCCATGCTGACTCGTTTCGAAACTCTGCAACTTATATGAATTAGAAACAATTCTAATTCTGTGACAAATATTAAATTGCTCAGCCTTATGATTATATATACTTGTTCTAGGAACATTCTGACATAAAATAACATATAATTTCGATGTTTACAATGGAAACTAATCACCTGAATTTGAAGGAAAAGAGAGACGACCAATAATTCACAATTAGTAGTGTTTATTTGTAAGAACAGTAGCGCTGAAGACGCGTAGCAAGTGATGTCAATTATCAAATCAAATTAAAAGAGAACGCACATGTCAATTACGTCATCTCTATGCTACTTCAGCCTCACTGTTCCGACTAGATTTACTATGCATTCTGACACTCAACTTATTAGGAATATTTATGACTGAACTGATTTTATATATAAGAAAAATAAACATGCTCTTATTTCTAAACTCTTTACACATTCATATAATTAATATACGATGTAGGGCTACTCACTAGAGGGGAGAGGGGTTTAGCCTTATATAGGCTATGCCTGTTCCCCAATCCCTATTCAGATACAAATCTGAATACAAATATTGCTTATAAAAATTATTTGGTTTCACCACGGACCTCAAATAACATTTATATTGTATATTCACAGTTGAATATGATGCTTATCACCCAATTTCATTTTATCTTAGACCCACAGATGCCACTAAAAAAAGTCACGAGCTTAATTTTATTCCCTTTTCTCTAATCAGAATGAAGAAATGAAAGCTGGTCAAATTGGTTTAACCATTATACTATCTGGTGTAGCAGGATCTGTATTGGCTGGTATCTGGCTAGATAAGACTCGAACTTTCAAGTGAGATTTATTTTATGTTTTTAAGAATGACAAATATAATTTTAGCCGGAAAAGTAATGATTCAGTGGATCTAGTGAGTTCTTGGGTTTGTGATCGGTGAGATATCGTGAATACGCCCACATTTTATTTGTTTAATTGTTGTAGCAGGAATGTGCCCATATTTGGTTAGGTTAATAATTGTAACATTTATAAACCTTTTTTTTCAAGCATTGTAAACATCGCGTTAAATAGTGGGTACATCATTTTTGGTGGATCTAATGCAATCTTACATAAATTACTTCTGATTTTCTCTACTTGTTCATAATTTCTTGTATAGACTTTAGAGGTTATAACTGTAACCGTTGGAACTCAGGAGTCACACCTTAATCGAAGAACAGGATAAGAGCTGTTGTGCTGACGATCATGGACTATCATTAATATCAATAAGAATTTTGGTTTACATTAGTAAGCCACCCAAACCATCTATATCTCTAAAAGTTATAATGTACCGAAAACATGTTGGGAATAAGAAACTGACATAAAACATCTTTCCCTTCATAAAGATGTTTTAGGACACCTTTTTGTGTGCATTTCACATCATTTCTTACAAACTTTCTCTTAGTCTAGCGAACGAGCCACCGTGTTGTTGTGAACGTAAACAATAAGGCTAAGACTGGTTTGTAAACTATTTTTTTTATTGGTTCCTAGAATCAAGCTACGATCAAGAGCAGATAATTTGAAACTTTGCATATCCCATGGATGAACCCAGGGTAAAGTGGAGTAGAACGGAATAAAGCCACTGGGGATACGCAGAAAACGATTGATTCCATAATTATTCACAATTCTTACATGTTTTGGTAATATTCCCCTTTTATAATATTATATTGATTCATTTTCTATACGAAACAAGAATGTCGTGAAGCTCACTATGAGTTTGATCTGTATTTTTAAATACAAATCAAACTCATAAAAGTATTTTTGTTGTCAGATTTATTGGATTAGGTAAACTAATATTATATTGTCTTATTCTTTTTTTAGATCTACATCCCTGGGTATTTATATCTTATCAATGATTGGAATGGTAGCTTTTACCTTTACCATGAACCTTGGTCATATATGGATAGTCTTTATTACTGCCGGTTCTTTGGGGTAACTATTTAAACACATAACCTCTTTCGTTCATTTACTTGTGTGATTGGTCACTTTTTTCAATCTAGAATGACATGTACGATTGGTACCCCGTGCATTCTCAAGAACTTAACGCACTCATCCCCCGTCGCGTATATGATTAACAGGTCCTGCATTACTGTAGCTGGAATTCAAAGCAGAATCGATGTCGTCAAGTCAAATTATAATTGTAATCGATAGGCTGGCGGATATGTTCATCCTTGGAAACATGCCTCGATCAAATTGTTAACAGTCTAGTCTTGTCTCTATCACATTGCCTGGTATAATTATAACTTATCTTTTAAATTTAATGATTCTTGGTTTAAAGGATGTTAAATTTATTCTACATTTATCAATATTCGTGTTTGGTTTTATGTCTTCTAGGTTTTTTATGACGGGATATCTACCAGTTGGGTTTGAATTTGCTGCTGAACTCACGTATCCGGAATCGGAAGGCACTTCTTCCGGTCTATTAAATGCTTCCGCCCAGGTATTTTGTGATTATTGACTACATTTGACTAGGTCAAATAACACGAACAGTTATTTGTGAGCAATGTGTAAATACCGGTTTCCAATCAGTTTAATATCATCTTCTTTTGTAATTCTTTCTGACACGACGCAAAAATACAACATTATATTAAATGTATAATACAGCATTAGGTAGACTTTAATCATGTGGATAGAAAATGCTATTTATACAGTAATGAATATTTTATCACTATTTATTTTCTTTTACGGAATGACTGAGTGATGAAGGATTTTAAAGTTTTACGCTGGTGAAAAGTGACCAAACATTTAGGTATAGGCATCCAGGTGCAATTAGCAACACAACCATAATCATTGGGATAATCTTAACTTTAAAAGTCGCCTTTGATGAAATATGAAAGTTTGCTCTTGATATAATGGTTTAGTTTCTGGTCACAGTCAGATATCCATTTAAACTATACAAATAGTCTATCTCCATTGTATCACATCTCATGTATCACCAATATTAAATTCTTTACATTGGCTGAGAATACAGGAAAGGGTTGATTTCAAGATTTTATCGCTAACCTATCAATGTGTTAATAACTTAGCACCATCTTATTTAACTGAAATAATTCAACGTTACGAGTCCAACCGGAGTTTACGCTCATGCGACCAAATACAATTGGTTACCCATGGGTGGAAAATGAAAACATTTGGACAAGAGCTTTTGTGTTTCTTGCTCCATCCAAATGGATCGATCTTCCAGTGTCTATCAAATGCTCCTTCTGTTGTGTGCTTCGAATCCAGACTTAAAACATACCCATTTTAACGTTATATTTAATTTAAAATTGTGTGTAAAGAGCGCATAGAGCATATTATTAATATTATTGTCAGGAAAAAATATGTACGGTATTTCATTTATCATTTCAGGTTTTCGGTATTATTTGTACAATTAGTATGAGGGCTATTATGAATAAAATCAGTATACTAGGAGCCAACATAGCTGTGTGCATTCTTTTATTACTAGGATCCATTATGACAGGTACGCCTTTAATAAGCTTTGGTCTTTCTCTCTCATATACAACCCAAACAATTAATAACACATAATATGCATTAAGCCTGTCGCAACGCTTAGGACTAGACATTTTTTTTGAATTATTGACACATAAAAAAACACAATAATAGATACATCTAAATGTCTACAATTTTTAATACAAAAAAACGGAGATAAAACTTAAAAAACAAATACTCTTCAAAAACATTTTGACCCCTTCAAATCTTTATATGAAAAACATATTGTTAGACTTGAAGCTAGCTGAACGACACATCACGCAATTATAGACACACACGCACGTGCATGCCACATCTAATTGATATTTATGTGCATTTTCAGCTATACATTGAAACGCATACTGCACACAGGGATCCATCTACGCCATACTTCGAGAATATGATCACTGCCCTAAATGCCGTCCATTTAAAACGCTCACGTGATCATTTTGGGGCGACACTTATCGACTGGACTACTGCTTTGTATACACAACAGAGTAAAAATTACCCGAAGCACGTGTTTTATGTCAAATTCGCAAAATGTCAACTTTGCCACTCGGGTAAAAGCAATAATATAATATGTGCAAGTGGGTAATATTGCAATGCATTCTTTACCATTGTAAACTCTCATTACAGTTTCAATCTGTTTATCTTTCAAAACAAGGTTATATACTCCCAAATTTGTCTTCGCAAACAAAACCGCCTCTGTGAAATTATCTTTCATGGGCGACGCCATATTGAATAATTAGAGGACTGTTGGTTTGACATGTTTCGGCAAAACGGCTAAATAAACATATTTAATTTCATTCAATATGACAATAGAAGAGAAATAAACATTTCTAAACATTTCTTAAAGCATACTCAGTGTTTTGGACTAAAATCATCGATGTAGTTTAAATGTGGGTTAATTAGGTTAGGGGCGAAGCCAAATGTAGACAGGCAGCCTAAATTCGTGATGATTGGAACGCCGAAAAATAGATTTCTCTTATAGGGAAAATTGGTAATGGTAAATTGCTACTGAATTAAGTTTAGGGAACATGCTATAAAATCATTGTAAACAGCAGGATTAATACACAAATGCATTTTTTTCACACGATGTTTCATATTCAATTTCAGCTATCATTCAAGCAGATTACAGACGCCAGAAAGCTGGAGACGATGTAAGTTTAATCATAATAACGTATGTTGCCAACTCGTTGTATTTCACAAGCGCCGGGGTGGGTGGTAGGGGGTGCAGAGACTAATTACAAATATATGTTTATTATATCTATGGGTGTGCTTTTGGACGACCCAAATTGTGAAGATTTAAGATTGTATAATCTAAAAATAACGTCGAATTTTAAAAGTATTTAACATTCCTGAATCTAATAATGCACCAACTTCATTCTGGCGATGCCTAGATTTGAAATGCAGTGCTTACTATAACCATTTTCAAGGGCACTTTGAAAATGTCAAAGTACCACTCGCCTCAAGGCCTGTCGTACTCAATTAAAATGATCTATTCCCCACTCAACTCCCTAAAAATAATATTACCTCCTAAATTTCCCACTATATGCATTCTCTGATTTATCTTATGTTATAAAAGTAAGCTTTCATTTTAAACAGGGGATCATAGGCGTACGGGCTCGATGACAGTTAGGGGGGTGGGACAGATCCCAAAATGCCCGAAAAAAAAATTCGGGTTTACACACAGCGGTGCCGGTCTTCCTCGAGAGGCGAAGAAGCGGAGCTTACCTTGTATGCCCCCCCCCCCCCCCTCCAAAGAAATTTTTTGAATATTTGACGGCTGCAAACACTTTTTCCTGCTATTTCAACTGGTGAACAAAGCAACTTCAAAGTGGTCTAATATAAACAATCGTTTAAGTCCTCGAAGACGGGACCGTTAGGAGAAAATCTTGAAAATTTAATAACCGCAAACTCGTTTGGAACTTCAAATTGGTCTAATATAGCCTAATAAGGTGTCTGACTCGAATTCCAATACATATTTTACAGTCCACGAAGACTGGATCGTTGGGAGAATTTTTTTTAATTTCCTCCTCACCCTCCAAGAGAACAATTTTAAAAATGTAATCACCGCAAATGTGTTTTCTGCTTTTGTAGCCCGTGTAAGCAACTCCAAAAGAATCGTATGGTTTTGTAACCGAAATCCTACTCTGAATTCCAACCATCCATTCAGACTGTTGCATCTGCATATGACAAATTATAATCGATGCCCAAAACTGTCGCACAAAGAAGAGTGGCTCCGACAAACTGTTTTAATCCATAGTCAACTCATGATATGCAATTACAAGAAAAGTAAAATTAGTGTTTGATTAGGGCTCGATGACAGTTAGGGAAGCAAAACTAGAAATGCCCGAAAAATTTCGGGTTTATAGACAGCGGCGTCGGTTTTCTTTGAGAGGCAAAGAAGCGGAGCTGACCTTGTATTGACCCCCCGAGAAATTTTGCGTTATTTGACGGCCGCACACGCCTTTTACTGCTATTCCTGCCCGTAAAATTAGTGTTTTATTAGATTTCGGGCACTTTATTTTGCCAAGTTGATGCATTAATTTATTGTTCTCACCTTAACCGTCTGCCCGAAAAGTCTTTCCCGAAAGTTAGGAGGGTAGCTGCCCCCTCCCTGACTCGCACGCCCATGCAGGGGATAGCGGTGGATCAGTGAATAAGGCATTAGCTCGCTAACCTGGAGGCCCCGTGATTCCGGTGTTGGCCGAGAAAGTTAGGAGGGATTTTTGCGGTGTGGTATCCCCCTTGTCAGCGATGCAAGATAGGTAGGGGACAATGTTTAGTCGCACGGTTGGGGCGAAAAAAAATCGACGAACACATTGTTTTGAGGGTTAAAGAGCCCTCGATAGTAGGCCATAGTGTCGCTGTCCAGGCAAGGTTTCCCCCATACCACACTGTATGGCGTATACCTGTCTTCATAAGCCTAATCGAACCAGAACAGTAGTGAACCCAATTTCATTTCATTAAAAAAATAATAATAATAATTATGATGTTAAAATTTCAAATAGGGCTTTATCATTTTCGAATAAACAGGTATGATATGAGTGTGATTTTTTTTAATCTTTTGCTTATTTAGAAGTGTTATAATTTATACTATAGTTGAATCATATGAAAATATATTCATTAAAACAGTAACAACGTTTTTTGTCTACTGCGGTTCTGAATTTTTCTTTTTTTGTTTTTTTTCTCGGGTTTTAATTAGGGGCGTCATCTAACTGCTTATTTTGCCATACACTAAAATAAACGAATGAAATATCTCTCTCTCTCTCTCGCTATCTCTCTCTTTCACACACAGAATAAAATCAGAAGGTAAACAAGGAATAAAATAAAATAATATTTTGATTTACTGCATGGTTTAATAAAAGTTAAATAATATTGCATCTCAATTTTATTTATGGGTGATTGGAATTTGAATAAAATATTAGACTTAAAAAAACTGTCTATTCTCCTCCGATCGATTAAAGATAGATTATGTAAAATTTAGATAAATAGATGGTCATTCTTGCTATAATAATTCAAAAATAGATAATATAAGTGTATTTTTTTTAAAATTTCAGTCACATTTATCCACTATGAACCGAAATATTAGCTTTGGGAATTTCCGCCTAGCCTCGTTTATCATTACTAAAAATAGTACGTTAAAAAGCATAGTCTCTATTATCAACTGTTTTGATGGAATTATCAATGAGCCTTAGCAGCATATAGGAATCTAACCCAGTCGATATCGAAGGCTAGCCTTGACACCGAGAGTTGATTATGGTCTGGTTTAGTTAATTCATGTCTAATTAAAAATAAGATAAGATTTCAGGCCTAAAGAAAGACCTACATGTACACTGTTAAAATCAGTGCAATTAAAAACTATATAAGCAGTGTTAGTCAATGTAAACTTTACACCACTGTGTAAGCAATATTCATCAATACTGAACACCTGGATAGGTATAATTGTAGACGTTAAGGGTGATCTGTGTTAACTTCACTATTGTTATTGTGCATTTACACCAATTGGTGTAATTGTTATTGGGGAATAAATCTTACACCTTTTACACCTTCTGAGCACAAGAATGGGTATTCATTTTACACAGTTTCTACAATCCATATTCATGACTACTGAGCACAAGGAGGGGTGTAATTACAGTCGTTAATGGGTGTTTTGGGGGAGCAACACCACTGGGTGCAATTATCATTAGGGAAACATTGCCCCTAATACGATGTCAATTTAGCGTCGCTGTTTTTGCATCAGTAGCACAGGAGTAACTTTTTTTTAGATGGTTATACTTTTAAAGAATATGAGTCTTCCAAATATTATCATGTATTATAATATTAATCCATTTTTCTTAACAGTCCACGACAAAAATTTAATCTTACCATCAATGTTATCTATAGTATATTGTAAATTGAATACATAAAAATCAAATTACCTTATGAGATGAATTACTTGGCCTATACTTCACATGGTATTTTCTCATACGCTATTAATATATTTTTTAGTTTGTGAAGCGAACAGACCATGTAGATATCGATTTACCAAAACAGAATGGTGTTCCGGAGATACGAGCTAGTTTGGTTGATTTACATGAACAATCTGAATACTGATGTCACTCGGTTGAAATTAAATGCCGAATTCTCCCAGTTTGCAGTGAATAAGTTACAACGACGTGAAACTTTATAAATCAATGCCCCTTCATATAAATAAATATATATTTTTTATAACAATATTTTATTCAGATTTGTATCAGAATTGGGATTGGAGAACAGGCATAGCCTATATTAAACCCCTCGTCATATATATATATATATTCCATGTCATAAGGATTGACGCTAATGCTCAATGGTGTTAACGAAGTTTTAAAATCAAATATTGTTTGACCTACAATCAAAATACAAGAAAATCGGGTATTTATACATAATAATATGTCATTTTTTTAAAATACACCCTGTTAGATTTAGGTCAAAATATAATATTGAATTGGGTATATCTACTGTGTTATTTCAATCGGCTACAGGACAAAATCTATAAATCTACATTTTTACTTCGAAAGGTTAAACTGAAGTCGACCTGTTTATTAATATGTATTTTTATCGACCTCAGAACACAAAATAGATTTTATCTGTAGACGGGTGAACACACATGCCACAATCGACAATTTTGACCAAATTCAAAACGGTTTAGCCCTGTTGAAACGTGTATGGACTAAGTCTTCCAGGTTATGGATTTTTCATGTAAATAAATTAGTAAAAAATAACACCCGCTATATTTCTCTTGAGCTTTTGCTGATTTTGGCCATAGCCAAGGGAGATATATGGAATTTTAAATCCCCTTTTAGTGTTGGGCTAGGGTAAATGTAAATGGAACCAGGCCCGTAGCCAGGGGGTGGCACGGGGGGGCAACTGCCCTCCCAATACTGAGTCTTGCCCCCCCAATATCAGAAGAATTTTTTTTTTTTTTTTTTTGTAAACAATATTTTTATTCATTAAATCTGAATTCGGATTGGGGAACAGGCTATGCCTATGTGTAACCCCTTTCTCTGATATAGATACATGTACACATTATAAATATTTACATACATACATATATATTTACATAAATATAGAGCATATATTATGATACATCATAACTAAAATAGAGACTTAGATAATTATACAGAGTGCAGGGCTTGGAATAACTTAATAGATGTTTATGGGGATTTAAATCTTTTTGATAGGAAAATAATTGTTGGACCTCTTTGAAAATAAGTATGTTTATCTCAGGACTAAATTTTGTTGACCCGTACAGAAGACAACTGGTTGTTTTATGATTGTGTTGGAGGTTGCAGATTGTCTGTTTTCTTGCATCTGAATGTAAGGGGCATATAAGTAAATAGTGTTCGGTATCTTCGAATTTGTGACCACAGAGGTAAACAGGGCTGTCATCGACGTGTCTGAGAAATTTGTGGCCTTGTAAGTTCTAGCAGCATAATCTTAGTTTACTGTGGATTATTTGTATTTTTCGTATCCCTTGATAGTAGTATGATGAGACGATGGTATCTAATTTATTAAGTGAGTTTCCAAAGATAGCAACGGATCGAGAGTTTCTAATTTCAACTTTAAGTTTGTTCCATTCTCGTATACCGGAAGGGATGAAGGATTCGGAGAAAATTTCGGTTATGCATCTAGTTTCCTTTAGTTTATCTTTGTTTCTAAGGTTATAATTGATAGAGATAGGGGACAGTTCTAATAGGTCAGAAAGATATGATGGCACGAGGTTGTTTATAATTTTATACATTAGTTTTAATTTATGACGTCGACGTCCTTCCGAGAGTGGAACAAACCCAGTTTCTTTATAGAGTAAGGCATGGCTAGTATACCTCTTACTGCCCCACAGATAGTGCGCAGTGCATCTAATTGTAGGGATTCTAGTTGTTAGCTAAATAATAACTGCACCCATCCCAGATAATATCGGCATAATCAAAGTGTGGAAGGATAAAATAACAATATATTGTATTTAAAGATTTTCTATTCAGTCTATATTTTAGAGATCGAAGGCAGTTTAATAGTTTGGATACTTTGCTTAAAATGTTATCTATATGGTTATTCCATTTACAGTTAGTTTGGAAGATTAGGCCTAGATGTTTGTGTTCACTTACTTCTTTGATTTGTACCTGGTTCATAAATAATGGTGGGTTAACTATGTGGGGTTTAGTAGTAATAGTCAGTGTCTCTGTTTTTAGGGGTTAAACGTTACCAGCCATGTCTCAGCCCAAGTTTTGATTCGGTTTAAGTCATCGTTAATGGTAGCCACATTTGCCTCTGGGTCTTCAATTTTTAAGTATAAAGATGTATCGTCAGCAAATAATCTAATGTTTGAATTTATATTGTTCACAATATCATTTATGTATATTAAGAATAAGAGAGGGCCTAGTACAGATCCCTGTGGAACACCAGCAGGGATGCTTCTGGGGTCCGAAGAGGTGCCACTGATGGTTACACATTGTTGTCTGTTATTTAAATAATCTACGAACCAGAGTAGTAGATCTCCTCTAATCCCCGCAGCATCCAGCTTGTGACAAGAGTCCGGCATGCCAAACCCTGTCAAAATTGGCCTCTACCGCAAAATTCATGCAGATGCCCATGCTAGTTGGCCCTCCCAAAAACATCTTTGCCCCCCCTAAAACAACTTCCTGGCTACGGGCCTGAATGGAACTGCCTTTGTTCGTTGTTGGCTTTATTATATTATTGTTGGACATGGCAAAATTACTCACAGCTATATTTCCACACCGCAATACATACTGCTTATATATTCACGCGTTTTTGAATCACCAAGTTACCGGACGGCTTCTGTGAAGACCCGTATTCGCCTAGTCTCGGTCACCCAGAACCCACTAGTTTTCAACGTATATCCATAGAATATTTGTCTGGATGATAGAGACTAGTATTCGCCAATATACCTTAGTAAATCACCCTATTTTTTAAAATTATTTTATTGTATGGTACGAAAATAGTTACTCTTCCCATTAAACAGCTTTAACATAATATGGTTGATGTATAAACTATATTCTTATTGTTGATAATTTACATTGTGTTCAATATATTATATATATATATATATGTATTTTGTTATTGAATAAACTGGTTGATTTGAAATAAAGTTTTGAAATCAGTTATTGTGATATCACCACTTCTTTCTCCCGGCATTCTTGGGTTTTTAGGTGGGCGCTTGGGTTCATAAGGTCTGCCAACGAGTCAACTGGCACGGTTTCGAACCATAGGTTAGTCCCGAGGGACCTTGTGTGTGCCGAACGGATGTTAAATTCCCTCGCTCATCACAGGAACATGCTATTGCCATCCATAAATTATTACGTCAATAAGTAAATCACGTATGTAATAGTCCATGGGCTAGGAGGGGTAACTGTGCCCCCCCCCCGATGAATAAACATTATTGGTATATTTTCACATTGCCTATGATCTGGTCTTTCAGAAAAATAATGATAACAGCAAAAATACTTGGACTCAAATTCCACGACAACCGTTTTCTTACCACGCCCACTTTTTACAACAGTTCCAAATTCTACTGGTAGTGAAATAAAAAAAACCAACGTAATACCTCTTACAGTGGACCAATTTCGATATATTTTATATCGGCATATTTGTTTTTCCGTTTTATACGCCCACACTTTCATGTAGATGTATATGCCCTCTCCGTCCGCTCGTCGACAATTGTTTGTGGACTCTCTACAGATCACAATTCTTATCCGATTTTGATGAAACTTTAAATATAGGTTTATTCCAAAAAGACTGCCCCTGATTGTACGAAAAATCATGTTTTTAGCCTGTGGACCCTATGGAGGTCACAATTTTGAAACGATTTTTAAGAAACTTAATATACATGTTCATAACCCAAAGATCTTGGTTCCTTTCGATAATTGCGCCCATCGGAACGTAACTTCCTGAATTATGGCCCCTGGTTGTCCGAAAAATCGCCTGTTTAGCTTGTTGAGGTCACAATTATTATCCGATTTTAAAAAACAACCCGTCTGATTATATCACCGCTACACCGTAAGGATGGTTGAGTTCGAATTTCGTGAAAATCCGACCAACATTGCCGGATAAAATGGCCGCCGTTTGTACGCTAATAGTGTAAAAATTGTATATCAAAGTTGTGGACTCTGTATAGATCACAATTCCTATCCAATTTTCGATATTGATATGTATCGGATCGAAATTTCATGGATTATGGCCCCTGGTTGTACGTAAAATCCCGTTTTAGGCTTGTGGACCTTAAAGAGATTTATAACCCAAAGATCTGGACTCCTTTCGATATTTGCGCATATCAAATTGTAACTTGATGAAATATGGTCTTTGATTGTAAAAAAAAAATCACTTTTAGTATTGCTTGTTCTCTATCCATCTATCGAAAATGTGGGTGGGGGTATTCTACCTGGCAGTGCCAGACTGCCAGCCTATTTTAATGTGTCAAATGTTTCAAACTATAAAAACAAATCGGGATAACACGGTTAATTAGATAATAACAGATAGTAACAGCCCTCTTCTTGAGCGCTCCCCATGTATGTTTTTCAGGGAACCCATTTTTTCTGGTTGGGTGTCTCTATTTAGTTTATAGTTTTCTATATTATAGTTTTCATGAAATATAATGTTATTTGATGGTGTCTAAGTAAACAACTGGGCCCAGTTGTTAAACTTATCGTTAAATTGAACAATGTCGTTAACTCATTTATTGTGTGGTTATGTCATCGTTAACATGGCCCATATTTAACCCACCTAGCAGGGCATCGTTAAATTATTTTGCCGGTCGTTAAATCATTCAAGATGGCTTGCGGGCAGGTACTCATGGCCATGCCGCCGATTTTAAACAGGTCGAAAAAGACTACACAGGTGTATTTTAAGTTCACGCTCAAAGATTCAGGACCTGACCGACAGTTAAGGGCTAGATACAGATTTGAAAAAGATCTTTTTTTTTTTAATATATCTGCACTATTCTTGAAGAAGATCTCAAAAGTTCCAGTACCAACCAATCAAATCAGTCTGAGTGCCAGTTGAGCAGCAAGTAGTTCATTTCTACAGGTGATTGGTGATGCTCTTGGTCAGGACAAAAGCAGTGTTAGCCGGGTAATAGATCGTGTTACAAGACAACAACATAATTTTATAAAATGGCCCACCACACATGAAAGTATATACATAAAGTCTAGCTTTTACGAACCGGTCCAGTTCCCAAATGTAAAAGGCTGTATCGATGGCACACATCCGTATTCAGGCTCCTAGTACAGATGAACCAGCCTATGTCAACCGCAAGGGCTACCACAGTATACATGTGCAAGCTGTCTCGTCTGTGATCATGAAGATATTTTCTTGTTTGTCAGATATCCTCTTACAGTCGAATATAACAACTTTTGGTCTTCGAAGGAATTATTAGTGAGCAGAAATTCGGCCGTAGGCCTATATCTGTTATCACTCGTCACTTCTCTCAGAGATAACGCGTGTTTTCCTTTGGCGTTCGTCACTTCCGATTCATGACACCTGTATAACTCATATATCGTAGTAATGGTCTCTGTTTTAAATTTATATTTGGAATGTGTTTAACCAGTTCTATCACATATGTGATAATGATTGGCACCAATATTGTCTTTTAACAATGATAGGCCCTACATCTCCCGACAAACACAGTTATTAACGTCTTCTATGTCTTTGGACAGCATTTGGTGCCGCGTTTGTTTTTTTATATACATTAACGGGAAGAAAAACACAAGAAAGTATTTCCGTATGGCTGCCTGTTATTAGGTTTGACGCTAAAAGGGAACATTTTTTAAAAATATATACATGTATCTGCATTGCACATGACGAGCTCTGTGAAAACGTTGTCTAATAATAATTATGAAATCTAGAAAAAGTATATTTAGTTTCAGTGTATAATTAAATTTTGTTTCATTCCCAAAGATACAAATATCCCATGGATTAATTTGAATTTCATACCGGGGCACCATTATCTTTCCTCGACAATGAAAACACGATTGTTTTGGTTAATATAAATCAACATTGATGTTGTGATCTAGGTCCCAAATATAATATATGTCTGAACTATGGTGAATAATAAACGGATTTCTTCGATTATAAACAAACTATTTAACTTTGGTTATTATAAACTTACCTGTGTGTTTGAAATCAACTCCGGTTAAATAAAATCCATTGCACAGTTAAATACCACAACTAATTAACTAGGTTATCTCTTGAAAAATTGAACTCGAACAAACTTGACATACCAAAATGGAGTGGAATACCCACAATTGATGCTGTTTACGTCACTCTTCGGGAAATACCATTTCGTATAAAGGGGGGGGGGGAGCTTATTTACAACAATTGGTGGTATTAGCCTTGGCTTAGTATTGAGTTTGGGGAAACGGCCCATATCTCTTTATTTTATACCATCTTTTTTACATTCTAGTAAATCATCGAAACACTCGCGGTTTGTTTTCATAGGAACACGTGGTTGTGATACTCGCTGTCAAAACCAAATACCCCCACAACAGCTTTAATGGTTTGGTCCAACACGTGACGGTAGCCATACTGTCTTCTAGTTGGAAAATAGAAGGAAACACAGTAAATGACAAAACATAATACAGAGCAGAAAATCACACTCGTTTCGTTAGGTATAAGGTGCTTATGTGACATACTACAGCAATAAATATGGGGATAGATCAGGTTCTGAGTTTAGTTTCTTTTGTTTTTATATAACTTAGAGAACATCAGTTTATTATGCATAGCTTCTTCCCATCATGAATACCCCCCCCCCCCCAATAATAGAATATTTCAATTTTGCTACGTTTTGCGTATAATTTAGTTTCTGTAAAAATATTTATAGTCGGAGAAAGTTTGAAACAAAACGAAATGAAAAAATCGAAGAGATGAATAGGGTACAGGGATTATTACCTAACTATTAGTGTATCATATCTGTGGTATTCAAAGGCAAATTTTTATGTAGATTTGGGTGTCTATTACTGTACCCGAAGGGTATTGTCTAAAGCCAGGCTGAAACTTGCTCGATTCCGTGGCACTCATTGGCACGACACTGTCCGATTTGCGCATACTCGCCGTGCCAATACGGGAAGTGCGTAAACTCGTCGTGCAAGTTCGTGTCAATGCTGCAACTAATGGGCATGCCAAAATCGTGGCCAAAAGTCGTGCAAGTGTCAGCCTGGCTTAAGCCATTATCTAGACTTAAAAGTTACGAGAGCGTATTTATGTCTACGGTCTAGTTAATGATATTGTAGCTTGAGGTAAGTTTCCACAGTTAGTGTATATCAAATTAAGTTTTTTTGCAATTTAATTCGCACGTTTACATAAACCAACGAAAAACCGAATTGCCTTATGTCAGATCGCGTCAGTGTAGGTTATCAATATTTGCGTAAGCGTATAAAGTATGCAACAATGCTATTTATATATACCTATATTATGAAGCTTACATCACGTGCATGTAACCTGCGCATCTATCATAATAACTAATCATTAGTCCATCATTTCGTATCAAAATGTCGCATCAGTGGACTGTGGACCTTATAAGTAAGTAAATTTATTGCATAAAAACGCCCACGAGGAGCAGCATACAATTACAAATTACAAAAAGAACATTAAAACGATATAACAAACATACCATAAAAATGATTCCACATAAAAATAGTTTCTATGGTAGCGGGCCAGGCGAGTCGATGGTAGAAGTGTATAGTGACAAAACCGGCGCACAGCCAAGTATTGTGTCAGACTAAACTGTGGCCGCGATGTGAGCACTTTGTTTAGCTTATTCATTCATACAGAGTATAACTTATTCTTTATTGATCCAATATGGGTGAGTAATTACTTTGATATCATATTATATGTATACCCCAATTATCGACATAGGCCTAAACACGTGTACGCACAATGACATACTGTAGTATATATAGCAGTATACATGTATGCTATCGGGTATTCTAATGTTTCATCAATGTGACTTACTTTTCACCTGTTTCCTTTCTGTCAAGAACTCTTATTGCCGTTATCAATAAAGCCAAGGGAGATAACATAAATAGACGGGGGAAAAGTTAATTAAAAACCAAATTTATAAAATGTAATGATTATAGTAAAGCAGTAATTATAAAAGATTTTTTAAAAGGCTCTTCCATCTTACTTCTGATAGAAAAGGAATACAAGTATATTTGAATAATACTCCTGTCGTATATTGACTTACTTATTTTTTCAAATATATAAAATAAACCGACATTCTTGTATATATCTCGTCTTCAATTAGCCCAGGTAAGGGGTAGAAGCGTAGAACGTTAAACCCCATTTCATTCATTCATTCTTGTATATATACATCATGAACAATTATTTATGCTGATGCCACAAATATAAACATATTTTGCTTATTTTTAATTTATTGCAACTTATGTAATTTGTATATGACGTTTGTTTGAAAAGAAAAGTACATTTAAAAAAAAATAAAAAAAATTATGTAACGGTATTATTTAATGTCATTTCCGTCAATCTTGTAAAAGAAAACAGTCAAATTGCCACAGGTCACTAATTATTTCCCCATTGACTTTAATGTTAATTCTCGTCTCTTAGGCCGGCTCTTACCTTTACCTAAATTATCATTGGGTAGAACGCTTTCTCCCACAGGTTGAGCAATATGTAGCAAACTCAAACTCTTCCCAAAAAGCATGTATGAGGTTGACCATTTAAAAATTGAGATACACAAACTGGAAGTAGAGACAAGTAAACATGCAATTTCCGACCCTACATTTCAACGTAACCAACCTCACAACTCCATTAGCCTTCCTCCTCAAAATCATGAATATTTACCAAAACCTGGCAGAAAATGTATTTTCAAACCCTTTTTGTCGAGTATACACCAAAATGTCAACAAAATCGCCATGCAAAGGGGGGAAAAGGGAAAGGTAGAGAGCGACTAAAATAACTCTTGCCCTACATTCGTGGATGACGACATAGGAATATTTGGTGACATGTGTCCAAATCCGTCAGGATTTTGGAAATGTGGGCCATGCTTGATTTCTTATGACCACCCCGCCAGTCTTGTAAAATAAAGATAGAAAAATGCGTTGGAAAATATAATATTTCATGCTTGATTTATTTTATAACACATTTCTGTGACAAGACCAAATTTAAAAAAAGGCAAACTCGACCATGTGCCAAATTAGATTTGGAGATTTGCGTGAATTTCTATCCCTGCAAGTAGACTTACTGATCTACACACGAGGCTCACGTCAACATTATTTTTTATTACATAGGAGTCTTAATTCCTCTAACACGTATTCGATATCTATACATTATGATTATAATCATTTATGCGGCGTACTATATAATATTTGCGTAAAATATTTTTACTGTTTACATACATAATAATATATATTTAGAATTCCTGACATGCTGTCAGCTGTTACTATGCACTAATATATTTATTGTGTTAACTGATCAGACTGTTTTATTGTATTCAATTCAATGGTACATTAGACTAGCATAAGAGTCAGATAATTTTGGAAAAATATTTTTGATATTTCTGAGAGTAAACACGAGAGAATACGTATTTGTTGTAGTTTCTCCTCAAATTCAGACATTCAGTCATTAGTCATGTTAGTGCAATGTCTTCTGTTTGGATTGGCCAATTATCCGCACACTGCTAAAAGTTGATAAAATTGTTCAAAATGTTCACGGTAGATTGTCAATATTACATCTCTGAACGAAAAGTATTTTGCATTTTTTAACATCTCCTTTTGTCTTCATTTCTTTCCATTTGTGCATAGTGGCATTTTTTGTGTGGTCCTATCGCCACCCAGAGCTGCATGTGGCAACATTTGTGACACCCCTAAACTCCCAAATTAGGAACCATAATTGAAAAAAGTGTATTGGATATGTCCAATAATGTGCAAATACTGGTCTTATTGAAATTTGACATTTGTGGTAACAAAAATATTGTTTTATGCAAGAAAGGGTAAGATACATTACTTAAGAGTTTAATAAAGAGTTGATCATTCTTGCTATAATAATTTCAAAATTAGATGATAAAAAAAATATTTAAAATTTCAGCCAAATTACTTCATTCTGAGCCAAATTATCATTGTTTATTGTTTGACAAGACGTGTGCATAGTGCCAACTAGCGTACTGTTATGTTCGCGACTTAGCCTCGCTTTCCCATTTTTAAATTAGATTTTTAAATGGCGAATCGTTCTAATCTAGTTAATATCGCGAGTATCCAATGTCATCGAGATTTGATTATGGTCTTGTTTTGTTGATAAATGTGTAATTAATAGTTTAAATAACATTTCAGGCATGAAGAAAACATACAATACAATAGGCAAATTTACATCTTGCATAATGTATGTGTAATGTAGTAATACAACCATATGTCAGTTTACATTATGTGAGCTGTATATTATTATTGTGCAAATATTTGATGTTCTGTCAGTCAGTTTAGCCCATTTTAGAGAAATAGGTTATTCAAAATCTGAATGCATCTAACTGGCTAATAAAGACAGGCATATGCCATAATAATAATAATAATAATAATAATAATAATAATAATAATAATAATAATAATAATAATAATAATAATAATAATAATAACGAAATTTATATTGCGAAACAGTTCAACCTACTGGAGATGCTCTAGACGCATGAAAGTGTTCACATGAGTTAATTATAGTGCCTAACAGCCAGGTTTTCACACTCGATTTAAAGATAGACAAAGTTTCACATTATCGGATGGAAAGTGGTAGAGAATTCAATATAACTGATGCGTTATACTGAAAAGTCCTTGAACCGATCAGCTGGGTGTCATCAACATAACAGTGGTGCTGATGGTTACAACTATCGATGAGGCTTCCAAGGGATTTTGTATACAGTGTAAATAAAAGGGGCCCCAACAATGAACCTTGAGGTACCCCCCAGGATAGTTGCACTTAGTTTGACGAAGGGTTATTTATGACAACATACTGATATCGACTAGTTAGATATGAGCCGAACCACTGAAGCGAAGATCCAGCTATTCCGTATTGATTCTTCAGTCGGTCAAGTAGGTTGCCATTGTCGAATTGTGTGGGAACAATTTACTTTGACGGTGTCATGTAACCTACTCTTTCCATTGTAAGGAGCAAAACAGCAGCAGATTATACCCCATTTCATTTAATTTCTTTACATTATCAAATATTGGTTTACGTGTTCGACTGAAAGTTCCGCAAAACTTTATGTGTTCGTCAGGATAGGACCTAGGACTAATTAGCCAATCGGGGACAAACACATTCCTTTTAGTAATGTTACCCTGGCAAATTACATAATATATTATGTAATTCTACAATAGCTCTGAGGTATTATTGCACATTATCTTTTTGTTTTAAATGTAATTGTAAATTTATGTAAACTAACGATACATTATGGGAGATTAGATAACGAGTTGGCAGTTTTCACTATAAACTAGATAAAGTTCTGCATAGCCAACACCATCATAACTAAAGTCAGTACGACAAAAAGCATAGTCTCGATTATCCACTTAATCATTAATTCGTGAAAGAAAGTTATGCAGCAAGTCGGATAATAATCCAACAGATATCATAGGCTGGTGTTCTGGATACGTTAATTAATGTCTAATTAATAAATTAGATAACATTTCAGGCCTAAAGAAAGACCTGCAAAAAGCAGATTTACCTCTTGCATAATGTATATTTAACATGGTGGTAATTTTACATGTACTTTTACCGTGGATGTATAATAGCCAGAGTTAAAGCATCTTCAATTGAAGGCTTGACCTCTCCTTAACTACATGTACATACATCTTATCAAGCCCCTGATGTAACACTCTGCATTTTAAGGCACTAAGTGTGATAGGGTATAAGCCCAAACTGTGATCCAATCAGATTCCTTCGTTAAACGAGTTACTAAAAATAGACTACTTTCAATTCATTTTATTTATCGAAGGCTCGGATAAGCGCACACAGAGCACGTGCATTCACTGAAGTCATGGTCATCCAGCGAATTCCGTAATTCATGCTGAGCACTCGACTGTATGACAGTAAGTGATATGTACCTACGACCATACATTTGCGATGCGGTTACCGGTTTACTTCAAACAGGAAAACGTGTCGCTTTTACAAAAAAGTCCCAAATTGCGTCTTTTGTAGAGTGTGTATAGCTAAATAAGCAGAGATATTGTCTCAACGCTGCTGGTTTGATAAAATTCCCTGGTAATTCCACAACCCCAATGCCAAATGTGACGTTTGTTGATATAATACACTCTCCACAGAAATCTTCATGGGGGCAGCCATTTTTTGCATTCGGAACCATTAAAATAGACCAACAACGTCCTGCCAATGTCCAAGAACTTGCTGCTGCGTTGCAACAGGAATGGGACAATCTGGATAATCATTAGGAGTATGCCACGTAGGATCAATGCTTGTTTGGCAAACAGAGGAGGATTTACCCGTTACTGACTTTGTTGTGATGCTGTGGTAACTTTGCCGGGTATCATATTACCCTTAAGTCTGTGCCTTACTTAGTCTAACGATCATTTGGAATAAATCGATGAATGTGAACTTCATTTCATTTTGTCATTTGTTTCTTCGTCAGTTTCATTGGGTGACTTTAATAACACTTAAAATCAAATATCCCCTACTTTTTTTGAATAGTATATATCACAAATATATCAAAGGTATAGCTGACAAGTTTGGTGGAGTGTTATTTGGTTTTCTATTTGATACGTTCCCTGATGTACTGTACATTACCCGAGCATTTATTCATTCTTATATTATTCCGCATGCCATAGGCCTTAGAAAATGGTGTGGCCAAATTTGGATTTTTGAAACGTTTCCCTTAAATATGGGAGTGTTTAAATAGGAGATATCTAATTCTAAATTATGATATTGTGTTTTATAAATTTTCTTTCGATAAATTCCAAACGTCCAGCATTAAACTATTTAAATACCCCCGCCCCCCATCCATATAAATATCAGACAAACTAAAAACAAATCCAGACTCAAAATAACATTCCGACTGAATAATTTGCCAAGCCATTAAATGTTGAAAAAAATATTATATGAAAAATTGGTGTCAAATTGGAGTGTTTAAATATGAGTTATCTAATTCTGAATTATAACATTGTGTATTATAATTTTTCTTTCGATAAATTCTAAACGTCCTGTATTAAACTATTTCAAAATACCTCCCCCCCTCTCCATATAAATACCAGACAAATTAAAAACAAATTCCAGATTCAAAATAACATTCCATCTGAATAATTTGCCAAGCCATTAAATGTTTTAAAAAAAATATAATATGAAAAATTGGTCTCAAATTCAAATGTCAGACAAATACAAAACTTCGGCAAAGCTCAAGTGATATTCCGCCACACCCACATAAAAAACATCTGATTGAACCGATCTCTTAATTTAAAAATAATAGGTAGAATATGGTGTCAAATTCAAAATACCCGTCAGAATCCAAACCTACTCCATATTCAATCAAAACATCAAGTGTTAAAACCCTTACTTCTTTTTTTCCCGAAAATTGTTAATAAAACCAGAGACAAAGCTAAACGCACACTCAACACAAACCAAATTAATAAAATATGGTATATATTGTAACATTTCGTTTCTCTAGAGCACATGGAAGGGAACCGGAGAACCCAGACAGGGGTTAAACGCCCACTCAACACAAACTAAATAATTTCTGTATAAACAAATATGGTATATATTAATTGTAACATTTCTTTTCTCTAGAGCACATGGAAGGGAACCGGAAAACCCAGACAGGGGTTAAACGCCCACTCAACACAAACCAAATAATTTCGGTATAAACAAATATGGTATATTGATTGTAACACTCCTTTTCATAAGAGCACATGCAAGGGAACCGGAGAATCTAGAGAATCAATGTTATGCAGGTTATCGAAATCACGAAGCGAAAATTGAATCAATAACAGATCTTTGGATTTAAATACCCGACCATCTTACCCTCGTGTTCCAGATAAATATTGGCAAAACCTAGGTTAACAAAACAACGTATGTTTAAAACGAGAATTTCATATTTTCTAAGAAAGTCAAAACATAATTATTTCTATGTCTTTTGCCCAATAGGTTGTCGACTTATTATTAAACAATCATAGGTGTCATACCACATTAAAAACTCATTTACACCGGAAATAATAACACAATTTCCTCCCTTGTTTCCATTTTCTCCACCATGGAACAGCTATCTTCAAACGTTTGAATTTGAAGTTGAAAATGTTATTTTTGCCAATTTCTCAACTGACAACAGTGAATTATAGGATTATTCTTTAATTGTAACAAGGTAGGTCTGTTTATAGATACTATCTATTTTAGGGCTTAACTTTAATACATTAAAAAATATATCTTTAAAATATTAAATTGTAACTTTAATGTCATTTGCCATATTGACTCTATTTAATAGATTTCTCTCATCGTATGCTAAGATAGGGTTTAAAACATAATCAATACTGAAGCAAGCACTTCAGCTTTACAATCGATAAAAGTCTATCATCAAAGTCCAGAATGGTTAACTTTATTATTCTTGAGCGTTGAGTGGACGACCTATGCTTTTCGGATCATAAGATTTGTCGGTGAGCCAATATTCGTACGTGACATTTGACAAGGTGTTGGCTAACGTGGTTGGTTTATCCGTGAAGCCCAAGACAGCAGTATTAATAATACAGCAGGAAATCTCAGTTTTGAATAGTCAAATTTTTCTGTTCAATATATACTCTTCAAAAAAAGAAACGCAAAGCCCATTTTTCATATATTGTTTTTATTTGAACGAAGGTGTTATTTCCATAAATGTTACTTGTTTTTAATGTCATTAAGTAAGAATAAAAGAAATTCATTATTGGTTTTAATTGTAGGGTCACTAATTGTGACTGGTCATCCTTTTTGCTGAAATTTTTTTCGCTTGATTGCATCAAGACACATGAATTTAACAACTATGCGAGCTTTTCGCATAGAACTTAAATCTAAGGCCTTTAAAATCCCGGGTTTCTCGGTTTTCAAATCAGCTGCACATGTACACATTCAACGAACCAAGTGATGTCACATCTGCACGAAGACCAACACAACAACGTTATTGGTCGATTAAAAGCAGGTGAATCTCAGACAGATGTAACTAGACTGTTGAATGTTTCCCTGAGTTCCATTTCTCGCCTTTGGGATAGGTACCGAGAGCAAAGTTCAACACTTGACCGCACAAGTTCAGGTCAAACAAGAGTGACCCCACCTGTCCTGGATAGTCACTTCCGGTTACGTTATTGGCGGAAACAATTCTCAACAACGACCTCTACTGCTGCAGCATTTGCCGGACGATGTAGAATCTCAGATAAGGCAGTCGGTAAACGCCTACGTGAAACCGGATTACGAGCCAGACGTCCCCGATAGAGCTGCTGTTTTGAAATACACCGACACCGAAAAATTCAACTTCTGTGGGTTCAGAGACTGTATGGCCACAGCAACACTGAAGAGCAGTTTGGTTCAGCGACGTGTCGCGGTTCCTGTTGCGACAAGGCGATGAAAGAGGGAGGGGATACCGACGACGAAATGTCATGTTGCGGTTTTTTTGGGAGAGAATATTTTAAAAGTGGCTGACCCTGGTCTTATTGTTATCAATTGTTTGTATGGTAGTGATAAAACTTAAAACGTCTTCCAAGCTGTTGTCTCTGTGGTCTTTATAGTGTCATGTATGACATATGTCCATCTGTTACTCTAGTTTTCACTGACAACGCGATCTTAATGTATATATAAATAACAGTAATGCTATGTATTGAATTTAATCATGAAACATAGAAGACGATTTGTTATTATATGTTTTGAGATTCTAGAAAATAGTATCGCCAGGGGCAGAGGCGCCGAAAGAAGGCAAGGGCCAGGGTACCAAAAGATAGTGTGAAGGCGGTGGTATCCCCTCCACCCCCTGTCTCTAGAAAATTTGTCAATTTCCAGAACGCTTTTAACAGCAACTCTAGCATTCCGAATTCCATCATAAAACCCTTTAAAATACATGATAATGAAAGAGACAAAAGTCTGATTATTCACAATTTTAGTAACAGGAGCGAAGTTGAAAATTTTCATCATTAGGGCATGGGTATACATGTATACCCCAGATTAGGGCAGGGTACCACTTGTATACCCTTGTACCCGGGTTCCGGCTCTCCTGGGGGCAATTTTGCGAAGAAATTTGTATATATTTTTTCAATTATCAGAGGCATCTATGGCATAAAGAAATTACTAGCTTACCTTACATCTACAAATTATTACAGAAATATTTATTTAAAAAAGACAAAAAATATATTATAGCCAGTTGCAATCGATGCTAGTATCAAAGAGTGGTACCGGGTATCTTTTAGAACAACAAAAATTTGCATTATGTGTTCTACGCATAGCGGGCCGGGAAGGGGTATTAGATGGCCGAATGGTTAGCACCCGCACGCTATATCATAGAGCCGGTCATTGAGTCAACTGACGTGGTTTCGAATCACGGACAAGGAGTAGGGTCGCCTGTCCAACCTTGTTGGTTTTCTCCGGGTCCTCCGGTTTCCTCCCATTACTAAATACCCCTACGCGCAAGCAAATATTTTTGAAACAAAATCAAACCGTATGTTAGTCCCGAAATGACATAGTTTGTGTCGAGTGGGCGTTAAAGTTTTAAACCCCATGTATCTCCCCCTCTTTCTCTAAGCATAGCCTGTCCTACTGAATACCCATCACTACACTAGGCTAATTGTCGACGTAATGTGAAAGTGTTTTTTAAGCCAGTACTATTTGTCAGAAGATAAGCTCGGGGAATCGACCACTAGCTTATAGATTGGAAGAGTACAAAATCAAGATCTTTGTTAGCAACGTGAGGCCTTGAATAAGAAGTGGCATCAGAGGTTCTAGAAAGCATAGGCCTAAAAAGACGTGACGCGACTCGTGTCCCCACTGTCATTATCTGGGGGATGGTTTGGGCCTGGCTTTCAGAGGTTGAAAGATAACCCGGGACCAAATCCCACGAATAGAGTCACCACCCCAGGGACTTCAAATGAAATGTGCAACACAACTATTTTCTTTCTTTAGGTTGAATTTGGTTAAAGCATGACAAAATAACAGGCAGCTTTTATCGACAACAAACGCTAGATATATCAACTGCAAGGTTTCGGGCTTAAAACAGATGAGATTACCTTCATGAAACGCTGCAGTTTATAAATCTAATGTATTTTAATCTACAAAGCTGTCTGTTGCAACTAATTTCTTTGGCAGACTTAAAAACAATTCTCAGCGGGGAATACTCATGTTTCTAACAACCCAAAGTATAATCGACAATTATGTGTTCATTTATAAGTGCAAGTATATCATATCGAAAATATATTGACAAAGTGACATATTATTATTCAAGGGTGGTCTTCATATGCATAGATTGCTTAACAAAAATAAATATACTTATGATATTGACATTTATTACAGAGTTAGTGAACATAACATGCTACCGATACAACTGACATAAAAATAATGGCGAGTTCATGTTTTAACAAAAGTGTTCAGCTCAAAGGAGGAATAGGAAACAATGACAGAGGAGGAGACCCTTACTAGATATCAATTTTGACAGTTTCAATTAGATTACAGTTTTTTTACGGTTTATATTTTAAGACAAGATCACTAAGCAAATACCATCATCATGTCATTTATTCCTATATTGTGGTATTATTCGTAAATATTCTAATCTATATTTTTTTTAAATTTTATACTTTATCTTTCAGGTCAAGCTGTTGGCAAGCTTAAAAATACCCAAACGGCTGGAAATGTCGATGTTGGTTTACTGCAAGCGACATCGGTCAATACACCAACGTCGGAAACACCGAAAGAGTTGGAGATTCATCATCAAGTTTATTTTAAAAGATATTTTATGTTAGCGTTGTTTTGTTTATATTCTTTTAGTAATTCTTATCAGTGGATCCATTTAAATATAATAGCCAATGTTTTACTTCGTTTCTACAATGAAAGTCTTCCTACAGACACCTTTCAACAAGAGACAGCCATCGACTGGTTGGCTATGATTTATATGTTAACATATATAACTTTAATAATTCCAGCCGCATGGTTATTAGACAAAAAGGGTTTAAGAATATGTCACATATTAGGTTCATTATTTAATTGCGTGGGTGCTTGGATGAAATGTGCTAGTGTTACCCCAGACCGATTTCCCTTGCTCATGGCTGCCCAGGCAATATGTGCTGTAGCTCAAATATGGGTGCTTGGCATTCCTGCCAGATTAGCAGCCGTGTGGTTTGGACCAAACGAAGTATCAACAGCGACATCTATAGGTGTATTTGGAAATCAGGTAAATAGGTTTGTTTGAGTTTAAGAGAAATTATATACACAGCCAAATTAAAAACTTGACACTGATGAATTTCATCAATTTTTTTTTCTGGTAAGTCAAATAAATTTTAAAGTGTTTCTAACGATATTAAGTAGTAAGAAGCCTTTAATTTCATAAACTTGCAAAGTCACGTGGATCACGCAACTTTTGAGAATATAGCGCTGAAAAACCTGAAAAACACGTGCAAACACAAACTCGTGAGGTCAATCAATGCAAGTTTGCATAAACTGAACACGCACACGTAACTTGAACTGGAAAAACAAATTAAAATTATTTTTTTCATCTTCGTTAGAAAATGCCGCGCCTTTCAAATGTAGAACATCTACGTGCTATAGGTAGGCGCTATGCTGGTCAGCCTGTGGTCACTGTTGTAAGAGCCTTTAATTGTTCACGCCAATTCTTAGAACATGAGTGCTTCAAACTGGAACTATTGCCGACAGCCAAAGGAAGATCAAGCAATACGATTACGTCATCTTAGAAACAAGTAGCTAGAGATATGTTTGGTGGAAGAGTAACTGCACAAACTATTTGAAATCGCTTGCAGGCTGCTGGTCTTCGAACTCGGAGGCCCTATAATGGGACCAATATTGACACCTCTTCATCGCCGTAACCAACTTGTTTGGGCCACAAGACAAATACGATTTATTCAAAGACAGTGGAATTCGGTTGTCTTTAGTGAAGAATCTCGATTCACTTTGAGATTTGCAGATGGCAGAGTCCGAGTGCACCGCAGACGAGGTGAACGTTACGCTCAAGTATGCGTCAGAGAAGTTGACCGATTTGGTGGCCGCAGCGTAATGGTTTTGGGTTCTTTTAGTGCACGTGGACGTTCCAGGGTAACTTAAATGTTGTCCAGTACAGGGATCAGATTTTGTAACTTATTCTTCTTACATTTATGCAGAGACATGAGACTGGACTAACGTTGCAACAAGACAATGCTCTTGCTACCCAGAACCTTGATCCTATTGAACATATCTGGGACGAACGCGGTCGACGTGTTCGTCAGCAACGAATCCACCACTGGCGTTGCAGAACATTCAACATGCTCTTGCTGACCAGTGGCGACGTCTTCCTCGGGTAGTGTTTACTTATGTTCTGAGATCCACGAGAAGACATTGTGTGTCAGTACGAGACGCCAGAGGAGACCACAATCGTTACTAAACACTTTCTACCGATTGTTCTCCAAGTCTGTGAATTTCATTTTGGAGGGTACTGTGACATCACGAACGATATCAATGTGAAGGACTTTCGGCGAGACGTATTCTTGCTTTTTGTTGATGTCAAGGCCGTCTGTGCACAACATTACACTAAAATAGTTACCTTAAACCAAATATTACAAATCTAGTCCAAAAAATCCCGAGTTTCAAGTTTTTAATTTGGCTAGTATATATGTTAAACAGGTAATAAAATGGTCTGTAAAATGATTATATTAATAATAATACACACGTGGTTTTAATTGTTACCTGAAATAAAAGCCACGACGGTAGCTAAATATTACCGTCTGTTACATTCTCATGGCAGCAAAATAGGTTAGATCGGAGGCGAACTGCGTTGAGGGATCCAACAAATACTTAGCAACCTTATCTGTGCTTGATTATCCGATTAACTGGACATTATTTCTCATGAAATAAATAACAATTAACCAACTAGAAGCTACATTTATCGTCCGATTGATTCGAAAATTATTCATAATGATTTTGTTTCTGGTGCGATAAAGTCATGGTTTTCAATAATTTCCTACAACTCAAATAGCCATAGTTGTAATCTAATCACCGATACAAGTTTTGTTTATGACAGCTCTAGTCTGAAGCATGTCAAATTTGAAGTATTTCTGTAAAGTACTTTTTGTATTGTAGATAGGAGTTGCTGTGGGGTTCCTGTTACCGCCAGTATTAGTGCCAAATTCTGAAAGTCTGGAGACCATTGGTCACAATATGATTATTATGTTTTATGTTGGAGCATCAATTACTACGGCTTTATTTTTTACCATTTTAATATGTAAGATTTTCTTTCGTTTCCCTGCTATAATGGAACTGGTCCTACTAATCCCCGACAATTCATGTCAAGTGGGTTATTTAGTCAATAGTGCCCAAAGCATTGCAAAGATCAAGGAATGAAATTTATAGATATTTCATAAATACTCTATCTGGTGTAAGCTCTTGTTCCTCCTGATTTTAGCATGATAGGTTTGTTGTTGGCAGAAAAAGTCAGAACAGAATATAAAATGTTTATGGTAATATCTGATAAAATTAGATTCAAGTTGTGTGTTTGCAACAATACTCTGAAAGATGCAATTTGAGCCTGAGGGAAGGGAAATCTTGCTGATATAATTGATATAATTTTGTGCTTTTAGTATTTAAGGACAAACCGCCCAGACCCCCCAGTGTAGCTCAGTTGTTGGCTGTTCAATCCGCAGAGAATGAGAATTATTTGTCATCATTGGTTCGATTGTTCAAGAATAAAAGTTTTATATTGCTCATGATCTCCTATGGTAAGTTAAGTTTTTATTTATCTGGATGTTTTCCCCATTACGTCATTGACAGAATGGTGAAGGTACTATACATGTATTAGTTTAATGCTGAAAAGGACTAGGTTATATAACAATACATTTAGATTTTGTTACAAAACATCTGTATTTATCCTCAAGTGTTTGCAGTAAATGATATACGTAATCGATGTAATAAAGTTGTAAATAATGGTTCGGCCGGAGTCTTTGGGATTTGAGGTTCTACAAATAAATAGGAAAACAGAACATTATATCATGATATTATGAAGCTTACATAACTGACGCTAAGTATAATAATCTTGTCATATCGAATTACTATTAGATAACCTTAGTATCCGTTTCTAACAGACACTACTCAACGAAATTATGTCTGATCTTATATTGATGACATTCGCCGCATGCGACACCGTTAAAAGATCACGCATTTTTAGCCTTCAAGGATTTGCGCCATTTACATCAAAAGCTTCGTTATATTTCTTATTAGGCCAAATAAAAAAATTATCCGTGTTTACGGTTACCCGATCGATACTGTTATTTTAGCCCAAATCGCCGACCCTAAATTTATTTCCCAATTCTTGTAAATAGGTATCCTGTATTTTGCCATTATGGTATTATAACAGTTCGAATCGACATTATTTTACAGAACCATATATTGAGATAACAATGCTACTAAAGGCTTTCGATTGCAAGTATCATGCAGTTTAATAAAGATTTAATAAAGATTTAATAAAGATTTGTTTTTGTCACTTTGTTATATCCAATCATTACCCACAAACTTCATGAAAACAAATTAAAATTATTTTCAAACCGACCCTATTTTTTGTAATGGTAAACACATGTTTTTTATTTTGTCTTAATTGTGACATTAGAGTTTCCTTCAATAAATTCAAATATGGGATGTGTTAGGCCCTGTATCCATAGGCTGTTCCCGTGTGTCGTGTTCCCTTGTGGCGTTGTGACCTTGTTCCCCGACCCTGTACCCGCCCGTATCCATAGGCTGTTCCCTTGTGGCGTGTGCAATGTACAATGGAAAGATAGGTAAAAGAAAAGTCTACATACGAACGTTGATGAGAAAGCAAATTAACACAAGACACAACTATCATTATGCGAACCGTCTTTTTTTATTGATATATTGATAGCTCGACGATGAACTCAACTACTGATAATCGGAAGGATGAGGAGGATGCAGCTATTACATTCAGTGTCGGATTAACCTTGTGGGGGTGGGGGGCATACCAACTGTGCGGGAGCCCCATTGTCGTTTGTTCAAATTATTCGTACTGATCGCGGATCGCACTAGTATGTACTTCGTCCCTTTGGGTGTCTGGGGTGTTTTCCTTCGGGATTTCTTTCTTTCAAATTAGGATTAATTTTAGTGTATCTGAGACAATAATTTTGGCCAGCGATTTCATTGACGTTTTGAATTCGTTGACAAATTGGGTATTGTAAACAGACTCCTTCCTCATGATGTTTCCATTTACTTTATGCTATAGTGAAATCCGGGATAAATATTGGGGGTCCCTTATTATGTGGGGAGCCCGGGACATTTTCCAACTATGCCCCCTCCCCTCCCTGATCAGGTACTGATTGCATTCATTTTCCTCCCGGGTGCTCATCTCTGAAGATAACATGTCTTCAGAAAAGGCCCACGGTGTTGGGTCCGGACATTTTTTGGAACTCGCAATGGACTGGGTAAATTTCACACAAGTTTCTATACAATATCGCACTCGTAATAACGTATTCCCTCTAGTGCAGCTGAAAAAGAATTGACATGTTCATTGTCTGTGTTCCCGGTCACAAGCCACATGTTCCGTGCACGAGGCCACATGTGCCCTGAGAACATCCTATGGGAACGGGCACGTTAAAAAACAAAGGTTCATTGTCCTTGTGGCGCGTCACAAGGGAACGAGGAAAAGGGCCTTACGAATACATAAAAGGCTATATTTGACAACATCCTTAAAGATACATTACGGGAGATTCTTATAGAGAGTTGGCCATTCTTGCTATAACAGTTCAAAAGTAGGTGATGTAAGAAGAATATATTGAAAATTTCAGTCAAATTACTTTATTCTGAACATAGTTGTCATCGTTGTAATATTTGACTAGAAATGGTAGGGAAATGGGTCTTCATCTTCGCTGATCGTTTGATTGACAGGCGTTAACCCCACCTACATAATCTCGATTACCAAGTAAAGTTTTCAATTGCATGCGGAATTACTCAAAAGCGGCCTCGCCAAGTACACTCTATCATTTAGCCTCGATTTAACTGAGACGTAAACATAACAATTAATAATCTCCCCACGGTTCGCCTTATTTGATTTAATTAATCAGTGAAATCCCATTTAAACCCAAGTTCTAGCCGAGCCATCCGTGGGTCTACAGAGTTGATTTGGGGCTTGTTGTTTAAATACAGATCGAATTTAGAATTTCTAAAATATCTGAAGCCTAAATTAAAACTTTCAATAATTAGGTTTAGCTCTTGCATGTTTCTTTAAGCTAGTTCCGTTTATTTTCATTCGCCTGTATTGACAACCTGGACAAGTTTGACCACCACCGTTACAGATTAGTCTTGATAGATTTCCAGTCCACAACGTACAATTCATTTATTGATATGCGATTAAATCCGATTCGGACACTTGTTTTTAGATATATAACTGATGGTGGTTGAGGACTTCGTTAGGGCAATAAGGTGGATTGTAACTATAATTTGACAACATCTCTCTAATTGTTACATACATATAGACTTAGACGTGGGAGCTCGATAACAGTTAGGGGGGGGGCAACCCGAAATGCCCGAAAAATTTTCGGGTTCACAGACAGCAACGATCTTGTACCGCCCCCCCCCCCCCTCCCGAAGAAAATTTTAAAATATTTGACGGCGGCAAACACGTTTCCTGCTAACAAAGAACCTTCAAAGTGGTCTAATATAGCCTAATTAAGGTGGCTGACTCGGATTCCAGTCAATCGTTTACAGTCTTCGAAGACGGGACCGTTAGGAGAAAATTTAACTGCGCAAACGCGTTTTCCTGCTATTACAGCCGGTGAACAAAGCAACTTCAAAGTGGTCTAATATAGCCTAATTAAGGTGGCTGACTCGGATTCCAGTCAATCGTTTACAGTCTTCGAAGACGGGACCGTTAGGAGAAAATTTAACTGCCGCGAACGCGTTTTCCTGCTATTTCAGCCGTTGAACAAGGCAACTCCATGGTGGTCGAATATAACCTTATTAAGGTGGCTGACTTGAATTCCAATCAATCGTTTACAGTCCACGAAAAGTAACTGCCGCAAACGCATTTTCCCGCTTTTCCAGTCTGTGAATACAGCAACTTCAATTTGGTCCAATATAGACTACCGGGCTGACCCGAATTCCAAACAACTAATCAATCGTCGCGCGGTATCGGGGCCTCACCCTCCCGGGGAAAATTTGAAAATTTCATTCAACCATCCAATCAGACTGTTGCATCTGCATTCACAAATTATAATCGATGCCCGAAAAATTCGTTACATTCAAGTACAAGAAAAGTAAAATGAATGTTTTATTAGGGCTCGATGACATTTAGGGGAGCAAAACTAGAAATGCCCGAAAAACGTCGGGTATTATAGACAGCGGACAAGAAAAAGACGAGAAAATACTTTTCCGGCAGCGTGGATCTCATAGAAATAAGTTAGTTATAATTTTATTCTGAACGTTAATAGAAAAAAAAAGGTCGTCGAATTTTTCATTGCCCGAAAATAAATTTTGGCGCCCCGCCTTTGCATATTGACCGTCTTATTTGACAACGCCACTTTAATTTATGATGACATAATATAAGGAATGTTTGAGGACATGCTACAGCATTATAGTGACATTATACAAAGGTCGATGGATATGGCAACAAAGAGAATAATTGTATGTTTCCATCTAAAAAAATAATGTATGTTTTAATTGGGTTATAGGAGCTAAATCGCTAATATTTTTGACAGAGTAATTGACACAATATTTATCTTTAAACTTACGTAATAATGTAACCTATAGTATATTGTATAACATTCCCACCCGTCTAGCCATAATATGTATTTACGTTCACATAACTATGTATGTGTTTGTCATTTTAACTGTGTATATACACCCATTTTGTTTCTTTGTTTTAGTACTATGTATGTATATTATCTAGGGAGGTGGGTTTACATAGGCTAAGCCTGTTCCAAAATCCCATTCAGACATCCTGAATAAAAATATTGTTTAAAATACTTTTTGACACAAATGGGTCGCAAAACATATAATAATGTAATACGAATGTAAACTGATTTACATTCAATCGTTTCCGTTTTGCGAAATACGTCAGAAGTATTAAAATCGAATGGCAATTTCTAGCGTCTGGTTATTCCAGTCTACACCGATAGTATTTATTGCACATGCTCTCCAGATACGAATATGTCGTCACCATTTGACATGACTTGTGGAATGGGTCTAGCCTCATTTTTCGAGTTCTTGTTACTACTGGCGCCATAACTCATTATGGAACACGGTTCGTGTAAGAATGTTCTTTTTGTCTTTAATATTGGATATATGAAGCCCACTTTTCCCGGTAAGATAACAACATCAATGTTGATTAAAATTGACAAATAATTTGTGTTTTCAATGTCGAAGACTTTGTATGATATTGAGTTAGAGACTAAGCTAATTTTAATTTTAAGTTCAGAAAGGTCCTAAAGTGTGTCGTGACTGGTGGAACATGATAATAAAACGTGCCTGAAGTTAACCATATAAATAGATTGGTATTATTCAAACACCATCAAATATAGAGAATGCCACCTTTAGATCCGAAAAATAACATAATAATTTTTTTTCCCACTAATGTCATTAAATCTGATGAAATTTACCTGTTAAGTACAGACTGGCCCTAAAGTGTGTCGTGACTGGTGGAACATGATAATAAAACGTGTCTGAAGTTAACCATATAAATATATTGGTATTCTTCAAACACCATCAAATGAAGAAATTAACACCTTTAGATCCGAAAAATAACATAATAAAACACTAGTGTCATTAAACCTGATGAAATTTATATCAATCGGTTATGTATTCAAGATAATATGCAACAGTAAAAAATAGCCAAACGAAAATGTAGTTAACATCCTTATTAAAAACTTGATGTGGGAGATCTTGTACATTAATTGGACAAGGCTGTAATAGATGGGATAATAGTCTAGTATCGGCTTAAAGACTAATGTCTTGTCGGATAATACCTGCCTTTTACATAATGATATATATGAGTATGCCATAATATATAGAAACCAAACTAAAGAATACAAGGCTATAAAGCAATTTTATTTTCGAGTATGACATTTGTAGTGATGAAAACAAGAAATAAGATAGTCAGTTGGAACTGCCAGGCAGGATACGCCCACATTTTCGAGAGATGGATAGAGAACAAGCCATGCCTAAAGTGATTTTTCCTACAATCAAAAGCCATAATTCATAAAGTTACAATTTGATATGCGCAAATGTCGAAAATCAAGATCTTTAGGTTATAAACATACATTTCAAGTTTCATCAAAATCGAATTAAAATTGTGACCTCTACAGGGTCCACAACTTTGATATACCATATTTTTACACTATTCGCGTACAAACGGCGGCCATTTTGTTTGGCAATTATGATCCGATTTTTGAGAAATTTGAACTCAGCTTCCCGTAGGGTACAACGGTGAAAGAGTCGAACGTTTTTTAAATCGGATAATAATCGTGACCCCCAGAAGGACCATAGGGGATTTTTCGGACAATCAGGGGCAATAATTCAGGAATTTATGATCCGATATGTGCAAATAACGAAAGGAACCGAGATCTTTGGGTTATCACCATGCATTTAAAGTTTCATCAAAATCAAATTAAAATTGTGACTTCTACAATGTCCACAACCTAGATATACCATTTTTTAACTGTATACAAACGGCGACCATTTTGTATGGCAATTTTGGTCCGATTTTCCCGAAATTCGAACTCAACCTTCTTTAGGGTGTAAGTAGTAGTTATTAGCTGACTTACATCACATTTCTATCGAGTATTGTGAAGAAAAATGTGAAAGTAGTATATATTATTGAGTCGTTTCAACCGAAAAGTGACAAATGCTCTTTCATTTATCCCTTTCTGAGCCTCACGTTACATTTCATGGTAGAATGATTGCGCAGTGAAGAGACGACCTGAACAGTATTTACACGTGCGTCAAGCTATACCCTGGGCGTAAAACTATCACGTGTTTGTTTAGACCACATCGTCAAAACAACTTGTCTATGGCGAACAGGACTGCGATATTAATAATATTATTATTAAATGGAGTGTAAAGGAAATGCGAAATGTGGGTCATTCCTGGTGAAAGTATGCATCAACGAATTATTTTTAATAAAATGTTTGTCTTTCTAGGCGCTTCTTTTTCATCCTGCTTAGTTTTAATGCCTGTGAAGTGTCCAGCAAGAGAACCGCGCCTTCTATTATCACAATTGAAATAATTATTCAGTATTCTAATTTATATGTTTTGCATATTAATATAAATCAAACCAAATTGTGGATGAGATGCCAATTGATATGTATAATAATTGATTTTGTAATATGTTGTTATGTTAATTTAATGTCATTGTATATAGTGTTGAACTGCCAGTTTGTTCCACCCGGTTTGTTTTGTTACTGTGATTTTGACTAGTTGTTTGATGTTATTTCTCCGTGTAAAGCCATCGTTATCATTGCGATCTGGGCCGGACTAAACGTCAGCTACTTATTGCTTGAATGGTATCTTAAACAGTGTAGAAGTGTTCGTTTGTCGGGAAAGAACAGTACTTTTTTTAAAAAGTGTACTGTTCATTTCTTATACTGGGATACTTTTAAGCCTGTATTGGAAATAAATCAAAGGTTACCAATGGCAACGAGGTATAAGTGGGATGTAAGTAGTAGTTATTAGCACCCTTTCCGAGGTGTATCGGTGAATATCAGGACAGTTTTGGTCGGGGGTTCAGCCGAGGCGAAGCCGAGGCGGTCCCCGACCAAAACTGTCCTGATATTCACCGATACACCGAGGAAAGGTGCTAATAACTGACTTACATCACATTTCTATCGAGTATTGTGAAGGAAAATGTGAAAATAGTATTTATTATCGAGTCGTTTCAACCGAAACGTGTCAAATGCTCTTTCATTTATCCCTTTTTGAGCCTCACGTTACATTTCATGGTAGAATGATTGCGCAGTGGAGAGGTGACCTGAATAGTATTTACACGTGCGTATTAGTATACCGCTGGGAGTAAAACTATCACGTGTCTGTTTAGACCACTCGTCAAAACAACTTGTCTATGGCGAAGAGGACTGCGATATTAATAATATTATTATTAAATGTAGTGTAAAGGAAATGCGAAACGTGGGTCATTCCTGGTGAAAGTATGCATCAGCGAATTATTTGTAATAAAGTGTATGTCTTTCTAGGCGTTTCTCTTTCATCCTGCTTATTTTGAATGCCTGTGAAGGGTCCAGCAAGAGAACTGCGCCTTCTATCCTCACAATTGATATAATTATTTAGTATTCTAATTTATATGTTTTGCATATTAATATAAATCAAACCAAATTGTGGAATAGATGCCAATTGATATGTATAATAATTGATTTTTGTAATATGTTTTTATTTTAATTTAATAATATTGTATATATTTTTGAACTGCCAGTTTGTTCCACCCGGTTTGTGTTGTTACAGTGATTTTGACTACTTGTTTGGTGTGATTCTCAGGCTGCTTTGAATAGAGCTATCGTTATCATTGCGATCTGGGCCGGACTAAACGTCCGCTACTTATTGCTTGAATGGTATCTTAAACGGTGTAGAAGTGTTCGTTTGTCGGGAATGAACAGTACTCTTTTTAAAAAGTGTACTGTTCATTTCTGATACACGGATACTTTTAAGCCTGTATTGGAAATAAACAGGCCACTTTTATCAAAGGTTGCCACTGGCAACGAGGTATAAGTGGGATGTAACGGTGATATAATCAAACGGGTTTTAAAATCAGATAATAATTGTCACCTCCAGAATTACCACAAGCTAAAGTAGGTGATTTTTAAGGCAACCATGGGGCCATAATTCAGGAAATTACGTTCCGATAGGCGCAGATATCAAAAGAAACCAAGATCTTTGGGTTATAAACATGCATGTCAAGTGTCATCAAAATCGGTTCAAAATTGTGACCTCTATAGGGTCCACAAGCTAAAAACGTGGTTTTTCGTACAATCACGGGCCATAATCCATTAAGTTTTGGTCCGATACATGCCAATATCGAAAGCAGCCGAGATTTTTGGGGGATAAACCTATATTATATTATCACAGTTTAGGAGCAGACCAGTAGGACGTTAAACCCCATTTAATTTCATTTCACTTCATGTATGTGCCATCATCAATCTGATTAAAACACAGATCCCATTTCCGTTTCGTTTTTAAAGTTCAAAATATCGTTTTACTTGTCTTTACTACATAACACTAGGAGGCAGACCACCATTAATTTTCCCATTGACTGCAATGCTGATTCTGGCCTCTTTGCGCACCTTCAACTTTTCCCCAAATTGGGCTCAATGCTATTCACTACAGACAGAGGAACACATGGTCATGTATTTGCACTAAAATCAACGAAAATGGCCATGCAAAAGTCAAGAAAAGAGAATTTAATGGCGGCCTGCATTCACTATGATCTGAATGGTGTGAGGTATTGGCCAATGAAACGGTCAGTTACGGCAAGTTTTAGACGTGTTTTATACGGAACTGGGGGTAATCCACTAGTAACGTCAATGCTGATTGGTTAATCAAATATCTGACGTCACAGGTCAAAAGCCGCTCGTATGACCTCTGACGTGACCTATCACACGCAACAACCGGCCAGATCTTCTTGTAGTGTAGGTCATCGAAAGTAAAAACGAAATGAAATATAGATGTGTATTTTAATCAGATTAATGCCATTATGTAAAACGCGATGAACTTATGGAGTGTATTATTCAGAGTCATTTTCTTAGATTCTAACAAACGTTTATGTATTCTACTTTCAGGTATGAATACAGGATCGTATTATGCTATTGGAACATTATTAAACGCCGTCCTGCTTCATTATTTCCCAGTAAGTAAGATTAAATGTAACACGGATCTTCCTTTGTTCTTTTCGTTCAATAAGCAGATCGTTTTACCTCTCTACTCAACCTTTTCAGTGTTTTTGCACACTTTTGTTGGCTTACGCTAGTTTAAGTAGAATTCGTACAGATAAGTGGGTGGGGTTTATGTGCATTAACAAGGGGCATGCTGATCAGGTGTTGTTGTTCCTTCCTTCCTTCCTTGAGTTTTACGTCCACTTCCACCTGAGGTGATATCGTAGACAATGGGTTTCTAAGAAACTAGCCAGTGCTAGCCGCAGAACGAGGGCTAGGTTGGCTTTTAAACAGCATGTATATTGTATATTAACAGTTGAATATGATGCTTATCATCGAATTTCATTTTATCTAAGACCCGCAGAAGCCACTAAAATACGTCACGAGCTTAAATTTATTCCCCTTTCTCTAATCAGAATGAAGAAATGAAAGCTGGTCAAATTGGTTTAACCATTATACTGTCTGGTGTAGCAGGATCTATGCTGGCTGGTATCTGGCTAGATAAGACACGAACTTTCAAGTGAGATTTATTTTATGTTTTTAACGAATGACAAATATAATTTTAGTCGGAAAAGTAATAATTCAGAGGATATAGTGAGTTCTTGGGTTTGTGACCGGTGTTAATTCATTACTGATGAGATATCATGAATACGTCCGCATTTCATTAGTTTAATTATTTTGGCAGGAATATGCCCGTATTTGGTTAGGTTAATAGCTGTATTATTCATAAACCTTCTTTTCAAGCATTGTAAACATCACGTTTTTGTATGGATCTAATAGCAATCTTACATAAATTACTTCCGATTTTCTCTACTTGTTCATAATTTCTTGTATAGACTTTAGAGGTTATAACTGTAACCGTTGGAACTCAAGGAGTCACACCTAAATCGTAGAACAGGATAAGAGCTGTTGTGCTGATGATCATGGACTATCATTCTGATATCAATAAGAATTTTGGTTTACATTAGTAAGCCACCCAAACCATCCCTATCTCTAAAAGTTATAATCCCCATGTGCTGAAAACATGGTGAGAATTAGTGTGCATTTCACATCATTTCTTGCAAACTTTCTCATAATCTAGCGAACAAGCTACCGAGTTGTTGTGAACGTAAACAATAAGGCTAAGACTAGTTTGTAAACTGTTTTTTATTGGTTCCTAGAATCAAGCTACGCTCAAGAGCAGATAATTTGAATTTTGCATATCCCATTGATGAACCCAGAGTTTAGTGGAGTAAAACAGAATTTTGTGATTAAAAAACGATTGATTTCATAATTATTGTTCACAATTCTTACAATTTTTTTGTAATATTCCCCTTTTACAATATTATAAACAAAAATGAGGTCAAGCTCACTAAGCGTTTGATCTAATATAAGTTATTTTTTGATTACGTAAACTAATATTATATTATCTTATTCTATTTTAGATCTACATCCCTGGCTATTTATATCTCTACAATGGTTGGAATGGTAGCTTTTACCTTTACCATGAACCTTGGTCATATATGGATAGTCTTTATTACTGCCGGTTCTTTAGGGTAACTATTTAAACACATAACCTCACCTCTTTCGTTCATTTACTTGTGTGATTGGTCACTTTAATAAGTCAGCCACTGGAAAATGGACAATTTCATGTCTGGAAACCCTGATCAATGTTTATAGAGATAAATTATTTTAAATCTAGAATAAAATAAAAAATAAGTACGAACAATTCAAACCATAAGGCAGAATTCGAAGTCCTAAAAACGTTATAGTCAAAATAGTGTATTCAAGCAAAATAGTGTAATCAGCAAATGGACTGCTCTCCGTGTTCTTAATACACGACAAACAGTGGTAACATGTACGATAGGAACCCCGTGTATTCACAAGAACTTAACTAGTCTCTATCATCCAGATTACTCTGTGATATTAGTCTGGATGCGTTGTCAACATTGAGAAAAATTGGCTAGATACAATGACTTGTAAGGGAGGTAACTCCACTTAAAATAAGACTTGACTTCACTAAAGAGACTGGATAATCAACCACATTTAAAACCGAACTCCCGGTTGCCCATGGGCAATGGACTAACGTCAAATATTGAAAACTTCCCCAGACCCTCCGTATGTTGAAGACTAGGAGGTTATGGATGACTGAGACTATCCCCGTCGCGTATATGATGTAACATGTCCCGCAACCTACATATTCAGATTCATTATCACTGGAGCTGGAATTCAAAGCAGGAATCGATGTTGTCAAGGCAAATTATAATTGGACATTAACAAGTTAATGGTTTATGTAATTTGTCTGCATAAAAGCGTTCTTAAGCTATCAGTTCAAGTAATCGATAGGCTGGCGGATCATTCGGCAAACCTCGGCAGATTCCGGTACCCTCCATAACCCAAATCTAGACTCGGATGTATGACAGTAAGTGATATGTACCTACGACCATACATTTGCGATGCGGCTAGTCGACTTCCGATTTACAGGAAAACGTGCCGCTTTTACAAAAAAGTCTCAAAATAATCTCCGTGGGGGCAGCCTTTTTGTATCTGGGTCCTTTAAAATAGTTCCAAAATGGCGGAATTCGTCATACATCCGAGTCTAGATATGTAGGGTACCGGAAGCTGTCGAGAGTTGCCGAGTGGCTGGCGGATATTTTCATCCTTGGAAACATGCCTCGATCAAATTGTTAACAGTCTAGTCTTGTCTCTATCACATTGCTTGGTATAATTATAACTTATCTTTTAAATTTAATGATTCTTTGTTAAAAGGATGTTAAATTTATTCTACATTTATCAATATTGGTGTTTGGTTTTATGTCTTTTAGGTTTTTTATGACGGGATATCTACCAGTTGGGTTTGAATTTGCTGCTGAACTAACGTATCCGGAATCGGAAGGCACTTCTTCCGGTCTATTAAATGCTTCCGCCCAGGTATTTTGTGACTATTGACTACATTTGACTAGGTCAAATTACACGAACGGTTATTTGTGAGCAATGGATTGCTACCGGTTTTAAATTAGTCTATCATCTTTTTGTAATTCTTTCTGACAAGACGCAAAAATATAACATTAGGCCTATAGTAAATGTATAATACAGCATTAGGTAGACTTTAATCATGTTGATAAAAAATGCTATTTATATGTAGGCCTATACAGTAATTTATATTTTTCTACTAATTATTTTCTTTTACGGAATGACCTTATCATGAAGTATATTAAAGTTTTAGGCTGGTGAAAAGTGACCAGACACTTAGGTTAGCATCCAGGTACAATAAGCAACATAACCATAATCATTGGGAAAACCTTGACGTTAAACGTCGATTTTGTGGAATATGAAATAGTCTATCCCAATATTAAATTCTTGACACTGGCTGCGAATACAGGAAAGGGTTGATTTCAAGATTTGATCGCTAACCTATCAATGTGTTAACAACCTAGCACCATCTTATTTAACTGAAATAATTCAACGTTACGAGCCCTCTCGCTCAAGCGACCAATTTCAGTTGGTTTCCCAAATGTGGAAAATGAAAACATTTGGGGTAAGAGCTTTTGGGCTTTCTTTCTCCGTCAAAATGGATCGATCTTCCAGTGTTCATCAATTCCTCCTTCTGTTGAGTGTTTCAAATCCTTAAACCATACCTATTTCAACGTTATATTTAATTATAAATTGAGTGTAAAGAGCGCATAGAGCATAGTATTATTATTTTTATATGTTTGGCGGTATTTTATTTATCATTTCAGGGTTTCGGTATTATTTGTACAATTAGTATGAGGGCTATTATGAATAAAATCAGCGTACTGGGAGCCAACATAGCTGTATGCATTCTTTTACTAATGGGATCCATTATAACAGGTACGCCTTTAATAAGCTTTGGTCTTTCTCTCTCATATACAACCCAAACAATTAATAACAAATAATATGCATTAAGCCTGTCCCAACGCTTAGGATCAGACCTTTATTGAATTATTGACAAAACAAAAACACATATTAATACATACAACTTCATGTATACATATTCTTTGAATGGCATTTAGTAACTGGGTAGATAAATAAACTAACACATACTTATGGAAAACAGCTACTGATTTATTTAGGCGACGTTTCGAAGAGTATTCTCTCAACGTTTTCAAGCTAATACAATGTATACAATTAATAATACAAAAAAAATTGAGATAAAACTTTAAAAGACAAATACTCTTTTAAAACATTTCGACCCCTTCAAATCTTTATATAAAACATACTGTTTGACGCGAAGCTAGCTGAATGACACATCACCCGATTATAGACACACATTCACGTGCATGTCACATCTATTTTCAGCTATACATTGAAACGCATACTGTACACAGCGATCCATCTACGTCATACTTCGAGAATATGATCACTGTCCGAAATGCCGTCCATGTTATCATTTGGGTCGGGACTTGACCGACTACTGCTTTGTATACACAACAGAGTAAAAAATAATCCGAAGCAACTTTGCCATTTCGGTAAAAGCGATATATAAAATGTGCTAGTGGGTAAGTAGTAGTTATTTGCACCCTTTTCGAGGTGTATCGGTGAATATCAGGACATTTTTGGTCGGGGGGTCAGCCGAGGCGGTAAAAGCGATATATAAAATGTGCTAGTGGGTAAAAGCGATATATAAAATGTGCTAGTGGGTAAGTAGTAGTTATTTGCACCCTTTTCGAGGTGTATCGGTGAATATCAGGACATTTTTGGTCGGGGGGTCAGCCGAGGCGAAGCCAAGGCGGTCCCCGGCCAAAACTGTCCTGATGTTCACCGATACACCGAGGAAAGGTGCTAATAAGTCACTTACACCACATTTCTTTCGAGTATTTTGAAGCGATATGTAAATAATAGTATTTATTATCGAGAGGTTTCAATAGAAAAGTGACAAATGTTATTTCATTTATCCCTTTCTGAGCCTCACGTTACATTTCATGGTATGAATGATTTCGCAGTGGAGAGACTGTCCTGATGTTCACCAATACACCGAGGAAAGATGCTAATAAGTCACTTACACCACATTTCTTTCGAGTATTTTGAAGCGATATGTAAATAATAGTATTTATTATCGAGAGGTTTCAATAGAAAAGTGACAAATGTTATTTCATTTATCCCTTTCTGAGCCTCACGTTAGATTTCATGGTATGAATGATTTCGCAGTGGAGAGACGAGCTGAGTAGAGACGTGCGTCTAGCTATACCCTGGGCGTAAAACAATCACGTGTTTGTTTAGACCACATCGTAGAGGACTGCAATATTAATAATATTATTATTAAATGTGGTGTGAAGGAAATGCGAAACGTGGGTCATTCCTGGTGAAAGTATGCATCAACGAATTATTTGTAATAAAATGTATGTCTTTCTGGGCGTTTTTGTTTATATCCTGCTTATTTTAAATGTCTGTGAAGTGTACAGCAAGAGAACTGCGCCTTTTATCATCACAATTGAAATAATTATTCAGTGTTCTCATTTATATGATTGCATATTAATTTAAATTAAACCAAATTATGGAATAGGTGCCAATTGACATGTATAATAATTGATTAGTGTAATATGTTGTTTTGTTAATTTAATGTCATTGTATATATTTTTGAACTGCCAGTTTGTTCCACCCGGTTTGTTTTGTTACTGTGATTTTGACTAGTTGTTTCATGTGATATGTCCGGCTGCGTTGTATAGAGCCACAGCTATCATTGCGTGGAACTAAACGTCCGCTACTTATTGCTTGAATGGTATCTTAAACAGTGTAGAAGTGTTCGTTTGTCGGGAATGAACAGTACTCTTTTTAAAAAGTGTACTGTTCATTTCTGATACACGGATACTTTTAAGCCTGTATTGGAAATTAACAGGCCAGTTTTATCAAAGGTTGCCAATGGCAACGAGGTAGAAGTGGGATGAAATATACATTCTTTACCTTGTAAACTGTCATTAGAGTTTCAATCTGTTTATCCTTCAAAACAAGGTTATGTACTCATAAATTTGTCTTCGCAAACAAAACCGCATCTGTGAAATTATCTTACACGGGCTCCGCCATATTGATAATTAGAGGACTCTTTTGTGATTCGGCCCAGATTAGTTTGATATCTTTCGGGTGAACGGCCCATATACAGATATTTAATTTCATTCCATATGATAATAGAAGAGAAATAAATACTTCTAAAGTTTTCTGAAAGCATATTCAGTTTTTTCGACTGTAATCGTCGATGTAGTAATTACAATGTCGGTTAATTAGGGTAAGGGGCCTGTTCTCAGGCGGAGCTAGCTTGGGATGTTTGAAACGCCGAAAAATAGCTTTATTTTATAGGGAAAGGGGTAATTGTAAATTGCTACTGGATATTTAATTTAGGAGACATGGTATAAAATCATTGTAAATAATTGGTGGGGATGTAGGATAATACACAAATGCTTTATTTTTCACACGTTTTTTTGTATTCAATTTCAGGTATCATTCGAGCAGATTACAGACGCCAGAAAGCTGGAGACGATGTAAGTTTAATCATAATAACGTTCAAACTCGTTCTAGTTCATGAGCGCAGGGGTAGGTGGGGGGGGGTGGAGAGAGAGAGAGAGATAAAGAGAGAGAGATTGAGTGTAACGTCCCATCAACACAGTTAGGTCATTTCGGGACTAACATAGCAGTGGGAGGAAACCGGAGTGCCCGAAGGAAACCCACAAGGTTGAGAAAGCGCCCCTATCTCCATGCCACATACGCTCACACCAGGGCTCGAAACCACAGCCGCAAGCCAGAGGTGGCCGGCCAGCTAGAGGTCGAAGCGCGGCACTCTAGACCACTAGGCCATCCCAATCCCCGAGGGGGTATAGAGACTATTGGGTATTATCACTTATTACAATTATATGATATCTGTGGGTGTGCTTTGGAAATTTATAAAATATAATTCATATTTATAAAATACATGGAGCGTTGCGCATCTTGGGAGGACTCAAATTGTTAAGATTAATAAAGATAGTCTAATCTGAAACATTCTTGCATGCCTATATTTGAAATGCAGTCGCTATAAACATTTTCAAGGGCACTTGGAAAATGTCAAAGTGTCAATCGCCTTACTCAATTAAAATGATTTATTCCCCACTCAACTCCCTAAAATTAATATTGCCTCCTAAAGTTTCCCACTCGCCTTACTTAATTAAAATAATTTATTCCCCACTCAATTCCCTTAAAATAATATTGCCTCCTAAAGTTTCACACTCGCCTTACCCATTAAATGATTTATTCCCCACTCAACTCCCTAAAAATAATATTGCCTCCAAAATTTTCCCACTATATGCCTCTCTGATTTATCTTATGTTATTAAAGTAAGGTTTCATATTAAACAAGGGATAGTCGTGGAGTAGTGAATAAGGCATTAGCTCGCTAACCCGGAGGCCCCGTGATCCCGGTGTTTGCCGAGAAAGTTTATCGAAATTTTCCGGCGTTTCCCCCTCCTTGTCTTGGGGCGAAAAATCCATGAACATATTGTCTTGCCGGTTAAAGAGCCCTTGATAGTAGGCTGTCCAGGCAAGATTTCCCTCATACCACACTGTATGGTGTATACCCGTCTTCATTAGCCTAATCGATCCAGAACAGTGGAACGTTGAACCAAATTTCATTTCATTAAAGATACATTATGCAAGAGCTAAATCTGATCACTGCAAGTCTTAATTTAGGCTTTAGATGTAATATAAATTGTAAATTAGATCTTTTTTTAAACAACAAGCCCCAAATCGATTCTGTAGACCCACGGATCGGTCGGCTACAGCTTCGAATTAAATAGGATTTCACTGATTGATTAAATCAGATATGGCGCACCGTGGTGAGATTATTTACTGTTTTGTTTACGCCATCAGTTAGATCTCGGCTAAAGGATAGAGTGTACTTAGCGAGGCCGCTTTTGAGTGATTCCGAATGTAATTGAAAACTTTACTTGATAATCGAGATTATGTAGGTGAAGTTAACGCCTGTCAATCAAAGGTGAAGACCAATTTCCCTACCATTTCTAGTCAAATATTACAATGATGACAACTATGTTCAGAATAAAGTAATTTGACTGAAATTTTCAATATATTCTTCTTTATTCACCTACTTTTAAACTGTTATAGCAAGACTCTCTATAAAAAGATCCCACAAGGTATCTTTAAATAAAATAATAATAGGGCTATATCATTTTCCAATAAACAGGTTTAATGTGAGTGTGATGTCAGTTTTTTATTCCTGTTTTTTTTTTATCTGCTGCTTATTTAGAAGTGTTATAATTTATAAAATGGTTGAATCATATGAAAATATATTCATATAAATCAGTAACAACGCGGTTCTGAATTTTTTTTTTTCTTTTTTTTCTCGGTATTTTAATTAGGGGCGTCATCTAAATGCTTAAATTGCCATACAATAAAAGAAACGAATGGACTATATAATATCTGTGTCCATGATCAATACAGGAATTTCTGGTTGTTTGTTTATACGCCCACATTTTCATGTGGACGTAATATTGACGTCGCGCCCTCGTCCGCGCATCCAGCATTTGTTTATGACACGCTGCATGTCACAATTCTTATCCGATTTTGACAAAACTTGAAGTAAAGGTTCATCTCCAAAAATTCTCGGTTTCTGTCGATATTGGCTAATTTTATCTTGTATGCACCATTTGTATCCGATTTGTATAAAATGTAAGTTTAAAACCAAAAGATCCCGTTTCCCGTTGATATTCGCGGATAATGGTCGGAACCTCCTGGAGGGTGGACCCTGATTGTACAAAAAGGTAGCTCGTGGATCCTCTAGTGGTCACAATGTTTATCTGATTTAACGTTTAAATATATCAGTGTTGTAACCCAGTGACGACTGTGAAAATCAGACCGAAACTGGCTTACAAAGTTAATAAGGCCACCATACAAATGTCAAATCGATTACCATAAAAATGGGAGACAACTCCATCAACCATACAATCAGAACTTAAATCAATAGGAAAAGCCTTCTCTGCCTTAGTCTAACATGTTGAAAATGTTTATTTTGACATGTAGAAATCTGTATGCACTACGGTACAAAATAAAAACTTGAAATTAAATGGTGATAGGCCTGCATTGCACAATTATTAGTGCTCAATATATCTTCAATCGTGAGATCGTGGATTATAAAAAGTATGCCTAAGGCAAACATAACATTCTTGGATTGCAACCAACATTTTATATACTACATCACTTGAGACTAATAAATGTAAACTGACCCAATTGTTACTTAGTCCACACATTTCAGAAGAAAGAAAATTTGAGTTACATGTACAATAATTCAAACAGTATCCAATGGTCTTAAGCCCCGCTTATGTCGCCCTTACGGCGCGATAAAACTATAGTCGACTGGTCTACGATCACGTGGATACAATCAGTCGTAACTACTTGGGCGACATAAGCGCTCTTACGACTGGTGTGAGTCGGACGCAAGCCAGTCGCCGTCGAGTTGTCTCCAGTTTCTCCGAGTCGCACATGTTCTACTCCTACGACTGGAAACAACTAGTTGTCTAGTTTAAACAATATTTTATTCAATAAACTGAAATGGATTGAACAACAGGCAAAGGCCTATATAAGTTGTCTCTAGTCGCAAGCGACATAAGCGCACTTACGACTGGCGCCAAGCCGACGAAGCCAACGGGATTCGGTTATTAAGTCACGTGGTACCTAGGGGGCGGTAATTTAAAATACCTCGTTTTGGAACTGCAGACAACGAGGCCTTTTTTTTTTTACCTCGTTTGGACAATAATGCCGAACGAGGCGCCAAGCCGACGAAGCCAACGGGATTCGGTTAATAAGTCACGTGGTACTCAGGGGGCGGCAATTTAAAATACCTCGTTTTGGAACTGCAGACAACGAGGCATTTTTTTTACCTTGTTTGGACAATAATGCCGAGCGAGGCATTCTGAGGTTTATAGTGATAGGCATAGGACAAATTTTCCCGTTCACATGAAAGGATTTAGCTTATGGATATAAAACCTCAGGATAAATTCACTAGTGTGACTCACCATTTAGACTTCTCTTTTGCCCAATGGAAATTCTTATTGTAATGTACACATCAACATCTTACTCCAAAATATTATCTGTGAATTATAATAAACTATACTACAATATTTAGTTGTGGTCTGTATCCATTTTAAGACATTAGCACATGATGAGTTATCTCCTTTTAGTAACAATAGCTTGCAAATTAGGTTCAACTAGCCTTAAGTTACTAGGCGTAATAATCAAACTACAAGTATAACTAGAGTAGAAGCCTAATGAACAATAACAATTATATTACATCAATAAAGTATTCTATGAGCACAATAAAGTATTCTTTGAGCACATCAATCACAACATTACAACCGCCTCGCGATCAGTGCCGGACTGGGCCCACTTGCCAATGGCACTGCTCGCGATGCGAATTGATCCTTAGGGGTGTGGGAATTGCGTCATGCCGACTCGTTTCGGAACTCTGCAACTTACATGAATTAGAAAAAATATTTTTCTGTGACAAATACTAAATTGCCAAGCCTTATGATAATATATACTTGTTCTAGGAACATTCCGACATCAAATAGCATATAATTTCACAACAAGATTTACCATGCATTCTGACACTGAACCAATTATGAATATTTATGACTTATCTGATTTTTGTTATATTTTGTTATAATAAATATGCTCTCATTTCTTAACTCTTTACACGTGCGCGTTAGACCAGAAGGTCTGTTATTGAGACAATTGGGGTGTTTTCGATCTGCGCTTATACGTGACAAGCAGTTAGATCGCTTGTCAAACCTCGTGATTTTTATCCGGGGTCTCCGGTTTCCACCCACTGCTAATAGACATTATGCGCAAACGAATTGTTGTTAGTCCCGAAATAACCAAGTTTGTAAACAAGGTAAACAAGGAATAAAATCAAATAATATTTTTATTTACTGCATGGTTTAATAAAGGTTTATATTTATATTGCATCGCAGTTTTATTTATTGGTGATTGGAAATTGAATAAAATATTAGACTTCAGAAGAACCTGTATATTCTCTTCCAATAGATTAAGGAAAATGTTGAAAATAAAGTGGTGTAATAAATAATGCACAACCTTGAATAAGGGCAATATTTAACTGTACATGTACACCGTTAAAATCAGTGCAATTAAAAACTATATAAGCAGTGTTAGGTAATGAAAACTTTACACCACGGTTAGTGTTTTAAAATGGAACGCAAAGTGTAACCAACTAAAGTGTAAGCAATATTCATGAAAACTGAATACCTGGATTGGTATAATTATTGTAGGCGTTAAGGGTGCTCTGTGTTAGCTTTACTATAGTGCATAGTGCATTTACACCAATTGGTGTAATATTACTGGGGAATAAATCTTTACACCTTTTACACCTTCTGAGCACAAGCGTGGGTATTCATTTTACAGCGTTTGTCTAATCGATTATCATGTTACTACTGGATTAAAGAATGCGTGTAATTGCAGTCGCTAATGGGTGTTTTGGGATGGGGGCGACACCCCTGTGAGTGTAAATATTAGGGAAACATTCCTCCTTATACGACGTCAATTTAGCGTCGGTGTTTTTGCATCAGTGACACAGGCTTAACTTATTTTAGGGGGTTATACTTTTAAAGAATATGAGTCTTCAAAATATTATAATGTATAATAATTTCAATCCATTTTCTTAACATTCAACGACAAAAAATTAATACTATGTTATCTATAGTATATTGTGAATTGAATACATAAAAATCAATTTACCTTTTATGAGATTAATTACTTGTCCTAGACTTCACGTGATATTTTCTCATACGCTATTAATATATTTTTTAGTTTGTGAAGCGAACAGACCATGTAGATATCAATTTACCAAAGCCGAATGGTGTTCCGGAGATACGAGCTAGTTTGGTTGATTTACAAGAGCAACCTGAATATTGACGTCACTCGGTTGCCGGATTCTCCCAGTGTGCAGTGAATAAGTTACAACGATGTGAAACTTTATTATAAATCAATGCCCCTTTCACATATTCCATGTCATAAGGATTGACGTTAATGCTCGATGGTGTTAATGAAGTGATAAAATCAAATATTGTTTCACTAACAATCAAAATACAAGAAAATCTAGTACACACATAATAATATACTGCTTATATTATATTCACGCGTTTTGAATCACCGAGTTACATTAATAAATAACACTATTTTTTTTTTACTGTATGGTACGAAAATGGTTACTCTTCCCATTAAACAGCTTTAACATAATATTGTGTGATGTATAAACTATATTCTTATTGTTGATAAAATTTACATTGTGTTCAATATATATTATATATATATATTAAAGTATATGGTATTTTGTTATTGAATAAACAGGTTGATTTGAAATAAATTTTTGAAATCAGTTATTGTGATATCACCACTTCTTGCTACCGGCATTCTTGGGTTTTTAGGTGGGCGCGTTGGCTCATAAGGGGTGCAACTGAATTAACTGGCACAGTTTCGAACCATATGTTAGTCCCGAGGGGACCTTGTGTGTGTCGAGCGGGTGTTAATCTCCCTTGCTCATCACTGCAGCATGCTGTTGCCACCCATAAATTATTGCGTCAATGAGTAAATCGCGTATGTAAGTCTATTGGCGTAGATGGCCTTTCCGTTTGTATACGACCACATTCAAATGTGGTGTATATTGTCGTCGCCCCCGTCCGTCCGTCCGTCCGGCGTCCACAATTGCTTGTGGACGCTCTGGAGTCTAAAGTTAATATACGATTAACTTTAGATTTATACACAGTGTTTTAAGATCATGAAACGAAGAAGCCTGTTAATTTTCAGCGATTTCCGATAATTACTGTCAGAGTAATTGCCCTTGATCACTTCAAAATATCTTGTGGACGCTCTAGAGACTAAAGTTAATATCCGATTAATTTTAAATTTATACACAGTGTTTTTGATCATGAAACGAAGAATCCTTTTGATTTTCTGCGATTTCCGATAATTACTGTCAGAGTAATTGCCCTTGATCACTTCAAAATATCTTGTGGACGCTCTAGAGACTAAAGTTAATATCCGATTGATTTTAAATTTATACACAGTGTTTAAGATCACGAAACGAAGAATCCTATTGATTTTCTGCTATTTCTGATAATTATTGCCAGAGTTATGGCCCTTGATCACTTCAAAAAATCTTGTGGTCGCCCTAGAGGCCAAAGTGAATAGCCGATTGGCTTTTTAATTTATACACAGTGTTTAACGCCATAATACGACGAATCCCATTGAATACTGTCAGAGTTATGGCCCTTGATTACATCAAAATATCGTGTTGACGCTCTAGAGACTGAAGTTAATATCCGATTGACTTTAAACTTATACACAGTGTTTGATCACTTCAAAATATCTTGTGTGTGCTCTAGAGGCCAATATTGACACGATTGACTTACACAGTGTTTAAGGTCATGAGACGAAGAATCCTATTGATTTTCAGCGATTTTCGATAATTACTGTCAGAGATATGGCCCTTGATCACTTCGAAATATCTTGTGGCACTCTAGAGGCTAAAGTTATCACCCGATTGACTTTAGATGAACAGGTATATTGTATTTCAATGGACAGCTAAATCCATGATATTAAATGTTTTGTATACTAAACGTTAGCATGGGGTAGAACTTTATCAAAGTCAAACAAATTTTAATGATTTTTCTGATAATTAAGTAATGCGTTGTTACTCTTAATCAGATTTCAGTGTATTATAAATGTTGACTGTCCGGACGATTTAGCTGCTGTGGGCGGAATTTGAAGTTGAAAATGATATTTTTCCAATTTCTCAGCTGGAAACAGTCAGTTAAAGGATTAATAGGATTATTCTTTAACAAGGTAGGACTGTTTATGGATACCATCTATTTTTAAGGCTTTATAAATTTTTAATAAATTTTAAAAATATAACTTAAGGAGTGACAATCGAGCTTCTGTTGAACATAACCCAAAAAGCAATCGTTTGGATATAACGATGTTGTGTTCAACTGTCGACGAGGCCAATACTAAAAATTATATTATTTAGCGAAATCGTTTGCTTGCAAGCTAGTGTAGGCCATCTAATGTATAAAAAACGAAACGAATTATTGATCTGTATTTTAATCAGATTGCGTTTGCTTGATAAAGATATAATCCGTCTTCAATAAGCTCTAGTTAGGCGCGGAAAAAAACCCATTTCATTCATTCGATAAAGATATACCTAGGCGAAACGTCGCTTAGTAATAACCAGTATTATTTTATTTCATAAAATTGTGTTCTCTACAATAAAAGATGACCCTTGTTGATAAATACAAATTTTTAAGGGAAAAATTATTTGGTATATTTTCATCTTTTGTACCACTATGCCTATTCAACTGAAACTAATACAACAAAACATTCTAGTTAAAGTTGGGTTCCCAGCAAAGTATTTATCGGGTAGTTATTTCCAACAAAAGTATGGCAAATTTGGTATATACATGTATGGAAAGTACAGACACCAAATCTTACTAGAAAAATACTGGATTTCGAGAAAAACGTCCATGGGGCAAGCACTGGACAATAACTGTTAACCCGACAGATTTTGCTGACTTTTTGTCTGCTAGATTAGGTCAGGGAGCAGTTATTATTTCTTGCTCAAATGGCTAGGCGGTTTGGGGAACATTGAAGCAAAATTTTGATAGATTGGATACTTTTGATATATATTTAGTCCAAATATATTATCAAATCACAAAGTTTGTACCCGGGAATTCATCTTTAAGTTAATTTTCTCAAGATAAACAAGGTGTACACTTTCTCCTTTCGCGTAACAGCTAAATGGCGTAATATGTTTTAAAGTAGCTAAGTTTTCTAATTCAATCAATATCATCCAAAACCTTTGACAATAAAAACACGAATTATTTGTCAATTTAGATCAACATTGATGTTGTGATCTTACGGGGAAAAGGTGGGCTTCTGATATATACAATATTTAAGACAAATTAAAAAAAATCCATTGGTATACGAATCGTGTACCATAATGCGTTTCATGTCCATTAATTTTTAACAAGGGACTTAAAGAGCGAGGTTAGGCGGTGACACATATTCTTTACTTTTGATTGAGACTTCAGGTGTATTTCGCAGAACATAACTGATTTGAAATGAGAGTAAAGACGAAAATGATTGAATGTAAATCAGTTTATATACATTCATATTACTTTATTATATGTGTTGACAGTTGTGACACATTTGTATCAATTTCTAGGTCACAAAAACTAAAGATTTAGCTCCTTTAACCAAGAATACTTTAGTGTTGTCATGTGAAAATATAGCAACATTGATATTATAATACGCGAAAGGTAAGCCATCCATGACGTGTTGTACAGTCGTCCGCCAAGGTGAATACCACCGTTAAACACCGTTGTTTATACAGGTCCTTACATAGCATGCGCATAGATACCTTACACACGGTAAGCTATGACAGTAATGACTAATGTTTACTGCCATATTTCACTCGCAGTAACAGGACGTAATTGAACAAATTCATGATGTAGGACCTATAAATAAATAATATATTACAAATATTAGTCGCAGATAGATATCCATATATAAGAAGAGACGGGAGGAAGGTAAGTGAAACACCCAGGCTATGTTATTATCCAAGTAACGTTCGATTATTAAAACAAACGATACAGTTGTGGTCAAGGTGGATTATATTTATATATAAGGGAGGCGACTCGTCTTTAGACTTCCCAGTTAGAATATTACAAAAAAATACATATTATTTTCTAAGTTGTTAGTAACTCAGCATCTGCAGATGGCTTACGTTTTTATAGAAAAATAACTAACGAACCACATTTACATCAAGGGGGGCCTACGAGGAGTATACATTTATAAGAAGGGGAATTACTGTTTATCGATGTTGATGTGATATTGACTAATCGGACCACATTACGGGTTTTCCTAGAAAAAATCCGCAAATAAAAATCTATTTCATAGAAAGTAAATTTAATTTCATCTTACTATCTTCATTTACATCAATGGGTAAGGTATGTCTAGATTCTAATAAATATTTTTGGAGAACTCAGTGTCCTTTTCTCTATTTGTAAAACTATATAGGCTAAGGACTTACCTTATATCATTTTCTATACCAGATTATAGGTAAAATTTAGATATATTTGTTGTATGTGTGTTTTATTTAGCTACAGCTTTCCTATAGACTACAGTTTAACCTTCGACCAATCCGCGCTTCAATTGGAATTCGCATTTGAAATTTAATTTAAACATTGACTAAATAATCAACGCTGGAAATCATTGGGAAATTTAAGAAATATCCAAAATATAAATATGAATCGACGGAAAGTACGAATTAGTCAATGTTTTTTTTAACTAACCGCAGAAGAGCAGTAAGCATTAAAATTTGTATTATTGTATACGATAAGGCTATTTCAAACCATTCTAATCGTTAGTTCCAAATTCTCCAGACAGTCGAACCCCAAGATATAAGCTTAATATGTAACCCCTGGTTCTTAATTTCCTTAATTATCATTTCCTTAATTTATCTATAAGAATAGCTCTTATACGTATAATATTAATTTATTGATATTTTATTTTCAGATACAACCGTGGAAGATAACAAAAAAGTAAGTACCGGTTCTTGTTTTCTAACAAGTCTATACTATTCACGTATAACTGGATTTACTTGTTTTTATTTAACGCACAAGAAATAAATGACATTCCCACTGGGTGTTTGGTATAATCTCTCGACGAGAACGGTGACGTTTTATTCTTTATGAAGCATAAACATCGGATTATTAATTGCAAAATGGTGTAAAAACTATATCTTGTCAAACAAACTTTGAGAATCAAGTAATCGTCCAAAGCATAAACATAAATTAAAGTCACATAACCAATATAATAATATACTTTTGTATTATCAATTTGTTAATTAAATAGCATAACAAGAATAGTTTGAAAAAGTAGCGTAGATTGTTTATTATCGTATCAACTAAGTCTCCATTATCCATTTTATTGTTAAATTTCAAAATCTCGGGTGTTCTAATCCAATTAAAACTCGGCCATCCGCTGGTCTAGATAGCTGATTATAGGTTTGTATTCTTCACAAATGTCTAAATAGTAGTTTTCATTACATTGGAAGCCAACATAAATATCTACAATAGGCAGATTTAGCTCTTACATAATGTATCTTTAAATGTAATTCAGTAATTTCATCGACTCCAGATTGTTGTAACCTATATAATTACCCATAAATACCCATAAATACCGTTTTAAAATTAATTTAAACAGCAAACGGTCATTATGCTATTAGTCGATATTATACTCAAATATATGTTAATTGTGCTTTTTGGGAGGAGTTATCACGGTTTCAACATTATTGCATTTTTTCTGCTCAACCAAAAGGTCAATTATAATCATGCATTGATAAGTTTTTCTATATATTAACATGCCACCTCCTGTGTAAATTAATACGGAATTGTGGCAAAAACTGCAAATTGTGTTACACGCTAAATAATACTTGACGTAAACATACATCGATACCTTCCAACATAGGAAATCGAATCATGGCAAATGGAATACAACTCTTCCAAAACAAATACAAAAGTGGAATAATTATTTAAAATATTTATCTCAAATTGACCTTCGGCATATAAGGGAAATGAACATCGAAAGTTTCAGAAAATGAGTATAAGGAATCATATCTATAATCCAACTGACGAAGATATCGATGCGAAGAGATTGAGAGAGAAATGTGGTATATCGTCCACTCGACATAAACTAGGTCATTTCGGGACTTACATATGGTTTAATTTTATTTCAATAATTCGCTTGCGTGTAGGGGTCTTTAGCAGAGGGAGGAAACTGGAACAATGGGGGAAAGGGGGCATTTAAATGAAATAATGTAATAATTGAACCGAATCGATACACGTACGATTTTTGCTGAAATATAAATCGGAAGAGGATTTTATATGTGCCCCTTAACACCTGCCCCCCCCCCCCCGTCCCCTTATTCAGCCTGCTACTCCATTGGGTAGAAACGTTCGTCTTAGATAATGTATGGTAGGAGTGATCTCCAATTTTAGATGCTCCCAGATTTAACTATGCGTTATTTTTTTATGTGTGTCTTACAGTGGCGGCCAGTTATAACATGAACCATCAAAGACGAGGAAAAGCAGTCGTTATAAATAATGTTAATTTTGCTCCAACGGCGAAACTACGTCGACGCGACGGTTCCAGACAAGATTATGATTCGATGAGCAAGTGCATGAGAAGTTTACGATTTGAAGTCGAAGCACACGAAGATAAAGGAAAAGACGAAATTCTAAAAATATTTGAAAAAGGTAAAAGAAAATAGATTGCCATCTAACATAGATACAAATTCCTAGTCTACACTATAAATAATAAATAACAAACCAATTTAATATTATGTGGACTTTACCTCTAAACGCTAAAACTTTACAAGTCGACGAAATTTCCTAAAGCAAAGTAGTATAAGGTGATCTTTTAAAGAAGCCAGACCGTGCGCGATACCCTGTACTGCTAATTGGTATTTAAATCGGTTTGATTGAATAAATGTGAATTATGGATGACATAGACATGCTACACACTTACAATGTTCTATCACTATATAAACTACACACAAACGGTGTAAGCTCTAGCATATCGTTAAAAACTAAGAAATATACACACTTATCATAAAATAGACCACCAAGTTTATGGTTCTCTAAAATCAATATCTTTTATGAATATTAGTACAGGAATGAATAAATAAACACGGTTCTGGTTAATAACGGGAACGGTAGGGTCAGATAGAGGGGCTTCGGCGGGGTAACTTTCAACAGTTTCAGCTGAATGGATTTCAACATACTTTTGTAGGTATCTTGCCTGGGACGTATTGTGTGGATTTAATGACACGTTGATGGGTGAACTTTGACACGTTCTACTATCTTTTCTAAACGGATCGATATAGTGATTATTTAGATTTTACAAATGACGTTTCACAGCCCCACAAAGAATTTTTCTTGGTAAACCAGCCTGGGACTTCGGCACTTCGTGGAGTAAACGTGAAACTTTTTTTTTTTTATCTTAACCCATTTTTAAGATGCCAAGTTCATTACATTATTAACATGTCAATATAACTTGAACACCTATAATGATCCATTAAACCACGTATCTCTCTTATTTCTTCTCCAGTTTGTATTGAATTTTTTTTATATAAACAATTCCAGTTGGCAATGAAGACCACAGCAATGCCGACTGTTTATTGGTATCTTTGATGTCACATGGTGGTGAAGAGGGGATCTGTGGTAATGACTACAACAGATATCAAGGAACTGGTTTACTAACTTTAAATGATGTCACAGAACCATTTAAAGGAGACAGATGCCCTACCTTGGTTGGAAAACCCAAAATATTCATTTTAAATGTATGACCTTTTTATTACTTAGACATTATCCAAAATTACATTTAGAACGAATAACTGTTGTGTCGAACGGGCAGTGAAAAAAAGAATACTATGAACAAATTGGAACAAACATATCAAGCAAACATTCCCCGTCTCTTGATTTATCTGACTCTCATTACTATTACCTTTCCTGCTAATTTCGCTATTTGCAGAGATAAGCGTTGGGCTACGTATAAATGGAAGTGGGGTCATTTCGGGACCAATACATGGTACAATTGTATTTAGACAAATCGCTTGTTAACGCCTTTACAATTTTATCTCGAAAATCGTTCTATTTGACCCAATGACAGACCTTCAGATCTAAATTGCACGAGTAAGAACCCCCAGTAAAACCCCCAAGGCACTGGATCTTTTTAAACAAGTCAGGCCACAGCGTTGGATCAAAGGGTCTGTCATTGAGTTAAGTAGAGTAGTTTCGATTTTCCGCTTGTACGTGACAATGACTAGGATCGCCTGTTCTACCTCGTGGGTTTTCCCCGGGTCCTTTCTCAAGCAAACGAAAGATTGAAATAAAATTGAACCATGTTTGTCATAAAATGATAATATATGTGCATGACTGTATCACTTGCATCCGAGTTCTTGGCGGGGATGGCCGAATTGTTAGCACGTGCACGTTGTATCATAAGGGTCGCCATTGAGTCAACCGTCGTGGTTTCGATTCCCCGGTTGTACGTGACAGGAAGTATGGTCGCCTGTCTAACCTGGTAGTTTTTCTCCGAGTACTCCCGTTTCCTCTCACTACTAAAGATCCTTACGCGCAAGCGAATTATTGAAATAAAATTGATTTCTTATAAAAGTAACAGTGAACACCTACAATACTGAAGATCCATACGCGCAAGCGGATTGAAATAAAATTGAACCATAATATGTAATCCCGAAATGGCCTAGTTTATGTCGAGTGGACGTTAAACCCCATTTTTCTATAACAGTGAACAAATACAATATATATTCTTTCAGGCTTGTCGTGGTGATGAGATAGATCTTGGAGTGGAGGAATATGATCAAACTGATAGCCATCAAAGTTTACCTGCACTGCCAAAAATACACAAGATACCAATTGACGCCGATATCTTTGTCTGCTTCTCTTGTTCAACGGGTAAGACCTTATAAGCAGTCAAATACTTTATATTATAATAAAGTTTACATTATTTCGCTGAATGGATATGAGGATGGTTGTGGAATTCATGTATGGTCAGAAATACGAACAGAAAATAGATTTTGACTTATAGAAACAAAGGGGTGGGGGTGGGTGACTAAATGGTTAGCGTATCATAAATCCTGCCATTGAGTCAACTGGCGTGGTTTCGAATCACCGGTTGTACGTGCCAAGGAGTAGGGTCGCCTGTTTCCCCGAATGTACGTGACAGGGAGTATGGTCGACTGTCCAACCTCGTGGTGTTTCTCGGGGACCTCCGGTTTTCTCCCACTGCTAAAGACCCCTACGCCCAAGTGAATTATTGAAATAAAATTAAACCATAGGTTAGTCCTGAAATGACCTAGTCTTGTCAAGTGGACGTTAAACCCCATTGATCTCCCCCGTCTCTCTCTCTCTTCTCTCTCTCTTATCCCCCCTCTCTCTCTCTCTCTCTTATTTATGCAAATCTATGCCTCCAACCCCAAGAATTACACAATTTTACGTTAAATTTATCCTTTCAATTTGGTTGAATGAAGACATGCCTCCAATTTTGGAAATTCAAGATAGAAATTACTGGTAGATTTAAATTGAAACCTTGTCTTTCGTGTTACTTTACACAAAATTGATACCATGCGTTTTTCGATGTACATTACCTATCACTGCTCCTAAAACCGAATATTAATTTTCCTATACTGGGTTCTCGGTTTAGGTGTATTACTTGAACTTCACTTCGTTTCTTTATTTTTTCCCCAGGATATTCAACACTCCGGGATCCATTTTCCGGATCTTATTTCGTTCAAGATTTATGTAGTGTCTTCAAAGAATATGGCGAAAAGCTTCACCTTAGCGAACTTGTGCTGAAAGTAAAAGAAATGGTAGCAGCACGACAGATTCGAGTACAAGGAAGTGCTGATGCCGAAATGCAGATGCCCGTTGTTCTAGATACGTTACGGAAACTAGTGTACTTTGATAAACCCAATACAAGCTTTGTACGTCCACAGCCATCAGAAGAAATTTACAGATTAATTAGACAATTCGATAGCTTGTCAAAATGACCAGTATTACAAGATTAACTTTTTAATTTAGTTAATTAGGAATCCGTGGAATTTTTGAGGTATTTGTTCTGTAAATATTATATTTTTTGATTGGTATATATACACAAGCTCGTGCTATCGGCATCTCTTAGTTTTATATAACGTATCAAAAATGATAAAGCGACTGCCTTTTTCAAATCTCAATGGGAACAGGTTAATATCTTAAACAAAACTGCGATGTAATACACTTTGCTTTCTAAATATTCCAGTCCAAATAATAATAAAAACCAGGCTGATACAATATGCATTGTAAGGATATTATTGGAAACTTAAGCGCCAGTGATGTGGGGATTTCTTTATTGCTATGAATAATGCCTTACATATTTAAGCTGTGGTTGTGTAGGTATCATTTTTGTGTGGGGTATTTGATTGTTTTTTTTTTATATGAGTAGCTTATATAAATTTACGATAATATTAAACACACGTCTCGATATATAACCTCTATTTTTGTACATTTTTTATGATATAAAATACATTATATAAATGAATTGATTACAATTTTGTAGTTCTTTCAACTGCACGTCGTGGATGTGAAGTCCATGCACACGGGGTAAAAAAGGTTCACCAGTAGGCTATTATATCAATAGACACTAACCATTGCACAATACAAAAACAAAATGTTGAAATCATTTGTGGACAATGTTTAAGGAAGATTCCTAATGAAACCTGGCGGTAGTGGAAAATGACTCGATAACTTTATTTAAAACTCCCAGCTTGTCCATAGCGCAAGAACGTACATGTACATGCGAGAACCTTCTCCATAGTTTCAGAGGTAAACCAAGCGAAGTTTAGAATTTATTAGAGGTGTAAATTCTCTCTTTGGATATAGCAGACTTCGAATGATTCTTCAATTCTTTAATATACCGGAACATAAATACATGTATACAAAAATGCTAGGTACCCTAACTAGTGAGTGCTATCAGTGTTGTTGTTTATTACAGATTTAACGTCAAATAAATAATAATATGATATTATAGACAGGTTGATTTAATAAAATTATTTACATTATGAAGGAGTAATATAGAGAGAAGGGGTTTAACGTCCACTCGACACAAAGTAGGTCATTTCGGGACTAACATATGGTTTAATTTAATTTCAATAATTCACTTGCGCGTATGGGTATTTAGCAGTGGGAGGAAATAGGAGGACCCGATGAAAACCCACGAGGTTGTACAGGCGACCCTACTCCTTATCACGTGCAACCGGGGATTCCTAATAAAGGATATGGTAGAACTTTGTTAATTGCTTTATGCCGGGGACCAGATGAACGCTTCTAGTACCAATGGCCGACGATTCACTTGAAGAACCCACATCTTTTATCAGATCTGAGGCAATGATGTCACCAGCAACAGGAAAAGCTTTGACGGTAGCTGACAGATTTGGCGAACAAGATTTTCCCCGGATCCCTAGATTTCTTCCTACTGCTTAATAATTATTAAAGTAACATTTACCAGGAATGTTATTCCAGGAATGACCTTGTTTGTATCACGTGAACCCAAACTTTTGTGTTGTATTTGCATTTAACGTACGTGCACAATATGTACATATAAATAGCCTACATCCATTTCTGCGAATGCAATTGCGAGTTAATACTTTTAGGGTATCAGTTAACAGGGAGGGCCTGACAAGGACAGCTGCTTAGTCGTTTGGATGGGACGAAAAGCCGAGGTCCCGTGTACACATTGTCGTGCACGTAAAAGATCCCTTCGCAGTTGGAATTCGATATAAGAGTTCCCACTGCCAAGTGATCTTTTACATGCACGCCAATGTGTACACGGGACCTCGGTTTTTCGTCCCATCCGAACGACTAGACAACTTTCCTTGGTAGGCCCTCTGTCCTATATCACTGCCAAGGGGAATCCTTATATAATATGATTGATCTATTTGTTAAACTGTTCCATTTTGTACATGAGAATTGACTAATAGTTCCCAGGTCAGGTGCAGACGCGTAGGACATTAAACCCCAGTTCATTCATGACTTACAGTTCAAAGTCACCCCCCCCCCCCTCTCCAGAAGAAGACATGCACAAAATCGGTAGAAATGGAAACATTTGATCAAAAATATATTGCGAACCCTATAGATTCGTATATATCTGTTAAACAATTGATCGTTTCAATCATGTTAAGACTTAAACAACACAAAATGGATTAGTTTCGGACTTTTCGTAGAGGTGCATTTGTAGTTAATTTCGTAACCATAACACCACACGATTATTTTTGGGTTTGATTGGTTTTCGTTTGGAAAAGAGTGTATTTAATTCGATAACCGCCACGCCTTTGTTTCAAGAAATTAGAGTACACAAGTTGATTGACCCTTTAATGAACTAGGTTTTTTTCCTGGAGAAAATATGTCACTAAACTTTCGTCCAATATCCTGTCACACTTGGGATTGGCATTTTCGGATGTATATCGTAACATCCGCTTATGACGTATGTTTTCTTGCTATCATATACTTATACACACCTGACCAAAAATTAATGAATTTTATCCTGAATAGAATAATAAGAAAGGCCAATTATCAGGGAAAACCATCATGTGACGTTTTTTTTTTAGAAACGCCTGCGATCAGGGAAAAACATCATGTGATAGTGATAGGCTTTCTGTCAGTATAAGATAAGGTATAAACCGTAGAAAGTAATATTATACAAATATTACTACATAGCGGCTCATGCCCGTTCTTGACTATACTTACCTATCAAAGTGTAACAATAATAAGGTAAGTAAACTATATATAGTGTAATGTTGAGACTAGTATAAATGGTCCACTTGTTTTATCGCTTCGTTCAACAGCAATGCATTTGTGAAACAATTTCTCTCGAGTAAAGATATTAGTTATCTATAAATTATATAATATGAACGATTACAAATTAATTGCAATGATAAGTTAAGTTATAGTTGTGCCAAATAACATCTGTTATGTTTTTTTATCATTTCAGAACCAAAATCAGCAAAATCATCAGTAAGTAAATTCTTTTATTTAATCTAAGGTCGTATCATAAATATAACACAAATCACCGAGTTAACAGTCCCATGCAGCATAAAGTCAGTAGACAACATCGTCTATCACCCGTTATAGTTTGAGTTATTTAGAATAATTGCACGATTTATCGAATATTCCGTATCATAACTAACAGCGAATTAACTCACATGGGTACCAATTCGTGTAACTATTGAAATTCATTTTTTGTTTATTTCAGTGGCTTCAAGTTATAGAATGAACAATTATCGACGGGGAAAAGCTGTAATTATTAATAATAAAGATTTTATAGCAGTGAATAGTCGTACAGGATCAACGAAAGATTCGACAGCATTAGGTCACTGTCTTTCAAGACTTGGATTTAAAATAAGTCTACACGAAGACCAAACTAGACAACAAACTATTGACACTTTGGAAAGAGGTATATTATAGAACCGAATTTTATCCATCTGCGTCTTCCCAATTTCAAAGAAAATATAATATTGTTTAGATAAAACAAAAGACCGATGTCCTGTCATTTTTCTTATAAACACTACAGAAGCCTCGGTTACTCTTGTATATATTATTATGTACGTTTGATTATAAACCATTTCCGACACAAACATTTGCAGACCTATCCCGGTTGTACGTGGCAAGGAGTAGGGTCGCATGCCCAGCCGCGTGGATTTTCGCCGGATCCTTCGGTTTCCTCCAACTGCTATTGACCCCTGCGAGCAAGCGAATTATTGAAATAATGTTGAACCTTGTGTTAGTCCTGAAATGGCCTAGTTTGTGTCGAGTGGACGTTAAACCATATTTCTCCTCTCTCTCTTTCCAGAGTTATACCGATTAAATGTAAAATGGCCTCTGCAGTCCCAATCGATCTTTGGGAATGTCTTATATGATAGTCACGGTTTTAGTTTTATGAACTATATTGATATTCATCTATTTCTGAAAAAAAGACTTTATGAGTTTTGACCCTTGTTAGTGCAATCGGGACTAACAGTTACCAATTGACCTTTCTGAAAGTTTTATAAAAATATCACTTGCAATTATTGGACCTTTCTTCCAGTTGCCCATGAAGACCACACCGACGCCGATTGTTTAATCGTATCGATGATGTCCCACGGAGGGAAAGATATTATCTGTGCTTCTGATTTTGATCCATCTGGAGGGACTGGCTTGCTTACCCTGGATGATATAACAGACCCATTCAAGGGTGATAATTGTCCGTCCTTAGCTGGAAAACCAAAGATTTTTATCATTAATGTAAGTATCAGTTTATAATATAGTATATATTTATGAACACCCAAGATTTATAATGTCAAATATCAGAGATCGAGATCCCAATTTATAGACGATCATAAAACAATAAAGTATATCGTTTTTTAGGGAACCAATGTTCTTCTTCTTCTTCTTGTGGTTGTTCTTATTGTTGTTCCTGGTGGCAGGGGGGGGGGGGCGCTTTACCAAAAGGATTAATGTTCACCCAGTTCATGAACGGTGAAAATAAAATATGGCATGTTTGGTTGGTCCTTGGGTAATTTAGCATTGATTGAAAGAGTTCCACGATGTCTATGATTTCATAACTCAGTTACTACATACACGTACATGTCTATTTGTAGGCGTGTCGTGGTGATAACATAGATCTTGGTGTTGAAGAATGTGATCAAGTAGACAGTATATCATCTAATAAAGTACCTGTACAAGCTGATTTCTTTATATTCTACTCTTGTTCAGATGGTAAGTTATTTTGGATAATAATCGGAGGCTGATTTTATTAAAGGCAGGTTAAGATAAGCTGTTCACTCAAACAAGAAGTGACATCAAAGTGTTCTAAAAAGACTAGAAATAAATTGTTCATGGGGCTTCAGAAAATGAATAATGCAGTAGTTAGATGGCATTCAATATTACAACGAACTTCTTTGTGTTTTACTTCAATATCAGTAAGATATTATGACACCATTATATATAGGACAAAAGAAACAAGTCTGAGAAATGAATTGCCCCTGCGGTTTTAGATAATGAAGAAGGTAGTATTTAGATGGCATTGATGTTTACGGGGTTTGAATCGGTATTTAGTAGAGATTGTGCTATGAAAGTCATTCGTTTAAGTACATGTATAAATAAAAAATGTAACTGTTAACGATGTCTTTGTGTTGTAGGTTACACATCAATAAGAGAAGAGTCCACAGGCTCGTACTTCATTCAAGATTTGTGTCGAGTTTTTAATGAATATGGTAGACTCCTGCGTCTTGGTGAATTGGCGTTAAAAGTGAAACAGATTGTGGCAGCTAGACTGCTTCTCATTGACGGATGCTCTGATCGTGAAATGCAAATGCCTGTTACAGTGGACACATTGCGTAAACTTGTTTACTTCACGTAAATGAGAAAATTCCCAGTAGGCAGAGACGTCTTTCAAATCCAGGCCATAAAAACCTCAAAAGTATTCCATGAATTAGCACAACTTGTACTTATACCAATGGGTAATTTCTTCCGGAGTGATCGAAGAATATGAAGCCCAAAACATTGTTTAACAGATTTATGAAGCCAGTTTTTTATTATCCTGTTTAAAATATACAATAATAATATTTTATAATTATAATGTTTTATATAATATAGATTTTATTAAAATCCTTCTTGATTTTTTTTCTACACATGATTTACATGTATGTTTTATATAGACCGCTTATACCGGGTGCCCATATTTTTTCTACAAGTGAATTTAGTCAAATTCGTCAATTTTATATATAGACCTATTCCACTTATATATACAGGGGCCAATTCTATTAATAAGGAATGGACATATGTTATTCGAACCTTCGGCGTATTTCGAATCTTAACACTTCGTAAAGGTAACCTGACATGAAATGTGGATGGGATTGTTAAAGATGCCTTCCCGTGTACAAGCAATGGGGAATTCATTGCATATACTAGACGACGTTGGTTTAATCGCTGTCCATTTATCATAAAATTATCAAAGCCTAATTATTTCTCGAATCATCCATTGCCTACGTCTTTTTACTTTTTACATCAAGCGGTCACTAACTCTGCGAGATCAGACAATCGTCGCGTGCAACTTTTGATGATGCTCGAGCAGACATCCCTAATCGTCAAGTAGTTGGTTAAGGACATCCTTACATCTATGTTCTGTATGAGCTCCATGTGTGATGTTTTCAGAGAATCCAGTATTTTTCTAGTGACATTGAGTGTCTACTTTCCATATATACACCACAACTGCCATACTTTGATTGGAAATAAACACCTGATAAAAATATTTGTGGTAAAGTATCTTTAATTATGATTTTGACACCAAATCAACTCATAGTGACTTTTAGAAGTCGGCTCGCAACTAACTCAGTTCACCTCGTAAGAAGAGGGGGTCTTACTCGGCGGGATTGGTAGCACAAGATTTTTGTAATTAAATATCAAACATGTTCCAACCAACTTTCAAACGTTGATCCGTAACTAGCAATCAACTCCTTTTATCGTCCCACTTGTCTGCACCGGCTGGGCTAATGAAAACAAGCATACTTCATACAGTGTCATATGGGGCATTTTGTCTATCCAGCTGTCAATGGTTCTTTTACGTGCACTCAAATGTGTCCACGGGACCTCGTTTTTCCGTATCAACTGAACGACTAGACAATGTCTTTGACGGGCCCCCGTCCTACACCACAAACAATTTGGAAAACGGGTTGGATAATCCCCAGAAACTCCCTTAGTCAACACCTTAGAGCGAACCAGAGGCTACTTGGTTTGCGAGTTCGCGATTTACACCATTAGGAAAGACACCGGACATAATTTATTGCTATAAGCCATTGGTATACAATTAGTTTATTATCTAGTCTTTATCAGTTTAATATAAACTTGCTTATTCTCGGAGAATCCGGACAACGACCTTTCGGTAATCAAGTGTAGAATAAAAAGCGGAACGAAATAGGATACTATTTTGCCTATAACGTTTTTTAGGACTTCGAATTTCGTCTTACGGTTTGGATTGTTCGTACTTGGTTTTTATTTTATTTATATGTATCCATATATAAATTATAATTAATCTAAATATTGTTCTCAGAAACCAATCCTAGCCTATAAGGTTAATGTGTGAAATCATAAGATATATAAGTCGTCTAGTCTATTTAACACACATCACGAGTTATTATTGTTATTTAACATGTGCACATCACGAGTTCTTCAAAGCTGAATTGGAGTTACGTAAAACCGGGTCTTCACATGTCATTAATTTTTTTCGGTAATACTCTAACAATAATTTTCTTCTATGAATACTGTTTTTATTTAAATAATAATTATAAATCATCCGACGCCAAAATTTTTATCAGCCGGGTCACTTGATAACATCGCGCCTGGTACGTTCGTGCATTTTTTATGCGCGAACTCTTAGTTTTTCTATTACTGGCACGCGCACGGGCACTATTTTTTTTTGTTTTGCATGTACCAAAATCTGGGATTTCGGGCGAAGGTACTTTTGAGGTATTAGGTCTGTTTAGCATAACACTTGCCACTGTACCTGTGTATCGCTAATTATAAACCGAATGTTTGAAGACCTTTCATATTTATTACGCGCATTTTTTTCAGTACAGTGTTGATTCATGCTCAAATTGTTACTAAGCAAACCAACGGGATTATTTTCTCAACAGTGCATGAACTCATTTCATAGCGATAATATCCTTACACCGAGAGAAAGTATCTAGTCTCGGTGAATAGAACCATGGTTGTTTGGTAGAAAATTAATTTTGTATTTTTTGGAACGGTAAACAGTGTTTTTAGAAGCAAACTAACCTGCCGCACATGACGAAGTCATTATACTTATAATAAAAAGGCCAGAACTCCTTTTACAGCGGAAGCTTATCAGTGAGTAATAGGTCAAGGTTAAAACATACAGTACACGCATCGCGGTGGTTTGATGTTTTTTATCGTGGAATTCCGTGAATTACCGCGTGAATATCGAGTGACATGATACGACTGACAGAGCAGCCCGGAGTCGAACAATCGCCGCCCGAGCTGTCTTCGTCAGCTAGTTTCAAAATGGCGTACAACCAGTGCAAGTGGGAAAAGACGACAATAAAATCAGAAATATGTTATTTATTATTGTCGCACTTATTACATCACTCCTGTCTAACAACTCATAAAGCTGTGGTGTTACGGTGGCGGCATAGTATTTCACCGTAACACCACAGCCACTCTAACCATTCATAATACATCTAACTATCACTCCCTACACATTTCCCCTCGTCTACTTTCCCAAACGTCAACAACACATCTCATGCATCCATTTCGCTGATTAACCCTTGTATCATGTCTACTGGATTTGCTCTGATACGGTAACCTGATCGGCGTATAAACCTGCTCGCCGTTCGGTAGACAAATCAAGCAGGCCCAATGGCTGTTATCTTGATTTCATGTCCGGGTGTCATTTTTCTCCGGATAATTTGTCCTAGACCCTTATATGGTATTGATATAATGATAATTTAGGAAATCAACGAAAAGTTTATTATTAGACAACGTGATTAAAGTAGAAAATTACTACCCACAATCAAATCACTTGATAATAAACTGATCGACAGTTTATTATAAAATATAGATCTATATGATAATATAAATATATTGTTACTGTTAATACTTTGTGTCACTCTATGTCACCGTGGTGCAAGTTACATTAATAAGTACACTTCAAAGAAAACACACCTCAAAGGGGATTTTATTATCTTTATATATGACAGCTTGGTTTATTAACACCAGTTAATACGTCCATCATACATCAGCTTAGTATAGTGGAAATCCCCTTTGTAGGCCGTAGCGATGTCATCATGGCGAAGTTTACTATTGAATGCGTACACACCCCTATTATTGGACAAAAGTTTTACCAATTTAATTACGAAGGTATGTCAGTCAGTCGGTGTATATTTTTAATATCATGAGATCAAATTATTCTTTAAAGGCATATCCTGGGGAAACCCCAAGATGGGTGTCTGCTATGTCAAAGTTTAATGAAATCAGAAATTAGTAGTAGTACATGCTGACTGCTTGCGTAAAAGGAAAATAATTGTACATGCCTCTTGGAATTAGAGAAGAGTCTACAGGTAGGTGGGGCTTTGACAGTTTATCATTTTATTTGTTCATTTTTATAGTACCTGCAAAACGAAATTTAATTAGCTCATTGATGACATCCCAATTTAATAACATGTGACACAATTATATGAAACACAAGTTACTTAAAAGGTCAATATACTTAATCTCCGTCTCTTTTATTACACGGCCTTCAGACTAAATTTACTTGGATCTATGTCACAAACGCATATAGATATAAAAGAAATATGATATACATAAGGTAGATAATAGAATTTTATACACACCTGCATTATTAACTAACATAGCGACATATCTAGTATATTGTATGTAATGTAAACATATAATACATACATGTATATAATTACAAACCCTCCTATAACTTCATAACCAAGTACCGAGATCGCCATCTTGTGACTAAAGATGGTTTGTATGTAAAGTTTTGTTTAATGATAAAGAACATCGTGGAAACATTCAATATAATTTTATTACTAACTATACTGGGTTTTTTAGTTGAGTGCACAACTATATTAGACCTGGCCTACATTAAGTTAAATGGTATTTTGTTCACTCAAGCTAATAGAACATACAGCAGTATACACAGAAGTGTAGAAAAAACACTATTTGTTATCAAGTGCACCATATCCATGGCGGATATTACGTATGGGAAGTTACTCTAATTGGGTTTTGCCTATGGAAATGTTCTTTTACGTGTTGGTTTTACTTTATAGATAAGAAATATACCATTGTAAAGAAGACTGTAAAAGTAAGTTATTATCTTAATATCTATATATCATTTAACCACTTGAATGTATAGCGACGCCGGAGCCTGGCCTTTAAATTTATATACAAGACCATACCTTGTTGAATGTGCATACAATACAGAACATGGGAGAGGTGAGTAAATCCTGACAACTAGCTATTTAAATTTTTATGATACCTTGGGGCCAGGGGTATTTGAGGTCGACGGTTGCATTCCCTAGGCCACGGACTTGAGCTGAATGATGTGAAATGGAAATGAGGTTTAACATCTTACTTTTCTGCTATTGAAGACGTACGTACGCCATTCAGTGTTTCAATCGGGTTTTCTTCCCATCGAAACGACTAGCCGCAATTCCTTGCAAGGCTGCCCGTTTTGAATTATTTCACAGAAAGAGGGGCCAGGTGGAAAATCTCATAACTTTCTTGGCAACATCTGGTTTGAACCCAGAGGATGTGCTAAAATTTTGTATTTTCGCAATAATATAACAAAGAGCACACTGACAGATTTGTCTTTGTATTTCAGTGGCAGAAGAATACGACATGAATCATGCCAGACGCGGTAAAGCTGTAATTATTAGTAATGAGAATTTCCCTAACTGTAGTTTTTTAAAACCATTGAATGGTTCTCATCACAGTGTGAATCACCTGACAATTGGACTACAAGATCTAGGCTTTGAAATAGATTATCGTTGTAATTTAAGCAAACGGAAGATTATAGAGAATCTCGAGGCAGGTGAGTAATATTATATTTATCAGTCGGAAAATGTCTTGAAACGAAATCGTCAAACCATCTTTATTTCAAATTGACTATAAGAGCAGAAATTAATATTGTACATTTCCCATACCAGCCACCTGCATCTCCCACATTTGTTAAAAACACTACTTTCTCATCGTCTGTTTGTTTTATATGTTAGAACACACGGGGAAAGAGAGAAGATAGATAAAGAGGGAGAAAGCGAGAGGAGAGGGAGAAGGGGAGGGGGGATGGGACAGACGGACAAAAGCAGAGACAGGGAGGCTTGTCTTTGACTTTCAGGTTGCCCATAGAAACTAGACGTACTAAATAATATGTACGACAAGTCACCGTATAAAGCTACCCATTTCACTAGATATTTCTAGTTGCTCAATCGCTTGACAACTAGCTAACATAATTGCATTTTTAGAAAACAAAGTAATTTAAGCTGCACATGAGGGGGTTTCAAGTAGTTTAAACAAAGTCTTCTGATAGATGCTTGTTCAGGAATACACACTCTTGAGTGGTCTTCTCCCTCATCTTAAAGGGCCAATCCCGATAACTTTTTGGGGAATTAAACTGATTAATTTTGTGTTAAAATCATTTAAAAACCATTATCTAAGGCCGACCAACTAACACGATATTTGTGATACGCTTGTAGATAACTATAACCTGACAGTTTGCATCTGGAAATGGAGACCTTTGTATTATACGGTATCTGGATAAAACCAGACTTTTTTCTATAAAAATAACATGGAGGTGAAATTTACCTTTTGTTGTCAAGTACAGTACATGGGTCATTCACTGTATAAACCTCTCGAGAAACGTAAATCGATTATCAGGTCACCCAATGAAAAATATGATCCGAAATCTTAAAAAGGTTACGTGTCCGGATAAGCAGTGTTGACGTTCACGTCCAAACGACTCAATATTTTCAGCTGAAATTTTCAGACAATGTAAATACACCATGCTTTCATATTTTGGTCCATAAATTTCACAAATACTCGGACTTTAATTTTTGAGACTCTCTTTTTATCGGGACTGTCCCTTTAAAGGAATCATTACAAGATAGAGTTCCATTTCGTCAATGGCTTATTTTTCCACTGTTATTTAATTCTTAGACAACGACTATTTACCCAATCATTAGAATGTCTGCGACTTTGTATGGTATACCAATATTGTCATATTTATACAAAGGATAAAGTCTTGTTTATCAATCATGTCTTTCTGCACGGTTATACATAGCTTTTGTCACTGAATAATAAACCGATGACGTGTAAATTGTGTCTATTAAACCTCTTATGTTGACGGGAGTCATGGATGTGGCAGCGTGTAATTACAACTGAGACGACTTTCTATAATTACATGAAACCCCATAGCTGAAGGGAGTCGTGGATGTGGCAGCGACTTTCTATAATTACATGAAACCCCATGTTGAAGGGAGTCGTGGATGTGGCAGCGTGTAATTACAACTGAGACGACTTTCTATAATTACATGAAACCCCATAGCTAAACAGTTATTTGTTGTCCTATTTTTGTTCAATGTTATAATTTGTATTTGGTAGTTGCTGCTGAAGATTATAGTGATGCTGATTGTGTTATAGTAGCTGTAATGTCACATGGTAATGAAGATGGTATATGTGGTACAGATTATGATGGTGTTAGAAACACGGGACTTGTTGGTATAGCTGATATAGTAGACCCGTTTAAAGGAGATAGATGTCAAAGTCTGGTTGGTAAACCGAAAATATTTTTAATGAATGTACGTATATTTACTTGAATTTGAAAGTCATTGAATTTAAAATTTAAAGTAGATGCTAGTAGAAAAGAAAGTTTTCCAGAAGCTCAAAAGATGTAATAGTCTTTAACTGATTCGTATATTATTTGAAAATGCATTCATGAATAACCAGCCTGTTCTCCTTTTGTACACGGTAAAGGTCGTATATTGATGCTAGGTTTCTTTGCCAACTTTTCTGAAACCTATAAGATGATTTTACACGAAAACGATATTGCGCATGAGTCTTCACTGTGATGCAATTAAAAGTTTCAGCAATGCGATTTAAAAGAGTACAAATTCGATGCTAACAAATTATTCCTTTTTAATGTATCTACAGGCGTGTCGTGGTAGTTTTATAGATAAAGGTGTTGAGGTGACAGATGGACCTATAAGCCATCTTAAAGACATCGCCCGGATACCAGTATCAGCTGATATATTAGTTTGTTTCTCGTGTTGTGATGGTAAATATAACATTCACTTCTTATGTCAAACGTATAGATATTGTCTTTTGGTCAACAACACCCCACAAATATAAGCTTTAAAGAAATATTGCAAGTAAATTGTAATTTCTTTTTGAGTGGCATTTAGAAATTTATGTTGCCAATAAATATAAAAACAACATAAAAAAACCAATCCAAATCATTACACAAAATACAAAGTTCTAAAACAGTGTATTCAGCGGACTGTTCATCGTGTACAAAATACACGACAAACAGTGGTAACAGGTGTCAGGATAAGTAAGCCTACATTGCTGCATCCGAACCATTACACGAAATCTCAGTAAAATAGAGTAATTGGCCGATGGAGTATCCGTATGCAAAATTCACATTGTGAACAGTGTTAACTAACAGGAAGATAGTATACGCGTCAATTACATATATCTATAATAATAACCGAAAGGGACATGCTAATCAAGTCAATCTGACGGCCATAAAACTTTTAAAAGATTTTTGTAAGTTTAGCGAGCAAGTATCGCTGTAGTTGAAGCTAAGATGACAACTGCCTCGATCTACATAAAAAAAATCAGAAAAGGAACAAACTCTCGTGCATCGAACTAGCTGAGACACATACACCCCATAAGCTGGTGATATTGGAATATTACTACTAATGGATGGGAAGTTAACAATCGAAAAGTAAAAGTCGTCACGTTTATCGTACGATTTGACACTCAGTTTATGGCAATATAGTGATTTTTCAGAAAAGGAACAAGCTCTCGTGCATCGGACTAGCTGAGACACATACAGCTGGTGATATTGGAATGTTACTACTAATGGATGGCAAGTTAACAATCGGAAAGTAAAAGTCGTCACGTTTATCGTACAATTTGACACTCAGTTTATGGCAACTTAGTATTTTTAATTTCGAGCTCATCGGGATATTATATGAATTCTACATAATCACTAAATTTGGGATTATTCAGTGATAGAAAATAATCGATATATCGAAAAATGAAATCAAAACGTCTCACCGATCGTTTATTTATTTTTTTACAAGTGCCTGTATAATCAGCTTCGTACGAATATAGAAACGAATCAGCAAGCAAGGGTACACTGTGTGTGCCCATGGGACACAATTATAAAATTTATATCAACGTTTCGCTGATAATTCTCTCAAAATAACGTTAAGAGGGCCTTCAGCGAAACAACGCTTTGAATTAAATAGTAATAGTGTTGCATAATATGTTATTGTGTTTATTAATGTTAATTGTTGTTGATTTGACTGTTTAAATCAAAAGCTTCACAGCTGAAAAGTCAATAAGATGATCCGACGATGGAACTCAAACCAAAACAAGCACAGTTAAATACACATTACTGTTTATAAAAGCATCGTTTTCTTGGATTTTTTCAGGTCATATATCACATATAAATGAAGATAATGGATCATTCTTTATATATTGTTTGGGTAAAGTGTTATATGAACATGGTAGGAAAGAAAGTCTAGCAGATATTTTACTTATGGTGAAAGACAGGGTAGCTAAACACAAAACCCGAGTAAAAATCAACGGAAAAAGTGCGGCGTCGTTACAGATGCCAGTTATTGATGATACATTACGCAAGAAAGTTTTCTTTGGAAAACGCAGTTGATCTAGGATTATGAAATCACTGTTACTCATAAGTTTAATAATTCAAAATGACGTCACCATCTAATCATTACCCTATAAAAATATCCAATGACTTTACCCCGCTCTTAGCTGACAGGAGTAAGGAATAACATGCCTTTCCCTTGCCAGTCTTTGTTGAACTACGGCCCATATTAGCTTTAAGTATTGATGCATATACTCGCATCACATGGCTCATCTAAATATGCCAAGGGTATAACTTTTAAAATTTAAGTCAAACTATAGCCTGTGAATAAGGGTATAACTTAAAAAGTCACGCTATAAGTTGTGAATACTGTTATGTTATGTTTTGTTATTTACTTAAAGTAAATGTGCATAGCTAACTATTGTGTTTCAGTAAATAAAAAGTTGTAATATTACAATTTTATTGTCTTCTTCAATGTTTACTGCGTTTGTTAACTAAGACAAACAATGTTGAGTACGGATGACAATTAATTTTACTGATCCACTACTGAAGGATTGGCCATATAATAAAGTCAATTATTAGTTAAATAGAAATTGACAAATGGTTGATACCGTTGATGAGAGCTATGGTACTTATAACACATTTCCAACTGAACTTATGTAAGTAAGTGTTAAAGAGTACATACGGTCACCAGACGAAATATTCTGTACTTATAACCAGTAATAACTTATATACACTTTATGGTAACCTCACACCAATCTGATTAAAATTATTCCACATCCTACTCTTTTAGTATCAGGCACCTGCAAGCACTTTTCAATTACAGCCTTAATCCGTTTGATTGGCCGGTGACGTCACAGGGGCCATACGTACAATAATATACACTATTAAATATATCCATATACCACCGGAAACAATAGACCTATACTAATCATGGGGATGAAGGAAATGGGAAATTGGGATTTGGGATGGAGTGGAGGGAATTAAGCTTGACAAGGTGTAGCGTCGCCTGCCAAGTCTGGGTTATAAGATTGTTTCCCGCAAAAAAGCTGAACATCCTGTGCGAAAGCTTGTATTGAAATGCAGATATTTTAGTTCCGAAATGAAGTATTTTGTGTTGAGTAGACGTTAAACCATCTGTTATCTCTTTATAAATTTATGTGTGCATGAATAAAACAAAATACCATATAAAATACTATATTATAAGTTTGGTCCGATATTCCAAACAAAAGAAATGATTTTTCAATGAAAATAACATGTAATCCATTTGACAGTTGATATGTCCACAATAGCATAAACACAAGAGAACTCAAACCAGGCAACATAAAAGAGGATCTTAATTTTATTGACAGACTATGTTTAATATTCAATTAGCTTTATACTAACTAAATAACATACCTACATAAAAATATTATTTATTAATAGAAGATTTTGTCGACCCGTGATCCTTAATCCACATGTCACTCTGTTGCGTTATAGTTTTCTATGCAATACAATTTTTTGCATGTACAAATATTAACACGATAGATTAGGGTTCAAACAAACTTAAATGGTATGAATACCAGGTGTGTACTTGTTACTAAGTTGGATTAAAAGAAAGTTTTAATATCAAGGTAAGAATCGACAAATTAGACAATTTCTATTGTTTTTTTTTTATTATACTCGTCTTAGTTGTTTATCAAATTTGTAAGTACAAGTAGACCACAAGATTTATCAACATAATAGATCATTTTCATATTTTTGCTTTGGTTATTTATCAATATTTATTATTGCATTAATTAAAAATAATGTTAACGTTGACAGATTAATCAACGTTATAACTTTGTTTATATACTATTTTTGTTATAATAAATGCACTGAACAAAAAGGTATTTATAGTATTTATATTATAGCTTTCAACATACCAATGTTAATTTTATGTGGCCATTTTATAATTCCCATAAAGTTATAATGATGTATCAGTGTGCAATGTACAAAGGACTATAACTTATTTATGAAGTTCTCAAGTCGTCGCCTAGATATCAAACTCTGAATCAAAAGATGCTAAGATAAACACCACCACATTGTTAAACATTTATTATATTTATATACAACCATTAACGTCTTTATCTTCTACATTACAGAAGGACAATACTTTTATTTAGCAAGTAAGTTTTTCAATATTCTTTACTCCCTTTTTATATTTTAAAAGCAATGGCAATGAACTAATTTATTATTAAAAAAGGCGATATCGATTTATTACATCAATGGAGTTTGTGACATCTTAAGACCTAACGCTAGAAGCAGGAGCTACGTTAGTACATGTATATGTGAAGGGGTGGCTGGGGGGGGGGTCTAGTAGAGTCATATATTATAAATTGTTCATTTCAGTGGCATCTGAATATAAGATGGATCGTCCAAGACGTGGAAAAGCAGTCATTATCAACAATGAAGAATTTCCCTACTCTAATTTGAGACCCATCAAAGGATCCCAAAGTAGCGTTGAATGCCTCTCTAGAGGTTTACAGAAACTTCGTTTTCAAGTAGAAACTCATGGTGATTTAAGTAAAGCAGAAATAATGGACAGACTCCAAAAAGGTACAGAGTTTATTCAATAGAGATTACTTTTAGGAGAACGGTTATACACATAATGTCAGTTTAATTAATTAACTGGCACAGTCCGTTTTTGCCATAGGACTGAACAGATGTCGATTTCTGGATGACCTCGCGCCGGGTACCGTTCGTGCATTATGCGCGAACTCGTAGTTTTTCTATTACTGGCATGCACACGGACACTATTTCTTTATATTTTACATGTACCAAAATCTGGGATTTTGCGCGGAGGTATTTTTGAGGTATTAGTCTGTGAAGTAGAACACTTGCCACTGTACCTGTGTATCGCTAATTTTAAACCGAATGTGTGAAGACAGTTGATATATATCAGGCACAGAATTTTCAGTACAGAGTTAATTCAAGCTCGATTGGTTGCTAAGCAAACCAATGGGATTATTTTCTCAACAGTGTATGAACTTATCCATAGCGATAATATCCTTACACCGAGAGAAATTATCTAGTCTCGGTGAATAGAACCATGGTTGTCTGGTAGAAAATTACTTTTGTATTTTTTTGAACGGAAAACAGTGTTTTTAGAAGCAAACTAATAATAAAAGGCGAGAACTCTTTTTGCGGGAGAGGCTTATCACTGAGTAATAGGTCAAGGTTAAAACATACAGTATGCGCATCGCGGAGCTTTGACGAAACACGATATTACCGTGTTTTTTATCGTGGAATTCCGTGAATTACCGAGTGAATATCGAGTGACATGATAGTACTGACAGAGCAGCCCGGAGTCGAACAATCGCCGCCCGAGCTGTCTTAGGCAGCTAGTTTCAAAATAACGTACAACCAGTGCAAGTGGGAAAAGACGACAATAAAATCAGAAATATGTTATTTATTATTGTCTGACTTATTACATCACTCCTGTCTAACAAATCATAAAGCTGTGGTGTTACGGTGGCGGCATAGTATTTCACCGTAACACAACAGCCACTCTAACCATTCATAATACATCTAACTATCACTCCCTACACATTTCCCCTCGTCTACTTTCCCAAACGTCAACAACACATCTCATACATCCATTTCGCTGTCTAACCCTTGTACCATGTCTACTGAATGTTTTATAAATAGTATTGTCTGCAATTAAATGCACACCCTTATTTTGTTTCGTCATTATGATCAGGTAAATTATGAAATAGGGAGAATGCGAGACGGTCCTGTACATAATAACGTCATAATTATTATGTGAATTGTGGGTTGGGATTAGTGTAATAGTAAGGCCAAGTCCAGTGTTACGATAAGTGTTAGGGTTAGCACTATATCTGTTTACATCTCGAAACTGAATAAATCTGCAAGAATTAACCCTAACCCTTACCCTAACTAACAATCCACATATTATAAAGTCATATGTGCTAAAATGGGAGGGCCTTCATTGATCTGGCGTTGTCCAAAGGCAAGACTCTCTCTCCGAATATAAAAAGAAATAAGAACTTAAAATCGACCAGTTTTTATCAGATTGACAAACAAATTCTGAAAAGCCAGTTCTTCTTGGTTTTGATGTTTTATAAAGATATATTCTTGATAATGAATTACAGTTTAATCCACAACTGTTTTTCTTCATGCAGTGGCTTCTGAGGATCACAGTGAAGCGGATTGTCTTGTTGTAACTGTGATGTCCCACGGTAGTGAATATGGAATATGTGGAACTGATTATGGCAATAATGATGATTATACACATGTTCATATACACGACATCGTCGATCTATTTAAAGCCAGCAGCTGTCGTACCTTAGCTGGAAAACCTAAAATATTTATCATAAATGTAAGTAGTGCGGTTTATTACCATATGTTAGTCCCGAAATGACCTAGTTCGTATCGAGTGGAGGTTAAACCCCTTTGTATTTCGTCAATAAAGAATCCCTAAGTTCGTTGCACAGGACGAGGATACTGGATTGCATAAGTCTTTCACTCCGCAGTATCCAGTTTTATTCACTCAATAGTAACTAGGGCCATTTCTTTGTCTTGACAAATATAATAATATTCATTATCTTATGTATTTAGGCATGTCGCGGAAATATTATGGATTCAGGTGTAGCAGTTAAAGATAACCTTTCCTGTTTCTTCAGTGAGAAAGGTGAAGAATCTCCGCGAATTCCAACACCGTCTGATATTCTAATATTTTATTCCTGTTTTAAAGGTAAACATAAAGTTACATTGATAGGATCATTGTGAAAAATAATTTTAAAAAAGATAGACAAAAAATACCCCACATTATTATCTTTTAATCCCCAACTAGCAAGGTCGTATATATCCTCGGTTACCCAGTGTACTCATTCCGTTCTACTCCACTATACCCTGGGTTATATCCGCCCTTGGTGATTGTTCTAATTTTATCGACCAATCCCATAAATTGTTATAAGGAAGTTGGCAAAGGGAAGTAACTGTCATCGGACAATGTTAGGAGTTGGCCTATTCTAAATGCGCAATTATTAACAACCATTTATATATTATGTTAATGAAGCCAAGATGTTCATATAATAATGTAGGGTCATTTGTTTTATGGAGAATCGGAAATTTATGTTCACGTGATGTAACGTGATATCGTAGACAGGTAACTGTGAATGTGTGTGAAAAAGCTTTACTATACGTCCGCTTTTACCGAAGTGATATCGCAGACAAGTAATTGTGAATCAAATTACCAAGTATAAGTTCAATAAAAATAAACATAACAGAACGACAATTTATTATTATTTCAGACAAAGGACGAATAGTATTAATTATAACAAAAGCCAAACATATAGATGTTATACATATGAGATCAACAACACATACTACATATTTTGATAATACTATTAAATATAAATAAAATATAAATATATACATTACTTATATAAATCAATCAGTAAATGGGCACGAATATGGTTTTCTACCCTTATAAGAACGAAGGCGAAACGATTGGCATGTAAACTGTTTTCTGATTGGTTCGTACACCAAAGCTACATTCTAGGCCAGGGCAGATAATTTGAAATCGTGGAAACCCTATGGATTTTTTATTCCGGGGTATAGTGGAGTAGAACGGAATTAGTACACTGGGTAACCGAGGATGGGTCGTATACTACTCTTGAGGAATCATAAAGTTGAAGGAATATACATCCAAAGTTTCCTGTGTCGAGCATCTGTGTCTTTTAAATTAAAAAACATTTTTAATTTAAATTAAAAACAATCGTTAAATTCATGTTATAACGTTCAAAATATGCATGCACTTACATACTGATAAAATAACTTCAATGACAAGATATTCCATTAGGCCGTGCTTAATATTGGTTCCCCAGTTGCTGGTCTAAAATCCTAATTGTCCAAAGTAATGATAATAAATTATACAATAATACCTTCCGATTATGTATTATAGTAATTGTGACAAACCTTTCCTGCCTTATACAATTTTGACCAATATGATTATGTGCGAATGAGGCCACTAAGACACATTTTATTTGTCACATTCATTATGGCATATAAACTTTGTCCGTGTAATCTTAGCCACATTCTATTCATTCTATATTCTACCAATCTATATTTCAGGCCATGTTTCCATCGCTAGTGACGAGGAAGGCTCGGCGTTTATTAATTGTTTGGGAAACGTATTGTATGAATATGGTGAGTTTCTTCCACTTGGTGATCTTTTATTATTAGTGAAAGAAAGAGTTGCAGCAGATATATCGACGGTAAATATTCGAGGAGAAACCTACTTATTGGTAGATATGCCAACCGTTTCTACTGACACGTTAAGAAAAAAAATATGTTTTATGAAAAAGAAGCTGGATGTATAAATATAACCCAAGCACAAACCTGTGAACATAAACTAGCTGAACTAACCGAAAATACTTTTTCGATGATAAAATGCCATGAAAAAAAAAAAATGAAATATATAGTAAAAACAAATATTCAAAGATTACAGAATATTTAACTTTTGTTAACAGATTTATAATTGTGAGTTAATTAGTTTTTGTATGTCCAATTTTTGTTTTTGTAACTTTTAAATGAAAAATATCATATTTAAATTGTAATAAATAATAAAGTTCCCTTATATTTTCCGTCCACTTTTGTCATTATGTTAATGCTGAAGAGAAAGCCCTAAAAAAGTGAAATCGTGTAATTATAATTATAAGGTGCACTATTTTCTTCACACAGTTTCATTTTGACGCTATTAATTAAGCAGTAGAATCAACTACGGTGAAGGGAAATTTGGGGGATCTTGAAAGTGTACTTTCGTATATCCAGAGGTTTCTCGAATTCAAATCACCTGCTCTTGATCGTAGCTTAGTTCTACGAGCCAATCAAAAACAGTTTACATATCGGTTTACATACTTCCCTTCGCCTGCTCAATTAGTCGATAAAATAGCAGAAGTATCAAGCGTGGACAATTTGACTACATGCCTCCCCTGGAAGAACTCGGGAGTTAGTGTAGTAGAACAGAACATTACCACGGGAATATAGAGAATGGAAATGGGTTGGGTTGAACTTTGTAATCAATGGTGATAAAATTACTAGTTTTTTCCACTTTGTGACAGATAAATATAGTCCCACAACTCTTTTAATATGTTTTTATTGTCGAGGTTTTGGTCTAGAATAAAAAAAAAATGTTCGAACTGACTTTGCTGCCAGCCATTGGTTAATATCCATGAAGGATAAACTACGAAAAACCGAGGTCCCATGTACACATTGGCGTGAACGTAAATATCCCTCGACAGTTGGAATTCGATATCAGAGTAGGCCATAGCGCTGCTGCCCGGACAACATTTCCCTCATAGCACATTGTATGGCGTATGCCCATCTTCATTAGCCCAGTTATTAAACCCCATTTCATTCGAAGAATAACCGGGTTACAGTCAGTGACAAAACGGACACAGCTCACCAAATATTTCTACGCCGTAGGGCGAAAGTTACCCCTTTTGCATTGCCATTTTTGTGGACTTTAATGTGTAGAATCGAAGAAAAGGGTTTAGAAATCAATTTCTGTCAGCTTTTTGAGAATATTCATGATTTTTGAGGCGGAGGTATACAAGGATCGAGAAGTTGATTAGGTTGAAATGTAAGGCCGACAATTGCATGTTTATATATTTCTACCTCCAGCTTTTGTATCTCAAGTTTTTCATGGTGAACCTCATACATGCTTTTGGGCAAGAGTTTGCTCCATTTGTTGCAGAAAGTGTTCTACCCAACGAAAATTTGGGGAAAAGTTAGAGTCGGTCTAAGAGAGTCGGTCTAAGAGACGAGAATTAACATTAAAGTCAATGGCAAAATCTTTAGTTATCTGTGGCCAAGTGTTGGTGTTTTTACTTCGAATTATAAATGCAAGTTGTCTCCCTTCAAGCGTTTTATTTCGACGTGAAATACCTTACCTCTTTTTTGCGCAATTTAAGGACGTTAAACCCATTTCAATTAATTTCATTCCACTTTTTTGCACCAACGGGGTTTCGACGATTTGTTCCTCTTAATTCAAATAAGACAAACATTACATGCACAATCAATACACGGAACAATATACATATAAGTGGGACAGGCTTTAGAGTCTATCCACCGCCACTCCTTCTTTACACTTACCAGATAAAGTAATAAAGTAATCACAGTGGTGGCGAGGAGGGGGTGGGGGACTAACTGGCAGGGGACATGTACAATACTACTGGTTTAAGTTCAAACTATATAATTTTTGAATTGAGACCAAAATTTGTATTATTATCTGCTCAAGTAGATTTGAAGTAAAGATGGTTTGGCTGTTTTATGTCCATTTACTTCGTTAGTACAAATAATATATTATTTTTATATAAGCTATATCACCTATACCCCCATTAATTTACCAAATAAATTCATAGGCAGATGCCTAGTCCTTTTCTATAGACTATACTTGAAGAATATTTAATTTATTCCATTATAGTTCACTTTGCTGAACTCTGAGACTTCATGTATAAATATATATATGTCATTGACTTACATTTACTTCTATTATATAGGAAAGTCAAGTATTTATCTGTTATAATGGCACTAACAAAATATGAATACGCATTCTAACAAAGAATGACGCGTCTTTTCTGCTACTTGACACTACTTAATAATGAGTACTACTGGCTATTTGTTAAAGCACAAATACCAAATTGACTATCGGTTTAGTCTTGAAGAAAAAGACCGTATTTGCCTATCAATGAATGAGATATATATACACTTCTAGCCTAATGGAAAATAATGCACCCTACTCTTGACAAAAGCTAATATCGTGTTACTAGTTCAGTCATTTTTATGTTATCGCTATCTAACGATTAGATTTATTTCCTTAGGCAACTAATCTCTATTTACATGAAGGAGAAGGGTAAGTTCAAGATATTGTCTTATCGTTATCATTGCTAAATGTACTACATGCATGCGTAAGAAAATAATATTACCTTTTACCGCGTTTACATCATCATATTTAAAAATGTACGCTTCACATAATGTACTTAGTGTATTCATTTCTTTTCTGTAGGTGTTCCATTGTAGTGAAAAGTAGTGTCGTGTGCCGTACACAAATTATGTTATGCTAATACATTCTAAAACACCCTGTACCACTTCTAATTCATTTGGTTAGTTCATTTGGCTAAAAGTTTTTTTTCTTCTGTATTCTATAATATGCAGCTCCTAAATTATCTGTGAAGATTATATCTATGAATTATGAATTAAGAGCCAATTTTTAAAACAAAGATTCAGACAGTGTATAAAATATGGGACCACAAGATTCGTGAGAATTCTTTATATTGATGGCCGTCTCGTGATTGTGAATAGAAACGTATTAAAATGGGTCAAAATGAAAAATAAAACATAGATTTCCAGAAAGAGAGATAGAGAGCTCTACGCGCAAACGAAATTCCTGAATAAAAAAGAACCGTATGATAGTCCCAAAATTATCTATTCTAGTTTGTGTCGAGTGGACGTTAACCCCACCCCCTTCGCTCTGTAAAAGGGCCATACAAAGTTACTCATTGCAAACTAACCATTGCAAACTAGATTGTAATGACTGGGTTCCATACTAATTTGATACTATTTTAAACATGCATTATGCAAGAGCTTAATCTGTCTATTGCAGTTCTTTTTCGTTAGGCCTGAAATCATATCTAAATCATTAATTAGACATTATTCCGGACCATAATCAACACTCGATGTCAAGGCTAGCCTTCGATATCGACTGGATTCGAATCCTCCTGCTAACTCTCATTGGTAATTAAATCAAAACAATAGATAATCAAGACTATGATTTTTAACGTACTAACTTTAGAAATGATGAACGAGGCTAGGTGGACATTTCCAAAGCTGATATCTCGGTTTATAGCGAATCAATTTGACTGAAATTTTCAACAAATTACCTTTATGTTTTTAACTATTATAGCGAGAACAGTCAGCTCTTTATCTAATCTCCCATAATGTATCTTTAATCAATACAGTCCTCTTACACTGAATTTATTTTGTACGCCAATTTTAATGTAATATATCAACGAAATTGCTCGGAAAAATGATCCATTATTACCTAATGGGGTTCGGATATTCTATTAACATACAAGTAGAACTGACACTTCAATATAGAGAGAAACAGGATACTTCGTATGTTAATTATCAACATTATTTAAACACATGTACCCTATCCCCGATAACAAAATCAGCCACCCTGGGGTGCATATTTCACAGGCCCGAGGCTAGTGGGGGGCTGGGGGGGGGGGCAGCCGCCCCCCCATGGCCGTTCCTGTCGGAATTTTTCTGTCTGCATCGGAAAAAAATCGCTGGTTAGCTATGCTCGCATTTTCGCCGGGAGAGAGTTTTAGTACGACATATCCTCTCAAATTCGGCAAAGAGATAGTTAATGTCGTCTGAAAACTCTTACTTTTCCGACACATTCGTCATCTGCATGTCATAGAGGCCTAAATTCCCTCTCATAGCTTCTAATTTTCGTGCTCTCTCCTCCTCCTGCTTATGGCAGTCGGCGATGACCCTCGTTCATTAATTTGTCGGAAATTTATCTTCCTCGCCCCCCTATGTCGGCTAAATTTTGATTTCTGGCTTCGGGCCTGATATTTCATATTAGGCGCACGAAATGGTTTGGGTTTTACTAACGTCCTACTTTTCGGTACCAATTAGGCTAACAAAGACTGCCATTCGCTATATAGTGTGTCATCGGGGAAATTTTGCCTGGCCTATACTCTTAATCGAATTCTAACTGACTAGGGTTCTCTTACGTGCACAACAACGTGTACATAATATGAGCCCAGGGATTTTCGTCACACCGAACGACTAGATGATTTTATTTACCACGACCCCAGCCCTTCACCAATGCTTATGTGAATTCTTTGGTAACCAGGAACTACCTGGTCATGGTAGCCTGATCGTTGCCAACTGGTTTACCGCGGACTCATTTTAGGTGCCTACAGGGACGGCGTAATGGTATTCCCAGTAAGAATAACTATAAGGCTAACACACACATGTATTTGAAATAGCCTTATTTAACGTCCGCTTCTGCCTAATTGATATCGCTGACATGTTCTCTAATATCAATTACTTTCTATACTTGGAAAAGGTGTAAATGATTCTTACTATTTAAAAAAATATATATCGATTTAGACATTTCGTGGGATAATTATATTGTTACCGGCAATTGTGTGTTCCTGTCGACATTGCTTTCAATGCTCCATATATAGTACTAACTAATCATATTAATTCTGGTAAATCTGACCTTCAAATACTTCAGAGCAGCCATCTGCAATTGATCAAAAAGAAATCCATTTATTAATTGAGTTAAAGGTGTTTTGTTTTGCATCAAAGGGTTACATTTGGACACAATGAATGTTTTATAGAGATTACGCCATCCTTGTCTTTAGAAAAGGATTTACCAGAGTAGCCTATTGTTCTAAATCCCAGGGGGATTCGGGTGTAAATGTAAAACTATTATTCTAGAGATAAATGATAAACCGAAAAGAAGTATTAAAGTGGTTTCTACTAACATCAATTACTACTCTTTTGGTTTTAGAATCTAAAATATTCGATACTACTGAATAACCTATTACATTTATTACATTTATGTGGACGAAATGGAGTGGATTTGATCACCACCCCCAACTCTCTCTCTATCTCTCGCTCTCTCTCTCTCTCTCTTTCCCCTCTCTCTCTCAAAATTATTTCCATAATGGATGATTGTTTATCTAACAGTATTTGTCGCGGCGTTTTGTATCGATTATTATATTATACTTTCACACATGGGGGCTCATTATTAACACGTTAGTGCAAATTCCATAAAAACCGTTATTCTTTATGTAGTAGATAGCCTAGATTGATACACACAAAATAACAAAGGTGTCGATGTTTGTTATATCTTAGTATGAGTACATGTAGGTATTTCATGTTTGTATATAAATATATAGGTATTTACTAATTTCTTTATTGTTGTATGAGCGATAAAATAACACCGCCGTAGAAGTAAAGTTACATACAATGTATGTAATTGATCTTAAGAAGTAATCATGAATGCAGGTAAATAGTAAGTGAAAACTATATCATAATATTAGTAGAAGAATATTTCACTGAATTTGTTAACTAATTATCTTCAAATCTTCAGCTTTACATATACAGATTTAAGAATTTATATAGGACACCCTTAGATTAATCAACTGTTGGGGGATATAGCGGATGTTTCATTACTTGTAAAAAACAAAGCTTAAATTGGTATACAAAAATCTAAAAATGCCCGACTGCTTCTTTCGTTATCTAGTTCACTGATGTAATCATTATAGGCAACGCATAAATCAACCATTGAAATTTGGTGACTTATACGTATTTTTTTATTAGCATTCCTTTATCGCGTCATTTTTATTGTCATTATTGCGAGTTTTGAAGTTAGTAGAATACTTAAATCAGATAATAGTGTTTAGCTTATTTTTCGAAATAAATATGAATCGTTTGGGCTTGGCAAAATCAAAAGAGCAAGTCAATGTCAACCCATTTTATGTTGACCTTTAAATCATTATTCATCGTTGAATTGACCCGTCCGGAAATCCTTTTAACATCAACGCGTTTCAGTTTCTTGAAATTAGTGGTAATGTCAATTACTCGAAAATGACTTCACCCAACCTATATTTGTCGAATTGTCGTTTACATGTCAACCTATCGGGACGTTCAATACTTCGATAGTCACGACGTGTTTATTGATGATATTGATCATTACGCAGATTTTCAACAAATTTAACCAGCAAAAATAGATTAAATGTTATTTCATACGAAACTGAAAGCAATCATGGAAACCATACAGCTGATTCAAACACACGCTATAAAAATATGGAGTATTTCTGTGGTTGTTTTTGTATTTTGAAGCCAAATGCGTTTTAATGTTTGAACATCTTTTATTTATAGATGTCTTAATGGAGAAACCTTTCATTAAAATAACTGATCGATTTCAGATAATAGAACTACCTTCCTGCTAAAAGAACATTATTTTACAATAGTCTTGCTTTCTTAACATAGAAAACACAGTATAAACATGGTATATAATGATAATCTGTCCATTTTAAATGGATATATTTCGGAATATCTGAAAGAAATCCATTTAGTTCCCTTCCCTGCAAACTCATGAATATGTTTCATATTTTGACGCGGATAATGCGTTGTAAGTTATGGTGGTATAATGTAAACGTTTTACGGCGTTGTCTTTCGTTGTGGTATTATTAAGGTGTGATATTAATGTTGTTGTGATTTATGACGTTGGGTTGTTTAACTCAAATGAGGTTTGATGTCTATTGTTCTGCTCCAACTGGGATAAACAGGTTAGCGAGTCAACTTTTACTCAATCTGTCTTCGTCCATTTCTTTTCTTTTTTTTTACATTCCCGGTTTTTCCCTAGAATTGAAGGTTTGATTGTTTTTTCTGTCATATTTAAGCATAAATGTTATCAATTTTGAAGAGGAAAGGTCAGGAAGAAGAGAGCCGCTTATTTGGGGTGTGCCTGTGTTTGGGTTAGAATTGATATAGAGGGTTTGAATTTTGATTTTGACCAGATTTTTAGTAAATATTATTAATTTTGAGGCGGAACGATCACGAGGTAGAGAGACGTTAATTCGGGGAATTCCTTGCGAAAAATATTATCTGTACGTTTTCGACGCAAAATTTTGTTATCTTGCTTTTCAGTCGCAAGATTTTTTTATTTTGCCTTTCAATCGCTTTGAACATAATAGTTGGGCTCTTAGCTGAATTAAAGGTTAGAATCCTGGGGAAATTCGACAAAAGTTAGATGCCTAGATTTTGACTTGCTATGGAAAATAGTAGTATAGTGAAACCGAGATTAAAAATTAGATAGTACTAGATATCTTCTCCTGTCCACACCTGACACTTATGAACTTAAATTTACAACTTTACAGAATCATTTTAACATTACAGCACATAAGCCATCAAGTTGACTATTAGGGATACATTGTTTTATTTTCCAATACTCAATGGTGTGCACAAAATCTCTGTTTTGTCGTACTATCCGAACGGCTTGAAGCTTTTCATTGCCATGCCACATTGATCTACGAAAATTTAATTTTCGATTACTTTTTAATTTTAATAGTTTATGCCTATATTTTATTCTATCTTTCAGAAATCTGCAGTTGAACCTAAAGATGAATTCACTGTTTTGCATGCAAACTGTGGCAGCAGAGGCCGCAGCAGATGCTGCCATTTCAAATATACGGAAACAACGAGAACTGGAAATGGAAATTAAAGAGATTGATAAAAAATGGTTGTTTGCCTTGAAACGCATAATAAATGACAGACTCGACCTTCTGAAAGAATTTGACAAAATTGCTAAAGTGAAAGTTAATCGAGATTATTTTAAAAAGGATTTACGAAAAGCTAAATTACATAATTATACTGACCATGTTCGAAATCGTATGAATGAGCAGAAGTATATAAAATCTCATGATAATTTCGATTTTAACGTGGATCCTCTGAGAAAGAATGTGGTAACCCAACCAATGATCATGGAAAGTGACGGAAAGGATGGTAGGGAGGCCATAACATCTACCAGTTTAGACAAAAAGAAAGCAAAACATATACGAGGGCTCTCAGAACTCGAGGTTAAAAAACGTCGGTTTCGAATTCCTAAAGTAAAGAAAAAGACTAAAAAAAGATTGCTAGAAAAGGGATTGCTCCCCCTTCCAAAGCAATCACATATGAAACGCATGTTTATGAATGAGCTAGAAGGTTTCCAGGAAGAAGAAAACGAACATATAGAACACAAAGAAACGTCTATAACAATAAAATATTTCCCTGCTGAAGATGAAGCCGCACCTCAAAGTTTGTTCGAGGTTCCAGAATTTGCCAGAACATACATACCACTCCCTGTTTTGCCTCTAACTCCTGAACCCAGTTTTGTGGAATCCGAGAGAGAAAATTCGTTCGGCCTTCAAGTTCCAAGATCACCCTCAGGTGTTACGCCGAGATTGTTATCACCCATACCTCCCGAACATTTCGAGTCGGGGGCATCACCTTACTTTGGATTTAACGAGAATCCGCTACTAGAATTACCCGAATATTATTATCAAGACGACAATCTAAATATTTCTCCACAACCCCCGTGTTCGCCAGTTCCAGGAATATCATCTCAAGACACCGTTCCAATCGTTTCCCTTCAGCCACCCCATTACCAAACTCCCAAAATATCTGATGTTCCAATTGTTTCTGTCCAGTCGCCTACATCACCAGGTCCGGGCAATAACTTGCACCATGGTCATAAACATCGGCCGCACCTAGAGAAACTCTTGCTTCTACCACCTAAATCACTAGTTCAAGATCCTACTGAACCGCCTTCGCCTCGACCTTCTCAATCATATCTTCCACCACCACCACTATCACCGATTCCACCACACCTGGTGCTCATAAAAGCTTCACGGGAAACACAGAGACAGCTTGAAAAAGCTGCAAAAGAAAAAGAATCTGCTGCAGAAATGAAATTACCACCAATAATTATCGAACGCTCTAAACCCAAATCCAAATCCCCACCAATAGTTATCGAACGCTCTAAACCCAAATCCGTAAAATTCGCAATCCCTGAAAGTTCTACAAAACCGCGTAAAAAAGATCAACCAACTTCGAAACCCGTGTTGAAACCATTGCCAACAATACATGACTTAAAAGTTATAAAACCGATGCAAGCACCTGAAGCTAAGACCCCAGGTGCTGCAAACAGACAAAAAGCGTTTTCTAATTTATCTCGCTCAATGAAACCCACTGGGATACAATATAGAAAATTGTCTGCTGTTGTAGAGGAATAATATGTGTATTTATGGTGAACAATATTCAGCTGGGTCTATTCAGCGTTGACAGCAGTTTCTTTTCCTTTGCTTTATTGCTTGGCGAACTAAAAGATCTCATTTGATTTCACTTTTCTGTAATTTACTGTAAAAAAGCTGGTACTGTTTTTATCTTGTTTCAGCTGATTTTTCCCCCGGTGATACTAGGGTAAATATTGTTAATGATTGATTTAATATTCGTACACTACATACATTTTCTGCAATTTAATGCGATTTATTCTCATAGATGATTAAGAACATATATTTGAGTCGATCGATATAAAGTACAATTTTCTTTTTAGCTATAGAGCTTTGAATCAAGAGAAAGAGAGGGAGAAATGGGGGGGGGGGGGGTAGCCTCCACTCGACACAAACTAGGTCATTTCGTGACTATCATATGGTCTAATTTTATTTCAATAATAAGGGGTCTTTAGCAGTGGTAGGAAATCCGAGGGCCCAGAGAAATCCCACGAGGTTGGACAGGCGACCCTACTCCTTCTCGCGTATATCCGGAGATTCGAAAACACAGCCCCGCTTTGAATCATTAGGCCAATTGTATATACTGATGATTTAGTTAATAAAGGATGAAAATGAAATTGAATTATTATTGAACGGGTTGTGGTTTCTGTCGGTCATCGAGAACCTCGTCCTACCCCGGCTGTATGGTGATATTCGATATTAAAAGAAAAATGATTGGAATACATTTTAACTCAATATTATTGACAGGATTAGGTTACGTGAAATTAAATTTTAAAAATGGCTGGGTATATTGTATGAGTACATGTCGAATCACATATCTTATGTATTCCGTTTTTTTTAAAGGGCGAATGGTTCTTTTCTTTTGGAACGTTAAAATAGACGAAAATCGTTCTAAAAGCACATATTTTAATCTAAACATAAATTATATGTATATCTATATGTATATGGGTACCTTTCGTAAGATTCTTTTCTTTGGGACGTTAAAATATACGAACATCGTTCTAAAAGCACATATTTTAATCTTAATATAATATTATGAATGTATATGTATATGGGTACATTGCGTAAAATTCTTATCTTATGAACGCTAAAATAGACGAAAATAGTTAAAAAAAACATACCCAATCTTAATGTAATATGAATGTATATGTATAGTGATTTATATTCTATATTCTATTTCTAAATATTTATTGTAATTTATAATAAATTATGTTCAGTGAATACTTGAACTGTAAAAATTGAACGACAATTGTTTCCTCTACACGTTTTATTTTGTCGTTTTTGTATCACCAATTACTAATTACTTCCGCACTGTGTGACGACAAAATGATAACTACATCCAGTTTGATTGAAATGGACCAATATATAATCAGATCTACATGTAACTTATTCGCATCTTTTATGTTATAATAGGGGAGTCATGTGGCTGTCTAGTCGCACGGATTGGACGAAAAATTAAGGTGCACGTAAACGATCCATGGACAGTTTGAATTCGATATACGAGTAGGTCATAGTGCCGCTGTCCGGGCTAAATTTTACTCATAGCACACTGTATGGCGTTTACACGTCTTCATTAGCCCGGTTTGGTGCAGAACAGTAGGACTTAAACCCCCATTTTATTTCATTTATATGTTATAATGATTATGATGTGCATACGTATAATAGGCTTTATTAACAAAGGCTGTGCGCAAAGCCCGGGAAAAAAAATATCCTGTGTCTACAGGGTCCGGATTATATGTTATATACATTATGGTGTCGCATCGGAATTAGTTTTTTAAATTTGACCGAAAGGAATATGAACAAAAGACACGGATTTTTACCAGATGGCCAGCTGTTTTGTTTACCTCCTCAAAATGCACAACATCATTTCCATTTGTTCAATTATTATAAATCTCCGGTAAGCATTTACTACATTTTGAACAGTGGATTACTACTCATATGTACTGACCCTTTAAAAACACCCCTAAATAATACAGATACTGAAGTTTACTTTATTAATGACCATGGGCGTTGCTGGTAATTGCATTAGTTTCTATCAGTATCAATTAACTTCACAACTGAAAGACTCTTTAATACGGCCCATATATATTCCTATATTCCATAAACCATTGAATCTAATTGTATTCAATAATCCACAACACTCATCAATGTGTGTTTGTAAGAAGTCTCTTGTGATTAGCTGGGAACTGTTCAAGCTAACAGATTTTGTTTGCTTCTGTTAATGGGTTGATAAATCAATTTGGATACAGCGATATGATAATTACATTTGGAAGAATAGACCAACAAGCTTGATGCGAGTACAGGAAATGGATATGTATGCGTATACAGGTTTCCAGATTTGGACATGGCATGTAATCATGTATACACGTTTTCTATTGGTTGACGAATTTATTGTAAAACACTGTGATGCTTCTACTCTCTAGAACACATACTCCCACTTCTCATTGATTTGAAAAGTTCAAAAACCAAACAATTTCGGGTTTTCAACTGATATATCATTAATACTATCGGGTATCAGGCATTCCCGGATCAGTAGTCACCCCTCTCTGGTTTCCCCTAGTCAGATATGCAGGACGGACGGCCTGACAAGGACAGCCGTCTAGTCGTTCGGATAGGACGAAAAACCGACGTCCCGTGTACACATTGCCGTGCACGTAAAATATCTCTTGGCAGTTGGATTTCGATAAAAGAGTAGGCGGTAGCGCTGCTGCCCAGGCAAAATTTCCCTCATAGCACACTATATAGAGTATTCCCGTCTTCATTTGCCCAGGCCAGAAGCAGAACAGTAGGACGTTAAACCCAATTTTATTTCATTTCTCACGCAGAATACCCGATAATACACAAAGGCTCACGAATGTTTTGACTCACCCCTTAGTGATGTTATCGTAATTACACTTCTTGCTAAATATTGTGCCGTTGGTTTGAAGCAGTCGATGACCCTCGGAGTCACCAGTCCACCATATTGCCATTATATAAGATTCAAAACTATCGTAGTACACAGCTTTGTATGGTCTTGGGGATATTTGATATTATGTTGCACAGAACACAAAGTGAACTTTTATTAAAAATAGTCATTCAAAAACTGATACATATTACAATTAAAATGTTTGTATAACACTTGAACATGAAATGGGTGTTGATATTGTGGTCATAACGTGAACTAGAGATGAAAACATGCACAATTGGGACCTTGATGTGACACAGTTTTAAGACATTAATAGATAACAGTTGAGAAAAGTATTTGAATTCGTTGGCATTGTTATTAGAACAAAACTTCACACACACACACATACAAACACACATACCCAGGCGTACCCGTGGGTAAAGCGTACAATTTGTGCTACCAAATAACCATTATTTGCCCTAAACTGTAAACAAACATTTTCTCCAAAACATCTGGCCCAAATAGAGAAAGTTGGATCCCATATACATATCATATATCTTTCTTAACTATAAGTCACTTGTTTGCACTGATGACATATCAAGTTGAAGTCCGCGTTTTTGAAGATATTCTTGAAAATCAGCCACGCCCTTCTCTTCGTTTTCTAGAGCTGTCAATGATACATTATAACGTTCATCTGTTAAATTATCTAAACTGGCACCAGAACTTACAGAACTATGACTTATACCACACCCTGATCTGTTTGGAGAATTTGTATTAACTGAATCGAAATATCGGCGGGCCTTTTCTCTCGTTGGAGAAAGATCTTTATTCAGTAGACTGTCTTTGCTTTTGGCGTACGCGTTATGAAGAACTAGAGGTTCACAAACGGAAGAACCGTTACTTGATTTTTTGTGATATTTTGATTTAAAATTAATATCTTTACTACAATGACTCGGTGATATTGAACACTCTAAAGTATACATATCATCAAATTCGTGACTATCTGAAAAACTTTTATCAGCCTCTTTTGGAGAAATCTCATCTTCCCAATCTAAAAGCGGATACGTTTCTGGAGTGGATGGATCCCTAGAGCGGATTTGGTCGGAATTAATGACATTCCGATTGCTCTTACTATGAGAGTTTGTGGGTAAAAAGTCACCTAAATATTTTGAGTCATGTTGGGCTTGAGCAGGTGGGTTTTGGATGATTCTTGGGCATCGCTTGCTAATAGGTGAGGTGTAGGGAGACCTGATGCGTCTCCTGCATGTTGGTTCTAAAGTCATAAACACATTATAATCAGTTTGGCACTGAGAATCTTTCATAGATTTGTTTGAATATCTATTTGGTCTTTCACACAAACTCGTTTCCTTTTCCTCGTATTCAGGAAACTGTTCACAAAACTCGGCAATATCCTCTTCAACCGATTTCCGGTTGGCTGCTTCAGACGAAAACCTTCCTGGTTTCTTTGGAGTACTATTTGGCTCAAGTTCCAGAATCGGACTTGGCCGCTGGTTTGATATTAAATGATGGTTGACGTAGGGTGTTTCCTTACTTTCCGGGAAACATGTCCTTTTCATAACTGATTTTAGGCTCTTTTCGTCCAGTGATTTATTCTTCCATTTATCACGTGGTCTGGTGATGTCACTTTTAAAATATCCATCATAACGTAAATCTCTGTAAATAGAATATAAATAGATTTTAATATACAATAGAACTAAATCATGGAAAGAAACTCATTATAAAATCTACAAAGATGTTCGATAAACTGTCATTATCTTAACCCGTGGAATAATAATGGATCTCAATATCGAGCGAGCGGACATGCACTGTCAGATATATTATCCTTGGTATTCCGAGTCTGTTTCATAGAGGTACTGCGAATAACTCTGTATAAGATGACCGACCGTTATAAGTTCAAATTATGCCTTCTATATGTGACGTCATATTACAAGATGTAGATCTTTGGCTCGATGGCGCGTGTTTTCTTTACATAACGTAAACTGGTCGGGGCAGAATGATGCCTTTTATTCATTTGATATAACCATTTACACTAAATAGGAACTATCTTTTATCCAGATATACTTCAAACGCCTTTATTTATTTAATTTAAAGAAGGACAAAAATTAATATTGCGAGCTAATTAACCCGCGTCGATGTTGATTGTAGCGACCGAGTGAATATTCACTGCTGATCAATGTTTTACGAGTAGGCCAATTGACGTGCTATAAAAAAAAACAACATTGACTTTTAACAGTTTCCATGTCACCTGGAACCATTATTTTCTTCATGCATGTGGGTCAAGCTATCCTTTCTGCTTGTACAGAGTTTTACTGGACGCGGCTTAGTAGGACAAACGACCCCGAGAGGAATGCCCCCGGATAATCGAAACAGACCAATATAACCGTATCGTATGGACTTAAGATATGTTTGCACAATCCATATTTGGTTTTAAAAATTACGTGTACTTAAAAAAATTATAATTGCAAATACTCTGAAAATGTTTAATTAATTGCTGTAGCCATAAATATTCAAATGTTCTCATTTTTAATTAGTGAGTTTTCGTATGTAATTTAATTTTGAATATCACAGTGGGACACCTGGACGAAATACGAATTTTGTCCCTGGACAAGTTGTCTGGAAGTAATTGTCAACGGCTGAAAGAACTTTTGAAGCTGGATATAAGTGACAAGAAGGTGATCAATATCAAACCATACCCCTCCCTTCGGTTGCGTAATTACGTTAATATTTGATTTTATATTATTTGAATCACAGTTCTCTGCCATGGATATGTTTTTGAAAAAAAACCCAAGCAAAGATATTTTCGAATGTATTTGTGTAAATTAGTCAAATCAGTTATTTTGGTATCCCCTCCCACCCGATATAAAGATAACGACTAGTATACATTGATTTCCAACTTAATATTTACGGGTATAACAGGGTCAATGGTATGAAACTCAATAATAAACGCTAATACAACAAGATATAGATATATCAGTATATAGATTACAGGAGACTGGAAGAAGGCGATAAGTTCCGGCCTAGTTCATTAATTTGGTAAGTATACTGTAGATTTTTTATTGTAGATACATGAATCACCGTCTCTAGACATGATTTTAGCGTAGACTCTATTGATCCAACCATGTTATACGTTCATCACTTTAAAATCAATTTGATTAGTCTTTCGTATTAACATTATCACAGACCAAATACTTTACTGTACAGAGGAATAATAGAATGCTCTTATTCACCCTAGAAACCGCACCAAAGATTATTTATGTAATATAATATCCGGAAATCAGACCTCTTTTCATTTTCATCCTGATTTTTCCCTACTAATCCAATAACCAACGAAGTATAGATTCCGAAGCATGTTTTGTTTAAAAATTTCTAAGTGTGACCAGGAAACACGTGACCGAAATAATGATTGCTATTACATAAAACCAAGATCCAGAACCCAAGAGTTCAACTACTTTCAAGGGAGATTGCGCATCTAGACGAACCAGACAGTGTAAATTTTTTTTTTTTGTTATTCACGAATAATGCCCTGTTTCATTTTTTGCGAACAACGATTACGGACCTGTTTCGTTAATGGCAACTACCAAATAGCGAAACACGAATCAACTTTACACCGCCGAAAAAAGCATAAAGTCAATAGTTGCGCCACCAAAACTATGCTTTCTACCCTGTTAAAACCCAATAAAGTCATTAGAGCGGATATGGACAGTGTAGTAATTGTGGTGACTATTTAGACCCAAGACAATAATTTTTCATAACGCCCCCCCCCCCACCAAAAAAACCCACCAAAACCCACACATAGCACACACACACACATATATATATATGAAGACTCCAGGGGAAAAACTGGTGATGTCATGTTTTTTGACTCTTGAGTAAATGGATTTGTCAAGTTTAAACACTCATATCTTCAGTTTGGAAGAGTTTGTTTTTAAACATTGCAAGTTTTTATGAAGAATAATGCATCTAGTGAGAACATTTAATTTAGTACACACTCCCATAGCGTTCCTATGAGGTATTTTGGGCATTTGATTTGACTGACCATGGTTTCGAAATCACCAGTTTTTCCCTTGAAATGTTGTACTTCACCCTCTATGCTTCCTTAATTCATTTTCAGTACCCAATTGAAGTCTGTGTTTGATAGAGGCAATACTCAGCCGCCTCTACAATTTTGACCTCTCACTGGTCACATGATTTTGGACAGCACCAGTTTTTCCCTTTTATGCCTTTCAAAAAACCCTCTGTAGAACGCGACATACCCAGTTGTTTCATACATTATTTATCGAAAGAAAGAAGGGACAGAGAAGTGAAACCAGGGAAAGTAATCGAACAAAAACATAAATGTGGACATCACCAGTTTTTCCCCCGTGGTCTTCATATATATTACATTGTCTGCCTATCTTCTATCCAATCTGATTAAAATCAAATGCTTTTTAATTCTTTTTTTTTGTTTTATATTCTGTATTTTATATTTACCAGACAGAACGAAATAAAGATTTAAATAGAAATGAGATTTACATTTATGGGGGCATTTCGGGAGATACTTACTTGTATTCCAAACTATCTGCAGACGGCATCGACTTTGAACCGATATGGCATCGCACATCTTTGGATGTCGTGAATGCCCCTCTAGTATTTTTTTCTGGTGCCCATATTATAATATAAACCTTCGGGCAAAATAGGAGTACCAGCGTAACCACGGCACTTAAAGTGATTGATATACACATAGTGACACTTTTACTCTCGCCACCAAAGTAAATAGGGAAAAATCCTGACCAAATAACACACGTCGTGTACATTGTAAAACCTATAAATTTGGCCTCATTAAAGTTTTCTGGTAAGTTTCTGGTTTTGATTGCGTATAAAGTACACATGAAGATAAGCAACAGATCAAAGCCAAGCGGTACAATCACTCCCAGGGTTGTTGTGTTGCAGACTAATCGAACTCTCTTTGGTGCTGGATAATCAAATTTAGAGTCTGCTGGTTCTATAATCAACATAATGGTTATTATGGCGCTTTCTACACCAATTATGATGCCTGTTATAACCACCTGCGCTGAAGCACTCATAAAGCGCGGTTTCTTAGTCATAATCTTCTTACTGCCTTCCAGAATCCTTGCGATTCTGTTTGTTTTTGTCACAAGAGCCCCATACATCAATGAAAAAGCTAATCCGGGTAATATTCTGGACAAATAGCACGTGACTATGGAAGGCTTCGCCACTATGACGAAATTAGAACAACAGGCCACGATTATTCCAAATAAAATAATGTAACTAAGTTCCCGCGTAGAGGCCTTGACAACAGGTGTATTATTATGGCGGATGAACACACTGCCGATCCAACAAGTAACTAAAATTCCCACACAAGCCATTGTCATGGCAACTATAGCCTCTGAATCATGCCAACTAGTAAATTCTATAGGAATTTCTTCGCACTCTGAAAGAAAGTTAAAGAGCAATTAATTAATAGAACAATAAGCCAGATCGTTCACATATAAATTAGTTGGAAGTTCAAAATAGGTACTGTTGGTATTATATAATTAAGCACATTCAGCTAAAAAAAAAAGAAACGTTCTGAACAATGGACTTTTCCATATTACACGTTAGAAAAAAAGATTACACAGAGACGTCAAGACCATACATACATGTTTTTTTGAATTAAAACCTCGTTGCTCACAAATTATTGAAATTGGTCAAGTCTAATTCTATCATACACCATGGCCATTTAAATTTTTTATTGATTTCACATCGCCATAATGTTTATACAAGCTAGCCCCTTCTTCATAAAGATGCTTATACTCAGATGTGCTCAAGTTAATCATAGTCAGACATTAAAACAGTATATAGTTTTAAAATTTGAAATATATGTGAACAATCTGGCTTCGATGACTCAAATGGAACTTCTTTCAACTTTTAAAATGAATGCCGGGGGCATGTTAATGTTTCATATGAACTGTTTTTCAAGGTTGGCTATTTCTGCCATGAAATTGAATTTTCCTGAGTACTGTTCAATTTACATACACGGGAAGCTAATGAGACCAATATCAAAAGAAATCTAAGTAGTGGCAGAACAATGTATGCATGTTTAATAATTGGACTAATTTCAGGTGGTATACAAGATACCACTTGAGACAAATGAAGACCGGTGTTGTTTATGGATATTAGATTATAGGACTCACTAATTCAACCAGTCCAGTTTTGAGTAGGACTTGAAAAATGAATTATTCATTTCTTAGAAACCGTATAAAACGTATAAATTTTATTTGCTTTGAAAGGAATGTCTCTGGCAAAGCATTATCCAGAATACTGTGGATTTATTTTGTTTAATAATGATTGTTGATGAAATTTTACATTGGAGATTCACTTTTTAAACAATAATTTGGATATTACTATCATGTTAACGGATAATTTCCATTGTAAAAAGAATTAGAAATTCGCTTTAATTTTATAAAATTTAACGTCCAAACAAACTAAGGATCATTTTGAATCGCAAGACCCTCTTACCACTTTACCCCTCCGAAAACAACATGCCGTTAGTTTGAGCCACCCAAACGTATTTGTTATGAATCTAGTATAAATAGCTTTTGCCTTTTCATTCTCATATCGGTACAAGCTACTTTTAGATGTAATAACAGATATAAAGAAATGTATTACGCAATTGATTGATCATGTGGATAATTGGTATTTCAAGAATTACATTGTATTTTATTCCGGTCTCGTAAGCTGAACTAAGACTAGCTTCTTATTATAGAAATCATTCTGGTAATTTTTTTTATTAAAACTATAATATACTGTGGTAGTACCGTATCATTTTCTGTATCTATGACCTCATAAAACTATGAGTCCTATTTATAAATCTTTATATGAATTATAAGATATCATGAAGACGCCTACGTTTTGAACCCGAAGTTTCTTTTAACTTAGCGTGTGTTTCTATTTATGTTTTTCTCTTCTGAAAACATACGTCACTTGTAGATTGTATCCCCACTTTTGTAACATGCACAATTACGCAATAATCATTCATTATAAATTTTATCATAAAATACAGAACAATACAGTACAAAATAAATAGCGCAATTAAAACCCGTTTCTGTAAGTCCCAAGGTCACAAATATCGTGAGAAAGATTTTTAACTCCAACGGACCGAATATTGCAAAATCCTGTTATAACGGAAGAAACTGCCTGGGTCATTAATTGCCCATTCCATCATTAAATATTATACCAAATACAAAATAAATGATACCCTGGTTATTATGTAGTCATTTGAAAATCAATGCAATTAATTCAAATTATATTTGACTGACTTACCCGATAAGTTAAAATTTGGCCACCATCCCAGATCACACGGTGTACAGGTACTGTTATCAGTTACAATCTGATTATCTTTACATGGTATACATACCCAGCAACACGATGAACCTTTTACTTCCTAATAAATTAAATCATCTTTTAATTGAGGTTTAAACCGAGAGAACACAAGGAACATAAATCTACAATACGTATATTGAGTTATCTTTTTTTCAGATATAGTAATTTATTTGCAATGACAAACATCATAAATAATGATATACTGGGCGATTTTGCAATTCCAATAACGTATATTATAAATTCCATTGTATTATTGCTTTGTTTATTCTAAATAATGTAGAACACTAGACCAACAGTTTAATTTGTTTTGTATTGTAATGTTTCATTTATACATTATTTATAAAAAGACCCCATCAAAATAAAAAAAATATAACGTTTTGTGGTATTATATGAAATCAATTTCTCATTAAATGGAAATGTCATTTATGCTATTTCAACGTGGGTGTTCAACGCTGTAATAATATCAATAATATTCATGTATCGTAATTAAACAGCATAGTAAACGCTAGTTAACTGTTACATAGTATTTACTGACCTTGACGTGACCTTTAGGGCATGGTTTACTACAAATAGATTCTGGTTCTCTGCGATCAGTATTCTCAGACCCAGGCCAGTGGATTTTGCTACTATTTAAGCTTAATGTGCCTGTCATCCACGTGCCTACGCTGACGTAGTTGTAAGTGACGTTGCCATCCGGATGATACTGTGGTTGGTAATTAACTATTTCATACCTTTAATAATAATCATATAGAGTAATTCTGGAATACGATCTACTTAATAGCCAAGTATCCTAATTGAGTCTGGTCCTTGAAACACATGAACCGGAATCAAAAATATCAGGCCATTTTTTTTAAAAATATTTCTCTGTAATCACAACTGTCTTCTAGTCTGGTTTACCCTTATCGGTTGTGCAGGACACTGGTGTTATTAGTTGTTCGGACAAGACGAACAATCATGTAGGGCGTTCACAGCGGGGTCTACGAAACCGCCTTTGTTTTCCCGGTTGGTGCACAAAAATAAGACATTTCCACGAGCAGGGATATTGGCTGCCAATGTGTGTTAGATCTTTTTTTGACAAAACTATAACTTTAAAGCATATAATTCTCTAGTGCATTGGGGGATACTTTAAGAATCTAATATGGTTTCGAAAGGACGAGGATCAAATTATATGGACTTATATACATACCTTCCTGGAGGATTTCCATGATCATCAAAATGAACGGCTTCTCCACTGTAACTGTTAAATGTAACGTTAAGTAAGTAGTCGAGATACAAACTGCCATTAATTGGTCTCATGGCATCACATAGTCCTGGTTTACCATCACACAATTGTTGGTGCATGTTATGTAAGGCATAAGCCATGGTATACACAGCATTTGCTACAAAACCTAATTTAGAATCCTGTTTACTGTTAGCCAAGTTGGAATCAGCTGAAAATACAATAGATTAAAGTTATGTTTGTGTATGTTCTACATTTCAGTCTGTTTAGTGGCCAATTTGATGATTGACAATTGAAGTTTCCGAAAACTGGGAACAAATTAACAAAAAGAGGTGGTTATCACCCACCCCACCCCAGTACCCCTTCTATCCAAATAACCCTAAAATTCGTGTGGAAGAGTCAAACACTTCAGATTTAATTAATCGCAATGCTGCCAATACAATACAGGCAGTTCCAGTTCTACCCAACTTTTGTATGGTCATATAATATATACATACATGTAATAATATGTAATAAACTACTACAATTACTACGAAACCATATCATAGTGCTCGACGATACAAGAGACAAACACTGTTTAAAATCTCTACCTACCTACTAGAATAAAAAACCATCGGTGGTCAATATTGCTATCACTGTATATGTCACTAATATGTTTTTGGGGGGAAATGATATCGACAATAAAAGAATCCATCTAATATATTATCTCGGTAGAAATAGCCTTCCGACATAAGCAATCACCATAATCTTTTTTTTTTAATATAAAAAAAAATATATTTCCGTTCTCAAAATATTTGTCTATAACTACACCCGGCTTTATAGCAATCCTGAATCAAATCTAAATAATAATTGAGGAGATTATATCAGTGATGGGTCTTTTAATGGCTGGTTATCCTAGGTGATTGAGTAATGTGGAAATAATAGGAATAAAACTAGATTACATCACCCAGAAGCTAGAACCGAATTCATCAAGCTATTTAACCCCCCTAATAACCTAAGATGGATTACTAATCACAAACACTATTAGTCTTCAATCTGGTCAATTCAACGTATTGACATAAGCAATAACGGTTCTATTATAAGCAGTTCCACGTTCGGCTAAGTCTTATTCCAGGAACTAAAGCAAACATTTGTCTGCTATTGACAGAAACATTGTGCTGCTGACTGTCTGAAGGTCAAAGATCATCACCTGTTACAGAATTGCTGATCCCAGTGGAATAATCACACTTAAATATCTATACTTTTGGTATTCGAAAACGATTTTTGTTAATATATTAATTACGTTAAACACAGAGTTCGTCATTTTTCACCAAAAAAGAGAACGTTTGCTGATCACTAAAGATCCGTTATAAATGAATAGTTGGACTACATCGTTATTATGTGGATATTAGCGTATTATATACGAAGAGCCCATAAACTGTAGATCTGCTAGACAAATTAATTTTATTTCAATAATTCGCTTGGGCGTAAGGGTCTTTAGCAGTGGGAGGAAACCAGAGGACTCAGAGAAAACCCACGAGGTTGGGCAGGCGACCTAACTCCTTGCCACGTACAACCGGGGATTCGAAACCACGCCAGTTGACTCATTGACAGACTTTTTGATACAGCGCGCGCACGAAAACCATTCAGCCATCCACCCCCATCCCCTTTTAATAAGGATTTCTGATAATTGCTGATAATCACATAGACACATTTTGTGGGCGCTCTTATGGCTGTATGGTTTGATTGAATTAAAATGGATACACACTGTTTATGCCCATAACGTGCAGAAGCCTAATGCAATAACGCGAAAAGCTATCATCTGATTACCAGTCTTGTGTAGGAAGAAATAGAAGCCTCTCAAATCCTAATTATTTCATGGGTTGAAATTATAAAATCTTAATCATTTCTGAAAATTAGTTCATGCAGTGGACATACACTAAAAAAGCTCTCCTACAGATTCTTCACCGCCACTGCTCATAATGTATCTTAAAGAGGGTGTACCACCCAATTCTTTTCATTCATAGAATAATAATAATAATTATATAAATATTTTGTAAGAAACGCGTGAATTTTAGTAAGCTTGTAGATAAACAACAACAATTATCCAAACAAAATTAGTGAACTTAAGGCAAAGCCAATTTGTGTCATACGAAATATATTGCATCGTCTCTTTATACACGCAACACGGAATTAATCGGAAAAGACTTACAACACTCTATTCTAAAAGGAGAAAGGGGAGTTAATGTAATTACTGCAGAAAAAATAAATTGAATAAACTAGTATGTCTGTTTCTCTCATCAAGGAAGGTTGCCTTTGTTAATCTCAATTATAAAATAATTACTCAAAATAAGAATTAAATCCAATTCGATTATCTTCATGGATAGCATTGACTGGGGGGTTGTCAAGGGGGATAGAATTATTGACCAATGATTAAAGACTTTACATCCAGACCTTAAGGAGATAAAGATGCTGGTGGTGGAGAAAGATAAAATGAAAGTGTCAATAAAATAAAGTTGGTTTTACCATAAATCAAGTGAGTTATGATAAAGTTGATATCTTCAGTCGGGTTATTTAATACCTCTATAGCTGTCAAGCTATGTTTGGTGATTAAGGCGGAATATAGGTTAATAAATGTGTGCTAATGGGTCTAACAAGTCAGCATGATTGACAAGAACTCGGACCAAACTTACAACGATCACGATAAAATCAAGAAAACAGGGACCTTAGATATTATTTTCTTGTAACCAAGCTATTATTTCAAACTTTTACAGTATACTCTAAAGTCTAAAGATTTGGGAGAGAGAGAAATTGGTTTTAACATCAATTAGACAAACTAGGTCATTTCGGGGCTAGAATATGGTTCAATTTTATTTCCATTATTCGTTTGCGCGTGGAGGATACCGGAGTACCCAGAGAAAACTATGAGGTGGGACAACCGGGAAATCGAAACCGCGCCAAATCACTTAATGACAGACCTTTTGATACAACTCGCACACGCTAACCATTCAGTCGTCCAGTCCCTCCTCACACACACCTAAAGATTTGGGCCATTGTTTTACTTTTAAATCTGTAGTCTTATATTTAATATGGTGTAATTGTTTACAACACACAACGCACATTATTGCTACAGCAAGTAAACCTGTTTCTATTAATAAAAAGTTAATATATAGCAAAGGCTGTTTCTGATACTTTTAGACCAGAAATCTAACATGATTCAATGGTCAGAATGGCAGAAGTGAACGTTAAGCCACACAAACAAACATCGTACGACCAGAACTCGAGAGATATATTGTTTTTTCCCCTTGATATTATCCGCAATCGATGATAATGTAAATACGACGCCAAACCTCAAAGGGTAAATATCCAATTTGTTTATTATAGCAAGTTTAATATTTCATTACATATCTACTTTTCGTATAAATATCAGTACAAATTTGTTATTTTTTTTACAGCTCTGAATGATAATATTTTAAACAACGATGTAAAAAATATAATATTCGTGCCTCCTTTGAATTAACTAAGAATCAAAAGGAAACCGTACACATATTTGTAATTAACTCTCAACATATTTCACTCAGTTATCGTAAGATCCCTTAGAATCGGATTCGCGGTTATTTCATTTCAGAGCAAACATAAATCATGCTATTTAATACATCATTTTTACGCAACAATGCTCTTACATGTTACATATAGACGTTTCATGCCACTTGCGATAAAATATTATATTTTAGAACCTATATAATGGCACTGAGCTAGACCGAAGATGAGTAAATGGGTTCTAACATTGTGCGCATTTGTGCATTTTGCTAATAAATTCAATGCCATAGGCAATAAAATGTCTTATTAAAATGTCTCATTGCTTCACATAAAAGGATCCTTTAGACATTGAACGGAAAATGGGCATAAACGTATTTCAAGCAATGATAATGCCAATCTTGACACCTAAAGTTGATTCGATCCAAACAGGAAACTAGGAAAATCAGTGCTAGGACTGTTACCAGATGGCCATAAAGAATGGCTACAAAATATAATAGAAGAATTAGATGTACGTCATGGCCATAACCACATCAAATGTCATAGACATAATGAAATAATAGACCCCGTCTAAACGTCTCTTTTTTAAAATGAGTTTGCATTATCGCGTCTTTCGGTTTTAATTTTAAAATTGAACATCTCGTCCGCCTTTTTCATTACTTCTTAAAGGTTAAAGTACTGCTCAGAATGACACGACCTGGTAATTTAAACATGTTTCAATAAGACTAGACCTGATAAAAAGTCACCCATTGTCACTTTACGCAACGCAACTTCTTTAAAAGTTTACAAGCTCTTGAATTTTAGTTCATAACATAATCTTTGATAAGTATTAATATAATATATTTGGTTTGTTTGTATTTAGGTTTTTTTTGTGTTACATGTTTTTCTCAAAACTATAGTGTTCGTTTTGGTTGGGAAATTGTTTTTATAACTCCATATAATTATCAATGTACTATACTTAAATGGTATATTTACGTATATTTGAGAGTTCATACGTCCTTAACTAGTTTTAATATATAATATTTGCGTACATCTTAGAGTTCGTGTGTGGGTATTTATGCTTTACATAATTATCAATTGTATATTTGCATAATAACATAATATGATCATGTCTACACCCCCCACCCCGCTTTGTCTTTAATCGAGTTCAAAGTACAATGTCTACTTCCTACCGACCTTCTAATCACCTATGGGGATTCCTGTTAATGAACAATCTAGTTAATGTTAACATGTGTGTTCTGACTCCAGTTATCCACATATTCCTTTTTAATCTGAACGTTAGATGCATCTCCCTTGAGATATCTAAAATAACGTATAAAACTATAATTTTGTTTTATCAAACAATTTGTTCTATATTTTGATTGATTTATTTCTCTGAAATTAACTCCTGTATCACCAAGAGCCAAACATCAATACTGCCCTTTCATGTATTTAGCACTAAGATATTAACCTTAAATGCTTCCATTCCGTTCAAATTTCTTTGAGATGGTCGTAATTTGTCTTTTCATATCAAGTCATTAGAAACCTCATTTTGGTCTTAATAAAAGCATGCTATAAAAAGCAAAGATCCGCACTAAATCACTTATGTGCAAAACAAGGTTAGGTTTGTCTTTTGAATCTGTAAATTATCGTTCCGTTTTATATTCAATTAACGCGTGAAGAACGTTTTGTTTTACATGTAAAGCATCACAAAGGGTTTTTTTTATCTTGAAACAAAAATCCCAGAAGTAATCAAATGTGCAATAAGTACAGTTGTAAAATATCCGACAAAGAAATATTAATGAAGATAGAATAAAATGTGCTGCTAAATCTTATGATTGAATTTAGATAATGCGTGGGATTATAAAAATCTACACATGGATGACACGGTACTTGTACCCTGAAGAGGATTCAAATGTTATAGACCTACTCATGTTTCCTATTCACAAAGATATATTCATTTCTAAGAAGAAATGGTTCTAGTATTCCAGTAAACCTGGCCTTCAATTGACAAGAATTATCACGAACGTTACCTTTGTGTTACAGGGACACGACGACTTTTAATGTGCTGGATGGGAAGTAACATACCGGGATAATATTTTATAAAAACAAAAATTAAAAAAAACATAATCACTTTCACCAAGACCATGTTCTAAATCCCTCTCTCGCCCAATTTCAGGAAATGTAAGCATAAGATATTTTCCACGAGCGATGTTATTAAACTTTTTAAAAACATTTCGGCGGTGCCTTGGTTGAGTTATCTTACATACAAACTATTTTGAAAATATCTGATGTAGCTATATAGTTAGACCATGGAAAATATTATTAGCAAGATGTTCTCAAAGTGCCAATTATGTATGGTTTAATGGTCGAGAGCGAGACGCAAAGTTTTTAAGTCGAGACCTTTTAACAACGTAAAATACAGAGACTATCCCGCACGTGTTTTTCAATGAAATACGTCACGCGAGTCCATTATTTCATCTTGTAAAGACAATGTGCGACTGGCAAGTTACAGGTACATTATTGGAAATAATGGTACCTGAACATCAAAGGATGACGTCACATCTGTATTTTAAGCCCCCCCCCCCCAACGACCATGTTACATAAAAAAGGTGATATTAACAGGAAATATAACCCACGTTTGAATTTATATGGCGCAAAACGTCTACTTACCCGAACACATTTTATTATATCGGGTATCAGTATCATCTCCAGCGTTTAATCTACATACAAATCGTTCCTGCCAAAATTCTTTAAACCACGGATTCCTGGTATTATTTTCTGGATACAGACTAGAATAATAGTCATCGAAGTCATTTAATTGTGGAGAGTAGAGTTTTATAGAGATACCTCCGGCGGCTTCTTCCTCTACACCTTCAACAACATCGGGGCGATTACCCCAACCATCACTAAAATTATAAAAAATATATATTTTAAATTGTAAAAGTTATTCGAAACATCAGTAACAAAAAACATAAACAACTAGTAGCACGATATTATAAACTATACAGTTTTATCACTCTCTATCAGATAGAATCAAGATTTTCTTGTCCCAAAGCATTGGCCGATGAAATTGATTAGCTCTCTGCTTAGCTTTAGCTCAAAATATTAATTATTGAACTCAGTCAAGACATTCACCTAATGAACATCTACATCAAGTTTAAAAATTCTTCCTCAATTAAAATCAGCGTTATTATATTATGTTCCAAAGTCTTGACCAATCAAATTGCTTATCGCTCCTTAGCCTAAGCAGAACATTATCAACATCGAACTTAGTCAAGGTAATATTATCATGAATCTATAATTGGAGTTCCATCGCTCCCACGTCATAAAAACCAAAGTTATCGTGCTCCAAAGCATCAATCAATCAGATTGCTTATCTCTGCTTACCGTAAGGAGGCAATGGTCATCATAAAAATCCACCAATGCATTCACATATTGAACGCCTACCCTAAGTTTGAACATGCTACCTCAATTAGAAGGAGAGTTATTGTGTTCAAAACATAGTCTTGATCAATCAAATTGCTAATCGCTCTGCTTAAAATAAATGTTCATTATCGAACTTAGTCACGGTATTGATGCAATGAAACTATACACCAAGTTTCAGCACCCTTGTATAATAAGGGGGGGGGGGGTCACGGTGGCTAAGTGGAAGTCGGCTGCATTGGCTGAGAAAGTCCATCCAGATTTCAGTGATGTAGCACGGGGGGCCTGACAAGGACAGTTGTCTAGTCGACGAAAACCCGAGGTCCCGTGTACACATTAGCGTGCACGTAAAATAACCCTTGCCAGTTTGAATTCGATATAAGAGTAGTCCGCACTGCCGCTGTCCAGGCAAAATTTCACTGGTGTGCACGTAAAAGATCCCTTGGCAGTTTGAATTCGATATAAGAGTAGCCCGTAGCGCAAAATTTAACTCACAACACACTGTATGGCGTTTTCCCGTCATCATTTGCTCTTATAATATAAAGACCATAACCTACCTCGACACCTACTACTAATCAGATTGCTGATATCTGAGATTCAAATAAATATTAGCCTAGAAACTACTATGTCGACAGAACGCAGTTTCAGACCGTGTTTGATTTACTGATCATTTTTTTCAATAGTTATCGGTTTTGTGATGTAACGAAAGACATTTTATTTTTACATAAATAAAATAAAACCGGAAGCAAGCCAGGAATTCTGAAAACGAACGAGGGACGAAATATTTGATAATGATAAAGCATTGATTTATCTTTGAACCAAAGTAAGGGTTCGACTAATAACAACAACGCTAAAGTAGCATCATTGGAAATGTTTCGATCGTAATTTTCACCTCATTGGTGTTGTAATCGCGTATATATTTAAAGCGCAGCTAAACCGGTTTGGTTAAGTCAAAGAAAAGCAACAAATTGGGTTGCTCTGTATTGTTATGGTTGGGCAAGCTGTACATGATTACCGTTTCAAATATTAGGCGAATGTCGTAATGTATATTTCAGTGTATATAGGACCTTCAATGTCGACAGTGGATCAGTTATATCTCAACATTGTCTTTATCGATACTAATAGAATTCAAAACGAAGACAGATTGTCAATCCATCAAACTCATCTATACGTAGTGTCTACCAAAATCAAAGAGATCGGGAAATTTTAAACAGGCATTTAGTAGTTAAACTGGGTATGCACTGGACACTAGATAAAGGCTGTAGAACCACATTGAAACCTCTCCCAACAATAAACTCAATGACTTATGTCCCGTATATAATTAGATACTAGTTATTTGCAAATAGTTAGTTATCATCTCTCAACAATGAGAGAGAGAGAGAGAGAGAGAGAGAGAGAGAGAGGGGGGGGTGACGTCCTCTCGACACAAACTAGGTCATTTCGGGACTAACATATGGTTTAATTTTATTTCAATATTTCGCTTGGGCGTAGGGGTCTTTAGTAGTGAGAGGAAAACGGATGACCCACAGAAAACCCACGAGGCTGGACAGGCGAGCCTACACCTTGTCACGTACAACCGGAGATTCGAAACCATGCCAGTTGGCTCAATGACAGGCTTTATGATACAGCGCATTCTGGGTGTGTTAATACAGTTTGGTGTGTTTGGGTTGTGCGGGGTGATTAGTTGGAGAAATTAATGTGTTTACTAAAGTTATCTATATTAGGAAGTTTTGGTTGCGCTGAGGTTTTTTTGTTGGATAAATTAATTTGTTTACTTAAATAGAATATGTTTTACAATTAATTACCAGTTTGTATCTTCGTTGCGTGTTTGGTGATATAACTACGAAGTATACAATGGGCTTGATGTCAGTATATTACTGTAATTATTACAACAAGTCTGGCATTAAAGACTGACATATGTCACTCTTAGCACGAAAATACACTACATACATGTCATGATATCTGGCGTTAAGATCGTCAGTCGGTTATTTAGCCACGTCAAATAGACCAGCGCAGTAATACCATGGTGGTATTTCTCGAAAATGTAATAAAAAGAAATGAGGATTTAAAGGCGGACATTGGCTACGATGAACATTTTTCCTGGTCAGCTGCGTTTCGTCCTAAACTTCAACTGTTTTATGTGTACACCAACGACTATATACACGCTATACAGTGTGCTACGAGGATAATTTTGCCTGGTCAGCGGGAGCGGCACTTCGTCCTAATCTTCAACTGTTAAGGGTTATTTCTTTAAGTGTACACATGGATGGGCCTTGGTTGATCGTTCCATTTGAATGATTACACGCCCTGCATTCTGTACCACACACATTGAGAAACCCAGGCTGGAAATTCTCTAGGAAAATTTCTCAGCCAGGACCTCCGGGTTATTGAGTCAGTGTCATAGCTACCCAATGAATCATTGTGGCCCCCTTTATCACCTATGTTAATCTATAGATACAACTAAGTCAAATCTATACTGATTTATAGAGTAAGCTTTGTAATTTTACGAACAGTAATAAATTAGGAAATATGCTAATGACTAAATGTATTAATCGAAGAGTCGATGTTTCCAGTGTGACAGTAAGAGCCAAAAGTTATTAACGGCTTTACCAGGAATGGTTATAAAATACCAGCACAGAATCATGTCAAGAAACGTCTTATACTTCCTTCATTAACAGACAGTCCAAATTATAGCACGTCTTTGATAACAATTTTAAGGAGATTCCACAAAGGCATCAAGTCTTTCACGAATTTTGATGGGAATGCAATAAAAAAAGAGCTATAGATCCATCTACACAATAATGTTTCCAGTATCGAATATCAATTCAAAGGATATTGAATAATACGTTAACCTGTATCGAAAAGCTATTACACGTTCTTTTCTCTTTCTAATACTCATTCAAAACATATCGAACAATAATAATTAGTATGGGAAGATTGTTTTTTTCAATTTATTCAATTAATTTCTCCCAACAATTGAAATAGAATATACAGGTTGCTTGACATAACCACGTACATGTATGCGCATCCTAGCCTTATGCAAAAGGGTACGTTTCCCTCATAGCACGTCTTCATATCCCATAGTAGGAGAAGAATAGTTGGACGTTGAACCCCATTTCATTTCTGTTGGTTTCTTATTCATAATCTGATTATCAATCATATATGGCGGGAAACGAGACTGTCAGAAGTCATGTGCTGTTTTTCTTAAAACCTCCGGTTAAAACGGATACAAATCTCCCCTTAAGAGTGTTGAGAATAGCGGCCAACTGTAACGATGGCAATGCTAATATAAGACAAAACGAGTATAAATCTATTCAAATTTCAATTTGTTTACTCTTCTAGAACATTTAATGTTTCAGGGAAGGGTCAATACATGCAACTAAATATAAAAATTGTAATTTTGCGAACACCCTCCATTAATCGTTTCGCTTACATAATAGGCCTAAATCATGACTGGCCTATGTACATGTATATAGAGTGTAAAGCTGAACAGGGGTATTAACTAATGTCAGACAATGAACATCAGGTTCATCATTCCGTAATGTCAAAGGCTGGAACGCTACCAACTCCAAACTTTTTCAGTCAAAAAAAATAACTTCCCATAATTGTCTGGCATTTCTAACAACCATTGATACAAAATCCAATAAAATATCGTAGAATGAGATATACTGCACTGCAATTGAACTTTAACTGACTTGCAAATAACATACCGGTAGTATAATTCAAACTGACCAAATTATGCGTTTAAATATCGCGACCTTTCTAAACCAATTAATTAGTAACAATTGTGTGACTAATCATACGCTGTTCATCATGGTTTAATTCAATGGCATACATATTGCCCTGTAGCATAACAAGCCCCTGTCATAGTATCTAATGTTTTCATTATCTACAAAAATGAGATAGTCTGAAATCAGATCCCGAATCAATGATTACAAATTTAAACCCAGCCTCTTGATAGCACTATCTCATATCCTAACCCACGAGGGATACTTATTTTTACTCCGAGTTGAATTAGTTGTAGGATACCTTACAAATCTCTGCTCCAATTATTCTCACAGTTTCATTCGTCGTACCATTATAAGTATAGGGTGGACAATATAAAAATTATGTTTCATTGTACGTGATTTAAAAATAATTAATACAATTTTGGTAATCCTGCACTCTCTGTCCCTTGATAAAGCCCTATAATACCGTATATACTTATTATTGGCAGTGCTATGCTAAGCGAATAGAAAATAAATGATCCGTTTATGAAGTGACAATAGCAAATGGATTTTCTTTTCTAATATACTAATAACCTAGAATTATCAGACTCGGAGAGAAAAAGAGTAAAACACAAAATAAACAGAAACAGAAAAAAAACTCAAAAGAAAAACAAAACAAGCAAACAAAGAAAAAGGTGATGAAATTTATTTTTAATACCAAAATAGAGAGCTATAAATTATAAACAATGCTACACATGCGACACGTTGACAGCATTTCAGATGTATTGAAAAAAAAAGGGTTTGAGTTATTAGATATCAAAAGGTGTTGTTTTGTCGACGTATTTTTGTAAATTATTCAAAATAATAGAAGGTAATACTTTCACTTTCAATTTGTCCCTGTTCTTGCTTAATTGTTAATTAAGCCCAAAAGAAATTATATCTTGAACAACTTAATAGTATATAAATCATTTCATAATTGCGGTTATGAAACTGAAACTTTAGCTGAATACAACTAATGCAATGACATTAAAATTGTTCCATTCAAATGTCGACAATGATCCAATGTCAATAGGCCCCTGATGTCTAGACATATATTGACACCAAAGGAAATTCTCAGAACGAAATCTGTGCCCAAATGGGTCAAATTACCCAAAATCCAAAATGGCCAACGGTTTTGGCATGTAAATTGCAGTTTCCACCCAATTATAATAATATGGTCGAGTTTGGTATCAAAATATTACATTTACGGGGTAACTGATCCATTTCCAAACACAATTTTGTGATAATTGTTACTGGAGTTTATTCAAAACGATTGTCAGTTTTGGTAGCGCAATTCGAATTTACATAAGGATGTTTGGCGTCAAAATATTCATTTTTTCAGGTAGCTGTACACATTTGAGTGATTAACAGTACATGGTATTGTATAGGAGAAATCTTAATTAAGGATTCAGATTGCTGGTTATGGAATGGAGATTACTGATGCTCCTACCTACAATGACATTCGTCCGTTGTCAACTAAATTTCATTCGGAGTGCGCCCCAGCTCACTGTAGTAAGGGCATAGGGGTATGTGGACTGGGTCCACTCCCAGGTCACTGCGGACGCTGATCATGCCTATTACTGAAACACGCGGCGAAATTAATTCACAAAATGATTCAAATGTTGAGACACAGATGGATGCAATGTCGCCCCGTTTTTCAGATATGCGGTGAACGGGTATTGGGACTTTTATAAGGCGGCTATTTGGGTCGTGCTTTGAAGCTTAATGAAGAATACGATGGGGAATGTCGCAATTTTCACAACAAGGCTTAGGCGGTACGTGGTGCTAAAATTCTTGTTGTGACAATTGTCTTTTACAACAGATATAATCGGTGACAGCTGTTACAATGTCTATTTTTGGACATGCCAAGACAGGACACTTGACCACTGGACATTTATCTAGCTGTTGTTTACAAATAATCATTGGAACTGATCTCCCTAATTAAATGACACTCATTAATAACTTGCACATCTAACATATTTATAAAGCATCTGACATTGAAATTGTTCATCGCTTTGAATAACCTCAGCAAATAATTGTATTACAGAGGCGTGCTGCATGGGCAGGTAGTCATTTGCCTACCATGCTCTCATAAATGCAAAAAACAATAGAGACTGGAAATGGTTGACCCAGGATCAATTAGGTCTACATGTATATCATACGAAACATATCTAGCTAAAAAAATTAAGCATTTAGATAGATTTACATCATTTGTAAACAATTAAAGACATTTACATTATTTCATAAATCTGCCGTTTCCGTGGCAGTAAACATTTTCAGTGCGGTGATCTTTATAATTCAAACTTGCGCCTCCTCCAGTAGTAATGACCAAGTTTACAGATTTGCAGTAAAAAATCGGAGCCTAATGAAGTTTCAAACCAATATATTAACCAATTCCGATGTTTGAAGATGCATTGGACAGTTTTGGATTATTTCCACGGTTACTGGGAGGTGTCATTGCATGAAAACTTAAAGTAAAAGTCTGCTTTCATTATACCATCCTATCATTATTGCAGGATTTACTCAATAATACAACAAAGCGGTCCGTTCCCGCTCGTATAAAAACCTATGACCACAATGAGAAACAGTTGTAATCGCATTCTCATTATTAATCTCAGATCAGGTCAAACAAGAAGACCCAGTCACCAACAGCTAGTGCCCTTGGACATGTTTTGATAGGTACAGGCATCACGTATCAGGTGTTGTGCAAGCGGGTCGACAAGGAAAGTGTACGTGTATCGTTATGATAGACGAAAATCCGGGGTCTCAATGCACAAGTAAATAAAAACATCCCATGACAGTTGGGTGTGAACTCTCCCCCAGTGAGGATGATCAAAGTATTGTAAGCCGCATTTGATCCCATTTTGTTTCTTATTATGTAAAATTTCACTGGCCGTGTTCCGATTGAACTAAAAGCGCTTGTCGCATAATATTGTGTTTCTTTCCTGAACATTTTAATTTCCACCTGTACAAGCAGACCATTAATTATACATTTTGTATATATTTGTATGCTTCTTTTTTATTTTTATTAAAGATGAATTCTTATTACAGCAAGATCTCGATTGGGGTAATTTGTGCATCAGCATAGATTGTAAATGCTATAATAACTTTATGTCTGTTTTCATGTAAGAAATGTGTCATAATCTAGTATGTTTCCATCGATGTAATCTACAATTTTAAAGGTTTTAGAGAAAGTTTCGCAGTTGAAAAGCTGGGTTTAATTGTTCTTAAAAAATGCGGGAAAATGTGATTTTAGAAAATAGAAATATCTATCAATTAAGCAGAATTAACTGAATATAAAGCTACGCTCCCCAGGGAATGCATACATTTTAAGCCACATTTCTGACATTCGGATTTCGGTCGGAAAAAGTGAAGACCGGTGGTAGTTAACATAATGTATAAACTGGTTCCAGTTTTATATAATTCATTCTACGATAACCTCTTCGGGACATAAATAACAAAAGACAACATTACAAAGTAAAATAACCTAACCTAAAAAAGTAAAATAACCTACCTCCCAATGAACAAATATTTGTGGACTACATTTTTTCTTTTAGCAGCCAGCAAAAGTTTGTGTACAGTCATTCCTTCACAGAAGCAGACGACCACTGTAGCATTTGGTGTAATTTCAAGTTGATCTATGACTTTATCAAAAGCAATTTCATCAGCTGAAGAGGCAATATTGGTGGATTCAGCTATACATACATTATACTTCTGAGCCCTTACTTCAAATTCTTGAATACCCCTTTCACCGTAATTACCTGAAAAATGAAAAGATGATACTAGGTCAAATGAACTTTTCGGATCCGCCACATTCTGAAATATCTCATTTAAGTTTATATGTTTATATTTTTCTAGAACATTCGTTGTCATTTCTCATTTGCTGGTCATAAAGCTAACACAATAAAACATTTGTATTCATGTCATTTCAAAAAAGGCTTCGAAACAAAAAAGTTATTTTGATCTTGTCCCAGGTGTATTGTGATGATAAATGGGTATTCAGAACGTAATGTATGTATCGTGTGCTTGGAGATAAACGATCATGGTTAGTATAATATTTCTACATATTATCGACACACATACTTAAACTTATAACCAGCACACTTGTCCTTTTTGACTAGCGGTATAACTAGCAACCCTAACAATATCATTTAAAAAAACAATTAGTAATAAACATCGATGATGTCTTAATTGACGCACCCCATTAAGATGTAACAACGCACGTCTGACCACCAATTTGACGGGGTTTTTTTTCTGTTTGTTTGCTTTTGAAACATTTGGATTATTTCTTGCACTGGACACCGCTTATTATTGGATAGGGATCTTCATATTGTGTTTTAAAACTTAATCGACCGTTTTTCAACCATCTTGAGTTGTTGGTAAACAGTATGATGTGATGTCACCCGTAGTACTAAACTGGTCTGACATTTTATAGGTCCGTGATCTTGAACAAAGATAAAAGACGGATGTCGCATTAACTCTGTAAAACAGATTGTTGAGTAAGATCAAGATAGCTAAGGGTATATATCCCACTTTTCCTAAATTCGCTCGCCTAATCTCATGCCAACTACTGTATGCTACACTACACGACAAAATCTATTATATTAAGATGCGATTCTTACACAGGAATATAATAGGAAAAGCAAAGATATAAATTATTAGTAACTTGAGAAATTTGACATTAAATTACTGTTTAGCACATGAAAAGATCACCCTTCCTAGAGCTATGTTCAATGAATGCACCTCCAAAACCAGCACAGACAAATTAAATAACATGATATGTTTCTAAATTCATAACATGCCAATTTAGGGAACAGCAAAATTGAAAACGATAGCCTTCGTTGTAAGGGGGGATTACTTGTCCAAATCTCTACTTTCTACACACGTAATGATTTTGTTCAGTAATTTACGTTTCTCCAAAGCCAGTTTCGCCAAATCTTTATAGTCACACCGTTTTCTCCTTAAGAAAGATCCACTGATATAGCGTTAGTATTCAAATGAAATAACCTAACGTTATTTAAAATTGGCTAGACTTCAGATTAGACTCCTGAGCCCTGGAGTCGATCAGACCAATACCGCCTCACTACACAATTTATACTACAAATGTACTGTTATCATATAGAAGGTGGTACATCATCATCGTCACAGTGGATATTTATATGTATAAGTCTACTTTCAACTTTTATTAATTTTACTGGATGTGAAAGGACATGACCAACATAACAATAATGATTGTTTGTTATTTTAATATATCACTACCACAAAATGTGCCTAAATGTCTGACAAATATATTTTTCCCTTTAGGGCAATCCAGGCACGCCAACATCGCTGGAACGTTGGTCGAAGGGCTAAATTAAAATATTGTTTATTTATTAACACGTGATATCATTTTTATTCACCCCATTTCAAATCAAAGTCCATACTAAGTATCAATCCAGAGTTTCATACAATCAGAAAATTGGCTTGTGAATCGGGATTACATGGCGTATAATAAACCATTCAAGTTTGTTTGAATGAAACATTCAAATAAATGACTTGAAATCAAAATCTATTGCGTTGTACTACCATTAATTCAAGTCTTCATTTCCGATATTTATATTATATATAAACTTGAAATACTTCTTATATATACAATTTTTAAACTGGGGATAGGGTAGCTGAATTTCAGTTCTTGATAGAAAACAGAACATATGACGACCACTGCATTAAGTTTATGATGCAATTGCTTATCTGGAATGCAGTGATATTTAAAGGAGTTCGCTATTCTTTGGCAACTAGCGATAGGCACAAATAGATAGCAACGCATAAATTGATATGAATGTGTGTAAACTGATTAACATCCCATCGTTTCGGTTTTAACTGTATTTTCTAATCAGTTATGTTCAGCGAAATATGAAAATAGTCCATTGCATGACAGTTTTTGGCGTTTGGTTAATCCAGTCAACACCGGTAGTACTCTCGTGGGTATATCTTAGTGTTAACTGATATACTTTGGTTCTTTTCTTGTCGTGCTTGTTCAGATTTTAAATACTTTTTCACGTTTGATATTCCCCTGTGGTATTCTGTAATAAGTTTGTTGGCAAAGGTATCCACTGATCGAAGCCATCTGTACATTTGATTGCCTGATCACAGTTGATAGTTTGTCGTAGCCCTAGGATGTGTTCCACTCCGCGGGTCAATTTGTGGACCTATTAGACACTACACACATAATCAGAGTGTCAATTTGGTGATAAACTTGACCCACGGCGATAAAATCTAATTTTGCGACTCATCAATTACCATACTTGTTGAAGATGTAGAGACAAAGCCGCCACATCGATTGACGCTTTTAGATATCATTACACTGCTGTACCTGTCTAGCCCATACTGTGAAATGAAACGAAATGCGGGTTAACGGTCTACTTTTATGCACCATTTGGGGCTAATGAAGACTGACATGCCACACCCAATGCGGTATAAGCGAAATTGTCCCGATAGTGGCGTTTCCACCCACACTTCGTCGAATTCTAGTTCTCTGGATTTCTTTTTCAGAACGGGTTTTGGTGCTATTCGAGTGATTAGACACTTTTTGTTTGTCGAACTGAACTAACCATATTATTGAAATATGAAAGTATTTCATAGTTAGATCATACGAGATAACCCTGAGTTCTGTTGATTACATGGGATCACGTGGCTTAGCTAAGTGGGTAAGGTGCTGGCTCGCTAGCCTGGAGGTCGGGTGTTCCATCCCTGCATTGGCCGAGAAAGTTCATCTCGATTTTCCGGCGTGGTTTCCTCTTGTCAGTGATACAGACGGAGGGCCTGACAATGACAGCTGCCTAGTCGTTCGGATGGGACAAAGAACTGAGGCCCAATGTATATATTGGCGTGCACGTAAAAGACCCCTAGGCAGTTGGAATGCAGTTGCTGCCCGGGAAAAATTTCCCTCATAGCACACTGTATGGCGTATGCCCGTCTTCAATTAGCCCAGGTTAGGTGCGGAAGCGTAGGACGTTAAACCCCATTTCATTCATTCATTCATGTTGATTACACCGAGTGTATAATAAGAGCTCACAGCAAACAAGTAAAACGTTAAACACATTTCATTTCATTCATAATAATAATTCACATAGTAAAACAAAGATAGGAGAAATGGACAATGCAGTCAGAAAAGGATTTATAATATACCACTTGAAGTATAATTTATGTTCCTAGTGTTATTATTAGAAGGACTGGATATAAACTTATAAGCTCATTAAAGTCCAATAAAAACAACCATTCTACAGACCTAATTCCCAGAAAAGCGATAGAAAAACTAAAAACCAATTTTAAATTTTTATTTTTAAAGTTTATGTTGTAATTGTATGTGTTACACATATTGCCTGATTTGCAAATTCTACAATCAGGCATTATGTGTAAAACAAGGGTAGGAATTTTAGTCATTTCGAGTAATGTCTGGAATTTTTAGTCATAACACGTATTGCCCTGTGCTCACAGACTCTTCGCGAAATGACTTATTCGTTTAGTCATTACGCGAAGTGACTGATTACACATATTGGCTGTAACATATACAAGGTTTGTTCCGCTTAGCCCATTTTACCGACCAGAAGGAAGGAATCGGAGCGATGGAAAAAATGATGCGTTAATACCCCAAAACAAAATACTTTTAAAGCCTTCTGAAAATAAACTTGCCCAAGCTTTACAAAATACAAGTCAGGTAAATACTTTTTAACCGTTAATTGAGGGGGGGGGGGGGGGGTATAAAGAACGGAAATATATAGAAGGCCATAACATTGAAACTAGTTAAAATATATTGGCCTTTGATTATAACAATCATAGCCTGGAAAGGTCATATCACAGCTTTGTGTATAATATAGCATGTTTAATATATTCCTTAGGTTCTGGTACTGTAAGTTAGTGAAAACCTTGTCTTTGTGGGGATCGATTCGTAACTTGTATGCACGTTTATAGACTTAGTCCAGATATAACACCCCATGCATGAAAATACTTATTGAATCAAACTCGGGTAACTGTTAATGCATATTTCGCGATTACAAAGACATTTGCAAGTATATTTTATTTGAGATTTTAGACGTAAACTAAACACAGAATGCATCATACGACAGAGCAAAATTATGAAATTAATTCAATTCTGGAGAGTTTATCTTCTCAATATGCAGGTGCTAAAGATGTCAAGAAATATCTGATGCGTAAAACCAATCGGAAAATATATCACGATTCATTAAATGATTATAAACAGTTCTTATAGAGATTAAAATGCCTTTAATTACATGTTGAAATACCAAGAAAGGTTTTTACTTAAAAGTTTCATCGCAACCCAATTACTGAAATGTGGGAATTGGCATCAAAGTGATGTGTAAAATACGTATTATAAATGATGACAATTCTGGTGTGCAGTTTATCTGATCATTTTACCAATTCTTGTGCTTCGACAAATAAGACGTTAACTTGGCGTCTGGTGCCAAATGATCTATTGATTCGCTTTTTGATCTCTTAACTTGGTGGCAATAAAAACGAAATGATTTTCTCCAGATTCTCAGTTAGCCCGTTTCAGGCAAATCTACCAATTATTGATACAAATTGTTTTTTTTTTTAAAATCAAAAAATACACAAGTCAAAATGCAGACTCAGTACTAATGCATCTAGACAATATGGATGTGGATCAATGTAGATTAGAAACAATGGAACAGTGACTATTAAAGATGTATTTCACCACAGTAAGGAAAATCACAAAAAATAAAAATAACCAACAGAGTAAAGAACAAATTCAAGCATAGATGCAAGCATAGATTCAAGCACAGTATCTCAATAAAACCAATATCGACGGTATCAAACGAATTTTATGTGTAGTTTACGTTTAATTGATATGCAGTATGCACGCCGATTAAATGTCACATTAATTCTATCATCATATTTATCGAATGAATACCTGTCAGTGTAATGCTAGACTGTATAGGGGATGAGTGCGACTTAAATAAACAAAGAGATGTTAAATGATACGATGTTAAAACAAGTCGATCGTTTATTTTTGAAATTTTACTTTGTATTCTCGTTCTTCGGTTATTATCACTATCAGCTGTCTTTATTTAAGACGCTCTCTGTTTAGATGTCCCGTCTTCAATTAGCCAAGGTTAAGTGCATAACAGTAGGACGTTAAACCCCATTTCATTCATTCATTCATTCTGTTTAGATGATGGATAAGGTTGGTACGGACAATGTTATGACGTGTAATGGTGACTAGATGTTCAGGTGATGGGTAAATAATGTATTAACAGAACACAGTTTTTACGGTATACAATCACTAGTTTTATTCTAAGAGCACGATGTTTCGACAAGTATCCTCCTATCGTTATCAAGCACAAAGTGTTCTGTTAATGTGTTTCCTGATAGCTAAATGCCACTAAAAGATTCAATAATGTATGTTCCGAGTTTGAATCTCGGTGTGGGCCGAGAAGAACAGAGGTATTTTGCAAGCCCTGTAGCACCCATTCGAATGACAGCCCCGTGGGTGCTACAGAGCTTGCAAAAACCTCTGTAGCACCCATGGAGCTGACATTCGAATAGTAGAATAATTATTGTGGTAGTGAATGTCAATATTCGGACAAAACTATCTCCCCTAGCATTGTACACCTGACCCTATAGACAGTATGTTACAGATACATTAGTTAAGTAAGAGTTTAACAAAAGGTCGGCCATTGTTGCTATAATCATTCAAAAATAGATGATAAAAAAAGAAAATATTGAAAATTCCAGTCAAATTACTTTTACTTTATTCTGAACGGAGTTGTCACTGTCGGAAGTTTGACATGTCTTTCATCACCAGTCTCCGATACTGACGTCAGTGACTAACGGTATATCTTAGCCTGGACCGTCAATTATTTATATAATTTTAAATGGACGACTGTTTAAGCCCAAGCTGTATCCAAGTCATCCAAGGGTCTACAGAGTTGAGTTTGAGCTTGTCATGTAAATAAAGGTCTAAATAATAATTTCTATAACATCTGAAGCCGAAATGAAGATTGCAACAGGCAGATTTAGCCCGAAAATTCTGTGTTAAGTTCCATTGCATTCATATTATGGCTGCACATCTACCTATTTCACAATACAATCCAGCTTATCCAAAAGAATAATAACAAGTTATTCTAGTCCTTTCCTGGTATAAACTAGATCTTAAGACGCCAGCTCAATAATACTTTTTAAATGTTAATGACAGCTCCTCATGAAACATGCTCATTAAATCATGCTACTTCAACAACAAAAAAACACGTGAACAAGTTGTCTTTTTAATTTGTTTTGTGACAAATTCGCCTTTACAAAAGATAAACATCTCGTTCTTTTTCCGTCTTTTCATTCAAACAAAGTATCCTATAGCAAATCATTTTAAAATTATTGTTCTGTTAAGTAGTGGCAGGTGCTGCTACAGTTCAACCGATTGCGCGTGCACTCTTAAATGCAAGATTTACGTCAGTTATATTTCTAAGGTAAGCTTGTATCTGGTGGACTAGAAAAAATGAGTACACTTTATAAATATTGTAGAAATGTCATTCACATTTCGCACCCTAGTATGCGCCTTTTCCACCCAAAAATCCGATGTCTTATTTCTTCTAAGCTTAGTTCTGCCCATTTTGTCCGAATTGTATCCTACACTTAATTTTCCGTACATGGTTTCGTGCGTCATGCATGAACCTTTTCGGAGAGACTGTCTCAGATGGAATATCCATTGGATTGAGACCTAGGGACAGCGGAGGCCACTAAGCTTTTAAGTATAAGACATTCGAGTTATGGGTTGAAAAGGCGCAAGAGCAAACCGGGGGGGGGGGGCATATTGGCTATAATGGTTTAAGTAAACTTATGTTGAAGTGATGTGATTTCTCATTCCTGCAAAACTGGATTTGAAATTCTTTGTTTAAAACTTTGTTTACAATATAGAGTCAGGTTATCAAACACCGATATTGTACCACATCTGCAACGCTAATGATACTATTCTACCATTAAATAGTGTGCTGGATTTTTCTTGACAACTTGATCTATTAAATATAATGTCATTAAACAAGTTTCTATTCAGGAAATATTTGAATTGTTAAAGTATTTATATATTATACATATAATCCTGAAGTGCACAATCAGGTATTTTTTTCCTTGTTCATAAAAGTTGATTGAAAATATTTCAGGTCTGGCCATCCAAATAATTAAAATAAGGAATTTTTTCAACAAAAATCGTATACTATGAAACGAATATAACCTGACAATATTCTTCGAATTGAAATATACAGGTTTATCTACACAAGGCTTAGTATTACCACACCGAACGCTATTATTATGGCATCATAGAGAGGTTCCATTAGCCTCCACAACCCCTGATTTTTGGTGCGGGATAATATGTATCCCAAATTGTATTTAATTGAACCTATGTTTTGATATCATTTACAACGCCGTGGCGTAACTGTCATTCGGAAGGATTTAGAGTGTTTTATAATTAATTGTTTTTTATTTATACAATAACTGCCTACACGAATGTAAGGGCTTTCTTTAATCCAAAAGTGAACGCTACTAAAGTAATGTATATCGCATGTTGTTTTTTTTAAATACGACAACCGACAAGAACGAAAATGCATATGTTTTATTATCCTCGCGATTAATTGTTATTAAAGTGATTTAAAATATGTGTGATATGTTTCGTCTAATGGATAATTGACACATCACAGACAATCAAGCCACAGTTGGTGATACATTTGGGATCCTCAGCCAAAATGACAACACAGACCCCCCCCCCCGCTTCTGAGCAGTCGACATTCCAACATAAACTTCACAATTGAAACCGATCCGTATAACAGTCTCCAAATCATTGATGGCTTAAGCTGCGTTTATACTGCATGCGCATTCAATGCTAATTCCGGAGACCGGCCTCCGGAATTCGGATTATTTATTCCCAGATTAAAAGCGGTGCGTCACATTACAGTTTTTTCGGATTGAATTCAGAATGAAAAGCGCCACACTAAATGCCTTAATGCAATGCCGCTTTGAATGAGTATATATATTACGCCAACATCATTGATATGAATGAAGTAATTGGGAGAAATCAAAGACATTTAAAAGTTATCACCACCAACAGCCCATATGAACCTCTAAACATTAATCAACTGAATATTAACATTAATCATAGCAATCTCACCTAGTTTACCCCAAACTCTATCACAAATCACAAACAGGTCAAAAACTTTAGAACAAAACAGAAGATAAACAATAATCTTATATAAATTAGAAAGGCGGTCGAAAATGAAGCGTCAGTTTTTACACATTCGTCTGGATTAATGGATGACAGATCTGTAAGGAATAAAATAACAGTTTTATCTGATTATATTGTTGAAAATTCAATTGATTTGTGGAATAACTGAAACGTGGCTGAATAATAACTGTTTGGATTCATCGACAATCACAGCTTTAGTACCTGATGGATATTATATACAACATTTGCATAGAGGTTCACGTGCAACAGGTGTAGCACTTATATATAAGTCGTCTATTAAGTGTAAGAAAATCCGTCTTGAACGTTTTCTTTTGAAACTTTGGATTGTTCTCTACAGTTTTGCTTCAAGGAAACTATGATTATTATTATTACAATAGCAAACTGTTTTAAAAGTTTATGGAAGAATTTGGATTATTTCTGGACCAGTTGATGGTGACTAAAGTGTTACACTGTTATTTTGGGGGATTTTAATTTTCATGTTAATGATTTCTACGACTCTACCGCATTTGACTTTTGTGAAATGTTAAATAATAGATCTCTAACACAACAGGTTTTTTCTTCGACTCATAACGGTGGACATATTCTCGATCTGGTGATAACTAATCCATGTGATATTAAACTGGATAATCTCTCTGTCTCGGACAAATTAATATCTGATCTTTTCCCGGCAAGTTTTAATCTTAAGATCCAGAAACCACAACCAACAATCAGACTGCGACATACCGAAGGTTTAAATCACTTGACACTAAAAAATTTAAAACGGACACAAGTCAACTCAATACCACTCTAAGCTTTCTGAAATTTTGGACTCACTTGTGCCTCTTCAAACGAGAACATTGACTATTCGTCCCAATACGCAGTGGTTTAATGATTCTATTTTAGAAGCCAAAAGGGACCGTAATAAGGCTGAACATCTGTGACGAAAAATAAATCTACATGTCCATAAACAGACCAATACATCCGTTTTAATTCAAATTATTAACAGCAATTAATTAAGAAATTTATCACGACCACTTTAACTAGACATGCCACTAAAAATGTACTCGCTGAATAAGAACAATTAAAGAAATGAAATGAAGTTTAAAGTCCTACTGTTCGGCTCTAAACAAGGCTAATAAGATGGGAACAATTAAAGAATGGCCGCAAGTACTCTTTTCTATAGGGACTAAGTATGGAAGCCCCCCCCCCCTAATCAAGAATTGCTTCCGCAGGCCCTGTAACATATATTAGAATTATCTTTATCAATGCGAAGATAAAATTAAAAAGTCATATCAAAGACCTGTTGAGCTTGGCATCTGGTAAGGGGGGGGGGGCATATGTATTTTCCTTCGTTCGAGCGGATTGAGTGAATAAGAAGGAAAATATCTTCTCATCTGTGGCGTATGAATACACGAATGTACGTGTTGTATTGTAGGTACAGGAGTTGTCATTCAGGCCGAAGTCGCCACCAAGTTCAGTTTACATTCGTTTTAATATTGGTGTACTGATCTTGTCTTGTATATAGATAGATCATCATATTATGTATTTTATATTTGTAGGTTTATATTAGGAGATGTATTATTGGTGTAAGCGTATGGGATGGTAATATTTATACTTGTATATTTAATTATTGTGTAACTATAATTGTATACTAGATGTGAAATAAATGTAGAGTCGTTTGTTCAATCAGTTAGGTGGCTTCGACTCTGCTACCCAAAAACAGTCTTTGTTGTAATTATCTTAGGTTATTATATATTGTATGGAACTGTCGATCTTAGGTAAGATTATTGTCGGTAGAGGTTTTTTGAGTGCATGTATTAAGTGACGAAGGGGGGAAATAGACCCGTACAAATGATAAAGCCATCAAAGAGTGTGAAAGACGGACATGTTAGTGTACTTCCTTATTGGCAATTTCATTGAAGCTAAACTGTACGAAAGACGACATATTAGTGTACTTCCTAATTGGCAATTTCATTGAAGCTACCAACCAAATTATTTTTTGAGACAGCTTTCTATCGTGATTCGCCTTTTTTTCTCGAAAAATTAACTTCAGATATTGGGTGAATCTATATAATTAATTACTAAAAGTACGAATAGCGACATGAGATAGAATGTAAACGGACGTCTTTCACTGATATTTATCAATTCATAGAGTAAATAAAACGTTTCTGCCATTTTACCGTTATTTTTTTCTAACGTGATAGTCACACACAACTAAAGTATAACGTCAATACCCAATTATCAAGATAACCATGTTTGATTTAGGGAAAGACTCTTTCTTCAATTATTAAATCATGACGCAATTATACATAAAATATCAATATAAACATATTTTGCAATCGGGAAAGATAATAATTAGAGATAAACAGATAAGTTTCTTTTGGGTTGAATTTCCACCAGAGTTTCGGGTTGCAACACATCACGTGGTTCATCACGTGTGCTGAAAGTAAATGGCGGTTGATGGTAATAAAAACAACGAAATATTCACAATTGTTCGTAAAATTAACACTTACCTTTCCACTGATGATTCAATAATATTCCACGGGTTCTAAGACATAATTATATAGCATTGCAGTTGTTAAAACATAGAAGGGGTGTTTTGGGAAAACGAAAGCTATGAACGACTATGTGAATGGTTCACAAATTAATAGACTATACCAAGTTTGGTATATATTACGTGTATTTCGAATGAATATATTGAGGCGTATTAAAACAAAGGGATGTGTAATTATATTATGTATAAAGATGTTCAAATTCTGTCAATTCAAATTCAAGGGCTTTATATAATAAAACTAAGTGCAATTAGTAAATAAAGCTATTAATAAGTCTCTCAAAACTTCAATTTAATTAAAATACAGATCTATATTTTGTTTCGTTTTTTATACTATCGATGACCTATACTATATGTAGTAAAGACAAGTAAAAACGAAATTTTGAGCGATGAAACGAACTGAAATAGGATCTGTGTTTTAATCAGATTGCTCAGAACCTGCAAGTTAATCATATAGAAAATCTACGAATATGTTGATTATTTACAGAATTATTGCCCTTGTTTTAATAGTCTGTTTATGCCAGGTTTATTGTCTATTTCAATATGTGATATAATTATTCACAGGCATATTTTCCTTGCTTTGAAAAGCAAATAAATGTGCGAATGGTTATTGGGTGTGTTGAGTAATGTCAATTAAATCAATTTGGTCCTACCCTAGTTATCTTAACACAGACAGGAGGTTTTCACGAATCCCAGGCTAATTCATCAATTTGACATAAAAAAAACACCGATAGCATAGAAGGAGGTGAAAAGATAGCGTATTGGAAAAATAATATCCGTTGAGACATTTGCCTGAAATAACGAAGCCTGCAAAGATAGAATGTTGTGCTTTGAAGAAATGGAAAGAGATGTTCGTCAATGAAATGTTTTCTCTTTGTATGGTATCTTACAGAATATCAACAAATCAATGCAACAGGAGATTCATATTCCCACAGAAGATTAAACATTTACAAATTAAAAATAGGTTATCGTGAAATTAAGATTTTCTGTTTTAAATAAGTATGGGTTTTTTCGCAGTTTGAAGAATACCATAAATGAAGTATATGGCATAAAACTGCATTGTCCTACACTGTTGAAGAGTAGAGATAAGACATTATACCGTGAACCGACCTTGATACTCCTGAATAATTCACCCGACTGTGGTCAGATTGCAATGTCTTTTGTATATATTGGAATTTATCCTCTGTGCCACATAGGTCACAGATTGATTAGATTGCGGTGAACAAAGAGCCATTCCGTCAATATGATCTTTGAATGACGGATTGATGGTGGCATTGTAATCAAATACCACCAAGGTGAACTCATAAAATCCCTCGTTTCTCAGAAATCATTTGGGTAATTACACATTGAGGGTCGTTTAGTCAATTGGTATGAGAATCATGTGCATCATAAGATCTGGCATGATTGAACGAGGTCTGATTATAAAACAAGCAAATTGAAATAGCATGTATGCGACTCGTGATTAAATGAGTAGGTGTTACAGGAAGCATTTGTCAGATTATCTTTCCGCTATGCTGCAATTTATTGTCTAGCGTCGTCGTATGGAATGGTTGTGAAAGGTTGGACAAAGAATCAATGAACGGCAGTAATAGTACTAATACATAATAATATACACCACGCCACCCTATGTTCATTCCCAAAACACAATGTGACTGTTGAAAAATAAATTTGTCTTTTTACTCCAATAGAATAGTATATCATGTATTTTTAAGGGTTTATTAATGACATTATGTTAGATTTTACTTATATAAAAGTAGAAGATACTGTTAAATATATTCGCCCAGAACAGCACAGCACAGCAGAAAAGTTGAATAATTAAACGACATAGTAAAAAAAGTCAGGCTGTTTATTACAACAATGTGCCTCTGTAGTTGACATTAAAAGTTTTTAGATTAATTACAAGGGTGACATAACTCACACTGATGCAGAATAAATTTCCAGACTGAAACTTTTGGATATATTAGGAGTTTGATTCTCGGAGTCGAAGTGTCTAGGACTAACGTTCGTAATCGCTTAAATCCGATAGGAAACACGTTATGTCAAACCAATAGCGCATTTCCACATAACCTGCTAAAAACAACGCGATTGCAGAATCAACAATACTAAATCCAGTTTTTAATATTAAACTGTAGCTATCTGTATTAGTAATTGATTTTAGTACAGTGAATATTCCATTTGTTTATTCAGCCTTGATTGCTCCCTGCATATCGGTATCTGACATTTATATATATCTACTGTTCTAATGCTCGTAGTCTAGTTGAAATAATAAAGTAAATATACCTTATCCATCTTAATGTAATTAATAGTAAATATTCAACATGTAATTATTAGTATTTCAAAGAATTGAGGTTTGTTATTAAGTGCTTTTGGCTTTGTTCTTTGAAATACTAAATACTATTGATGCAAACATAACACTTTATTAAAATGGTTTAACAGAAAATCTGTATTGTCAAATAACAACTGGGGAAAACCAAGCAGTTGACTTACCCACATTATAACTATTGTCGCTTTAATTTCCAAAGATCATTTTGGAAACAGATATCTTTGAATGCACCTTGCTGAAATCATTATGCTTTAATGTCTTAACTTTGTTGTTAACAATTTATATGCAGAATGTGTGACCGAACGATATATATAATAGTATTTTCAAGTAGACTCAACATGCATTACTCCGGAGATGTATGGACAGGTTTGAAATATCCCGAAGATGACCTAAGCTTGAGCTTAGTGTATTTTCCAACTAAATGTGATATCCGAAATAAATCAACAGACACTCTTTACATATCAGTTGGTTAGCAGCATGGTGCCATCAGAGTGATTAATTAAGTAAGGTATTTAAATCGGTATGTATGGTGACTAACCAATCCTCGTGTTCCATTTCTAATATTGATTACAACTATGCTGACTAAAACTTAATCAAAGTCAGACCAAGTCCTTAAAATACAGATAGGTCTATACGATACAATCATTTACCGTGGTTTTTGCTCACCCATGAGATTCTTCATAGGTTAGAATCGCATGTGTTGTAACGATTGGAATAAATAATATTTCTATGTTAGTTGAACTGAAAGTATGAAGAAGGTCAGCGGGTTTTTAATTATTGTTTTAACATTCAGAGATACAGGTAATACCCGTCTTCATTATCCCAGTCGGCGAGGAACAGTAAATCTCATTTAAATTGATTTCATTTAAAAGATAATCATGCAAGCATCCATGTCTCTACTCCAAAGATTAGACAAATAGTGCATTAGAATATAAAAGATTCACAAATTCATTGATTACATCTTATCTGTTTGACCCTTTAGGTGGAAGTGGACGTAAAAATTCAGCAACGAACGAATTGCTAACATTGATATCCAACTTTTTCTTTTGGAATTCATAAGAAGGACATCGTGAAGTTTAACCCATGGTATTCAATATTATTCTTGTATTGCGTTGCCTTAATTCCGTTTAATTTCCATTTTTAGTGAATTCTTAAGATTCTTTGTTGACAAAGGGATTTTATTTTATAGACGACACTAAAATCTCTGATGTCGCCAACATTTTTTAAAAACTTCTTATTTCAGTTTTTATTAAAAAATGTCTTATTCTCGTTATGGACGTCGGAATGGCGATGAAGACGTTATTTAGTACGCCATAAATGAGAGAGTTACGGGGTGTGAAAACAGAATCAAATTGGCTCCTGGCTAGATATTTGTTCAATTTTGTTACACTTATAGCGTGTTCTAGTACGATTCCACATAGCATCGTGTCTTTACTCGTGGTGTGAATTATCAATCTTTCTCCATAAACCTTCTAAAAACATATATCACTTTCAATAGTCTTCAAGGAACTTATTCAACACGCGAGCCCCCAACTGAAACACGAGCCTGTTATGTAAAGAGGCGACGATTCAATATTTTACTATAGCTTTTACAAGAAATAATATTGAGAGCCATTTCCTTTTCAACTGACAAACATTTCCGTGTAGAGAGCTGTATAAACTTCGTGGGCCATCTCTTTCTGAATCTATAGATTCATTCATCTTCTATTAGGACTGTTTCCATGTTAAATGGATGGATTGGTTTTCGATGAGTATTAATTGTTGAAGCTATAATGTTAGTATTACAGATCGTTCTTTACACTACTAGCCTTCAATACCATATAATCACTGACTTGCTTGGAACAAAGTTCATTAAATTCATTGAGAACAACTGCAATAATCCGTATCACCCGAACATTGACAGTTAAAACTTTGCTAAAAATGTGCATACAATCAAATTGAAACTCCTAGATTTTAAATGCATAGTCAATCCATGTGACATAAAAATCCCAACAAATTGTTACCAACTAGTAAAGGTTATTAAATAGCTATAATGTCTATACTAATAATTTCGAGAGTTATAACATAGATTTAGGCAATAACTTTTCGAGAATGTTACCCTAATATGTGATATATGTTTAATTCTATTAGAATTGGCCTGAACAAGAAAGACGTTCTTAATATTAAAACTCGAGGACTGTCTTAATATTAAAACTCTAGGACTCAAATTTGGTAAACATCGCTGTTGCATATGGCTATCTTTGTGAACCAGGGAACTTCTCCCCAAATCCATATCATGTTCTTGTTTTTAGGGGCAACACTCTTCTGGAAAATCACCGGTCGAGATGAAACGTGGCATCCACGTCAAATTTTGATATGTCACAATTCCAAGATGGTTGTTGTAACGCCATGTCGGGTTTCTGCTCGTATTTGTTTTCGAGATGTGGGGGCGTACCTCTTTGCTTGGCGTGGCCATCTTTCAAAAATTAAATTATACTTTTATAATTACCCCCAATGATGTAGGGATTGTATAATTACAGTGGCAATAGACCACAACATTTTCACAACAACGAACATAATAATTGACACAGATGTCAGATTAATAAAGGCTAACTGTTGTATTTTGACCTTTATAGTATACGGGACATTTTGATTACTTGTTTATAAAGTTATGTGGTCTTTTACAGCTATAATAGAAGACACCCGTTTTTGTAAAGACAATAATTATAAGGTTCTCAATCTTTTGAAAAATTAAAGTTAGTTTTATTGACAGAATCAGTTCTTACTAAATCGGTTATATGTGAGACACCGCAGACATCGGTTTGGACAGTGTGGTGTGGACCAGTATTTCAAATTAGCTTCTCAAAAAGGTGTACATACTAAGATTGTTCTAACAGTTGAGGCACAAGAAATAAGATTTATATTATATTACATGTTATACAATTTCAAAATTCGTAAATAAACACATACTTAAAATAATATTGTTTAGATTTTCGCGTGGCTATTAAAAGTACCCAACAATTTTCTCGCAAGGATCTGGTTGAAACCCTATTACACCCCCTTTTATAATAAATCTATATCCATTCCTGAACCAGATGGTCAGTAAGTCAGATTTGCAAATATTTCGCATGATCTTTAGCTTAACATCACATCGTTTACAAATAAAAGTCATTCGTGCAACCAAAGCTTTCAAATATATCCAAATAAACAAATAAATAAGGAAAGCCCATTGCATGAGGATAATGGCAATTTTTATTCGTCTGGGATATGATAGCATCCAGTATAGGCTAATATTCAAGGTAGAACCAAAAATGCTAATAGTTTACGTTGCAATGTGAATATATCGCTAAATAGATTGTTTTCATTAATACGATATGATCAGCCATTATTTGTTGTTGGTAATTGATCAGCTACGGGACCCATTTGGTTCTAGAGTTAGATTGAAAGTTAGTTCTTTCTTTAATGTTAATACTTGTACCGAACATAGTGCATATTGGGACGGTCAAATGGCCAAGTGGTTTTAACATGCGCTTATAGATTAGCAGGGCAGTTATTGAATGTTTGAATGTTCGATTTCAGGCTTGTACATGATTCAGCCTGGTAGGTTTTCGACGGATCCTTCTGTTTCCTTCTAAAGAGAGACAGGAGCTTGCTAACCAGTGTTGGAATTCGAAACAACAGAAGGTTGTAGTGTATGCCCGCCTTCATTATTATTATTATTATTATAACTTCGCTTGTGCAGACAAGTGGGATATTAAACTCCTTTTAATTTTTCACATTGTCTTTTCTTGTGATATTAGCTAGATAATTCATTTATGGCATGATTTGTGATTTTTGTGGGGATATTTTGGCACCACAAAAGTTCCACAAGATACTTTACTTAGACAAAATTCTTTTTTTTTTCAACAATTTCGTCTCAGGTGGGTGTCTCGGGCCCCCTCACTCCTTGTGTGGTACCATATTCCACAATTAATTAATGTCTTGCCTTCTACGCAAGGTTAAAGTACACTAGGTTGGTAGCAAAACATAGGATGTTACACACTATTTCATTTATATTGCACCAGAGTCTCAACTAAGACTATACAGACTAGAATACAAAAAACCCTAACACATTCTGGATCAGATAACAGATTTTAATGTAATGAAGGTGGCTGGTGTTCCCTTAGATCACGTCCAAACAACTCAATATTTTGAGCTAAGGTAAAATACACCATTCCTCTATATTTTGACGTATAAATTTAATACGAACACGGGCTTTTATTTTTGAGACTCTGTTTAAATCGGGATGGTCCCTTTACGCATTTAAGTTTTATTGGATAATAAACATTAGAAAAGGAGATATAATAATTCTTTTAGCCCGTATTGTTCTGAGGCAAGATATAGACATGTCATTATGCATTTAATGTTTATTGTCTACTCATATTTTTTCTTTTATATCTATGCCCACCTACAGAGGATAGCAAAATGGTTCCGCATAGATAACTTTCAATGCCTATATATATGTTTCTCTTATTGTTGTCATATTTATGGTTAGTTGTATCTGCCCATCTATACGTCGTGGCAGCTTTATTCACACTGTTTATTGCTTCGTGTGACATGAGTTTAAAAGGACATGGCCAGATATTTTAGCTGTATTTAACTTTGCAGTTGACCATGCAGATAAGGGCTTGTCTCGTTATTATGCCCCACCCCACGTTTGCAATGTCTAACATACTGAATTTTTGTGTGTAGGTTTTCTATTATTTTTTTTAAATCGCCATTAAAGTTATACTTAATGCTTTCAGGAGATAATTGTTTGACGATGTGTGTTGTGAAATAAAATGGTAATTGTATAATGAGTGTTCTTTAGTGTAATTTAATAACTGTAGTGTCATGAACTAAACATATATTTCATTACAAATGGCTTTTCCGTATCTTTGTATAAAATTGGTCTCCAGAGAAACTTTGTATTCCAGTCTGGCGCATTGGGGCTTTCGGCATAAAATCCGTTTACCACATTTGGGGGCCGCGGTAAGGAGTCCGGTCCCTACTTGGTCGGGATAACGCATGAAGGGCTAACAAGTAGAATATTTCCAAGTCGTTCGGATAGGAAGTAAATCAAAATCCACTCGTGCACACATTGGCATACACGTAAAAAAAAGGATTCACTGTTAGATTCAATGTAGAGAGAGACCAACAATAAAAACGTTTTTGCCCGTATTGAGTCCTGCTGTTTGCACAAGAAACACCTTTAGAGTTCCAGTGCTTTTAATATATAGTATTACTAGGTTTTATCATAATATAAGAAAAAAATGAAAAAAAATAAAAGCTTATACGAACAATAGCATCTGTATGAAACATCAATTAAGCATAACCAACAAAAATTCTCTATGATATAAGAAATATCAATAGATTCAAGATAAAGAGATAATCAATCATATGATTTAATCACGTATTAAATATTGACAACATGGTAGAAGATCGTATCACATAGCTTTTAATACCAGTGCCCAAAGGGGAACATGTCATATGTTTACACCGGAGAAAAAAAATATACCAATTGCTCCTAATCTAAAGGGATATTCTTTTGATGATAAAAATCGAACATGTATTGTATTCCCAGGCACTGACATCCTGATATCTAAAAGGCTTTCAGAATGTATCTAGGTAATTAATTCTGCTAGTTAAAAAGCACAAACACCCGTCTAACGCCCAACCTAACTAGAATGTTCAAAATTGAAAGGATATTAGACAAATCGCTGTTGTTGGTCGAGAACGTTCATTTAGATTTACCACCCTATTTTCTCCTTGTTGCCTTTTATTTTTATATCTTGTATGTAATATTGTATATAATATTATATTGGCATATATGAGGCATAATTCACTATGTCAACACCCAAACAAACCCTGAAAAAACAGACAAAACTAACTTATATGGCAAAGCATCTCATTGGGCCCCAGAACTCGCTCTTTGACCCAAATTGGAACTTGAAACGAATTTGTTTCTCGGTGGAAACGTGGCATTCAAAGGGAGTAATTTCATGTCACTTTGATGATAAACAAACCAACGACTCAAGATTTAAATTAATTTACAGGGAAATGTGTTCATTTTCAAAGGGATTTCACAGAGGAATATATAATTCAGACCAAGTCTTCAAAGGGTGTCCAATGACTGACAAAACCTAATTAATCTACCACAACTAATAATTTAATTACAAATAACCAATAGACAGATGAAGGGTATATTAGATGATACAAGACACGCGAAAACGATATATCTTTTCGATCTGAGAGAGAGAGAGGGGGGAGAAATGAGGTTTAACGTCCACTCAACATAACTAGGTCACTTCGGGACTAACATATGGTTTAATTTTATTCCAATAATTCGCTTGCGCGTAGGGGTCTTTAGCAGTGGGAGGAAACCGGAGTGCCCGGAGGAAACCCACGAGGTTGAGAAGGCGCTTTTCGATCTATCAATCGCAGTTCTGTCATTAATAATGAATAGGGTCAACTCGGTATATTATCATTTTTTGAAAAGAAACCTGTATTTGTGGTCCTTATAGATATTGAGGCCACGGTAAAGCGCTGGCTGACTGACAAGGAGGAAGTTCGAAGTTCGATTCCAGTTTTGTCAGAGAAAAACCCCCTAGGATCCAGTGTTGTTTCCCATTTTAGCTGTCATAAGGCAATAAACATCGTCTAGTCTTTTGGTTGAGACGTAAAACCGAGGTCCCTTCTACACATAAAATAACCATTGGTAGTTGAAATTCAATTCCTGTCCGCGCAAAACTTCCCTCAAAACACTGTATGATGGAGTATGCCCCTCTTCATTAACCACACTGGCACATAACGGTAGGACGTTACACCCATTCATTATTTACAGCTATGCAATATACTTTTATAATCGATTCCAAAGAATATGTGGTAATATTCACAATGCAAGTATTTCTGATATAAACGTATTTTTCTGGATTCTGAGGAAGAAAGCCAATTTACTTCATCTACGCTTTACTGTATACAAATCCACAAACGCCTAATTGTGAATTACGATTTATTCTGGATGAAGGCATGCTTACTTCTTACGGACACACATATACTAAATGCAGGGGGCCGCACCGTAGTTAATAACCGAATACAAACAAGAAAACACATGGAACCGCAGACACGAAAACATGAATATTGAACACGGAACTATCATATCAAGTTTGCGTGAAACGTAATTCGCCTAATTTAAAATACAACAAAAGAAGTTTGTTTTCCGACAAAAAAAATGTGTTTCACCATAAATGACAAGTTTGCATTGTTTACCATCCTGGGTCAATACTGAAATAAGCATGGCAATGATACATCGACCTGGTACGTTCTGTTGTCAAAAGCCGTTCAATTCTCATTAACAATGGCAATCTCCTAAATGTATTACCAAATTAACAATACGTAAGTCAGGACAAGATGCACGCTTGTCAATCAAGCTCTGTATACATACTATACATCCACTTTTCAATCATTATCCTTTTGTGTTGCAGACAATAGCAAGATTTGAGTAACATATACATGTAGTATTCGTCTTCCGGCTTGTTAGTCCTGAAAAAGATCAGCTGTCATATTTTTAATATTGGGTATTTCGTTCGCGCAAATCCCAAGTCAACTGTATAAGGGGGCTTTTATAACCTCACATAAGTGTAATGAAAGGATCTGGTTTAAGCTTGGATTTCTGAAGTTTCAAATTTGATAATACCTTTTAATTACCTCTGGTTGTCTGGCAAGATACGCCCACATTTTGCAAACTAAAATAAATGGCGACTTGTCGTACACGAGGGGGTATAAATCCAGGAAGTTATGGTCTGCAAAGAACTGGAATACTTGGGATATAAAGATATATTTTAAGTCTCATCAAAATCGGATAAAACTAGTGAATTTTAGAGTTTTCACAACCTTGGTATTAAATACTTTTACACAATTTGGTCAGATTTTTACGAAATTCGAACTCAACCTTCATTCATGTGTAACGATGATATACATAAACGTTGTTTTTTTTTAAAAATTGAATAGCGGGTCCACAAGCTACAAATGCGATATTTCGAGCAAATAGGGACATGCACGATTATCGTCACGACAGGAAGTACGGCTAGCATTGTACTTCCAGATGAAAATGCGGGCGTAAAAACGGTGATATACTTAAACGTTGTTTTTTTTTTAATTGAATAAAGATTGTGAGTTCTAGCGGGTCCACAAGCTACAAATGCGATATTTCGAGCAAACAGGGACATGCACGATTATCGTCACGACAGGAGCTACGGCTAGCATTGTACGTCCAGATGAAAATGCGGGCGTAAAAAAACAACTAAAATAAGGGACGGGAGGGTAAAGTGTGGCTAATCGAACGGATGGCCAGCAGAGGTCAAGATATACCCGTATATACATTGACGTACACGTAAATAAACCTTTGTCAATTGGAACTCGATAGTAGGCGGAAAAGGGGCTTTTACAAACGTGGAAAGAGAGTATGGGATTTGCTGTCAATTATGTAGATTACAAGATCATGATTACAATCATATGTAGGTCGCCGAACAGCTGTAATGGTTGTGCGACTCCTAATTTCAATTTCAATACCGTTGCTCCTTTCGAATGGCTGAATAATCCAACAAAGTTTAGCATGTACAGGATTTACAAGCCTTGGGTGACAAGGGTGTAATCTGTGAAATACTGTATTACGATTCAGAATTTCGACATGGCTAAGAGGGTAAGGCGCTGGCTTTCTATTCCGGAGGTCGGGTGTTCGATCCCTGCATTGGCCGAGAAAGTTTATCTCAATTTTCCGGCGTGGTTTCCCCTTGTCGGTGATGCAGTACAGCTGCCTAGTCGTTCGGATGGGACGAAAACCCGAGATCCCGTGTATACATTGTCGTGTACGTAAAATATTACTTAGCAGTTGGAATTCGAAATAAGAGTAGGCCGTAGCGCCGCTGCCCGGGCAAAAATCTCTCTCATAGCACGCTGTATGGCGTATACCCGTCTTCAATTAGCCCAGGTTAGGTGCAGAAGAGTAGGACGTTAAACCCCATTTCAAATCAATTTCAAGTAATCCTGATAATTATTAATAAATAGCAGAATGTGTGGAAAAGAGGTATCGGGATAGTACTATTGCAAACAATTTTGATTGGGTTCCTTAGCACTAGTCCAGCGATTCCAGCCTACCTCTGTATCATGTAGTTACTTCGCTTCCATATACCATGTTTGGGGAATAACCATGTTCTGATTTCCCTACATTGTCTTTTGTTCCTGTATTGTTTTATATTATATTTTGGGGTTTTATCTAGGAGGCTGAAGGATCTATATTGCCTGACAGTCGATCCTATACATTGGACAATTTAACCAGAGTGTGCTTAATGAACCATATGTAAAATTCATTATAGGTAACATAAAAGATTTTCAATTAAATCTCGTATGGGCAGCTATTTAGTTGTATTAACGAATTGTGTTGGTTTCATCTTCTATGTCTTTGTTCTGTTTTGTTGATTGTTTTGGGATGTTGTTCGTTTAATCTGTAGTCCATGGGGAATTTTCTAATTACACTACTAATATAACAAACCAATTTGGCGCTTATACTTTCAATTCATTCAATTCAATTTTGGCTGTAGAGATATGGAAAACGTCACACGGCCATTTAATTATTCGCACATGTAAAACAAATGCTGACCTTTGTAATTAAATTGGTGTAGCGTCCTACAGTTCAGTTCCGACTGGAATAATGGAAACGGGGTAATTATAAGAGGAAAAACTAACTAAAAAGCTTTTAAAAAACAGATTGAGGAGGCAATAAGGAAATAACAATAATTTCTACTTGATAGTTCAATTAGAAAGAGCATGAAGCAATTTTAAATGGCTGAAAAATAAAACCATGTATTTACATGAATAGTTACCTTTTGACATATGATGCGGTCCTCCTGCACTTACTAGTAATGTTGAAATCCCACAGGCTATATATATTCGCACTAATACACTTAAATTCAGGAGAGCGTTCCCAAATAATGTATTACAATACAATGTGGTTGTTAAAGTATTAATGTTGAAATTCCACAGGCTACCTAATCGCACTAATGCATTCAGGAGAGTGTTCCGAAATAATGTATTACAATACAATGTGGTTATAATAAAAAAAAACAAGTACGAATAATCCAAACCATAAGTTCATATTCCCCTAATTAATATATAATATTAACTGATATATTCACAAATATCGATAGTTTTATCAGTTCTATAAATAATGCATGACCAGAAAGGCTACAACTGGCAATCTCTACCTCTGAAAGTTGTTACTAAATAAAGCACTAAACTTTGGGAAGAGCAACTACTGAATTTACATTTCAATAATAATTTCATTTGCCGTTATCGAACATTGGCATTTCCATTGACGTTATGTTCATTTAAATAAGAATATATATATCTGTATTATAGTACAAAATTTACCTCAAGAGTTGGACAGCTGGTCACTGCTTTAATGTATTGACTAGATTAAGATATATTATCTTCGGTAAATAATACATGTATACCGTAAGTCCTCGTGATAAAAACAAGCACCACGACAGGTGCTCGTCTGGGAGAAAACCTGGAAACAAGCAAACCATCGTTATTATACATACAGTACCAGAGCGCCATATCGATATGTTCGCTTCTACCAAGGAGTCGTTCAGATTGCCAAGGAGCTTCGGGTTCTAAACATTGCTCCAATAATTGGGTATGATGGGGGTTCAAGGTAGAACTCCCTTAGCTTACTGCTTTCACGCATTCTGTTTTTAACACCTTCTACCAATGAACTTGTTCACATAGCTGATTTTATTTCTGCTGTTGGTGACTTGGCTGGTGACCATTCTCCTAAAGTTGCCCCTTTTCAGATAATACAGGTTATGTGGTTCTAATTAGCTACTAGTAGTAAAAGATGTCGTGGAAGATGCTTATTTTTTCTAATTTAAAAAACTGTTATCAATTTATTTTTTAAAATAGCTTCTGCTGTACGTTCATGATACTGTAATGTAGGCTTATGTCGGTGCTGAATACAACAAACATATGCCCTCGCAATGATATAATATATTGATATATATTCACGTAGGGTGATTATGAGATGGTATGCATTAATCTGCTAAATCTAATTGTTTTCCTATTTGCATTTTTGTTTTATTTTTAGGTATTATATCAATTTTTAATAATACGATAACTGATAAACAACGTTCAATACATATCATGTTATTGATTGGACCTAGTGAAACGCCTTACTAAGTAAACTGAAGACACGTAAACTATGCTTTAATTATTTACCCACTACGACATGCTTTATTTTAAAAATTAACATGATCATGATGTTTGTATAAGACAAGAGATCATATTAATGCATATTAATAACATGACTGCATATCTCACTTGAATGTCATCAATAATGGTCGAAAACAAAACTAATCGAACCTTGTTCTATTCACAGCATCTAAATTGAGCGTCTGAATCATTACTATTTGTGTACAAATCAACAGCTGTAATTAATAGTCAGGCTTATCGGCCTTTAAAACTATAAAATATGAAAATTGACCCATAATGCTATCGATTATTCATGAATCAATTAGACAACTAATGATGCGTTTAAACTTTATACATTGGACTAATTATTATTTTATAGAGAGTTCCTCATACTTAGGTTAAGTGTCTGCATTAACCACCACATACAACATAATCATTCTTTGAGAGTTTTAATAAAACCACCGAACTTATGAGTTACCATATTTACACCAGGAGGCAAAACAAGAAGTAGAAATGCGCATTGAAATCTTACTCCATGGTCCCTATCCTGAATGAATCACACCAACAGTGGTGCTGATGTCCCTCGCCTCAAGTTTGAACATTCTACCTCAATTAAACGCAGAGTTATTACATAATGTTTCAAAAGGTGTGATAGACAGACATATAAACCCACACTAATACTCCCCTGCTTTCACCGTTCTTCAAACTCGAAGACATATAACCATCTGGCACCAGGTCACTTTTTTCAGGCTTACCGTGTTACTGGATTAACCTTTTAATAATATACAGACCTCATTCTGGGGCGTATTCATTAAGTATACTTATGGATAATGTGTATGAAACATAGATGCTAGTGCATATCATAAATTCTTTTCATGACAAACAGCTCTTGGGAATCAATTCAGCTCATGACATTTCACAGTGAAAGCCATAGTGTCACTGTCATGTATTACTAGTTGACATTGTAAAAATAGAGATATGTCGTAATACTGCCATAAAGGACCGAGAGATCATTGAATAAATAATAAACTTATTATCCTTTACAATGGGTAGTTTATGAATCCGACCCACAATTACAGAATTAACTAGGTCTTGTGAACTTTTATTCATGATTTGAGATTCCAGAATGTTCTCTAAAATGATGTTTTCTAACACGTAGAAACATAGGAACCCATTAGGGCTATCTATTTTAAAGAAGTTCCGAATCTGTGATTTTTAATATTTAAAAGAAAATAATAATGATTTACCCATCTACTTCGAAATATCACATTGTAGCCTTAATAAATAAGGTATTTCACTGTGTTTCAGTAAACATTAAAATCTTAAGTTTTTATCAGTTCTTTTGCTACGTTTTGAACGAATAAGTATGTCAACATCATATCTTTAAAAAAAATTTCTTCAAACTTTACTACTTAAAAATTACGATAAAAGTACAAAATGATTTTACCCAACAGCTATTGTGAATTATATGTACAAATATAGCCGGCTTTTAAAAAAAAATATCCTAAATGTTTATGCTAGAGTAAACATATTTTACTTACATCCTCGTATTAATAACTCGTGGTTGCATTTATTTATATTCATCTGAACCGGTGAAGTGTGATATTCATGTAGGTGTGTGCTTTTAGTAAAGAAGAGTACACATGTCTTTTTTGTGTAGGTGTGCATTTTTAAAAAAATACTTTTTTAATATTATAATTGGATGCGAAATAATCCAGTAAGTAAATATATAGTCAGCGTACTGTCGGTTGAGTAGCATAAGTGAGGGTGTTTGGTGGCTCTGTATGGGGTGGTGGTGGGGATGGCTATCGGAAGGATATTTACCTACCAAATTCCCATGAATAGTCGAATAGTCCGACAGTAACATAATGATACTGTCTTATTGACTTTCTCCATCCACGCGTATCTATACAGCAATTCGATTATACATGTACATCTGTTAATAATGATCTGTTCGATTATCTATATTGACCGAAGTCCATTTTAAATTCCGACAAGTCAAAACACCACTGATCAGGTGTTCTAGTATACACGACTCGCGCTTTCTTGATATTTAGCACAAAACACCAAATTCATGTTAAGAATAAAGCAATATCAATATCTGGCATTTAACAATGAAAATACCACATACTAAAACCATTCCAGGACACTGTACTTTTCACTGTTGACATAGGTAAAATCTTACCTAATTCATTTATATTGGTTCTCGGTAAATGATGATCAGGTGGTTTCATCAAATAAAGTGAATGTTTTTTTTTTATCTAACCGTCAATCTCTAATGATTAATACTGCAGAAATGTACTCTGCAACCACGGGAATTGAATTCAGAGCACAACTCATATAAATGCAGCGTGTTAGTTTTGCTTGGTTCCTGTAAATACGACCATGTAGATTTATTAAATGCTATCTTAATGTCTCAGTGAACAAGTGGGAATGATTACCCCTGCCTTAGCACAGATTTATATTTTAATAAAAATATCCAGCCACCAAACTTCTTATATCTATCCTTATCCCAAGTAAAGTAGAAATTGCTGTATATTGTACTCAATTTCTGTAATGAAACTATACGCCAAGGTTCATCACATTTACTCGATTAGAATCAAAGTTATCGTTTTCTATAGCATATGCAAATCAAATTGCGTGTCTCCGCTTAGCCCGCCATTGAACTTCGTCAAGACATTCACTTAATCGACGTCTACCTCAAGTTCGAACATTCAACCCCAATTAGAAGTAGGGCTATCGTGTTGCAAAGTATCAACCAATTAAATTGCGAAGCTCTGAAAATCCCCTTAGTTAATCATGGTATCAATACACCTACTTTTGAATGTATCTGGAAGTTTAAAGGGACCATTCCGATTTTAACAGTCGAAGAAATGACGGACTGTTAAATCTAAGTGCCAAAATATAGAGAAATATTTACCTTGTCCAAAGATTTCAGCTCAAAATTGTGAGTCTTTTGGGAGTGAAGATGTTGGAAAACGTATCATAGGTATATTGAGTTAGTTGCTCGACCCTAAGGTAGAGGATTTCAAGGGAATTTAACACAAAATTAAGAAATCTTATACTCCATAAAATAATCGAGATTGACCCTTTATCAGATATTAATCATGACAACCAAAATGTCAAGATACGCGTCTTTCGATAACATTCTAGCTGTAAGCGGGCTGTAAGTCCAACTAACCACCCTTTCCTTGTTTAAAGTGTCGTGGAAACACCACTTCTGAATAAAATAGATTCATTCCTGATTAGTGATTATTTAATCCGCCAGAGCTTACGCAAATAATAGTGCCCCATTGCAATATGGAATGCGTGGTAAATGCTATTGATATCAATAATGCAACATAATTTGATGAAATAATTCCTATTGAACCCCTGTGTCTAATAATGTCATGTTGACATATTTTCTTTACTTCTAGTAACACAATCCCCTGGGTATTGTTTATATAGTAACCCAAATCAATCAAAATTTATCAGATAAACCTACAACTTATATAACAGACACTCAATAGTCATCGTGACCTCCAGTTTGTATATTAACATAGAACAGGTATTCATACATCCAGTGATCATTAAGGCGACGAGACATTATCGTCCACTATAAATCATAAACGATATCATAAGAATTGCTATTTATTAAATATACCATATTTCGCCAAACAATTCACATAATTGTGAATATCTATCTTCATTATATTCTAACCTATTTATTTAGGGAGTGACAATGGCTCCTTGGCCAAGCGGTCTCGGGTTTGAGAAAGTTCCACGCGATTTTCCAGGGTGGTTTCCTTGTCAGGGGTGCAAGAGGATGGTCTAGTCAGTATTGTGCTCGTAAGAGAACGCCTCATATTTGTAATTCGACCAGGAGTAGGGGTATGGCTGTCTCTATTGGCCCGGTTTGTGGCAGAAAATGGAGATGTTAAACCACGTTTGATTTCATTTCCTCTTTATCTATCATATATCTCAATAGATGTACGTGCTATCTTGTCCTGTATTTTCTCTCAATGCGCTTACCGTTTAATCGGCTTCATCATGTAACACAACACACGAATAGGTGTTTTAATGTACTGGTGTAATAGGGTTTATTATAGAGCATCACAATATATATTACTTATCTAGTACTGATTACTACAAATGTTTAAATTAATGACAATGAGCGAATATTGCCTCTAATATCTGTACACTGTCACTGTATCGTATCTTATATAGGCATAATTCAGACATGTAGTGTTAAATATGGGCGCAGTTTAAAACTATAAACCAGTGTTTAAAATATAACGCTGCAACAAGTGTAACCAACTAAAAGAGCTACATCCAATACGTTCAATTGATATTCATGACTACTAAATAGACCTATAGGTGGAAATGTAGACGTTAAAGGGTGTTTCGAATAAGCTACACCACTACGGGTGTTATGCTGCATTTTACCTAAAGGTGTAATTATTGATGGAAACATATTCCTAAAATAGTGTTAATTTTACATTGTATGTTAGGTTGCAATAGTTTAATCCATATTTATTACTAGTAAACTCCTTTATGGTCTTTATTGTAGATGTCTAATTTCAGCATTGTAGATATTTGTAAATTTACAAAGTCGTTGTAGAATGAAGTGAATTTGGGTCGGGCTAAACGTTGTGTACTTATTATCATAGGGGCCTATTGTGAGAAGTTCCCCTACTGGCAGTTGCAACTTAGGGCATATAAGTGTATTTTGTCTGTAACACTTATCCAAATATAGATCATGTCACTAAACGTGACAGGTTATTCTAACGCTGTCTTGGGGGTGAGATGTCCGAATGGTTAGCACGTGTGTGCCTTTTTTAAACCTTATTATTTTTATCTGTGTGCTGTATATATTAGCACGATCGTTTTACATTTTAGGGGAGCATATTAAAATTAAGCTATGCTTGTTATAAAAACTATGTCACCACATGTAGGATTGTGCAAATATTAAATTGCAACTAACAAAGCCCTGTGGTATACAAATAGATAAATAGTATTCACCTGTTGTAAGAGGTTATAAAATTGTTAAGCATATTTGTGTTGTAGTGACATATTATATATGTAATGAGATAGAGAGAGAGAGAGAGAGAGATGGGGTATTCAAAGATGACTTGTGATCCGTGCAGCAGCAACTTATTTCATTCGGCTTCCCCTAAACTTGGTATTGGTGTCCCGAAGTTGTCTTAAACTATGTAGGTCTAGGCCCAGTAACCCTAAAGCTAAATATGTATTATATTTACGTTAGTAATAAATCACCAGACACTCCTCGCCCTACAACCCACAAGATAGTGCAACATTGCGCTGTCCACTTGAACATATGATTCCCCTATTGAAGACAATAATCTTTTTTTTATTATAATAAGGAATATTGCAACGGACACAAATGTGGCGGTGCTAGAGACCGAGGGTGGGGAGACAAGTCATCCCTTCAACCCTATTCTAGCATATTATATATGTCTGAAACTCGCCAAGTCTATGTGGATAATTTCAAAACGCATTTATATAACGGCAAGTCCAGCTAATCGTTCAACAAAAAGTCAAGAAATAAAGCGGAAATCTCAGAATGTTAACTGCACAACATGTAAAATTGTGTGTAATAAGGACTGGGACAAAGCTGCACATGAATCCGCCAGAACAAAAAATGCCTTTCCGTTACGTGCTTATATTATTATGTAAAATAAAACCATAGATCAAGACTTAACATATAACAATGACTGTCATTTATAACCCTAAACCTACTGTAATAATTACATGAGTGTACAAACATATGTGCATTAATAATTCAGTTACATTAATAATATAGAACAAACATTGGTGTAGCAAGAATTGTGTTACTATCTCACATACAAGACACATTAAATATATTATGCCCTGCCACCTTTAACCAAAGACGTCAATAATTGTCTAATTGTTCCCCCATTTACAATTGATATTGACTCGGTCCACTCAATTTTGTAAACCTGGCATAATCTTGTATCATTCGCCCTTTACATATTTCATTCATTTACTTTTTCATAATAGTAATAATTATGGAATCTACCCAGGCGTGTGTGAATAATTGCCATTAAAGTAACACAGCTGGTAGGCTGTAGTGAAACCCAGATAACACGGTCCGTACAAATCTGCACACATCATTGTTATAGTATCATACATCCAAATAAAAGATAGGTCGAACGATACACACTTTTATTCTATAAATAATAACTTATATAGAGTATGTCTTTGTTTGATTTTAAGTAACTACGACCGGATATTATGAGCAATATTTAATGTAAAGATATTTCCTTATATTGCACATTCACACAGTGGGCTGTATAATAAATTTACACCAGGATGCAAACTGTGAGAACTTCCTAAGATAATAAATATCAATATCGGTTTTGTCATAAATTTTAATTTATTTCAAATTGTGTGGAGTGTGGCTTGCCTAAGAAATCTCGAAATAGATGTTTAATGTATGCATATTTAAAGGAGCTAAGTCGCTAATATTTGGGATCTAGAAATTGACACAAATGGGTCGCAACGCATATGATGATGTAATATGAATGTATATAGACTGATTTACATTCAATCGTTTCCGTTTTTACTCTAATTTCAAATCAGTTATGTTCGGCGAAATACGACAGAAGTCTCAATCGAATAGCAATCTCTAGCATCTGGTTATTCTACTCTACACCGATTGCATTTATTGCGCATAAGAATAAGAATATGGCATCACCGTTTGTGATGACTTATGGGATATGTCTAGCCTCGTTCTTTGAGTTTCTTGTTACAAATGGTGCTGAAACGATTAGATTACCAATGGTAAAATCTTTATTTGTCTTAAATATTGGATATCAGAAACCCATATTTTACCAGTAAGATCACAACATCAATGTTGATTTAAATTGACAAATAATTTGTGTATTCAATATCGAAGATTTTGGATGATATTGAGTTAGAGACTTAGCTACTTTAAATCAATTCCAAGTCAACCAAGCAAAATGGAAAAAAAAACGGCGGGACATCTAGCCTAATAGGTAGATGGCGTATACTATATTGAAAGATTAATTTGATTTATGATTTCCCAGTTGAGCAGGAATGAAAGGGTGTGAATAATAAGTTTCCTTCTACCACGAATATTTTTGGAGTTATCTATTTTAATATTAAAATATTTATAACAGGGGCTACCTACATATACGCGTCACTTGACCCACCGTATGACTGATGGGTAATAAAAGTAGTGTGAATCATTTTTCGATAAAGAATACTTACCATCTGAATAAACTGTGGAAATATAAGTCCAGTTAAAGCGCACCACGATGTCAATGAGAGCTTGAGCTTGATAATTATCCGGGGGAACAACACGGAGAAAATAGTTGAACCGACTTTTATCACTTAAACTGATGCTGGTGGCCGAATACCCTATCTGGGGGATGTGGAAAATTTGTAAAAGATTTTGCACTTGGATGGTGGACTCACTGGAGCCAGGCCCTACCAGTCCTGCAATGGGTTCCAGACTCTCAGCACTGCATCCCTTATTATGAGACTGGTTATTGTTCAGTTCGGTGTTGCTTGCTATTGCATCTTTAATAAAGTCAATGCTCTGTTCCAGGGCGATGGCTGAGTACCAACAAGAATCCCTTATATCACACCCTAGGGTTATATTAGGTAATATGGAATCGTTCATGTTGATCTTATCCAAGGTAAACAGTAGTGTCTCAATTCGCTGTATTCCGTAAAGTTCCCTAATCGGTCCACACGCTCGGGAAAAAACCGAAGCATTAGGAGGTGCGTAATGAACAGGAAAGAGCGCCCCTAAAACTATATCTCCTTCAATTCTTGCTGTTCGTTGTTTAATTATTCTTTTGCCATCAACTCTCTCATTTTGGCATCTATGAGTGAACAGCATAATCCACAAACATATAAAATTGGCCAAATCAATCATCTTGATATTTATTCCAACATTAATCCGCAATAGTCATAGTTCTACCGGAAACAAACAAATGTCAACTCCCTTTGTCCAGATCCTACGAGAAGTTTGATTAAGTTTGAGGAAGAATTACACTAGTGACCTTCCGATCCACCTGCCAACGACGTCGTCTTACAGACATCACAAAGTTAATTAAAAATGTGAACCCATTGTCTGCCATGACCGTTGATCAGGATGAAAATAGTTGGCTTTTGCTACAGTCCAGTACATTAAACTGTTACTACGGTTTCACATATTAGCGTTGTTATGTTAGAAATACACTGTTTCCATTCATTATCAAACTAACTCAAACTTATCCAACCGCCGAGTTCGTTGACAAAACCCGATTGATCGTCTGCTAGTCTATTCGCTGTTATTGCGCGCCACGTGCTTCCGGCTTGTAAGGGTGTATAAAGCCTCGATTATTAAGTCCTATGAATAATTGAATATAATTCAAGTGTGTCCGTTATTAATTTTATGTTATGGATATAACCATGAATACAAGTCATTAATATGCGTACTCATAAAGTGAATATTCTTATTATATTAATTAGTATCGAGAACGGCGCATTTTGCTAGTGGCTGCAAACGAAAGCTAAAGAATATTTTCATGTCAGGGATTGTATGGAGAGTCCGGGGAATGACAGTTAGCCCATAGAATGATACACTCTATGTCATCAACACATGTAGCCCGAGACAATAGTTATAAAATAGTAATGACTTGCTATTGTTTTTCTGCGCTGGTACATGAAATATCTAACAACACAGAAACATATACGGGATAAGAATAGCAACATTATTTCATCTCTCAGTTGTTAGTTGTTACGGTATAATTACCAAATTAATGAAGCGGAAATATAATTGACTGAATTATGGAATGTTTTGAACAAAACAATAAGGAATAACAAACCTACTTTCTTTACAAATTTTTTTTTAAAAAAAATACATGGATACTGCTGAAAGTTTTTTTTTGTGTGTGTGATCAATCTATCGATTTGTGGGTTTTTTTTGTTGGGTTTTTTTTTTTGGGGGGGGGGGGTATTGATTTTTTTGTTCTTGTTTTTTTCCTGTTTTGTGTTTTTACTACTTTATTATTTGCGTTAGTTATGTGTCTTTTTAAAATATTACTTCTGCAGGTTCAGTGAACATCACAAAATATAAATAAACGTTAACCTGGAAAAGTATGAGCAGATGTTGAACTCAGCACTTAATAATGGAACTCAGAATATATCAACCGATTGTCTCGCAGTTTCCAAATGCAGACTTTCTAATTAAGAAAAATAACAATTCGCGCGCACTGAGATTCTTGGTAAATCACAGCGTGATAGCTTATTTGGAAGTTTTATTCATAAATAAATAATGAGAATAAGTGATGCTAATTTGTGGTTAATATTTTGTGTTTTCGGCTTACCGGCTTTCTATAAATGAGAATAAGCAACTATTTCTGTGAGATAGTCTTAATAATTCACACAAAATCTCTCCATGAACCTAGAACTGTAATGGTATTTAGTTGAAAATACATTTCCTGGAATAGTTTTAATAGGATTATTCGGATCAGATTCAAAAATAGTTATTTAATAAAATATCAAACAGCCAATAACGAATGAAATACAATAAAACCAAGTACGAACAATCCAAACCATTAGACAAAATTCTAAGTCCTAAAAAAACGGTATAGCAAAAATAGGGTAATCAGGCAACATTGTGTAATCAGCATATGGACTGTTCACCGTGTACAAAAAACACGACAAACAGTGGTTATTGGTGTCCGAAAGAGTAAGCTTACCCTGTCTGGCGTCACACCAACCTTAGCTGCATCCAAACTATTAGTCGAAATCTTTGTAAAGTGGCGTGATTGGCCAATGGACTATCAATGACAGCCTACACCGGTAGTATTCCCAAAAGAGAGTAAGCTGGCACTGCCAGGCAGGATATGCCCACATTTTCGAGAGATGGATAGATAACGAGCAATACCGGAAGTGATTTTTCCTACAATCAAAAGCCATAATTCATTAAGTTACAATTTGATATGCGCAAATATCGAAAAGAATCAAGATTTAAGGTTACAAACATGCATTTCAAGTTTCCTCAAAATCGAATTAAAATTGTGACTTCTACAGGGTCCACAACTTTAACATACCATATTTTTACACTATTCGCGTACAAACGGCGGCTGTTTTGTCTGGCAATTATGGTCCGATTTTCTAGAAATTCGAACTCAACATTTCGTAGGGTGTAACGGTGATAGTCAAACGTTTTTTAAATCAGATAATAATCATCACCTCCAGAGGGGCCATAAGTCAGGAAGTTATGAGCCGATATGTGCAAATAACGAAAGGAACCAAGATCTTTGGGTTATAACCATGCATTTCAAGTTTCATCAAAAACAAATTAAAATTGTGACCTTTACTGGGTCCACAACCTTGATACACCATTTTTAACAGTATTTTGTATGGCAATGTTAGTCCGATATTGCCGAAATTTGAACTCAATCCTTCTTAGGGTATAATGGTGATATAATAGAAAAATTTTTTTAAAATCGGATAATAATTGTCACCTCCAGATCGACCACGAGTTAAAATATGTGATTTTTCGGGAAATCAGGGGCCATAATTCTGGAAATTACATTCCGATAGACGCAAATGTCAAATGGAACCAAGACCTTTGGGTTATAAACATGTATGTCAAGTTTCATCTAAATCGGTACAAAATTGTGACCTCTATAGGGTCCACAAGCTAAAAACGTGATTTTTCGTACAATCAGGGGCCATAATCCATGAACTTTTGATCTGATACATGCCAATATCGAAAGAAGTCGACATCTTTTGCTGATAAAGCCATATTTCAAGTCCGTCAAAATCGGGTAGGATTTGTGACCTGTAGAGAGTCCACAAACGATTGTGGACGGACGGCGGACGTCCGGACGGACAGGGGTGACGGCATAATACGTCCACATGAAAATGTGGGCGTATAAAAATGATATAGGCAAAATAGTGTAATCAGGTAAAAATAGTGTAATCAGCAAAGGGACCGTTCACCGTGTACAAAATATACGACAAACCGTGGTAACAGGTGGACTACTTTGCTATTATTAACTTTTAGCACAAACAAAACTGTGGATTATTAAATGTACTGGTGAAGTCCTAAGCAAAAGAACATAATGTCAAATTTTGTTCCACCTCACTAAGGAGGGTTGGATGGTCATTGGGTCAACTGGCGTGGTTTCGAATCCCCGGTTGTACGTGACAAGGAGCCTATCCAATATCGTGGGTTTTCCCCGGGCCCTCTGGTTTCCTACCACTGCTAAAGACCATTACGCGCAAGCGAATTTTAGACTTGAAATTACCTAGTTTGTGTCGAGTGGACGTTAAACCCCATTGCTTTGTCTCTCCACCTCACTAATGTTATATAAATGTTTAATGAACACAACCATCAGTTCAGATGATACACATACGATGCCAGGCAACGAATATACACCCGTCCATCAGCAGCAAGGTCGCCCAAGCAGTTTAAAGCTAACAAATACGAAAGTTTAGACCATAACGGAAGCCTCATGATGTAACTAGATTATATGCATTGCGACTTATTTGTTTCAATTTCTAGATCTCAAATATTAGCGATTAAGTTCCTTTAACTCCCCTCCCGAGTGAAATATATAAACCAAAAGAAACGGACTCGTACTCGAAGCATCGTTATATAGTGCTAAAACGCGTCATATATGTCAGGGGTCTTACGATCTGTGTGTCTAGCTCACAAAAGTGTCACTTAAAATAACCTAAAACCGAGAAGAAGGGCTAAATCATAATTATCACGGCGAAACATATTTTTGTCAGGTTTTAGGTGAAAAATTTGTTTTCACTGAAGACAGTTATTAACGATATTTATTCTGTATAGACATAAACTGATGGGTTTTTTTTTCGAGAAAGTTATCTGCCCGCCGTACATGTTTCAGAATATCAATATCAATGCTTGTTATTTGAAATAATCGTTTACTATGGTGCCGGATGACAAAATATTCGCTAACCAACACATTATTAGAATCAAATTCTTCTGTGCCAACATCTATACAATTTTAAACCATATTCATTAGTGCTTTGGGGTAAATCATGTTATTTGCATACATAATTTAAGTTGTTTACTATATCAAATAAAGATTGTAAACTATTAGCGCCAAAGGCCAGACTATATATATACATGTACAGGCTTACAAGTCTATATCGTAAAGACTCAACGTTATCCAGATAAGTCTAGAATAATTACTGTTAAATCGTGAATTCCTTGACAGAAATCGAAAGGTTTAAGGAAGGTCTTGCATGTAAGTTATTTTAACTGGGACTTTCAATTCTATATTTTTATCAAATTTAACGCTCAACAGTTTCTAAACACGTTTCAATTCTAATAATAGATCTACTACCTCACTTTGAATTATTCTAACTTCACTGAGTTCAGATCATTGCTTATTTAATTCCATTGTGCTCTGTAGTTTATAATATGTGTTAATTTCTCGCAGTACACTTTTCTGTGTATATTTAACAAAACTCTTAGGAATAACACTTACCAATCATTAAATTTGATGATAAGAACTGTCCGTCTGGTTTCACCATGTTGTAATCGATGTTTATTCTATTATCTTCGCTCATTAATAAACTTACAGTTGCGCAATTCAACACTTTTTGTCTCGTCAATCTCGTCAATCTATTTGATCTTGCACGCATTATCACGTGTACTAGACGTTTTGATGTTGTCTATTTTCAGACCGGATGGGGGTGGGCCCCGGTGGGGGTCATTTATCTGCGAAACATTATTCTTCTGAGTCAAACTATCTACTCCGGAGTCCTTGCGTTTGCCAACTTGGGCTGTGGAAATTTCCTACCTCCCCAACCGACCTAAAAATAAGCTCTCCAAATCATATTTTTTTAAATTGCGATTATAGATTTTATAATCCCAAAACAAAATATGTATTCTAATTAAAGCAACGTCTAGATATTCGCATCTTTCAGTCTTCAACAGACTGTTAGACAACGTGAGAAAAGGCTAGCGGCACTTATTCATATTTATTGTTTTATGTAACGCACACGTACGGATCTTACCAATTAAAACAAAGCATACTAACGTCAAGTGGATATGTGATCATAACCAAAGGAATTCGGTCTCACTATCTTCCCATAAAATAGTATTTCGGATAAGATTTGACGACAGCTGTCTAGATTTATTAAAAAACTTTTGTAGCGTTAACTAGGTGGTGCAATGTTAAAATGGACAATAACTCTTAACTCCATGCTTGGTGAATGTTGACATTTGATCAACGTCGTCTCGATAATCTGAATAATGGAAACATGTATTCTTCAGGGAGAACAAATGCAAATAATCATTTCCAAATATGCAGAGTTTCTTCCTCTCAGCTATCGTAGCTATGTGTGTATACATTTTAATGAAATCCGATTATTTACAAGTAATATAATTTTCAAGCAGATCAGATGGAAACATAGTATGTCGGCAGTGATCTTTTAGTTGGCCATGGTTTGTTTACAAAATGGGAAATGAGGTGTCTATACATATCTTTTTTTTAAAATTTACCTTGGATATAATTAATACCAAATCTGTTTTTAGTTGTTCTTCTAGAAATCATATTGCCAGTAAGGTCTGATCTGGGGAACAAATGGAACCAATAGCACAGCCCTTAATTCGCATAAAATTACGCTTTCCAAATTCGAAAGTGTTATTCGTAAAAATAGCATTGATAGTTTCAAGAATAAGCGTTCAGGAGTTGAGGTAATCTGTGTCTCCAATAACCGACCTCCAGGCACAGATCCGGTGAAACATTACCATTTACAGGCTACATCTTATATTAAGAATATTTCCTCGTCGTTTATTGTCATATTTTACATAAGACCTTCCCCCACCTCAACATAAAAACATATATTGTACCCGTCATCATTAGCTTAACGTTAGACGTTAAACTCCATTTCCTGCTTTCGTTCATCTAGAGTATTAATTGTAATATACATGAAATTGTTGGTACAGAAATGTAAGTTGTACTCTCCATGTACTCAGTGATAACCAATAAAACAATATACAACCATACTGGTGTTGATGCATTTGGATATACACTCTAAAATAATTTAAATGAATACGTAAAAATACAAGTATAATTTGAAATAAGAAAAATAATCAAAACAGAAATGATAAGAAAGGTAAAAAGAGCTATCTTGCCACGCATCAAAATATACATCCCCAGCAACTATGTAGTCCCGATTGTGTATGAAGGTCTACGAAAGTATTTATGTCACCGTTAAAATATTCTTTGTTGACTCATTCATACAATACATACCATACTTCAGCTAAATCAATGTATCCTCCATTGTTTTAAAAGATTATGCATCCTGTATTTTGAGATCAAAATAATTTCGACAGACTTTGGAATAGTTTGTTTCTTGTTAGTTGTTAATACCTCTGAGATTATGTATTCTGTATTGATGTTTGGTAAAAGATAATGACGACATACTATACAGCAGTTTCTTTCATGCTAAGTGGATAAGGCTCTGGTTCGCTAGCCTTGAGGTCGAGTGTTCGATCCCTGCATTTGCCGAGAAAGTTTATCTCGATTTTCCGACGTGATTTCCCCTTGTCAGTGATACAGAAGGAGGGCCTGACAAGGACAGCTTTCTAGTCGTTCGGATGGGACGAAAAACCGAGGTCCCGTGTACACATTGGAGTGCACGTAAAAGATCCCCTGGCAGTTGGAATTCGATATAAGAGTAGGCCGTAGCGCCGCTGCCCGGGCAAAATTACCCTCATAGCACACTGTATGGCGTATGCCCGTCTTCAATTAGCTCAGGTTAAGTGCATAACAGAAGGACGTTAAACCCCCATTTCATTCATTCTTTCATGAAGGATTGTTAATGCTTCTGAACATAACGTCTAAATATACCAGACACGTAGTTGGTCCATGGTTTCAGAAGTAGTATTGCGTAGTTGGTCCACGGTTTCAGAAGTAGTATTGCGTAGTTGGTCCATGGTTTCAGTAGTAGTATTGCGTAGTTGGTCCACGGTTTCAGTAGTAGTATTGCGTAGTTAGTCCACGGTTTCAGTAGTAGTATTGCGCTATCTTACTTTGTGGTTGAGATTCATATTTTCCCGCTATAGAGCCCACCACCCCTGATGTGCATGGTAAATTAAGATATACGCGCAGTGTAGCACCATGGGCCTTTCTGTCTGACGTAGAAATCGGACCATCCGAAAACCGGTCGCCACATCTTACATACGACCCATGCATCTTTTCTTACTACATATTTATGTAGCCTTATGATCTCTAGTTGTCTTTGCTTCTCCTTCACGTTATGTGTTTGCTTCTTACTGGTTTCTTATAACAATGCAACAGTTCGTCTATATAGCATAGCTGGATACATACAAGCATAGTACAGATTACAATACCAACTACAGTCATTCACCCACTAGCCATGCAGCCTCACTGGGAGAGTTTGCTGATAGAAGCTCTTACATCTTTCATTTTTAGAGCCAAGCTGTTGTCTGCCAAATTCTCACGAGTATCATAATTTTGTATCTGCTGGTTCTGGGCAATCAATTATCTAATTGGTCAAATATGATGTAAATAATAAGAGAGATTGGTTAATTGAGCCCAATGACGTCGAAACGCACCCTTATATGGTTGAATGGAATTTTACTGAAAAACATTCCAATGAGATATCTGTTAACATGTTGTTGACATAGAACCAGTTAGGTTTGGGCCATATAACTCGTTTTATATACCAATATGTCACTCATATGCTAGTTTGATATAAGTATTTTACGTACATATATAAATATGTTTAAAACTACAATCTTGCCAAAGATATTATTAGAAATATAAAGCCATCTTATTTCTCTATTTTTTGTCTACAAATTTAAAATAATGTTGCCACGACTATACTGCTACATCAGATAGTTGCAAAATTTTTCCAAATGAAGTTTCAGTTACTGTGCCGCTCTGTTCTGACACTGATTGCATACAAATTCCGCCATGCTGAAAAGTAAAAAAAAAATGTATTCTCGCTTTCTCTCCATGTTCAGTGATAACCAGTAGAACAATATAAATTATACAAGTGTAATCACAAACAAATAAACCAATAGTCCTGTATATAACAATAAAATTAAATGTTGGAATAATTAATTCAAATATTAAACACACATTTGTATGGTATATCTCTGACCAGAAAAATATAAATAGCTAGATTGCTACGCATCAAGATACACATAGCCATAAACAGCTGTGTAGTACAAATTGCTTCCGCGTATACTAAGGCCAATGGCAATATTCGCTTTCAACTCGGATACAAGTTTAGCTGGGCCCATCTAGACTAAGCTGTCAAACAAATTATTTATAGCTCTTCGATAGAAAATGTATTTTGCTAATTCTCACAAAAGTTTTGTGACGCTAGGTTCGCACTATCACGATTCGTTCTGCGATTAAAATCGTGGGATAATCATGGTGATCCTATCGGGTCGTATCATATATTAAAGTCAGTCGCAGCAGTGGTGTTAAAGGACCGAAGTTCGTAACTCTAAACTCTCCTAAATCTTCGACATCGAAAACACGAATTATTGGTCAATTTAAATCAACATTGATGTTGTGATCTTACCTGGAACCGGTAGGCCTTTGATATCCAATAAAAAACAGTTTACCATTGGTACACGAATTGTGTACCATAGTGCGTTTGAGCGTCACTTGTAACAAGTGACCAGAAAGAACGAGGCTAGGCATATTCAACAACTCCTGTCAAACGGTGAGGCCATATCTTATCTGGTGGGCATGCGCAGTAGACTGAAATAACCAGACACTATAATTTCCTCTTTGGTTAAGACTCATGCGGAATAATTTAATGTAAATCAGTTTATATACAATCAGATTTTATTATTATATGCGTTGCGACCCATTATTTCTAGGTCCCAAATGTTAGCGATTTAGCTCCTTTAACCGTAGCAGACCGTGGACTTAATAGACTTTTAGCAAGTGGAATTTTTCCAATTCGTATCACGTATCCCTATCGTCACGTGATAGATCTATTACAATCAAGTCCCTAGCCCACAAGTTCCCGAAGGTAGTAAAGTCGCTCGACAATCGCTGAGTTATTTATAATTTAAAAGAAATTTAATGTTGAGTCTTCTTAAAAATATGCGACTTCGACTCGACAGCAAGTTTTGGTTTCACTGTCGTTTCAGAAAGTATATACCCTTTTGTGACACTATCTCATGTCACCTCTCAGCCGAGAAGGTTGCCGTGTTCCCAGCTTCCCAAAGATATCTACAGAGGAATTAACTGTATCTTGCTTATATAAAGATGATACATGCATGAGTCAGTATTGAGCCTTTAGGAAATTGACCAGGTGCCACCTTTACCGGATTTATATGGGCACCACAATTCTAACACATGCATAGGATTACCATATTTGGATTATCAGACTATGATGTCATTGCCCGACTTTATACTAGACTTCCTTAGTTAGCCTAGTTCTTGGTGCCAGTGGTTGTAGCTAACGATGTTAAAATATTACCCAGACCATGTCTCCAGAAGACCCTATAGTGTTATACTTTAACAGATTTGCTTTGTTCCTCCCTAAATTTAGCACGTAGATCATCAAGCAAAAAGCTCATCAATAATAATGATTTAATTCTAGTCATTATCATCGTCTTCTAGGATACAGATATATTCATAAAACGCTATGATACAACATTTCAGCGTCTAAAAGTACAGTAAAAAGACGACGATGTTATACGGACCTCTTTCATATGAAAGCTTTTTGATGCGTGCTGCCGTATCCGTGTGTCGTATCACGTATCAGAAATACATAGGCACTGATGACGTCACACGCAAAATCCACACGCATACGAGATACGGACCAGGAATTTACTCTTGCCAAAAGTATCTAATAGAGACGCTCGTATCGTAATGCATCGCACGACAGTGGAAACTTAGCATAACCTGAATAATAAAAAGTTAATTCGATAGGGCCCTTCTTATGAGTTGCCGAACAATCAAAAAATATCCGCACAAAGATTTGCAAGTTTCATTAATAGGAAGCGTTATCTCTATGCGAAATTGACGCTCAATCCTGAATTTCCTGCTTTTGATTTGAAGAATGATACGAGTATGTTAAATAAAAATCTCCAAAACACTGGCTAGCATATCGTTTGCAAAATTACTTTGAAAGAGATAATAATACTGCAGACAAACGATTCGAAGTGTGACCATGGACATGATTGATTGGAGTGCTCACAAGTATTGAGAACAGTTGGATAGACAGGGCTGACAAATTATACCACATTAAGTGTCAGCGTGTTAAAAGTTTACCCCCAGAACTTATGCATTCCTCAGACACCTTTGCTTTATGGGTGAGCCATGATGAGAAATAGACAAACTAGGTTATTTCGTGTCTAACATAATATGGTTTAATTTTATTTCAATTACTCGCTTGTGCGTAAGGTCTTTAGCAGTGAGAGGAAATCGGAGGACACGGAGAAAACCCACGAGGTTGGAAATGTTCTTCTTGTAACGTACAACCGGGAAATCGAAAACAGACCTTATGATACAGTGTGCACGTGAGAATAAAAAGCTTTGGGTCGAATCCAAACTGCGTGCATTTTACATAAATTTAAATAAAGAACATGGTTATATTTAGCAGTTGGAGGAAACCGGGGGAAACCCACGAGGCTGGAAATGTGTTCTCCTTGTCACGTACAACCGGGAAATCGAATACAGACCTTATGATACAGTGTGCACGTGAGAATAAAAAGCCATGGTTCGTATTCAAACGGCGTGCATTTGACATAAAGAAAGGAAATTGTTTTTTTTTCTTTAATGATAACATGTTGACTTAAGAAGAAAGCATACATTCTAATCTGGCACTTTAAGAAAAACAAAAAAACACTGAAAGTTGTTTTATTTTTTTCAATTTAGTCGATTACATATTTGTGAAAATTACCACATTATTGTTATCTTTATCAATCGTATCTGAAGTTAATGTACATAGTAGTAGTAAATGTACATGGCGGCCTGTTAGATTGTGCCAATTAAGCATAGCTTAAAAAACAATATATCTTCTGGCATGAAAACAAAGTTTAATGTTTGGAAATAAATGCTGAAAGAAGCGTTTTGTTACTGGTTAACCTATTCCAACATAGATCGCTTTAAGCCGTATTTTAGACTTGCAATACATATTTGGAAAGGTAAATGTCTTCTTTTTATACGCCCACATTTTCATGTGGACGTATTATGTCGTCGCCCCTGTCCGTCCGTCCGTCCGTCCACAATTGTTTGTGGACCCTCTACAGGTCACAATTCTTGTCCGATTTTGACGAAACTTGAAATATAGCTTTATCCCCAAAAGATCTCGGCTGTTTTCGATATTGGCATGTATCGGATCGAAACTTCATGGATTATGGCCCCTGATTGTACGAAAAATCACGTTTTTAGCTTGTGGACCCTATAGAGGTCACAATTTTGATCCGATTTTAATGAAACTCGACGTGCATGTTTATAACCCACAGATCTGGGTTCCTTTCGATATTTGCGCCTATTGGAACGTAATTTCCTGAATTATGGCCCCTGATTGTCCGAAAAATCACCTATTTTAGCTTGTGGTCCCTCTGGGGGTGACAATTATTATCCGATTTGAAAAACCGTTCGATTATATCCCCGTTACACCCTAAGTAAGGTTGAGTTCGAATTTCGGGAAAATCGGACCAAAATTGCCATACAAAATGGCCGCTGTTTGTACACGAAGACTGTTTAAAAATGGTATATCAAGGTTGTGGACCCTGTAGAGGTCACAATTTTAATTCGATTTTGATGAAACTTGAAATGCATGGTTATAACCCAAAGATCTTGGTTCCCATCGATATTTGCGAATATCGAATTGTAACTTCCTGAATTATGGCCCCTGATTATACGCAAAATCGCCTTTGTTTAGCTTGTGGTCCCTGTAGAGGTCACAATTATTATCCGATTTAAAAAATCGTTTGATTATATCACCGTTACACCCTAACGAATGTTGAGTTCGAATTTCGGGTATATCGGACCAAAATAGCCATACAAAATGGCCGCCGTTTGTACGCGAATACTGTTAAAAAATGGTATATCAAGGTTGTGGACCCTGTAGAGGTCACAACTTTAATTTGATTTTGATGAAACTTGAAATGCATGGTTAGAACCCAAAGATCTTGATTCCTTTCGATATTTGCGCATATCGAATCTTAACTTCCTGAATTATGGCCCCTGTTTATACACAAAATTACCTTTGTTTAGCTTGTGGTCCCTCTGGAGGTCACAATTATTATCCGATTTGAAAAAAAACGTTTAATTATATCACCGTTACACCCTAAGGAAAGTTGAGTTCGAATTTCGGGAAAATCAGACAAAAATTGCCATACAAAATGGCCGCCGTATGCACGCGAATACTGTTAAAAAATGGTATATCAAGGTTGTGGACCCGGTAGAGGTCACAATTTTAATTCGATTTTGATGAAACTTGAAATGCATGGTTATAACCCGAAGATTTTGGTTCCTTTCGATATTTGCGCATATCGGATCGTAACTTCCTGAATTATGGCCCCTGATTGTTTCGAAAAATCCCCTATGGTCCCCCTGGAGGTCACGATTAATATCCAATTTAAAAAAAACTTTGGCTCTATCACCATTACACCCTACTGAAGGTTGAGTTCGAATTTCTAGAAAATCAGACCATAATTGCCAGACAAAATGGCCGCTGTTTGTACGCGAATAGTGTAAAAAATATGGCATATTAAAGTTGTGGGCCCTGTAGAGGTCACAATTTTAATTTGATTTTGATGAAACTTAAAATGCATGTTTATAACCTAAAGATCTTGATTCTTTTCGATATTTGCGCATATCAAATTGTAACTTAATGAATTATGGCCTTTGATTGTAGGAAAAATCACTTTCGGTATTGCTTGTCCTCTATCCATCTATCGAAAATGTGGGCGTATCCTGCCTGGCAGTGCCAGCTTACTATCTTTTTATTTGTTTGGCAATCATGGGCCAATAATGTTTTCAATTTTGCACTCAGTGCATAAATATATCACGTAACAGTCAATATTATAGCAATATTATAGTTAGTAAATCATCCGCAGCCATTCTCCTCAACGGTTTTAATTAAATGATTTTGTACAATAATAAAATCATTTTTTATACTTGACTAAGTTTTCGATTTGTGAAATAAATGCCTATGAAATCAATAGATATGTTGACTGATGTTACATCAATAAAAGCTAATATTATATTATTTCTTGACATGAACATCGAATTGTTCCTTAATTGATGTTTGACCTTAACTTCTGTAATAATTAGCAATACTCACGTCATCTGATTTATAAAACCGGATCGTGATACTGCTACTACTCACTCTGACCTTCCATATAATTATGAACAATTATGAAAAGTTGCATAGTTTAACAATAATTTGGAATAAAAACCACAGTTTTATTTTTGTTTTGATTTTTGGGGCTGTTAAGGATATAATACAAATATGCGTATTCTATTGAAATTTCAAAATAGTTCATAACAAATCGACACAAATAAAACCGCTTTTGGTTCTACTAATCACCAACAAGGACGACAAACGCGTTTTTTGGTCCATAATGTCCCCAAAACGCCCTGGACGGTGATTAGTAGGATCCATTAGCAGCATTTTATATTTCTAGCTGCTTTATCACAGTCGGTTATATTCTTAATCCCTAAATTTTATCAAATACAAATAAATATAGACTGTACCAAAGATTCCATTCGAGGTTCCGAATCAATCGTCCATTTTTATAGGGTTTTTTTTACATGCTTTTCGAACATTTGACGCTCTTAATATTTAGTCTGTTTTAACATTCACAGTAAATAACTTTATGTAAAAAAATCAGCGCTACCTAAAATTTTGCCTCGGATACAAGCACGAATTCGACTTGCACCTGGAATGGGGTTTAACATGCTACTGTTCTGCATCAGTTGAGATAATGAAGACGGGAATACATCATTTAATCTGGTATTAGGAACATTTTCTCTTATTTAGAGCCTCTTTTACATGCACGTCAACCAACGTCAACACTGTTCTTTACAGACTCCAAGTTCTGCACCACGAAAAAAGTAGAATATCATGCTGGAAAATACAGGAAAACTTTCTCTGTCAACACCTGGATCGAACCCGAACATCCTGGTTTTTGAGCTGTTCAATCTTGATATCTTTGGTTAATTTCATAATATTTGCCGTAGTGAAATACTTATGTTTTTCTCTCGTTATATTTTGACGGGTAAATTACCTAAATTGATAATAATAACTCGACATAACACTACACTACGTGCATTATATATATTTATGCTGCAAACGAGACGTATAACTACATGTCATTTATTCCTGCAAGAATTCAAAACCCGATATACACATTCATAACCAATTCACTTTTTCTTGAAATTATATTAGAGATAAAATTCCGAATTTCAAAATTATCTTAAATAGGATGAGTTTTTATCCATTTTTGATATTTGAAATGTCTTTAATATTTGGTTATAGTTTAAAATTAAATCATTTCTCTTAATAGTTTATTTAACAAAGACTTAGCATCCGTTCATGCGAATCACTTTTGCCTTAATTTACTTTATAGAAGACAGACAAGCCATACAATATTTCATTCTCGAAGGAAAAGTTAAACTGATTAAATTCCACTTGATATTTGTCTGACGAGTATTTCTCTTGTCCTCCATTCTAGAAATCAGTTAAACCAGAGAAATCAACTCATTATCTTGCCGCTGCTGTATACGCTAATGATTTTTTCATTTCTGCTGTCAGAAGAAAATGGATGACATAATCCATACAGGTCGAGGTGTCGATAGAAGGTTTATAGAGTAGGGCCATAATATTTAGTGTATAAAATATCGTGTTACCATATCGTTAGTCAATCCTTTATAATGGCTGCTGTGATGTACACGGCTTAACTCACCGTTTGCCATGTTTTCTTATAGAGAGAGGGGGGGGGGGTCGGGGTTTAACGTCCACTAGGCGCATACTAGGTCATTTCGGGACTAACATATGGTTCAGTTTTATGCCTTTAATTCGCTTATGCGTAGGATCTTTAGCAGTGGGAGGAAACCGGAGGAACACTACGGGGTTGGGATAGGCGACCCTACCCCTTGTCACGTACAAGCGGGGGAATCTAAACCACGCCACTTGACTCAATGGCAGACCTTAAAATGCAAAGCGCATGCGTTAACCATTTGACAACTTCATCCCTGTTTTGTTATAACACATCACCAAGACAAATTTAATGTTGACATATACTGTTTCCCGTCGATGCCTCTACACTCTACAATATTTCTTGTGACCACCTTGCTGAATGGAAATCTTTACGGATTTGTCTTGAAGGCGGGGGGGGGGGCATAAAATCGGAAATGTGTACTGATTCAATGCCGCATGATTTTCTTTAGGGGGGGGGGGGTCATCATAGAAACATAATTAAACTAGGCTATTAACCCGTTAACATCATTGGCATCTCGTTCTGCCTTTTCTTCTAGTAGTAATGTTAACAAATAATTTATTTATAGAGCATTTAAAATTCAACACCGTTATACTGTTCAGTGGCCCTGTTACAATTAATTTGTATAAAAACGAAACAAACAAAAACACTCAAAATACGTTAACAAGCCCAAATCATTCTTACGAAAATGTCCAAAAAAGAAATTCATAACTTTAAGAATGTTTATACAGGCGAATGAATATATGATCGGAAATAGTATAACTTGAACATAATATTATCGACTATATTCAATGGGATACACACAGAAAAATCATTACCACAAAGACGTGATCCGATTTTTCAGATAAGCCATCGTTATAAATAATATCCGCTCTCATTTATGAATCTCACAGTAATAGAATAATTCGTTCTTGCTCAATTTTTGATTAAGATCTCGAATTCTTTGTATGTTAATATACATTAATTACAATTATTATAATAGGGGTTAAGTAAAATTGTATTACAATTATTACATTACAAAAGGGGTTGATTTTAGGGGTGAATTGAAATTGAATTACAATTATTACACTTATTACAATGGGGGTTGTAACAAGGCCCCGCATTCATCCAATGTTTATTGATCCGAAAACATGAAGAGGGTTGTATTCAAAAATTATATTCTCGTTTGTCAGAATTAATTAATGGCATTTATAATGTTATAAACAAATCGCCGGGAACATAACATCATATAAAAATAACCAACTGTCAATTACACTCATTATACATGTATAAAGTTTTTTAAGCCACGGTCAGGAAATTATTATAAAAGTCATCAAATTAAATTGCACGATTTTGTGTATTAAAAGGAATCATTTTCTTTAAGTTTATGAAAGTTCGACAGAGAGGAACTATTAGAGTTGGGGTAAACAAAGGTGTAATTACCAATCAATTTAAGATATATCTGGAATGGCTATATCTTTTTAAACTGATTATTTCTTATCTGATTCACTGTGTATGTGGACTATCAATATGTAATAGGTTATGTCTTATCAGATTTCGTATAAATTGGTAATTCTAATATCATCACGATTGACTATAGTCCGGAATTATTAACTGGGGAGAGGACACGCTGTATTCGTTTATGCTAATCTATAAGGTCTTTTTCTGTCCTGGTAACCGTATCTTAAAAAGGTGGGATCCCTTTCATTTAGGTCAAAATACAGTGTTGAGATGGGTTGATTAGTATTGGGGGAAAAAGCAATATGCTACCAAATTCTCATGTCGGCAACTAAGCGAATGTCGGGGTGGAAACTATGGGTACCAATTATAAACCTTTACTTGCTGCCATATTTTATATTCGTATGAGTCAGAATTCGTGAAAATATAACTTCAAAATAATTGCCAAGTCTCTCAAATTCATTTAGATGCATTATGCATTGTACACGGACTTACTACCATTTATTCTTGTAATAAAGATTTTAAGCAACAAAAAATCCCACACCAGTAAAGTCATTTTAGAATCTATCCGTAATATTCCGGACAAGAATCCTATTGCCATGCTAGACTTATACTTTTTTTCTGTTGAGTATATATGTTAAACGATATCGGTAGGTGCAAATATAATATGTCTAATAATATCAGAAAGTCTAAAAGATATCTTATTAAAACACAGATCCTATTTCATTTCGTTTTTATGTTTCAAAATTTCGTTGTACTTGTCTTCACTACACTAGGATCTGAAAGACTTTTTTATCATTGACGTGTTCTGAATGACGTGATGGATAAACCAATGAAACGGAGTATTTCGGCGGCGACTTTGGGTAAACGCTTATTGATTAATCAATATCTGACGTCATAGGGTCAAACACACCATAACTTGTCAGATCTGCATGTGGTGTAAGTCCTCAAAAGTATAAAAAACGAAACGAAATTTCGAAATATAGATCTGTATTTTGATCAGATTGGACCAGAAGAGTCATATATAATATTACAAGTTTGGGGCTATAGTTAATGTCCAACACCTGTTACCACTTCTCATTCATTTTGGATTTCACAACATTTTTTTTTATGTTTAATCAACTACCCCCGTGACATTTATGAATGAGATCCATCAGTACATTCGGTACTATTATTCCTTTGTGTAGTTTACTTATACACAATGCAAAAATTGATGCATGTAATAACAGTTTCTTTACACTATTACTGTCTGGAAAAATACCCTTACAACTTATATTACCTGTAATGGCAGCGGGATCGTTCAAAACTAGAAATAGGCCGAAGAATCCTTGTATAGTCTAACAACTCTCCATGTTATGACGTAAAACGCACATTTCTATGGCCCAATACAACCAAAGAAAGACACTGTATGGTAATTCATAGCGATCTTATTTCAAAAGAAAGGATTAATCATTTCTTTAATCTTTTTTTGCCAATGTATTTGGTCACGATTACTTGCTTTATTACAAAGACAACAAAATTGTTTCAGAAACTAGTCAGCCAGTTGGTTAACTGAAGCTAAATGATTAATGCATCTTGAGTATTTGAAGTTTGTCGATGGTATCTTTATCGATTATAGTCATGCTGTATATTTTGTAAAAGATTCAGTTAAAGACATTCACATAATAACACGGAATGAGGGTTTAATGTCACGTCCACACAATACTTCGGTTGTAGAATTTTGTCCGGGCAGCGACGTTTCCACAGACCTTTTTTTTTATTTCTAGCTGTCAAGCGTTCTTTTACATGCGCTAGAAGGTATACACGTGTTGGTCTTTGTATGATACTATTCGAACGACAGATACTTTTTGTCAGTTCCGAAGGGTAGACTCATGAAAAGCATAATAAATCATATACAAGCCCCGGTTAACATTTGGTCATATACAAGCCCCGGTTAACATTTGTTTGCCTTACGTGTCCTGATTTGACAATTTCTTTTTTTAAAAACTTATTTTTGAAAAAAAATTACTTCGAATTTAGGGCAATTTTCTTTTTTAAAATTTCATTTGTAGTGTCGTTTGCTTTGTTGTATGCTTTGTCTTGGTTTGCTTTTTATGTATGGGCTGGTTTCAAGCCCACAAAATTTTGCTATATTCTATACTTAGCGGTACACACCACCAAGGAACCGTCAGGGTCTACGTACGACCTAAAAGAAATTCTATAAACGATACTTCATAACGACTTTAACCCGAATCTTCTTTCCAGACATTGGCAATGTTATTTCCTACTAGAATAGACACATAAACGCCATCATTAAATTCTCTTCCATTTCATGGTGTATACGACTATCCCTTTCTTCTAATCAATGTCATTTGCGATTTAAAAGAACTAGTAGATTTAATTTTGATTTACAATTAAGTTAGACTTTTTCCCGCTTTGGCTGCATATAAATCGCTAATCGGTTAACATCCCAGTTAGCAATATTTCAAGATATCTGTACATTTAAGATTAACGGGTTGCAGATGTCTGCGAAAGCTTCAAATTTTGATGATCAAAATAGGTCTTGGGGGCTCTGAGCCATAATTATAACTCAAGATTAGTCTAATTTCAATCCGTCCATAAACTGGATTAAACTGTTATCTTTTAGGCGCATGTCGAGTTACAAATTTGAGAACCTGGGTAAAAAAGGTAATTGTTGGAAAGTGGTTTTATGGCAGCAGACCTTTGGAAGTTGTTTCTTTCTACAAGTACCTGGGAATAATGTTTACCCCGAAACTTTGCTGGTCCCTTGCCACCACTACATAAACCCAACAAGCCACTAAAGCTTTTTATATGTTAAAAGCCTTCGTTTCGAATCGCTGTGTAAGTGGTCAAAATTCTTTATTTTGGGGATTTGTTGATATAAACATATAAATTAAAAATTTTGTAAACTTATACTTCATGTATTATAAATTCAAGAACTTCACATGCTGCTATGTGTGGTGAACTTGGTTGAGAACCTATTTATATTACTTATATTATGTCAAAGCTTATAAAATACTGGTTAAAACTGTTAGAAATGCCAACTGACCGTTACCAAAAAAAGCCTGTTACAACATGTTATTATCTTTAGACAATGCAAGAAGAATAAAGTGGGCAAGTAAAATTCAAAATATATTGTATACACATTGATTTGGATTAATTTAGGGGCAGCAACGCATTGGTATGTTTAAGGCAATTTAAGCAACATTTAAAAGATGTAAGATCTCAAAACTGGTGCAGTGAAATAGCAGATAGTTCTAAACTACCTAACTACTCGGCTTATAAATGTTCCCTTTCATATGAAGCGTATTTTTCTGATGTACATATTAACGACATAAATTATCACTGACAAAATTTAGATGCTCAAATCATCGCCTTGCAATTGAAACAGGTCGTTGTACTGTGCTGACAGAGTTGACAGAATTTGTCTGCATTGTAAAAGTGTTGTCAACGAATCTCACATTGAAGATAAAATCCATTTTATTGTGAAATGTACCTTATATAGTGATATATTAGAAATGCATTATTAACCTTAAAAATCAATTATTTAAAGAGAGAATTTAATATTTTCTAAGAAAGTTAAAACATAATTATTTCTATGTCTTTTGGTCAATAGATTATCAACTCACTTTTATACACAATGGGCATTTATACTTTCCACCTTAAAAAATCATTGACACAAGAAAAAAATAACTCAATTACCTCCCATTGCCTCCGTGCATAAGCTTCCTTCAAACGTTGGAATTTAAATATATAATAATAAAACATAATTTTATATGGAAAACAATCACTGAGTTTATTTCACACTACGTTTCAACAAGCTCCCCTTGTCGTTCTCAAGTAAATAACTTGTTGAAACGTAGTGTGAAATAAACTCAGTGATTGTTTTCCATATAACATTATGTTTTATTATTATATATTCAATTACTAAATGCCGTAAAGATTATATCTTAAATTATGTTTTACTTTTTCTAGCTTGTACTTCAAGTATATTATTAATTATATTATATAATTGACATTAAAAAGATTTAATAATACTATCACATAATTGTCACTGATAATATTTAATTCACTGCCCAAGCACTGAAACAAGGGCGTTCGTAAATATCACATTTCGTTTGTTCATGCAATTTTGAATCTATCGCAGAATAATAACAACTTTAAATGACTTTTCGAGGGGTGATAACCAAATAGATGTTCACTAGCGTTTCATACATATTAGAATCACTATTACCCCAAAACATCTTTATTGCTAATTTTAGTTTATGTTTAACAAATACATAATTATTATCATAATCTTCTGTATACTGTGGTACTTATTTTTACTAATTATTTACAAATCAGAGTTTTGAGATGTTAAATAGTCCACTGTACAGTGCCGGATCTGGGGGCAGAGTGGGAGAAATGTCCCGGGACCCACAATTCTGGGTCATACTAGTATTTCATCCTGGACGGAAATAACCAAGCTGAGGGGGTGAGGATTGGGGCCCTGAGCAGTAAGGGATATTGGGGGCCTCGGAAACTGCTAGGTACCAACATATTTTCGTGGCCCAAAGATCGGTTATGCCCTGTAATTAACTAAATACACAACTTAAAGGTTCTACCAATCAATAGGTCCTAACCAGTTCCGGGGACCCATTCCCACGATGTGATTGCCGTGGCGAAACCAGTCCCGGGAAATTAACGTCGTAATTATAGTAAAGTAGTTCAGACAAAATACGTATATTCTTTTTAACATGTTTTCTGCCTAAGTTTTACGTCTATTTCTCCTTGTCCTTTGTTTGGGATTTTATGTCTTGATTCGATCTATGCTATCGCGGCCTAAATTGTCTCAGATGCACTGAAATTAATCCTATTTTTTAAAAACAAATTCCTTGAGGAAAACACCCCAGGCACTCAAGGGGGTGGAGTACATACTAGCACGATCAGCAGTCAGTAAGAACAATTTGAACAAAAATGGGGCCCCCGCCAGGTGGTATGTCCCGGGTCTCCAACTAGTTTAATCCGGCACTGCCACTGTTGATACGTTTTTGTTCGCTGTGGCACTGTATTTCAGAACAAAGGTATGACAAGTTTAAAGGCTACTAATACGTTACTTAATCACGCCAGTATTATGTTTACCTAATTATTAACCAGGTCAATACGTTACTTGTTCATATTTTTACATTTTGTCCATAAACTCAGTAGCGGATTATCAGTGGGGCTGATGAGGCTGCAGCCTCAGACTCAAAGATTTTATAAAAAATTATTTTTAAGACTTGTCTGCTACGATTAAAAACGCAAAGACAATCAATGTTAGGGGATGGGATTTGGGCCCAACTGGTACAACATAGGCCCCGACCCGAAATTTATTAGGCCCACGCCATTTTAAATAGGCCCTTCAGCAACTGCCGCCTCGGGCCTTGGTGGAGCTTAATCCGCCACTGAATAAACTGTTGCTGTATAATCAGCTTCCTGATATTTCCGTTGCTTCTTTGTATTCGGTTTTGTTTGTGCGTTTTCTTGTGACGGTTTAAAAATGTTCCCTCAATACATTCACTATACATATATTTAATTTATTTTTAAACACCTCTTGAGTGTTTTTAGACAACCTTTTTAAACCTTTATATACATTTCACCGATGTGGTGCTTGTATAGTCGGAATTTGTACTACAGTATGCTTCAATTCGTATTTCTTGTAGCATGTGGCAGACCATGACTCATGCTGACATCACATAATATCTTTTTCTTCTTCGGGTTGTATTTCCGATCATTTTCAATTTTGAGTAAAGTCTGTGTTACTTCAGACCCGGGACTGTACAGCGCAGTGGACGCTTACGGCTAGCCCCCGGGTCCATTCACTCTTTTTTGATTGTTTGTTTGTTTGTTGTTCCAGAGTATGATGTCTTGTCGTTATATTTGTCTTTTGTGTAAATCATACGTGACACCTTCCCCCTGCACTTACTATTAGACTAAGACAGGACACCTCCTCAAGGAACGTGATAATGCACCATTTATGAAACATACAGGCTTCAGAGGTCATTGATGAAGAATTGGGGGGGGGACCCCTTGTCTGATAGTCTCTCCTACGTCACACTGTACAATGTTAGTGCCAGATAATGTATTTATTTCATGTTTGGGTGTCAATTTAGTGTTGACGCTTGCGGATTTATTTTTGTCATATTTATCAACTACACAAGCACTCAAATAAGAATAAAAAACGGACATGACGTAATGACCTATATATTTCAAATCGGGTTCTTTTCACGTTGCCGATTGGGTGGTAAGATCTCTACACGATCTTGGAATAAAAGACGTTACGTGATTTATCGGCCTAATCAGCACAAAATATTACGCCAGATTTTGATTAAAATCTTGAAAAAATATCCGATAGTGGCAATGCATGGTGTTGTATTCTATTCACACAGATAAAAACTGAGTGCAGTATCAGAAAACATTAAATGATCAACGTCAGTAGACGATGTAAAATAACAGTATAACCAAACACAGACAGAACAAAGATATACGAATAAAACATGATACTACTAACTGCATTCAGTGCCACTTAAAAATCAGTGCTTTGTTAACATGCATTTCTTCCCTAAAAAATAGTAACCATTCGTTTCAACTTAGAATCAGAGGCCTTCAAGAAAACGTTAACTATAATATTTAAGTATAATCATAGTTCATTGGTTGAGCATTAAAAATCATAGCACAACTGTTAGTCTAAGTCTACATTCTTAAAAAAGTAAATGATTTATGTTTTTTTTTAATAAGGCCCATGTACTTTGCAACCACGGCGAACTGTCATGCATAAAATAATGAGACTTTAAGAAACGTTAGCCTTCATAAATAAGACTCCAGATCTCCAAATTTTGTTATAAAGACACCCGTATGGTAGCGAAGATGTATGTATTAATTTTAAAAGGATTAAACATGTCACCCCTGTCATATTACCTATGTACTAGCAAGTAAAGTATATGAGGGTCAACCAACTCGATATAGAAGTTAACCCTTTTACTCGCATCGTTGAAGCTCTATCACTGGCACTAACAAGATTAAAGCGGCAATTACCTAGTCACGAGTCAATTCACTGCCAGTAATAGGTTCCATGCAACGGCTGACTAGGCGATGAAGAGCTGTACTTTATTGAATTTCTTTATGAATCAGTGTAGATTATAATAAACGTATTAGGATTTGAGAAATCTGAGACATCTATTTGAGTAAGACGCAAGTTTCATCTGAGGTGCCCTGTGGTCCAATTGCCGCAATATATCCATTTTAATGTGCACTTCCTTTTGAAAATGTTTGTCGTGGACATACTTTTTGATGTAGTAGATCGGATCTTTGTTATTCTCATGTCCGATTGTTTTTCTGAGAAGCAAGATTTTGTCACCTAGTTCCAATATTGAAATGAACAATCATTCATATGCATTTATTAATACTTTAATCAGGTCGTAGTTCAAGTTTCTAAGGGATCAAACAGTCCTGCGTGTCATCAATTTACCGGAAAATACCTTCAAATTGAATTAAAGTACTTAATTAGCCGACACGTTGTTAGTTTGTCTGGACTAGTGTATTAAGCAGCAATGTCTGCGAACTAAACGGTACCCATTTGCAAACCAAAAAAAGCATTTCAAAGAATTATTGCCTCGCATTATTAATATACGTCCTTTACCTCGTAATACTAAAAAAACAGTTGGCAAATTACCAGGATAAAAAAGAACTAATTTCAGTGGAACTTTAACCATTGTTCCGAGAAGTTGGTATTCACACGTGATCGGTATCAGCTGATCTTGGAAATGATAGTGCACACCAAAAAGTAGTAAAACGTCAACGATTAGGTTGTATAAGGGTCCAGCTAGGTTTTGTGGGATGACCTTTTTATGCTTTAACGGAACAGGCTGTATAAGCACATATTATATCCTGCAACAACACAGTTGGTAACGCACAATGAGGGGGCGGCGGGAGACCGGGAGTATGTTTCAGTCGTAGACAGGAGAAAAATATCTATGAAACAACTGTAGTAAAGGGCCCTTTTCACTTATCCTTAATACTTGAGAATATTATCAGCAAAATACAAAGTAATTACCTATTTTCCCTGGACAAAATAATCGATAACATTAAAAACTTGAAAACTAAATTGTCTTATGTCTCTGTTCTGTTTGAATATTGTCTATAATCAAGTGTTGTGTATTCAAATCAGAAACTATTGGGCACCAGTAACAAGAATAGTCAAGTAGTTTTAAGCAGTGGTCATAAATTGTTTCTGTCCATTACTTCAGAATGCTTAACTACGTTAACAGGATAGTTACGCATGTCAGTTTTCGAATAATGAGAGAAAGCTCATATAAATGATAATCTGCATGCTTACGTCAAGATGTTATCGTCGCTACTCCTACCCGTGTTATGATATTGATCAAGTAGCAGTTCTAATGTTATAACAGACCTCTGTAATGGCTAGGGATAACATCTCCGTGGTCTTACATATTTTTCATCATCACATAATTCATTTAATTCCCATAATCCTGATTTACTATTGTAATAATGACTAGTTTTCTCCATAAACAATTCTCTAGATAACATATTATGCGCGCGTGTGTGTATGTGTATGTGTGGACCATCGGTCGGAACCATATTTTTTTTTTGTTTGGTATCAGGAATAGGTACTCGGCTAGTGAAATAACAATCTAGGGAAAATTGAAAATTGTTTCCTTTTATTATGAATTTATCCACGCTGCAGTTGTCGGTTGTACCAAACCCACCATCCAGTAGACATGGTACAAGGGTTAATCAGCGAAATGGATGTATGAGATGTGTTGTCGACGTTTGGGAAAGTAGACGAGGGAGTGTAGGGAGTGATAGTTAGATGTATTATGAATGGTTAGAGTGGCTGTGGTGTTACGGTGAAATACTATGCCGCCATCGTAACACCACAGCTTTATGATTTGTTAGACAGGAGTGATGTAATAAGTGCGACAATAATAAATAACATATTTCTGATTTTATTGTCGTCTTTTCCCGCTTGCACTGGTTGTACGCCATTTTGAAACTAGCTGACGAAGACAGCTCGGGCGGCGATTGTTCGACTCCGGGCTGCTCTGTCAGTATCTAACAAACGCATTTAGTTCGCGTACAACTTTTAACGAGAGTTGCCAGGCAACGAAAGATATGCCCACAGCAGCTTAATCGTCCGGGCAGTAAACAAGAGTTATCGCATATTTTACTTTTTTCGGTAATGAAACATTTATAATACACTAAAATATGAATATTAAAGTCAATCGGTTATTAACTTTAGCCTCTAGAGCGTCCACAAGATTTTTTGAAGTGATCAAGGGCCATAACTCTGACAGTAATTATCTGAAATTGCTGAAAATCAATGGGCTTCTTCGTCACATGACCTAAACTCTGTGTATAAATTTAAAGTCAATCGGGTATTAACTTTGGCCTCTAGAGCATTCACAAGAATTTACGAAGTGATCAAGGGCCATAACTCTGACAGTAATTATCGGAAATTGCTAAAAATTAACAGGCTTCTTCGCTTTATGACCTTTAACACTGTGTATAAATTTAAAGTCAATAGGATATTAACTTTGGCCTCTAGAGCATCCACAAGATTTTTTGATGTGATCAAGGGCCATAACTCTGATAGTAGTTATCTGAAATCACTGAAAATCAATAGTATTCTTCGTCTCACGACCTTCAACACTGTGTATAAATTTAACGTCAATCGGGTATTAACTTTGGCCTTTAGAGCATCCACAAGAATTTTTGAAGTGATCAAGGCCCATAACTCTGACAGTAATTATCTGAAATTGCTAAAAATCATGGGCTTCTTCATCTTATGACCTTAAACACTGTGTATAAATTCAATGTCAATCGGTCATTAACTTTAGCCTCTAGAGCATACACAAGAATTTTTGAAGTGATCAAGGGCCATAACTCTGACAGCAATTATCGGAAATCGCTGAAAATCAATAGGCTTCTTCGTCTCATGACCTTAAACACTGTGTATAAGTTTAAAGTCAATCGGTTATAAACTTTAGCCTCTAGAGCGTCCACTGGATTTTTTGAAGTGATCAAGGGCCATAACTCTGACAGCGATTATCGGAAATCTCTGAAAATCAATAGGCTTCTTTGTCTCGTGACCTTAAACATCGTGTATAAATTTAAAGTCAATTGGATATTAACTTTAGCCTCTGGAGCGTCCACAAGCAATTACTACACTCGTCACTAGGCTTCCTATACATATTATAATTTTCAATTTACACCCTTTTTAATTAACACACCTTATCTAGAGTTATAATCCGAGTTTTATTTTTTTTATCGAGATCCGTAGGTATTTACCTTTTTGCTAGATTTTTATACGGCAAACGTATGTTTTAACCTTGACCTATTACTCAGTGATAAGCTTCCGCCGCAAAAAGAGTTCTCGTCTTTTATTATTAGTATCATGTGCGGCAGGTTAGTTTGCTTCTAAAAATCGCTGTTCTCCGTTCCAAAATATACAAAAGTAATTTTCTACCAGACAACCATGGTTCTATTCACCGAGACTAGATAGATATTATGAGAAAATAATACCGTTGGTTTGCTTAGAAACAAATTGAGCGTGGATCAACTCTGTACTGAAAATTCTCTGCGTAATAAATATGAACGGTCTTCAAACATTCGGTTTATAATTAGTGATACACAGGTACAGTGGCAAGTGTTATACTTAACAGACTAATACCTCCAAAGTACCTACGCGCGAAATCCCAGGTTTTGGTACATGTAAAACAAAAAAAATAGTGCCCGTGCGCGTGCCAGTAATAGAAAAACTAAGAGTTCGCGCATAAAAAATGCACGAACGTACCAAAATAGTGCCCGTGCGCGTGCCAGTAATAGAAAAACTAAGAGTTCGCGCATAAAAAATGCACGAACGTACCAGGCGCCATGTCATCCAGTTCACTTTGAAAAAAAAACGGCGTCAGAACTCACTTATCTCAAAGTATAAAAGTAGAACACTGCATGATCTATGAATTGCGCACGAGAAAATTTACAAGACACCACTATGGTATTACCAGGCCTATGAACTTTTTGTCGTGTTCTTTCTACATTGATTGGAATGAGACATTTAAATAAACTAATACGATACCTGTAGAATCTAAACAACACAAAATCTTTTGAATGCTGTTTTAATATGCACTGAAGAAGTTAAATGCCCAAATTATCAGCATTATTTTTTAATTTTAAATACTGTGGTAACATGTTTCGTTCAGCTGTTCAGAATTTGTATATAAATAATGTAAAGATTCAATACACGTATTACTTTTTTAATGTTTTTTTTCGAAAATGTTAACCGTTTTTTCCATTTTCTTTTTTGCTCCTTGTGATACGGCGATAACTGTCATTAATAAAGCCAGTGGAATGATCTCCAGCCACATGGTTGCAGTAAATCCCTGCGTGGGTGGAGATGAATCGTTAGGATTTTTAAAATCCGTTGGACTGACGAGTTGACAAAAAAATGCGAAAAAAACAGGGGCTCACTGGTATACACATTGGCGCCCATAAAGTACAAGGAGGCGCCGCTATCTGGGCAAAATTACCCTGTTCGCGTTACCACAGAAATGGAATTTATCACGAAGTATTGTATTTACGAGACTTTAAACCCCATTCCAATCCTAATATGTTTATTTGGTTTTTATTGTTAAACATTACTGCGAAGAACAAAAGTTAGGGAATAGTTGTTTTTAAGACCCTATATGTGCTTTTATAGCTATATTGTAGCAAAGTACAATAATGTAAAGGTCGCGTCTCTAATAGGGATATCAGTCGGAAATAGTTAAATTCCGTACAGTATTTACAAAGATATGTACAGCTGCCTGTAAAACCCAAAATGATGGGCTTGTTTTAATTCCAATGGAATTCAAGCCGGATGATTATCGAGCCTGTGATATTTTGATTATTAGCGTAGATTTAGCTGTGATAAATTGTTAAATTTGATATTTTTCGAAAAATGCAAATCACGCATCGTTAGTTTAAGTGACTTTATCACAACTGTCAACTACAGGCATAAGGTGGCGGACTGTGTCTAAATATATTGGTTGCTAGGAGACAAAAGGGGGGCCAACCCACCAATACAATTCTATCATTTAATATTTAAAATGAATTTTTTAATATTTATATATTTTCTTCGAAAATTTAAACAAATTATGATAAACGCCTTTCAATTTCGAGTGACAAGAGGTCAATGAATGGACCAACACTACTGTGTCCATAAATACCTTACGCAGAAATCAGGGGGCTTTGAACTTTTTAACAGTTGGTCAGTGTGACGGAATAATAAACTAGATAATGAGCGAAAAATCCTGCGTGCACTGGAAGATATACGATCTTATATTTTGGATTTCTGGATTCGTCTTGGAAGTAAGCAAAATAAAATGATGAATATTACCCACCGAATTCCGTATTTAGTTATGGATGTAGTTTCACATTTACGGATTGCGAATAAAACTGATGTATATATACTACACAATCCAGAATTTAAGAGTCCCAGACAAGTTATTGATGGTCAGATGTAGAAACTAAGTAACATGATAACATCCGAATTGTTTGTACAAATGTTTAAGAAAGAAGGTGTGCCCCTTTTCCTTGTAGTGATGTTAACTTGTTGTGACGTTACATCAGGTTGGTACGTTTCATATCATGCATGAGAGATCAAAGGAAATAACATCCAAAGGTGTGTAATACGAAATAAGAAATATCACCCATTCTTCTCCAACCTTCAGTATACATGTAATTATTTTGGGGGTTATATTTATTCATTTAACCAAATAGTCGAAAAGCATGGTGAAATTCTCACTAAATTGGTTCCTTGACAGTACCTGTTTCTTATATGGGGCGTGTACATTTACGTGTGATTCCATTACTACTATAACTATAACCCTGGGGTGGACATCGCCTAACGTATTTGGATGACAACTAAAACCTTGGAACGGGTATCAACTACACTATAACCCTGAGACAGTCACCAACTTATTGATATAACAAATTCCACCTATCTCACTTTATTTCACCAAATATCTCACTTTATTTCACCAAATTCCCGTCTTCAATTAGCCCAGGTTAGGTTCTTAAGCGTAGGACGTTAAACCCCATTTCATTCATTCATTTTCACCAAATGTTCTAAATAACACACTTTAATATATAAATCAATTAATTTGCATAATAAGTAGAACCTACCACTACATAATAACCTAGGTAAATCAAGTTTCGTCAGTAATAGAATGTATCGTATTTGTATGACAGGATATGATTGTTAAGAAAGGAGATATGTTACGTGTGATTATAGAGCTAATCCCATTACTAACTGCTGTAAAGAAAGCAAATTCTTGTTCTAAATTATGATTGGTCAATAGTCAGGTTAACAGCCAATAGCTAACTGCGTAACAGAGCTCCACATTGGATAAAATATGTTTACATAACGTTACATCATGACTCACGATTTGATTATAACCACTGCACCGCAGAATATTAGAAAAACTAATAGTGTGACAAATGAGGCTATCATCGCGGATATAATGTAAGCGATACTGTTTTGAGACAAACAACACTATCGTCGTTTTAATACCTTAAATCAAAGTCTAAAGTTTAGGGGAAGAAGTAGATTAAACGAAGGGATAGCATATTGCTATACTTGGGATAGATTTGATTGAACGGGAATAATAGACAGCAATGGCTGTCTCAGGCCATTGCTTCAGGACTATGGGGGATATGATGGAAGACGGAACTATTATTGGCCTCTGTATCTCGGTGTTAAAATCTAATACTGATCAGCTGGTCGGATAGCCGTGGCTTCTCACCAATGAATCGAGGGTTCAATCCTAGCTCAGGGCAAGAACTTTATCAATGTAAGTGAGAGGGATATTCGGTCTCCCGTCCGATCAGGCAGGTTTCCCCCGAGTTCTTCGGTTTCTTCCTGCAGTAATGATCGAAATGATTCGCACGATCTGTGCCAAGGGCCAAATCGAAAACAGGCCTCAGGCCTAATTTGCTACCCTTGTAAAATGACGAGATTGTTATTATTAACATCAAATCGGCCTGCTTTTCTTATGCAGTACTCTTCCTAGCCCCACTAACCACTGCTTCTGCCAATAACGATCCATAAAGTGTGTTTGGTGCCTCACTATATTCGAGCGGGACGATTTTTAATTCCTGATCTGTATTGAAAGGCAAAAGTCAATGTAAGACATATCAAAAGTTTTATTGGTATCTACCGCCTACAGCGATTGCCTTTCCCGCGTGTATTCCAAAAAATATAATCCATAATGTTGATAGCGATCTCAGTCTGAACAGGGGCCACGTTGGCTAAGAGAGTATGTCATTACCTCATTAACCTGGAGACCCCTGATGCGATCATCACAGTACTGGTCAAGGAAGTTCCTAGGGATACTCTAGCATAGTTTCGCCTTGTCAGTGGTGGATGCCAGACGGGCTGGACTGTTAAGGAACAGTATCTAATCGTTCGGTGGTAACGAAAAACCGAAGCCGCGGGTACATGTAAAAGAAGCATTGCCAGCTGGAATTCGATAAGGCGGAAACGACGCTGCCCGGGCAAAATGTCCCCCAAGGAGCACTGCATAGCGTATATACCCGTCTTTATTAGTTCGGTATAGCGTTAATTCCCATTCCATTTCATTTCGATATGTACTTTGTCTCCAACGACCTATTACAGTGTCGAATGAGACAGGATAATACTGTTTGCAATGTCGAAACTGGGAGCCGAATACATTTAGGCAAGCGGTTGTCATGCAAAATACGCCCACATTTTGCATGAGATGGACAGAGAATAGGCAAAAAAAGACGCAATTTTTCGTACAATCAGGGGCCCTAATCCAGGAAGTTACGGTACGATATGTGGAATATATACAGAAACCTAGATCATCTGGATATCAATTGTTATCAAAATCGGATCAAGAGGGTCCACATTCCACTTCCTTGCATTAGGGCCTACATACTTTTACACTATTTGCGTACAAGGAGCGGCTATTTTGTAGAGCAGTTTCGATCCGATTTTTAAAAAAATTCAAACTCAACCATCATTACGGTGTAACAGTGATATATTTAAACAGTTTTGTAAAATTGGTTAAAAGGGGTGACTTCTGGAGGCTCCACAGCTATAAAATACGATTTTTGCGTATAATCAGGGGCCATAATCCTGGAAGTTACGGTGGGATAATAATATGCACAATTAGCGAAAGGAAGCGAGATCTTTGGGACATAAACATAAATTTTAAGTTACATCAAAATCGGACAAAAATTGTGACCTTTTGTGGCCAACAAAATATCCGCGGTTTGAGTAAGATTTTTTAAGAATATTCGAACTCAACCATCATTGTTGTGTAGTGGTGATATATTTAAACGGTTTTTAAAATTCAATAGAAATTGGGACCTCTAGCGGGTACACACGCTAAAGATGTTATTTTTCGAAAACAATCAGGGGCCATAATCCAGGAAGCTACATTTGGATGTGCGCGAAAATCGAAAGGAACCAAGGTCTTTGTGATATAAAAATGCGTTTCAAGTTTCATCAAAATCGGCACAAAATTGTGACCTTTAGAGAGTCCACGCCAGATGTTTATTTGCGTACCAGTGGCGGCCATTTTGTCTGACAGTTTTGGTCCGATTTTCACTCAACCTACATTAGGGAGTAAAGATGATATATTAAAATGTTTTTGTAAATCCGATAATAATTATGACCTCTAGAGGGACCACAAGCTAAACATGTGATTTTTCGTACATTCATTGGCCACAATTCAGGAAGTTGCGATCGCATATGCGCAAATATCGAAAGGAACCAAGATTGTTACATCCAGTGGCTCGACAAGTTTAAAACGTGATTTTTCGTACAATCAGGGGCCATAATCCATGAAATTTCCATCCGATATATTCCAATATCAATCTAATTAAAATACAGATCTATATTTCGTTTCGTTTTTTATACTTTCGATGGCCTACACTACATGTAGATCTAACAACTCATAGTGGGAGATCACGTTCTATGACGTAGAAAATGACATTTGACCCCATAAGCTCAGTCATTCGATTAACCAATCAGAATCGTTGTTGCAAGTGGCTATGTTTTTGATCTATTTTTGCTTTGTTTTGATATATGTCGGAGTTCATGTCTACCCACAGTTCCGTGCAAGAGAGGTCAAATCCCCTATTCGACAGACAATTTGATTGGCTGACCCCTCATTTAAAGCTGAACACGAGTTAAATAACAAACCTCCCAGATCCTAAAGTGTAGTAAAGACAGGTAAAACAAAATTATAAACTATAAAAAACGAAACGAAACTGGATCTGTGTTTTAATCAGATTGTTCCAATATCGAAGTTTTGTCAAAATCGGAAAAGAGGTGTGACCTGTAGAGTGTCCACATTGTGGACGGGCGGACGGACAGGGACGACCACAATATATGTCCACATGAAAATGTGGGCGTATAATAAAATGACATAATAGTATTTTAGGGTTCACAATGATCTTTCTGGTTTAATAGTCTTGGACCTTACAATACAAGTATATGTATCTGATCGCATTATTGTGACATTCTGATGTGAAAAATTATTTGTCACATGCATACGATCCATTAGCACTTATAAACACTGTAAACCGACTTAAAAGACACTCATTAAATTGGTAACGTTTGACGTCTTGGTGTAAAAGACATATTACAAAAATCTTAAATTGTCTACATTTGAGTATGTCTTGACGGGCACAAGATAATAAAGACAATTCGAGTGATGAAAATGGTTAATTTAACACTTTGTTTTGCTGCCATTGTATCATCTAAGTTAAACCCAGACAATTAACTGTGAATACCCTCTCGCTTTCCTGATTAATAAAGTCAGACTAAAAGAACTAATTGATTTATTTGCTCAACGAATTGGTAATACGGCATTTTGTTTAGCTTTTCCAGAAGCGTCTATGGTTACGTTTACCACCTAAACGTAAAGGGTAGGATAGGTCGACGATTTTATATGATTTTGATTGTCACGTCTTATTCTTGCTTAGAGATGTGGGCTATTAGCTCGTTGATAGAAAGAGTAAACCAAATTGATGTGGGCCAATTAGATTTAGTCCAGTAAATTGTTATTCCTAAAGACCATTATTGGTAATGGATGCGATCAGTATAGATGTGGCTGAACTACGGTGTGCGTATCTTGAGGCTCCAACTTTCACCGAGATTTTCTTCTATACACAATAAGCTAAAAAAAGCAATCAAATCGTTGTTATTCTATATGGTAGGTGGATCAGTTTCTCTGCCCAAAGCGGCGGACAATTGAATGTTTTATCTATAATTTTTTTACCCCTAAATATAAGATTAACGTGTTTATTTAACTAGAAGATTAAGGTTATGTTAAATCATTTAGGGACATTTTAGGTAGAACCGGTCCAGGACCGCCCGAAACTTGTAGCATTACTTTTCTGACTGAGTACAACTAATCTTGCATTGGAGATCCCTAATAAACTGTATTTCTCTTTATATCGGTGACCAATTAAACTATAGATTAAGGGGTCGCTCTGTAAATGAAAAAATAAAATCTTCGAAAAAGCACTACAGTAAAATACTTTCAGGGACATATACCCATGTTCGCATGCTGGGCAGGTCCCACAAACCGCAAATGAATTAACGCCAAAGGAGCTTAAAATCACATCTTGCCCCGGGAGAGAGGGGCATATTTTATATGTATACGTATACAACAGGTTAATGTAGTCCAATATATATACAGGGGTTGGGGGCCAAAATATCCTGATGAGGGCAAATACAATGATACAGCAACAGAGTATTATATGCCAGTTAATCAAGCGAGGATTAAATTACTGGATTATATCTTCCACCGGTATTCTCATCTTTACACTGCTCATTTGTTATTCCACGAGTAAAACTAATCAAGTGTTAGAAATGTTCACTTTTACATAAACGACAAGACAATGATGATTTGTGAGTGCTTGCCTGCTTCCTTCATGATGTGATTTATTCACCAGTGGACGCCATGACATCACAGGAATCTGGGCACATAGTACTGGAGTTCTCAGTTAGCTAGACGCATAAAACTACGTAAGCCATGGTCGTAGCCAACTACGAAAGAGCATCAACTAAATCCAAAATATCTATAGTCTCCACTCGCTCGAGAACATCAGAAGAGTGGTCAAAATAAAGCCAAAATATTATTCTTTTTTTCTTTCTTTTTTTTGTCGAAAAAGACATACATTGCACCGAGGTTAATTTTTTTTCAATTTTGGGTATACAACATTATTCAATTCACTAATTTGTATTTACATTTGACACAACATCCCTATAGAAATTTTACGTAGATTTCTAACAAAATATTCATGCTCTTCAAATGATTACACATGTAACCCTACGCAATTTCAGATTAATCAAATTTTATATTAGAAAAAAATAGATAAATTCATCAGACCATTTAACCAAATATGAGGAAAGGGTGTTACATTTACTAAGGTTACACTAAAAGAAGCCGAGGAGGAGCATCTATTGAGAAGAGAGAGAAAGAGAGAGAGAGAGAGAGAGAGAGAGAGAGAGAGAGAGAGAGAGATGGGGTTTAACGTCCACTCAACACAACTGACTAGGTTATTTCGGGACCGATCTATTGATAAAGTTGCCACTTCGATGCTCAGATAAAGACACCTGAAGCTACCCATTAAAAGTATTACTAACAATGTTACTGACTCCAGCTTTAAATGCAAGTAGGATGGTAGACATGCTATACAATACACTACTGGGTAGACATATTGTTAAACATGCATTATGCAAGAGCTAAATTTTCTTGTTGAGGGTCTTTCTTTCGGCCTTAGCTGTTATCTAAGTCATAAATTAGACATTAATTAACTTATCAAGACCATAACGTAAAAAGGGACAATCGAGACTTTGTTTATTATCGTACCAACAACAGTAGGTGATGACGATCGAAATAAACCTAAAATTGAAACGTTTCAGAGTGAAGCAATTTGACTGAAATTTTCAGCATATTCTGTTTTCATTATCTATTATCAACTATTGCAGCAAGAACTGTCACCTCTTTATCTAATCTTTAAAAAATGCCCCTTAAAAAAGTACAAAAGAAAAATAATGACTATATTTGGGGTGTCGAAATTGTCCCTCCAGAGGGACCACAAGCTAAACGTGATATTTCATACAATCAGAGGTCATAATTCAGGAAGTTACGATCCGATAGAGTGAAAGTAATGAACACAAGTGTGAATCAAAATGCTAATCAATTCTCTGTTTCTATCAAATAGGGTCAGTATGAAAAACAGGGAATCAAGTAAATACATGGCTGACTTTAAGTTTGGTCAAAGGTCACGAGATGTAAACGGGGTTAGCGCTAAACCCAACCCGAACCCTAACCCTGAACCTACTCCTAACACTTACCTAACCCTAGCCTACAATCCAGTAGAGTGGTACAAGGGTTAATCAGCGAGGGTTAATGAGATGTGTTGTTGACGTTTGGGAAAGTAGGACGAGGAGAAAAGTGTAGGGAGTGAAGTGCTGCAAAGGGATAGTTAGATGTATTATGAATGGTTAGGGTGGCTTTGGTGTTACGGTGAAATACTATGCCGCCACCGTAACACCACAGCTTTATGATTTGTTAGACAGGAGGTTGTAATGGGTGTCAACAACTGGGTATGCTGGTACCGTCGCATTTTTGTTTTTCTGTGTCAATTGATATACATGATTGTATTACAGACTCACGAGCGATTATCAAGAATAAAATTACAGCCATCTTTGCACAACATTATCATTTTGATCTTTATTTTGACTTTATTAATTTTTTTTTTCTACATCTCTGATCCATATCTTTTCAAATCTTTACGGTCAGTAATTTAGAGTATCCAAGTTAACCTGTGTTGAGGAATAAGTGTGTATGCTTCGATTAATTCCGGAAATTGACAGTGGTGTTTTTTTCACAGGTTGCCTTAATCAAATGTCAATCAAAACTTGAATACCAATAAATATCAGCATATACTTAAGGAAATACCGAAAATAATTAAGACATTTTCAGGAAATGAAAAGGACGGATTTATCATCGCAGGGTAGTATTTTAATCAAACTTTTCAAAGAGTGCAGTAAAACGTACTTGGTGATTTTTTTCATCGCCACTGTTTTATTGCATAAAGTTTGTGTAGCGTAAAATTACAATAATTGGGTTATCTTGCTTTTTTAAAACCGCATCAACAACTACGTAGTAACACAAAGTCTCTGATAAATCCATAATTTGATTATACACCAGCCTGCTTCAGATCGATTCGTGTCGCTTTTTAATGAAAGAATATGTTACAGAAAACGATTTCCTTCAATCTGAAATTGTAAAACAAGCGTTCGTGGCGAAATGTACAACTGTGAAATGAATAAAAGGGCTTTAAAGGATCGCTAATGAGATAATGCGTACAACTGCAGACTTACTCAAATTAATTTTGGATTAGTCTTGGGAACTTTTTGAAGGCAACTGATTGACGAGACATTGGGTCTGACGCACAGGGACTAATCGCTCGGGGGGAATGGGTGAACAACTTACAAATAACATGTTTCCATTGCCATAGTTGGGTCATTGACAGCGAACAACAACGCCTTAATGTCTCCATAGTAAATCCTTAGTAGCTGGCATTGTCAAGGCAGTTCCATTATCATGCTGTGTTTCAAAATCCTGAGTTGTTTGGCTTCCTAGTACCAAGCCGTGCATGAAGGTATTATCTTCTATCAATCCCTAGTCCGAAAAATCCTCCGGTTTCCTCCAACTGCTAAATACCCCTACGCGCGAGCGAATTATTGAAATAAAATTAAACCATGTTAGTCCTGAAATGACCTTGTTTGTGTCGAGTGAACGTTTAACCCAATTTTTACTTTATTATGCATATGCAGCTTTCCCCTTTCCCAAATAGTGCCAAAAGTGCATAGTTTTCAATTTACATCACCAGTATAACCCGCCTGCTACTTTATTTCTTTACAAAGTTGTTAGCAGTGGAGCATCGGTCTATACTTACCACGTTAATAAAACAAATATCCTGCTTTTGGTTGTACATATTCTTAGCTCTGTTGATGTAATAAAACCATTTTTCATCCTTGTGTTTACTCACTTTTATAATGGATAATAAAATGGCTATAATAAAAAAAAACGGATATTGAAAAGCGTATTGGTGTTTATTTAACTTCAAATAAATAGGAATTTAAAAACAAAAAAAAATCATCATGATGCATTGTCGCTAATTAAATGTTAGGATAACTTCAAAGGTTGTGTATTATTGTTTTATGTGCTTGTTTACGAATTTGATACTTTCCACTTTGGCATTTTTTATCCCGATTTAATATAATTTCCATTTTTTTAGTCATCGAAAATTGGTGAATGGATAATTAAATTGACGCTCGATATGCGGTTTAATCCGCGGTTGTCCGGCAAGATACGCCCACATGTTTCAAGAATTGGATAGAGAACAACCATGGACCATAATCCGAAGTTACGGTCCGATAGTCACGAGTATCAAAAGGAACCGATATCTTTTGGATATAATTGTTCATTTTTTAAAATAAGTTTTATCAAAATCGGATCAAAAATAGTATTACATATTTTAACACTATTTGCGTGAAAGTAGCAGCCATTTTGCCGGGCAGTTTTGGTCCGATTTTCAGGAATTCGAACTCTATCATTATTATGATGTAACAGTTATATATTTAAACGTGTTTTAAAGTCGGACAACAATTGCGACCTCTAGAAGTTACACAAGGTATAATCAGGGACCATAATCCAGATATTTACTGTCCGATATGCTCGAATATCGACAGTGACCAAGATATTTCCGTTATAAACATACATTTCAAGTTTCATCAAAATCGGATACAAATTTTTACTTCTGGACGGTTCATGCTCCACTATTTTACTTGTCCAGAGGGTTCGAAGACATTTTGAAACCCAAGTCACATTTGAAAAGGTTTACGTTAGACTTTTCAATTAATTCAGTTTGATTTTTCCAATTTTTAAAATTAGGTGTGTTAAGATGAAATTTGTATCATCAATTAATTGGAATAATGTCCGGATGTTTTTGTAAATTCGAACTCAACCTTCATCGTGGTTTAACGGTGATATATATAAACGGTTTTTAAAGGGGCCATCCCGATAACATTTTTGGGGTTAAAACTGCTTAATTTTGTATGAAAAGCCCGTAATAGCCTCTAACTTAGATCCGAGCAACTTCTTCAAGCTATGTGATACGTTGTCAAACAACTTCCAATCGACGGTATGGCTCGGTGGCCGAAGGATAAAACGAGTCTATATATGTGCCGCTTTCAATCTGAACTAACACTAGTAATTATTTGCCTAGTTTTCACGAATGTAGTGCGAGTTATTAATAGACAATTTTTCCCTTAATTTTTTTCTCCCCTCTTCCTGCATTTTTGGGTTGACTTTTTGGTCTAGAATAGGAGAAAAGTGATCAAATTTGCAATTTTATAGCAGTTTTGGGTAATACTGGTGATATTACAGCGGAGGGATGGGAGAGTAAAATGTCTTTCTGCGGAGCAGTGAAATGTATCGGAAGTGAGATTTTCACCCCAGTCAACTTTAAATCCCTGTAGCAAAAAAAATCTAAACTAATTTAACCCTACAAGTTTATGATGGGGAGATTGCCAAATGTGGTCCCCATTGTGCCTAAAAAGATTGGAACCAACAGAATGTTGAGCAAAAAACTACAGCCTGTAATGTTAAGGTCATTTAACATTGAAGTCAATGGGCAAATAATTACTAGTCTGAGTCCATAACAATCTAAAAGAAAAACTTAAAAGAGCTAGTGTCCAGTTAAGCTTTTTTTGCATTCACTTCCACACTACTCAATATTTTGAACTGAAATTTTCAGACAAGGTAAATACACTGTTCCTCTATATTTTGGCATTTAAATTTCATACGTTCATGAACGTGTAATTTTCAGATTCTTTGAATTTCGGGCTGGCCCCTTTAAAATTGAATACACATTGTGACTTGTAAAAGGTCCACGGGCTAAAACCGTGATTTTTCCAACAATCAGGGCCATAATCCAGTGACATAAAAATGTGGGCGTATAATAAAAACATTTCAATATACAGCAAACAGTTCATACAGAGCGCGAACCCGAACCCGAACAAATAATGGTTCGCGCAAACGACCGCCTTGATTGCCTCCCAAGCGAATTTTTCAGAAGTTTGCGCGAACGTTTCCCCAATGAACCAATCAGCGGGCTCTTCCCATGACATCATTTCCATAAAAATAAACCGCTAGGCCTGATCCCACTAGTGTGCAATATCCAGTCTACTTGTAAAAGCAGAATGGAAAGACCGAAGAAATGATCATTGAAATTGAAAATTTTTCCGGATGAAAATAAAGTTCTTCTACTGGCCGATGGTATTCTCAAAACTCACTTCATCTCGGTTAAATTTCATTCACTGATATTCGGCCCTTTCTCTTCCTTCGTTGTTTTATGTACAAATACAGTGCCAGGATCTCGTTTGTGTCTGATTCCACCTGAGCCATGGTAGCAAACGACAACATTTATCTCTCACAGCTAGACAAAGACGTGCCACCACGAAAGCCGTCGACGGGTTTCCGTGTTGGGGTTCGCGCCCTATTTGAACGGCGAAACTGCTCAAAAGTCGCGTTCGGGTTCGCGATGGACGCGTTCGAGTTCGCACTCTGTATAAACTGGGCTTTAGTTTTTCATTCATCATTTTTTTGAATGCAAGTATATTATAATTTGACAGAACAACAACAATCGCTGAATTGACCTAAATTCATACAATACCAAATTCGCATTTCAAGAGAACAATAATAAATATCAGGTAAAGATGACAATATTTCTTAACGCGAAATTATAGATCTACTTTGAGGTAATAACAATGGAATGATAATTTGATGATTGTTTGAAGCGTTGTCTTGGGAGTTTAAATAAGCTATAGGTCAATGTGCTCCGTAAAACACCGAATTACTCCGCAATTGATGTGATGAACATAATATAATGCCATTATTAAAAAATATATAAACATTTGTCTGTGGTGAACATACGGTGATAAAACTAGAAAACGTGGAAAAGTGTCACAATCTTAAAGGCCGTATACCACCCTTGTTGTAACTGAATAATATGTCCCAATCATAATTCTGATCAACAAATTGTATACTAATTTACAATATATCAATTAATTGATGATACAAATTTCATCTTAACACACCTAATTTTAAAAATTGGAAAAATTGAACTGAATGATTTGAAAAATCTAACGTAAACCTTTTCAAATGTGACTTGGGTTTCAAAATATCTTCGAACCCTCTGGCCAAGTAAAATAGGATGTAATGGATAATTTACACAACATGTAGGACACTTAAACATCTAGGACTTAGAATGGGACTATTATTTATTGTCTGGAGCTGTCAAGCTAGCAAGAGTGTTATTGTCCCTTTAATTTTACAAAATGCATTTTCTTAATGTTCCATGGATAGATTATGGTTAGATTAGAATAGAAGTTCGTTAAAGACCATCCGAAAGCATTCCAGAATTGAATCGAGCCTACAGTAGATAGGGTTAGTTCAATTGAACCTAAATTATAAAATAACAAAAATATCGATGATAACCAATAGAACACCAAATCGATCCAATATTATTACTGCTTAGAATAGTTAAGGAAGCCATAATTTCCCTTTTCGAATTAAAGGTGCATATTTTAACACACACACAAATACAGGGCTGGCCATTGAACATTGATACAATAACTCAAAAATGGGTGATGAAAAATGAACACAATGAAAGTTGCAGTCAAATTGTGTTATTCTTAGCGAAGTTATGGTTGTTGACAATATAGTCTCTATTGTCAAGTACCATTGTTATGATAAATAAAGTCTCGGTTACCCAGTTTAACGTAAATTATTTAATGGGGCAAGCGTCCTAATCCATTCAATATCTAGCCATCTGGTGTTCTAGATGGTTGATTATGGACTAGAGATGTGAATAAATGTCGAAATAATAACTTTTATAACTTTTGAAATCAGGATACAGACCTACAATAGGCAGATTCAGTTCTTAAGTACGCTTCTTTGTCATGCGCAACTTTACCGAAATTAGTAAACTAGCTTTCTTTATTTTTTTACTTGATTACTGAATGTTCAATGGCCATCCCTGTATTTGTGTGTGTGTTAAAATATGCACCTTTAATTCGAAAAGGGAAATTATGGCTTCCTTAACTATTCTAAGCAGTAATAATATTGGATCGATTTGGTGTTCTATTGGTTATCATCGATATTTTTGTTATTTTATAATTTAGGTTCGATTGAACTAACCCTATCTACTGTAGGCTCGATTCAATTCTGGAATGCTTTCGGATGGTCTTTAACGAACTTCTATTCTAATCTAACCATAATCTATCCATGGAACATTAAGAAAATGCATGGTCACTCATTTACGGCCACAGATCTGAGCCCAGTGTTACATCTATGACAATCAGAATCTATGCTTCTGAAGTCGATCTGTTCTGATATTTAAAATGGGAATGTGCCTTTTGGAACTTAGGGGTGATTTCTGAGCAAAGTGTTCGTGTTCATTTCCAGTCTGTACAGAAAACACGTTTTCTCGAATATCATCAGAAGCTGTCTGTAAGAATATAATTAGGCCTACATATTAATGTCACCCCTAGCATACTTAAACACGGATCATGCATCGCATTGTTTTATTACATACATAAAGAGATCCAGACAAAATCCCAAGAAAATTTTTACCACATTAACTATTAGAAAATGACTTCAACCGGACATATTATAATATGGGTTATGGCTGGCAAAAGTAGCTAGTTTCATACACGGGAACATGTTCAAGAAAAGTGTAAAATAAGGACATCCATTATCTTGTATTGACAATGCATGTCTATAGAGGTACTAACTCGTGTACTACCTTTATATCTTTATACATATATATGGATTGGTATAAAAATAAATAGGCGTGTCACTGACAGTCGACGAAACATAGACATATAAAAAGAGAGTCGCACAAAGCTTGAAAATATACTCATTGCACAAAACTCGAAAAAGAACTGTAGCCACAGGCAACAGCTTATACTAATGGAAAACATGAATAATATTGACCAAATTTGATAAGAATCATTTATGCCTGCAATAAATCTAAATTGTATTGTGTTCTCAAGCTTTTCCGTTCACATTATATTCTGGAACATCCTCCCTGATCTCAATTTGTGACACCATATTATTATATGAAAATCTCTAGGCTCCATCCTCTCACAATAATTTGAGGGAAAAAATCCATTAAAAGTTAAGCCTCCGCGGCGGAATCTTATGGCCTAAATGCTTTAAACAGGTCCGTGGCTCGCCTTGGACCTTCAAGTGTAGGTACATCGGCGCTCCCAGAAACTTTTTTTCCCTCTGTAATTTTACCTCTGTATTAGATGGATGAACTTTATAAGTTCAAGAATGCCATCTAATGTGATGTCACATTGCGGGGGCGTCCATCATTGGCTCTATGGCCCGTGCATTATTTACATAAGACGTTATTAACTAGTCTAGGAAAAATGTTTTTTCTCCGGGTCCGACGGTTATTTTTTGTAAAAGACGCCTACGAGAAAGCGAATTATTGAAATACAATTGTTAATGTTACTCCCGAAATGACCTGATTTGTGGTTAGCATGTGTGCGCTGTATCATAAGGTCCAGTCGTCATTGAGTCAACTGGTGTGGTTTCGATTCCCCGGTTGTACATGACAAGGAGTTGCATGTCCAACTTCGTGAGTTTTCTCCGGGCCATCCGGTTTCCTCCCACTGCTAATGCCCCTACGAAGGATACAGGGCCGTAAATTGCATGATTATTTATCTCTACTTCACACTTGAGTATCTCAAGTTTTTCATGAAGAATCTCACATGTCCTTTTGGGCAAGACTTTCCAACATGTTGCTCCATCTGTGGTAGAAAGCTTTCTACCTAACTTAAACGAAGATTTGGGAAAAATGTAAGATCCGGTCTATAAGGCGTGAATTAACATTAAAATTAAAGTCAATGGGGAAATCCAGATTCTCCTATATCCATGTATGAATTAATGCTTTCATGACTACTCAAATGAGTCAATTTTGACACTCTTTTCCGCAGAACACGCATTTTTTTCTTCTTTGATTTGTTTCATATGGGAAGCTATTTTCAAGTTATTCTAGACATTTTTCACTCCGTCATTCCGTTTAGAGAGGCAATAAATGCCCCATCCCACCCTTTTTAAAAATGTGTTTGAGAGTTTTAATTGCACCTGCATTGACAATTTAATGATAGTAAATGGAATTTGTGGTTGAATTACCGCTAGGAATGTTATTTTCCACCAATAAATAGTAACTTTGTACATTTCAACGATTTCTACCAATTTTGTTTAAAGTCAAACTTAGAACCCAATGAGACCACATCCTGGTACAAAACTGGTGTAGATGTGTAAATGTCAGATTAATGTTCAATATTTTCTTTATCAAAATCTAGGATTTGTGGTGTTAGTGGCATTTATGTTACTCATAGAATAATAGAACAGTAAATTGTTAATTTTGCCCGTTTTTGGGCCCCTTTTATGTTGTCGACTTCATTTTTTTAGGAGATTGATGTAAAGGTCCCGACATTTTGCTTCAGCACAAGAATTGCAATAAAGCTATATATGATGCCTATGCCATTTGAGATGATGAAAACATTGAAATATTTCCAAATTCATAAAAATGTGTATTCCGTGACCCTTTTGTTAGAGAGCGGTGGTCGTAGGCCAAATATGGCATTACTTTCTTTCATCAAGGCGAATTTTTAACCATAATTCATATTCATTGCGCATATTTTAGTCTATAATATGTTCATATGTCAGCCAGAGATGGTAAAACATAGCTGTTAAACAGATTCCTTTGGTAATGTTAGTTTTGCATATTCCAAGATTAGATAGTTTCTGTCAGTGACATGTTTAGGGACGGGGATTGATGTTTCAGTAGAAATCTCTAATATTGCAATCAATGCAACTGATTTGTGATTTTTCTGTTTGCATATTGTCCAGGGTTTCTAAAAATATATCCTTGCCAGTCTGGCTATATAAAAAATTGGAAAATTATTGTTTTTTTGAAAGATACCACATGTAAATTTTTTACATTTTCCATGACATGGCAGTAAAAAATTATATTTTTTTACAAAAATCCCAGATAATGAGTGTTTTCTGTGTAATTTTTTTTTGTAACTTGCCTAATGTTTTTATAGAACTCAAATACTGCCTTTAAAAAAAAAATATTCAAATTTAGCACAATATTATAGGCCCATGACACTGAGATGCACCGCTGTACATAAAGCGCAATCATTTTTGCAATTATTTTTTTTATTTTTATTTTCTTTGAACCGGTATGTTGCCAGAACATTTGGGAAGCCTAGAAAATGGGACTTTTGGTCATTACCTGAAGTTTCACCCCTATAAAGGATGCAGACCAACAAATATTTCGACGCAATCACCCCAAGAAACAAGGGCGAAGTTTATTTTTAGTCTTTCTCCCCCCCCCTCCTTTCGCATGGCGGTTTTTGTTCACTTTATAGAATCGAAGAAAAGGGTTTGAAAATATATTTTCTGTCAGGTTTTGGTGAATATTCATGGTTTAGAGGCGGAAGAATACATGAGTGGAGAGGTTGGCTAGGATGAAATGTAGGGCCATACATTGCATAATTATTTATCTCTACTTCCAGCTTGCGTATCTCAAGTTTTTCATGAAGAACCTCACACGTTCGTTTGGGCAAGACTTTTCCACGTGTTGCTCCATATGTGGTAGAAAGCTTTCTACCTAACGAAAATTTGGGAAAAACGTTAGAGCCGGTCTAAGAATAAGAGACGTGAATTAATAATGGTGGCCGTCTAGCTCAGTAGCTGCATCCTCGGAGACCACTAGAAGACGGTCCTTTCAACTTAGTGCCGGACATGTATTAAATATATCAACCTAAAAGACAAATCAGTGCCGGACAAAATAACAGGCACCATAGGGTTTGTGCCTGCCAAAGCCTGAATCTGTGCCTGGCATTGTCAGTGACAGGTGCCTTATTTCTAGGCTTGCATAATATGTGGATTGTGGGTTAGGGTAAGGGCAATGGCCTTAAGATTTCGTCAGAGTCTCGAGAAGTAAACAGGGCTAACCCTAACCCTAACCCTGGGCCAAGCCTAACCCTAACCAATAATCCACATATTATGACGTCATAAAATGCTATAAAGGACTGTCTTCAATCTAGCATTATGGACTTAGACTAGTAATTATTTCCCTTATTTCATGATGGAGTGCGAGTTATAAAAAGACAATGTTTCCCTTACTTTTTTTCTCCCCTCTTCCTCCATTTTTGGGTTGAATTTTTGGTGTAGAATAGGAGAAAAGGGAACAAATTTGCAATTTCAGAGCAGTTTGGGGTAATACTGATGATATTACAGCCAGTGCCGGACTGGACCCACTTGCTTGCCATTGCCTAAGCCGAAAAAAAATATGGGCATAAGCCTCAAAGAAAAAAAGAAAAAAGAAAAAGTAAAAAAAAAGAAAAAGGAAAGGTAGTAAAAGAGAGGAGGAGAGGAAACAGGGAAAGGAAAGGAAAGAAAAGCAGAAAGATAGATTTCGTTGGAAGAAACAAATTCTACAAATTCATGAGTTTAACCTCAAGATGGTTTGCCATATTATTGGTTAGTATCCAGCAATGAAGGATAGGATAAGGATTCTTTACCCTTGAACAGTGAATATCTATCATACTAATTTTCTGAACAGTGAATATCTATCATACTCATTTTCTGAACAGTGAATATCTATCATACTATCTGTACTGTTGAATATGACAAATTCTGTGAATTCTTCACTATGACAAATTTGATTTCTCTATTCGTATTCGAGGATGTGTGATTAAAGTGCTCGCAGGTCACAATTTATCTCCATCCGCTGCTCTGGCCTGGGGTGCTTGGAAAATGGCTGTCTATTTTTCAAAATTTTCTGGGGGGAGCGCCCGCCCACTATTTGCTCGTGGGCCTTGTCACAGGTATGGCAAGTGGGCCTTCGGCCCACCAGTCCGGCACTGATTACAGCGGAGGGATAGGGGGTGAAAAGTGTCATTCTACAGAGCCATCATTGTGTCGGAAGTGAGATTTTCACCCCAGTCGACTCCAAATCCCCGTAGCAAAAAATCTAACATGATGAGCAGATTGCCAAATGTGGTCCCCATTGTGCCTATAAAGATTGGAACCAACGGAATGTTGAGCAAAAAGTTACAGCGAAGTAAATGGGCAAATAATTACGGGAGATGCTAATTGTAGGCCGGTTGGGGAGGTTCGCGTGTTTCCGGAGGCCAAAATGGCCGCTTTATATAAATGAGTATTTTGGGGAATACTAACCCGAACCCTAACCCTAACCCTTTTAAGAGGTGTAAAATGTAAATTAGATCCAAGTTCAGTCTACTAAAAAGGGTTAGGGTTAGGATTTGGGTTAGTATTCCCCAAAAATCTCATTTATATAAAGCGGCCATTTTGAGCTCCGGAAACACGCGAACCTCCCCAACCGGCCTGCAATTAGCATCTCCCAATAATTACTAGTCTGAGCCATTATCCTGCTTCCTCATTTTTGTTTTTTAAATAGAGTTTGTTCCCTTAGACTTAATAAAGTAATTAAACGGAAGTAGTCTTGGTTTTCCAACAATAGATGATTACTACGATTTAGAAACTTAGCTAATTGAGACTATTTATTCTCGAAGTAAATAAATCTCACATTTTAATTGGTTTTATTAGCTATATTTTTTTTCATTTTGTTCAAAAAAAATATTTTATCTTCAAAACTATATGGTATATGTACAGACAAACAATAATAAATTACGATAGATTTTTCTTGAAGTATGGAATATAATATTAGCCAATGACGTTGTACTAAATTATTTTCTGTCAAGAATGGCGGCATCCCTGGCTTGTGCATGACAAATTAATCGAAAAGTTGTTGTTTTACCGTTATTTTACGTGCAAAACAGCAGAATATTAACGGTCATCGGTGTGACACATCCGTGTCTTAACAGTAAAGTTAAACCTTTTTCCATGTAAATGAATTCTGAAGTCGTTAACTGTTCAGCTGTGGTCAGAAAAAGTCCCCGCGAATTTTACTTCAATTTAGATTTGTTTTTAAAGGGACAATAACACTCTTGTTGGCTTAACAGGTCCAGGAATTTTTTTTAGCCTCATTCTAACTACAAGATGTTTAAGTGTCCTACCTGTTGTGTAAATTATCCATTACAACCTATCTTACTTGTCCAGAGGGTTCAAAAATATGTTTAAATCCAAGTTGCATTTGTCAAATGATTTGAAAGTGCTTACATAGTTAACGTAACGTAAGGCTTTTCAAACCATGTTGTTAGGGCATGCAGTTGAATTTTTCCAATTTTTAAAATTAGGTGTGTTAAGATGAAATTTGTATCATTTTTTAATTGAAACATTGTAAAATAGTACAATTTGTTGACCAGAATAAAGATTGGAACATATTATTCAGTTACAACAAGAGTGGCATTGGGGCTTTAATTTACTTAAATTCAGGCCTAATCTGCCTTGTTTTGACTATGCAAACTTTAAGATTGAGTACCCTTTAATATAAATGGATAAATAACTATCACCATTATTGCAAATGATGAGATTTAAAATTTATTAAGACATCTCATCTTGTCTATTCAGATATTATCATCTTTGAGAAAGAAAGAATTCACTTTTTTTTTTAAAGCAAACTGAAGCCAAAAGCGATTGACACTCCCATTCTTTTCTAATTAGCTATTATCTGGCTTAACTTTAATTTTTATCTATTGTAGGTAAGTTGAAATGCCTCGTTTAACGAGAAATGCTCTTAATACAGATAGTCCTGAGCCAACAAGACGTAGTTCCAGGGCATCCACTCAAGCGTCATCTACCAGCTCTCAAGCTACTCCGCCACCAGCTCCCAGGTAGTTTAGAATTAGATTCTTTTGTATTCACACTATGATCGATAAATCACAGGGAGCAGGTTGTTTCGTTTTAAAAAAAAACAACGTTGCATCACATTAGTTGTGTGGGGGCATGAGTCAAGTCAATGGTGGGGCGTTCTGTTAGTTTGAACTCAGAAGACATGTATTGGCTCAAATGCGGCCTGAAGCCTGCTTCCAGATAATTATAAAAAAATATATATTTAAATTCACGTTGCATTCTGAGGTATAAGCTTATTCTGGGCAAGTAACTTCATTCAATATATGAAACCCGAAATAGGGGTTTCAGATCACGTCACTTTAGCTTGAAATCGGGACAGCCAGCAGCTGAAATATAGCCCACTTCAATCTACGATTCTGAATTACTAATTGATGTAAATGCATTCCTAACAATTGTATTGCAATAGTTTAATATCAATCTCAATATCTGTAAAGATTCAGACTAAAAAGGGTATCGAAATGTAAGCAAAATTACCGTTTGTTTACAGGAGACGCTAGCGTGAAAATACCGCTCTGACCTCAAGCGGCCGGTAAATTTCCATTGACGGCATTGCTACGGCCCACTTCATTGGTGAATCCCATCGTTAGTTTTCGGGGAATTTTCATATAGAACCAATCAAATGATAGATAACATTTTTGTGACTATTATTGTCAATGAAACCTCGAGATAGGACATTTAGAGCCGTAGAAAACGGGATTTATCTGTTTTGATGACTGAAAATTGCTAAATTTCGACTAAATATAAAAAAAACTTCTTGAGGTTTCATCGAGATTATAAATATTTGACATATTATCATTCAAATTATTACGATTTTAATAAATCTTAGCTGACAATAATGATCGGATTTCAGTTTTAAAATTAATACTAGCGATTCTGAAAGGGAAATACCGCTTACAACGTCACCCGGCACTCAAATATGACTGAAAATCACTTATTTTGGTGCCGTGCTACGCATTGACTGGTATAGAGCATTTTGATTACGGTACATTTTTGACGTCAATCTCGGATTTTAAAATTCCATAACTTTGATATTTGACCACTCGGACCAAAATAAAGACTAGTTAAGTTAGACTAAAATAGAGACCACACAGAACAAACCAATAGACCAGTCGAACCAATAAATTTATATTACTGTCTACTGGTGTTAGTTCGTGCCTCCGGCGGTAAGACCTCTTGCAAGTATCCCCTACCTTCTCTCTTTGATCATGTTGGTGATGGAGGCCCATTCATTATGATGATTTTTGAAGATGACCTCTAGGGGGTCTGATAGATTAATGTTCCTTGCTTGCTGTAGAGCTGGACACCTTAGTAGAATGTACTCTATATGGTCTCATCTTCTTCTTGGCAGATGGTGCACGTTGGGGAGTCTGTCAAATTGAAGCGATGGAGATAAGCTTGTTATGCAAAATAATGTAGTTTCATCCTTGTCAATTGTACCTGATCTTTCCTGTCTAGAGTCCTATAGCTGCCCCAATGTCTTAGAGGTTGGATCTTGTGATACTCTCTGCCTTTGTCGGACCCATGCCACTGCTTCATCCACTTTTCATTGCCTTTGTGTTTGATGGTGTTGATGACAGTAGGTAGAGATGGTACATCTTTGTTAACTGGTCCACTGATTACTACAAGGTTCGCTAGTTTGTCTGCCTCTTCATTGCCTCAATTTCGCATGTGACTGGGTATCCACTGCAGTCGAATACGTGTCTTAGATGTCAGCATTGCTTTAGTGATATCTGAGCACAGATGATACTGTGTCGGCTGGTAGGACTGTATTGACTGCAGGGAGGATAGAGAGTCTGTGAAGATGGTGGTATTTTGATCTGGCAATTGTTCGGTGTCGTTGATCTCTTGAACAGCTCGGTGAATAGCAACTAATTCTGCTTCAAGGATAGATGAGGGTGCCAGTGGAATGATAAGTTACTTCTCTCTTGTCTGTTTGGAAGTAGACTCCTGCTCCTGTTCTTCCTTCCACTTGGGAAAGAGCCATCTGTAATTTAGTCCGGTGGCTGAAGGGGGGCATTGCCACCCGAGCTGTGAATTTACGAGACCAAGTTTTTCTAGACCAGTTTTTCTCGTAGATTCCGAATCTGGGTGGTGAACAGGCGTGTGAGGGGGCGTTTTTGAGATGACACACATACTGGTATTGAAAAAAATACGAGTACCGGTAAATGAAATATTGGGGTGATTCCGTTCAAGATTTTTCATGTCTGAATTATCTGACGAATAGTATTCAGATAGCAAACAATATTATTCGGATCACAAATCTTGATCCGATTTTCAACACTTGTAACGAAATAAGTAGTCTCGATTGTCATGGTTACAATCTTAATTATCCATTTTTATATGCTTACATTGAAAGTTAATATCCGATAGTCTTTAAACTTATACACAGTGTTTAAGATCATAAAACAAAAGATCCTATTAATTTTCAGTGATTTCTATTAATTACTACCCGAGTTATTGCTCTTGATCACTTAAAAAAATCTTGTAGACGCTCTAGAGGCCAAAGTTAATATCCGATTGTCTTTAAACTTATACACAGTGTTTAAGATCATAAAACAAAAGTTCTTATTAATTTTCAGCAATTTCTGTTCATTACTACCAGAGTTATTGCTCTTGATCACTTCAAAAAATCTTGTGGACGCTCTAGAGGCCAAAGTTAATATCCCATTGAATTTAAATTTATACACAGTGTTTAAGGTCATAGAATGAAGAAGCCTATTGATTTTCAGCGATATACGATAGTTACTGCCAGAGTTTTGGCCCTAGACCACTTCCAAAAATCTTGCGAATGCTCTAGAGGCCAACATTAATATACGATTCACTTTATTAAATTGATACACAGTGTTTAAGGTCATGAGACGAAGAATCCTATTGATATTCCGATAATTACTGTCAGAGTTATGACCCTGGGCACTCTAAAGGCTAAAGTTATTATCCGATTGACTTTAGATTAGTACACAGAGTTTAAGGTCTTGCGATGAACAAAGTAAATTAAATTTCAATGAATTTTCATAACTTGAACAGCTAAATCCATGATATAAAATGTTTCATATACTAAATGTAAGCATGGAGGAGAACTTTATTAAAGCCAAACAAATTCTAATGATTTTCTGATAATTACGTAATGAGTTGTTACTCTTAAACAGATTTTAGTGTATTATAAATGTTTCATTGCCGAAAAAAGTAAAAATATGCGACAACCCTTGTTGACTGCGCAGACGATTTAGCTGCTGTGGGCGTATGTTTCGTTGTAGGGCTGTACGATATTCTCGATATAGTCATTTATCGCGATATGGTATTTTCAGACCCAACTACGATATCATGTGGCCAAATATCGTCGATATAGTGGTTTATCGAATATCGCCGAAAACTTCAAATATCGGAAAAAAATATCATAAAAATAGATAATAAATACACTATACAGCAGTGGAAATTAGCCGACGGCCATACACTATAATAAAACTAATGTTTTAAGAATCGTTGAAATCACTTGCGCTGTGTCCGAAGCCGTTTTTCACTACAGTACATCGTGTATGCGTTACCGTACTTTTACTTTGTTTTTAGTCTACAATAAAATTAATTGTCAGCTGTTACAACATGTAAAGCTTTGGCCCACTAACCACCTGAAATTCCCTACTACCGCGGCTAGATACCAGCCTATAAATAGGTTGTCATATTTTTTAGAAAACTCTACCAAACTCAATTTCTGAAAGCAAGAATAAAACGATCTATCAGTATCAATAGATTACTGTCACTATTAGGCCAGGAATACCACAGCCAATCGAATGCGTGAATGGAAGATAGTCAGGATCATTTAGGCGTGTGAGGGGGCGTTTTTGAGATGACACACATACTGGTATTGAAAAAAATACGAGTACCGGTAAATGAAATATTGGGGTGATTCCGTTCAAGATTTTTCATGTCTGAATTATCTGACGAATAGTATTCAGATAGCAAACAATATTATTCGGATCACAAATCTTGATCCGATTTTCAACACTTGTAACGAAATAAGTAGTCTCGATTGTCATGGTTACAATCTTAATTATCCATTTTTATATGCTTACATTGAAAGTTAATATCCGATAGTCTTTAAACTTATACACAGTGTTTAAGATCATAAAACAAAAGATCCTATTAATTTTCAGTGATTTCTATTAATTACTACCCGAGTTATTGCTCTTGATCACTTAAAAAAATCTTGTAGACGCTCTAGAGGCCAAAGTTAATATCCGATTGTCTTTAAACTTATACACAGTGTTTAAGATCATAAAACAAAAGTTCTTATTAATTTTCAGCAATTTCTGTTCATTACTACCAGAGTTATTGCTCTTGATCACTTCAAAAAATCTTGTGGACGCTCTAGAGGCCAAAGTTAATATCCCATTGAATTTAAATTTATACACAGTGTTTAAGGTCATAGAATGAAGAAGCCTATTGATTTTCAGCGATATACGATAGTTACTGCCAGAGTTTTGGCCCTAGACCACTTCCAAAAATCTTGCGAATGCTCTAGAGGCCAACATTAATATACGATTCACTTTATTAAATTGATACACAGTGTTTAAGGTCATGAGACGAAGAATCCTATTGATATTCCGATAATTACTGTCAGAGTTATGACCCTGGGCACTCTAAAGGCTAAAGTTATTATCCGATTGACTTTAGATTAGTACACAGAGTTTAAGGTCTTGCGATGAACAAAGTAAATTAAATTTCAATGAATTTTCATAACTTGAACAGCTAAATCCATGATATAAAATGTTTCATATACTAAATGTAAGCATGGAGGAGAACTTTATCAAAGCCAAACAAATTCTAATGATTTTCTGATAATTACGTAATGAGTTGTTACTCTTAAACAGATTTTAGTGTATTATAAATGTTTCATTGCCGAAAAAAGTAAAAATATGCGACAACCCTTGTTGACTGCGCAGACGATTTAGCTGCTGTGGGCGTATGTTTCGTTGTAGGGCTGTACGATATTCTCGATATAGTCATTTATCGCGATATGGTATTTTCAGACCCAACTACGATATCATGTGGCCAAATATCGTCGATATAGTGGTTTATCGAATATCGCCGAAAACTTCAAATATCGGAAAAAAATATCATAAAAATAGATAATAAATACACTATACAGCAGTGGAAATTAGCCGACGGCCATACACTATAATAAAACTAATGTTTTAAGAATCGTTGAAATCACTTGCGCTGTGTCCGAAGCCGTTTTTCACTACAGTACATCGTGTATGCGTTACCGTACTTTTACTTTGTTTTTAGTCTACAATAAAATTAATTGTCAGCTGTTACAACATGTAAAGCTTTGGCCCACTAACCACCTGAAATTCCCTACTACCGCGGCTAGATACCAGCCTATAAATAGGTTGTCATATTTTTTAGAAAACTCTACCAAACTCAATTTCTGAAAGCAAGAATAAAACGATCTATCAGTATCAATAGATTACTGTCACTATTAGGCCAGGAATACCACAGCCAATCGAATGCGTGAATGGAAGATAGTCAGGATCATTTAGTATTTGTTAAACTGTTTGAACTTATAATACAAGACTTGAAGACCGCATCTACTTACTTCCGCTATACATGATTTTTGAGAATTTTCTTACATAAGGTTCTAGCAGACGCTTTTTAAACATCCGCCGTTGTATTTAAATTAGTATGAATAAAACAATTCTTACTCACACTGTTGTCGGCTTTAAAATGCATTTATATTTAATTTATATAATAGCAAAGTGACATTATTATTTTACATCGCGATATTTAACTATATCGTTGAAAAAAATACCAATATCGATATCGTCCATTTTTGCAATATCGTACAGCCCTATTTCGTTGCCTGGCAACCTATCTTTTCATTTTTAGAAAAAAAAAGTCATACCAAGTGCAAACGATATCCTTAAATGTAGAATGCCCCGAACCGAACCCCCTAGTCCTAAGTTATTTTGCGCCTTCGTTGCTCTTTTCGAGCCTTTGGCTTTCAATAATTTATTGCCTGTTTCAAATAGCTCACAGTAAGATATATGGCATCCACATTTTCTCACTCTCGTATAATTTTCAGATCTCAATGGGTTAAGGTCTTGAGATGGACAAGTATACTGATTTTCAATGAATTTTGATATTAAATCATATATACTAAACTTTAGCATGGAGAAGAACTTTATCAAAGCCAAACAAATTTTGATAATTTTCTTTCGGATAATTACTTAATGAGTTGTTACTCTTAGTCTTAATCAGATTTGAGCGTATTAATAGTATTATAAATGTTTCATTACCGAAAAAGTTAAAATATATGACGACTCTTGTTGACTGCCGGACGATTTAGCTGCTGTGGGTGTATGTTTAGTTGCCTGATAACAATTAATCATCAATTGCTGTTGAACTGCAGATCAGATTCAAATCTGTTGAAAGTCAAACCCATCAGATGGCATCACGAGTTGATTCTGATCTTGTCATGTTAATGAATGTCTAATTAATAGTCTACATGTATACAGTGTTTAAAATTTCCCTCGGTCAGTCGGCCCGGCGCCGATAAATAACTTGGCGGGCCGACATTTTTTATTTTGAAGATGCCACTGCAGGGTTTCCGCCAGAAAAATCTTGAAGGGGGGTACAATTTATGTGGTCGCCGAAGGCAACCCATTAGCCATACAGTTACAGCTATTAAAGGGGGTCTGGGGGTTCTCCCCCAGGAAATTTTTTCGTCCCGAATGCTGTAAATCCGTTAACCGAGTATCTCCATCAAGAAATTTCGCCGACCTAATTCCATCGTTTCAGCAGGAAAACAGCGCAAATTCGGCCGTGAGGTCCGTGCTTACAAATATCAGCACACTCCCCGAGCTTGGCTGAATATTATTTAACCACTTTAAACAAGTGAAGTGTGGAATAGATAAGTTTGTGTTCCGATAGAATGCCTAACCTGCGGTCTTATTTGTCTTTATCCGTGCATAATCCGGCATATGCCTTCAATTGTGAAATCCAACGTGTGTGCTACTGTGCTACGAAACTAGGTCAGTCCATCTACTGTAGCCTACTGACTGTCATGATCCAAGAATAAAAATTCACGTGATATAAATCCTTTGTCTTGTAAAAATGAAATTGAAAAAGCAGAGCTGAAAATTCCCTGAAAGCCTAAATACTGGTAACAGTAACAATTAAATTCCAGCAAGAAACGAATGGCTTTTCCCGCCATTCTTTCTAAATCTCGTGGTTTATTATCAGACTTGATTATCAAGTCTATTTCGTTATGAAGATTTCACTACCGTAATGGAGGAAGAATAATACCAAAGAGTTTATTGTTTCATAAAATTAAATATGGGCTAACCCAACGTGTGACATTAGGTCAGTTTAAAAATAATAAAAAAATGATGTGTCGTTCGTCAAACAGCATTGATAGTTTACTTTCATTTTGAAAGAGGTCACGGTCTTTCATTTCACAGTTCCACACGTCATGATGAGTAAAACAAATCAAATGATTGTTGCTACGGTGGTTGCTACCGGAAGTAAATTTAACATGTTTATTGAAATGTAAAACGTATTAATCTATGTCTCGTAGGACCTTGGCCTTAAATGCCAGTTTCATTTTATTTAAATGTACAATATTTTCTGTTATTTTTTTGAGTGAAGCACTAAAGGCAAAGGCCAATTTTAATCGTATTCTTAGATTTCGATGTGAATGGAATTTCGAGATAAACTGTCAGTACCGGTACTATAAAGTAGACCTATAATTTTAGCACTTAGATTATTACAAGTGAATATTTATTTATTACAGAAAAAATAAATATCATGTCTGCCGTCTGGGGTAAAATAGGGGTGGAATTATTTTTTTTCTTTCTATACATGTATTTACATTAAATCCTTCAAAAGTTAAAATTGTAATGTGTACCAGTCAATCAATATTGAACACGAATTTTAACTTTTAAACCTATCCCAAATGGCTGTAGGTAGAAGACACCTACGGAATTTAGACATTTAAGGCATTTGGGGTGGGGTAGTGTAGGTGTGTTTTAAAATTTGTTAATATTTATTGGACCCACAAGTTAATGTTAGGACCTACAACTTTCATGAATGGCAACTACCAGCGGGTCCCGTTGGCCTACAACTTTTCTTGACGAATTTTAAACACTGCATGTATATAACATAAATTAAGGCCTAAAGAAAGATCTGTTAAAGGCAGATTTAACTTTTGCATAATGCATGTTTAACTAATCTTAAAAATTCTTCTTTGCAAGCTTGAAATTATTCTTTTATCGTCCAATCAATGACAATAGACACCTTCTATTTTACTTTATTCTATACCAATCGAATACAGCTAATAAATTTTTACAATGACCGCATGGCAGCGATCGGAATGCGAGTTAAAAAAAAACTAATTTAAGTAATAATTGAAAATGTCCTGTCTTTCACACTTATTTCCACACTCTTTTAAAAAATACATAAATACGGTACAAAAAAGTAGATTGATTTTTAAATTTAAGAGGAGGGAGAAAAAACTTCTCTCGGTCGACATCCAGGTGCATTGTAGTCACTTGCAAGGCATAGTTTGCCGCAAAAAACGGCTGGATTATTATACTTAAAATTTAAAAATGCATTTTGAAAGCTAAATCTGCCTATTATAAGGTTTTTATCTTGGCTTCATATGTTAATTGTTATCTAAATTAATATTTAGACATTTACTCACATGGCATTATGACAACCCTGCTGCAGATGTAAACAGATTAAAATACGATCGATCACCATTTAATGATACAATTTTAAAATGTTGAAGCGAGACTGAGCCTAGATTTTTAGATAACATTGCTCACAGTGATAAAGTAAATTGAATGAAATTTTCAATTTATTAATTTTTTATTATCTATTTTGGAACTGTTATAACAAGAATAGCCAGCTCTTTTTCTAAATTTGACATAATGAAGGGTATCTGTATTGTTATTTCAGGGGTAGAAGTAGAAGTAAAAGAGGAGCAACTGGGGATGCAGGGGATGAAGAAGAGAAACCAGTTGAAATACCAGAAACGGAGAAGTCCGGGAGAGGAAGAAGTCAATCTCGTAAAAAAGGTAATTCTTTTCATTCATTCTAAATTTTGGTAATCAAAACGATGCCAGCTACAACTTCTACAGTAATTGTGTCAAAATGGCCACCCCCCATTACGCAGATATTGTTAAAGCATGTAATAACAAGGTTGTCAACGTCTAGGGGTCACAATTTTTATCTGATTTTGATCAAACTTACTATGTATGTTTATTTCCAAAAGATCTCAGTTCCTTTTGATATTATCGTATGCTGGATCGTAATATCCTGGAGTATGGCCCCTTGTTGTACGAAAATCGCCTTTTGTAGCTTATTCTCTGTCCATCTCTTGCTAAATGGGGGCAGATCTTGCATAACAACTGCTTGTTTTGTTTCACATTTTCAAAACTGTAAAATGATTGAAGCTGCATTTATTGTTATCATCTGCAAATGAAAACTCACAAGTGAATTCATTCATGACTTAAGAGCTGTATATTTTTTGTATTTTATATCTTATTTTATGCATGTATATGATGTTGTTAAATATATTGATATATTTTTGATTTAAGTTGAAACTAATGTTGCAGAGGAGCCAAAACCACGTGGTAAGAAAGAGGCCCCTCAGACACCAAAGAGGGGAAGAAGTAAGACACCAGGTGGAAGAAAAGGTAAAGCAGCTAAAGTTGAAGATGTACAGGAACCAGAGGAACCAGATGAAGTTGGAGATTTAAAAGAAGAGTTAGATCTAGAACCAGAACCAGTTGAAAAGGCCAGAAGAGGCACTAAAGCCAAGGCCCATGTTGAAGACAGTCCACAGCCTCCTGTAACACCTTCCCCAACTAGTAGGGGTAGAAGAGGCAGGCCATCCAAAGGAGGGTCACCTGCAGCAAGCACATCACCCACTAAAACTGCCTCAAAGAGGGGTCGAAAGTCTGATGTCCAACCTGAAACAGACGTTTCAGTTCCTGAATTGGTAGCACCTGTTACTAAAGCTGAAGAAGTTGTAGCTGTTACAAAAGCTGAAGAAGTTGTAGCTGTCACAAAAGCTGAAGCAGCTGTAGCTGTCACAAAAGCTGAAGAAAAGACTTCAGGTCCAGAGGTGTCAAAGACATCAACACCATCTGAATCTTCAGAAACACATCAGACTACATTACAGTCTGATCAAAAGAAATCATCAAGTCCTGTCAAGAAACCAGATCTGCCCTTAACAGAGAAAGAACATATGTCACATCCTTTTGTAGAACCAATTACACCCGAATCAGAAACAGCTGAACCAGAACCAACTCTTCCTAGTCCAGCCATTGAAGATGTATCACCAATGGAGACTGAACCTGTTGTCCTTGTACCAGTCCCTGTACCAGCTACTACTGCTCAAGCTGATCATACTCCAACTTCCGGTAGGACTAAAAGAAAATTTGAAGAAGCAGATGGTGATGAAGTAGATGAACCCAGCTCTAAGCGACAAAATATTGTGAGTGAACATCAATCAAATGAAGCCATGCCAATGACAACTGATGTTGAAATGTTTGAAACTGCACCAATCAAACCAGATGTTAAAACACTAATCAAACCAGATGATGATAGAACATCAGCTATACCAACACAATCAGAACCAGTTTCACAATCATCATCTCAAACATCAGAAGCTGAAGCGAAAGTAGATGTTGAGGACTTTGTAATAATCTCTCATGCAGATGTTCCTCCAGCCAATAGTCAAGAGATTCAAAAATCACTTCCAAACTCTCAAGTTGAATCTACTGTCTCTGTTCCTGTAAAAACACCTGTAGCTCGAGTTTCCTCAGCTTCAGAAGTCAGTACGTCTGAAGCAGAGGCTGCTCCCAGTCTTCCAGTGAAATCAGCTTCAACTGAAGCAGCAGTTTCGAGCCAGATGGACTTCCCCTCAATTCAGACTTCACAAAATCCAATGGTAGAAGATGTATCACCTGTAGAAAGCAGTATGGATTCAAATATTGGCAGTTACGGAGATGACAAAGAAGCTGTAGCACCACAGGTAAAGCTGATTATGACTTATTTTAATATTAGATCATAGACTACATGTATATATGTAGTAGTCCCATGCAGCTGAAAAGAAGTTAATGCTAACATTTCGGGTTACATTTAAATGTGGTCGTATCTTGTGGTCGCCCCTGTCCGGCGTCTACAAGCTAAAATTGATACACAGTGTTTATGGTCATGAGACAAAGAAGTCTATTGATTTCCGATAATTACTGCCAGATTTATGGCCCTTGATCACTTTGAAAAGTCTTGTGGACGCTTTTAGAGACCATTGTTACCATCTGATTTATTTTATTTTCATACACTGTGTTCACGATTTTATATAATCGTTTCGATTGATACACATAGGTTAAGGTCTTGAGAAGAATAAATGTATTGATTTTCAATGAGTTTTGATAACTTGAACAGCTAAAAAGAATATTTTGTATACTAAACATTAACATGGGCCAAACAAATTTGAATGATTTTCTGATTTTTAATTGTTACTGTTGATCATATTTTAGATGTATTAAGGATGTTTCATAACCAATTCGACAACTCTTGTCTGCCCGGACGATTTAGCTGCTGTGAGCCTATGTTTTGTTGCATGGCAACCTATATTTTCTACAGAAGTATTTTGTACTTTGTACAACGGGATGTACTCTTTCAATGGAATATTGTCGTCCCCCCTTGTTCCATTTATATATTGATACAATTCTATGTACTAGTTCCCAAAGAACTCAGTGCACAAATTTACGTGCACATATTTACTTGATCAAATCAGAGTGATATTTTTGCTATTATTAAAACTATTTTTATTCAGGCATCTGCCGCTGATTCTAATGTATCATCACAGAGTGCAGAGGTGGATATAAACACACGTCGAGAGCCTGTGACAGATTCCAATGCCAATGAAGCCATCCCCCAACAAACCAATTCATATAATTGTCAGCCTGTATCTCAACCAGTAGTAAGTCAATCAGAACCGGTCACCAGTAGTCAAGCTACAAGTAATGGAGTGAACAATACAACAAACCTTTCAACATCTCCTAAAAAGACAATCGATCACTTTGAACCAAAGCTAGCGCCAACCAGTGCATTTTTAAGTAATCGCAGTAGCGATATCTTCCATAGACACTACTTGTCGAATCCTGCTCTAACCTCACCCGTAGATAAATCCCGCCAGTTTAGTCTCGTCTCATATAACATACTAGCTGATTGTGCTATGAAAAAAGGTGATTACAGCTATACAGATGAGAAATATTTAGATCAAACGTATAGACATAATCTATTAATTAGAGAACTCAAGTCATTAGATGGAGATGTTGTTTGCCTTCAAGAAGTCAACCCTAATTATTTCAACACTTCATTAAAGCCTGAAATGGAAGGGTAGGTACTTCTTTTACTACATATTTAGAATTGTTCTAATTGCCAAATTGTTATGTCTACATATTTATATCAGTAAGTATGTGAGTGATCATCATAATTATCAAGCCACTTATACAATTGAATTAGATGAGATAAATAGCACAGTTCAGAAAATCTAGCGATCACCTTGTACTGGCTCAATATTTTATTTTTAAGCTGGAACTTTTGTATACAGGGTAAACTATTTGGTTTATTTCTACACGTTATAATGTTTAGTTTAATTAAACACCTCTTTATCAATGGTTACTCACTGACACTCCATCTACAGGTCACAATTTTTATCCAATTTAGTCGGAACTTGAAATAGAGGTCTATCTCCCAAAGATCTTGGTTCCTTTCGAAATTTTGCATGTTCATGTATCAGACAATAACTTTATGGATTATGGCCCCTAGTCTAGTGTTACTTGAAACACATTCAATCATGGATTCTGTTTATCCTGCTTCGATAAATTCTTGACTTATTTCCATAAATTAACCCCCTAAAATCTCAGATTTTGTGTCTTTTGATTATGAATTTATAGGGCTTTTCAATGATATTGTGCAAAAAATAGCAACATTTTGAGGAAATTATACAGCACTTTACATCTTATTTTTGGCCTAAAAAGTTGTTAACCCCTATGACATTTAAAAAATGGTAAACTGTCCATGAGCCGAGATTAGTGAAACACTGATATGTGACACTAGTGCTGAATTCACTTCATTTGTGTAATTAAAAACCTTAGTCTCTACTAATAATGTACTAATACATGTATGTAAATAGACAAAAATGATTATTGAAATTAACAATTTATTTTTTTACATGAAAGTGTAATCTTTTGTCTAACCCAAACATCAAATTAACTCTTTTGCCGACACAAACTCTTAACACTACATGTTAACATGTTTTTGTGTGTTTTCTATATAGAATTTCTTTTTTTTTAAAAATGACATTTATTACATGTAGATATAATAACACAATAACACTATTTATGGATTAACAATTACTGGTTTAAAACATGCAACGTTTCGACGATGATAATAAACAAATTACCATATATACAGTTCTATGGATTTTAACTATTGAGCTGATTATGGTTTGCTTTAAAAAGATGAATGTAACTATTACATCATTCAAATTAATATTTTCTAATGTATGCATATTTTTAGGTTGGGTTATTTTGGATCTATGCATAAAAGATGTCGGGATTCATTTGATGAAGGAGAAGCTACATTTTATAAATCTAGCCGATTTTCTCTAGAGGAACAGAAAGGTTATTCTTTAAAAGATCTAGCTGATCGTGTAAGTAACTGGTTTAATATTTCCACAAGTACTGTTACATGTATGTTATACATGTATAATTGTACCTTGTTTAGTTAAAGATTCTTTGCTAATTGAAGGTGAATGTTAAGTTACCAGTGCTGGAGTACGATGGAAGTGTGTTTTTTAAACACAATTAGTTGATGACTGATGTTTAGACTGTGTAAAAAAAAACTTATTATACAGTAGTGTATGGATATTCATAACAGACTAAAATTTCGGAAAAGTATGATTGAAGTAAAGTCTATATGTACACATATACCTGTTGAATTTAAATAGTTTTGTGTCGCGCTTTGGGCATAAACTTGGTTTGTGGATATAGTGAATATAAATGTACTCATTATTATTATTATTATTTTTATTTGCCTACTGTTGTCTATACTCTTTCATGTGTTACAACTTTTCTTCAAAGCAGGGGGGTTGAATGGCTTTAATTAAAATGGTTAGAGTGCGCGCCTGTCATTGAGTCAACTAGCGTGTTTTCATATCCCCGGTTGTACGTGGCAAGGAGTAGGGTCGCCTGTCCAACCTCCTGGGTTTTCTCAGACACTGAAACTCGCTATTGGATTGAAGATTCCTACACTGAAAACTCTGTTATAAATTCTGTAAATGCATCATTTTGAATCCACATTAATACTAGTGCACACCTTTGTTATATATTTGATAATATTTATCCCATTTTGTGAAGAAATCCATAAATTATTTGTATTTTATCAAAAATGCATATGTCATCAAAAAACTTAGGGGATGTAAATTAGGGAATGCAATATTATAGAGGCCCCAAAACATTACTCTTAGCAGTAATAGGTAAAATATGTGAAGAATTCTTTAAAAAATCATATGGAAAACTTTCAATAACTTTTTACACTTAAAAAGGAGACAGAAAATTGTCTATGTGAGAAATAAAACTCTTAAGCAAAATCTTTGATTAGCGTTTGTGCGAATCAAGTTGGCTCCCTTGATAAGGACTGCCCAAGATTGGATTCTGATGCGAATCTGGTTATCAAGACTTCTGTCTGGGTTTCAGGCAAGTCTGTTGGTAAATCCTGCACTGGTTGTTGTATAAAATATGAGCGACTACATTAAGCATATCCCTAGTAAAGTGGTGAATTTGTTTGTTATAAATGTATCTAACCTGATTCTTACATGTGATTGATTAGATTTTCTGCTTTTTCAATGCAATATTTTATCAATTTTTGTGCTGCATTGGTAATAAATTATTTTTGTATTTAAAGGAAGTATTAGCTGGTGGATTAAGTGATGAGGTACAAACAGCTGTAAGAAAATATTTAGAGAGAGCTGACGTCCTCCACTTATCTCGTCTCAGGTGTTTACATACAGGAAAGATCATCACTGTTGGCAATATTCATGTGGTGTGGAATAATTTTAAAAGTCCAGATGTTCAGTGTATTCAGGTACAGTAGAACTTGTATTCAGCAGGCACCCAAGGGAAATTTCAAAATGCCTGCTTAATGGAGGTGCTCTTTGAATAAAGGTGTACAATATTGCCCAAACCCTACCACAAAAAAATAAAGATATAGACTGCATATATTTCCCCAACCCCTACCACAAAAAATTAAAGATATAGACTGCATATATTTTTTATTCATGTAGTATTACAATAACAATACATGTACTTTTTATCTAGTTGTGAATTTAAAGGAGTCTCGTATATAGACTGCATATATTTTTTATTCATGTAGTATTACAATAACAAAACATGTACTTTTTATCTAGTTGTGAATTCAAAGGAGTCTCGTAGGCCCTATACATGTTAGTAATACTGGAACTCATGTCCCCCAATATTTCTTTTACTTTCATCATAGCGTCTAAAAGCGTTTCAAAATGCCGTGAATTTGAGTATTTCACACCCCAACAATTTTAGCTATCAGCGACCACTTAATAAAATAGGGAACGAACATCGATAAATTTGACCGTCGCTGAATCTTGCGCCGAACGAAGATTCTTTACTAAAAAATCTCGAACATAACTTCGGTAAACTTGTCATTCTGTACCAACCTTAGATACTACTGTCTACCATTGTGATGCATTCGATAATATTTATCCATTTTTGTGAAGAAAATCGATGAATTAATATTATTTTATCATGGACAAAAAACATTCGCGGATTTTATCCCCGATTTTACAGGGGATGTAACTCTGTATGTAATATTATAGGGGGCGCTTAAAACGTATGTTTAATAACTCGGTATCCTTTCATTTTATTCAATTAGTATCAATCAGTGTCGTTATGCGTGAAAACTATGATCAGGTTAGTCGTTTAATAAAACAAAAGATTAATAAACAGATAATCCCGGGTTGATTGTTATTTTTACATTTCTTTTTACCTGATCAGTGGGGTTCCAATTAATTAACTACTACTCACGGGATTAGCGGGAGTGTTACAAAGAACAAACGACAATGGCCGTTGAATAGCCGATGTTTTGTTGATTTTATTAGTAAAATCGTGACCGTTGAAACAAGAGAATTGTGATGGGGGGAATTAATCATGATGCCCGTTGCACGCGTTATCAATTCAGACTCTTTCTTAGTGTTAATTAGTGATAGTAGTTATTTCAAGCCAAGTGAGTAAGTCATGTCAAGACAGTTCAGTATCGTTCGCTTAAGCGAGAACGCGATTGTCCGTGACAGTTCACCCTCGTTCGCTCAAGCGAGAACGGGATTCTCCGAGATGTGCTCGCTTAATGGATGAAAAAGCATGATCGGGAGCTAATATAAGTGCCCGCTGCATGCGTTGAACAGGTGCGTGTTTAGTAGAGGTTAAATTACTTAAAAATCACTCGGGGGGGGATTTTTTGGTGTTCGTTGAAGCGAGTGTTCGCTGATTATGAGTGCACGCCGTAGCAAGTTCTACTGTACATGTAAAACTCTTCAGATTTATATTAGACAGTACTGTAGTACCCAATGAAACATTTTATCTAATTGGTCAGTGTGTTTTATTAAAATACATGTATAGTACTATCTATCTTAAAGGTCAAGATTCAAAAGTCCATAATTACACAATGACAGCACTTGGTATAATAAAGTGGCACGTGCAGTCTTCAGAAAATTGGTCTCGACATGGATAATGTTGCATGCTTGGGTTGCGTGTGTTGAACTAATATTTCTAGTTCCAGCTTTCTGTAATGTTTCGTAATAATGTAGCCTTGATTAACCCGACCTGTCAATCAGATGTAGAATGGTCGATAGACTGGTTAATAGAGACTTATTTCAAAACAAGGGCACATAACCCATCTTTTACTCAAAGTGTCTGGATGTTATGGACAACACTTAGAACCAGTTTTCAGTGTAATATTTGACGTAATTGTCGAGATGTAAGGGAGATAGTTATTGAAATTGAGTTTAACATGGTAACATTCAAGGACAATTATTATACAGTCTACCATTTCTTTAACTCAATTGCTTTTACTAGTAAGAATTTGTGAATATTGCGATTGGGTGACGGAATGTAGGGAAGTGGACTTAGATTCCATTTGTCATTGGTAGTATGTCTCTTTACCTTATGTCTAATGATATAGAAAATCAGTTTCAGGCATGTTATTGGCCTCAGAATATGGTAGTCTCTCTTACGAAAGTGAATGTAAAAGACTTGAGACATTGTATTTAGTCCCTGTTTTATGGGTTTTCTTTGAAAGAAGTTCTCCATGTTACAGGTGACTGTGTTTTTTACAACCAGACACAATGGGTGATGTCACATCTCCTTTGTTTTGATGTTATGTCTAGCTTTTCCTCTTTATTTTCACACATACCTTAATTCCCCACACTGTAACATTATATGGTGTTAATGAGATTATAATTTGTTTTGGTGATCACGGTGGCTAAGTGGATAAGGCGCTAGTTCGCTAGCCTGGAGGTCGGGTGTTCGATCACTGCATTGGCCGAGAAAGTTCATCTGGATTTTCCGGGGTGATTTCCCCTTGTCAGTGATGCAGAAGGAGGGCCTGACAAGGACAGTTGCCTAGTCGTTCGGATGGTACAAAAAACCAAGATCCCGTGTACACATTGGAGTGCACGTAAAAGATCCCTCGGCAGTTGGAATTCGATATCAGAGTCGGCCCGGACAAAATTTCCCTCATAGCACACTGTATGACGTATGCCCGTCTTCCATTAGCCCAGGTTAGGTGCATAATAGTAGGACGTTATAACCCGATTTCATGCATTGATATAATTTGTTTGAGTTGACTAATGTGTGACATTATATTGTAGATTGCCAGTGCTGTAAAGGAACTAGTTAGTAAAGCTGGTAATGATACATCACCATTCTTGTTCTGTGGAGATTTTAACAGTGAAATAACTAGCCCAGGATATCAACTAGCAAGGGATGGTTATCTATCAGATACTAACATACAAAAATTACAATCACTAGAAAACCTAGAAACAACTGATGGATCAGTAAGTAAAATAAATCTAATCATCAGTAAGATTTCTACTTTTTCTAATAATATTGATCAAGATAATTGTATGAATGTGGATGAATTGGTGTAAATTTGTGGAAATTAGATCACGGTACTGTGAAGCTTTTAACTTAAAGTAAAATGTTATTATTTTCTTTTAGAAATCTTTGCTGAATCATTTATGGAGAGCATTCCAGCACACAGCTTCAAATTTGAAGAGTGCTTACAGTACTGTCCAGGTAAGAAAAATGAACTGATCTTACAGATGGTTCCATTAAAATCCAAGGAAAATATAGCTCCAATTGCTGGTTCAATTGGACTGATAATCAGTGAGAGCAAGATCAAACTTAGAGATAGATAGATATATGTTCTAACAAGCATATTTGGATTTACACCAATAACAGTAGGCTATCATATTTATCTTTATAATTTCAGGGTCAGGAACCAACTCTCACATCATTTACAGCCTTTATGCATTCTGCTGTAGATTATATTTTCTACAATGGCAATAGTTTAAATGTAGATGGGGTCTTGCAAGTGGTACATGAACAAGTGATTGAAAAGACATGTGGCATGCCCACTGCTCAGTTCCCGTCAGATCATGTCTCATTAAAAGCTGTGTTCAATTTCAAGGAATAAGTCGGGTAAATAGATTTCATATTATAATGTACAGAAGAAAAAAAAAGAACCCTCTTGGGAAAATGTTTAATGATGCAATATTTGATTTTTAATTGTTGCGTGTCTTTAATTCATATTTTCTTGGTAACATTGCATTATATTCAGCTGATATTTTATATGATATATTACTATGCATATAAAAACCTTCATATCTATTAGATAATTTTTGTTGAAAGCTTATTACTTATATATAGAGTTGACATAACGTTTAGCTGGCAAACAAGGGACAGTTTATAGTCGTTCAGATGAGGAGAAAAGCCAAGGTCGTGTGTACAAATTGCTGTGCACATAAAAGATCCTCTGGCTGTCGTAATTCGATATAAGAGTAGGCTTTAGCACCCCTGTCCAGACAGAATTTCCATCAAACCACACTATGGCATATGCCCATTTTCATTAGTTCTGTCAGGGGGGATCACGTGGCTAAGTGGGTGAGACGCTGGCTCGCTAGCCTGGAGGTCGGGGGTTCGACCCCTGCATTGGCCGAGAAAGTTCATTCATATTTTATGTTGTGGTTTCACCTTGTCAGTGATGCAGGATGGAGGGCCTGGCAACTTGGCAAGTACAACTGTTTAGTCGTTCGGATAGGATGAAAAACCAAAGTCCCATGTACACATTGGTATGCACGTAAAAGATCCCTTGGCAGTTGGAATTATAGGAGTAGGCCATAGTGCTGCTGCCCGGGCAAAATTCATCATTAGCCCAGGTTAGGAGAATAAAAGTAGGACGTTAAACCCCATTTCATTTCATAACATTTAGAAAAGTTCTAGGATCAAGTAATGCACCTTTTATGTATATGCATCATTTTAATTAGTGAAACAAAGAAGCCTGTTGAATTTCAGCGATTTCTTTCAATTAATTCTTGAGTTATACTCTTGTTGAACTTTGTTAACGTTCGAATGACATAAGTTATCATCCGATCTTAATTAGATTTATATGCGTTATTTAGATTAGTAAAACAAAGAAGGTTATTGAATTTCAACAATTTCTGTAAATTGCTTCTAGAGTTAATGCCCTGGTAAACTCTGTAACAATTTAAATTAATAATCTGATCTGTATGAAATTGTCTTGTAAATGCCCCCAATTACCTACAAAAGAATGAAATATACGAAAGCCCTTGTTGATCGCTCAGATGATTTACTGGCTGTGGTACCATCTTAAGATTTTACTGAATATTGTATTTTAAAGCATAATGAGATCCTTCTCTTTAATTTCAGGTTAATTAATACTTGAGTTGATGCTAGGAGTTTCTACTGTAAGAAAAACTAACAGAAAAATTTCATTCATTGAAACCACCTATAAATAACCATATTATCATCTTAATCACAAACACATAAAATGTGCAGTATATATAATATATTATAGAATATATTCACAGCTATTGTTTAGTTTTGTCTAATTTTAGCAAAGTGGTGGCCACACTAGCCGAAGCATTCACCAGATTGTCGCATGATTATTTGAAGACATGGTCGCTGCCATGTTTATTCATATTACGTGACAGGTTATATTTGACTTGTGAATCGGGTGAAGCCAAGGAAAGAATTCGCCTTGTGTGTCCACTCATTCGACCAAATGAATTCTTTGTGGATAGATTTGGCCAAACAATTCAGCTAGTGTGTCCACCGCTTTAAACACTGTTAATTGATCCTAACTTTTTAATTTTGCTTTTTTTAATTGAATGTTAAAAGCTTTTTAGCAATAAGAATGTTTTATGTGTATGACTTTGTTAATTGTTTCTGCATTGATTATAATTGTTTAATATCTTGTTTATGGTTCAATTATATTGCATATTTATGTTGTATACTGTTGTATTATTATATAAAAATATGCTTTTTAAATTTCACTTAATTATTCCTAATACAGAAATTGTAAATAATCATTATTGTACAACAGTGAGTATCAATCGAAAATAAAATTTATTGGCAGAAAATGATTTATGTTACTTTTACTTATGGTTATTTATGTGTGAAAAATGAAGAAAATATTTGTACTATGAACATTTGCTGAATGGCGTGTAAATCAATGTGATTGGGTATGCTAGATATGTTTAGGTGGCATAATTGTTGCTATCAGTTTGAGCTGTTCAGCCTTCATACAGTAGTTGACTTATTAAAAGAATCGTCCTCCAGTAACTTCCCACTTACTTTCTCTGTTATTTCTATGCAACCACATTTCATGTGGAAGGGTGTTGTCACTATCTTCATCCCTCCACAAGTCCTTGTGTCCTCTCTTCAGAAAATGGTTACAGATCTTTCTGAAATCTCAAGGATTATAAAGAACTCAAAATTTCTTTGGTTTAATTTTTATAAACCCCATGTCAACATTTTGCTTATAATAAGAGGAATAATGCACTGTTCTGTTCAGTATTCTGGGTTCATAGCTGTAGAATCTACCATAGATATACTAGTTATAATTGCATAAGACAGTTGCCTTCATGTTAAAAATGGGTCTTTCTGGACAGTGTAGAACATTGGGTTAATTATATTAGGTGCCCATTAAAACAAGTGGGTTCGTGAGGTCATGTTGGGTGATCCATATTTGGTCACAGTCTTTGGCACATATCATGAGTCACTTGCCCTCAACAAGCTAAATCTTGGGCAAACGAGCATGCATGTTCATATTGTGGTTGCTAGTTCCTCAATGGTTCCCATGGGTTAGTCTATGACACATTCATTATCTCCTTTGAGGTTTACATTCTTTAGTCATTGTGCAGCATTCCTAAAAAGAATTGCCATTAGCCGGCTGATTATGTAGATCCTTAGCAGGGGCTGCGCAATGGGGGGCATTTGCCCCCCCCCCCCAATAATCTGGTATGCCCTCTGTTTGCCCCCCCCCCCAATAATTTTTAAATAATTTACAGTAGGTTTACAGCAGAGTGGGCTTGTAAGAAATCACTCTCTGACAGTAGGGATGTGAGATTTAATCACCGTAGAAGGTATTGATTACCGAAACGTATCACAGACTCTAAACAATAACATGTAAATCACTTAAAAGTGCTTTTTACGATCCTCAAAGGTTTTTGGGTATAGGTTCAACGCGGCGTGAATATGCATTCACTTGATACACTCAATCCGTTCGTTTGACACCTCCCTCTTTTTTTCGGATATGCTGGTGATTTGGCGACGAACAGTATCTGGTCAGCTCTATTTATCTCGAAGACCAGTATCTGAAATGCTGCCAGACTGCATTTCCGGCAGTTTATTTAATAAAATATTCATTCAATTCAATTCACTCACTCTGTCGGTTTGCCAGTTTCCTCTCTGGTCAGATAAACTAGTGATTTGGCGATTGGCGACAGGCGGTATCTGGTAAGCTTGTTTTATCTCGACGATCAGTGCCTGAAATACTGCCAGATACTGCATATCGGGCAGTCTACTTTTAAAATTTTCGGGGGCTTTGTTGAGGTTCGCATTGGAAGTCCGTTCATTTGACACTTTCCTCTCTGGGGTCGGATAGGCTAGTGGTCAGGCGACAGACGGTATCTGATCAGCTCTATATATCTCTACAATCGGTGCCTGAATACTCCAAGACAGCATTTGCGACAGTCTATTTTTCAAAAAATTTCTTGGGGAGGTCCCAATACCCCCAACAAGGACTCCCTACTCTGGCACATGTGAGTGGATTTTGTCGAGGTTCTCAAGTCCGTTGGTTTGACACTTTATCTCAACGATCAGTGCCTGAAATACTGCCAGGCTGCATTTACGGTAGTCCAGCTCTGAACGACAGACTTCGTTTTAGTAAAACGAAGTCTGTCGTTCAGAGCTGGACTACATTTACGGCAGCCTGTTTTTTAAAACATTTCTGGGAGAGACCCCCCCCCTACCCCTATTTGAAGCTCGTGCCTTTGCCCCCTTAACCTTGGACTTTGCCCCAGCCTTGCCCCTCCAACCACCGGCGGCTAGCGCCGCCACTGATCCTCAGAGCACCTGAAGAACCGAGACGTGTAATGTCTTAGCTCTACTTGTAGTTTCCTTTTTTGTGGTTATACAAAGTATTGGAAGAATACGGTTTGTCTAGGTTTTAACTATGGCCTCATGGAATTTTCATTCTAATACATTTTGCATTATGATAAAATAGATAATTACTATTGCTATGATAATGAACGACCTATATATCTTCAAAAAGTCATAACTTGACTCAGGTTATATTAATTTCAATGAAATTTTAAATATATTCATTATCTATTATATAGCGAGAACTAACAGCGCTTGGTCTAAATCTTACAATACACTTACATACTGCATCAATGTTTTTTTGAGTTTCTGTTTGGTTGTTATTGTTTGGTTCTTCTCACAGAATTATTTACTAAAAACAAATTATAATAACTATTGGTTAATTGGTAGTGACCAGTTAATTTGTACATTACGGTACATACCATTTTGCAATTGAAAAAGCTACTTGGGGCCTTTGTGCTATGTGACCATACTCACCTGGTAGTGGTTACCATAAAAACTACATCACTATTTGTAAAAAAATATTTGATAATCCATTAGGTGCCAATCATAAAAAATAGATTGCCTACTAGAGAAAGCGGGCTTAAGGGATCAACCGCAAAATACACTTTAATGATTATAACCAGTTATATTATAGAGAATACCAGTTATATTATAGGGAATACTTGCTTTATTATCGATTACTTGATGATTACAGAATAATAAGGAATGCACACATTTCAGATAAAACATTACAATTATATCTAAATTTTAATGAAACAAGTTCTATAAAATACTTTTAAAATACCAAACAATAGTGAACAAAATTACCAAAGATAATAAGCTATGTAAGGTCACACACACAAAAAATATTTTGGTTCTCAGATATTGCGGTGTTATCAAAAATGGACCTCCTGGTAAGTTTTTATTTTTAAAAAATAAAAACAAAGTCAATAATTACCATAATGCGTTTCAGTGCCATTTGTAACAATGGTTTCGAAGAACAAAACTACACATATTCCACTAGTCATGTCAAATAGTGACCCTATATAGTATTGTCCAAGAACCAGAATTTTTGTTTTGTGTTGTGATGAAAATTTCCATTCTTAAGGGGAAAATTTTGAAATCGATGTAATTATACATCTAGCAAGTGCACACTATAATAAACCTTTAAATATAGACAATATACTGAGACACAAGGAAAGGGCATGTGTAAATCTTTGACAGGTATACACTTTATGATTCATGCAATTCCGAATCCAAGAACATAGATGTCGATGATAACTTTTGAGTAGGACATTTTACGTCATCAGGTGAACGCATCACATATCAATTTTCTAAAGAACAACAAGCCAACATTGAGGCTGATCACCCCCCCCCCCCCCGAAATCCCAAAACAAATAGATGACACATCAATTAATTGCACATTTATTTTTTTCAAAAGTATCAAGCAATCAAAGTGATTATCAACTATACAATAAGTTTTGTCACTATCTATCAGACAGAATCAAAGTTATCTTGTCCCAAAGCATCGACTCTCGAAATGTTAATCATTGAACTCAGTCAAGACATTCACCAAACGAATATCTACATCAAGTTTAAACATTCTACCTCAATAAGAAGCAGAGTTATTATATGTTTCAAAATCTTGACCAATCAAAATGCTAATCGCTCCTTAGCCTACGCAGAAAATTCTCATCATCGAACTTAGTCAAGGTATTGATGTAATGAAACTATACACTAAGTTTTACCGTTCTCACTTAATTAGAGCTAAAGTTATCTTTTCCCAAAGCATCAACCAATCAAATTGCTTATCTCGGCTTACCCTAAGCAGAAAATGCTCACCTCACACTCCATCAAGGAATTGACCTAATAAACATCTACACCAAGTTTGAATATTCTAGCTCAATTAGGAGAGTTGTTGTGTTCCAGAGTCTCGGCCAAACAAATTGCTTATCGGATGCATTGATTAACCCATCTTAATAGTTCCCTGCTTTCTTCGAAATTTAATATTATATTGAAAGGAAATTTTAAAAATCATGTTTATGATGCAGATATATGGTGTATAAAATGTAGCGTTTAAAAGCTAGCGTGTTAACTTTTTGTGGCTTCCCTGGGTTATTTTTTTGTGTCTGTACTAAATGTCTAGTATACAATCACAGCAACCACAATTCATATTAAAGCTCCATCATTTCTCTAGCCCCTTTCATTGAGTCTCAGTACATTATAGAGAGAGAGAGAGAAATGGGGTGTAACGTCCACTCGACACAAACTATGTCATTTTCCGGACTAACATATGATTTAATTTTATTTCAATAATTTCGCTTGCGCATAGGGGTCTCTAGCAGTGGGAAGAAACCGGAGGACTTAGAGAAAACCCACGAGGTTGGACAGGCGACCCTACTCCTTGTCACATACAATCGATGAATCGAAACCACGCCAGTTGACTCAATGACAGGCTTTATGATACAGCACGCACGCTAACCATTCAGCCATCCAACCCCCCAAGTACATTATAGATAAATTATAAGCAGAAGAATTTGAGCAGGACAGCTGTCTTCTGGGCAGTTTTCAACCCGAGAAACACAAATTAAATAATTAAGCTACATAATATATTTATGTTATTTCTTAAAATATAAAACAAAAAATAGATAAAATATTTATACACATCTAAGTATTTCAGGACTGGGGTAATCATAATGGGTAATGGAATGTAATCATTACATTTTTTAAGTAATGACCATGTAATGAGTAATGGAAATGTGATTAATTACATCCCAAAATTCATGTAATGGTCAATTACATTTCAATTACTTTTCAATAACATTTATGGCACATTAAAACCTGTCCAATATAACTAGGCTCAAATTTTATAGCATCAAAGAAGTAAATTAAGTCTATCTGACACAAATCCAATTCATATAATTTGAAAAAAAGGGGTTAAATAAGTTTTAATAAATTATAATGGGAATAAGAAGGCATTAAACATTTTCTTTTACTACTTTTTTTAAGACCCTTATTTAGACATGTAACCCGAAAAGTTGATTTCTCAAAAGATGTACCGGTATATTGCGATCACAGATTAGTGCTAATTTACAGTCAATCATTCAGTCAATCAATCAATCAGTAAGATTAAAAGACAATAGGTCTACACTTTAATCTTAATCTCAAGGTAACAATTGACAAACCAAACAATGGCTTTCAAGTATCTTATCATTTTATGGTTATTTAATAAAAAACAAATATATATATTGTTTTTAATTTCTGCTGAATAATTCATCAGTAATGCAATTATTATACACAAACTTTTCGGATAGACTAGTAATTTTGTTAAATTACTAGTTAATTATACTTTCAATTATACATCATTTTTTGTCACCACTGCGCATGCGACTTGAAAATTTGCCTTGGTTTCATTATATATAGAAATAACAATTTATACACAAAAATATCTATTATTGTGAATTAAGGATTATTTTGAGTTTCATTTTGAAGGTGCAAAAGGTACTCATAATACTGTCAATGTATTGGGTAATGGTAATTAATTACATTGCTAAAACGGAGAAAGTAATTGTAATGATTACATTTAAAAAGTAAAGGTCATTGTAATTTAATTACATAGACAATGTAATGGCCCCAGTCCTGATTAGCAAATACAGTTGTCTCCTGGGAAGTTTTCGATCCCAGAAGCACAAAATAAAAAAAATAAGCTACATGATATATTTATGTTATTTCTTTAAATATATAACAAAAAACAGATAAAATATTTATACACATCTAAGCCAATACATGTACATTATTTAATTTGAAATACTATAACAAGTTTGTTTTTTGGTGGCGAGTTTCGACTATTCAACTATTCGAAACCGGTTATCTGAAATTGATTTAACCATTTCTTTCTAAGAGATGCATTGCAGGATTCTTAAACTGTATCTTATACATTTTATAGCAATTATTACAAAATCCCTCACAACTGGCATTGCCATAATTATTACAATTACTAGCTTTGCACATTTTATTTACTTTCCTTGAACCTTCAACTCTTTGGATGCTTTCAACAAATGACTGGCTCTGAGAAGGATTGGGAACAAAGCCATATCCTTTTTGAACAGGAATTGAGGGTTGTTGACCAATATTCAAATTACTTGCTCCTACAATTGGTGCTGAGAGTGGATATGAAAATGTGGGAGTATAAAAACAGATAAAATATTTACACACATCGCTAAGCAAATACAGTTGTCTCCTGAGCAGTTTTCAATCCCAGAAGCACAAACTAAAAAAATAAGCTACATAATATATTAATGTTATTTCTTAAAATATTAAACAAAAAAGAGATAAAATATTTATATATCTCTAAGCAAATACATGTACATTATTTAATTTGAAATACTATAACAAGTTTGGTTTTTTTGGTGGCGAGTTTCGACTATTCAACTATTCGAAACCGGTTATCTGAAATTGATTTAACCATTTCTTTCTAAGAGATGCAATGCAGGATTCTTAAACTGTCTCTTATACATTTTATAGCAATTATTACAAAATCCCTCACAACTGGCATTGCTATAAGTATTACAATTACTAGCTTTGCACATTTTATTTACTTTCCTTGAACCTTCAACTCTTTGGATGCTTTCAACAAATGACTGGCTCTGAGAAGGATTGGGAACAAAGCCATATCCTTTTTGAACAGGAATTGAGGATTGTTGAACAATATTCAAATTACTTGCTCCTACAATTGGTGCTGAGAGTGGATATGAAAATGTGGGAGTATAAAAACAGATAAAATATTTACACACATCGCTAAGCAAATACAGTTTTCTCCTGAGCAGTTTTCAATCCCAGAAGCACAAATTAAATAAATAAGCTACATAATATATTTATGTTATTTCTTAAAATATAAAACAAAAAAGAGATAAAATATTTATATATCTCTAAGCAAATACATTTACATTATTTAATTTGAAATACTATAACAAGTTTGTTTTTTTTGGTGGCGAGTTTCGACTATTCAACTTTTCGAAACCGGTTATCTGAAATTGATTTAACCATTTCTTTCTAAGAGATGCATTGCAGGATTCTTAAACTGTCTCTTATACATTTTATAGCAATTATTACAAAATCCCTCACAACTGGCATTGCCATAATTATTACAATTACTAGCTTTGCACAGTTTACTTACTTTCCTTGAACCTTCAACTCTTTGGATGCTTTCAACGAATGACTGGCTCTGAGAAGGATTGGGAACAAAGCCATATCCTTCTTGAACAGGAATTGAGGGTTGTTGGCCAATATGTAAATTATTTGCTCCTACAATCGGTGCTGAAAATGGATGATTCAGGTTATAGCAGTGAGTACACATTCCATTTAACTTTGGGTCTGCATATCTAACACATGCCTCTACTATGCATGATGGTTGAGACCTCCTGATAAACGGTGAAGAATTATGTTTTTCGACCAGTTGCTCTTCAACCGGGTACATATTCCGTCTGGCAATTGGAGCACTGTTAACTTTTCTTGATGCTGGAAAAACAAGTAACTAAACTACATCCCATGTTCTACACAGGTATTAGATTGGGAATGTACATGTATTATAGAAAGTTAATAAAGAATGAGTGGGCCAGTGGTCACCTCAATTTATACATAAACCAACTAACAAATCATATTTTATAGATATTTAATTTTCACTCTACACAGTTGCACATAGACTAGAGCCCTTTATAGAAGTAGGAGAAAACTTGGGAAATCTACAAACACAAGTTCATAAAGTCTCCAATTCAAATCTGTATATACCATTTGATTTTGTACTAATACAATTTGACTAATTCTAAAAATTTGACATTCTGAATATTACTTACGTGATCGATGCTTATAGCAGCTAGAACAATAGCCACCAAATTCTGGTGCTCCATGGAATTTACAATTAACAGTTTTACATGCTGAAAAAAACCCATTAAACCACCTGATTATTTGCAAAAAGTAATGATTTCAATAAAAAAAAAATCATAACAAACAATCCAGATCAGTGTAAAGGTCATTATATAAAAATAAAATATAAATGCCATTCTGTATTTTTGCCATTAAAACAACTTTTACACCAGGTGCAATTAAGGACTCACAAAAATAGCAAAAGCTATTTTATGGGGAAATACTACAATATCGTTATCAATCAGTAGCATCTACTTTCGAAACTGATTTTCAACTTATCCTGAAATCACAAAGTTTACTCTTACCTGCTGATTTTCCTGCTTGATTTTTACGTAAGACATCTAAACAGGATTCACAGAGTTTACTTGGAGGAAAAACTGGATTATCACACATTGGGCTTGCACACTTTGTAGACGCGTCATCCATGCACGATACTTGTTTGGGTTCTACAATCGCATTAGTGGGGGTGCTAGATTCAACAACGTTTTCTTCCATATTACCCACATTCTGCCCAAATTCTGGCATAGAGGTAGCAGTGTGTTCTGTGTTCCTTGATGCATTTTGTCTCTGCTTACTCATTTTCTTGGCATCTGCGTTTTCAAAGCATTTAAAGCACCTATTTAAGGCATTCTTTTGTCGAATTCCTTCACAGCCTGGTGTGCTACAAAAATATTTACGCGAAATATGATGCCCGTTTGAGGCTGAATTACCAGTAGCTTCCATCATATCAAATTGTCTGCCAATCATTTCTTCAATCGGTTGCTGGAAATTGTTTGCTGCAGCATGTTTCCCAGAACCAAATTCCACATAGCATTTACTACATTTGCCACTTTGCCCTGGAGAACCTTTACCTTTACACTCTTGTGTTATACATTCCTGAAGAATATTTTGTACCTTTCCTTTTCCTTGATTTGTTTGGTGTCTGGTCAACTGTTCAGTGTTTCCGCCAGGGCCAAACAATTCAGTGTCATTACTGGAAGACGAAACATTACCGAGATAGATGGGTGTCTCCATTTCGACACTTAGTCGCCTTTTTTCTTCTGTGTTTGAAGAATTCTGGGAAACTTGTCTGTTTGGTGGGTTATAGCATTCATGACAATAGGGTGAAGTGTCTGTAGATGCATGGAATCTACAGCCTGGCCGCTGACATGTTTCAGTCATCATAGTTGGATGTTGAAAAGTTTGTGTGACAGGAAATGATGGTGTTTCATTCATCATAGTTGGATGTAGAAAGGCTTGTGTGAGAGGAAATGATGGTGGTGGAGCTGAGGGATCTTGGGGAATATAATACATTGAAGGTGGGCCTGCATTTTCTTCTGTGTACCGCTTTAAACATGAACTACACATATTACCTGTGGCAGCAGAACCATACATTCTACAGCCTGGTGTGATACATTTTCTATTCTGGAAATAATGCATTGTCTCTGGTGAAGGACTGCCATCACCAATGCCATAGTAACGGTTTTGACGACTGCCTGTGTTAACACGTGGATTGGGCAAATTACTGTTTGGCACAGTTCTTTGTGTCTCATTGGACTGCATCAAGTTATTTACTTGGGAAGGTCTTGACAGAGCAGCTTCCTGCTGGAATTGTGGTATTGCTATTGGATATGCTTCCTCCGCATTCAAAAATGCACGGTATTTTCGCTCACAATCTTGAAAGTAGTCATCAACCAAATTAAGGTCATCTGGTAAACGTTGTGAACCAATCTTAGCACTAGAAATGGGTATTGTATTTCCTCCAGAAGTGTGATCAATTTCAATAAGATGAAGGTATTGGCTTAGGAGATTTGCAACTTCCGGTTCTTCATCAATGCTCAAAAATTTTAGTGGAAGTTGAGATAAGTCAGACTTGAGTAGAGGAACAATCGATTTTTGAGAGCTTGAAGGACTTTCTTTACAAATGATTAAGGGACAAAAATGACTCAGAGTAAAGCCTAATATTATTGGATACTTGCAACAACTCTCTGGTGGAATATTCAAAGGAAGATAAATACCACCAATATCGTTTTCCTGTATACTCATTCTCTCCCCAAATGTACGAATTTTTTCATCGGCCATTACAACTATAGGTCTTCGAAGGATATTTGCCATTACATAAATGTGTATGGGTTCAAGGAATAAATGAGGATTTGCAAAACTTGCATTCTCTTTAGATTTGGCGCTATCTACAATATACTGCCATTCCATATTCCAATTCTGAAAAAAATGCACAATATGTCAATGCCAGTTATTAATACAGTGTATATTCCATATCTAAATGTGTAATATGATTGAAACTACTAATTAAATATGAATTCCAACTGCAATGAAATGAAATTCTTTTAATCATTGTACTATGATCGAATGGCTATTTTCTCAAACGTAACACACGAGGTCATCAATTCTCTTACGCCATTGACACGGTAATATATTACGATCAATTACCGGTAATATAATCATGTTTTGAAATCAACCTCTTTTGTTGTGAAAAGAGAGAATATAAATCTAAACCATCTTTAATTCAAATTTTGAGGTCAGCATAAACAATGCGTGAACGACTGAGATTCCAAGAGTGTCAGGTTACAGGCGACTGGCACTGTTGTTAAAAACTTTGTAATGGAAAACAAACGAAGTATATTTTAATACTATAATGGTTGTAAATTAAATGAAACTCCTTGCAAATAAAAAAGGATCTCGCGTGATAAGTAAATTTAGTTCTGTGCAAGACAATTCATATTGGCTTTTGGAAGTTCTGATAGATATATATATAGACGAGTGTGTTCAATGTTAAGTGTCAGTGACAACAACTATATAATGTGCCTCATCTTTGTCTCTAAATTTAGATCTACTTCTTTATTGTAGCTCTATAAAAAGAACCATATGACATAAACTCTTGTAGATGTGGAGGCCTAGGATGAATATTACCTTTGGTGCCCCCCCACAGAGACACTATATCTCACCCATCACGCTGGACCAAGCCTTTTTCTGTGGCTTCTTCCGGCAAGTTACCTTCGAAACATAGGTGGAAGTGAACATTTAATCCCAGTAGGAGATTAACTCTTGATCACTCTTGACTTTTAGACAATGCGTAAGCAGTTGCTGAACCGGAATGATAGATTCACATTAAAACAAGGGACTTACCTCTTCAGTAAACCGAATGAGATCAGACCATATTTGACTTTGTTTGTATCTGATAAATCGATATTTGAACAAATTGTTGGGGTCATTTACTAAAGTAGTATGTAAGAGACGTCTCAATGTAAGACCAGTATCTTGTATTCCCCATATATATGTTGATATAGCATGTAATAAACAATTACCATCCCCTGAAAAATATAACATTTAATATTTAATTTGTCAAGTTTGTTACTTGGGATTTTTTTACTATGATTTATCTACAAGGAATGGTTCCTGTTTCTCCTCGGATGCATCACCGACATCCAAACTTGCTTGCATTGTTATGGGGACTCTCCGAACCCACTTTTCCGCTTGTGTGTAAGGTTTTTTTCTCATCTTCTTGGGATTATATAATATTTAATTTCTTACAAAAGAGAAAAGGGTGGGGGGGATTTTTTAATGTTCATACAATACAAAGTAGGATATTTCACCTTTGGCAACTAACATGGTAAATATATATGTTTATTCAACAATTGGCATGTGCATCAAGATCTTTAGCAGAGGAAAAAAACTGGATTAGAAACCATAACATGACTCAATTAGCACTCATTCATCCAACCCCTGTATAAGAAAATATTCAGGCTGAGGTGACCAACTAAGCCTGTGTTATACCAGGTTACGAGGTCCTCGTTTATATTACACAAGAGTTTCACAATACTGTAAGCTTTGCTGAACTGAACCATATACTGAAACTGCTTTATAAGAAAACCACATATAGTTAGAACCTAATATTTAAAACGTATTAGCACAGTGATATTATTATTTGATGATATTATTTCTTATTTTAACATCATGGTTCTGGCTAAAATTATGTCTGTTCAAATTGAAATGATCTATAGTATTATTACTCAACAGACGGAAATAAAATTGACGCTACTGACATCGCTCTAAATTTTCATTACAACTAACTGACATGCTTACTTAATGTATTATGAGGATACAATGTCTGTGATATTCCACACCAGTTGATGACTTTAGTCTGCTCAAGATCTACTTTCATATCGCAGTCAATCACAGCCTTTTCTATCATCACTCGAAACTCATCGTGCCAACTTCTTAAGCTTGGTAGAGTGGTAGTAAAGAAACTGAAGTTTACAATTGTTAAAAATCTGGTATAATCTACATTTTCCAGAATTTTCTTCTTTATCTTCTTCACTTTTTCAGGATTACTATCTTCTAATCTTTTAAATAATGACTCCATTTTCTTTAATCTTGAATTAAAAACATTTCAAATATGATCATAAGCAATTTACATTTATATAAAGTATGCACAATATTTTAGATTACCCTGAAAATAATAATATGTAATATGTCCACTTTTAATCGTGCCAAATCCAAAACATGGGCTCATCATTATAGCACATAAAAATGATGGCTGGACTTTCAGACCATACACACACAATTTAAATAAGTCATATTAAATAACATGTCAGTCAGAACAAAATTCATTGGGGAGAGGCTGTCAGTGTACCGGTAATAAGCCTGAATTTTTTAAACTGAGGATTGTTTTTTGTGGTTTTTAGCTGAAACGTCCAAAACCAAACACTTGTCTTTGCTTTTAGTCAAAATGGTCAAAGGACAAAACAACCAATTACATATTTGTTAGTTTATATGAGGGCAATTATAATGTAAGTCCACATTTACAAAAATATTGACCATTAGCCTGCATCAGTTCCCATTCACATCATCTGCACAGAAATTTGACTGTATTGTAAAAATGTTCAACTCGTCATATCTTTGTAAATACTGCTGAACCATTTCTGGACTGATAATCCCTTTGGAGATTTAACTTTCAATATAGCAAGAGATTCTTAATCCTTGAAATAGTGATCAGCAGCTTTAAAATAGAATTTGTAAACATTATGGGACGTGCCCTGTACCATAACTTAAAGAAACCGTATATAACTATAAGCATGATATATCCAAATCCCCTATTTTTCAAACTCATATCACATAAATTTTGATTCTTCATAATTTACAGTTCTTTTTGCGCCCGAATGTGAGTTTTTAAAAAATGAAGATATGGGTATACAAGAGTTATGTCCCCTCATTATGAGGACCCAATAAGGCTTAAAAGGCAATATTGGTGTCAGTCATTATCACATATGTGATAGAACTAATTCAACTTCTCCAAATTATAATTTTAACACAGAGATCATTACTACAATAGATGAGTAATACAGGTTTCCTGAATCGGAAGTGGTGAACGCCAAAGAAAAACAAGAGTCATCTCTCTATATAACTGATTGATGTGACGAGTGGTAACAGATACATGGGCGAATTTCTGCTCACTAATAATTCCTTCCAAAACCAAACGTTGTTTTGTGAGACTGTGAGCGGATATCTGACAATTCATAAAAAGAATTGACTGCCACTAGATAAGAGAACACGAAAAAAAACCCAGAAAAAGTCAGTGCATCACCATGTTTCTATAAGGTATAAAACAGGGCCGGCGGAATGAATATAAATAAGGGAATGTACAGACTATTTCTTTTTTTCTTGTCTTCTCTTATCTAATGACATTCAATTCCTTTATTGAATTGTTAGATATTTTCATTACAGTCCCATCGAAGTAGGCTAATTATTAGTGAGCAGAAATTTGGCCGTGTATCCGTTATCACTCGTCACATCATTCAGTTATATAAAGATATGACTCTTGTTTCCTTTGGCGTTCGCCACTTCCGATTCAGGAAACCTGTATTACTCATGTATCGTTGCAATGATCTCTGTGTTAAAACTATATTTGGCAATGTTTAACCAGCTCTATCACATGTGATAATGACCAATATTGTCCTTTAATTGTCAGATTTTGACACAAGAAGACTGTGATTTGAAAAAAGTACATATTTTGAAGGAGTGGGTAGATATATATTAAAAAAAACAATAATAAAGCTTACATTAAGTACCGGTTTTGAAATAAAGGTGGCTATTTGGGTAGACTTTTGTATTACATTATATAGTTATGTACATCTTGATTACGAATTTCAAACATGCTTATTTTAGGAATCACATTTTGAGGGGCATCTTGATACAAAAACACTACCAGTAGGCCTACTTTTTAAATTTAAAATAACAATTTAAATTTGGCACAAAGAAGAGTGTATTTTTATATCCATAGTAATTAGTATAGGACTCAGTAATGGTGGATTTTGGACATTTGGGTAATTTTGGATAAATTGTGTTAGACCACCAGAAAATAACAACTACAATTTTTTTTAAAATATTGAACTAGATCGACAACTGAACGAGCGTTAACCAGTTTTTAAGTGGTGGTTATAGCTTATGGCTAACGCACTACTTATTATTATTACTCTTGGTTGGTCCAGTTGGTGGTTGATTCCCATTTTATATAATTTCAAATCTCGAAATTTGGTCATCTTAATTCAAATATTCATGGAAAATCATTACTGACTAACTTTAACCTACTTTAGACATATTTTTGCCCATTGGACATGGTTTATAATTGAATAGGCCAAATATTTCTAGCTAAAACATTAATTCAAAGATTGAAAGAAACGGGGAAATCCCGTATTTTATCCCAATCAGGATTGCCGTGATTCGCGTGATTGAACTTGATTATTGAAGTTATAATTTTGAACCTTGAATAAAAAAGTTAGAAAATAACCTATGTAACATTTTCTGATTATAAATTATACTCACAATATAAATTAATACTAACGACTGTTAAAATAATACATTCAGTTGACTTGCCTTCAAAAGGGGAAAACCCTTTTGTCGCTAGACCAGCGCGATTGGGTAAAGGGGCTATGTCTTGATTGTCAAGACGCTATGAAGTTCAAACCAGATAAAATTACCAGGAAGTTAATTCTGACAAACATTTGATGATTGATTTATGTTTTAAGTATTGTAGATGTCTGCACGTTTTTAACATGTGACTTACGAAAAAATGCTTAAAAAATTAGAAGAAATTATACTTTAAATTACTGTCAAACAGAATGAAATGTGATGTTACTAGAAGTGACTGGACATCTTAACCTACAAGGACCTCGACATTGACGTCATACCGTGACCTCTATGGTACATGCGCAGTTATGGGATTTCCACATTGAGTGTTAGTGGCAATGGTGTTATGGTGAATCAACTTTGAGTTTGACAAAAAGCAACAAGGATCGGATTTTTGTCGCACGAATTTAGTATTGCAACATTCACAGTAAAAGGTAATTTGTTCAAAACGGCGACGATCTTCATTGAAAGCGAAAATAACAGCCTATCTTTAACCCTAAATAAAATATACCTACTGGCACGGCACTGCCAGTATATATAGGCTACATGTGTAGGCCTACATGTATTTATTGTATACTCATACTGGGAATGCCATCTCGAGACACAGACTGACACTCTGCCATTTCGAGACACAGACTGACACTCTGCCATCTCGAGACACGGACAGACCTGAGTGTCAGTCTGTGTTTCGAGATGGCATTCCCAGTAGGCCTACTGACTAAGTATTCATTAGTGTAAAAAGTATTATATTTATTTAAAATTTATTACATAAATCAGGGTAGCTCGATTTACCCAAAGCCAAACCACCCAAATCTACTCAAATCCAGCATTATTTCCACTTATAATTCATGAAACTATATTTTATATGGATGGCTGAATGGCAAGACATGAAACGATATGTGGCAGGTAAAAATGGTGCATTACCCGGTATACAAAAGAACCATGGGTAGATATGAAAGAAGGGTATGAAATAGAATCTGAGGCTGAAATAACCGTACCTCACTCGCCTTACTGTTTGTATGTACAACGGAAACCCGGTAGGCCTACGCGGCTTTGGTACCACATGCGTTTTAATTGGAGGCTGAGATAACAATAACCTACAATTTGTCAATTTGCGACCTGTAAAACCATTTGATCCTATTATGGTCATACATGTAATGCCAGTTCCAATATTTCAACCAATAATGTGCCAATATCAAAATATTGCATTATACTGGTAAGAGAAAATTGTAAACATTATGGGACGTGCCCTGTACCATAACTTAAAGAAACCGTATATAACTATAAGCATGATATATCCAAATCCCCTATTTTTCAAACTCATATCACATAAATTTTGATTCTTCATAATTTACAGTTCTTTTTGCGCCCGAATGTGAGTTTTAAAAAAATGAAGATATGGGTATACAAGAGTTATGTCCCCTCATTATGAGGACCCAATAAGGCTTAAAAGGCAATATTGGTGTCAGTCATTATCACATATGTGATAGAACTAATTCAACTTCTCCAAATTATAATTTTAACACAGAGATCATTACTACAATAGATGAGTAATACAGGTTTCCTGAATCGGAAGTGGTGAACGCCAAAGAAAAACAAGAGTCATCTCTCTATATAACTGATTGATGTGACGAGTGGTAACAGATACATGGGCGAATTTCTGCTCACTAATAATTCCTTCCAAAACCAAACGTTGTTTTGTGAGACTGTGAGCGGATATCTGACAATTCATAAAAAGAATTGACTGCCACTAGATAAGAGAACACGAAAGAAAAACAGAAAAAGTCAGTGCATCACCATGTTTCTATAAGGTATAAAACAGGGCCGGCGGAATGAATATAAATAAGGGAATGTACAGACTATTTCTTTTTTTCTTGTCTTCTCTTATCTAATGACATTCAATTCCTTTATTGAATTGTTAGATATTTTCATTACAGTCCCATCGAAGTAGGCTAATTATTAGTGAGCAGAAATTTGGCCGTGTATCCGTTATCACTCGTCACATCATTCAGTTATATAAAGATATGACTCTTGTTTCCTTTGGCGTTCGCCACTTCCGATTCAGGAAACCTGTATTACTCATGTATCGTTGCAATGATCTCTGTGTTAAAACTATATTTGGCAATGTTTAACCAGCTCTATCACATGTGATAATGACCAATATTGTCCTTTAATTGTCAGATTTTGACACAAGAAGACTGTGATTTGAAAAAAGTACATATTTTGAAGGAGTGGGTAGATATATATTAAAAAAAACAATAATAAAGCTTACATTAAGTACCGGTTTTGAAATAAAGGTGGCTATTTGGGTAGACTTTTGTATTACATTATATAGTTATGTACATCTTGATTACGAATTTCAAACATGCTTATTTTAGGAATCACATTTTGAGGGGCATCTTGATACAAAAACACTACCAGTAGGCCTACTTTTTAAATTTAAAATAACAATTTAAATTTGGCACAAAGAACAGTGTATTTTTATATCCATAGTAATTAGTATAGGACTCAGTAATGGTGGATTTTGGACATTTGGGTAATTTTGGATAAATTGTGCTAGACCACCAGAAAATAACAACTACAATTTTTTTTTAAATATTGAACTAGATCGACAACTGAACGAGCGTTAACCAGTTTTTAAGTGGTGGTTATAGCTTATGGCTAACGCACTTCTTATTATTATTACTCTTGGTTGGTCCAGTTGGTGGTTGATTCCCATTTTATATAATTTCAAATCTCGAAATTTGGTCATCTTAATTCAAATATTCATGGAAAATCATTACTGACTAACTTTAACCTACTTTAGACATATTTTTGCCCATTGGACATGGTTTATAATTGAATAGGCCAAATATTTCTAGCTAAAACATTAATTCAAAGATTGAAAGAAACGGGGAAATCCCGTATTTTATCCCAATCAGGATTGCCGTGATTCGCGTGATTGAACTTGATTATTGAAGTTATAATTTTGAACCTTGAATAAAAAAGTTAGAAAATAACCTATGTAACATTTTCTGATTATAAATTATACTCACAATATAAATTAATACTAACGACTGTTAAAATAATACATTCAGTTGACTTGCCTTCAAAAGGGGAAAACCCTTTTGTCGCTAGACCAGCGCGATTGGGTAAAGGGGCTATGTCCTGATTGTCAAGACGCTATGAAGTTCAAACCAGATAAAATTACCAGGAAGTTAATTCTGACAAACATTTGATGATTGATTTATGTTTTAAGTATTGTAGATGTCTGCACGTTTTTAACATGTGACTTACGAAAAAATGCTTAAAAAATTAGAAGAAATTATCCTTTAAATTACTGTCAAACAGAATGAAATGTGATGTTACTAGAAGTGACTGGACATCTTAACCTACAAGGACCTCGACATTGACGTCATACCGTGACCTCTATGGTACATGCGCAGTTATGGGATTTCCACATTGAGTGTTAGTGGCAATGGTGTTATGGTGAATCAACTTTGAGTTTGACAAAAAGCAACAAGGATCGGATTTTTGTCGCACGAATTTAGTATTGCAACATTCACAGTAAAAGGTAATTTGTTCAAAACGGCGACGATCTTCATTGAAAGCGAAAATAACAGCCTATCTTTAACCCTAAATAAAATATACCTACTGGCACGGCACTGCCAGTATATATAGGCTACATGTGTAGGCCTACATGTATTTATTGTATACTCATACTGGGAATGCCATCTCGAGACACAGACTGACACTCTGCCATTTCGAGACACAGACTGACACTCTGCCATCTCGAGACACGGACAGACCTGAGTGTCAGTCTGTGTTTCGAGATGGCATTCCCAGTAGGCCTACTGACTAAGTATTCATTAGTGTAAAAAGTATTATATTTATTTAAAATTTATTACATAAATCAGGGTAGCTCGATTTACCCAAAGCCAAACCACCCAAATCTACTCAAATCCAGCATTATTTCCACTTATAATTCATGAAACTATATTTTATATGGATGGCTGAATGGCAAGACATGAAACGATATGTGGCAGGTAAAAATGGTGTATTACCCGGTATACAAAAGAACCATGGGTAGATATGAAAGAAGGGTATGAAATAGAATCTGAGGCTGAAATAACCGTACCTCACTCGCCTTACTGTTTGTATGTACAACGGAAACTCGGTAGGCCTACGCGGCTTTGGTACCACATGCGTTTTAATTGGAGGCTGAGATAACAATAACCTACAATTTGTCAATTTGCGACCTGTAAAACCATTTGATCCTATTATGGTCATACATGTAATGCCAGTTCCAATATTTCAACCAATAATGTGCCAATATCAAAATATTGCATTATACTGGTAAGAGAAAATAATTTGATAATACAGTACTGCATTTGATATTTAAAACGTGTTATAATGTATGTAATTGAATATAAGGCTACTAACTATTAAAATACAACGGAACTCTTCGAAGGAATTGTTAGTGAGCAGAAATTTGCCTATGGTATCACTCATCACTTCAGTCAGTTATATAGAAGGATAACACCTATTTCCCTTTTTTGTTCGTCACTTCCTTTTGTGGAAACCTTGATTACGCATAGCAATGATCTGTGTTAAAATTATATTGGGAACATGTTTAATGAGTTCTATCATATATGTGATAATGACTGACACCAATATTGTCCTTTAAAACAATAAGATGAGCATGAAAATATTATCAACACTGCTAATATGAACATCAATAACGCTACTATAAATAATTGTTCTAATATTACAGAAGTAGGACCTTAAATCACCTTTAATTTCAAATATATTACACAGTATAGGCTAAATGTGTCAAAACCAACTCACTTATTTAGTCTAGATGTATGTCTTGTTTGTTAACATTATAAGTTCAGAGTAACTACGGTAGTATTAAGGAAGCAGTCATCTACCCTATGTACAAAGCTTTGTATGTTTCTAACCAATTTGTTTTTTTTGAAAAAATGCAAGAAATAAGTAACAATTGAACACAATTGATCTACAATATAGCATAACCTTAATATTAAATTAAGTATACCACATCAGTTTTAGTAAGTTTCATAAAATCTGACAATTTTGAGTGTAACATGTTAGCTTATATATTTTTTGTCTTGTATTATTTCAGATGAATGCTGTGGTGATCCTGGAGAATATATTATATGTTGTATTTACCATTATAGGATTAATACTAACTCCACTTACAGAATTAATATTTCGTTTTGTTTATGGTAAGGGAGAAAAGATTTCTCCTATTAAAGATGAATTGTTATTGGAAAGTGCCACAAGTTTAGCCAATAAGATAAGAACAAGAAAGGTGAGTTAACATTTTTGTCCGCATCATCATATCCGTTTCAAAATAACTACAGGAGTTCTCAACAGTCGACAATACATCAACTGCAGTCAGGCCTGTTTATATCTACTTTACATGTATTATTGATTAACGTGAAAGTATAACCTATCTCATTAACAGAATGTTATCTAAGATGGAACAGCAATAATAGCCCTGTGTAAATGTAATTACTCTAGTGTAGGGTAGTTATTCAAATAATTTCTCTCTTCTCAGGTATCTGCTGAACATGTCATGCAAGTTTTTATTGAAAGAGTGAAAGAAGTGAATCCCAAAGTAAATGCTGTGGTAGCCAATAGATATGAAGAGGCCTTAAAAGATGCAAAGAAAGTTGACAGCTTGTTAGATAATTCCAGTATTCCAGAAGAATTTTCACCAGAAAAATGTCCATTTCTTGGTGTTCCATTGTCAGTCAAAGAAGCATTTGCTACAAAGGGTAATTTTAATTAAATTCTTCATGAATGAAGTTTCTGATAAGATTGGTCAGGTGAAGTAAAAGATAACAGACAAAGAAAGTATCAGTCTGAAATAAATATAACCGATACACTGTATATCATGTCCATCTCTTACATGTCCAGTCAAACTGCTAAAGATGCTTTATGTAAGATCTAAATCTTCTTATTATATAATTCATCTTTCAAAGGGAATATATGTTACAACAATGCAAATTATGTATTGGTAGTACATGTAGTTATTTTGTACAGAGGATTTTGTAATGGTACCAGTATTGCATACATGTGATTGGCCACAGGTAAAATGTCAGGAGATTTTTGTAAAAATGTCAGGAGATTAAGGTCAAAAGAGGGAGACTTTATCGCGAGTTAAAATTACCCACCCACCATGAATAAAAGACAAATTAATTTACATTGTTTATATATTTGTATATCATTTGATTGTTATAATAATAAAACACATGGAAACACACAATAAAGCACTTGTCATACTCATGTCTTTATATTTATTTTCAAATATTATTTGTTACCTCTTTTAAACATAACGGTAACGTCATACACTGGCTAGCCTATTTAATTTTGTGTAATAATTTTTAAATATTTTGGAAGCAGATATCCTTTTTATTTGTTTGATATAATTTGCGTGTGTGTGTTCATTTTATCAATTTCATAAACGTAAATTTCCCGTGTTTTGACGTTACGATGAAAATTTTTATTATTAATATTATTTTTTCATGCTTTAAAATTGTTGGCATTTCGATATAGCCTATCCGGCATTTTTGTAAGTTGAACAATTCAATTCACGAAATCTTTTTTTGAGGCGATTTGTCAATATTGTACTCCCGATCGATCAAAAGTTCGTTTTATTGTCGTTTCGATGCTATTAAAATCAACAAAATCGGAGCATGGTAAGTGTACCCGCCGAGCACCTGAAAATGGTATACAACAATGGATAATTTTCTAGAAAATTATTAACGTAGTTTGGCATGTGATCGTGATTACGGCATTTCAATACGAGAAGTAAAAATAAAATTACAAGTTCCTCAGACCCATATTCGCGGTTAATTACATCGAAATGCAACTCAATGTTCATTTATGAAGTAAGCATTATGTTTCATGAATAAAGGACTTGCCTGGAAAGACATAATTCCATTATTTTTACGCCTCGAGACAGCCCACGATATTTACATCACGTGACTCATATTCGCGCGCTTTTGATGATAGGAATGTGGACATTCTAAGTCGAGGGAAGTTTCCTCCCAGCCCACGCACATCTGGACGCTTAACACCAAGTATTTTTCAACAATTAAAAATTGCGTAACTTGCACACGTGGTTCTATGTTCTGAATTAATAAATTCTCTTGGATTCATGCCCAATTTAAAGTATTTAATGTGCACACGAATGGAAATGAAATCGGAAAATAGGCTACTTTATCTCGTTATAATAAAATAGTATTGTTCCAAATACAAAAACATCGGAAATGTATCAGGTCACCCACGCTATTCAGGACCTCTCATTCTTATAAATAATTCGAAATGAGCAATAAAAACTTAATTAAAATCAACTTATCGCTAAACTTTATTAATTTCGTATAAAAACAATAATTTTTATCGTGTTATTTAAATGGTAGTAGCCTATTCCAAATATGAAAACACGTGTTACTAATTATAGTCTCAACTGCCGAACGGTTGTCGTAAAAAGTTATGTCTCGTTTGATTAGAATTTTGACTCCAAAAAAAATAAAATTACAAGAAATGAAAAAGCGGGAGTATTTGTCTCCCGATCGGGAGGTCGGGAGATAAGGGTTAAAAGCGGGAGTCTCCCGCCAATTGCGGGAGTTATCACATGTATGGTATTGATTGATAACTATGAATGGGGAAACTCTCAACATATTGATTTTATCAATGGGTCCCATTACAGTATCAGTCATTATATAATTCTGTTTTTCTTCTTTTTCAGACATGCCTCATACATCAGGTCTCATTACTAGACAATATCGTATTGCTGACCATGATTCACCTTGTGTAGCTAATCTAAGGAAAGCAGGTTTTATACCTTTCGTTAGCACTAATATAAGTGAATTATGTATGTGGTATGAATCTGCTAATTATGTTTATGGTAGAACAAAAAATGCCTACAATACAAGCAGAATAGTTGGTGGCAGTTCAGGTTTGTTTAAAATTAATATAGAGGAAAACCATATACCATCTAAAGTACCAAAATGTATATTAATCATTCAGTCATTCATAATGTAAGAATGAAGTAATTGGAATGAAATTGTCACTTGTTATAGCAATAATGACCAACTTTTTATTAACTCTTAGCTAATGTATCTTTAAATCTTTGATTGAAATGAATATGATTTTTACAGGCGGCGAAGGGTGTATATTATCAACAGGGGGATCAGTGGCAGGTGTAGGATCTGATATAGGTGGCAGTATAAGAATGCCTGCTTTTTTTAATGGGGTATATGGCCATAGACCATCCAAAGGTATCTACAAATACAAGCTAGTTTTAATTTCCTCATTTGTTAATTACCTATAATCGATTTATGTATTACTACCTAAAATATTTTGTCAGTAATAAACTGTTTTGCATACACAAGGTATACACACCTATGTTCTCCTTAGAAGTTTATTTCAAAGTTATTTATTGGCTATCATTGAATAGTAATCGATTCTGGCAGACAAATATTGATCACCCATCAGTGTGGGATGGCTTTCTTTGCAAATATTTAGACATGATCTAACGTCTCTAGAAATTGATTACTTGAAAATATAGAGAATAATCCCCCAGGAACAAACTAGATTCAACACTGTGTGGTTTTTAAAAAAATATAATCTTCACCAAAACGCGTTTCAGGCTTAATAGCCCTTCATCAGTTGGTAGTACGAACAATATGATAAAAAATAATCCTAAAATTTTAATATATACAAAGTTTTAGCGCATGCGCTTTAAAATAATTTGGGATTAATTAATCCCAAGACTTGGATTAAAAATTAAAGATATTTAAAAAATATAAAAAATGTTAAAAAAATAATCCCTATACTGGGATTTAAAAAAATAGAATACTTCTTACTTAGAAGATATATCTTAATTTTCTTTATTATTGACAGGAATAGTTTGTAATGATGGACAGTATCCACCAGCTACAAAAGGACAAATTGATCTACTGTCAACTGGTCCCATGTGTAGATATTCTGAAGATTTAATACCGTTATTAAAAACAATGGCAGGAAAAAATGCTGATAAACTTAAGCTTGATCAAAAGGTAGGTAATTGAATTTGATAATTCAAACATCTGGTCATGCATTATGTTCCTTGCCTAAAAAGAAGAATGATGCACAAAAATAAAAATTGTGCTAGGCAGTGCTCACTCTGGGTTCCATTTTTTTCCCGCCAATTTCTCTTTTTAATTTTTTAGCTATATATTTCTTCCGCCAAATTTTTTTAAAAAAAATTCAGTCATTTTTATAACTTTTTTTTTTACAAAAATACATACACATTTTACAATTTACAATATTCTTCTCTGCTTTTCCATTCATCTCTGAAATATCTACCTTTTCTAAATGCCCTTAAGATTTTACGTAGTTTACTAGTTAACGTCGCTCTAATACAACGAGCGATTGACACCAACTGCTAAATAATTGCACTCGAATGTAGCACGTGCTATCGGTCATTCCAATCGAAATATACGTCAACATTTCTAAGCGTTTTGATTTATTTACTTAAAAACATAAACCCCATTCAAAATATAATAATAAATCCGACAATATGCCATCAAAATTTTGGTGATGGAATACTAAAAAATCTGACAATCTTCTAACGGACGTTGAAATTGAAGTTCAATCTTTCGTTTACGACCCATGGCTTATGATTTGATAATACCTGACTTTCGACAACCTCAAGATTATATACGCATTTATAAACTGTAACAACATATCTGGTTTCATTTATTAACGATACCGGCAACTTTAGTGAGAAATATATCAAACAGCAGTCATAATCTAATAATCCAAACGAATCAAGCGAGTATTGTTCACCGTGTCCGCCATTTTGAATAATAGAAACCATAAAAAAAACGCTGATTCGTATTGAAAACAAATAATCAAAACTTTTGTCTCTTAATTAGTTTATTACTACTCTTACTGTATATACTTATCAACACTAATCGGGGATTGATCAAGAGACACAAGATAAGTCTATAGATACCTAATTAATTGTTAATTGACTCACTGTCAATGAACCAACAGGTTTATACAGCGTGGAAATCAAAGCTTTGTGTCATGACAAGAAAAAATTATTGCCAAAGGTAAAAAAGAATCGCCATGCAGGAAAAAGTTATCGCCAAAAAATCCGCCAGATTGAATATTTTATCGCCAAGATTATATTTTTATCGCAATTGGCGGAAATGGCGATCGACAGCGTGTGCGCTGGTGCTAGGAGTTTGATTTATTAATCTAATGATAATGCCATGAGTGAATTAACAAAAGAAATGCTTTAAGTTTTCTGAAAATGTTAATCCTAAGCGTTAGATGAAGAAAATAAAAACGAATTTGCTGAAAATTGTTATGTTTGATGGACAAAAATAATGTTTATGATTTGCTGCTATGAGTTTAATGAACAAAATGGTGTTTATGCCTTTGATGAACAGAAATAGTCTTTATGCTTTGAGTTTGACGGAAAAAAAAGATTATACAAGGAAATCTCTTATTCTCTTAACTTTGTGTTTTAGGTTGATTTAAATAAATTACGTATATTTACAATGGAAGATGACGGAGGAAGTCTGTTAATCAGTAAAGTAGATCCAGAACTAAAAGAAGCTCAGAGAAAGGTAAGTAGAGATAAAATATATCTCAATAATCTATGCAGAACTTAAAGCTCCAATACCACTCTTGTTGTAACCGAATAATATGTCCCAATCTTTATTCTGATCAATAAATTGTACTATTTTACAATATTTCAATTAATTGGTAATACAAATTTCATCTCAACACACCTAATTAAAAAAATTCAACTGTATGATTTGAAAGGCCTTACGTAAACACTTTCAAATGTAACTTGGATACATATTTTCGAACCCTCTGGACAAGTAAAATATGATGTAATGGATAATGTACACAACAGGTAGGACACTTAAACATCTCGTAGTTAGAATAAGGTTTAAAAAAATCTGGACCTGTCAAGCCAGGGGGCCATCCATAAAGTAGGTACGCTTGAAGAGGGGGGGGGGGTCATTGGCAAAACGTACGTACGCTTGATTTTTTTAATTTTTAACTCTAATTTTGGGACATGCGCACTTCCCTCAAATACGTTCGACGCGTGCTGCTTTCCTGATATAATTGTTATATAGTCATTGTATATGTATCAGTATAGCTGTTTTCACAACGGTATTCGCTGGCTCAGACATTGGCTCAGACGAATGAATTAAACTTTGGATGACGAATGAATCAAACTTCGTTTGACGCAATTTTGGAGATGGGGGCATCTTCTGCTTCGTCTCAGACTGCCTTGTCAACGCTATGTCATGCTCTATCTGTTTAGTACAAAAGACGACCTGTGGATCCACACGTCAGGCCTAATTTGCTACCCTTGTAAAATGACAAGATTATTATTATTATTATTATGATCCTTTGACCTGGCCAGGAATTCAACGCACTCTGACATGCGCAAACACATCGCGAGATGGCTTTTACTTGTGATTCCCGGTCCCAGGGTTAAACACTAGTTAAAATCTGTTTAATTTTATATTTGACTCCTCCTGATTTATACCATTGTTTTCCTGGGATGGCGTACAGGGGGCAGGGGGGGGGGTATGCCAAAAGCATTTTGAGCGTACGTATTTTATGGATGGCCCCCAGCCAGAGTGTTACTGTCCCTTTAAAAACACTGATTTACCTATGCATGCCTATACTCTCTGGTCGCATACCTATGAAATCTCAGGTATCAGCTGAGTGTGAGTGGAACACGAGAGGACGAGAAGTCGAGGGCGAGAACACGAGAGGACGGAAAGTCGAGGGCGAGGGAACGAGAACACGAGGAAACAGGGCGAGAATACGAGGATCTCGCCCCGAGAACACGAGCTTCCTTTCACCTCGACTTCTCGCTCCCTCGTCCCTCGACTTCTCGTCTTCTCGCCTTTGAAAAACCTTGTGTTCTCGCTCCTTCGACTTCTCGTCTTCTCGTGTTTTGCTCTCGACTTCTCGTCCTCTCGTGTTCTCGCCTTTGAAAAATCTCGTCTTCTCGCTCCCTCGCCTTTGAGCTAATCTCGTCCTCTCGTGTTCTCGCTCCCTCGCTTCGTAACAATCTCGACTTCTCGTCTTCTCGCCTCGGAAGTGCAGTTGATACGCATGTCCACCGACTACCGTATCGACATTTGTATTTGGAAATGGATTATAATAAACGGAAATGTTTGAAGTTTTAGGCAATTAAATAGTCCGAAATAATTTTAATCTCTTCTTGCACAGATATTATTGTATTATGTAAACGATTTTAAGTCTTCAATCAAATCTTTCTTTGCTCTCCAACTTCAACAACGTTCATCGGATATTTTGATGTGTGGTTTTGTCGGTGCTGTAGGATGGCGAGTCTGAGAAGTTACAACGTATAGTCGTTCGAATGGGATTAAAAATAACGATGTCCACTGCTCGTCAGTGGTATAGGGCTGAAGGTCTGGCAAGGGACAACGTATAGCCGTTCGAATGTTATAGATAAACAAAAAACAAGGTTCGTTGCCTGGAATCGAAATGAAGTGGTGGCTACGGTGGCTCAGAGAGTAGGACGTTTGCTCTCTAGCTTCATCGATCTGCATCGGAATTTATCTTGAGATATCCTCCCTTGTCCGTTGTGTAGCTGGAGGACGGAGGGTCTTGCAACCGATAACATGTAGTCGTGTGGATGGGACAGAATAACTGTGCCCCGTGTACACATTGGTTTCGATTCACCGCTTGAACGTGACAATGATTAGGGTCTTCTGTCCAACCGAGTGGATTGGTCTCTCCCCTCTCTCTCTCTCCCTCTCTCTCTCTCTCTTGCTCTCTTTCGCAAACATTGACGTCCAGGTACAAGAACCCTTTACCGTGGGAATTCGAAATAAGCGTAGGCCCTCGTAGCACACTGCATGACGTACATTATTAGCTTTCGTTAGCTCAGTTGGAGAAGAATGGTTAACTTGTTCGCAAGTGATCATAAGGACTGTCATTGAATCAACTGGTGCGGTATCGATTCGCCGGTTGTACGTGGCAAGGGGCAGATCGTCTGTCCATTCCCGTGGGTTTTCTCTGGATCCTTCAGTTTCCCCCTACTGTTAAGGACCACGTCAATGTATTTGAAAGAGAGAAAGAAAGAGACAGACACAGACACCACACAAGACAGGCCCCAAGTTCACAAAGCATTTTCAGACTTAAGTTGAGAATTTACTCAACTTTCAATCACTCTTTATGAGAAATATCTTTGATCCAGAAACACAAAACGTTGCACATAGCATCTTATTGGTGTATTGGATATATTAAAACAACAAAAGTTTAATACATGGCTTTGTGAACCCTGGGCCAGATCATTCCGGAACTAGCAATTTTATTTCAATAGTTTGCTTGCGTTTAGGGGTCTTTAGCAGTGGGGGACAGACGACCCTAATCATTGTCACGTTCTAGCGGCGAATCGAAACCGAGCCACTTGAATCAATAACAGACCTCACCCTCCACCACGCCAATGTGTACACGTGACCCCGTTTTTTGTCCCATCCACACAACTACACGTTATCCGTTGCCAGGCCCTCCGTCCTCCATCCTACACAACTGACAAGGGAGGACATTTCCAGATAAATTCCGATGCAGTTCGATGATGCTAGACGTCCTACTCACTGAGCCACCGTAGCCTCACTTCATTTCGATTCCGAACAAGGAACCTCGGTTTTTTTATCTATAACATTCGAACGGCTATACGTTGTCCCTTGCCAGGCCTTCCGCCCTATTGACAAGCAGTGGACATCGTTATTTTTAATCCCTTTCGAACGACTATGCGTTGTCACCTGTCAGACTCGCCATCCTACAGCATTGACAAAACCACACATTAAAATATCCGATGAACGTTGTTGAAGTTGGAGAGCAAAGAAAGATTTGATTGAAGACTTAAAATCGATTACAGAATACAATAATATCTGTGCAAGAAGGGATTAAAATTATTTCGGACTATTTAATTGCCTAAAACTTCAAACATTTCCGTTTATTATAATCCATTTCCAAATACAAATGTCGATACGGTAGTCAGTGGACATGCGTATCAACTGCACTTCCAAGACGAGAAGTCGAGATTGTTACGGAGCGAGAACATGAGAGGACGAGATTAGCTCAAAGGCGAGGGAGCGAGAAGACGAGAAGACAAGATTTTTTTCAAAGGCGAGAAGTCGAGGGCGAGAAGTTGAGGGCGAGGGAGCGAGAACACAAGGTTTTTCAAAGTCGAGGGAGCGAGAATTCGAGGTGAAAGTAATCTCGTGTTCTCGGGGCGAGATCCTCGTATTCTCGCCCTGTTTCCTCGTGTTCTCGTTCTCTCGCCCTCGACTTCTCGTGGCGAGAAGACGAGATTCTGAAATGGACGCAATAGGCTTCGATACTAATTAGCCTACACCATTCGGCACCTATTAGAGAGAGAGGGCTAGAATAATTTCAGATATCATGCACATTCTTTAGATCAGACACCAGGCTGTAGCGTGTCAGATTCATGGTGCTACATATCTTATTTTGTTACTATAGATAGATAATCTCAACCTTAACCCTTACGTGCCCAATCTTGCAATTTTGCGAGAGGTCCAAAGTACTGAGAATTCCGTTCTTTTTCCATTGACACGCTATCCAATGATCTATAAATAGCCTAGTGCTTATACAGTACATTTTAGAGTAAACACGTGGCAAAGTTCAACTTTTGATTTGCTGCGTTTTTGAGAGATCAGGATGACTAAGACATTATCTGAAGATGAAATTAGGTAAATATTTGTAGATAATGATTCAGGGGACTCCGATCTCTAGTCAAATGGCGATTATTCTGACTATTAACCAATTTTAGACAGACAAAATGAGAGCGACGAGTCAGAAACTGAAGACAATGTTAAAATTTGATGATTTTCGTGAAAAAACACACGTTTTTCTAAGAATTATGCTACATGTTTGAAAATTAACAATTGTTATTGTATAGCTCAAATAATTTGCTAAAAAAAATTAATAATTTAATAATTGTAAAACTGTATCTCTATAAATAAAAAAGCCACAGACAATGTTATACCTCATTATCATGTTTTTATAAAAAAAAAAAAAATGACGGGCAGGCTCGTGACCATCTCAAACAAAATGACGGACATCCTCAAAATTGTTGCTACAATGGTGGACTGGACTGCCTCAGGAGTTTTTTGGAAAAATTGTTGGGCACGTAAGGGTTAACACACGGTTGTCATGCATGATACACCCATATTTTGCAAGAGATTGACAGAAAACAAACTAGTAAGATAGTAAGCTGGCACTGCCAGGCAGGATACGCCCACATTTTCGAGAGATGGTTAGAGAACAAGCAAAACCGAAAGTGATTTTTCCTACAATCAAAGGCTATAATTCATTAAATTACAATTTGATATGCACAAATATCGATAAGAATCAAGATCTTAAGGTTATAAACATGCATTTCAAGTTTCATCAAAATCGAATTAAAATTGTGACCTATACTTGGTCCACAACCTTGATATACCATATTTTAAAACTATAAGCGTACAAACGGCGGCCATTTTGTCTGGCAGTTATGGTCTGATTTCCCTGAAATTCAAACTCAACCTTCCGTATGGTGTAACGGTGATAGAGTCAAGGGTTTTTTTAAATCGGATAATAATCGTGACCTCCAGAGGGACCATAGGCGATTTTGCGGACAATCAGGGGCCATAATTCAGGAAGTTATGATCTGATATGTGCAAATAACAAAAGGAACCAAGATCTTTGGGTTATAACCATGCATTTCAAGTTTCATTACAATTGTATCAAAATTGTGACCTATACTGGGTCCAAAACCTTGATATACCATTTTATAACAGTATTGGCGTACACATGGCGGCCATTTTGTATGGCAATTGTGTTCCGAATTTTTCCTTAGGGTGTAACGGTGATATAATCAAACGATTTTTTAAATCGGATAATAATTGTGACCTCCAGAGGGACCACAAGCTAAACGAAGGCGATTTTGCGTATAATCAGGGGCCATAATTCAGGAAGTTACAATCCGATATGCGCAAATATCGTAAGGGACCAAGATCTATGGGTTATAACCATGTATTTCAAGTTTCATCAAAATCGAATTAAAATTGTGACCTCTACAGGGTCCACAACCTTGATATAAAATTTTTTAACAGTATTCTCGTACAAATGACGGCCATTTTGTATGGCAATTTTGGTCCAATTTTTCCGAAATTCCAAGGGAACCAAGATCTTTGGGTTATAACCATGCATTTCAAGTTTCATTAAAATCCAATTAAAATTGTGACCTCTACAGGGTCAATAACCTTGCGTACGAATGGTGGCCATTTTGTATGGCAATTTTGGTTCAATTTTTCCGAATTTCAAACTCAACCTTCCTTAGGTTGTAACTGTGATATAATCAAACAATTTTTTAAATCGGATAATTATTGTAACCTCCAGAGGGACCAAAAGCTAAACCAATACAATTTTGCGTATAATCAGGGGCCATAATTCAGGAAGTTACGATCCGATATGCGCAAATATCGAAAGGAACCAAGATCTTTGGGTTATAACCATGGATTTCAAGTTTCATCAAAATCAAATTTAAATTGTGATATCTACAGGGTCCACAACCTTGATATACCATTTTTTAACAGTATTCGCGTACGAACAGCGGTCATTTTGTATGGTAATTTTGGTCCGATTTTTCCGAAATTTGAACTCGATCTTCCTTAGGGTGTAATGGTGACATAATCGAACGTTTTTTCAAATTGGATAATAATTGTGACCTCCAGAGGTACCACTAGCTAAAATAGGTGATTTTTCGGAAAATCAGGGGCCATAATTCAGGAAATTACGTTCCGATAGGCGCAAATATGGAAAGGAACCAAGATCTTTGGGTTATAAACATGCATGTAAAGTTTCATCAAAATCGTTTCAAAATTGTGACCTCTATAGGGTCCACAAGCTAAAAACGTGATTTTTCGTACAATCAGGGGCCATAATCCATGAAGTTTTGATCTGATACATGCCAATATCAAAAGCAGCCGAGATCTTTTGGGGATAAACCTATATTTCAAGTTTCGTCCAAATCGGACAAGAATTGTGATCTGTAGAGAGTCCACAAACAATTGTGGACGGACGTCCGGACAGACGGACGGACTGACGTCTGGATGGACAGGGGCGACGACATAATACGTCCACATGAAAATGTGGGCGTATAAAAAGCGATATTTCATACAATCAGGGGCCATAATCCAGAAAGTTAGGGTCTGATACATTCAAGAATGGATAGAGACCCTGGACTTTAGGATATAAACATATAATTTAAGCATCATTAAAATTGGATAAAAATTGTGACATCTAGAAGGACCACAACTTGGTTGACATACTTTACACTGACTATTTGCGTAAGGGAAGCGACCTTTGTCAGTATGGTGTAACATTTATATATTTTAACGTTTTATATTGAATCAGATAAATAAAAAATGTGACTTCTAACAGGTTCCACGAACTTAAAATTAGTTACAATTCGATTTTTCACATACCCAGGGGCCATAACCCAAGAAGTTAGTGCCAGATATACGTGAATATCGATAGGAACCAAGATCTTGGGGATACAAACATATTTTAAGTTTCCTCAAAATCAGATTAAAATTGTGGCCTTTAGATGGTCTACAAACTTGGTATTACATACTTTTACACTATTTGAGTACGTGGAGCAGCCATTTTGTCTGGCACCTTCATTCCAATTTTCATGAAAATTCAGATACGACTGTCACTATGGTTTAACGATGACATAAATATGACTTTTGTTTTAAAGTCGTATAAAAATCATGACTTCAAGAGGGTCCACAAAGGAACAGAAAATCATAGAATTCTGAAAATCAATAGGGTTTGTCTCATGACCACAGCCTCAAACCAAATTTGGAAAGAATTCATCAAAAATTGTAGCCTCTATCGATCACCTTTACAAAGTTTTCAGAAAAGGGGGTAGACTTAGATAACGTGAAAGGTGAGTTAACAGGATAACTGTTTTGTTCCATTTTTTCTTATCTTATAATGAATTTTATAAACTATAGTACACACCTGATTCAGGACAAATTCATCATTCTCCCTTTGACTCCCTTGCAATGATTTGAATAGTCATTGTTTTATCAACACATTTCTGACAGCCCTACTTGCAAGAGGGGTCAAGCCTTTGAAGACTCTTGAACATTTTCTTTCAATTTGCCCCTTACATTTAGACAAGAACAAAATATTCAAAATTTATTATTCGAAACTGAAGACCTAAAAATTTCTGACTTCCTCGACATCCCCCAAAGATTTTGAATGAATGAATGAAATGTGAAACTTATAATTGTGGTGTATATGCATATCATATATTGTATATAGCCATTTAATAATTTGATCATACTTTACTTTACTTCTTTCACATGCTTCAGTATATAGTTATGCTTGTATTTTATCATGTTCCTGAAGCAACGGTATATAGACAGTATCCGTTGCACAGGAACATGGTATTTTATGGAGATAGGGTCTATATTTTCTGCCTGTTCCCCAATCCAGTTTGTGTGACTAAATATTGTTTTAAAAAAAAAAAACACAATAAAGAAAATATATATACGTACTAGTAATTGGTTTGTGTTAACTGTTTCTGTTCTATATTTTCGAAGTTTCTCACACTGAAACTCTAGTTTACTACATGTAATGTAATTATGTCAATGTGCCAATTGAACTAGTCAACTTCCCATATTGAAACATGACAAGGGAATATTTCAGTGACTAATGCGCTATATTAAGTATTTCTTCTTAAAGTATTTCACTTTTGGTTGTATAACTTTAAAAGAACAGTTGTGATTATTTGTGTTGGACAAAAGGTAGTAGTTTGAACAGTTTTCTTAAATATACACAATTTATTAGAGACAGAAAGGTAACATATTACCGTACTATTTACAATATATATTTACCACTATGCTACTTCGAATTTATCTACCTCAAAATTTACCTGTTCAACCCCATACAAGATTTGGAGCAGTACATTGCCAGATGTTATTCCATCAGTGTTATAGAGTGTTCAGCCAACCAAAATAGGGGGAAAAGCTGGAGCATCCAATTAGAAGTTTGGAGTTATCTCCCTTAACTGGGAAATCCATTTTTTTATTAAACATGTGGCCATAAATGTAGCTGATGTAATTAAAAAACATTCAAATTGTAAGATTATTGACTTACCTGCTGATTCTCATAGCGCAAAAAAAAATCAGTACGAAGAATTCAACCAAAGTTGACTTTGAAATACAACAAATAAAATTCAAGATAATAAAATTGAAAATGGAAAAACCTAAGGAAATAACTGTATGACGTAGAAAAATTACAAAAGGTGAATTCCCAGCCGGATACATAACCAAATGAGCTAAGAAGCGTATTAGCTTAATTTACTTAAACCATATAAGGTCTGTTTAATGTTCGATTTAAAATTACGTCATTATGATTACGTTATGTGTATTTCAGGCTGTTCATTACCTAGAAGATATAGTAGGAGTGAAAGTAACACCTGTAAAGATACATAGGATGAAATATGGATTTGATATGTGGTGTGCAAAAATAGCATTAGCAGGTGGCACAAGTTTTTCTGAGTTTATGGGAAATGAAGAATATTCAGTCAATGGTTACCTAGAAGCAGTGAAGTGGATATTTGGACAGTCGCAACATACATTACCGGCCATCTTGCTTTCAATGATTGAAAAACCTTCTTTCTTAATGGAAAAGAATAATAATAGACTAGTTGGAATGTTAAAAAAACTAGAAGAAGATGTCCAAACCCTGTTAGGTGATGATGGTATTTTATTATACCCAACACATCCTAAAATAGCTCCATATCATAATCAACCTTTATGTATGCCTTTTAACTTTGCCTACACAGCAGTATTTAATGCCCTAGCACTTCCAGTTACCCAGACTCCAATGGGACTGAGTATAAACGGACTGCCCATGGGAATACAAATAGTAGGTAGTGCCAATATGGACCGCCAGACTATAGCTGTAGCTAAGGAGTTAGAAAGGGGGGCGATTGCTGGCTGGGTTCCGCCCTCAGTTCAAATAAGTTCATCTTAGGCTTCAGATTCATAGACATTATTAGTAACAAATTTTTGTTCTCCATTTTTGTATGCCCACATTTAATGTGGACGTGTATTGTCTTTCCCTGCATCCTTGGTTCTTGGGGGTTTTTTTCAAAGTCATAGTGGTTGTTCATTTGATCCAAAGGAAAAACTTTTAATAAATTTCAAAGAGTTCACTCACTATTTACATTCAAACATGAAAGCTTTCAAACATGATATAGAATAAAGTACTGATTGAATGTTTTAAAACTCTGTGCATTGTTCATTTAGATATGGGGAGGAATCCTATTAAATTTCTAAAAAAAAATTCAAACAGGGTTTGGCAATTCACATTTAGAATTTTAATCTTTATAAAAGCGATACAGGGCAGAGTCCCATATGGATGAATCCTTTTAAAATTAGGAGTTTTTTATATTGTGAGTTATCCCTATATTTACATTAAATTTATTTATTTTGAAATCAAAAGTGGCAAGATAAAATTTTATAATTGTAAATTTCAAATGCATGCACTTTATTTTCCCATTTTGGAGCGAATTCAAAACTTTAGGGTTGTTTCTTGCATTTATTTTTCTGTTGATATATTTTCTTTTAAAGCTTAGTACAGAGTTTATTATTTTTTGTTAAAAACTGTTTTAGATTTAGCTTGAATGACAAGCTCCTTTCTATATCTATTTAACAGTATATTAAAATATACAAATGAAATTATTGTATTGTATCATCCTTTTAAAGGCATGCTACATACAGTAGAATGTCTTGAACTGTCTTTTCATATAATGAGAAGAATCTCAACATTTTCTGTCAGTGTATTTCAGTTCTACGCAATTTGACTGTTTAAATTTCATTAAGCCTTGGAAGGATTACCAATATTTAGAGATGTTGTCATTACATGCCTACATTTAAACTGAATAGCATAGTTTTACAGAACTACGAAAATGTAATTAAAGACGCTGAGATATACTGATGTGCTTGTTTTTAGCTATGTTTGGATGCCTTTAGTTCCACATGGCAAACATACGCAAAAAGGGTAATCAGGATGGAAGGGCTTAACTGTTTATGACTAATGACAGTTCCTCTTTCTTTCTAACCATAGATATTTAACAAGCAAATATTAAAAACGCTCAAATAACCTGTAGTGTTGCTCACTTGGCCATAAATATTGCCTGAATTATTTGTTGTTTTAATTTATTATCTAAGGGACAATTGACACTTACCTCCTATATTAATATCTTATATCTAACTAATCGTTATATTAAAGCTTCATTTTGGGAGATCAGATAAAGAGTTGACAGTTTTAGCTATAATAGTTAAATAGTACTAACGTTAGTACAATATGCTGAAAATTTAATTTCGGTCAAATTGCTCCTCTGGTAACCTAGATATTAGCTTTTGAAATGTATGCCTCGATCATAAACAAAGTCTTCATTATCTACAGTTATGTTTATTATAGCATATTATAATATATTTCTATACTTTTATTTGATGCCTTTAAAAACAAAAACATAATGAAGTTGATAATGGGCATACACATGATATATCTTAAAATTGGGTTGTTCTGTTCAGCGAAATACGCTGGAAGTCTCAATCGAATGGCAATCTTTGGTGTCTGATTATTCCTGTCTACAGTAGTATTTTACACCAGGGGTATATTTAGCCTAATTCATAACAAATGGTACTCAAAAACATTCTGACACACAATTTGTTTGCCAATTTTTAAAATTTCATTTTGTCTTTAATATTGGATATCAGAAGCCCATCATTTCTGGTAACATAACCACATCATTGTTAATTTAAATTGACCAGTAAGTTTTGTTTGCAATGTGGAAGACTGTGGATGTTATTGAGTTAAAGACTTGTCTCCTTTAAATTGAAAGAACTAACATAAAATAATTTATGTAAATTAAAAGAACTAACATAAAATAATTTATGTAAATTAAAAGAACTAACATATAAAAATATATATTGAAATTGAAAAAACTAACATAATAAAATACTTATAAATCATCTTTAAAACTAAACTTTAAAAATTATTTTTGAAATACATTTACAATATTTTTTATTCTATGTAGCAATTTTCAAAAACATTTGAGAAATGAAATCCTGTGGTATATGGACTATAGAGCTTTTACGTCTTTACTCATAAACCATTCCAGAATTATTGTTTTATTATATTATTTTAAATCTTTTATTAGGTTTATTTAATGTTGTATCTGGTTTTGTTCTGTTTTTTTTGTGAATATCTATATATGTTTTTTTTTTTGTTACTAAAAAGTACCCAATACAATACTATACAGTACAGGTAATTAAACCATGAGCCCCCATACAGGGTTGTGCACCATAAAGAAGCATCCTATTGATAGTTGTAATTTATTCCTATATTGCAGTATAAATTAGTATACGTTTTAAAAAAAGTACATGATTTATCAAAAAATGTTGTGTTTGTAATTGCTTCATTTAATCAAAACATGCTTAATTAAATTGATAACTTTCAATTTAAAATGCTGATACACACATAAGTATTACTATTATTTTTTATTATTAAAACAATTAATAATTTACAAATAATATTTGTTTTGTTATATTTATACTTGTAATATTTATAAACTCACTACTAGGGCTAGTACTAAAAGTTACCAGTCCCATGTTACATTTATTTACAATATAACACACTTTTTTCAATTTTTTTAAGTACTGTTTAGTAATTATGATAATTGAAAAATCCATTATAAATATTTTTTTCAATTAATCTGGTTTATAGCAAATTATATTTGTAAATATTTATATGTACATGTTTAAAAAAAAGTGTTTTTGTGAAATTTCGTAAATATTTTTGTAAAGACAATAAGATGTTTTTAGAACAATAATGTGTGGCTAGTGTAAAATGAATGTTTCACTTTTGATATGTGATAATATATTTATATAGAATAGTCTAGAAATGAAAGTAAAATGGGAACACCTAATTCACTTTTTCTGTGTTATTTGTTATAAGTAACAGAAGTAAGGGAAGCAGGAATATGTTGCCGTTCAAACCTTGGTCGATCCTTAGTGGATCATGTCTGCTAGAAACGATCGACCAGTCTCAGAATGGTAATGTGGCATCAAAATCTTCGGGCGACGTCTTTGGTACCCGCGCCATCTTGAATTAACATAATGGAGTGTTAGGGTGTCAAACTTGGCATACCGTTGCGTCTTCCACAGATATGTAAGAGTTTTTACTGATTCTAGCCCTTTTAAAGCCACATTTTATACCCCACGTCTGCACCATAAAAAGGCTTGCGTTAAAGAAAATTATAACTAGACTGAAAATCATAACTGAGTGTTGTTTTTTTTTTCAAGCGCCGCATTAAAATACGAAACAGTTAGCGCTGAAGAGCATATAGTGGTCCTAAATGTGCGAGAGTAAACTGCATCTCCGACATCTCTCATTTCCTCAATGCTCTATTGCAGCCAGCTCACTTGTCGCATATGACAATAAGGACACACGACGCAAAAAACGTCGCGCGGTGTTTTATTTTTTCCAGTGTAAAGGGTGTAACACAACGTCATCATTCAAAAGACGACGTTTATATATTTTTAATTTATTTTATTTATAGATTAGCTTATTTATATGATTATATCATCTACTTTTTTTTAATTGTATAGTGTATAAATCAATTCAATTATAAATGTTTCTGGCAATGTAAATCTCGTTATACATACCCACTGGGACAATCAATATATTTAAGACCATGCACAATGTAAAGTTCTTTTACACTTCCCTTTTAGTAATCCCGCCAAAGATAGTCGCGCAAATATAGCCTAGACAACAGCTTACCCGAAAGGAAAACGTGGACGTTGACCAGAACCTTTATGCCTTCAGCAAGAGACCTATAGTGGGGCGGATATGTGAAATGGGCGTGCACTTTCGGAAAGAATGAATGAATGAAATGGGGTTTAACGTCCTACTATCATGCACCCAACCTCGGCTAATGAAAGACGGACATACGCCATACATTGTGTATGAGGGAAATTTTGCCTGGGCAGCGGCGCTACGGCCTACTCTTATATCAAATTCCAACTGCCTAGGGATCTTTTACGTGCACTCCAATGTGTACATCCGAACGACTAGACAGCTGTTCTTATCAGTCCCCCCTTCTGCATCACTGACAAGTGGAAATTACGTCGGATAAAGTCGAGATGAACTTTCTCGGCCAATGCAGGGATCGAACATCCGACCTCCAGGCTAGCGAACCAGCGCCTTATCCACTAAGCCAACGTGTTCCCCCTTACGGAAAAAAGCATGCAAATTTGGCCTAGGGGGTTTATGGGTATGCTTATTTCAAAAATGTCGGGAACCACGACGTCACTCCAGTCGTTCCCGCCAAAAATCCAATTGTCCAAAATAAAACACGTTATCGTCCATAAAATTTTTAAGTGCGTCGATTTCACTGATCTTGATGTTTATACCGATGTTTTGGAGGTCAAGGAATGCATTGAAAGAAACACATACGAAGACTCATAATGCTCTCCATCATACATAGGGTTTTATAAAAATTGTTATAATTCTAATCGAACAGTTGTATTATTAGCACTTTCGGAAAACAGCTTGGCAATTTGGCCTAAGGGGTCGTAATTTATGGTAGCTGGCTTTTTTTCCCGCACGTATCCATTTTGCTCAGTAATCCCAATCCCAGCCAGAAATTTGGTTTTAAATTTCTGTTTAGCACTGAAATAAATTAACTATTAGTCAATCCCCACGCTAAAACCATTAGCAGAACTCATTGTGAATATATGAAATAGACCCGACCGAAGCACAAAACAGTGTCAATAGTGCGGCCCCCGCGAGTGTCAAATGTTCGTGAAAACTTGCTAATTTTGTTAAAATCCCATTTTCTTCCGGGGATTATTATTCAATCTCGAGTTGTGTCAGTGTTATTGCACAGACAACCCTGATACGCCGAAGGTTTTCTGTTCGTCGAAGTCATTGTACTTTCATTTGTTTGTTTACAAACTGAATTCTGTGGATACCATGGCTGTTCACTGTGTCAGAGTCACTTCTCTGCAAGTAGGATTAGTCTGTCGTTAAGATTGCTAAGGGGATTGTCGGTATGATAATTTCAAAAATGGCGGGAACCATGACGCCGTTCCCGCCAGAAAGCGAGAAATTCAAAACGGCCGCAATGTTATCGTCCATAAAATGCCTGTAAGAGCGCCGATTTCACAGATCTTGAAGTCTATACCTATGATTTTGGAAGCCTGGGAATCCGGAGAAACATATACGAAGACTCGCAATGTTCTCCTTCATAGTGTTTTCTAAAAAAATGGTCATAATTCTAACTAAACAGTTGTATTATTTGCAATTTCTCCTTCGCTAAACGGATAACAAGATTTCTTTATGTACCATTTCAGTGGAAACTTGCTATTACTGATCAAACACAAACAGGCCAATATCACGTTAGCAAGGTTTTCGGAAAAGGTGGAGGTAGCTCTGTAATGGAAAGTTGCAGAACTAAACAGTTGTATTATTTGCAATTTCTCCTTCGCTAAACGGATAACAAGATTTCTTTATGTACCATTTCAGTGGAAACTTGCTATCACGTTAGCAAGGTTTTCGGAAAAGGTGGAGGTAGCTCTGTAATGGAAAGTTGCAGAACTCGGAACCAAATTTGATAAGAATCCGTTTAAAACTGGAGCCTCTATCGCGATTACGAGGTTCAGGAAGCGGCTAGGGGTTGTGGTAACTCGGAACACAGTTCGTCCTCTCATGAAGATCCCAATGCTGAACACCAAATTCGAAAATAATCCGTTAAAAAACTGTAGCCTCCATCGCAATCAAGAGGTTTTCGAGAAAAGGGCATAATTCTGAATTTTGATAGGGTTCATCCTCGTTCATCCTAAATTTGAAAACACTGCGTTTCTAAACAAAGCTCACAAGTCTGTTACTGACGTACCGTCGCAAGTTGACGACACGATACGCCCGTACCGAATTATGGGCGCATATAAAGGACGATCTGGCTTTCCGTTAATTGTGTTCGTTGAATCCCTCTTTAACAGAATCCCCCTCCCATCAGAGACAAACCTTTAAAGAGGTGTTCAGGGCTAGAAACTTTTAACAATTATACTATAAATTACTTCCGTGTTTTGATCCAGGACACGTTTGCAATGATAAATACGGAGAGTTGTATCTGAATATGCAAATATTAAATTTTACTTAAAACTAACCGTCTGGAGAATGTTATTTTCTTTTATTTTGCAGCTCATTCCTTTTCCCAACCCTTTAACATCAACTCGTTCATGATTTCCCGAATATAATAAAATGTACGGTGGGTATGTTTCCAGAATGCCTGGTCAAATCTGCGAATAGCACTGTGTATGAAATTGAACGTTGAATTAAAGTGCATGTAGATGTATCATACATATTTAATTTGTAGATTTATGCAGTTAGAATGAATACATGTATATAGGGGCATCAGTGTCGTATTTAGTTGGTATGCAGGGGGTATATTGCACCCCCAGAAAAATAAGGCGCCCCGAAAAATGGCGCCCCAACAACCATCCTCCAAAATAATTTGACAATTTTTCAATTATAAAATAATGCAGTTGATTATGATCAGACAGTAATGCTATTAAGACATGATTACTTAGTCGGTCGGGTTTAAGGGCACCCTTCAGTTACGGGGAGGTTATGGCGCCCCACCTCTCTGCTGCACCCCCACTTTTAAAATCCTACGGCCCCGAGGGGCACTCCCGTTTCCTTGCATCAAGATTGTAAATTACAAGACAAAGATGCATAAACTATATGAATCCATACAAAGTTACCGATTATGAAATAAATTATAGCTTACTCTTACATGAGCCACCGATCCTAGTACGCTACCATTTAGTCTGCATACGTATTCGGCTTCTGTCTTGGCAAATCAGTAAAGATATATTCTCTGGGATATAGAAATATATGTTATATTATCCGAAAAAAACACATCTTCCTTGTATATAAATATACGTATTTACTTATTCTATACAGGCATTGTTTATCCTGTAGTGCATTTGAATGTATGTGGCCAAAATAGGGGATTTCCCAATAAAATTATTTAAGCGTCCTAATACACTGGTGTAACATCCTGTTCTATTTGCGATACATACTATAGCTTGTATGTAGGCCTAGCCTACCAATGTGTTTTACAGGGTTAATAATGCAACATCCGTATTGTTGCCAAGCGAATATTAACTGTGGATCAGTGCGCTAGCCTACGTATAAATATCAGGCCCGGTGAAGTATTTGGCCGCAAGTACTCTTTTCTCCAGGTTATTGCGGCCCCTGACCCCTCGCCTAAAAGGACCTATAATCAAGAATTGCTTCCACCGGCCCCGTTGTCCCCCGTCATTCGAAGAAAGCTTGGTACTATTAGAATGGCTTCGTCTGTCTGTCTGCCTGCCTGTCTGTCTATCTGTTTGTCAGCTTATCACATTTTTTGTCGATAATGAGCATTATCTGCTCAGGGTAAGCAGGGCGATAAACAATTTGATTGGCCTAGACTTTGGAACACAATAACTCTCCTTCTAATTGAGCTAGAATGTTCAAACTTGGTGTATGTGTTTATTAGGTCGATGCCTTGATGGAATTAGTAACTGGCGGGATAGTGGAGTAAGAGGGAGTCATGATCAGACGGGCTCGGCATCTAAACACTATTCTTCCAAAACAAATACCAGTGGGATAGTGAAGTAAGGGGAGACCACGAGAAGACAGGACTGGCACCTAAAAACACAAATCCCACAAAGAAGACATCTACCAATCCAGAAACAGAAGAGATCATCTACCAACGATGTGTTTTTATTAAATAAAGGGAAGAACTTCCCACTAAAACCTAATCAATGGCCTAAGGCCAAAATGGAAAGATTGCAAAATCATATTCTAAAAATCAGGAAGCAGCTTCGGCTCTCCTATGTCTTGTCTGTGATATCACTTAGGTGGAAGCAGACGTTAAACACCAAAAGAAGAAGAATGGAATTAGTATATTATCATTTGCTGCTTAGAGAAGGCAGAGATTTAATCAATTTGACTTGTTGACGTTTTGGGTTTTGGGACGCAATAACTTTAGTTCTGATTAAGTGAGAGACCGGTAATCCGAGTCTAACTTTGCATGTATTTAGAAAGTTCCGCATATATATTTAGTTTCTCATTTATAAAAAGAAGAACGTCATATATTTGGAGTTGATCATATATATAAATTTGGAGTTGAACATCATTTCTAAGTTTATATGTCATATATATTTGGAGTTTGGCATCAATTTAAAGTTTACCGAAGAGATAATACCAAGTTTGTCATATTTATAGAGTTTAGCATAAATATTTTGAGTTGACAATCAAGTTGCAATCGGCGCCTCAGTTATCTTTCCTGTAATGGGCAAATTTTAGTAGGCATAATTGAAATAAAATTAAACCATATATTATGACCTAGTTTGTGTCGAGTAAATTTCACCTTATTCTTTTGTTATTTAAAAACAACGGCAGGGTTTTCTCCCTTTAACTGCACTCACGGCAGATTTAAGAGAGAGTGAGAGAGAGAAATGGAGTTTAACGTCCACTCAACACAACTAGGTCATTTCGGGACTAACATATATAATGGTTTAATTTTTTTTCAATAATTCGCTTGCGCGTAGGGGTCTTTAGCAGTGGGAGGAAACCCACGAGGGCTCGAAACCACAGCCGCAAGCCAGGGGTGGCCGGCAAGCTAGAGGACGAAGCGCGGCACTCTAGACCACTAGGCTATCCCAACCCCCGACAGACTTAAGTAGGTCTAAGAAACGATTTAGATAAAAAGCGGGATCTACTCTTACATTTAAAATTGCCTTGAAATTGCCTATAACTGGTACCTCGAATGTATGAATATGACAATTTGTAATTCCCGGGGGGTGGGGGTATTTTGGGTGTTAGTTTGGGTCATCCCAGGAGCCTAATCGTCTGTTATAGACGATTTCGTACTCACTGGGATATACTTTTTCCTTTTAAATTAGTTTCAACTGATAACTCGACTGTATGGATATGACCGTTTTGCAAGTCAGGGGGTCCAAATTTAGGATGTCTACCGCTTGGGCCGATCCCGGGACCAAAATCGTCTGTATGGGCAATTTAATAGGCAATGAGGCGCACTGTTTCTTTTGAAATTGGTTTTGACCTATATCTCGAATGTATGAGTATTACCCATTTTGAAGGTCATTCTAGGGTCACACTTAGGGACTGGACCCCCGAATGACGCTCATCTCTGTACTACCCAGGTTAGTATGTAAATGGCCATAGTATATGAGCAGCTATTGGTACCTCGTTCGTCTTGGTTCGACGCATGAATTGGCATAAATTGGGAGGACACAAAAATAATAATATGATAAGTAGGAGGCGTTCCCGTAGATAAACGGGAAAAGAGTGAGCATTTTCGGATGACAATGTAACGAAATTCTCGGCAACGATGTCAAATTCTAGTTTGGTAGATTAAAAAATGTCGCAATTCATCTGACCTCATTTGGTAAAAATAGACATGGAAAAGGATATCTTTACATTAAAAAAAATATCTTTTCATGGAATATAGTTGAAATATCTCGAGTTTCTCGGCAACCATGTCAAATTCTAGTTCGGTTGATTATAAATACGTAGCAATTTAGCCGAGCTCATTTTGTAAATATAGACGGAGGAAGGGATATCCTTACGTTAAACATGTTAAAAACATGAGATATAATGGTTGATATCTTTTCATGAGATATAATGGTTGATATCTTTTCATGAGATATAATGGTTGATATCTTTTCAAGATATATAATAGTAGGGTTCGAACTCCCAGATCCGTGACCAATTTCCGGGGAGGAAGGTTTGGCGATTGATTCTGGTAGGGGGGACTGTTCTGAGGATTTGTGCAGTTTGCAACCTCTGGAAAGTGTGGGCAACTCTCAGGAGACGCAAAAATCCAAGATGGCTGCCGAAATAGCACATAGACTTATAGTTGGGAGCAAATGTCATCAAACCGTCCTTGTAATATGTCATTTTTATAGTTTTCAGGGTCGCTAAACTCATTAATGACACTCCCAAGATATTTTGATGCACCCATATTCCAATATGGCGGAAATCTGGCAGAAATGGTGAAAAAAAACTGAAAATACAGTTATGTATTCTGGTACGGCAAATATGAGCTTGTAATATATTTTTTTATGGTTTTCATGGATGCTTAGTCCATTTTTGATGGTCTCATGTCAATGAAATCTACATTACATGTTAAATATGAAACCAAAGTCAGCGCATAGAAGATAAAAAGATACAGAAAATGTCATTATATACGCAATACGTCATTCATATAGCACCTACTAATATCATAATTTCTAAACAGTCATAGACACACTAGTATACCTTTCACATGAATCTTTCAATACGACAGCCTTAAATCAGAGTCTGTGTCAGAAAGTTCTGAATCTAATGGACTGTCTTATCGCGCCACATCGCGTGGAAGTAATCTTTGTGCACCAATAAAATGCCCCTTTCGTGTAACTGCTAGAGTGAGACCCTGGCTCCATATGAGAAACATAGCTTGATAAAACCAGAGCATCAGTTTCTTCTGGGTTGATGCTATTAGGCATCCAATTAAAACACAAAAAGGGGAGGAGCTACCAATGACCAAAGGACCAGACATTCTAACGTATTTGTAGGCGGGAATTAAAAAGCCTAACCACGCGCCTTGACATGATCGGTGAAGGTCGCTCTCTGGATATTATTCAGAGCAGAGAAATGAGGATTGAACTGCCGACCACATTACATTCTAGAAATTCAGGAGGAGACCACCCATTTTGTAACCCGAAAGACCCGCAATTTCAATGCGTAGGAAACGTATTTTCATATCAATAAATTTGTTTTCCAAGTTGTATTCAAAATGCCCGTCAAATTAGCATGCTTGTCAAATGATTCTTTCAAGTCAAAGCCTGATTTCCATTGCAGCGATTTCTGCTGTGATAATCTCACGAAATTCCTGATATAATGGATATTCTAAAGAAAAATGGTGCTGTTCGAACCAATCCTCTGAATAATCTAATCATCACAATTCCAATTGCTGGGATCATTGTATAGAAAATTCTGCTGCGATAGCGAGAGAGAGAGAGGGAGAGATAGAGAGAGACGAGGTTCAATGTCCGCAAACTAGCAAACTAGGTCATTTCGGGATTAACATAATTCGCTTGTGCGTAGGGGTCTTTAGTAGTGGGAGGTAACCGAAGGACTCGGAGAAAACCCACGAGGCTAGACAGGCTACCCTACTCCTTGACACGTACAACCGGGGAATGGAAACCACGCCATTTGACTCAATGCCAGACTTTATGATACAGCGCGCAGGTGCTAACCATTCAGCCATCCAACCACCCCCTATCGCAATAGCTATTCTGACAAACAAATTAGTCTGGTGAAGTGGTTATTCTGCCGAATACTTCTATTGTGATTGATAATCTCACGAAATTCCTGATATAATGGATATTCTATTGAAAAATGGCGTAATGGTTGTTGTGAAAAAAATTCTGGTGTAATGGTCATTGTGAAAAAAAATTCTGGTATAATGGCTTTTGTGACGTTTTTTTTTACTGTGTAATGGTCATTGTGAAAAAAAATTCGGGTATAATGGCTTTTGTGACGTTTTTTTTTACTGCGGTAGATCATCTAACGACAATTCCTGCTCTGCTGAATAATCTAATCAAAATTCCAATTGCTGGGACCAGTCTATAGAAAATTCTGTCGCGATACCTTAGCTATTCTGGCCCCAAAAACAGTCTGGTGTAGTGTATATTATGCTTAATACTTCTACTGTTACAGATAATCTCACGAAATTCCTGATGTAATGAATATTCTAATGAAAAATGGTTCTGTTGGAACCAATATATAGAAAATCCTATTGAGAGAACAAAGCTGAAAAGCCGTTCTGGTGTAATGGTTGTTGTGAAAAAAATTATGGTGTAATGGTTGTGGTGAACAAAATTCTGGTATAATGGCTTTTGTGATGTTTTTTTTTACTGTGGTGGATAATCTAACGACAATTCCTGCTCTGCTGAATAATCTAATCAAAATTCCTATTGCTGGGATCATTCTATAGAAAATTCTGGCAGCGATAGCTATTATGGCCCCAAAAACAGTCTGGTGTAGTGGTTATTCTGCTTAATACTTCTACTGTTATTGATAATCTCACGAAATTCCTGATGTAATGAATATTCTAATGAAAAATGGTGCTCTTGGAACCAATCTATAGAAAATCCTACTGAGAGAACAAAGCTGAAAAGCCTTTCTGGTGTAATGGTTGTTGTGAAAAAAATTCTGGTGTAATGGTCATAGTGAAAACAAATTCTGGTATAATGGCTTTTGTGACGTTTTTTTTTACTGTTGTAGATCATCTAACGACAATTCCCGCTCTGCTGAATAATCTAATCAAAATTCCCATTGCTGGGACCAGTCTATAAAAAATTCTGCCGCGATACCTTAGCTATTCTGGCCCCAAAAACAGTCTGGTGTAGTGGTTATTCGGCTTAATACTTCTACTGTTATTGATAATCTCACGAAATTCCTGATGTAATGAATATTCTAATGAAAAATGGTGCTCTTGGAACCAATCTATAGAAAATCCTACTGAGAGAACAAAGCTGAAAAGCCGTTCTGGTGTAATGGTTGTTGTGAAAAAAATTCTGGTGTAATGGTCATTGTGACAAAAAATTCTGGTATAATGGCTTTTGTGACCGTTTTAATTTACTGTGGTAGATCATCTAACGACAATTCCTGCTCTGCTGAATAATCTAATCAAAATTGATAATCTCACGAAATTCCTGATGTAATGAATATTCTAATGAAAAATGGTTCTGTTGGAACCAATCTATAGAAAATCCTACTGAGAGAACAAAGCTGAAAAGCCGTTCTGGTGTAATGGTTGTTGTGAAAAAAATTCTGGTGTAATGGTCATTGTGACAAAAAATTCTGGTATAATGGCTTTTGTGACCGTTTTAATTTACTGTGGTAGATCATCTAACGACAATTCCTGCTCTGCTGAATAATCTAATCAAAATTGATAATCTCACGAAATTCCTGATGTAATGAATATTCTAATGAAAAATGGTTCTGTTGGAACCAATCTATAGAAAATCCTACTGAGAGAACAAAGCTGAAAAGCCGTTCTGGTGTAATGGTTGTTGTGAAAAAAATTCTGGTGTAATGGTCATTGTGAAAAAAAATTCTGGTATAATGGCTTTTGTGACGGTTTTTTTTACTATAGTAGATCACCTAACGACAATTCCTGCTCTGCTGAATAATCTAATCAAAATTCCAATTGCTGGGACCATTCTTTAGAAAATTCTGCCGCGAAACCTTAGCTATTCTGACCAAAAAAAATAGTCTGGTGTAGTGGTTATTCTGCTTAATACTTCTACTGTTATTGATAATCTCACGAAATTCCTGATGTAATGAATATTCTAATGAAAAATGGTGCTCTTTGAACCAATATATAGAAAATCCTACTGAGAGAACAAAGCTGAAAAGCCGTTCTGGTTTAATGGTTATTGTGAAAAAAATTCTGGTGTAATGGTTGTTGTGAACAAAATTCTGGTATAATGGCTTTTGTGATGTTTTTTTTTTACTGTGGTGGATAATCTAACGACAATTCCTGCTCTGCTGAATAATCTAATCAAAATTCCAATTGCTGGGACCAGTCTATAGAAATTTCTGCCGCGATACCTTAGCTATTCTGCCAAAATAAATTAGTCTGGTGTAGTGGTTATTCTGCTTAATACTTCTACTGTTATTGATAATCTCACGAAATTCCTGATGTAATGAATATTCTAATGAAAAATGGTGCTCTTGGAACCAATCTATAGAAAATCCTACTGAGAGAACAAAGCTGAAAAGCCGTTCTGGTGTAATGGTTGTTGTGAAAAAAATTCTGGTGTAATGATCATTGTGAAAAAAAATTCTGGTATAATGGATTTTGTGACGTTTTTTTTTACTGCGGTAGATCATCTAACGACAATTCCTGCTCTGCTGAATAATCTAATCAAAATTCCAATTGCTCGGTCCATTCTATAGAAAATTCTGCCGCGATAGCTATTCTGACAAAAAAAAAATAGGCTGGTGTAGTGGTTATTCTGCTTAATACTTATGCTGTGATTGATAATCTCGCGAAATTCCTGATGTAATGAATATTCTAATGAAAAATGGTTCTGTTGGAACCAATCTATGGAAAATCCTACTGAGAGAACAAAGCTGAAAAGCCGTTCTGGTGTAATGGTTGTTGTGAAAAAAATTCTGGTGTAATGGTCATTGTGACAAAAAATTCTGGTATAATGGCTTTTGTGACCGTTTTAATTTACTGTGGTAGATCATCTAACGACAATTCCTGCTCTGCTGAATAATCTAATCAAAATTGATAATCTCACGAAATTCCTGATGTAATGAATATTCTAATGAAAAATGGTGCTGTTGGAACCAATCTATAGAAAATCCTACTGAGAGAACAAAGCTGAAAAGCCGTTCTGGTGTAATGGTTGTTGTGAAAAAAATTCTGGTGTAATGGTCATTGTGAAAAAAAATTCTGGTATAATGGCTTTTGTGACGGTATTTTTTACTATAGTAGATCACCTAACGACAATTCCTGCTCTGCTGAATAATCTAATCAAAATTCCAATTGCTGGGACCATTCTTTAGAAATTTCTGCCGCGAAACCTTAGCTATTCTGACCTAAAAAAAATAGTCTGGTGTAGTGGTTATTCTGCTTAATACTTCTACTGTTATTGATAATCTCACGAAATTCCTGATGTAATGAATATTCTAATGAAAAATGGTGCTCTTTGAACCAATATATAGAAAATCATACTGAGAGAACAAAGCTGAAAAGCCGTTCTGGTTTAATGGTTGTTGTGAAAAAAATTCTGGTGTAATGGTTGTTGTGAACAAAATTCTGGTATAATGGCTTTTGTGATGTTTTTTTTTACGCTGGTGGATAATCTAACGACAATTCCTGCTCTGCTGAATAATCTAATCAAAATTCCAATTGCTGGGACCAGTCTATAGAAATTTCTGCCGCGATACCTTAGCTATTCTGCCAAAAAAAATTAGTCTGGTGTAGTGGTTATTCTGCTTAATACTTCTACTGTTATTGATAATCTCACGAAATTCCTGATAAAATGAATATTCTAATGAAAAATGGTTCTGTTGGAACCAATCTATAGAAAATCCTACTGAGAGAACAAAGCTGAAAAGCCGTTCTGGTGTAATGGTTGTTGTGAAAAAAATTCTGGTGTAATGGTCATTGTGACAAAAAATTCTGGTATAATGGCTTTTGTGACCGTTTTTATTTTACTGTGGTAGATCATCTAACGACAATTCCTGCTCTGCTGAATAATCTTATCAAAATTACAATTGCTCGGACCATTCTATAGAAAATTCTGCCGCGATAGCTATTCTGACAAAAAAAAATAGTCTGGTGTAGTGGTTATTCTGCTTATTACTTATACTGTGATTGATAATCTCACGAAATTCCTGATGTAATGAATATTCTAATGAAAAATGGTGCTCTTGGAACCAATCTATAGAAAATCCTACTGAGAGAACAAAGCTGAAGAGCCGTTCTGGTGTAATGTTTGTTTTGAAAAAAAATTCTGGTGTAATGGTCATTGTGAAAAAAAAATCTGGTATAATGGATTTTGTGACGGTTTTTTTTTTACTGTGGTAGATCATCTAACGACAATTCCTTCTCTGCTGCATAATCTAATCAAATTTCCAATTGATGGGACCATTCTATAGCAAATTCGGCCGCGATAGCTATTCGGACGTAAAAAATAGTCTGGTGTAGTGGTTATTCTGCTGACTATTTATACTGGGAGTGATACTCTCACGAAATTCCTGATAAAATGATATTCTAATGAAAAATAGTGCTGTTGGAACCAATCTATAGAAAATTCTACTGAGAGAACAAAGCTGAAAAGCCGTTCTGGTGTAATGGTTGTTGTGAAAAAAATTCTGGTGTAATGGTCATTGTGATGAGAAATTCTGGTATAATGGCTTTTGTGATGTTTTTTTTTACTGTGGTGGATAATCTAACGACAATTCCTGCTCTGCTGAATAATCTAATCAAAATTCCAATTGCTCGGACCAAAGAAATAGTCTGGTGTAGTGGTTATAGTAACAAGCTGAAATGCCATTCTGGTGTAATGGCTATTGTGACGAAAATTTCTGATGCGCCGAACATTCATAGCCTACATTTTAGGATAAACTACGTTTCATTTGTGTCTTATCGCCGAAACTCTTTTAGTTTTTAACTACCTGTTTTATAAAATAATCTTCCATTTAGTATAAAATAGTGTTCATCTTTATATTCTTTTAAAAAAACTTAACACGTTTATTTAAACAGGCTTTAACTGACACAGTAAACGACTGATAATATGTCCATACTTTTGCTTGTTGGTTTGTTTTGTTTTGTTTTGTTTTTTTATATATGGTTACATTGCCAGTTTGTAAAGTGCCTCTGAACACGGTATATGAAAGGGTGCACTATAAATATGCTGTAATAGTAATAAACATGCTGTAAAAGTAATAAATAATAGTAATAAATATGCTGTTATATTAATAAATATGCTGTTGTAGTAATAATTATGTTGTGGTAGTAATCTATAGAAAATATTAAGAGTTGGGACCAAGCTATAGAATATGCTGCTGTGAGGGCCAATATGAACTAAAATGAATCAGTAGCGAAAAATCCCGCTGGAGATGAATCTGAGCAAAATTCCCTGCCGTGAGTGATAACCTAAACAAATCCTGTTGTTAGGACCACTGAAGAAAATCCTGCTGCGACACGATTCGAAATATAAAATCGTGTCTTGGGGCCAACGTAAATTTTAAAAAAAAACCTGCTACGATATAAATCCAGTGTTTGTGGGTGGTGGGTGGGTGTATAAAATATTTATTTATTTCATAATGTTTTGTGTATATGAGAGGGGGGGGGTGTTAATGGCATTATGGGTGACAGAGTTTAAAAGTTAGCGATATAAATAAGGCTATATTAGTATATTTTTCTACTTTAAACTCCTGGTCTGGAGTAGCCGGTAAAGGGATTTTAACCTTTATGCAGTAGTCAATGTGGTCTGCCCCCAGTTGTTCAAATTATTTCCCTTGATATTTCGAAGGTGAAGGCTGACAGCTGTCAATCATTTCTGGACTAGTGGTTGTGACGCCTGTCACTTTGCTTTGGTTGCTCAATAGCGTTAACCTATCTTCTGCGTCTATAACTACAAGTTCATCATTTCCACTCGATCTCAGTTGTGCATAAATGTAAAACAAAATAGTGTCCACCTCTAATTGGTCATATTCGAAAAGTTGAAACCTGCAGTTGTCGGCTGTTAGATCATAACAGTTCTTTCGGATATAGTAAATGAACTGAATACCTGGGTGTGTTTTCACTAATTTTTCGAACTCTTTATGTAGAAATACCCGTAGTCTCACTTTATTAACAACATTTGAAAGGAAAATTGTAGAATTCTCGAGCGTTCAGGAATTTACTATCGGCCTTGATATAAGTGTTCTTAGTACCAGTTTGTGTTCAGAATTTTTTGTCGAGATCAGAAGATCGTATGGGTCCTTCACAAATACGATGGTTTTCGCTATTGGGTGTCGTTTCAAAGCTACGTGTATATTCTCATTCTATGACTGGTAAACTTTATTCTAGTTTGCCACTTGACCTCTGGATTGAAATGACGATGTACAGGTGTTCGGAGGGTGGATGCGCATCCTGAAAAAATAGCGGTTCCATCGACAGAAGACAGGCAGAAAGCAGATGGTAGTGTATACACATGGCATGATTATGCGGTGAAAATTTTCAATCTAGCTTTGAAACGACACCCAAAAACGAAAGCCAAAAAAATTTATATCATGGCTGATAGTAAATTCCCGAACGCTCGAGAATTCTACAATTTTCCTTTCAAATGTTGCTAATAAAGTGAGACTATAAGTGTTTCTACAGAAAGTGTTCGAAAAATTGTGAACACACACCCAGGTATTCAGTTCATTTACTACATCCGAAAGAACTGTTATGATCTAACAGCCGACAACTGCAGGTTTCAACTTTTCGAATATGACCAATTAGAGGTGGACACTATGTTGCTGTACATTTATGCACAACTGATACTGATGTTTTGATTTTATCAAGCTATGTTTCTCATATGGAGCCAGGGTCTCTAGCAGATAGACGAAAGGGTCATTTTTTGGTGCACAAAGATTACTGCCACGTGGCGTGGCGCTACGCATCGCCCTGTTCCAATCGATAACCAGTTGTGATACAGTGTCGGGATTTTTTGGCTAATTGAAAAAGACTCTGTATAAGTCCACGTTTAGTACAGATGCATCACTGTTAGATTGTTTGGGTGTCGCATTAACTGTATCCGATAACCTGATAGCCTCCATGGAACAATTTGTGCTAAGATGCATCTATAATGCCAAAAAATCCATCTGCTTGTGGTAGGGCTAGCAAATGGTTGCCACTTAAGTTCAGATCATTGGTAGACATTGATGATGGTGATGATGAGGAGGATAATGATACCTCTGTTAGTGACACATCTGAGTAAGACAGTCCATTAGATTCAGAACTTTCTGACACAGACTCTGATTTAAGGCTGTCGTATTGAAAGATTCATGTGAAAGGTATACTAGTGTGTCTATGACTGTTTAGAAATTATAAATTAGGGTTAGTGCTATATGAATGACGTATTGCGTATAATGATATTTTCTGTATCTCTGTATCTTCTGTGCGCTGACTTTAGTTTCATATTTTACATCTTATGTAGATTTTATTGACATGAGACCATCAAAAATGGACTAAGCATCCATGAAAACCCTAAAAACGATATATTACAAGCTCATATTTGCCGTACCAGAATACATGACATTATTTTCCGTTTTTTTCACCATTTCGAACAGATTTCTGCCATATTGGAATATGGGTGCATCAAAATGTCTTGGGAGTGTTCAGCGACCCTGAAAACTATAAAAATGACATATTACAAGGGCGGTTTGATGACATTTCCCCCCAACTATAAGTCTATGTGCTATTTCGGCAGCCATCTTGGATTTTTGCGTCTCCAGAGAGTTGCCCACACTTTCCAGAGGTTGCAAACTGAACAAATCCTCAGAACAGTCCCCCCTACCAGAATCAATTGTCAAACCTTCCTCCCCGGAAATTGGTCACGGATCTGGGAGTTCGAACCCTACTATTATGGTTGAAATATCTCATTTATATCAGCAAGTTGTTATGAGAATGGCATTATTTATTTTTAGATGCATTTGCCTATAATCGTTAGATATATTTTTGCAAATGGCATAGAAATATTAAAACAATTATTGATTGCTGAAATTGGCCACGTGATTCTTTGAATTCATTTCAGAATAGCAATTCTACTTTCATTTTTCGTTTGATGTTTTTTTTTTTCCAAGAAAAAGAATAGACTCGAAAGCGCGTTCTACTACTTTGATTATTGGGTAATATATTAGAACAGTACTTTGGCCTAAAGTTTGGCAGGATTTCATAAAATCGCCTTCAAAATGCGTTTTCGGTATGAAATAAAACTCTCTAAAGTTTTGTACTTTCAATGTAGTTGATATTAATTGCATGACGTACGTTTTCCAGAAGTCATTGGCCATTTCTAGGAAATACACATTTTTTTTTCTTAGATTGAAACTCTGATTTACCAAGATTCATCGTTTGAAAATTGTAAAAGCTGCATTTAATAGGTCAACTGACCATATATTTTTAGATACATGTGTCTAGTTTGTTAGATATACTTTCGCAAATGGCATATATTATATTATAAAACAATGTTGATTGATGAAATTGGCCGCGTGGTTCCTTGGATTCATTTCAGAAGAGGAGTTCTACTTTCATTTTTTTGTTTGATCTTTTTCAAGAATAGACTTAAAAGCTCGTGCTATATACATGTACCTTGATTATTGGGTGACATATTAAAACACTACTTTGGCCTAACGTTTAGCAGGATTTCATAACAAATTCATATGAAACAAAACTCTCTAAAGTTTTGTACTTTCAATGTAGTTGATGTTAATTGCATGTTGTGCGTGGTAAAAAGCTGCTTGGATAATCAAAATGGATACGAGGTCAGGGTTAATAAATTAAAAACGTTATATAATATTTTTAAAGTAAGTACTATCAAGTAAACAGAGATGGCTCACCTACAAGTTGATGCAGGCGCAGCACACATTCCCGCTTGTTAAAGCTCAAAGAATATAATTATCAACTACACCGATTAACAAAAATGAGATAAAATTGAACTAACTACTGTTCTGTTCCGACTGGGTTAATGAAAACGGTCGTTTCGCCCGTACAGCGGCACTATAATATAATACGGCCTATACTCTCATATCGAATTTCAACTGCCAATGATCTAATCTTTAACCGGGAATTTCATTGGTCTACTCTTTCGACACGAAAGCGTTAAATTAAATGGAGGAATGTTACTTTAATTTGGAAAGCTTATGGCTTACCTTAAATTTTTGGTGTGGTTTTTTTTTTACTTCTAAATTAACTGGAGATGCAGTGAACTTCTTTGCCGCTACTGTTCCGTTTATGTGCGATTTATGAAAATTTATGAGCAAACTCTAGTTGCTATAGGTAAACGAATATCTGAACTACAGACATGAAAGCTTTCGAATGTTTAAAAACAACAATTCTGGAAAACCCGATCATTGAACTGTTCACGACTATATCCCACCAATCAGCTCACTGGTCAATCCTTTATACATCATTTACGGATCCTCTGGTAAATATTTATAACGGAAATTTGGATTACCCGGAATTGCTCGAGTAGGATTCTTTTTATAACAACACGTATTAAATGAATTCCCTGGTTACATTTTTTCTTACGTAAATGTATAATTTTGGATCTCGTTAAAACACCGAAAATGAATGATTAGAATGTGACAAAGTTCCAAAATATATAAAACAATATTTACACAAATCATCCACAATTTTGATTTGTGAAGTTTTGGATTTTTTTTACTTTTTTTTTTTTATCTATTTATTAAAATGAATTAATCTATAAGATTTTATCTACCGTAATCTATCATTTTTGATGAGCTTACAGTTTTGTTTTTTTAATCTTTAGCAGAAAATATTTTTGTTCTCTATTTAGTGGATCATTTTTATTATTGTTTTCATTTATTTCAGGTTTGAAAACTCAAAGTCATTGGCCATTTCTATATAGGAAATATACTTTTTGTTCTCTTAAATTGAAACTCTTATTTACCAAGATTCATCGTTTGAAAATTGTAATAGTTTTATTTAATAGTTCAACCGACCACATATTTTAGATACATGTGTCTAGTTTGTAAGATATACTTTCGCAATTGGCATATAAATTATAAAACAATGTTGATTGATTAAATTGGCCACGTGGTTCTTTGAATTCATTTCAGAATAGGGATTCTACTTTCATTTTTGACTTTTCATTTTCCAAGAATAGACTCAACAGCGCATACTACTACCTTGATTATCGTTTAAAGCGAAATTTACATTTATTCTAAGAAAATTAAAACATGATTATTTGAATGTCTTTTACTAAATAGGTTGTCGACTCACTATTATACGATCATAGGCATCATTCTAACACTTAAAAACCATTCATATAAAAAAAAATGAAATATTTTCTACACGGCCTGACCTGTTTGGTAATAATATCATTTCATTTCACTGGAAAACAACGTCTACATAAGGAAGTAGGTTAACACTATTTTGTAGCCAAAGCAAAGTGACAGGCGTCATACTAGCCACTAGCCCAGACTGATTGACAGCCTTTTTGTGTTTTAAATGGATGCAATATAGCATCAACCCACTAATCAGGTGCTAATAATAGCTTATTTAACATTGGAAATAATAACACAATTACTTCCCTTGTGTCACACTTGCCTTATAGAGAGACCAGTGATGGTTTTTAAAACCGAGTTCTTCTCAACGTTGAGATTCGAAATTGAAAATGATATTTTTGCCAATTTCTCAACTGGCAATAGTGAATTATAGGATTAAAAGGATTATTCTTTAACAAGGTAGGACTGTTTGTAGATACTATATATTTTAGGGCTTTATTTTAATACATTTTAAAAATATAACTTGAATATTAGTTAGGGGAACTTTAACATATTGAAATACTACTTTGGCCTAACGTTTGGCAGGATTTCATAACAAATTTATATGCAATAAAACTATCTAAAATTTGGTACTTTCAATGTAGTGGATGTTAATTGCATGTTGTACGTGGTAAAAAGCTGCTTGAATACTCAAAATGAATACGAGGTCCGGGTTAATAAACTAAAAACGTTATTTTATAAATAAGCACAGAAAGGTACGTCTCAACTACACGCAGATGCGGGCGCGGCAGACGAAATGAGAGGTTTAACGTACTACTTTTCCGGCTGGGCAAATAAAGACAGACATTTTGCCCGGAATATGAATGAAATGATACGGGGTTTAACGTCCTACTGTTCTGCTCCTAAACTGGGCTAAAATATGGGGGAAATTTTACCCGGGCAGCAGCGCTACGGCCTACTCTTATATCGAAATCCAACTGCCAAGGGATTATTTACGTGCATGCCAATGTGTATACACGGGCTCGGTTTTCGTACCATCCGACCGACTAGACAGCTGTCCTTATCAGGTCCTCCGTCCTGCATCACTGAATAGGGGTCGCCACGCAGGAAAATCTGGATGAACCTTCTCGGCCAATGCTGGGATCGAACACCCGACCTCCAGGCTAGCATTTCGCCCGGACAGCGACACTGACGGCCTACTTTCATGTCAAATTCATAATGACAGTGAACTTCTTTGGCCGACACCGGAATAGGTCACGGAATCCCCAGGTGAGCGATTCGACGTCTTACTCACCTAACCAGCGTGACTCAATCGGGATTAACACCACTTCAATATTATCATTATGTTGTCCATGTCAATGTATTAGTCAGTTTCGTATATCTTCATTTATCTAGGGTTCTCGTAATACTACGAGATTCATCATGTGAGATTCCAGGTTTTATCCCCGATTTGCCGAGACAATTCTCAGTGTGGCTTCTGTCAATAGTGCAGGACGGGGTATATAATTTCTCATGTTCCTGAAACAACGACTACGAGTTTTAGCAGACGTACGGAGTTAAGGCGGGATGAAGCCTACTATTGAAGATGATATTTTCTATTTAAAAAGGGGGTTCAACAGTGCCACGTCAATGGGTTTATAATCAATTATCCTAGCCCTTGAAACAGCCCAGGACATTGTAGTCGAAATATCCCTAAACCCCACTACCACGCAACCCGCCAGTCACCCCTTCAATATACGTCTCCGGCCAATTATTATTTTATTTATTGAATGCTGATTCACATCTTTCCTTAGATTAGGCTTAACCATAATGAATGATAAAAACAATAATTATTGATTTCAAATTTAATTTTTATATTTTTATGAAAAACATTATTTCATTTCTACAAAAACACTCGGTATAATAAATAACATTAAAGGTTTGAAAATGACATATTAAGTGTATATAGCAAAAAGAAGAGAATGAAAGAAGATGACGAAGATGAAAGTATAAAAGGACCACAATGATGACATATTATCCAGAATGTATATTACAACTGAACACGGAAGTAGTCTAGAGCTCCCCACAATCTTCAATACACAGACTGGTGCTAAAATGACTGGCAATGAGAATGAAAATAATTTACATTTATACACAATGTTATTAATGGATTAACAGTTAAAAGCTGTCAGTTTGAAATAAGTATTATATTGTCATCATCGTCAATATTGAGTTAAAGATTCCTATTAAAGATGATATTATTTACAGTGAATTTAATGCCACAAGATGCAAAAATATGTACAAAAACAAAAATAATCTATGCTCAAAATAAGCATAGCAACAAAATTCAACAAGATACACAAAATAAATAATTATAGTTTCTTAAATATTTCGAGACAAAAAAAACGTGCTCATTCTATATCGGTTTTACAGATCACCTAGCATAATCGTCGTAAATAATACGATTCCTAACATCTACACATGTTTGATCAAGTGTTTGTTAAACAAACGATTAATCTTGTACGACTTCGTTCATTTGAGATCTTATCTTAAATGCAAGCACTATTATGGAGTTACTTCCCCTCACTGGCCTTCACAAACAATATTATTCTAACTTCGTAACTTTACAAGTTACTTTATTCAGGTGTTAAGACGTTCAACACCTTTTGTTATGCACCAACACAAGCCAAATCACACGGTACATCTATAGCACAATATTGCACCATGGGTAAAGTTTAATTTGCTATAGCATGTAGTATATCTACTCGTACACATCTTCTATACTTTCATCAAAATCTAAATCTTCGTCGTCTGTGAAAATATCTTCTTCTTCTTCCATAAGAGAAATAAGTTCTTCTGCTAATGAACGGATAGCAGATTCATTGTCACGTGATGCACACAAATTCATGACATTGTAAAAGTCTGCTGTCTGCTCCTCATGTGTTTGTAGTGATGTAATGTCTGACACATCTGTACTAGAATCAAAAGAAGAATCGTCCGCTACATTATCGGATCGAAGACTGTAGTCTTCAAATTGAGCTAACGAATCCATATACATGGGCTGGGGAGAAATACGAGGTGGTTGTAAGTGGACTACTGGGTAAGCTAACATTGATTTTTGTTTTTCATATAAATGTTCCCGAAGTCCGACTACCATCGGATCATCTGCGGATAACTTCTCAACCTCGATTAAATACCGGATAGCCTCTTCCGCGCAATCCTGGAATCCTTCCATTACCGCACTGGACGGACTAAGTGCGGGTAATCTCTGCATGTCTAATCCCAGTTGGACTGGTTCTTCCAGATTAAAAATGATAGGTCTTTCTACTGAAAAGATAAAAAGAATACCATTAAACACGGCATACAGAAAAATGACAAAAGCATGGTACATAAAGGCTTCGTTTTAAGTATGCAGTTATCCACCTAAGTTATATACCTGCATCGCAATTAATTAGTAGAAGTCCAAATTTATACCAGTAAAATCTTTGCAAATACAACAAGCTTCTGTACAAGCACTAGATGACGCTTGCTTTCACGTTTCTTTACTATAGGGGAACGCCCCATCGCAATCATATCCCCAGACAGGGTCTATTCAATATTAACAGAGCGTACAAAAATCTCGGTCAATATGACAGAATATATAAAGTTAGCCCTTCAGTACCCGTGATATCAAACATTTTATAAACACGTAATTATAATTCTATAGTGCATGATTTTAAAGACCTAGAAATAAACCGTATATAGTTTCTTTACTAAATGGGTTGAATAATCCCGAAAGTTTGTTCCCGTCGAAAATGACCTATGGGAATTAAATCGCTTTGATCAGAAAATCACGAAAGAAAGTCTGATGCCTTTCTTTTACCATTATCGATATGGGATGAACATAGATTATACATGTACACATAAAATATTAGATAATTTTAAGGAAATGACAAAAATTTAGTATCACGTGAAAAATAAAATATCTTAAAATAAGCTAATTGAATTAATATGGAAAAAAATGTAATGGAATTTCTTAAATATCTTTTTAAGGACCATTACTTTTCAATGAAACAGTTTTCGTAGTATTGTGTTAATAATTGATTCATTTCATTTGATTTAATTGTGTTTACAGTGTTTTTAATTATTAACTTTTAAAACTCAGAATTACTTTTAAATTTTAAGGAGTGTTTTATCAAGTGATTTTAAACATTTATTTGTGCGCCACTGAGCAGTTTTACTGAATGTACCAGCGCTATACAAGATGGATTATTATTATTATTATTATTATTATTTGTAAATAGATCTGAAAAGGTCTTCAAGGTCTATATATTTGCTATCAATAAGTGGAAGTCCATTTTTCTACTTTCACTGTATGTGGTGACTATCGCAAAAAGATAAAATCTTGAACTACATTCTCCAATTTTATGTTCGTTTATCTACGGTCAATACATTGCGTGAAAATAGTTCGATGGGGTCAATGTGAATCTATAGGACACTACTAACCTATATTTGGTTCAATATTTAATCTAATCATTGATATTATACATAATGCGCAGTGTACATAATGTATGGATTGGGGCATAAAAGGGGGACGTTAAACCTTATTCCATTCATTCATAAATTCATTCAGACAGCCGAAGGAGAACTCTACCCCGGATCATATCTGGTCAGAGTTTAGTACAAGAAGTACTATGTTTACTCACAGAAAGGCGTTTTGGACACACCGATGAATTTCAATCTATACATACGAACTTTGGTCAAATTCTTGGATTCCTTGGCCTTAAATCGGTGTTAAAAGAATGCAACCATCTTCTTCAAATCGATATTAAATAGCCACAAATACACAACCAGAAAAATGAAAGTAAAATTTTGGTAAGATCTGTGGAGATGAAAGCCTTTATGTTTACACTGAACGGTATTGGATTTCGCCTTGTCCTGAAAATGACCGAGTAGTCGAGGTCAGATGGACATGTTGTACAAGTTATGTTTTCTGTTCACTGGCCACTTGACCACCGTGAAATATGATAGTATAAAATAGATCTGTCTTGTAGACAACTGTACATGTATTTAGTATATCTGATACTGTTGGTGGTTGAACAGAGCGTACCAAAATATACGTTTAAATATCATACGCCCAAACATTTGCCATAAAGACTACACAACGAACAAGAATTTAATCTGTGTGTATACAGATCATAATCAATATGAAATGGATGCATTAATTTATACATGACATAGTAATGACTATAATACAGTCCAGGTAAATTACGCTTTAGACACTATACAAGCACAAGGCGTGTTAAATACGTGTTAAATAATTACAATATCATCCAGTAGCTTTTTAAAAATAATTACAGATGTAAAATAACAAAAACCCTAAAAACTCAAAGTTATTAAATGAGGTTGGAAACATTAACCCATTCGATATGAAATTAGATCAGTAAAATGTATATCTCCCTGGCCAGACTGTTACAATACTTACTCATTCTGCTCATATAATGTAGCCCACTAATCAGATAATCAACGTCAATATTGTCCACCTTATTCCCACACTGGTCAAACACAAGACTGACCACTGGTGACTGTCTATCAGACTAACAGCCAAACATTGTTACATACTTCAAAGAAAACAATAGGTAGCGCCGTGGGTAGCCTAAGTAGGCGTAATCAACAAGTACCTTGAGGTATCTGACTAACCAATCACCGCGGCTGCTTTCACTTTACATCGTCTATCAAATTATATGAAAATACAACGTAAACGAAACTACTATAATATCAAGAAGACAAAAAAAGATGTATGTTTGAAAACGAGCGTAAAATCTCTTTTCAGAACCAATATCTAAGAATCTCCAAACTACACTACTTGTATATTTAATCCAGTATAATGTCCACAAGTTCAGAAAACAGCAGAATATATCATATAAATTTGACTCAGCCTTTCTTGGTTATCTTAAAAAAAATCACTGTAACTAACTTTTCTTTTCAGCCCAGGTAGATGATGTTAACTGAATATGCCCAAAGATGGATATCAAATACCAACATTTTATATACATACATGTATATATATATATATATATATATTGTACATGACGGTTGATCAAAAAATTATCAAAAAAAAGAAAAAGGACGAAGCGCTTTCCACCTGTTGACATTCCTCGATTTACTACAGTCGTGATAAATATTATAAAATTACTCAAGCAGAAAGTTAAATGTGCACCTCTTTACCACGATGACACGTAACATACATCATGGGTGTACGAATATGCTCATAGAATATACACTCCCTGAACCTCACTTCAGTTTTAATTGCATAGAAAAGGAATTTGGGTGAAGGTAACGAGGCGAAAAGGTTGAATCAATACTTGTATTAAAACGATTACATTCTTCAGTGCAAAAAAAGAGGCCCTGAAGGATAAGCAATAGTGAATCAGAGGCAGATAATTTAATGGTTATTTTAATGCCGACTACCAGTTTTGATACAGAATAGTAATAGGGGGTTTGAAACTTTAAATATACATGTAAACGTATCTCCAGTTGGTTGTAGTTTTTTCCTGTCTGGATATAATTTATATGCGATATTTGAGTATCACCTCTATGTCGATTTTAAGGCTATTCCCAAATCGGGAAGTGATTTGCGTGTTTTGGGTTACGTCACCTTAAGTAGAGAACAGACGGGCAGTCGGTAAACCAACAAAAACCCACCTGTCAGTCATCTAAAATTAAATACACCATTAACTTTACTTTTCTAAAGATTAAAGAAATATGTTTGCATTCCATAATTAGCATATTGCGTCACGTACTAAGCAGTCGGCGCGTGCTCTATAATTAAATCATACTTGTCAATTAGATTAATTAAAAGGTCCAGATCTCGCGAGACGCAGAAAAGGGGAGACGGTGTCGCCAGAACGGAAACAACATGTCTAACATGGTATTTTGAGTAGAAACAGTTTTTCATGGACAATAGTAAAACACGATTTAAAATTAGTGGGCGTTTCTAGCATCATCTGGTATCTGGTCGAGAAAGAATCTTAGAGGGAAAACAGACCGTTGTTATCATTAAACAATACAACAGAAATCTCATCATCAATTATTAATGTTTACAAATATTTTCCCACGCAAAACACTTTCCCATGCAAACTTTTTAAATGAAGCCTCCCAATTTTCCTCTAAATGTTCTCACAACTATTACAAAATTTCAAATTCCCCCAGAGAGCGATATAAATGGCAAAATGGGATTATCTCCGCGGAGACAATGTCAACTGATACATTTATTACCCAATAAATTAACTCAAAATTGATTTTTATCAAAATTTAGCAGAATGGTTACAGGGCAAAAATAAAATCAAATGTCTTAAGAAAGCATTATATTTTCTGCTACATATATTTTCATGTCATAAACAGTTAGAGGTATTGTATGAGGTCATAAAAAGTGTTGACTGTGATTAAATTAAGTGACAGGTTCAACAGTACTTGAGGCTTGACTTGTTGTCCAAAGGCTAAAAAACGACTAACAATAGGAGAAAATGAAAGGTGGTTAAAAAATGAAGTCAAGCTGTGAAAAGACCATAGGAATGGGACCAGAAGACTGTGATCTTTAACTCGTCTCTTGTGGGAAAATTTGTCAACAATGCTAAATACTTAGACTAATGAAGTTAACGCGAACTGATTGACACGACAAATTTGACAGGATGTGATAACTCGATTATAAGATTAACAATGAGAACAATTCATTTACATGCACATATCAAATTGAACAATGAACTCAGCACCATGTAAGCATGTATCAGAAAGTCTATAAGAAGAGATATCTGCTCCACTTCAACCTCTTATCTACTTGAAACCTGCACTCTCAAGATATCCTACAATATCACATCCCATTCACATGTACAATATGTAAAAGAAGTAGACACAAGTCCAAGTAACTCCTGTTTGACGTATCGATAAAGCTAAAATCCGAATAATATATAATTGTAATCTTGACAGATCTTTTATTCATTTACACCAGTAGAGATACAGTGGGTCTAACAGAGTCTCCTTGCTGTAATTCCTGATATCACATCTTGCAGATTTAAGACCAATAAGAGTTATTGACATTTGAAGTGCAAGTCAATGATGCAATCCGGTATGTTTTATCGTGTAATACACTACTCTTGACGATTATCTCAGATTGAACATGCACTGAAATCCGTTCCCATAGTACTTTAATTGTGACAGGTTTGGGAACCAATTCTGATACGAATTTTTTTTATTCGGCATACATGTACCAGGTAGTAATATCAATAAACTTTACTTAAAATTTTAAACAGAATTAATTTGAGTTTCAAGTAATTACGCCCCAATTATTACGAACAACTGCCTATCTGTTAATGGATCAAATACATGTACATGAGACAATGTGTCTGGGTCTTAAAAGACCGTGAAAAAAACAAACAAAATCCCGAGACATAAATAGTACTTCATTACCACTAATAACCATGTCTAGTTGGAGACCTAGACTGTTTTTTAAAGTGAGTAACATAGGGAAAGCTCTCAACAAAAAAGGGTCCCACTGAGTGATGTCCCTTAAGGCGGGAATCCCTCAGCCCACTTAACAAGATTGTGAATGAAATGTTGTGGTCAAGTTTGTCTGAGAAAATGAAGTAACCAAACAGTACCATAGTGTGATTTAACACCCTATACAACCATTAACAATGTGCTGTTTTTATACCAGCGCAAAAATCAAGACATGGGTTGCTACCGTGACACGATAATTACCCCTAAAGCTAAAGTTTGACGTCTTCAAGTTTTGCGCAATTTTCTTTTTTACCATTACGATTTTTAATCGCAGGAAAGGAGAAGATTAATGTTTAAAACCGATTACGATTTTCACTGAGCTGTATGTCGAAATGTGGAGCAATTTACGTACATGAAGGTTTTATTGAAACCGGATTCTATGCGTGTTTTGTGTTCCTGGACTAAAATATATACCGGTACAGAGAAATGATGATAAACACGAATTTCCCAGTTGTAAAAGAAAATGATTGAAAGGTATCGACAAGATGCGTTTAAAGTAACGCTTTTAATTATAAACGGCTAATAATAAGGGCGTTAACAATAAATCAGATTTCTTTTAAAAAGAAATAAGACATTTTTTTTTTCTATAAGCACTGTGGGTTTATCCCTCCTCACTTCCTACCTCCCCATATCAATTAATGAATAGGGACGTGGATTGGATTAAAGCCTATATGAGAGCTATGATTGAAGGTTGTATTCATTTTGCTACAGGTATACGTTTTCAATAACCAATCTCTTTACAGCAACACATGCTTTCACATCGTCGAACACTCTTTCATCACATCTTTCGTATTGAATTACATGAAGGCTTACATGCAGATGTTTCATACATGAAGGTCGATGATGCTAAGGCTGTAAGAAGGATGGACTAATTTGTTTGTTAGTCTTAATCCTCCTGTCCACCCTTCCAATTACCAGAGGGGTATATGTATCGGATTTAGACTTCAAAGTGTTCGATGTCATTTTTTTCTATATTATAGATAAATGAACGTGTGTCTCCCACGCCTGATCTCGTTGCCATAGTCTCTGGGATAAACACTAATACCCTACCATTGAATGACGAGCATAGGATGAAGGATTGGATGTTAGGTGAGAAAAGAGCGGGATTGGGATTTGGAAAAAATATAACAACCCGAGACTTGTCCATGTTCCATCTTTGATGGTAATGCTTTTAAGCCTTATACCATGTAATCGATCTTGAGATTTGTCATTTCTTTTTTCAATAATGGTTTATAATATATATTATATTAGATACGTGTAAGCTCGTTGGATATTGAAATCCGACCCGAGGGACGTAAATTATTACTCGAAGAAAAGTGTAAGATGAACGAAATCCAAAAGTATAGACACATAATATTTGGCACATATTAAAATCCGCAATGGGCGAAGACTAAATAACATGGAAGCATTGCGAGAAGACTCTTTCAGCAAGGACAACCGATCGCGAGAAGATTATAAACTAGAGTTAAAATGTTTTTAAATTGTGTTCTTAATGTTACGTCTGGAGGTATTGTAATACTGGTATATATTTTTCTGGTTAACATGTAACATTTAACATAGCATCTAATAGTTTAACTCTGACATACCTACGGTAGAACATCTAGTAACCCAGGCAGACTATGACGTTTTTTTATCACGACCCCCTTAAGAGCATGATATCGTTCAATAAGTATCTATTGTTTAATGAGGCTAGTGAAGGGAATGGGGTTTACAGTCTCATCACGCCACCTTGGTTATTTTGAGACTGATATACATGTATGGTAAATTTCATTTCTATATTGTAACGCATACGATAAGAGGGGACGAGGGTGACATAATAGTAGAATACTCTTCTAAGAATTAAAATTAATAAGGGTTCGTTTACCTAGTCTTCGGTGTTCGAAATTACAGCCCGGAACAGCTAAGTCGAGCGGCCAGTGTCCTACCGTGGCCCACAAAAGGGCTTATGAAAAAATATTCGAAATGCTACATGTGTTTGCAATATACCCTCATGCAATTAAGAGTGTTGGTAACGGGTGTGCCGAACTTGAATTTCTAATATTAGATTCGTATTTTACTATTACCCCTGACAAATTTGGATGGTATCTAAATACTTGATCGTACATGTATCACTATAAATAAATACGAATTACAACTAAAAGGTGATAATGGCCATCTTAAATATCTTAAAGTTGAGACGAACTGGTGATAATACGGATGACTTCGTGATAAAATATTGTTTATGATGGCTTTGTTTGTTCTAGGATACGCATCTACTTGAATCAATATCGCAATTCGATTTGATAATTGCTCTCGTTTTCCGCAATAAAATAGTATCACGATGATAAACGTATATGATATCATATCGCATATTTCATGTTTATCTTTCATAAAGCTCACAGTCATCCATCTTGTCAAGAGCTCTTCCCATATCACGATCAATAGAAGTATGTTTAATTTAGGACGAACCACCATATGACACACTCAAGCTGTGTTGAGGGGTAGCTTAGGGCAGTATGCTGTCGTCAGCTGCGCTGGTCAAAAACGTGCGAAGCTCGTGTCAGGATAGCAACGTCGCTGCATTCTAGATGAACCCATACAAGCAGTGCGCGTGTGCAATTTGAGAATTCTGGCTCGATTCTATCTGGTGCCAAGAATTCCTGCCAGCTGCCAGTCAAGTAAAATCTGAAGAATTCTGTAAACAGACCAGAACACTTCTTATGGATGCCCTACATTCTCTGTTTACGTTTGTGACTACTTACATTGGTGCCTTGAGAAATGTCATAGATTCTTGTCAGCGATTTAAATGCCACGGAATAATAAGTACATCATGTACTTACTGTTTGGTATATTAATATTTAACGGTTGAGTTCTTAGATATAATAACTGATTCTGATATTTTTTAACATAACACTCTTGCGTTCGGTATATTTTCACTTGGTGCTATTTAATAAAATGGTCGGTAGAAACAAGCCGAACGGAGCATACCCCAATTAAAAGGTAACGATTTCCAATACTACAATTCCAATACTACAATTCCATGACTAATCCGAGACAATGATAAATGACTTCACGCTGCCACACTCTATTGGAATCCTGTCGTCCCTTAATGGAACAATACTTGGAACTATCGATCGAGGTCACAGGCGTGCATACACGTGCACTGTGTTTTCAAGTCAGTGCCAAGGTTACCGGCAATCCCAGGTTAATACATGTTGGTAAAAATGCCTGCATATTTATGTTTTCCTGGTATCGTTTTATATTTTGAGAAAGAAATGAAATCATATTTTAGTGTGCACTTATTGAAAGAATGCTATCTACGAATAAATATGATATAAATGCATTTCAAGAAATTAACGATGCGTTGCTACAGTCACGTTGCAACAATTAACGTGAGTTTTCATTCAATTACTTGATAAGATTATTAAATGATAGAAATATTTCGTTCCATTTCACAAATGAAAAATTCTTCTCTGTTTATGAGTTTACTGAACCCGGGAGCATAAAGATGTCTATACAATTCTAAATGTTTTAGAATTTATATAATAGCGGTGATGACATACTCCAATGTATAAGCTCAGCGTCTCTCCTTCTACATGCTCTATATCATTTAATAAACTACTCATGCTTATCAGGTTCATACAAATTCTACCACTATCAAAGTCAACATGGTTTTTTACTCCAAAAGTAAACTTATAATATAAAAATTCTACAGTCCATGGATTAATGCTCATCATTCACACTGAATGGCCATTCATAAGGTTTCGTCTCAGCGGTGAATAATGCATATGCAAATATACTGTTTTATAACTCTTAACCTGAATAGAAGCTATACGATCATTCATAAAGCTTAGCTTATAATGTGTAGGAAAACGTATAACATTAACCTAAATAACCTAATATATATCAAATTGTTACTACATCGAGTAATCCGAGTCTCAAAACGTACGCTAAACATGCATAATATAATACATGTGTAAATGCCCTCTAGACTCACAGACGATTACACCTGAATGGAACTTCCCGTTCAACTCTACCTGGAGCAGAACCATAAAAATCTCACAAACCACGCCCCATGAACAACATACACATTATGAGTGTTCTTAATTACGAATTACGCGTGTATATCATAATTATATTATCAGTGCCAATTATTGAATCATCGAATGTATAAATAATATTATAATATTCCATCTGCTTACCGATGAATATATGTCCCCAAATTGAAATTCACGCCAATGTAATATCATGCAGTGAATGCTGGTGTTCTCTAAATACATCCAATATAAACGCACATTACTTTTTTGTCAACTACAAACAACGAGTTCTCTTACTTCGTAAAATTTACATTAATTTTAAAAACATGTTGTCTGATGTACAGTACGATGCATCAGACTTCAATGCAGCGCCTGTTAATAATGCAAGTTGCAGCAGACTTCAATGCAAGCACCCGTTAATACTTACATTTAGAATATACGATTTACAAAACTTCTAAAATTAGAAGAGTTGTAATAACAACTCCTTCTTTAAAAGCAGAAGCATTGTGCATGTGGTTTTTAAAATTCCCTCTTAATTTGCTGTTGTAAATATTCGCTGTCATGCATGTTTCCTACATTCTTAAAGATGTATATTGCAATCAATGCATTAAGGAATGTCATACCCACGTGTTCTTGTTTTACTACAGATATGATGTTGACCGGTGTCATCTGCAAGGAAATAAAACTAAATGCTAAATGTACTAACCTTCAATAAGCTGATTTTTCATCAAGATGAATTTATATAACGGATTCCTAATTCAATTCCAAGGAATGCCAATACAACACTAATGTGTGCAAAATTTGATGACAAACACTTTACTCCAAGTGAGCCACTGCAATACACTAGTCTACTACAGGATACACACCATTTACTATGCTATATCAACTTGATATTGCCCTATGTGTCGTCTGTATTCGTCATGTACGTCACGATATGACTGAACCAACCTTAGCCAGACATCGGAGTAATAGCCTTATGTTTGGGTCACAAACCGTATCGATTGTCCAGACCTATCACACAGCGTCTGTAAAAGAGGCATAGAGATACAAACGACTGGTTGATCGGAACTATTCTAAGCACGCTGACAGCTGTTTTGTTGTACGCCTTGAGAATCTATGAACAAAAGCACTCTCTTTCACTGCAGTCAATGGCCAAAAATCTGCACATGTGTCGGAATTCAGTAGGCCTGGCTCATTTTAGGCTACAGGAATTTTTGTTTTAATTTGTCCCAATTATATTTTATTCTAGCTTTAAAATTTATGCTAACTTTGATCTGATCTGAACTATATCCTATTATTTAACTTAATGTAAATCAATAAAAACCTATATACATGCAAATATGAAGTTTTTCTCAAACTACTACACACTAATCCCCCCCTGCAGTATGAGCCGTTCCATTTACCGTTTGACGTGAAGAGGGATGGAGTATTGATATTTATAGTAGCTATATTCCCATATCAGATTCCCACCCTGCTACCAGCTTAATATTTTTTATGTATATGTGACATCGTATAATAATATATTCATTGGTATTCAATTAATGGTAAATACAGTGCTGCTTGGATTAAATATTTTTATAACACTAGGCACAACAGGGATACACTGCAAAACAATCCATGTCAGAAAACATATAACCATAAAAAATATGAGGGCCTCCATGTCAAATTTAATGAAAATAAGTTTTGATATACGTATTAGATTAAATTAGCATAGTTGACACGAATAACGATAACACACTGATAAACATTAAGCTAAAATATTCAAGGACATGGCCCTATGCAGGATATGAACAGATTTTATGTTTAAGTATGTGCACAATTTAGAAATGATATAAATCTTACTTTAATAATATAGTCTAAAGAGATTCAAGAAAACTCAACGGAATAATATTTTCAAACCGCGTTTCTAAAAAAGTGGTCCCACAAAAGGTGTTGCTATAGTATCATCGATCCTACACGGTATTCAATGAAATTTGTGTAATTAATGTAATTTATTTACATAAGACACACTTTTTTGTTTCTCACTAATCCATGTAAAGTAAAAGTAAACAAAGTAATTATCAAATAGAACAAACGCGGCTCTCTTTTAAAATTAGAGGTGTAATAGTGACGCACACTTATTGAATCAATGTTCTTGCTCGTTTAAACCCAAATATAAATATCAACACATTTACATGAAGGGTTAAAATAAGAAGTGTAACTTTTTAGTTAATTCGCAGGTTATGTAAGCAGCAATTAGGTATTTTCTTAATAACGTTATTAAACAATATGAACAATACTGGCTGTAAAAGAGCACCCTGACTAATTCCTTGATTAAATTAAAGCCAGACCACTCGATCAAGTTAAAGCTAATGCTAGATTAAATACTCTCATTAATACGATAACTAGTCTTTTTATCTGAAATTAGGTTACCTTGATATTGTTGATTTAGACGTCGATAGTGATCAACCCCTGTATGTTATCAATTAGCAGCATTGTGTAAGATCACAAGTAAATGTCGCACAGGCTACCGTTTAAATACATCGCCGACATAAATATAGCTTATTGTCTGACAATGGGTTATCAAGAATATCTATGTTAAATGCAGATAACAACATTTTCTAGTTCAGTTTATATACATGCAAAGAATGAGATTCAAAATGACAAATTAATTGAACTAAATATCAGGTAATTTGATTGTCTATTAAAATTTTGAAAGTCACAATGCCGCTATTATTAGTTTTAAATTACATTTAACGAACTATTATCATGTCGTATTAAACTGCAGCTGCTTGGTACCAGCATGGGAAAATATATGAAACTATGCGACATAATTTTCATTTATTCATTTCCAGTGGCTATATGTAGGATGGTTGGGATTTGGGAACAGGTGAAATTATGACAGGTCGTAGCATCTGAGACTATTATAAGTAGCTGCAATTCAATAGTAAATATAGGACTCTAAAAAAAATGTCAACATGAACTATTATGTGTATAGTAGCCGAACTGTCCAGACCCACGCAATATATCTTATTTCTAATGAAGGCACTGTCCATGTGGACAGCTGGCCATATACATGTAGATAGGCAAGTTGAGTTAAAAGTTTAGGGCGTGAGGGTTTGTCCAATTTGATTTATTTCTCACAATAATCATGTTCAAAATAATTAACATTTCTATTTTCGTCTATATAGGCCTATCTTTTAGCGAAAACCTAACTGGAGAGTTAGAGATTTAAGCAGGTGCTTTCTGATATCAATGTAGGCACATAGTTACAGTCCACGCATTTACGTCAATGATATTTCTCAAATTACTCCCAATGTCTACAAATAGCGATACAAGTTTTAATTCAATTTAGAATAATTTGACATTATTTCAAGTGTTCCCTGAAAAATTAAATGTCGTTAATACTTGTGAACAAAGGCTTAGAAATACATTTTGTCAATACATATACCGCTATAACCGCATAATTTATTTTTTATGTCCACATTTATTTCCATATTTAATTGTACGGTTTACTTTTCTATAAAATAAGATAATAAAAGCTATAAAATATGAAACTTGACACATTTCATCACTGTAGATTTTAATGTATTTTCTATTTTTAGTCTAACAGTTAAAAAATGTAAATAAACCCTGGTCATTTATGGTCAAATACCGTTTGATCTAGTCTACTGTTTATTTACATTTCTACTATAATAATACTATGCCTTGGTGATCGAGACGGACAGGTGAGAGTCCCGTTATGACCGATGATTGACAGGTGAGAGAGACAGGTGTAGATTTCAACATGACTTGTGAAATGAATAGTACAAAATATGCAGGCATTTAATGCTGAATGTCGATATGTTCTCATGTGAAATTCAGTATCTTCTATTTCTTAACATAGTCTGTATTGAATGAAGAGGCCTGTCATGAAATTGTGGGTATGCCAGGTTGCCATGTACCTGCCAGATTAATTATTAATAATAGGTTTCGTTAATCACTTAATCGTTACCCTAACTACTCCCACATTTCACAATTACAATAGAATTAGTGGTGATCTTAGTTCTAATCTGTTACCTGTATTGATTAATTATCCTCCTACCCTATACACCCAACACATCTTACCGTTTCGCCCGATCTTCTACCTGGTAATTTAACAAAATTAGCCACTTAATGAGGAGGGATCATAAAGCGCAGCTGGATTTGAAAAATATTCTGAACCTATTTAATTAGATAAGTGTAGTTTCTGAACTGATAACTGAACTCGTTGCATAAACATTTAAAAGCACAATATAGGACGAACGTTGTTGGTAAATTTAAATACCCCGCTGTGAATTTAAGAATTTAAATATATTACCTTGAATTTAAGAATTTAAATATATTACTGCGAATTTGAACTGGATTTTAATTGTGACCTCGAAAAAAAGTTCAATATACTGTTAATGTTAATGTCAGAACTCGATAGAAAAGCTAGCGCTTATGTTATTAACGGGTTATGTTATACAACTTGCACCCAATAACTCAGTTGAAAATTTGCAATTTTATTGCCTGTTAAGATTATATATTATATAGATGTTTATAAATCCTATATCAGAACGATAAATCCAAATTGAACACAAGTCGGCCATAATCCAAGATCGTGCTGGTAGGTGAATTAAGAACAAAACACGATTTGTTTGGCGATTTTTTTGCCAAATAGGGAACAATGGATTCATTTCAATTTAAGAATACGTAGTTTTTTAAAATGCTTTCTATTCTACTATTGTTGAATCGTAGGGGTATAGGGTAGCATTGTTTTCGGAGAATTTGTTTTGAAATTATTTTAGAGTTATCACGCTTTATATTATGCAAGGAAATAATTCGAATTTATGGTCTCAAAAACATTGTACAATATACTGCACAGTCATAATAATTTGTATTTATTTACTTATGAAGAGATAACGAATTACAATCAGATAAAATGCTCCATACAAAGAAGGACGTGGTAACTCTGCAAGCTGGTGAACAGAACCTGCGGTGCGCGTGGAAGCATACACTTTAAGTCTACAGCATGTTAAATGGCGCTTGTAATAATATATCAATCGGACCATGCCAATATTGATGTTTGATTGGGAATTTAACGAAGCAAAAAAAAGCATTGAATAGAAATACAACGTGACGCAGAAACACTTGGACAACAGCTGATTTAATACATTGAAAACATTAGAACATGAAATACCAAGCTTAATTAATCCAATACTTGTAATTGATTCAATTGTCCAGAGACCATATACAGGTATAAATTATAAGAAAAATAAAATAAATAGAACCAAAATCCGTTTTAGAAAGAGTAAAAAATGTGCGCAGATCTAACATTATTTATTTTTTATGTTTGACAGTGGCAATTTTGTTCCCTGAAAACTAAAACGGTTTGTACTTAGTTCATGTAATTTTTCCCCCACCCAAAACAGGCACTAAACAAAGTGTTTAGTCGATTATATGGGACAAAATGCCGCCGCCGAAGTAAATGAAAATAAGATTTGACTTGACGGAAGTTTTGCAGTTGGGACCTTAAGGAGAGACGACGTCCAAAATTTCCCCTGACCCCCACCGGCTAAAGTGGTGAGAGACCAGGAGAGAGGAGAAAAGGTTGGGAGTTCGAGCACTATTACGTTGTTTTGTTTCAAGAAGTTCACGCAGAAAGGTGTGGAGATCATGATGACGTGAAGCCAGGATCGGTCCATTGTAAGGTCCAAGGAGACCCCTCGCAGTAGGAGCAGTTATACCGGAAGCTGGCAGCGGGCGATCCTGCAGATGGTGCTGGGTAATGTATTGGTTTTGAGGAGGCACTGTAAAGCATTGCCGCCCAGGCCTTGGTCGAAAGTAACCCCGGCTGCTGGAAAAGATCAACAAATCGCAGACTGGCATTAGCTTACACACTTGTTTTTAATCCCCATGCAAAGAACGAATACGTTTCCATTAAGTCTCCGTATGTTTTTATGTTTTTGTTATGGGGGGGGGGGGTAGAAATTGTCTATGGTGAAAACTTCATTAATGTGTGTTATCGTCGTGATCTGGTGCTATTATATTCATAATCGAAAGTTTAAATTCTCTCCCATTTACCCCCACCCCCTTTTGAATGGGGATTTTTGTTGCCTTGCTGGTGTAAAATCGAAGGAAAGGGTTTGAAAATACATTTTCGGCCATGTTTTGGTGAATAATAATTATTTTGAGGCGGAAGGATAAAGGAGTTGAGAGGTTGGTTAGGTTGAAATGTGGGGCGGAAAATTGTATGCGTGTCTATTGGTCTTTACTTCCAGTTGTGTGTCTCGAGTGTTTCATAAATAACCCCATACGTGCTTTTGGACAAGAAGTTGCCACATTTGTGGTCAGAGTCGGTCTAAGAGACGAGAATTTACATTAAAGTCAAAATGGTGAAATCATTAGTCATCTGTGGGCTGTCCTGAAAGTGCTGCATCTCAGAATATATGTAATAATCTAATTGAAGAAACAAGTTCTCTTCATTGAATGTGTATGGAAGTGCAAAATGAAAATCCAGTGGGATTCCAAAAAATATTTTTGTTAGACGCTTAAATTCGATGAAACGAAACCTGAACTGGAAAAAAAGCTTATGGAAATTTTAGAAATGTACCTAACCTACATTCGTTTCAACAGTTCATTTTAAAATATTTTTTTTGTTCCGCTCAAGTTACGTAGTGTCTATATTTAGACTTGAATGAGCTTGGGTTTAACTAGATTGACATATATTTATCTATGTCTTCTCTCCCGGGAGCACGTTATTCAATATCTGCTTACCACTTCTCGATGGGTGAATAGACAGACATTGTTGTGGCGGCGTAACGTTCATACCAAAAACCACAAAAATCTGCCTTCTTATGGAATTTTTAACAATCAAGATCTATCGAATTACTGAACACGAAATTAAACTAAATTCGGGTAATTCTAAAATGTGTATTTGTATATAAATTCGGGTCCCTAATTCCTACCCCATGCTGGGCTGGGTTTTGTTTTATTTTTTTTCTGTGACATATCCTATTGTTTCATGAGTAGGATGTCGCCTAAAATATTCATAATAATATTATCAAGATTACAATTAGTTCGCAGATAAAGTTCCTTAAAAAACTATAATGTTATTACAAAACATTGTATCATATCATTGTCATCGAGTCAACTGGCGTGGCTTCGAATCCTTGGCTGTACGTGACAAGGAGTAGGGTCGCCTGTGTAACCTATTGGATTTTCTCCGGGTCCTCCGACTGCTAAAGAACACTACGCGCAAGTGAATTATTGAAATAAAATGAAACCATATGTTACTGTTAGTCCCGAAATTACCTAGTTTGTGTGTCGACTGGACGTTAAACCCCACCTATCTCTCCCTATCGCGCTTAGCGACTCGAAAAACTGTTCTCACTACTTTTCCAGACATTTTTTGCAAATATTTTAGCTCGAGCTTGTCCGATTGTATTATCTAAAAAATGGGCCAGACACGCGCTGAATAACGAAACCGGTTTTAAAAGGAAGATACTGAATGGGTTGAACACCCTGAGAAACGCATATTGTACTGAGCACATGTATATCTGACAGTACAGGGCGTGAACGGGTACAGATAACCTATAACTAGACAATACTTGACATACAATTTACAATAATTTACAGTTACAAATTCATCAATTTCAAGCATGCAAGTGCCAAGCAATTTATGATAGTCTAGGCTATATTTATATGTAACTGAAAACTGCCAAAAGAATTCAAGCATTGGACAACCCAGGTCCTGAACTGTCATCACAACCATTGGCCAACTATACCAAATTTTGTACAGCTAATGAATATTTATAATATTAGCGAGTTTCCTAATGCTATAGATATGAACTTTAGTCTTGAAGATTCCTGCTTAAATTCCACCTCTATAATGGCCATAATGCGTTTCGTGGAATATATAGAATTGCAACGATAGACCGAATCTCGATGACCACCTTGTGCTCATACGACACAGACCATTTATGCATATTGATAATTGGGCATACGAAAGATGAGATTTTGATCTTGTATCTATAAACGTTTAGATACACCATCCTTCAAACATATAGGATTGCACCGAATTTTAATCTATTTTTACACATTGAGAGAATTAATGGCTACCATTTATCAATGTTTACTAAAGATAATGATAATTACAGTTGTTAATCAAAGGGTAACAGATATTTATATCATGTTTCTTAGCATACAATAATTATTTATATTGCCCTAGTGAAGTTTTCATAAATAATGAAACTCGGCACGCCGACAATATATAATCAATAAAGCATGTTCTCAAGAATTAGAGAATCTAATATGCAAATCGGTCATTTGCACCTGTAGAAATCGACATGAAAGTGTCATATGAAATTGATTGGCATATACTATATAGTTACAATAAACTGATGACAAGATTAAATTTTAAAATTTTATTTTGAAATGAAAGCATTATTTTAAGCCAGGTGTCGTGAGCTGTCAGAAAAGAAAGAGGAGGTTGAAACAATACGCTATTGATTATTAATGGCAGTGCGAAATCAGCCATCACATAAATAAAGGAATCGAGTTACTAGATCCTACTTCATCTATAGTTAATTACAAGATTGATCTAATCTCTCGAATAAACTAACACGACTACTATACAAACGGCGTTTTAACCGCTGTTCTTTTTTTTTTACAGAAGTAACAGTGCCGTTTTGTTTAATTTCTGCTACAGGTCATGCATAATAAATATAGTAGAAGTCGTCAAGAACGTTGGCCTCTGCTACCTAGGTATGTCCAGTCATTCATTTCAATGATTAGGTAATGAATAATTGCTATATTAATCAGCCAGCAGCACATTATTTTTTGCTTTCTATTAAGACAATTTATGAATGAATAACCATTCAAGGTTAAATAATACGACTGTATCAAGGTTTTCAATGAAATCTGCCATGTGTTACGTGCTTCTAGAAATTAGAATGTAAAGGTTTTTTACTTTAGCTATTTATGTATGTTGGAAATAAATGTGCTATTTAAACAACGCCGATCAAATTTATTTAAAGAAGGTATGGAGTTCACTGGCAAACTATTATTCAATTTCAACTATAGATATTGTATACGCAGTCAAGTTTGGGTATAAACAAAATACACTTACAGTTTAATAAGGGTGTAAATTACTAACACATCATGTGTGTGTATTACCTTTTTACTTTCAGTGTATGATGCATTTTTATTACTTATATTTCTTCAGTCTACATTACTTATATCATCAATGGTGTGTATTAGTCTACTTATAAGCTATAATATATATTACCGGTACTTTATTTATAGTAATTGAAATTTCCGGAAAGATGCACCGAGAATGATTAATACATTAGTGTTGCACCCCAATCAAAGATTTATAAATACATCTGATTTGAACAACCATACAAGGCGATAAGATTAATTTCGATATGTCATCAGTCCCATAACGATACAATGATAATTTAGATACAATTCAAGATATCCTGTCTTTCAAATGTAAGGGAATTTAAACATGAAATGCCTCTACTAAAGATATCTAAACTAATCCCCCCAGGGAAACCTAATTCATCAATGATCCGTTTAAAACAAGTATTTCACTGGAGAAATTAGTGTCATCAGTGCTTAATTCTAGGATCACATTCGACCTCTGACCCCCGAATGGAAAATTAGACATGATAATGATTAACGAATTAAATGTCATCCACGAATATCAAGACACTAACAATCCGAATCGTACATTGACGTTCATTACTATAACGAGCACTTGATAATCCGATATAATTCAATCTAAAGCTCCACCTGCCCGATTACATGGTGGTAACAAACAACCTTGACCTTTCTATTGTTACCAGGGCAACTCATGAAACAGATACACGTTCCATGGCAGGCTGGTTACAAATGGCGATGACGTGGAGTAGGGTGTTTAATACAAATATAAAAGTGTCTGCTACATGGGAAAACATATTGTTTTAGTAATCATTGATACACGAATTTAACCATAAACATTATCTCTGATATTTTGCGTATTCATTGATTTCTCGGGTTGCCAGGTTCCATTAAAGGGATCGTTAAACGCTTCAAGGAGAAGGGCCTCGAAGATTTTAGGGTTGATGTATTAGTTCGATTAGCGTTGGTGCGAGCTTTTCGCCATCCAATTTCACAGACTAAACCAACGTGTTCAATAATTCTAGCTTCGTTGTTTGACAGAAAAACCGATTTGACCTAGGTTATTGTAACAATTCAACATCGGCTTAAATCCCAACTCAGAAAAATAACTAAATTTGCACATTTAATTTTCCACCCAAATCAAAAAGGCCGACCACATTGGAATTTTTTTCTGATTAATAGTAATTCTAAATAATGAACAGTCATTGACATGACATGAGTAGGCTAGATTATGAGTAAACCGCTGGAATAAACATATTATGCAAATAATATGCCCTATATATTTGGATGTAAGCTAAGTTTAAAGACCGGTAGGCCTACTCATAAATATGCATTTTTTTTTATAAAAAAAGTATCAAATTACTTAACCTGGACAGAATTTGGAAAAAGATACTCAACAGCTGGGAGTATAGTTAAACTGGGTACAAGTTGCTGATGAAGTTACAAGATAAAGTTGTTTGTACTACACATCCAGCTAGATCGCAATGTATAGAAACAGTTTGTAATAGGCCGTCCTTTAACACATAACGAGTCAATTGCCGAAACCTTTCAATGAAGTAATTTGGCGTAAAAATTAGGTCAACTTTATGTTCTTTTCTACAGCGATGCCTGTTCAATATTGAATGATAATGGGAGTGGTCGCTTGTATTCAAGTAGTCTTATGATAATTATCTATTTAATTCATTCGTGTGCCGTAACCCCAATGATTAACAACACTCTTCCTTCATATGATATTGAATACTCCATATAAACAGTCCTTTCCGTACAAGGCGAAGAGGAGAGCTTAGTATTTAAATATATGGTTTCAAGGGTGAGCTATGGAAATAGTATAATAATTGCACCGTAAACTCCATTTAATCGTACAATTTAGAAGAGAAAGGGGTTAAACCATTAATATCACCAGTTTCCATTGAATATATAATCGACGTATATCTTTATACATAATAATCTTATTTATTTGTATCTGGGATAAGGAATGACTTTTTAGGGAGGTTAGACACTCTTTATATACGCCTAGCAATGGTTAACGACAGACTCTTTCGTCAAACTCAATTTATGTAAGGAATAGTTCAATTTTTCGTTTACCTGTAACCGTTTTCATTAGCTCGACGGGTGCAGAAAAGTAGGACGTTAGACCTCATTTCAATTCATTACGTTTTTTATATTTTTGACCAATGGCTGATCTTGACTTCGAAATTCAAAGTACCAAAGATATCAAATAATGATTCAAATTTCTTTGTTGAAATTACCTGTATTCTTAAGAAAGACATAATATTTATCCATAACTCGAGGAACAAACAGCAGAAGTGTTATAGATAATTCAATTCATATATAGGACCCAGTATCCCACATGTCACTTAATATACTCATGAACCAACTGACCTTACATGTAAATGGAAAAAACGACATGTCCGCCTATTTTATCTCCCAACAATGGTTCTTTAAGATTAAATTCTTTTTAAAAGTTGGACAATTGTCAACAAAAAAAATCCCACTAAACACACACTGTCACCAAACTACTTTGGTAAGTATAGAATAGTATTAGTTGGTAATGCAGATTGCTAATGACTTTACTGGTAACGTGTAATTATGTGTACTTTGTATGGGTTGTACAAAGAACGCCAAGTTATATTTTTTAACAGCAACAATAGAAGTTTATTTTTTTCTTTACAATTTGCATTGTATTTCACTAATCGACCATAGACACTGTTTCTTTCTGTCTAAGTGACAGATGAAAAGAGCAACAGTCGTAACAATCGATACGCTAAATTTAAGAAACATCAATATTCATTGCGCCCATAACAAATTTTTGACATCGTAAATTTTATATTGTAGTTTTTTTGACGACCATTCACTGACCAGTGAATTTAAAGAAATGATCCAAGACGACTAAGTGCATTCAACTTAACCTTCGATGAGGTCCACTCACTTTTTAATCAGAAAGTTAGCAGTGTCATCATTCGTGTCATTATTAACTCGAGAGAGAGAGAGAGACACACACACACAGAGAGAGAGACATTTCGGGACTAACACTTGGTTTAATTTTATTTCAATGATTCGCTTGCAGTGTGTTTGGTAATTTTAGATATATGAATTCCACTGATTAATTTCAGTGTATTAGTTTATTAATTTCTAGTTGTCTGTTAACTGATTTGAAAACTGTATCCCCATGTCGGCGCAGCAATCAAACCCATGTGACGGCTTTGTTGCCATCTGGAAACGGAAGTGACATGGGATTTCCACAGGCAAATATAAATTCATAAAATTGTTGGCTCTGTGAAGTCCTCGAATAAGAATTGGCACTGGGTGTCTGAGAAGACTAAACATACTCTACCCTATAATGTACCTGTCCTATTGGCTCAATAAAAATTATAAAAATTTGTCGGCTTACAAGTGTTCCCGTGAACGACACCTGCCATTGCTTACAGTTAACAAGAGTAATAGTTTGGACATGGCGAAACTATACCGGGTAGAAGATAACTTTGAAAATAAAATATCCGCAAACGCTCTTCTTTAATTAGTAGTGGTCTAAAACCGGAAAAAATTGGTAAGGATCGAAAATTGATTGGTGACAAACCGAAGATCCGTAATCTACCCACTCCCTCAGTATATTTAGACAATATGTACTTTCCAGTAACAACTCAATCTTTTGGCGTATCTATAAGCGATAGTATAATAAATCACCGATTTTCTTTTACTTGACGTTTTACTTTCAAAATCACAAGTATTGCGTAGTTAAAACGAATTAGTTGTTTTCTTAACGTTTAAAAATAAAATCAAGGCCAGTGGATCGGATATTAAGTATTAAAATGTTGACCATAAAAAAAGATTTTCATTGTGGTGGGTGCATAGTTATATGAATATTTTATTTTTTAAAAAAGATTTAAAAATTCTATACGTGAGCGAATTTAATTATGGGGGTTGAGGCGAACTCAGTACAGTATGATAGGTTCGAAAACAATATTATATGTACACTAATGTATGGGTGCAGAAAATCCTTCTAATACAATACCGTGATAACAAACGGTTGAGTGGGCTTTCTAGATCACAAGACCTCGTTACTCATATCTATCTACAACGCATATTTTATTCTCATTCATTACTAGGATATACATACGTAAGTGGTATCGGTCTACCGTGGTTATACTACAACGTAGTAATTACTTACATCAAGTATACATCAATTAGATTAACTTTTACACAATACTTATATTATTCACGATCATCAATTGGCGTCATCCTTTTTAACTCTTTCATTTTTAGACTTAAGAAGTACTGACCGAATTATATTTAAATTGTTTGATTTTACAGACTAATAATACGTTATGATTGCGTCAACGCGTGACAAAATACAGGAGTCACGTTGGCTAAGCGAGTAAGACGTTGGCTAGCCTGGAGGTCGCAGGTTCTATCCCGTCCCGTGTACACATTGGCGTGCACGTTGGCTCAGTGGATCACTGTCTTACTAATAGGTGGTATCAGGTTCGATCCCGTTACTGGCCCAGAAAGTTCCTCGTAATTTTCTTATCTGGCTTTTAAGAGAGAGAGAGAATGGGGTTTAACGTCCACTTAACACAACTAGGTCATTTCGGGACTAACATATGGTTTTAATCTTATTTCAATAATTCGCTTGCGCGCAGGGGTCTTTAGCCGTGGGAGGAAACCGGAGTGCCCGGAGGTTGAGTAGGCGCCCCTATCTCCATGCCACATACGCTCACACCAGGGCTCGAAACCACAGTCGCAAGCCAAAGGTGACCGGCCAGCTAGAGGTCGAAGCGCGACACTCTAGACCGCTAGCCCCCCCCCCCTGGTTTTTCAGTGATGCTAGACTAAGTGACTGCAGCCGAAAAGAGACTGTTTTTTTTTGTATAACACGAAAGAATGGCGTGCACTTAAATGAACCCTTGAACGTTGGAACACCGATGTCGAAACACCGATGTCGACCCCCCCCCCCTCTCCCTCATAGCACACTGCATGGCGTAGCATATGCACGTCGTCATTTGTCCCAGATGTACCGTTGTTAAAAGCTCGAAAATTTATACTTGTCCAAGTCGCTTTAAACCACCAAGAGATAGATACAGAGAAATGTACTTCTGGACTTTACATAGAACTCCAGGTCATTAGCCTTATTTCTATATAAAAAAAACACAACATTTTATACACATTACCCATGTTATTGTCAAAAATATGCGAATACTAATAACAGGGTGGGACCTTTCATGAAACACTTTACCTGCCATAAACGTGATGAAAACGGTGGTGATATGTTATTAGAATATTAACTAAGCCTGAACTTAAGACATACTCCACGATCAAAATATAGACTAATAAGTATGTAACTGTTAAAGATATATAGCTGACTCAACATACCTGATATAATATAGACATAGATTGTATGAAACTCTTATTACCAGCTAAAAGTAGACTTTACAAAATATATGTCCCCTGGGGTCACATAAACGCCCCCCTAGGCAGGGGTTCCATTCATAACAGCTCTGCTCAACAAACATACATATATCATACAACTCGACTATATGTCCCACTATTAACACGGATCGTTACATTTTAAACTTTATCCGGCTTTTACTATTATTATTACATTAAAACAAATTTGTGTCAGGTAATTTGATGCCCAGACCACCTTTTTACTAGGTCATATTATCAAGTTTTACTTATATATTATATATGTCAACTTTAGACTGGGTTATATTTTTCTCTGTATAGCTTTTTTTCATCATTATTGAAAGTATAGCGAATATCCTACAGTAGACATTTTTTTCTACATAAATAATCCATAATCAGCCATATGAAGAAATAGTTTTTGAAAATGTATATACAATGAATTGGCTACATAATCCATATCGATACTCAAAATCGAGCATTAATTATTAACAATAAAACCTCGCCTGGTTAGCTAATGTGCATCAAATGATATAGGCTATGTGCAGCAAGGGTCCATATTCAGTTCACTTGTATTCCAATGCATCATAAAGTTGATGATGACAATGCCACACCAGAGATAATTATGTACATCTTGCATGTCCATAGTGCCAACCTTTGCCATGATCAAATTTTGAACATTAAATCATCAGGCTACTATGTAGATTTAGAAAATAATATTCTGAGGGTCCAAGTGCTGGTGCCTCTCTGGGCAATTTTAAATGGATATGTATTGGCCACATACTGCTCTCGGGTGAGATGCATTAAACCATTGTCCATTATCATACTATATGTCACTTCGAAAATAGGTGGGGCACCCTGGCACCGAAAATATGATTTTTCAAATCCAGTGACCTCGGCTTCTAGAATCATTTGTCCCGGATCATGCAAGGATTCGAACACGAGACATTCTAGTTTTGAGATCAGTGCCCCTATCCCTCAACTACCGCGACCCCGTGACGATATACATATGCATATGCATACTAAAAGCCTAGTCTCTTCATCTTAAACAGCATGTAAGAGAAATTAATTATTTAAATATCTATCAACGTGCATATTATATAAATGCATGAGAGCGGTGTGAATGATAAATAACTTTCCAGCCCAGTTTAAAGACGGGTGTCAAGTAAATAAAAGAAAGCAATTCAATAGACGGTCGATTTGTTCACGATTCATTGCTAACATAGAATAACATTTGTTTATGTCTTCTCCCTTTTATCAATGTGTAGTGAACGATTTGATATATATGTTAAAATAATAGTTTTACATTTAAAACATAAGGTTAACTGGTTTTAAAAAACAATTTGTTATAAAGAATAAGAGATACAATAAAAAGTGATATTTTGAGTTTACATTTTATAACTGAAGACTTCGAATTCGTGATAAGTTTGCATTTTATCATACTGGATATAAAAAAGTACCCCAATTACCTATCATAATTTTCACGAGTTTTTACGCTTGAGCCTAATGTTTGGCCTGTCTGGCTCCATAACTATTAGGTATGGAAGCGTATACAGGTTAATAGCGCGAAAAATTCCATTATATTAATACGGTATTATAATTTGACAACGAGTCAATAATTTTTAATGCCTGTTCTGTAAACAAACTAAACATCTTACGCTGCCCCTCTTCGAAATGAAGCATTTTGTTCTTTTTAATGGCATTTGTTATGAGGAACCAAATTGCAATTCTCCTATTTAACATTCCTACACTGTGTCAAACATTTTTAACCTATTAATGGCAACTAACCAACTGCAGGTGACCTTAGCAACTGACACCATGAAGACTCTCAAGAGGCAGATGTCACAATGTCGTACATGGACTGTCCAATTTCCAAAACTCATCAATACAATTACATTTCTTACTTTCTCACCGATACCCACACTATCACTTGTTAAGACAATAACGAATAAACGAATGCTCGGGTAACTTTTAAGGACACCTTAAGGAATAAATCACCTTTAATACAAAATAAACAAACAGTTGATGGTGATCATATCAACAGCACAAGACTTGACACCTGTTGACATGTGACAAACTATTAACCATATTTCACATGTCAGTGATTAAACTTGTATTGAACAGTGGTTCCATTACTATGATAACAGGTGATCTTTATGTTCCAATGTTCTGAGAAAGCGAGACCTTCAATCGGATTCCCACACAAAATCATATACAAATGTACAAGTAGTGTATTTGAAGAGGTCAGGGTGGAAAGATTCAGTATTTCTATTCACCACTGGATTTATATTTGTACTACATCCCAGGGTAGTTTGTTGAACATGTATCTCGGATACAGTGCACTTTTTCAAACTTAAAATTAGTTTTATTTGATTGTGGTTGATAAAATCCCAATGCAAAGGAATCTCCAAGATTCTCTTGCTATTTATTTTATTTTTGGTATCTTGTTTTGACACTGTCTGACTTTATCGTGCCAACTAAATAATTCTATAGCAATATGTCAGTGATGAACAGTTTGATATCATACTTAAAGTGTCCCTTATGCCATATTTCCAATTGGCTCAGTTTGTCCCTGAGGATCTGAATCTGGCATGCTTATACATAGTGTGAAGAAACATTATGGACATTGTGTTACAAGATCAGTCAACATTCCCTAAGGTGACAAGATTACGACTAGATGCTGAGAGAGATCTACTAAACACTGATGGGGGTTGATCAGACCCCAAGGTAGTGGTTACCCGTTTTCACTAATGGAATATCGGAATACGTTCTTGGGCTGAGCCTAAAGCAAGTTAAGTTAAATAGCCACGTGTCAATTTAAGCAGCTCTATGGGAATTAAACAAACTCTCGCGGCCATTTTATCACTTGACAGGTCGATCTGTATTGTTTTCTGATCTTTTAATTGTTACTAATACCACATCTTGTTGTTAAATAAATAAACAATTTAATTGGCCCTGTATGTGGTAACTGTAAGGAAGGAAGGTGTACCTATTTTTACATGCTGATAAAACCCTTGGGTGGCTGTCATGGGGAAGGAAGAGACTTGCCATTGTGCTATAGCTGCAGGCTTCTCATTCTAAGACACAATAACATTAGGACTAAAGTAGTTGGTGGACGATAAACCATTATGTAGTTCGTTAAGAATAACATCTTGATTCTGAGATATCCTTTAAGCCCACCAATCTAATGCTTTTACTACCTACAGAGAAGTAAAGCTGGATGTGAGATAATGTTCTGTTGTAGTTCGAATGTCTTCATTACACGTGAATAATGTTTTGAAAGAGCCGTAAATCTTCCCAACCCCATATCTGTTAAAATTTATAAAACATTAGTAAATCGTACACTGATAATTAATTGTTTGATGCTATCATTTTTTTTTAAATTTCTGTAGAAATTATGTCTTCAAAACTCTTTGGAATACCGAATAATAAGTTTGATCGCCAATCTTGTATATGTGCAAGATGATATATTTAAATTCAGATCCCGTGTATAATTATACAGGTTTGTAACAGATTTACTGATTCTGCAATAACAGTGGTAAAAGCCTGTCAATACTGTCACCAAGCTGCCAAGATTACCCTTCCAGATATTTACATAGGTAAACAGTCAATAATATAACTATATCCCCCTTTGTCGAAATCAGAAGATGATGTGGGTGTTAATTGACCCCAAGGTCATAGTTAATCCTAAAATCGGATAAAGTGAAGTGCTGTTTATTTTGAAGTTTAAACAAACAAATACTGATGTTTGTTATTGTGGTTTCAAATACGCTTTTATGAAACAAACTTAGTTCCGATCTCTGAATTGCGATCATGATTTCATCTAAGATATTTCACTCTAATAATAGGAGTGTTTTCAGTTGCAAAATTAATGAACAGAAAAGTGGCATTGATGGGACTGGTATCTATGTTTTGTGATGATTGAATACTATTATTAAAAATATTTTGTAAAATATTTTACTACCCAAATTCCATATTAGATTTAGATACTAAAATGAAAAGTGGCGTTGGATGGCCGAATGGTTAGTACGTGCGCGCTGTATCATTAGGTATATAATTGGGTCAACTGGCGGGGTTTCGATTTCCCGGTTGTACGTGGCAAGAATAGGGTCGTCTATCCAGCCTCGTGGGTTTTCTCCTGGTTCTCCGGTTTCCTTCCACTGCTAAACACCCCTACGCGTAAGCATTCCAACTAAAGAGATATCAGATTAGTGCGAAATCAGATTTTAATACGCGCATTACAGATATCACAAACTGACAACAATACTGTTGTTAATACTATACTCTGTCCTCATTAACACTTTACCTGAAGTTCTCAGACGAGATTACCTGACCTCAACGTCGGGTCATAGGTCGCATGACCAAAGGTCAGGAGATTGAAATTGACCAGTGTCCCAATATTTACGGATCGACGATTTAAATTCTAATCACATGTCAATTTAATGTTTATGGTCTCTCCTCATTTTGTCAATTTTGACTAAATTTGCCACCCCATTTTTACACATCTGTTAATATAAAGCAGTTTTACAGTTTTGCATTTTGTTAATATCGACCTTTCATTTAATGATTTTACCACCAATCTGACATCCATTTCAATTGTTCCCATTTAACATTAAACCATTTTGAATGACTCTAAAATTTATATGACATTTAAATAATCTGAGACATGTTCAGCTACAACAATATTATTTAACGACTTTTTGGATATGTTTTGCACGTATTCTCGGCTTATTATGTGTATTTTACTGTTCTATTCTGATTTATTCATTACACGATCAGATATATTTTGCAATAAATATTAGTCATATAAATGTGGAAAATTGCACATTAATTTCATCTATTGGAAATCATTTTGTATATCATTGACAATCATAAAGAATAGGTAGGGTGATAACTAACCTCTTTGTTGAAACCCCATCTCAGGACTGTTGGTTTCCTCTTTTGCTTTATAGTGTTCGTAATGACACGGAGCCTAAAAGTACACCAAAACATGAATTATTATTGAAATTCTTTACACGTTGGATTAAGCAACAGTGCGTCTGGTGATGGTGACATTATGACTTAAACAGTTATTTCCCCTGTGAGACTTAGATCATGTCTAATACACGTACTCGCATACATTATGGAACTCCGAGGTGAATACCCCGATAGTGCACTGGTTTAGTGACCTTAAAAACAACATATATCAGACAAATAAATCAACGAACAATGTATCTGAAACAAGAGAAGTTATTGCAATTTAAGACTTCAAAATATTTGCATCTGGAAAATTAGAAAAAATCCCCATTCCTTTAAAAAAAACTTACGTTTTTGAATACTAATCATTAAATTTGTTCGCGTTAAATTTCGTGGCGCTCAATACATGCATATATTTATTAAATATAAAGTATTATTGTTTGAAAGACTCGTTATATTGAGGATATTGACACCTATAGTGTTTCGTTACGGTTCGCTAAACAGATTCACTACGATGTCCTAAATATCACGTTATGCTGGAGCTACACTCTGCTTGTATTGAATCACGTGACTATTAGCAATCGGGCGTTATAATGGGACACTGCCCTCATCTAATGGAACCAGCTGACGCTCTTTTTCACAAGGGGAATTGACTTATTAATGTCTGTATAAGAAGCATTGTATTAAATTATCTGTCCATAGATTTTATAAGGTTTCACCCCATTTACCGCAATATTATCAAGATTGGCGCAATTCGATTAAGAAAAACATCCCGGTTGGTCAAAGGGAAATTGAATTTTTGATCGCCACAGTTGAAATATCGAGAATGATTATCATAAATACGAAATCCATGCATATATTTTTCTTCGAAGATACCACTTTTCACCTTACTCAACAAAATAATATGACAAAAGCAGAGCAAACATAATTTCGTAAACATAATCGAATTAGACTTTTTAATTATTGTTTAATATTTTTCAAGACAACTGGCATAAACTCTAATCATCATACTGCGACGATTTTTGTTCCTATTTTTATATTTAAGCGTCATGTTTTATTATCTAAATAAAAATAATAATAATCAATTGTATATTATTTATTTATCATTAATGTTTTAAAAAGGGTTAATCGTTTTCTTTTTCTTAACAAATAATAAAAGTACTGGATTGTTTTAAATAACATAAACATAAAAATACATTCTAAAGCAATCATATAACATCTACTGTTACAAAATATTTATTATACAAGTACAATTTAACAAAATCATATTAACAGAAAAATATTATAATATAAAAAGAAATCATTAACAAGCGCAAATGTGTAAAATTCATCAATTCTCTAGGTCTTATTAATTTTTAAAATCTTGACATGTAAACAATGCATCTATTTGTCGTTAAAAGAGCGCGTACATTTTCCAGCGCGCGCGTGAAAACAATACCCTTTTTCACCCACTATGAAATAGGTCCCCATATAATATCATTACCTTTTTTAGCATTTTACGATACATCTGTATCAGAATACACAAATCTCTGAAATAACGGACATGGTACAAACATATGCATTTTCAAATCTTAAAAAAAATTCACGGTTTGTATTACAATAAATCTATAATCGTTTAATTGTCTGCATGTAAACACTACTACAATGTAAACAAAACAAACGCACGCGCAAAACCAGAATATATTTTCGTCTTACCCGCCTTGTATTTTGTTCTTAACGCGCCTTCAAAAACATTTTTATCGCATGCAAAACTTATGAATTGAATTACGTAAACAAATTTAAAAAAAAGAGAATTTTTTACCTTATTTTCCACCAAGATGTGCATTCCTGCAGTATACTACGGGTTCGTGTATGCGTGTGTGTGTGTGAAATTTTATTTGGTCGAAAATTGCCGTCTGTCGTGCGCGCGACTTGAGGAGAGCCACGCGCAAGACACCTGCCCTTTGTTATTAATGACAATGTACGCGTGCCCGCCAAATTCCCACACACTGGCACGATAGTCGCACCACAGTTAAGCAGTATTGATTTTCTAGAATTCAATTTAAATTTTGAATAAATCTTTCCATTAAAGCAAATCTCTCGTATCAGATTAGTAAACGCGCGCTCTTCCATGGAAATGGCGCGAGAAAACTAATTGACGCATAGAAAATAACGAGTACTCAGAAAATTTTGCAAATTATTCCAAACACGATTATTTTTTTAAAGAACAAATAACAGAGAAAGATTTATGAAAGAATTATCTCGCAATGTATATTATTTTGATGTTTTTGTGACGTCTTTTTTGGGATAATTGTAAATTTCGTCTCTTTTTCTTTCTCATAAAAATACATTATTTTTGATAAAAAAACAACCTTACTATAGAGTCATTTATCATTATTACAAAGGAAATAAATCCGCTTTCATATTTTATTTTAATTTTATGTACAACCACGCGCGTATTATATTATGTTTCAGATTATGACGACTTATATATGGTTAAATAATTTCAGCGTTAATTATATACTATAATGCTTTGCCTCCGTAAAATTACTCAAGTTTCAATTCATATATTTATCTTTTTAACTACAATGTAAAAGTGCGTACAACAAATTTCAATAAAATAAATAAAATCAAAGAGTATGGGTATTAATTTTAATGGGTAAGTTTCAGAACCAAACAATACAATTAATGTTATAAAGAATTCCTTCAATTTGCGTTGACATTAAAACCAGATGTAGCGCCATTTCAATAGATTATTTATATCTCCGATGAAAAATTATCATAGAAATATCTATCTACTTGAATAGAAGGGCAAACAATATATCGTTGAATTTATCCATCGGGAGTTGTACAGGGTTATAGTCCTCATCTTTTGTTATTGCAGCCGAAAAAAAAGAATAAAAAAGGAATAACGCATGCGATGTTTACCGCCACGTTCCTGTTCATTGGACGATATTACTACGAAAGTAGTATAGGATATTTTGCATGGAAAGTAAGAATTGATGAAACAAATGTGGTTTAGGACTACCGTAAAGCGAGGTAGACTTGTACTATTGTCTTTCATATCACCACCTGCCTTCAAGCACATCAAAGGTTCACGAGAGGATTGCACGCGCGCAGCTGAAACCCCGCTCCGCCAATCAGAGAGATGGATGCGTAGACCTCGGGAATCGACAACTGTCGCATACGCGAGAAAGCGTCACTTGTTCGGAGTAGTCGGACATACGGCGTGAGATAATCGGTGAGATCAAAGCGAAATAGCAACACAAGTATTAGGATAACAGTAAATGAATTAAATCAAATTGACAATCGAAACAATAAGATAGCGTCAGTTTCAACTGGTTGAGAATCGATGCGGCAAAGATAAAAGCTATAATGCACGCGACTGGGCGTGGTATTCTTAGTAAGTGAACAAATGTTTAGGAAGGTGATTAGCCCCACTATATCTTGTCTAATAGGTCGGAATTTACTCTTAAACAATCGAGAAGAAAACATCATATTTCAACCGATGACCCATAACGGCATCATGACGCTAGCACTTCAAACGCACCGCTTCAGACAGGTGACGATGAATAATTTACCGTTATGATTGACCAATGCTACCAAAAGCTTATATATAATGAAAGCGGACTTATATGAAAAGGTACCGAAACTTGTTAACTGACAAAATGATAGATCACAATAAACGTTTCTATTGTTTATATATTTACACCTTATTCACACGATCTTTGATCTTATTAAATATTGTATTGAATATCTATGACAACGAACACCCCCTTTTCTTTTCAACCAACTTTTAATCAATAAACAGAAACGATGAAAACGTCCCTACCGTCTTCTTCTTCTGAAGCCTGGGAAATATCTATGAATTCCAGAAGTCGTGTTATTGATGGAGATGCTCTACTGTGTTCATTTGAATTTCATTCCGAAATATCAAAATTTACGAGACAAGAGCACAAGTCGGGTTAAGTAGCTTCATTTTTCACACAATGTATAGGTATACCCGAAACCCAACATTCCCGAAAGATTTTGATCAAATGCTATTTATTTTTTTTCTCGAAAATTCCCTAAGTTAAAGATGTCCCTAAACCACCCATTATTCGAAAAAATCTAATTATTATTGGAAACCATTGAATGGTTCTATAGAGAAAATAGAAAATTCCCTATGTTAAAGATCTCCCTAAACCACCCATTGTTTGAAAAAATCTAATTGGAAACCATTCAATGGTCCAATTGAGATAATAGAAAACGTTAAATTTGTTCCTACCCTGCCTAGAAACTATATTCCAACAAATCCGAATGAGCAATGCCCAAGCAGTATATAATTATATGTATGTGTGAATGAAATACACCAAACAGTTTGTATGAATAATAATAATAATAATAATCGCGTCATTTTACAAGGGTAGCAAATTAGGCCTGAGGCCTTTTTCCACTTAGGCCCTTGGCTCAGATCGTGCGAATGATTTCGATCATTACTGCAGGAAGAAAGAAGTCGAAAAAGCATGGACTGTACGTTTAATCTGTGCGCTGCCTCGTTCCTGTGCGCTGCCCCGTTAATACACATAGAAGTTTAGAAGTCATTTTAAAAAAAAAACATGGATACTCACAATTCAAAAAACATAATTATATATATCTAACAATTTTGTGGGATCCATAGAGCGTTTTGCAGAAGTTGAAATCTACTATAGCTTCACCTGTAAAAGCCCTAAATGTTTAAGTAATAAAACGGATATTTGACACCGGCCCGATAGGCCCAAAATGTCATTTTTTCATTGTAGGGTAAATGTGTAACTGCACGATAGTCCAAAATATCTCTCAGAAGCTCTGAAATACAGATTGTATAAATGGTGTTGGCGAGAGTGGTATCAGGGTCACCTGTATTACTACACGGAAAATCAGTTTGGAAAAAGACATTTCAAGAATTGCTAGCGTAGGACAATAAACTATAACATGGATTATATGGGAGTCATCTGGTATTTTACTGGGGGTAGGCGTATCTTTACTGTGGAGCATATGCTGGCATACACAGGGCTTCTCATTACCCTGAAATAAGATTAAATACAACAGTTTCTCTGAGAATGAAGTTCAAATTAAAGCTTTATTTTAAAGGCGGTGTGTCTTCAATGAAACACAGATACATCAATATTGTGGTTAGGGTGGCGCTGTAGATTGTCGGAAAGTGCAAAGCAAGGAGGAGTTTCTTTATTTTACTGTTCTACGATTCCCAACTGTAAAGGGTTCTTTTGGGTGAAAGCCAAAGTGTACATGAGAGGACTTGAATAAGGTTTATGCGGATGTATGTCAACTAAATAAAATAAAAACCAAGTACGAACAATCCCAATCAAAAGACAGAATTCGAAGTCCTAAAAACGTTATAGGCAAAATAGTGTATTCAAGCAAAATAGTGTAATCAGCATATGGACTGCTCCTCGTGTACAAAAATACACGACAAGCAGTGGTAACAGGTGTCCGGAAGAGTAAGCTTACCCTGCCTGGCGCCACACCCGCCATAGCTGCCACATAAGAAATTCAAGTAACACATGTATCTACTTGGTTATTTCCTCGCATTAAATGATTTTTAAAATGCATCTAAGATCCATAAGCAATCGGCTACGGAGTACGTGTACGAGGTTCATATTAGTGTGCCTTCATTATCCCCGTAGAGCGGCGCCTCTGTCTACACTTATTCGATTTACAACTGGCATGGGTTCGTTTGTGTGTTCACTTATTGACCTAGGTTTTTCGTACCACCCCAACCACTAGGCACACTTGTCAGAGTCATTCCAGACTCACGAAGATTGGGCTTATAAAATCCTGGAACATCTAGTAGATCTACTGTGTGACAGCTCGAATATCTTGACCACCATAATGCATGTATAATGAATAGTAACGGCACAGGAGTGCTGAAGAAAAGTAGGAGAATCTATAAGTCCAAGCCCTTAAATCTAATGAATTAGTGTTTAACTTCCATTGTGCTGCTCCTACTGGGATAATGAAGACTGGCATACGTTATACAATGTACTATGGGGGAACTTTTCTCGAATTCCAACTGTTAGGGGGTCTTTTACGTGCACGCCAATATCTACATGGGACCGGGGTTTTCGTCCCACCCAGACGACTATATGTTATCCTTGACAGACAGTGGCATGTCTTCATCGAATTCCAACTGTGAAGGGTTCGTTTGTGTGCACGCCAATGTGTACACAGGGGCTTGTGTTTTTGTCACATCTACACAACTAGACACTGTTCTTTGCCAGGTCCTTCGCCCTGCACTACCGACAGGGAGTAACCACGCTGCTAAATTCCGGGGAACTTTATTAACCAAAACCATTATCAGTGTACATAATCATACTGTATACACTGAGAAAAAGATGGTCGACAACACGACCTCACGACATATTCACTCGACAATGCGACATTTTACTCTTACGACATTGTTAATGTCCTGGTGTTGGGTGGAGATGTCGTATGATCGGGTTTTTGCCTTATGAAGGGCGACACCACGACATAACGACATGATACCAATCAGTTATCATCGTTAAAAGACTTGGAATATATAGATATTATTTCGCACACTAACTTTCAGTTTAATATTATTTTAAAAATTCTACAGAAATTATTAAAAACTTGTATTATCTTAAAGTATATTGGAATCGGAATAAAAGTATTTTATAGCTTATGTAATTTTCGTGAAAAATATCAAAATTTCGGGAATGCACCGGTGCAATTTGCCAGGAAAAACGTATACATCTATTTGTAAGAATAAGCGAAAGAATCTCCCTCCTTCACCCCATATTCTATCAATGTTTTATCGGATTCGTCTTTAAAACACCACCATAGGTAGGAGCTTTTATTGTTTTCGCGTCTACAGATGTTAGTTAAGAAAACATCTTTTCTGTCCATCATTTCATTAATCTGCTTCTCAATGTCTTTAACTGTATCGTCAGCTTTAACCTTCATGGTCTGCGAATATCTGCAAAAATATAGAATATATTATTATACTCATTAACCATTTGGTGCTACGCGTAAAGACTGCCATTGGTCCATCAATACCTAACAAACAAACCATTAGAAACTATCAACCATTATTTATATCTGGTTAATCAGTGGGTAATGCTTCAGCTATTTGAACATTTGCCTCATCAAAACTACGCCATCCAAAGAAAAACAAAAGTACATCCAAAGGTTGCACCATTTATGGAATATTGCAAGAAAGCAAAATGTATGCTTTATAAAGGCTAAAGATATGTGAGATTAACAGGAAAGCAATAAATTTTATAGAATATTATCACAGAACATTCTTGTAGCTTATGACACGGTTACCGACATTTATTTTATTTGCATATTTTGTAAAACTGGCGAATTCATTTTAAACATAGACCATCATCACAGGCGAGGAATCGGGTCTATATCATTTTTTTAATATTAACTTTGTTAATAAATGAGATGTAGCATTAGGTGTACTAACGTCCTCTAAAATGCCATAAATATTTTACTACTTACCCAGTTGTGAAATGACATGCTTTGATTGTTATCTGTTCATGAATTTCACCCTCTGCAATCTCAATTGTTGCCAAAGATTGCGCAAATTCATTTTTAAGCGAATTTATTTCATCATCTTTTCGTGCTAATGTGCGTCTTAATGACGATTTTTCCCTTTTCGCATCAATCTCCAATATACGTAGTTCTTCCTCTAACTTACGTATGGTTTGGTCTCGAATCTCTAGTTTGGCTTGGTTGTTGGAATCGTTGATCTCTAATGCACGTACTCTATGTTCTACTCTACGCAAATGTTGTTTAACAGATTTGAGCTCCCTTTTACACGCGCTATTACAGTTGTTTTGTTCATCAGATTGTCTGGTTATACAACTTTGTTCACCGAATTGACAGTGTTCAACATCACCTTTAAAAGTGATGTAATTGTGGTTTATTGTAGCTGTATTCTATAAAAGAGAAAATAAGCAGAGTCAAAATCTTATTAAAAACTCAATTCTATTTATCGTGTCTATAATTGGAGCTATTTGGAATGTTTTTAAATTAAAATTGTAAGAAATGAACTGAGCTTATATACACTGTAAATTAGAAAGAACAATAGCTGTGGTTGTGGAACCTTGTTGGAAACACATATAAAAATCCTTTCTTTCCATTTACAAAAGCCAGAAAAAATAACTTATGCGTTGATAAATATTTGTTAAAAACCAAAACATGCCCTTGACATAGACTCAAATTAATAAGAGTTAATAACATGGATTTAGTAAATGTTAATGACGCAATAATTATTATCCAACGATCCAACGCTCCAAGCAAATCGCAAACTTCATTATACTTACTTCATGATTTGTAACATTCGGTGAAATGGCTTCTTCTTCTGCACGAAATTGTTTACATTGAACCTGTTATAATAACAATATTATTCAGCTTTATCAATATATAATGGAAATCGGGTGACTTTTGATATACTTTGAATAATAACAATGTTTCTGAAATATACATTAGTTTAGAAGTTAATAAAGAGTTGGCCATTCTTGCTATAATAATTTAAAAATGGATGATAACAAAAGAGCCAAATTATCACTGTTTATTTTTTTGACATGTTTAAATTAAATTTTTAAATGGCAATCCGTTCTAAATAGTTCTAATTTAGTTAATATCCGATGCCATCGAGAGTTGTTCGTTGTCTTGTTTTGTTGATAAGTGTGTAATTGATAGTTAAGATGACATTTCAGGCCTAAAGAAAGACCTGCGAAAGGCAGATTTACCTCTTGCATAATGTATGTTTAATAGTTCCCTATGTGGAAATGAAACTGTAGCAGTGGTGTCGCAAAATTGGCTATAAAAGAAGACTCTGTGGTTTGTGCTCACAAGAAATTGTGGACGTTGAACATGTATTTTTCCTGCTGGGTTGAACGCTTCCTGCTACAAATGGGGCAATATAATGCATTGACCATTTGTATCTTTTTCAACATCTGACAAAGAATATAAATTCAACAAACTGTCTTTGATTTTATTCTAAAAGGTGAAAAGAAAGAATTTTAAAGACAACGGAAGACCATCAACAGTATGACCAAATGAGGGGTGAAATGACCTGTGGTTTAACGTGATACTGTTCTGTTGCAAAAAATGTCAATTCTTGGACAATTACATTAACAGAAGAATTACAAATCAACTGTATTGGTAGCAACTGTAGAGCCACTTAATCAATCTAACCATTGAACAAAAGAATTGCAATAAGTGCGAATTTCAATAAGTGCGAATTTCAATAAGTGTTAATTTTTTGTACACATTATGTCATATATGCAATGTTTGTAGATAAAGTGTGATGTTTCTATGTGGTCCTTTTTAATCGCTCCATATAAGAATATATGTATACATATGTGTCCACAAGCCTATGGAGCGGAATTTCCCTCATAATTCTAACTTCTAACCTTGTAATGCTAATGATAATATGCTTATTTCTATGCATGTAACTTCATACTTACATATGTTAAATTTGCTATTTACACATGTAAAAATGCTAACTTATATGACTTATTTCTTAAATATTGAAATTGAATTTGTGTTTTGTTCTATTTCCATTATTACCTTTAATTTATTGTAGTCAATTCTGGTGCTTGAGCATTTTAAACAGCGCCACCTGGTATCATAATGGCCGTTAGAATTTATGCTTACTGGCATTATGGTGACAGATGGCGCTGTTTAAAATTGTATTTTACAATGACACGTCCCTAAATAAGAAACGGAAACGAGGCTGGGCTAAAATTAGCGGACGATACCCTGAGTGCGCGTTGTATGACCCTGACCCTCGTCGTCGAATGCTGCGCTTAACAAAACACAATGTTTAGCCGTTGGAGTATCAGTCTGAATCGGGGGGTTGGGATGGCCTAGTTGACGGGCTTCAACCTCTAGTCGGCCGGCCACCTCTGGCATGCGGCTGTGGTTTCGAGCCCTGATGTGAGCGTGTGTGGCATAGAGATAGGGGCGCCTTCTCAACCTCGTGCGTTTCCTCCGGGCACTCCGGTTTCCTCCCACTGCTAAAGACTCCTACGCGCAAGCGAATTTTTGAAATAAAATGAAACCATATGTAAGTCCCGAAATGACATAGTTGTGTTGAGTGGACTTTAAACCCTATTCCTCTCTCTCTTTCTCATCAGTCTGTATCAGTCTTTATCACCAATTTCGGTGACACCAAAGATAATTCCTCAATGTCACCAGAATATTCCGTAAAATTTGGCTCAAATAAATAAAATTGCAACAAAGGTTAGAAAATAAAATGAAATATAACCCAAAAATAGACTGGGACGAATGTCATGCTAAGACGAAGGATTTTAGGAAAAATTGATGGTAACGTATGAAAAAGGGATAAACACCCTTACATTTCATACCATGTATAGGGAGGGTAGCTCAAAATAAAATGGCAGCGGAAATGAAGTGAAATGTAGAAAAAAAATAGACTGGGGGGGGGGGGGTAGTGATTTTCTGGGACGGATTTCATACTAAGCTGGGGGATTTTAGGAATAACCAATGGTACAACATGAAAGAAGGATAAACACTCTTTCATTGCATGTCATGTATCGGGTGGCTCGCACGGGCGTGGATTTGTCTTTAAAAAAAAATTTGGGGGGGGACGGACGAACCATTGAACCTTTCATTACCAAACCAAAATGATAATTACGAACAGTTACTAGTGTTAGGGCATAGGCGTAAGGGGGCATAGGTTAGAGGGGCTGAACCCGAAAAGCCCGAAAATATTTCGGGTTTACAGACAGTGGCGAAGAAGCGGAGCTTACCTTGTTTCCCCCATCCCCACACCCCCCGCCCCCCGCAGGACAATTTTGGAATATTTGACGCGTTTCCTGTTATTTCAGCCCGTGGACAAAGCAACATCAAAGTGGCGTAATATACCCTAATAATTAAGGTGGCTGACTCGAATTCCGTTGGGAGAAAATTTTAAAAATTTAACTGCCACAAACGCGTTTCCTGCTATCAAGGCTGTGAATACAGCAACTTAAATTTGGTCCAATATAGCCTACGCTGATCCGAATTCCAAACAACCAATCAATCGTAGCGGGATATGGGGTGCCGCACCCTCCCTGGGAAAATTTACCACCGCAAATGCGTTTTCTTCTATTCTAGCCTGTGTAATTAACTCCAAAAGTAATCAATGGTTTTGTAACCGAAATCCCACTATGAATTCCAACCATACAATCAGACTGTTGCAGCTGCATTCACAAATAATAATGGATGCACGAAAAATGTCGCACAAAAAAGAGTGGCTCCAGACAAAATGTTTAAATCCATAGTCAACTCAAAACAAATTCGTGGTATTCAATTAAAATGAAAGTGAGATTAGTGTTTTATTAGAGTCCGATGACAGTTAGGGAAGTATAACTGGAAATGCCCCCCAAAAAATCAGGTTTATAGACAGCGGCGTCGGTTTTCTTTAAGAGGCGACGAAGAGAAGAGGAGCTGACATTGTATGGAACCCGCAAGAAAATTATTTTGGAATATTTGACGGGCGTAAACGTGTGTTACTGCTATTCCAGTCCGTAAAATTGGTGTTTTATTAGATTTCGGGAACTTTTTTCCCAAGTAGATTAAATGAAAATTTGTCCTGGCGATCAAAATTATGGGGGGGGGGGGACAAAGACATAATCGTCCCCCCTAAATCAATGCCTATGGTGGCTCGGGAAGAAAGATCGAAACATTCGGAATTGGTAGGCTAAATGAAAATTGATAAGAAAATGAGATAAGTATATACCGATGTTTTTCCGGTTATACCGGTAGCCTAATTACTTTAAAACCAAATTTTACGGAATATTCCGATGACATTGAGGAATTATCTTTGGTGCCACCGAAATTAGTGATAAAGACTGATACAGGCTGATACTCCAACGGCTAAACATTGTGTTTCGTTAACCGCAGCATTCGACAATGAGGGTCAAGGTCATATCCGCTGATTTCAGCCCAGCCTCATTCCCGTTTCTTATTTAGGGACGGGTCATTGTAAAATACAATTTTAAACAGCGCCATCTGTTACCAAAATGCTAACGCTCATTATGATACCAGGTGGCGCTGTTTAAAATGTTCAAGCACCAGAACTGACTACAATAAATTAAAAGTAATAATGGAAATAAAACAAAACACAAATTCAATTACAATATTTAAGAAATAAGTCATACAAGTTAGCATTTTTACATGTGTAAATAGCAAATTTAACATATTATGTAAATAAGAAGTTACATGCATAGAACTAAGCATATTAGCATTAGCATTACAAGGTTAGAAGTTAGAGTTATGAGGGAGATTCCGCTCCATACAAGCCGCAGGGGTGACGGCAAAATACGATCACAAGTGGGCGTTTAAAATTAAATATTGAATGTTATTGTTGATGATTTACATGGTGTCATGGCCGCCACTCATGATAGGGGATTCCCCGTGAGGGAATTCCTTGTAAAATATTTGAGAAATGAAATGAAATGAATTGGAGTTTAACGTCCTACTATTCGGCCCCGACTGGACAAGTGAAGATGGAAAATATTTGAGACATTTGTATGCTACCAAGTGTTTAGATACAATAAAAATCTATCTATCTAAATGATCAATTCAAAGCACTAAATAACCTGGTTGACTTATACTGTGTGACTAAGGCCCCTTACGGTGCAACTCATAACTTGACGTGGTCTGTGTTAGTGTTAATCTATCTACAACACCACATGTTCTACATCAATTAGCCTAACTACAATTTAATTCTTCAAGTATTCTTCAAGCTTATTTGGTCTTTCTTACCTCTTTTTTAGGCATGATGTTTTTGAGACGTATATTTTTCAAACGGGTGTTATAGACGTGCAGGTCTTTATGACCCTACAACGCTATCAGGATCAGTGTATTATAAACCATAATATACGGAAGACCAAAGGGGTATTTAATTGTAGGATTTCAGTATCCGATCAGGTACAGTTACCTGTATAGGCTCGTTCGTATTGGTATTGGCGTAAAGCCTATAAACGGAAATATAAGAGAAAATGTCTCATAATCAGCTAAAACGACTTTTTATGTCTTGTGATAAACAATTGATCGGAACGAAAACTACTCGATGGCTACCCCCATTTGAATTTTCATTATTCATTCGCACCAAAATTATATATGGCCTTTAAGAATTCAATATTGGTCCATTTTAATCAATATTTATCGTTATTTTACCGTGAAAATATTGGCTCCTTATATTCAATATTTAACACACAATGATCGACCTGCAATAGGAAGATTTTGCTCTTGCATAATGTATGTTTAATAATTTCTATAACACCTGAGTCATAATAAAGACCTGCAATAGGCAGATTAAGCTCTTGCATAATGTATGTTTAAGACCCATTTTGTCTATTCTAAGGTTCTAAAGAATGGAGCTAAACGCCCTTTAACCTAAAAATATTTCCATCCATTTCATTGCTATATAAGTCTGGATCTTTAAATATTTACGAAACCCCTGAATTCCGAAAATTCCCACACATGGTCAACATGGTCCTGGTATATTCATGTGGATAATCTGTTTGAAAGATGTCAAAAAAACTATAAACTATCATATTAGACCTTATGACCGCTACACAATAATCAAGATAGCCATCTGCTTTTAATAATAGTAAAGTTTATTATATTGATACCCTGATGTTTATATTAGTTATTATCATAATACACACCTCTATAGTTTCTATACGGACCCATGGTATTGTCACCTGGTGGTTTTAAATAATATAAGGTCTTCAATTCAAGTATTCTGTATGTTAGATTGAACATGGCATTTCTGATACCCCACACAGCCAAGAATATAGAAGACTTAATTTCGGAATGTGTATTAGATTTTTAAGTATGGAATGATGAATCTATATGATTTTCGAGGGGGGGCTAGAATATTGGGATCCACTGGTCTGTTATAAACGGTGCATGATTAGGTTATTAGTCCACTATCGAGTGTTGAACCAAGGTCGTCAGTGATTAGATTGGGGGGGGGGGGGGGGGGGGGTAGGGGTGTACATTGGATCTATGTGATATTCGTGTTTTTTAATTTAATTGTTGGAATCCGCTAGTCCGTCCACCAATGTCTACCACAGTTCAATGCTTTTCTCAAATTTTTTAGCAATACAATTTACATTAAGTAACACATTTTCACTATATTTTTAAACAAAGCATGTACATTCACATATTTTAAATTTCATATTCATATTAAATAACCTAGTGCAATACTGCACAATAGATCGAGTCTACCAATTTAGATTAGTAAGGTAATTTAGATATGCTGAAATGAACTGAACTTTATTACAGGCGAAGCAAAAAGTTTTCTGAAGCCAAAACATGTATACAAATATAAAAATTATATGTTAGATATGTTTTCCACTAGATTAATTTCAAAAACAAGCAAGCGAGTACATGTAAATATTTTAAAGAATTTTGTTTTGTTTAAACATGTATATACTGCCTCGGTAAATTTCACATGACTCTGATGTATTTAAAGGGACATGTTCCTGGTAGACAAAGCTGTTGTCATTAATTTTACTAAAGTACAGGCGAGTCTTGTTGGTTTCAGGGGATTTCTTACTTAGACTCTACGTTAAACCCCTCCTTCAGATGTAGAAGGATTTGGCTGAACAAAAGATTTCGAGTGTAAAAGATGATTAAGTGTTTTATTGTAAATAGAGAATGTGTCAGAGTTGTCGTTGACTTCAAGATTTTCACCTGGTACATTGTTAATGCCTATTGTTTTACGACAATAACAGGAGGCTGTTCTTGTCTATAGTTCATATTTTACAATACAAATCAAATACTGGTTTTCACGGTTAACCCCTTGAATAGAGCCCATGACAAGGCCACTTATTCATAGTAGACTACAGCAGTAGTTTTGTAGGGTTTCTGTGCAACGAGTCAATCCAGTCAACATTATCAGACTATAGGTTATGTACAAAAATTGTGCTAAAACGGTAAGATCTAAGTAAACTGACGATAATGAAAATAAATTTGAAAATCATTTAATCTGGTTTGACAGTCACACACAGTACCCTGTACTAATTAGCCGAGTTATTGTTCTGTTGTTTGAAACGTGAATTTCGATAGAATGAGATGCGCAATTCGATGATTTTAATGCTTTTTGCGGATGTATCCAATATTAATTATTTCCAAATTTTAGATAATTTCGTGTCAAACATCACATAGGCCCCGTGCATTTCATCACAACGGATTAGAAAATTATCAGAAATTATGTCCAACGCGAGTAAAGCTGAATAAAAGATTAATAAAAGGGGAGATAATCAGTAGTGTAGGGGGGGGGGGCTATGTTATGTGGAAATTGGACACTTTTAGCGCCCTGACAAGGGCAGTCATCAATTCAGTATCAAGGAAGAAAAAGCAAAAGAATGAAATATATTTAAATGTCCTAGCAAGTATAATTTTGTTGTTGGTAATGTCAGTTAGAAATATAAATTTGAAAAGAGGTTGGTGGGATGGAGGGGGGGGGTGCATTAATGGGTGTTAAAGACCGGAGCCCATGGAGTAATTTGCGCAGCTCAATACCCGCAACTGCAAAATGGGGTACTATACGAAGGTTGAACCAAGTGTAGCCTACTGTCGTCCGTCTGCTCCGCGCTGGTACACACAATCTTATTCAGTCATTTGTTGATCGAAGCCCTAGTGTAATTCATTTTATCGCTCTGGGGCCGGTTGCTCAAAGCTCCGTTATCGTTTAATGATCGTTAACTTTAAAGGGACAATCCCGAATTAAACAGGGGCTCAAAAAAAGGCTGCGAATGTATGAAAATAAAACGCCAAAAATATAGGGGAGTGGTGTATTTACCTTGTCTCAAAATTTCAACTCAAAATAATATGTCGTTTGGACGTGAACGCCAAAACTGCTTATCCGGACACGTATCCTTTTTAAGATTTCGGGTCAATTGTTTCGTTGGGTGACCTTATAACCGATTACGGTTACTTGAGAGGGTTTTGCAGTGAATAACCCATGTGCCGTACTTTAATCCAGATACCACAAAATACACCTTGGGGCACCGGTCTCAAATTCCGGATTTAAGTCGTTTGAAAACGTATCATAAATACTGAAGTAGTTGCTCGGCCCTTGACTCGAATATTTTAAGGGATTTTAACACAAAATTAAGCAGTTTTATTCCCAAAACAAATATCGGGATTAGCCCTTTAACGGAGAGAAAGATTGTTGCTTGAAATAAAGGCCACAAACATTCTGAGGTGCAAATTTTTCCTACGGATTTATGCTAATATTTCTAAAGGAAAAAATAAAGTATTCTATAGTGTTTTCTGCAGTAAATTTAACGGAAAGTTAACAAAAAACACATTACCAAGATATAGGTCCGTTTAACGAATCGTTAAAATAACTTAGGTTTAGGCAACCGACCCCTGATAAATAAATAAAATTAACATTTAAGACTACATTTTTAGTGAAAAGTTCGTTATTCGAATTGTGCAAATGGTGTTGCTCAGCAAGTATTTTATTTTTTTAAATAGCAGACACGCTTAAAAAATAATTCAAGGGAAACAACTCTAATTATCAATGTTAAATCTGGCCTTTTTGCCCACCTTCAACTTTTTCGAAAATTTTCGTTGGGCTGATTGCTTTTCGTTTTAAGCGGTGGACACACTAGCCGAATGATTCGGCCGAATCGTTCGGGCGAATCGATCGGCGCCGAATTTTATTCGGCCGAATGGATGGACACACCAGCCGAATGTTTCGGCCGATTCACCAGTCGATTGCATCACTTTTCACGTCACATGATTAAAAACGGTGGCGTCTATGTCTTCAAACAATCACGTGATTTCTCGATAGGAGTGCTGATTGGCTAATGAATTCTACATTCGGCCGAATGCTTCGGCGAAGTGGACACACCAGGCGAATATAATTCGGGCGAATATATATTCGGCCGAATATATCAAACATGTTTGATTCGGGCGAATCATTCGGCCGATTAGAAATTCGGCCGAATGACAGTTGACACACTAGGCGAATTTCGACGCCGATTGATTCGGCCGAACGATTCGGCCGAATCATTCGGCTAGTGTGTTCACCGCTTAAGCGTCATTCCGTTTCTTCATTCCATATGACTGGATGAAAATCAGCTCTGACCGATCCGTTTTAGTTAAGACCACTCCGAGAATATGAAAATAAAACTTCAGTGGTCATGATTCTTAGATAAAAGAAAGGTCAAAACATGTATATTCATATAAAAATACAAAAAACGTATTATATGGAAGACATATTCCATATTGATGTCATGTATATAAGTACAATATCACGTCACTGTCTTTTACATTGTAATCTTTTATAGTTTTATCCTATATAACTGAAACACCATCCTACAAATACTTTCTCGTCGGGTCGATAAATATAGGTTATGAAAATATCTGGTTCCCCGGGTCCTTTCTTTAATCGCTTCTCTAATTCACCTATCTTTAAATTACGTCTTATATTCATATATTTACCATGTTTTCCTGTCTTGGAGTTCCTGAAATCAAGATTTAGGTGAGCGGTAAGGATACACGGTTAGAAATTTCTGGTTTTAAATCCCAACGTCGGCTGTGAAGAACTTTGGTGTACTTTAAGTCCGATTGCAGATTCTCAGTGATAGCGCCTGTGCGGGACTTACAAAGAAAGTACGATTGACATGTCACGTGATGATTATGGTCTTATTGGACGGGCATAAGTCAAAAGAACAATATATGGAATAAGGAAAAAAATTAAATCAGTATTGTGAAACCCCTGGTAATCCGTAGCCCTTAGCTAATTGGATCGTATTATGGTAAACACTTATCCCTATATTTTAAAAAGCATTACCGAATTAAAGTGACGAAATAACCTACCATGTAGATAAATGAGTAACTTGAACTGTGACAAATTGCTTTTTTGGATGTTCCTTCGGTTGACATATATCTAAAGAAGCCTCATTCAAGTCCTTTTTTGTTCCTTTGGTATGTTCCTTGTGTAATTTACCCCATTATAGTGTACGTATTTGGCTCTGGATTCCGTTTTCTCTTTTAAAGGAGCTAAATCGCTAACATTTGTGATCCAGAAATTGACAAAAGTGGGTCGAAACTCATATAATACTGAAACATGAATGTATATAAACTGATCTACATTAAATGCTTTCCGTTTTACTCCAATTTCAAATCAGTTATGTTCGGCGAAACAAGCCATTCAGTCTCAACCCAGTGCATTTTTTTTAGCGCCTGGTTATTCCAGTCCACATATGCAGTGTGATACAGTGCAATGTGTCTAGCCTCGTCCCTCGAGTCTCTCAGTAAAACTAGGACCGGAGCGCAATATGGTACACGATTCGTGTACCAATGTTAGAAAAATTATTTTATCTTAAATATCGGATATCAGAAGCTCATCTTTTCCTGGTAAGTTTACATCATCAATGTTGTTTTAAATTGACCAATAATTCGTGTTTTCGAAGTCGAAGATTTTGGAGGATTTTGAGTTACGGACTTAGGTCCTTTAAGCCTATCTTTTTCTTGCACTTCCAATGTGTGAAGTCTGTCTTCTAATCGGTCAATTTGTTTTTCTTGCTGCTGCAATTTTATCGTGCCATTGACCGTGTTTTCATCCAAACACCAACTCTCTCTTGCGTGGCATGTAAATTATCGTTTAAGTCCGCAATTTGGCCATTTTGTTCCTTAGTTATTCGCTTCAACCTTTTGAGTTCTTTGTTCAATTTTTCTCGTTTTGTCGATTTATTTTTTTGTTTGTTCAAGCTATTGTGGTCGCCGGATTGAAAGTTATCAACATCGCCTTTGATAGTGATATAATTGTGGTTTGTAACCTTTCTGTCCTTAAAAAAAGATCAATCTGATTAAAATCATATGTTAATTACGTTTCGGTTTGATTGTATGTAGTGCTGCAATAATATTTTAATGACGTATTCGTATGTTCAGTGCCGGATTAACTTTGCGGGGACCCGGGACATACCAACTGTGCAGGGGACTCCACCCCCTTAATAGGCCTGCGTGTTTTCCTCCAGGAATATTTTTTTAGAAATTAGGATTATTTAAGGTGCATCTGGGACAATTTAGGCAGCGATTTCATTGACGTTAAGAATTCGTTGACAATTTGAGTATTTCAAAAAGACTCTTTCTTTTATGACGTTTACATTTACTTTTTTATAGTGAAATTATTTTAGGTGACATAAAACATCAGTAAAGAGTTTACTCCGGGATAAAATATTACTATTAGTATGACCCATAATTGTTGGGGCCCCTAAATGTTGGGGGCCCGGGACATTTTGCCCCCCCCCCCCCTAGTACCGGCATTGCGTATGGTTTTAGCAAGTAGCCAAGGGGGAAATGCGAATGTATTCTACTATGTGCATAGTTGCATCTGTAGATATGAATAACAAATTGATAGAAATGTTTCATCCACGGTCCCACATCCTGTTACTTATCACTTACGTCATGATACTGTTTTACATTCAGGAAAGCAGATTTGTAATTATTACTAGAATCCTCCCTTATAAAAACTGATTCAGTAGAAAGAGAACGTACAACCTGATATATTATCAAATTATATGGTAAACAAAAAGAATGGAGATAATCATCGATAGCACTCTGTGCATCTTTATAATGGAAACGGTCACATAGTTTGTGAGTGACAGACAGATTGTGAGATAGTTATTACGTGATAATCATAATAATATTTCTTTTTTTCATTTCATTGACTCTAATGTTCTTCCGTACTATGCTAATCACTTTGAACGTACCTGCTAATCAAGTCTACCACCGACTTACATTTAGGGTTTCCCTAATGTCTATCTTTGGCTACACGTTCAACATCACGTGAAACAAAAATAACTCGGTTTTTATGACGCATAATAATATATTTTGTTTCATATGCATATAACATTGATTCAGTTCAACAAAAACGACATGTAGCCAGGAGATTTATGGCGAGGTTTAGCCAATCATCCTGTAGAATGAACTTCATAGTGGATATGACATGATGTAATCTCAAATAGGCTACTTAGATTTTTAGAACAAAATGTATTTTTTTCGGAATATAAACTTATTAAAGTTACATTATTCAAGATATAGATACGAACTAGCCATTCTTGCTATACTAGTTCGAAAGTAGATGATGTAAAATGAATAATTTGAAAATTTCATTCAAATTACTCTATTGCAAGCGAAGATATAGGCATTTAAAGATTTGACCGACCTGTGCAATAATTTCAACCACGGTCCTGGTTGATCAAAGCTACGACTCGAAGCGTTAAGGCGCGCCATATTTGATTTATCGCTGAAACGTTTAAATCTGTTTAATATCGGAGCAATCTGATGCCATCCAAAGTTGATTAAGGCCTGGATCAGTTAATTAATGTCTAATTAATACTTTAGAAAACATTTCATGCCCAAATAAAGACCTGCACTAGGCAGATTTAGCTCTTGAATAATGCATGTTTAAGCAACAACAACCTACCTCTTTATACTATACATGCCTTGCTTATAGAGTTAAAAAAGTAAGAATGTCTATAGCTATATCAGTCAAGGTGCATAGGCATCGACCTATCTTAGAGACTCACTCTGATTATCTAATTTGTAAACAATAAACCCAGCTAGCTAAATTACGTATATTATTGTGAACTATAAATACAGACCAATCAAATGTTAGTTTGAATCCTGTACGTCAAGTATTTCTGTATTGGTATGGTAATGTATAACGTTAAAATGTATTTAAAAATCCCCAGACTGGTTACGAGTTTACAAAGCATTCTCAGTTAAGAATTTACTAAAATTGTTCACGTTATTTTAACTAAGATATAGCTCTTTATAAAGATTTTGTTGTTGTCGTTTTATTTCCCCCGAGTTCTTCGGTTTCTTCCTGCAGTAATGATCGAAATCATTCGCACGATCTGTGCCAAGGGCCAAATTGGAAAAAGGCCTCAGGCCTAATTTGCTACCCTTGTAAAATGACGCGATTATTATTATTATTATTATTATTATTATAATGTATCCAATACACCAATATAAAACTATGCGCAAAGTTTTGTGTTTCCTGATTGAAGATATTTCTCATAAAAAGTGATGGATTCTTAAACATACATTATACAAGAGGTAAATCTGCCAATTGCACATCTTTCTTCAATTGACTTATTCAGACCAAAATCAACTATCGATGCCGTCGCTAGCCTGCGATATATTCTGGATTGGAATCCTATCTACTGCAAACGCTTATCGATAATTAAATCAAACAATTGATAATCGAGACTTTGTTTTTTATTTTACCGACTTCAGTAATGATGATCGAGGCTCGTCCTATATTTCAATCGCCAAAATATCTTTTCTGAGGGGGTTAATTTGACTGAAATTTTCAGCCGATTTCCTTTACGTTATCTAGTTTTGACTATTAAAGTGAGAACTGTCAGCTCGTTATCTAATCTCCCATAATGTATCTTTAAATTAAGTCTTAAAATTTTTTGTGAGCTCGGGATCTATTGTGTGTGCATGTCCGAGACTGAGCCACAATAACATTAACCGAATAAACTATACTATGACTTGATCGAGTGAACCCCTTTAGACTAAGCAAAAGTTTGATATACAAACTTTATGTCGTTACATCCAATCATACTGAATTGGCTTCTTATATTGAATGGGGCAACAATAGTCCTGTATTCGCCGAGAACATTGCATTGGTAAAGACTGACAACCTCTAGGCTTACGTATTTATGGCTGTACCAAACAAAACAAGCCTCTCGCGTTAATTTTTTTTTATCTTCCTGGAAACTTCAAAATAGCTTAAATGGGAATTTGGCGCAATATATTCCGTTTGGAGCCGACGTGCCTTCGGAAGTTGTAGAAAAAGTATGCAGACTTCCTTTCGTATACAGCACTCGAAACTTATAACACATTAGACAAAAGAATCTCACATTCTAATGACCATCGCCTCTTTAATTACTTGAAATTGATGTAAATATAGGTACTAATATGATAAAGATTGACTGGAAAATTAATAGCTAAAAGCTAACAGCAATATTAATTGCAGAACATTGGAACCCTTCTATCAAGTAATCACTAATGTTCACCCCATAACGATTATTATTTTAACCAAAAATTTAATTTGAAAACATGAAGGTGGTAACTCAATGCTTTATTAATACGTTAATTTAATAGTTTAATATTCCTCTCCCCCTTCTTCTTCTCCTTCGCCTTCAACAGAATCAACACCAACTTCTTCATAATCCTTCTCCAGGGCAGCTAAGTCTTCTCTGGCTTCAGAGAATTCACCCTCTTCCATACCTTCACCAACGTACCAGTGGACGAAAGCTCTCTTGGCGTACATAAGATCAAATTTATGGTCAAGACGTGCCCAGGCTTCAGCAATAGCAGTAGTGTTACTCAACATACAGACAGCTCTCTGTACCTTGGCTAAATCTCCCCCTGGTACAACAGTTGGCGGTTGGTAGTTGATACCGACTTTAAAACCAGTTGGACACCAGTCAACGAATTGGATTGTTCTCTTGGTTTTGATGGTAGCGATAGCAGCATTGACATCCTTTGGAACAACATCACCTCTGTACAACATACAACAAGACATGTACTTTCCGTGTCGAGGATCACATTTTACCATCTGGTTGGCGGGTTCAAAACATGCATTAGTGATTTCAGCAACAGTTAGTTGTTCATGGTAGGCTTTTTCAGCAGAGATGACTGGAGCATAGGTAGCTAGAGGGAAATGGATACGTGGGTAGGGTACTAAGTTGGTCTGGAACTCGGTCAAGTCGACGTTGAGGGCACCATCGAATCTTAGAGAAGCTGTAATTGAGCTGACAATTTGACCAATTAATCTGTTTAAGTTGGTATAGGTTGGTCTTTCAATATCCAGATTACGACGACAGATATCATAAATAGCTTCATTATCCACCATAAAGGCACAATCAGAATGTTCTAAAGTGGTATGGGTAGTCAAGATGGAGTTGTAAGGTTCAACTACAGCAGTGGAGATTTGGGGAGCTGGGTAAATGGCGAATTCAAGCTTGGATTTCTTGCCATAATCGACACTCAATCGTTCCATCAGAAGAGAAGAGAAACCAGAGCCGGTTCCTCCACCAAAACTGTGGAAGATGAGAAATCCTTGCAGACCGGTGCATTGATCAGCCAACTTCCTGATTCTGTCGAGAACCAAATCAATGATTTCTTTACCAACTGTGTAATGTCCTCTAGCGTAGTTATTAGCGGCATCTTCTTTACCAGTGATGAGTTGTTCAGGATGGAAGAGTTGTCGGTATGTACCAGTTCTTACTTCATCTACAACTGTTGGTTCCAAGTCAACAAACACAGCTCTTGGTACATGTTTACCAGCACCGGTCTCGCTGAAGAAAGTGTTGAAGGAATCATCCCCACCTCCAATAGTTTTATCTGATGGCATCTGACCATCAGGCTGGATACCATGTTCCAAACAATACAACTCCCAACAGGCATTTCCCATCTGGACACCAGCTTGGCCAATATGGACGGAGATACATTCACGCTGAAAGAAGTGAAATAAATTATTAAGTACAGATATGGCGTGTGTTAAAAGATGTCAACTATATTATTAGTATATTATAATCATTAAGTCTTTATAATATTAAATGAAATTTGTAAAACATTATCTTAAAGGGACAATAACACCCTTGTTGTAACTGAATAATATGCCTCAATCTTTATTCTGGTCAACAAATTGTACTTTTTTACAATATTCCAATTAATTAATAATATAATCCTTGGGTGGCATTAAGCTATTGAGCCCGTTAAAACACAACACATTTTCTATAAAAATTGTGTTGTGTTTTAATTGGTGATACAAATTTCATCTTAACACACCTAATTCAAAAATATTGGAAAAAGTCAACTTAATGGTTTGAAAAACCTTACGTAAACATTTTCAAAAGTAACTTGAATTTAAAACTATTCTCGAACCCTCTTGACAAGTAAAATGGGATGTTATGGATAATTTACGCAACAGGTAGGACACTTAAACAGCTAGTACTTAGAACAAGGCTATTGTTTCTTTTCTGGAGCTATCAAGCCAGCAAGAGTGTTATTGTCCCTTTAAAGCAGTAAAATAAGAAAGTATATTTGTATATATATTTTATCGTAATGCACAAACTATATGAATTTGTTGCTAAAAGCCCTCAATTTAAGTATCAGAAAGGTATTATTTACTTACCATTTTGAAGTGTAGTAGTAGGTATCTAGTATATAAACTGAAGTTAGATCTGGTTGAACTGAATGTAGGTGTTCTTACAATGAGAACAGTCAGTAAATGATGATTAGAATAGTTGACATGATGATTTATAAAGGTATATATTTGTTGTTAACTACCGTGTTACTTGGTTACAAATATTAAATATAGTTAATTAAGTTATACATGTAACCATTGATCTGTTATTCTGATTATGAGCTTACGAGATCGTATGATAGGATTACATAAGGTCATCTACCCAACAGAGACATTAGGCGCTCGGATATAAATTGAATAAAAGACATTTGTTTATGTCCAATGAAGCATGGAAATTGATTGTACATTAAATTACATGTATATTGTCTGTGAAACAAATAATCGAACACCTTGAAGATTAAACTCACATGTGTGACGCCAAATCTTGACTATTTATCGCCTTAATGTTTTGATAGTTTAAGCTGGGGGAAATTACCCATAAAGATTTAACAATTAAGTCACTGACTGTTATTTGCATTTTCTTACCATAGCTAATATTTTATGAATTAATCCAAACTAAAATTAACCCAAATAGATAATAACAACTGTACAATATCTCGCGGTTTGGATATATATTATATTACAAAACGCCCATTAAAAGATCTATCGAAGATTATAGGTGACGCTAATTTGATTTGACCATTTCCCGTTATCGTCGACAGAAGATGCCGAATGTTGACAGATATTTTAATACTGAACGATACAACAACCACAATCCCTCAACTGACGATCAGGGCCCTGTTTCACGAAAACTAACTAAAGATAAAACCAAAATTTGAGTAGATACTTTAATTTTGATTGGCTAAGCACTAAAATCAATCTAATATTACCCAATCAAATTACTAAAATTGGAATTTTATCTTAGTTTAAGTTTCGTGAAACAGTGCCCCGAGACTTAACAAACCACCTAGACGTGTTGAATCAAGGGCAGCATTCCAGCTACAAGCATTGTCGGATGCAAAGAACGATATCCCTCATTTTAGTATCGTATTTTACGTTGCACTTTGGTAAAATAGCTAAGAATAGTTGTTAGCCACGTTATACAATTTTAATAGTTCACGATCTCTATTCCTACGAAGCCGATTACATACAGGTACTCGTAAAATCAAATAAACGATTAGTCAGACATTTTTATTTCACTTATCCATATATCGATGATGTTCTATTACTGTACATGTATAATCCTAAATTAAGTGATTACCGTATTTCCTCGAATACAACCCCGGCCTCGATTACAACCCGGGCCTCGAATAGAACCCGGGGGTAAGCGGGTGTTGAGATAAATACAACCCGGGTCTCGAATAGAACCCGGGTCTCTAGTATAACCCGGTTCTAATGTAAAAAATGAATACTGCCTGTCAAAATATAAATTAATTGATGTACCTGCACAGGAAGTAGAATTGTCTCATGCCAAGCACAGAGAGTTTAGCCTTCGTTTTTGCAAAACCGACCCTGTCTGCTTGTTTACTTGTCCAAAATGTTACACCTATAGAAGATTTTTGAAGCATTAATTCGGTTCTGAAAAAATACAACCCGGCCTCGATTATTACCCGGGCCTCGAATAGAACCCGGGGGTCGGGGGGTGCTGAACGAAATAGAACCCCGGGGTTGTATTCGAGGAAATACGGTATGTATACTCATATATCCTGATGAGCTCGGAATCAAAAACACTACTGACGATGCCATTACGCTTTCTACTTGCTATTAACCTAGTACTAAATTGTACGATAAATGTGATGACTCATTCCATTTATTAGTAGTAATATTCCATTAGCTAAATCGTTACGCGAGAGATTGTTCATTTTATTCTGATTTTTCAAATAGTTCGAGGCATTTGTCATCTGACCTTCAACTACAGGGATACTTATTTAAAATTAAACCTTTATAAAGTTTAAGGGCCGCCATATTTACTTGACTGGTAAATATAACAAGTCGCTGTCGAATATTATTCTAGACATATTTAATCCCCGATACTGCCTGTCTACTACTACATCGTGAACACTGTTCATCAAGAGCATTTTGCATACCGATAGTCCATTGGCCAATCACGCTATTTTACCGAGATTTCGACTAAAAGTTTTGATGCAGCTATGGCAGATGTGGCGCGCCAGGCAGGGTAAGCTTACTCTTACTCCAGACACCTGTTACCACTGTTTGTCGTGTATTTTGTACACGGTGAACAGTCCATATGCTGATTACAATATACCGTTTTTGTTAGGACTTAGAATTTTGTCTAATGGTTTGGTTTGTTCTTAGGCCTACTTGGTTCTTTTTTATTTACATCACTAGTTAATAAAATTTTGATGAAGATAAAATGACATTGAATACTCTCAAACGTTCGTATTAAATTAAAACTGCGTAAGTTCTTTTATATCAAAATGTTGTTTAAAGCAAGCTAACCCCACATATTTACACATCTTTTGATCAATAAACTAACCGAGATATGCACCAGCAATCAAGTATACCACTACTAGTAGTAGGGGAGCTAGGTTCAGGTTAATTCGAAAATCGCGTACAAAATTTCTACTATGCCAAATGTGTGGGCAGCGGTATCGGATACTTTGAACCTCGATTCTTAAGTTGCGGGTCCCCTTCCCGTGGTGCTGAGGGGCCGTAGAAAACGTCGAAATTTTGCGTTTTATTCGACTTTTGCGTACAACGATCAACTTTCGTACATAAGTCGACCAACCCCAGATGTCACCAAAAACATTACTTAAGAAGACCCCTGACCCTTCCTTCGTCCCTTAAGAACGCCCACTTTAACCCCCTCAGGGAAGAGTTAATTCGACTACCGCGTACAACATTAATTTTTTCGTTAAAAGTTTCACTATTGATCCACTAGAACGTAAAACTAACTTAAGAACGCGAAATCCCCTTCTATCTCGCATAAGAACGACAAAAAGGGGGACCCAGGGGTGAAATGACGATTTAATTCGACTTTTGCGTACAACGATCAACTTTCGTACATAAGTCGAACAATCCCAGATGTCACCAAAAACATTACTTAAGAAGACCCCCAAACCTTCCTTCGTCCCTTAAGAACGCCCCCTTCGCCCCACTCATGGATGAGTTAATTCGACTTCCGCGTACAACATTATTCTTTTCGTTAAAAGTTTCACTATTGGTCCACTAGAACATTACACTAACTTAAGAACGCGAAATCCCCTTCTATCTCAGATAAGAACGACAAAAAGGGGGACCCAGGGCTGAAATGACGATTTAATTTGACTTTTGCGTACAACGATCAACTTTCGTACATAAGTCGACCGACCCCAGATGTCACAAAAAACATTACTTAAAAAGACCCCGACCCTTCCTTTGTCCCTTAAGATCGCCCACTTTACCCCCCTCAGGAAGGAGTTAATTCGACTTCCGCGTACAACATTAATTTTTTCGTTAAAGGTTTCACTATTGGTCCACGAAACTTAAGAACGCGAAATTCCCTTCTATCTCAGATAAGAAGGGGGGACAAGGGTGTCATAAAGCTGCTCTCGGATCTTGGAGATGATTTAGCTGATGGCCCTGAAAGCTCCCGATGTCCATTCTTATTCAGACGGATCTATATGTTTAGTCTTATTTGTTCCTTTAGTTCCCACAGTTTGTATTTTCTTTCTATATAATTATATTATATTATTATAATTCCCCACATGTCTGTCCGTCCAACTCTTCATACCGCAAAAACGGCTGCTCCGATTTCCACGAAATTCGGTGTGGGTGATTACCCAACATTTCAGGATTCAACATTGTCATGTGTTAAAGAAATATGCGTGTAACGGTCATATTCCATTAACATCTATCGGTGGCCTAAACTCTGCCCCGTGTCACGCCGAAACATTTTTACCTGCATGCATGTTTGAGAGATGGATTATGACAGTTGGAGGACTCGATACTGCCACCGGGTACTTGGGTGAGTAAATTTATTATGTTGTGAAATTATTATGTTATTAACTTTGGTGTCTTGAGTTCCTTTGTGCGGGATTCGTTTATTTAACTTATCGTTGTATTTAGGTGCCTACTAATAGATGATGTGTTGAATCACTGCTGGTATCGTCGATGAATATTTGTCGATAGATGGAATCGTTGATGCATGGTCTTGCCGATGGGTGGACAGTTTTTGTTATGAATGGTATAGTCTAATGGTGGTCGCCGATAAATGGTATCGTCGATGAATAGTCTGCGATAAATGGTATCGTCGATGAATAGTCTCCGATAAATGGTATCGTCGATGAATAGTCTCCGATAAATGGTATCGTCGATGTTTGGTCTTGCCGATGGGTGGTCAGTTTATTTTGTCAATGGTATCGTCGGTGAATGGTTGCTCATAAAATTAAATGGTATTGTCGATAAATAGTCAAAAGAAAAACCGTTTTATGACTAAAAACGCAATATCCAAATATTATTCGAAGGTCTCAAAATTACCATACGTAGGTACTTATCATAAAATTCCATAAGAGATACGTATAATGCATTATCATCTGTATTTTTCAGGTAGATAAAGCCCCCGGACTAAACTAAAAATGGCATCATCCTCAGAACAAGCGGCCCCGGAACCAGAACTTTCTGTGTCCGAGAATGAACTGACATGTATAGTTCATATGGATGATACGGATCAGAATGTAAACGAAGAAAGAGAATCAAAGTCATGTGCCTTAACTCCGAAAAAGATCCCAACGGTGGGTGTTTTGCGCGCAATGGATACGTCAAAATAGGATTCATCAAAATATGCTGCCGTTGTTAATAATTTGCCCCAGAACGATGAAGCCCATCATGGATATCACGTCAAGAGCTACAAGAACTTTACCGCTATACAGGCCACTGAAAAAACTCTAAATGTTCAAAGCTTAAAATTGAGATCAGATATACAATCTAAGCCTGGTAGGAGCAGAGCACAGTCACACATTGAAGGACCAAACGGCATCATCTATTCATCTGTAATAGGTTTAAATTGTGGGTAAAAGGAACAACTGAGAGACCTCGCACACAACTGATCCTAAAGAAATGAAATTACGAAGTGCGGTAGTGGAGTTGGTGTCGCATGACAATAAAATGGAAAAACACAATCATCAAATATTTTACGAAAAAACGGTGCCCTCCCACCCAAGCGATTTTTCGTCCGCCCTCCCACCCAAGCGATTTGTCATCCTTATCCGAGATAGAGGGGGATTTCGCATTCTTAAGTTAGTGGTTTGTTTTCGTTGACCAATAGTGAAACCTTTAACGAAAAGAGTAATGTTGTACGCGGAAGTCGAATTAACTCATCCATGAGTGGGGTAAAGTGGGCGTTCTTAAGGGACGAAGGAAGGGTCGGGGGTCTTCTTAAGTAATGTTTTTGATGACATCTGGGGCTGGTCTACTTGTGCACCTAAGTTGATCGTTGTACGCAAAAGTCGAATTAAATCATCATTTCACCCCTGGGTCTTCTTTTTGTCGTTGTACGCGGAAGTCGAATTAACTCATCCATGAGTGGGGCAAAGGGGCAGTTCTTAAGGGACGAAGGAAGGGTCGGGGGTCTTCTTAAGTAATGTTTTTGGTGACATCTGGGATTGTTTGACTTATGTACGAAAGTTGATCGTTGTACGCAAAAGTCGAATTAAATCGTCATTTCACCCCTGGGTCCCCCTTTTTGTCGTTCTTATCCGAGATAGAAGGGGATTTCGCGTTCTTAAGTTAGTTTTACGTTCTAGTGGACCAATAGTGAAACTTTTAACGAAAAAATTAATGTTGTACGCGGAAGTCGAATTAACTCCTCCCTGAGGGGGTAAAGTGGGCGTTCTTAAGGGACGAAGGAAGGGTCAGGGGTCTTCTTAAGTAATGTTTTCTGGTGACTTCTGATACTGGTCGATTTATGTACGAAAGTTGATCGTTGTACGCAAAATTCGAATTAAATCGTCATTTCACCCCTGGGTCCCCCTTTTTGTCGTTCTTATCTGAGATAGAAGGGGATTTCGCGTTCTTAAGTTAGTTTTAGGTTCTAGTGGACCAATAGTGAAACTTTTAACGAAAAAATTAATGTTGTACGCGGAAGTCGAATTAACTCCTCCCTGAGGGGGTAAAGTGGGCGTTCTTAAGGGACGAAGGAAGGGTCAGGGGTCTTCTTAAGTAATGTTTTTGGTGACTTCTGAGACTGGTCGACTTATGTAAGAAAGTTGATCGTTGTACGCAAAATTCGAATTAAATCGTCATTTCACCCCTGGGTCCCCCTTTTTGTCGTTCTTATCTGAGATAGAAGGGGATTTCGCGTTCTTAAGTTAGTTTTAGGTTCTAGTGGACCAATAGTGAAACTTTTAACGAAAAAATTAATGTTGTACGCGGAAGTCGAATTAACTCCTCCCTGAGGGGGTAAAGTGGGCGTTCTTAAGGGACGAAGGAAGGGTCAGGGGTCTTCTTAAGTAATGTTTTTGGTGACTTCTGAGACTGGTCGACTTATGTACGAAAGTTGATCGTTGTACGCAAAATTCGAATTAAATCGTCATTTCACCCCTGGGTCCCCCTTTTTGTCGTTCTTATCTGAGATAGAAGGGGATTTCGCGTTCTTAAGTTAGTTTTAGGTTCTAGTGGACCAATAGTGAAACTTTTAACGAAAAAATTAATGTTGTACGCGGAAGTCGAATTAACTCCTCCCTGAGGGGGTAAAGTGGGCGTTCTTAAGGGACGAAGGAAGGGTCAGGGGTCTTCTTAAGTAATGTTTTTGGTGACTTCTGAGACTGGTCGACTTATGTACGAAAGTTGATCGTTGTACGCAAAATTCGAATTAAATCGTCATTTCACCCCTGGGTCCCCCTTTTTGTCGTTCTTATCTGAGATAGAAGGGGATTTCGCGTTCTTAAGTTAGTTTTAGGTTCTAGTGGACCAATAGTGAAACTTTTAACGAAAAAATTAATGTTGTACGCGGAAGTCGAATTAACTCCTCCCTGAGGGGGGTAAAGTTGGCGTTCTTAAGGGACGATGGAAGGGCCAGGGGTCTTCTTAAGTAATGTTTTGGTGACATCTACGGTTAGTCGACTTATACACGAAAGTTGGTCGTTGTACGCAAAAGTCGAATAAAACGCAAAATTTCGACGTTTTGTAGGGCCCCTCACCCCCACGGGAAGGGAACCCGCAATTTAAGAATCGAGGTTCAAAGTATCCGACACCGCTGCCCACACATCTGGCATAGTAGAAATTTTGTACGCGATTTTCGAATTAACCTGAACCTAGCTCCCCTACTATAGAGGACAAACCTTGTATTTATGCATGTCATAATATTCTCATATTCCTAAGGACACAAGCGGCGGTCAAATTTATTAATTAAATAAAATATGTCATATATTAGTCCTAGTCGATCTCTCAACCTAAAATTGGGAATTTTAAATTTAATGGTTGAGATCCTTTGAATGTATAATGTGAATTTTTTAAGAAACATCACTTAGTAGGCTATATCGGAGAATGGAGAGAGGGGAAACTTGGGTTTAACGTCAACTCAACACAAACTAGGTCATTTCGGAAATAACATAAATTTATTTCAATAATTCTCTTGTACGTAGGGGTTTTTAGCAGTAGTAGGAGACAACCTAATAAAGCCCGCGAGGTTGGACAGACGACCCGACTCCCTAGCACGTACAACCGGGGTCGAACCCACGCCAGTTGACCCAAGGATAGACCTTATGATACAACGCGCACGCACTAACCATTCGAAAATCTGCTTATATTTTATTTGATGAGATTTATACATTATCTATTATAATACCTACAATAATCAGAGCTTTCGTCACAAATCAATGTATATGGGAGGGGGGTCGAATGGTTTAACGCTTGCGCATTACACCATAATAAGGTCTGTCCTTAACTCAAGTGGCGTGGTTTCGATTTCCACTTGTATGTGACAATCTGTAGTGTCGCCCGTCCAACCTCATTTGTTTTAACCGAGTCTCTTGGTAGTCTCCCACTGCCAAATATTGAAATAAATTTGGACCATATTTTATCCCGAAATGAACTGATTTGTGTCGAGTAGACGTAAACCCCACTCTCTCTCTCTTTCCCTCTCTCTCTGTCGCTCTCTCTCTCCTTACTTCTGTTTCATATATCTATATATTTACGACAGAGCTGTCAACACACCCAGCAAACGCATCGGGCGTGTGGCAAAAGGCATTTACAAAAGATTAGGTGTATTGGAGCGAGGGGTAGGGTAAATCAGTTATGCCATCGGATGTGATTTTGTGGAGAAGAGATGTGATTTTGCGGGGACCATTTGTGATGTTTCCGAGAAGGGATGTTTTGAGCAAAATTGTATTTATTTCATTAATATTACACCATTATTATAGCAGACAGATAAACCCCAGTATAGTGGTTTTAAATTAAACACGTTTTCGACATCCACATAAAGCTAACCAATTTTACATCTCAGCCATTATGAATAAAGAACATCGATGGTAATTAAAGAGATAGAGAGAAAGAAAATGGGGTTTAACGTCCACTCGACACAAACTAGTGCATTTCTGGACTAACATATGGTTTAAATTTATTATAAAAACTCGCTTGCGCGTAGGGGTATTTAGCAGTGGGGGAAACTGGAGGACCCGGGGGAAAACCCACGAGGTTGGACAGGCGACCCTACTTTTTGCCACGTACAACCGGGATTTGAAACCACGCCAGTTAACTCAATGACAAGCTTTATGATACAGCACGCACGTGCTAAGCATTCGGCCATCCACCCCCCCCCCCCCGGGTAATTAAAGAATACAATTGTACACTCATTGGGCATAGTTATATCCATTTTACAGCGATATAAGTCAAGATGTATTTTGAGGGAATGAAGCCGCCAATGATGTTGGTTGTGAAGCTATTGTATTACTCAATTTAAGGGTGGCTAAGAATAATCATAACCCACCATAAATTAATGAAACTTCGATCAAACAATAAATAAAGTAATGGTTTATTTTATTCAGACAAATAAATAAATAAATATATTGTTTGTCGGCGCTTAATATTCCTCTCCTCCTTCTTCTTCTCCTTCGCCTTCAACAGAATCAACACCAACTTCTTCATAATCCTTCTCCAAAGCAGCTAGATCCTCTCTGGCTTCAGAGAATTCACCCTCTTCCATACCTTCACCAACATACCAGTGGACGAAAGCTCTCTTTGCGTACATAAGATCAAATTTATGATCAAGACGAGCCCAGGCTTCCGCAATAGCGGTAGTGTTACTCAACATACAGACAGCTCGCTGGACCTTGGCTAAATCACCCCCAGGTACAACAGTTGGGGGTTGGTAGTTGATACCGACTTTGAAACCAGTTGGACACCAGTCAACGAATTGGATGGTTCTCTTGGTCTTAATAGTAGCGATAGCAGCATTGACATCCTTGGGAACAACATCGCCTCTGTACAACATACAGCATGACATATACTTGCCGTGTCGAGGGTCACATTTTACCATCTGGTTGGCGGGTTCAAAACATGCATTGGTTATTTCAGCAACAGTCAGTTGTTCATGGTAGGCCTTTTCAGCAGAAATGACTGGAGCATAGGTAGCCAGAGGGAAGTGGATACGTGGGTATGGGACCAAATTGGTCTGGAACTCGGTCAAGTCGACATTGAGGGCACCATCAAATCTAAGAGAAGCTGTAATTGAACTGACAATTTGACCAATTAATCTGTTTAAGTTGGTGTAGGTTGGTCTTTCAATATCCAGGTTACGACGACAGATATCATAAATAGCTTCATTATCCACCATGAAGGCACAGTCAGAATGTTCCAATGTGGTATGAGTAGTTAGGATAGAGTTGTAAGGTTCAACAACAGCAGTGGAGATCTGGGGAGCTGGGTAAATGGCGAATTCAAGCTTAGATTTCTTGCCATAATCGACACTCAATCTTTCCATCAGAAGGGAAGAGAAACCAGAGCCGGTTCCTCCACCAAAACTGTGGAAGATGAGAAATCCTTGTAGACCGGTACACTGGTCAGCCAACTTCCTGATTCTGTCGAGAACCAAATCAATGATTTCTTTACCCACTGTGTAATGTCCTCTAGCGTAGTTATTAGCGGCATCTTCTTTACCAGTGATGAGTTGTTCAGGGTGGAAGAGTTGTCGGTATGTACCAGTTCTGACTTCATCTACAACTGTTGGTTCCAAGTCAACAAACACAGCTCTTGGTACATGTTTACCAGCACCGGTCTCACTGAAAAAAGTGTTGAAGGAATCGTCTCCACCACCAATAGTTTTATCTGATGGCATCTGACCATCAGGCTGGATACCATGTTCCAAACAGTACAACTCCCAACAGGCATTTCCCATCTGGACACCAGCCTGGCCAATATGGACGGAGATACATTCACGCTGAAAGATAATACAATAAATAAATAAGTACATTATTAGACCAATCATTCTTTTAATTAATTTTTTACCGAACGGATATATCTGCAAGTTAACACATTTTAATGTAGTTTGGGTTACAAAACATAATATTAACACCTTCTAGGTCATTTCGATACTAAGGTACAATTGTATTACAGCAAGTCGTCTCCGCGTAGGGTTCTTTGGCAGTAAGAAGAAACCATGGGCCTGAAGAAATGCCACGATGTAAGTCAGTTGACCCATCGCCTTTTCGCGTACAGAAATAGAACCGAAACCACACCGCTTGACACAATGACAGACCTAATGACCATAAGCACAATCACGAAACCATTCAGCCACTTTCGAAGGGTGGTATATCCTAGTATACGAAATGAAATAAAATGAACTGGGGTTTGGCGTTCTACTTTTTTTTACACCGACTGGGCTTATGAAGTCGGGCATTCGCCATACAATGTGCTACGGCCTACTCTTATATCGAATTCCAACTGTCAAGGATTCGTTTACGTGCACGCCAACGTGTACACATGACTTTGGTTTTTCATACAATCCGAAAGATTAGACACTGTCCTGGCCTGTTCCCCCATCCCGTACCACTGGCTAGTGATACCACACTGGAAAATCCTGGATAATATTCTCAACTAACAACGGAATGGAACCCAGGACCAACTACTTAGCGAGCCACCACAATATGACAATGTTATCCTACTTGAGAACTCTATAAACAAAGTTTCACATTTGCAAAATATTGAAGGGAATTGTACACCATGAAATAAAAGGGCCTTGCATTCGGCTAAAATACAATTTAACGTGCCAAAACGTGATATCGGCTCTACATTTTGTGAGTTGTGATTTATTTTATATAAAGAGGTTCAGTCATCTACTATAAGATATTAAGCAAATGATCAATTACTGAAATAACGTTGACAAAACTTACCATTTTGACGAGTTAATGTTTTTTTTTTCAGAATATGAAGAAAGGGTAAACTACTTTAAAAGTTGATCGAAGATATTCTTTTAATGAAGAACACTGCCAACCAGTTAATGACTTTATTTAGTTCCGTGGAGTTATATATCATCCCTGTTTGTTGTGGATACCGTTATAATTAACTTTACTATGGATTATCTCATCGGCGTTAATCACAGCTATACCGATAGTCCATTGTTAGTTAGTTACCTGGAATTGTTTATACCTGGTTGTTACGCTACGAATAAGGGTATATAACCACTGATTTTTAAAAAGGTAATATCATTATATCGTAGGTGTTCATCGTAAACACATTCTATATTTGAAGTATCTGTTTGTACATTTTAAAGTATTCAAAATGGTAAGTAATGTTATTTGTGATTAATTATTAAGTAATTATCTGACCATTAATAATTAGCACAGTTCCAAACATTTTATTTTACATCGTTATTATATCAGTATTAGACAAAATTCACAATAGTTTGCTTAAGGAACAAGTTTAATTAAGCAATCGTATCCATCAAACTACATTATATCTAAGACAAATACGGTAACTATGGACTCGTTCGTAATTTTGTTTCCTTTTATTTCAGCGTGAATGTATCTCCGTCCATATTGGCCAGGCAGGCGTCCAAATGGGAAATGCCTGTTGGGAATTGTACTGTTTGGAGCATGGTATCCAACCTGATGGTCAGATGCCATCAGATAAAACTATTGGGGGTGGGGACGATTCTTTCAACACTTTCTTCAGCGAGACCGGGGCTGGTAAACATGTACCAAGAGCTGTGTTTGTTGACTTGGAACCAACAGTTGTAGATGAAGTAAGAACTGGTACATACCGACAACTCTTTCACCCTGAACAACTCATCACTGGTAAAGAAGATGCCGCTAATAACTACGCTAGAGGACATTACACAGTTGGTAAAGAAATCATTGATTTGGTTCTCGACAGAATCAGGAAGTTGGCTGACCAATGTACCGGTCTACAAGGATTTCTCATCTTCCACAGTTTTGGTGGAGGAACCGGCTCTGGTTTCTCTTCCCTTCTGATGGAAAGATTGAGTGTCGATTATGGCAAGAAATCTAAGCTTGAATTCGCCATTTACCCAGCTCCCCAGATCTCCACTGCTGTTGTTGAACCTTACAACTCTATCCTAACCACTCATACCACATTGGAACATTCTGACTGTGCCTTCATGGTAGATAATGAAGCTATTTATGATATCTGTCGTCGTAACCTGGATATTGAAAGACCAACCTATACCAACTTAAACAGATTAATTGGTCAAATTGTCAGCTCAATTACAGCTTCTCTTAGATTTGATGGTGCCCTCAATGTCGACTTGACCGAGTTCCAGACCAATTTGGTACCATACCCACGTATCCATTTCCCTCTGGCTACCTATGCTCCAGTCATTTCTGCTGAAAAGGCCTACCATGAACAACTGACTGTTGCTGAAATCACCAATGCATGTTTTGAACCCGCCAACCAGATGGTAAAATGTGATCCTCGACACGGAAAGTACATGTCATGTTGTATGTTGTACAGAGGTGATGTTGTTCCCAAGGATGTCAATGCTGCTATCGCTACTATTAAGACCAAGAGAACCATCCAATTCGTTGACTGGTGTCCAACTGGTTTCAAAGTCGGTATCAACTACCAACCGCCAACTGTTGTACCTGGGGGTGATTTAGCCAAGGTCCAGCGAGCTGTCTGTATGTTGAGTAACACTACCGCTATTGCTGAAGCCTGGGCTCGTCTTGATCATAAATTTGATCTTATGTACGCAAAGAGAGCTTTCGTCCACTGGTATGTTGGTGAAGGTATGGAAGAGGGTGAATTCTCTGAAGCCAGAGAGGATCTAGCTGCTTTGGAGAAGGATTATGAAGAAGTTGGTGTTGATTCTGTTGAAGGCGAGGGAGAAGAAGAAGGAGGAGAGGAATACTAAATACAATGGCGTAATAATAAATGTACTAATTTATGTATTTTTATGTGCTTAAATAAACACATGACAGTTTTCTTATGTATTTATTTGTGATGCTCTATTGTGTTAATCTAACTATTGGTGTTGACTATACTTAAGGACATGACAACGCTGAGTTAGGAACTTTACACGGCTAACAATGCTGTATATAGCAGGCGATTCTTAAAACGCCAATACACTGGCTGATCAAAATTGCTATTTCCTTTGTTACCTGATAAAAGATTATTGCTTCGCTCATTTTGATGATGATTTATGCTGTATATATCAGGCGATTGCCAATACACTGGCTGATCAAAATTGCTATTTCCTTTGTTACCTGATAAAAGATTATTGCTTCGCTCATTTTGAGGATGATTTATTTTATAAACTTTAAAAGAGAGAGAGAGATGGCGTTTAACGTCAACTCGACACAAACTAGGTCATTTCACGACTAAACATGGTTTTAATTAAATTTCAATAATTCGCTTGCGCGTAAGGGTCTTCAGCAGTGGAAGGAAACCGTAGGACCCGGAGAACACCCACGAGGTTGGACAGGCGACCCTACTTCTTGTCACGTATAACCTTGGATTCGAAATCAAGCCAGGGGACTCAATAACAGGCTCTATGATACAGCACGCACGTGCTAACCCCCACCCCACCCCACCCCCGTGTAGAATAAGGTTATGTAATAAGGTCAATATGGCCTAAACAAACTAAAGCCAAAGGATGGGGATATTGAATATTCTATGTCAGTCATTGTGGTACAACTAAAATATACAAATTAATAATAAATTAAATGCGTTATTTTACTATGGACCAGGAACCGAAGTTCGTACTTCAATTGGTGGCGCCCTGAACTTTATGAGCGTCGCCCCCCCCCCCAAGAACATGAAGAACAAGAAGATGGGTAGCTATTGGTGCCGAGTTCTAGGTCCAACAAGATTACATTTTGATGTTTCATATGAGAAAGGAATAGCATACATATATGGTCTCTTCAATGAAGGTTCTTTTTACGTATGACACGTCCATGCCTGTTTTTGAATTATCTTCTCGCTTAGATGAATTAAACAATATATATCTTCAACTTTATAAATGTGATTATACGAATGTCATTCAGATATTGGAATGAAATCAAATATACTTTTGAATTTACTACCGCTACTGGTTCTAATAGGATTTCAACAGAATAATAAATTTTACGATAAGTCTAGAATAATTAAACCAGTCATCTGTACATTTTGCAAAAACAGAAGAAAATCATTGACTTGTGGTGTGTAGTTGTAATCATGTACAAGTATGTTAACAAGTTTAACTTAAAGACAAATAATGACTTTGATATAACCCAGATTACATTTTTATATGACACTGATACTGGCGACAATAGTGTCATAATTTATTACACATGTTGTCGTTTTTCTACTGACCGTGAAGGAAGATAGTTTGTCCTTTTGAGACTATTTATATAGTGTTGTTAATAAAATACGGTGAACGGGGTGTAGCAGTGCCAACTATATCGGCATCTCATGATCGAGGCTATTCCCTGGAGGCAGGAATTGAAAGACATTTATATCTTTCTGTGAATTTTATTACAGATGACAAGTGCCCTATATATGTGATTTCTGGTGAATGTTGTAGTCACCATTCCTTGGCATGGATGACAAATGAGACGGCTTTATCACTTCGAGTTTTACGGATGGACTCCCGTGTATTTTTTACATTCTAGCCTACTATACTTATCACCCACGGTGTCATGTTCATCGATAAAATTGTGGATTTTAATGCGTCAATTCATTGTCAATATTTAAAGGCAAACAAGTGTAGTTTTAAAGGACAAATTTTGGACCTCACTAAATTTGACCAAATAATTATGGGAGTGTGTAAATTACGGATGAAAACGGACACGCGTGGGGGGGGGGGGTCATGAGAAACAAACAAAATATGTTATACAATTTTTTTTTCTGTCATTAGAAACTTTGACTAGTTTTCAGCCTGGAAACCCTTAAACGTAGCATCCTCTTCAAGTCCAGGAGGCAGGTACTGGGCCCTGATCCGGATGACAGCACAAGATGGAAGAGCAACCCGTACATCCCGTCCAAGAAATCACCAACACCACCTAGCCAATTGTCTGTAACCAACATGTCGCATCTTTTGGTCGTAAGGCCCATCATATGCTGCCTGACCATATTGTTGGCGAAATTGAAGCCAGGACACCTCAAGGACATATGGGTCTAGACACACCGAGTAGAAGTCCGGGTGTTCTAATATACAGCTTATGTCCGCTATCTCATTAATCTTCTTTTGTATTGCCCTGATTTCCTGGCAACACTTACATTCATTTTCGGTTGGAAGAATCTGGCAGTTGATGCAGTTACACCTTAAAATATAAAAAAAACATAAATTAGGTAAGTCAGGCCTACTTCAGTACTTCAGAAAATATATAAAAAGGCCAGCATCAGAACCATTATCATGATTTAACAGAAGGTAATTTTGGGTGAAGATGGAGACGTGTACAATAAGGCTAGGCCTAAAGAAAAATGCCAAAAAAATAAGAGAACACTGGCTTCGGAGTACAGCACATATGATAATCTATATTATAACACTATAACATAACAGTTGGTTTGCTGACTCGCACAAACATCCAAACAATGTCTACCCAATAAGGTTATATGCCTATAGTATATGATATGAAAATTAATTTATTATGACAGTAGGCCTAATAATGATATTTTTTATTTGGTCACACATCAGTTACCGGTACAATAATAATAGAAGATTATCACCAAGACATGACCAAAACAACGCATGGATTAGGCCTACAATTAACAATAGCAATAGCCATGCCATATATATAGGCTAATATACTAGGTGAAGGTCAATAGGATAGGGTGAAAATCGTATTTTACGGACTGAAATTGCCGATATTCGGTACCGATATTCGGTAGTCTTTTGTTTAATATTCATGTGGTCAGATAAGTGATACGGGGACTGACTTTGACAGTAAATGGCGCAATGACTTACCAGTCCAAATTATTGCGTCTCGCAGGTCTCTGCTCCTCTTCACTATTATTATTATTGATGACAGCTGCCTCTGTTGTTATGTTTACCGGTTGCGGTTCGAACATATATGGTTGAATCGGCCCCGTCGCCGAATCTAAAAGATCGTCGGACACATCATCATCATCCGAATCAAAGATACTCGAGTAACTGCGATCGGTTGAATGGCTTTGAACTCTCGCAGAATCGTCGTCGTCAATACCGTCCCTCTGTGAATCACTGCAGAAAAGGCCCGCCATTGTTGACGTTCTTCCTGGGATGATGTCACGTCATGCTAGTAGGCTCTTTAATTTCGTTTCCGTGAGTGGCAAGAAAATTGAAATTGAAATTCGTATTGTGCCCAAACCGCTGGGCATATCACATTGAAATTTTATATTGAGCATATTTAAGGATTAAACTACACTTATTTGGGGGAAAAATGATTTATTTGATTAACATTCAGTTATATCTTTAATATATAGTATTATCAAAAAAGAAATCAAAAACAAAAATAACCCCAAACAAGTAATGCTTAGATAACAATGTATTAAATAAAGAGATGCTGTACTCTTTCCAAAAAAGACAAAAATTATATATTTAGTGATAAAGTTCAAATGACCTGCGAATCTGCGAAGGTTCATTGATAAAGCGCTGAAGGATTCGGTTTCGACCCCGGTTTTGTCAGTGGTGCAGGGTGGAGTGTCTGACAAGGAGCATCTTCTAGTCTTTCGGATGACTCGAAAATCGAGGTTGCAATGCACATTGGCGTGCACGTAAAGTATTCTAGGCTGTTATACTTTTAAAATAAGATATATGCCGTGGCACACAGCTATCTAGGAAAACACTCAAATCATTAATAGGACAAAACAGAAAAACAACAGTGAATCGCCACAATTATACAAAAAATGGCACTTCATTTAGGCTCTTCGCTATACATTATAGGGGAATGGGGGTTTTAAAGTGTCATCAGCAAATACTTTGACCAATGGCTCTTTTTGTATTTGCTTATGTGCGCAATGCGAACGCTCACTCTTCTAATTCCAAAAGCCATAAGATCTCTAATGATGACCGCCACGATGTAAGCGAAAAATTGGTTAGGAATCCCATGGAAGATGCAACTCCAAACAAAATTTATGGGAGTCGCGTAGAAAGAATCTAGAAGTTTCTCTTGGCCTACGTCGGGATTTGAAGTCGAGATATATTAGTTGTGGGTCCAAATAATCGTTGTACACGGTAATATGAAATCACGCAACATGGTTTATTTTACCATTAAATCTTCAGAAAACCTTCCATACATAGAACTATACTAGGAACCTCTTCTCTATAAAAACAATTTGTTTACAGTTTATAAAAGTCCAAATATATGGTTTTATTTAGCTAAGAAATATTGTTTCATTCTGCTCAAAAACGAGTGACGTTAGAGCGGGTGTCGTGCTTGGCCATTTTTAAACTATAGGTTTCATATGTAATCTCCCATTTATTGGTCCCGCTCGGGGAAGTTGGCGTAACTAACAGTTGTTTTACTGTACAGTTGTAATTAAAATTATTTGTATGTAACTATTTATATACATCTCGCATAATAAGAATGAATAATTCATATCTTTAAAATAAAACAATGAATTCGTTTTAATAGACAGAATAAAGGCCAACGAACCGTTAAATCTTTGAACAAAAAGAAGAAAATGGTAGATCTACTGAAAAATAACCTAATTATGGGACCTTTAAATTTTATTCTCGAAATTTATTACGGAATGCCCTATATAATTATACTGAATGGAATTAAAGTGACATCAAACTGTTGTTTTATGAAATCTAGGAACAGGTGGTTAACATCGAATTGTGTTGTATTTACTTATTTCTTTCAAAACGCTTATACAATGTATTGTAATTTGTAATAGCTAAACATGGCAACAGAATTATCAATAGTATGGCACTTTTGGTTTTTAAACCCAGAAATTTAAAAGAAAATGACAAAAATAGATTCATCGCATTAATGTATCCCTCCATTTAGACTTGCGAAAAAATCTTGTTCAAAATGCTAGTGTTTTTGATATTTTTTCCAAACAGCTACGCGTGGGTATGTGGAAATTGAACTAATTGTCAGTTAGTGGTAACAAACTTATCACTGTAGAGATGCAAATTTCTGTTATATTTTTAATTGTGGGTGAACACAAGTCTAACACGGTTGATGGTACACGTTTTAGCAGGTATTTCGTAAAACTACATTTCAAATAACTATAATTAATACCATTAAGCTAATTGTTTTAACTATGTACTAAATATTATCCTGTAAGAAAACTGTTTAGAATTAACTGCATACCTTTCTATTATTCTATTGCACGTTAATCCGATTATCTGAATGGTAAAATGATATCCATTTATCACGTAACGCGTCTATCTTGTAAGTTAATTAATCACATTATTGTTAATCCGTTAATCTCTATTACCACCAAAGCTTTGTATATATGTAACTAGGTAACCCAGGTTTCCCATTTTATATCTACGTAGTTAACAACAAATATATACCTATATAAATCATCATGTTAACTATTCTAATCATCATTTACTGACTGCTCTCCTTGTAAGAACACCTACATTCAGTTAAACCAGATCTAATTTCAGTTTATATACTAGATACCTACTACTACACTTCAAAATGGTAAGTAAATAATACCTTACAGCTACTTAAATTGAGGGCTTTTAGCAACAAATTCATATAGTTTGTGAATTGCGTTAGAATATATATATGTAAGTAAAATGGTAAATAAATAATACTTTTTTCACAATAATGCCCATGTAGTTCGTCGATATTAATTACCTTTAATTCAAAAAGCACATTCCAGGCCCTATTGAAGCACAATATTCATTCATGTCGTGGATTACCTATGGATAATATATACAAACAAGATATAAAAATATATACTTTCTTATGTTTCTACTAGATAGTTAAGATATTTGTTTTCATTACAAAAGTCATTTAACATAAATCTCGTACAGAATCAGTGATCATATTATATAACTAATACTATAACTAGTTGATATCTTTTACGCCGAATATACCACATAACTGTACTTAATGCTTCTTTCAGCGTGAATGTATCTCCGTCCATATTGGCCAGGCTGGCGTCCAGATGGGAAATGCCTGTTGGGAGTTGTACTGTTTGGAACATGGTATCCAGCCTGATGGTCAGATGCCATCAGATAAAACTATTGGAGGTGGGGACGATTCCTTTAACACTTTCTTCAGCGAGACCGGGGCTGGTAAACATGTACCAAGAGCTGTGTTTGTTGACTTAGAACCAACAGTTGTAGATGAAGTTAGAACTGGTACATACCGACAACTCTTCCACCCTGAACAGCTCATCACTGGTAAAGAAGATGCCGCTAATAACTACGCTAGAGGACATTACACAGTGGGTAAAGAAATCATTGATTTGGTTCTCGACAGAATCAGGAAGTTGGCTGACCAGTGTACCGGTCTACAAGGATTTCTCATCTTCCACAGTTTTGGTGGAGGAACCGGCTCTGGTTTCTCTTCCCTGCTCATGGAGAGATTGAGCGTCGATTATGGCAAGAAATCTAAGCTTGAATTCGCCATTTACCCAGCTCCCCAGATCTCCACTGCTGTAGTTGAACCTTACAACTCCATCTTAACTACTCATACCACCTTGGAACATTCTGACTGCGCCTTCATGGTGGATAATGAAGCTATTTATGATATCTGTCGTCGTAACCTGGATATTGAAAGACCAACCTACACCAACTTAAACAGGTTAATTGGTCAAATTGTCAGCTCAATCACAGCTTCTCTGAGATTTGATGGTGCCCTCAACGTCGACTTGACCGAATTCCAGACCAACTTGGTACCCTACCCACGTATTCATTTCCCTCTTGCTACCTACGCCCCAGTCATCTCCGCTGAAAAAGCCTACCATGAACAACTAACTGTTGCTGAAATCACTAATGCGTGTTTTGAACCCGCCAACCAGATGGTAAAATGCGATCCTCGACACGGCAAGTACATGTCTTGCTGTATGTTGTACAGAGGCGATGTTGTTCCTAAGGATGTCAATGCTGCTATCGCTACCATCAAGACCAAGCGAACCATCCAATTCGTTGACTGGTGTCCAACTGGTTTTAAAGTCGGTATAAACTACCAACCACCAACTGTTGTACCTGGAGGTGATTTAGCCAAGGTTCAGCGAGCTGTCTGTATGTTGAGTAATACTACTGCTATTGCTGAAGCCTGGGCACGTCTTGACCATAAATTTGATCTTATGTATGCCAAGCGAGCTTTCGTCCACTGGTATGTTGGTGAAGGTATGGAAGAGGGTGAATTCTCTGAAGCTAGAGAGGATTTAGCTGCCCTGGAGAAGGATTATGAAGAAGTTGGTGTTGATTCTGTTGAAGGTGAAGGAGAAGAGGAAGGAGAAGAATATTAAGCTTTAATTACTTTATTTATTTATTGATGTTAATAAATGGTTGATTTGTTATCACAGTCTCTTCTTTGTCCCTTTGTTTATGATATTGGTATTAGATAGTTGGTATGTAGACAATATTCTTATGGATCAAAATAAGGATAAAATCTGTGAGGTGGTTAGTTGCTGAAACGATGTAGTAGGGACATCGCTACCCATTTTGTAATTCTATTTAGTACACGGGATATTATTGGAGTGACAAATAAGACGTATATTTCAGCGCTCTCTTATTTAGGTAACCAACAAAGACCGACACATGTTTTAAGCTCACCAATAGTTGATGGCTTGTCGGTTAACACTCACTGATTGAAGGCCGATTCATCTAATGCTGTTAATTCAACGCATATCATGTCACGGGACCGCTGATTGATGTCATAATTCGGAATATTCAAACTAGGGCTTAACGTCCACTTAACACGAAGTAGGCCATTCATCAAATTGTGCCGACTTAATGGCCGCTTATTGTACGCAAATAGTGTAGAGGTATGTAATATTAAGGCTGTGGACATCCGATTTTGCGCATATCGACCGTTACTTCCTGTTTTATTGGGGGAAATTCCGTCAGATGCATTTGGTTTTGTTAACGCACTAAACAGTCAATACTTATGCAAAGGGGCAACCCAGAGAGACCAGAATACTAGCGCACTAAACAGTCAATACGTATGCAAATTGACAATCCAGGGAGAGACGAGGGTACTAGTCTCAGTCGGAGGAAAACTACCATTAATTTTCCCAAGGACTTTATTGTTAATTCTTGTCTCGTCTCCGGTTCCATCTCAACTTCCCCCCAAATGTTCTTTGGTTACTACTTTACACTACAGATGGAGCAACAACTTGCGATATCTTTGACGTAACTACAAAGCTGGTGAAATTTAATGGTGGTCTGTCTCCAATTCTTACATTTATGACTTACCCTCCTTAAAATACGGCTCAGCAAAACGAGATTTAAAATTAAATGGATACAGTATACCAATAAGGACTACGACTAGTAACTATTTGCCTAGTTTTCACGAATGTAGTGCGAGTTATTAATAGAAAATTTTTCCCTTAATTCTTTTCTCCCCTGTTCCTGCATTTTTGGGTTGACTTTTGGGACTAGAATAGGAGAAAAGGGATCAAATTTGCAATTTTATAGCAGTTTTGGGTAATACTGGTGATATTACAGCGGAGGGATGGGGGAGTAAAATGTCTTTCTGCGGAGCAGTGAAATGTATCGGAAAAAAGATTTTCACCCCAGTCAACTTCAAATCCCTGTAGCCAAAAATCTAAACCAATTTAACCCTACAAGCTTATGATGGGGAGATTGCCAAATGTGGTCCCCATTGTGCCTAAAAAGATTGGAACCAACAGAATGTTGAGCAAAAAACTACAGCCTGTAATGTTAACAGTCTGAGTCCATAAAGGTCTGTCTCCAATTCTTACATTTATGACTTACCCCACTTTAAATACGGCTCAGCAAAACGAGATTTAAAATTAAATGGATACAGTATACCAATAACTTACTCATTGAATCTAATTTTAATTCTCGTCCCTTTGACCTTGTTGAGTTAAACGCTTTCGCCCACAGATGTATCAACCTCTAGTCTCTAGTCAAAAATACACAAACTGGAAGTAGCGTACTACTAAACTTACAAACTGGCATTACATTTAAACGTAACCATCCTCTTAACAGTCTTAAAGGGGGCCATTCTGCACACCGAGATCAATCTTCTTCACCCTCTTAGATTAAATCTCTGCCCTGAATTAGTATATTGTTTTGTAATGCGGTGTTACCCCGTTTCACATCTGGCATACACATAAAGACTAAATTGAAATTTATATTCAGTTCCATTAAAGTTACATTATTCAAGATATAGATAAGAACTAGCCATTCTTGCTATAATAGTTCGAAAGAAGGTGATGTAAAATGAATAATTTGAAAATTTCATTCAAATTACTCTATTGTAAGCGAAGATATTGGCATTTGAAGATTTAGCCGACGTGTGCAATAATTTCAACCACGTTCCTGGTTGATCAAAGCTACGACTCGAAGCGTCTTGCCCCGCCATATTTGATTTATCACTGAAACGTTTAAATCTGTTCATATCGGAGCAATCTGATGCCATCCAAAGTTGATTAAGGCCTGGATCAGTTAATTAATGTCTTATTAACACTTTAGAAAACAATTCATGCCCAAATAAAGACCTGTACTAGGCAGATTTAGCTCTTGAATAATGCATGTTTAAATGGAAGCACAATTAATACTTTTCATAATTTTGTAAGTGTACTTGGTGTTTTCGACTTAATTTGTCGATTTAGGTCAACTATTTTAGTGTCTGTTCTCAAACGGAGCTAGCTGTAGACAGACAGTCTAAGTTTAGTATGAAGGACCCACAGTCTTCGACATTGCAAACACGTCTTATAGGTCAATTTAAATCATCATTGGAGGATAGAATTTTGATTTTAAAACTTGCACGCGAATCGTGTGTCAGGATGCTTTCGGGCGCCATTTGTAATTAAGCGACTCTACGAACGAGGCTAAACGCACCCCAGTTGAAAATATAACCGTTGTAGGCGGGTATAACCAGACGCCAAATACTGTCATTAAATTTGACTCTTCGCGTATTCAGCCGAACATAACTGATTAGAAATTACCGTAAAAACAGAAACGCTTGAATGTAAATGAGTTTATATACATTCACATTAGATTATTATATGCTTTGCGACCCGGGAGGTTGAATGGCCGAATGATTAGAGTGTACGCTCTGTATCATAAGGTCTGTCATTGGGATAACTGGTGTGGTTTCGATTCCCCGGATGTACGTGGCAAGGAGTTGGGTCTCCTGTCCAGCTTCGTGTGTTTTTTCCGGGACCTCATCTTTCCTCCCATTTCTAAAGACCCCTACGCGCAAGCAAATTATTGAAATAAAAATGAACCATATTATTGTGTCCCGAAAAAACGTAGGTTGTGTCGAGTGAACGTTAAACTTCCTCTCCCCCCCTCTCTCTCTCTCTCTCTCTCTCTCTCTCTCTCTCTCTCGCTTTGCCACCCATTTGGGCCCATTCCTAGTACCAAAGAATGCGGATTCCTCTCCTTATTAATAAGTGGTGGGGTGTGATGGGGTTTGAGACAAATACTATTTATCACTTTTGCACTATGTTCGTAGGGAATAATGGTGTCCTGCGTCCAAACGTTTGGTGGGGTTTTTACATTTATCATCCCTAGTTTCACCAGTCTCACTATTATTGGGTCAGACAAGACATTTTGGACAATTTACAGTAATGATATTGTGTAGAAAAAGTTTCACATAAAAGAAACTCATCATTGGTTCTGAATACTCCTAACTTATAGAAATAAAAATAAAATATTTTCAATATTATTTAGGCTAAACAAAAAGGTTAACTTGGTTGTATAATATATTGTGTTGCATTTTGCTAAAAAAAATGGTCTTTAAACTTTCGGTCTGATTTACGACGAGATATAATACAAACCAATTTAATTTTTATATAGAGCAAATATATTTCAACCTTCCACTGCAGACGATATATGATATAATTATTTCTTTTCTGAATGAAATGTTAAATAATCAATTTGAGTAGATTTTCGAAGGGATTAAGCTGTGATAAACTAGATTTGACCTAAAGAGTTAACTGACGGTCGGCGACTATTGTATAAACACGGCAATCCGCTGATCCAGTCCTATTTGATAATGTGTGGTCAGTCTCTCAGTTACTAGGCAACTACTTATGTTAGATACATGTAGTTAACAACAAATATATACCTATATAAATCATCATGTTAACTATTCTAATCATCATTTACTGACTGTTCTCCTTGTAAGAACACCTACATTCAGTTAAACCAGATATAATTTCAGTTTATATACTAGATACCTACTACCACACTTCAAAATGGTAAGTAAATAATACTTTTCAGATAACAAAATTAAGGGTGTTTTATAGATGAAGTTGAAATAGACCGATTATATGTCATTTAATATAAATTTCATATAGAATTATTGATTATATTATATAATACACTCATACAGTTGATTACTTTTACACTAAATACACTACTTACTTGTACTTAATAATTCGTTTCTCTACTTTCAGCGTGAATGTATCTCCGTCCATATTGGACAGGCTGGTGTCCAGATGGGAAATGCCTGTTGGGAGTTGTACTGTTTGGAACATGGTATCCAGCCTGATGGTCAGATGCCATCAGATAAAACTATTGGAGGTGGAGACGACTCCTTTAACACATTCTTCAGTGAGACCGGTGCTGGTAAGCATGTACCAAGAGCTGTTTTTGTTGACTTAGAACCAACAGTTGTAGATGAAGTAAGAACTGGTACATACCGACAACTCTTCCACCCTGAACAACTCATCACTGGTAAAGAAGATGCCGCTAATAACTACGCTAGAGGACATTACACAGTGGGTAAAGAAATTATTGATTTGGTTCTCGATAGAATCAGGAAGTTGGCTGATCAATGTACCGGTCTACAAGGATTTCTAATCTTCCACAGTTTTGGTGGAGGAACCGGCTCTGGGTTCTCTTCCCTTCTCATGGAAAGATTGAGTGTGGATTATGGCAAGAAATCCAAACTTGAATTCGCCATTTACCCAGCTCCTCAGATCTCCACTGCTGTAGTTGAACCTTACAACTCCATCTTAACTACTCATACCACCTTGGAACATTCTGATTGTGCCTTCATGGTAGATAATGAAGCTATTTATGATATCTGTCGACGTAACTTGGATATTGAAAGACCAACCTACACCAACTTAAACAGATTAATCGGTCAAATTGTCAGCTCAATCACAGCTTCTCTAAGATTTGATGGTGCCCTCAACGTCGACTTGACCGAGTTCCAGACTAATTTGGTACCGTATCCACGTATCCATTTCCCTCTGGCTACATATGCCCCAGTCATCTCTGCTGAAAAAGCCTACCATGAACAACTAACTGTTGCTGAAATCACTAATGCGTGTTTTGAACCCGCCAACCAGATGGTAAAATGTGATCCTCGACACGGCAAGTACATGTCTTGCTGTATGTTGTACAGAGGTGATGTTGTTCCCAAGGATGTCAATGCTGCTATCGCTACCATCAAGACCAAGCGAACCATCCAATTCGTTGACTGGTGTCCAACTGGTTTTAAAGTCGGTATCAACTACCAACCACCAACTGTTGTGCCAGGGGGTGATTTAGCCAAGGTACAGAGAGCTGTCTGTATGTTGAGTAACACTACTGCTATTGCTGAAGCCTGGGCACGTCTTGATCATAAATTTGATCTTATGTACGCCAAGAGAGCTTTCGTCCACTGGTATGTTGGTGAAGGTATGGAAGAGGGTGAATTCTCTGAAGCCAGAGAGGATCTTGCTGCCCTCGAGAAGGATTATGAAGAAGTTGGTGTTGATTCTGTTGAAGGCGAGGGCGAAGAAGAAGGTGGAGAAGAATACTAAACTTTTATTACCCTAATTATTTATTAATTCATGTTAATAAATAATCATTTTTTACCCCAGTCTCTATCTTGTTATTTTCCCACTGTGTTGTTTCTTTGTTGGGTGCGTATTATGTAGTTGGAAAGCGCGGGGGTGGGGGATTTTCCACTAGACACAAACTCATTTATTTCCGAATGAACACAGGGTTCAATTTAAATTCAATAATGTGCTTGGGTGTGGGGGATGAGTTCCGCGGTAACCCCACGAGGTTGGACAGGCGACCATAATCGGAATCGATTCCTCACCACTGAACTCGATTACAGACCTAAAGATTTAAAGCAGCGCACCGCGTTAGACCATTATCCTCACTCTAAATAATGGTGAAGACCGATGATTTCCGCAACTTAGATCATCGAGTCGCATGCCTCACCTCCCCTTTCTCGAAGCCTTAATTACAAAGTATCTATCCCCTCGTATCGACCAATTAATGGTTATGTTTCTTTGGTAATTATCCTATAGTTGGAAAGTATAACAACTGTTTAAGTATAGATTGACAATGCAAACAAACTGTGAAGGGGAAAAATCCATTTTATTATTAAATAATTTATCGTGCTTGCATTAAAAAAAATCTATATATCGTATATATTTTTATTAGCATGTAACTAATTATCTTTCCTACATAAATACAAAATGATAGGATATAGTAACACAATTATTTCATTATGTAAGATGAAACTATATTTTAAAAGGGTTTGTGGATGTAAAGATGTTTTCTTTAGATCTTGAAATGTATCGGAATAATCACGACAACCATATTCTGAATATTCTATTAAAATTTATGCTTATATTTTTTTTTAATGCGAACAACAAGGTATATTTCTCGAATTGGTTTATAATTTAAATAGAACTATATATAATAGAATTTCAATAAATTCGTGCGTCTACAAAAATAGAACTATATATAATAGAATTTTAATAGAACTATATATAATAGAAATTCCCCAAATAGAACTATATATAATAGAATTTCAATAAATTCGTGCGTCTACAAAAAGGACAACACTAATGATTTTGAAGTCAATCTGGGCTATATTTGCTGGCTAATTTTAGGCCCGTATCCTACATGCTGGCGGAATGGGGCAACCCGGCTAACTTGTAGAATACAATAAGTATAAAACAAACTATTCAGGAATACAACACAGACGTTACAGGTATGTTATGTACATTGTTTAATATGAAAGAATTGTGTGGTGAACGTGGGCTTCATCTATACAATACATCCGGTGTTAATGAACACAAAAGAACACAATAAAATATAATTAATGTATTAAATTTGCAATGTTAAGTATCTCTATCTAAACATGCAACTAATCTTTAAATAAAAGTAAGCATAAGTGGTAGCATCGGGGATTTTTCTTGTAACAAACTCATATTTAAAGACCTCAACAGAAAGAAAAATGTTTCAAATGTATGTTCGCTTTTAGAGCAGTTAAATTCTCTTATCATAAATGACAGCGGGGTCATCCGTGAATCAGAATTGATTTCGGTGCCACAGGATATCAGGATTTAGGCAACCGTCTTAGCGGCCTTGAAATTTTTAAAATGCTCTTTGACCATGGCTTGGAATGAAGGTGTCCCTTTTTCCGCATCCTTCAAACAGCGAAATGAATCCCAAAAGGAGTAACAAACCTGGCCAGATGTACAATTATGCTTAGCACAATTATCCACCATGTTCTGTAAAACACAAAAAACACCAACAGATAAAATTCTATGAATGTTACAGTGTCATTTGAACTTTCTAGTATGTCATGTTACAACATACTATTATTCTAAACACTACATATTATTATGTGGATATATAATAAATCTCCAGAATACCCCCCCCCCCCCAAAAAAATGAAATGTTTATAGTTTCTTGTTAGTCAAAGTACAACATATCTCTTACCTTAGACCACAGTTTTATTAATGAATACACCACATTATCATCTGTTACTGTTGTCAAAGAGTTCGGTTGTGTGAGGTGGCTCTCAGTATTAAGTACACACATCTGGTTGTCTCCATAGAAGTTAAAGGATTGGCAGCTGTCCCGTCGCAAACATTCCATTGCACACATAACGTCGTTCGATCTTTCGAGATACCGCAATGGGTATCCGTTCAGGAACTTTGATTTCCAAACCCAAGAAGGGTCGACAATAAATTTCTGACATTGTTCAGTCGCAGACAAAAATTCCATGACTAATTGGAGCAAGATAATAACTAATCCACTATGCATTTTGTTTAATCACGCACTATTTGTTAGTTTCGGGTGACATTCGCGGATTGTTTCAACAGAATGCCGGTATATCTTGCGTGAGAGTTTGAAACTATATCAATGAATGCATCGCTCCTTACTGAACTTTTTAACCTTAATACGCACTTATACTTCTCTTTTATATCAAGGCAATATTGATCGCGCGTCGTCGATGCATACCTATTGATATAAAATAGATAGAGTATTTGAAGCAAATTTTAAGTATTTACTTCCTTTTAAGCCAACGTTAAATATTTCCCCAGTTGTATTTGTCGGGAAATAACGTCTGTGGTTAGGCATGGAAGCCACAGTTTATGTAAAGACCACCCCAACACATTAAAAAAAGTACACAGCATGTACAAAGTAAAGTAAATTAATAATTCAATAATTATACAAGCGTCTGCTTGCTCTTTCTAGAAAACTCGTGGTTAGCGGTTTCAAAGGAGAGAGGTGGGGGGGGGAGGTAACTGTACACTCGAAACAAACTAGGTAATTTCGGGACTATCATATGGTTCGATTTTGTTTCTATAGTTCGCATGCACGTAGCAGCAGAAGGAAATCGGGATGATATAACAAAGTGCGCACATGTCATGTAAAAGGTTAGATAAAACTATTAGCCATCACAGATATGTTTATACAACATTAATTGCTAACAGTTTGCTTACAAACAATTTGATTGCTTTTTAACGTGTATCATATCTTAGTATTGTAAAGTGTCGTACGATGCTTCATACGATTTTTTGGGAAAATATCAAATTTCTCTGGGCTTAATTAAAGGGTGTATAACTATATGTTTTGTGACATTAAAATAGACGAGAATGGGTCTTAAAGCACGTATTAATGTTATATGAATACATAAAGTGATTTATTTTCTATTTTCATAAATAAATATTGTAATTTATAATGTAATTTATATTTGTTGAAATGCATGAACATTTCAAATTGAACGACCAATATTGATGAAATGGACTAATATTTACTATTCGTGTTTTTAATTCCGAATATTATAGAAATTATTCATTTAGATGTTTAGACCACGGTTATACTCAGTAGAAAGAAAAATACCAAAGTTAGATACTATCCAGGCTTTGATTAAAATTGGTTCGCGCGGCGGCCGTCGTATTATATAGGGAGCAGCATAGATCTATGAAGTTTTCAATAAGTCGCATCTTTGTGAATAATGAACAGAATTAAACAATTTTTGGTCCGATATTCCTAAAATAGATTAAACTTTCACAATATGGTGAGGGGATTCTATAGCTCCAATATCACACATAATATTATAGTCTTTAATAAATTGGCCATGTAAGGGTCGATTCTTCCGAGTAGTTTAAGTATAAATCGCCGGGGTTGATTTAAGTATCTGAATGCGTTGGCCATGTTGATCTTTGTGATTCTTAATAATATAAAAAAAAGTCGAAAGATTGTTATTTACTTATTTTCCTTCGGTTTGTAATTTACTAACGAGTGTGTAGACAGTAGAACAAAAGATCTTGAGAACTTTATCTCACAAGTTTCCTTTAGTGCTAATGAAGCCTGTCGCCATTCCTAAAAACAAGTAAACAAAAGTAAAAAGCATAAATTATGTGTTTACATGGAGTTAACGGATCGTTAACTTTAACAGAGATAAAGGTGTTGCTGGAAGCCCTGTTAACTTTAACGTGTCGTTAACTTGACGTTATATCGGAGGTGCTGGGCTCCGTTATATGTTTAATGATGGCATTAGTGGGCTGTAGCAAAAAGTCATACATTACCAATGTAATTTATTCTATAGGGTTGGGCGTTACCAAAATATGTCCGTTAGATGTAACGGATCGTTAGAATAACTTAGTTTTGAGCAACCGGACCCCAGGTCATATTTTCCTGTGTACAGTGTGCATAAAACAATATATTTATTACATGTTATAGCCGAAAATATAAGACAAGAGCAATAACTTTGAATTACTTTTGTCATAACTCTCAAATCCTTGAATATTAGTCGATAGTTTAACCATGCTTGCCAACCACAAGACAAGACTACACAGAAACTAAAATCATATGGCAATAACTAAAATTCGATGAATCATAAATTATCACATTGATCGTTTCATATTTGGAAAGAAGGTGGTTCACTGGGTAGGACGCTCGGTCACTAACAAGAACGTAACGTGTAACGTGTTTCCCTTGTCATTGGCACAGGCCTAGAGGCCTTACAATAAACTACATCTAATCGTTCGAATATGACCAACAAAACTAGGCACCGTGTACACATATCGGCCATCCTGGGTAACCCAGTGCACTCATCCCGTTCTACTCCACTATACCCTGGGACGATACGTTTTAAAGTTATCCGCCCTTGAATATTGTGCTGTTTAATTGACCAATCCTATAAATTGGCAAAGGGAAGTAAGTCTCATCGGACAATGTTATGAGTTGGCCTATTCTATATGCAATTATGTTAATGAAGACCAGACGTTCATCTAATAATCTAGGGTCTTTAGTTTTATTTAAAATCGTACGTTCGTTCCCAGGATATCGTAGACAGGTTATTAAGAATGTGTGAAATAGCTTTATTTAACGTCCGCTTCCACCGAAGTGATATCGCAGACAATTTATTAAGAATCAAATTGTCAAACATAAGTTCAATAATAATTATATCAGCTGTCGTATTGGAAATATCTACGTAGGTGCCCTGTCTTATGCCGATGATATAACGTTATTATCCCCCTCAAGACAAGGTCTTGTTTCTTTACTAAAGATAGCTTCAGAGTTTTCTCTGGAATATGATGTAAAGTTCAATCCTGATAAAAGCAAACTTTTAGTTTTTAATCCCACCTTTTGTAACGATGAAGTTAAGCCTATACCATTTAATGATAAATTTGTAAATGTTTCATCCTCAGAACTTCACTTAGGCAATCTCATTAGCGCTAGCTCAAAGGGGGATAATCTTAATCACCATATCAACTCTTTCACTGCGAGGGTAAATGTCACTTTAAGTCAATTTAAATATGCCCATTGTTAACCAAATATAAATTATTTAAGAGCTTTTGTATGCCTCTTTATGGATGTCAACTATGGGACATGTCAAAAAAGAGCATCGATAAATTTTACTGCTGTTGGAGAAAGTGCATAAGGAGACTGTGGGGAATTCCACTACGCACCAATAACTCACTTCTACATCTCATCTGTGACGACTTTCCTATCGACATGCAATTACATAGGCGGTTTGTAAAATTTATCGTAGGAATACTCGGAGGTCCGAATGAATGTTCTAAAATATGTGCCTATCATACCCTAAATGGGAGCCAATCAAATGTATGTAATAACATTAATATTATAGCTAATAAGTATAATTTTTCAAAATACGACCTAATGTCTGATCCTACCAATATTTTAAAGAGAATGACATGCCAACAGAATGATGGTGATACTCTTAAACAAAATGCCGGTTTAATCAAAGACATGATTACTTTGAGAGAAAATGTAAATGATTTACAATCAAAAAATGAATTGAATGAAATTATTGAATATATTTGCACTGTATGATATTAATTTGATGTATTTTCTCTCAAACAACACTTTTCATTGAGTTTTGTTCATAATTTTCCTTTCATATTTTGTATTTTGTGTGTGTACCTTGAGTACGAAATAAAGATATTATTATTATTATCATTAATAAACATAACAGAATGACATATTTCAGACAAAGAACGAATAGTAATAAAATAACAAATGTCAAACATATCGATATTATACATATTTGAAATCAACAACACATACTACAGATTTTGTTAATACAATTAAATATAAATAAATTATAAATATAAATAAATTATAAATATATACATTTTTTACCTAAATCATTCAGTAAATGGACATGAATATGGTTATCCACCCTTATAAAACGAAGGCTAAACGATTGGTTTGTAACCCGTTTTCTTATTGGTTCGTAGGCTGTAGCTATGTTCTGGGCCAGGGCAGATAATTTGAAATCGTGTAAACCCTATGCTTAACTGAGGATGCATATCGGCATGCACGTATAAAAGAACCCTGACAGTTTCAATTCGAAATAAGAGTATGCCTTAGGGACACTGTCTGGGCAAATCTTTTTAGCACACTGCATGTTGTATGCCCGCTCGTTCAGAAAAGTAGGATGTTAATCCCCAATTCATTTTATTCCTTATCTCACCTACACATGCCACGAATTGATTACGTTGTCTGCCTTATCCATATAAAGTAAAGTGAAACACCCAGACAATGTGTATAAGAGACGCAGTAGATATGATTTATTCCAATTTAATCAATGATAGCAAGTTAACTGCACCATAGCATCCCCCTACCCCGCTAATTAAAGTTTATATTGATTTACACCACAGAGTTACATGTAGGGTATACAAACAAAATTTTATAATCTTCGGGGTAAGTTAGAAAAATTAATAAAATTAACGATTGGTGATTATGTTTTTATCTTATTAATAAAGATTAATTTCAGATAGAGCTCTGCGTAATTAATTTGTTTAGTGCACAGACGGCTATGGTCATGACTATAGATTGAGCGTACATAGAAACATTTGGAAAAAGGTACATTGCGTTGATATCCATTAGGAAGACCGGGGGTCCGTGATTTCAGATACAACACGAATCACGAAATATCTTGCTGTTATTGTTGTCTTTGTTTCTTTCAGCAATTTATATTAATTCTCAATAGATTTTATTCCTGGGAATTATGGTTTAAAATAAGTGCATAATTATATATTCAGGTTTAATTTAACAATGATATTGTATATTTCCCAGTTAATTTAATAATTGAAAAACCGGTCAATCTACAACTCCAAATGGTACTATTTTTGGTATATTTTATAAAATGGACAGAACTATTCATGTTCGGGAAAAATCGGATGACCTCGGTAATTTCCGGAGGTTTCCGGAAGCCGTCACAAACATTTTGAACACTAGTGTGCCTTTTTGAAGGCATCAATGTGTTCCTTATTCCTACTAAGTTTCTACTTAGGGATACGCCATCTTGAATCACGCCCGTCTGTCCGTCATGCTACATGTCAAAGTCATTTTTTTTTTTTTTTGCTTTACATGGGATAGAAACCGTTATTTGAATCTGAATGGCGTCAAAATTATTTCGAATTTTTTTGACATCGCAACGAAATGTGATGGTTGGGTTAAATAAATCAATCCAATCATGTCCGTTGTTCTGTCTGACGTGTTATAGATCAAATTTGTCTATTTTGCAAGTCAATGTGTGTGTATTTCTCATACGTGATGCTACCAACGCACACGGCTGCACGTATCGAACAGATTTCATACGGAAAATGTCCGTATAACATCGTCGTCTTTTTACCGTCTTTGTTGCTACTTTTAGACCTTGCAAATCTGTAAATCGAACATTATTTTTTTAATAAGATTCGAAATACATTTTTGTTTAATAACTCAGCGACTGTCGAGCGACTTCACCCCCTCTAGTAATTTGCAGGCTAGGCCCTTGACTAGTACTGATGGTAGGCCTAATCTTGGTAGATAACTGCCATCATGCTGTAATAGAACTAAGGTTAGCTCGGCTCCTCTGTCAAAACTCTAAAACTACACTAAATCCATGTTGATCTTAAATTCTTAATTGGACCTTTTGATTTACAGAACTGTTGGTAAACCACTAGACGTGTACTCTCAATTTAAATTTTCAGATCTTCATGTAGTGTAGGCCATCGAAATTATAAAAAAACCGAAACGAAATATAGATCTGTATTTGAATCAGATTGCCCCATCTCGTAAAGTCCCCTACCCTCCCAAACCAAACAACATACGGCCCAAATTCCTGTGCACGCCCTCGTTTAGGGCTATTTAATATATTAACGGTATTAGGTTCACAGGCCAGAAAATCTTACTGTCATTGTAACAATGGGCTGATAAATATTTATTATTACAGCTATTCTTAATGCGTATAGTTTATGGCTAATGTATTGCCAGAGGTTATGTATTTTCCTCTTAATCGTTTATGAATGTCTTCATCAGAAACCACATGTTCTGTGGCTTTTACGTCTACTGGACGGTTAAAGGGGGAGATAAATACACCTTTACTTCCCGGTAATGTTTTCTTTTTATTGAGTTTAGCACCTGCCACAATATATCGGGTATTCATGCCTATTTTAGGATAAGCCATGTCTTGCATATGGGTGAACTCAGCTTGGTCTGCGACCTGGGTACAGTGGGGGCAAAGATTCGGTCCGAACAAATTACAATAAAGTTTATCTATATTCGATTCCTCAGTCGCTTGCTGTCTTTTACAGGATGAATAAGGTAAATCTCTGGCATCTATACGTCTGATGGTCAGCCTCGTTTCATCCACCGTTAACTTCCGTGTCAACTTGATCCCTAGTTTTGACTTCTTACCAGTGGGAACGTGAAGATCAAATGTGTATTTCTTCGAAGCATCCATGTCACTTCTTTTAAATTTAGTCTGGTGGGTGTGTTCTAAGCCACTCTCCACTAATTGCTTAACTGATGATAAAATTACATTGTCCTGATTTGATAATCTGTCTTCTGATAGGTGCCTCCATGATCGACCGAGGTGTCGGTTCTGGGAGTTGCCCTGTTTTAATGCCATGAAATCTGAAAAATAATTGGTTATTGATGTAAATGAAATAACATGGAGAATAACGTTATATTTTTCGTTTACATGTAATGCTTCTATATAACGTTCAGTATAAACTGTATTTACACGCGAACGTTAGTTTGATGATTGATGACTCTGCTAGTCTGCTAGCTACAAGGAGTAACGAGTGTCGTACACGAAGCATAATATGCTTCAACAAAACCAGTGGTTGCCAGGGCAAGATATGCCCGCATTTTGCATGAGATGCATATAGAACAAGCTTAGATATATGCAATTTCTTGTACAATCAGGGTCCATTATCCAGAACGTTATGGTCCGATATACGCGTATATCGAAAGGAATCGATATCTTCTGTATATATAAGCATATATATTTTAAGTGTCATCAAGATCGGATAATGATTATGATTTTTAGAGGGTCCACAAGCTTGGTAATACATACTTTTACACTATTTGCGTACAAGAAGCAGCCATTTTGTCGTGAACCAAGATCTTTGGTTTATAAACACATACATTGTATTATTATTGCAAGTTTCATCAAAATCGGACGAAAATTGTGCCTCTCTAGAAACTTGAATTTTCGTAAAATCAGGGCCCATAATCCACGAAGTTACGGTCCGATACTTGTCACTTAAGCGAGATCTCAAATTCAGATAATAATTGTGACTAGTCGAGTGTTCACAAACAAATTGTGGAAAGACGAATAGGGGCACCGAAAACATACGTCACGTGGGCGTATAAAAAACATATTATGGTCAAGATATGAAAAAGTGGGCACTTGTTTGTGTTTATCATAAAAACCATTAATTATAAGCAAATATTGATACAAGAGAAGATAATCAATGTTTTGAATGTAGTTTGTGTTTAATTAGACCTTAATTAAGTGGGTAAAACTCTTGTTTATTGATAAAAGTTATTAAATATTATTGATTTGTGCTTCCATTTTCTTAACCTAATATCGATTCTACTTCAGAATTTATTGAACGTTGTCACGTTTATAAAATAATTTTTGAAGTGCTTACAGACACAATCAGAATATTTGATGCGAAAGGAATACTTATTCCAGCATTATAATAGCAGAACAGTTGAACTTTGTGAATAGCATAAATTATAATTCTTTAATACCTATAAAGAAACACAAAATTTCAGAAAAATGCCCTAAAATCTAACTTTCAAACGAATATGACCATATATCACCCAATAATGATTTGTACGAGTGAAATGAAAGGAAGGGGAATGAAATGGGATTTAATGTCCTACTGTTCTGCGCAGACTGGGCTATTGAAGACGGACCTCTTGTTTGAAATATAGCATACATTCTGCAATACATGTATCTTCTATATAATACTACTTAAACTTACTATTCAAAAGTCTGTTTAATAATTACAGTTAACTCACATCACTTACCAGTTCTTTAATATTGCTTCGAATTTTAACTTTTTCTAAGCCACACTGGATCAAAAATGGCGTCAAAATAACACGATTTTACTAATGACACTATTGTGAATATCAATATACGTATAAGTTTATATATAAAATGGACGCCCAATAAATGCTCTATTGTATAAAACATGAATGGTAGTTTTGTTAAGAAGAAACTGCAAGGGAAAACAGCTTTCTTTGTCGAAGAGCACAAATAGCCATTATAAATATGTGCCCTATATGACATAAATATACATAAATTATATATGTATTATATCTTTTATGAATATGATTTGTGTCAAATAAAATAAAGAGCTAACACTATGGGAACATTTATTGACAACATGGAATGTAGTATATTTTGAAAAATATTCCACATCAAACATGATCCAATTACATACACTAGCTAGTTTATTATCTGTTGCGTTATAGCCATAAAAGGGGGGTTGGATGGCCGAATGGTTCGCACGTCCGTGATGTGTCATAAAGCCTGTCATTGAGTCAACTGGCGTGGTGTCGAATCTTCGGTTGTGCGTGACAAGGAGTAAGGTCGCCTGACCAAACTCGTGGGTTACCCGCAAGCTAATTATTGAAATAAAATTTTAAACCGTATGCAGTGGCGCCGGAACGGTGCGAGGGCCTTGGTACCAAAAGATAGGGGGGGGGGGTCAGGGGACGGGATGGGGAGTATCCCCCCGGCCTCTCGATATTTTGAAATTTGTCAATTCCGAGAACGCTGTTTCCAATATAAAGCCCTTTAAAATAGAGGACAATGAAAGGGACAAAAGTCTGATTGTTACAGGGCTAATCCCGATATTTTTTTAGGAATAAAACTGCTTAATTTTGTGTTAAAATCCCTTATAATATTCGAGTCAAGGGCCGAGCAACTATGATACGTTTTCAAACGACTTAAATCCGTCAGTCTTCATCTGGAATTTGAGACCGGTGCCCCAAGGTGTATTTTGTGGTATCCGGATTAAACCAAACATTTTTTTAATAAAAATAATGTGTAGTTGAAATTTGCCTTTCTCTATCAACTACGGCACACGGGTTATTCGATGCATAACCCTGTCAAGTAACCGTAATCGGTTATAAGGTCACCCAACGAAACAATTGACTCGAAATCCTAATAGGGTTACGTGTCCGGATTATTAGTTTGGCGTTCACGTCAAAACGACTCAATATTTTGAGTTGAAATTTTAAAAAAAGGTAAATACACCATTCCACTATATTTTGGCATTTTATTTTCATACATTCTCACATTTTTATTTTTGAGCCTAGGTTTAACTCGGGATTGTCCCTTTAAAATGTTCGTATTATGGGCAATTCCCTTATAGACATCTGGCCAAGGCATGCACTGATAGCCGACAGGGAGAGTACGAGAGCTGGTTCGCGACCGACCAGAGAGCAATTACATATCTACCACTTAAAAATGAATATACTAGTAAACAGGTTGAACACTTTTATAATTAGGGCATGGGTATACATGTATACCCCAGAAAGGGGCAGGGCACCATTTGTATACCCTGGTACCCAGGTTCCGGCGCCCCTGACCATATGTTAGTCCCGATATGACCTAGTTTGTGTGTGTGTGTCTCTCTCTCTCTCTCCCTCTCTCTCTCTTTGTCACTCTCCTTCGTCGTATAACAAAATATAAGGGGTGCGAGGACAGGCAAACCTCCTACGGTAAATTGCTTTAAAAATTCAATCTGTAATTTCAAATTAGCGTAGCCAGAAATGAACAAATTAGCACAACCAGCAACCTATTTGCCATTAAACGCAAACGTGGTATGAGACGCATATAAACTAATGAAAGTCACCCTAAAGTCGAGCTAAGGACATTAACTAAATAAATAAGTTAAAGAATAAAAACATTAAGTGATTTGAGAATCAAACCTTCAAGCTACCCCCCCCCCCCCACACACACACACACAAACACACACACACTCCACTCTAACTGTGTCCGCCGTTTGCGCGGCGCCGTGGTGGACATCATTTAAGTCGAGGTGAACTTTTGGCGCTGTTGGCCAAATTTGAATCAATTTTAAGAAATCCAATCTCTTTGGTGATCACAAGCTTTCTTGGACACATACTATATCCCTGGAACAGAAAGTCTTAGAATGCTGGAGATCTACATGGCACATCCTCTCCTATCTCAATGCTTCCATATTATCTTGGCCCTAATGCTTAAAACCAAATTTTAGATATATCCGATACAACATTTGACTATATACAACTGGCGGTAGTTTTCTCTTTGATGTGCATAGCAGTTATATCTCATAACAACCTGTCATGACGTCATCATAGGTTGATATTCTGTTCATATCAACCGCTGATGACGTCGTGACAGGTTGATATGAAATATCAACCGCTAATGACGTCATCTCAGGTCGATGTATTCGACTCCTATCAACCGCTGATGATCGAAATAATACAAAAAACACAGAAATAAATGTTTATTCTTGTAACAATAATAAAAGTATTATGGTACAGTTTGTAACATTCAAGACAGAAATAAACGGCGTACTTATCGGCATATTTAAATCGGTTATCCATACTCGACCATGTCTAAGATATCTTTCAGAATCATCTTTCCGTCCACACACAACGCCTTTTGATCCAAAATTTCTTTAGGTTTGAATAGATCCTCATCGATAGTTGGATCCACATCAATTCCATCGTCAATTTGTTTGCTAAAGGGGGTGATTATTCGTCTGACTTCGTATTCCTATCCATTTTTTTTGTTGTTCTTTTTCTATTCAATTCTTCAAAATGGCGAATTGTAAACAAATACAACCACGTAATTGCACGTGATTAATTCGGTAATATTCGTTATTTGACGGAAAGTACCGAGTAGGTAGCCCAATCGTCGTTGGCTTGTAATGGGAGAGTCCATTTAATTTAAGAGTGGGCGTTGTATATGTCAGATATTAACCAATCATACCTCAGTTGCTATATTTATATCACCCTTGGGCTGCGCCCGCGGGTTATATAATATAGCAACCTCACTCAGGTTAATATCCTATACGTATCGCTTTAACGAGGCTTTCGACAAAGTAGGAGTAACTCCGAAACGAAAGGTATCTGGCGCTGAAAATCAATAGGATTCGCCCACCCATATAATTGACTCCAATTCGTCACACCAAATGTGAAACCCATTTAGACTATAATTTACATTAATGGCAAGGCTTGTGGGCGTTTGTGTTGAATTTCAGACCTCAAGAGTTCCACAAATGTTCCCGGTAAATAAATAGAAAAGTCTAACTTTTCCAAACGAAACCTAAATCCCTGCCATGTCTTATACAGTAATTTGTAGATAATAGAACCAATCTACCCAACAGAGGGTAAACTTCAAATGACCGTATTCAATGTTAAAATTCGTGGGTTGAAATATTTTGTCATATAGTTATTTGAGGAAGTTTATTTTACTTAGTTGAAGATGGCCGTGAACCTTTATGTTATGGCTCTAATCCTATCTTCATATTCACCCAGCCCTTTAAGGATGAGCTCTGCCCTTTATTTATGTAGATTTCGATTGCCACGGTCATGACTCGGGACACTGCGCTACATGCTGTTTAATGACGTTTCACTAAAAACTGATGGGTAGATGCTTTTTGAAATATATTTATTTTTGCTTATGATAAAATTGATAAAACGCAATGATAATCAAGGCACCACCAGCACTTATTACATTGAAGTAGAAACTAATTAGCTGTGTGCATCGTACAAAATGCAAGCTATTCGTTCTCCTTCTAGAACACCGGACACCATGTATTTGTGTTGTACTTGTGTATTTAGTTTAACATCGAACTTATAAGATTGATGTTTTTGCGAGTAATATTGCCGTGAGGACACATTAACTATTATATCAACGCTTCTAACGTCTTCGGAAACCAGATTTAGCGCTTCCAGGGAGAGAACCCATCGCCGAACTGTCAGTAGACGGTGATTCTGTACCAGCACGTGACATAGCATCTGGATTAGGATCCGGGACCGTTCTAAACGACGACTCTGCTATTTTAGGAACATGCGAAATGGGCTCAATTCTAATCTGCCGTCCCAGATCCCACGTTGATTTTCTTCTCATAAAACACTCTCGAACCTGAAATCAACATTAGAATAAGACAACCATAAAATAGATTACCATCCATACCAAAGAAAATACACAAGATTATCAATGAATGTGGTCTCTCCAATAGCAAAGTGCCCGTAAACCATAGATCCTTAATGATGATTTACACTCATATATATATATCTTTATTTCCTCCAATTCTGAAGATTTTCATTACTAATTACATAATACATACATAATAAATAATTAATACATGCAAAACACGACATCGGTTAGGAGCAGTACAAACCTTCAATAAAGTAAGGAAATAATAAGCTTAAGGATCATGATGGCCGAGTTGGGTTGGTGTAAAGTAATTGAAAATTGCGTTTGTTTTGTGCGAAAATTTTGCCTTCATTTTGCAACATATGTTAAAGGACCTAAGTCCGTAGCTCAAAATCCTTCAAAATCTTCGACATCGAAAACTATTGGTCAATTTAAATCAACATCGATGATGTAAACCTACAGGGAAAAGATGAGCTTCTGATATCCGATATTTAAGATAAAATATTTTTTCTTACATAGGTGTACGAATCGTGTACCATAATGCGCCTCAGCCCTAGTTGTATTGAGAGACTCGAGGGACGAGGCTAGATACATTGCACTGTATCACACAGTATCTGTAGACTGGAATAACCAGGCGCTAAAAATTTGCACTGGATTGAGACTGAATGGCTTATTTCGCCTAACATAACTGATTTAAATTGGAGTAAAAACGGAAACCATTTAATGTAAATCAGTTTATATACATTTATATTACAGTATTTTATGCGTTGCGACCAACTTTTGTCAGTTTCTAGATCCCAAATGTTAGCGATTTAGCTCCTTTAATATGACTATAACTATCTGACACTTTGAACCAGAGCAGTTAAACCTATAGCTAACATCGATAACAGTAATTGAATTTTAACCCACCTCGCTATTACAGACACAGTGGCAGATAAAAAGCATAAAACCCTGTAGAGAATTAGTAAGAGCAAATATATATTGAAAGACCACGGTGGAACCAGAGATCGCCATTACACCAAATAACCAAGTTGTTCCAAGCAGTGGTAACAAAAACACTGACGCTTTCACAGCATTCCTGTAATAAAACAGATCATGTTAGAATGGCTACCTCCAGAGGATGTACTTGTAATTCTGGGCATCCGTTTTAAGTATGCAAGGTCAACCTTAATATTTGAAGAAATTGCCTATTCATCCTGTCTGAAATTTCTGACACAAAACATCCCGCCGCTTTGACATGGTTGCCAAAACAACTTAGAGCGCTTGTCTCCAAATTGTATTGGCTGAGGCTGACCTCATACACTATTCGATATCGGATAGATGTTTAAAACGCAGTAATGAACTGGAAAATTCGATTACTCATTGGTCGCTGGAAAACAACAAAATCGAAAGGAATGATTGTACCCACTTGATACTTGCTGTCTTCGACTTCTCCATTGTCTTACTAAGATTTATCACAACCTTCATCACAGCTGTCAGAATAATCAGATTTGTCTGAAATTTACAATGCGAAATATTTTAGAGATTTACAATGTGTTCCATCTTAGAAATTTAAAGGCTCTATATTTCACAATTATGACAAACCAATTATATGTTTTATATTTGTCAAACGATGTTTGGTAGTTTCGCTTAAAGATGGGTTCCCAGCAAAGTATTTATCGGGTGGTAATTCCCAATAAAAGTATGGCAAATGTGGTATATATGGAAAGCATAGACACCCAATCTTACTAGAAAAATACTGGATTACGCGAAAAACGCCCATGGGGCAAGCACTGGGCAATATTGTCAGGGAATCCCTAACTCTCAACCCGACAGGTATTGCTAGCTTATTGTCTGCTGGCTTAGGTCAGGGAGCAGTTGTTATTTCTTGCTCAAGTGGTTAGGCGGTTTTGGGAACATTGAGGGTTGTCAACGTACAAACGACTCTGCCTGCAATTAAACGGCAGAAAAAGAAAATTAAGAATTTACTTAGGCCTCAATAAGTATGGTAAATGTAGAGTAAGTAATGATAGATACATTCTGAAAAATGGACCCTCCCACAATGAAGCTAAGTTGGCAAACATTGCGTCTAACAACAAGTTACTTATAGCTATAGGTATCCATGGTGAAAAAACAAAGTTTTGAAAGGGAATTGAAGCAATTTTTTGATAAATTGGTTACTTTGAATATGGTTTTAGTACAAATATATCATCCAATCACAAAGTTTGTACCCGGGAATGCATCTTAAAATGGGGTCTACACTCGTTAACAACTTACCGAAATGACAAAAATAGCAGGAACAGCAAAGGCCCAAATAGAATTATCAGAAGCCGACAACCAGCACCTATAATTAAGAGAATTAAATTGCGTGTCTTCAAAAATTTGACAAACATTCTAAATTATATTATACATCTTTTAGATTCTAAATCACTTTTTCATTTATCTTGAAAAAAACCAATATGAAAACTGGCAGAATTACAGGGGATGAGTAACAATAACAAGTACACGTAGGTCAAATAAATTAATTGTTTCTCATTGGCGTCATTGCAATCCTCGCACCCGTCCTAATATCTTTAAAATTTCTTTAAATTCGCTAATTAATGTGTTATGCTGTGCCCATATTTATTTACACTTAAGATTATTATTGTGGTCGAAATATTTTCGACATGGTGGTCTCCATGAGAATTTTTCATTTATCCTTCATCTGTTCACCTCAGATTGTTATTGGTTAAACATATAAAACATTAATTTCGGTATTTTTCAAAATTAGTGATGAGAAACGGATAAATAATTTAATTCTAATTGGCTTTAATTGAATGAAATGTGTTAATTGATATCGATTTTCAAAATTAAACCAAAACACTTAGGCTAAATAATTGGTATTATAAAACGAAATGTATTAATTAGATATTAATATGAACAGGTAGGTTTTGGTGTTAGTGAATACAATTAATCAAGTGAGTTGAATATATATTATCATTGTAATCGAAAAATCGAAAAATGCTGCACTGATATACGCAGTACCACAGGGACCCGTAGTATGTCAGATACTTTTCACCTTGTTTGCACAATTGTAAAGAAAATGGGTTGTCATTCAATTTATACGTAGATGACCCCCACTTATACTGTTCATTTAGGGCCATACTATATACCGGAAAACAACGGAAAACAACCGAAAAACACCGGAAAACACTATTTTATACTGAATACCGGAAAACACCGGAAAAACACTGAGAAACGGATAAATAATTTAATTTTAATTGGCTTTAATTGAATGAAATGTGTTAAAGGGGCCATCCCGATAACATTTTGGGGGTTAAACCTGCTTAATTTTGTATGAAAAGCCCTTAATAGCCTCTAACTTAGATCCGAGCAACTTCTTCAAACTATGTGATACGTTTTCAAACAACTTCCAATTGCCGGTACGGCTCGGTGGCCGAAGACTTGTGTTCTGTTTGCATTACACAGAAGTGTCTGGATAAAACGAGTCTATATTATGTGCAGCTTTCAATCTAACCCTATTGACTCACTTTTGAAGCTCTCTTTTGATTAAGTTAAAATTGGTATCATAACAATTTAAAAGAAAAACTTAAAAGAGCTAGTGTCCAGTTAAGCTTTTTTTTGCATTCACGTCCAAACTACTCAATATTTTGAACTGAAATTTTCAGACAAGGTAAATACACTATTCCTCTATATTTTGGCGTTTAAATTTCATACGTTAATGAACGTGTAATTTTCAGATTCTTTGAAATTCGGGCTGGCCCCTTTAATTGATATCGATTTTCAAAATTAAACCAAAACACTTAGGCTAAATAATTGGTATTAATTAAACGAAATGTATTAATTAGATATTAATACCGGAAAACACCGGAAAAACACTAAATACCGGAAAACACCCTAAATACCGGAAAACACCCTAAATATGTAACCCAGAGCCTAACCCTAACCCTAAACCTTACCATAACCCGTTCCCATGACCCTAAACCTTACCCTAACCCTAACCCGTTCCCACCACCCTAACCCCAACCCTAGATACACTATTTTGACACACCCTTTGTCTTGTACTACCGACAGAGAGAAACCACACTGCAAAATTAAGGGGAAGTTTCTTGACCAACCCCAGGATCAGGGTATATAATTATAGTATTGGGAGGAATATGGCCGATAACTCGACATCACGACACCACGACAAATTTTTAGGGTGTTTTCCGGTATTTAGTGGTTTTCCCGTGTTTTCCGGTATTTAGTGGTCTTCCCGTGTTTTCCGGTATTCAGTATAAAATGATGTTTTCCTTTTGTTTTCCGGTGGTTTTCCAGTGTTTTCCGGTTGTTTCCTGTGTTTTCCTGTGTTTTCCGGTGTTCATTTATAACCGCGTCAAATGGGGATTTTAACTACACTTAATATAATCTTACCTTTTAAATCATTGCTGATATTAGATGTTGGATGTCACAAAATTTTATAAAAATTGAATGATAGAAAAAAAAACGTATATCTTATTCTTGGCTCGAAAACTCAATTATCCAAAGCTAATGACAACAATTCAGAATCAGCACGTAATATGGGCAAAATGTCTAATTCTAACATGAATATGTCACATACGCAATATTGGCAAAATTGGAAAGTCCATTTCTCCAGGTGCAACAAGATCTTTGGTCAGTTGATTTATAACTTCAAGGCTTGATAAATGTATCTCCCCACGCACATGCCTTACACTTAAACTTATAGATAAACATCAAAAGGTTCAAAACTTGTCGGCGCGTTTCATTTCTCACTAAAAAATGCTCATTACATACCACCCCTATCTTATACACTCTGAACTGGCTTCCAATTGCATACAGAATTGAATACAAAATAGTGTCACCTATCTTTCTGTGTTTCTTGATATAAACTCGCTAGAAATCTTCGATCCTCCACTGACACACAATTACTTATATAAAATCCCTTATAGTTTATCATACGGAAGCTCAAATACGAACTAATTTTTGTTTTTTTATTTTCTATTTTATAAAATAATTTTTAATTTTGTTTTTTTTATTTTCTATTTTGTAAAAATAATTTTAATTTTGTGAAAATAATTTTAATTTTGTAAAAAATAATTTTAATTTTGTAAAAAATAATTTTAATTTTGTAAAAAATAAAAAAAATAATTTTAATTTTGTAAAAAATAATTTTAATTTTGTAAAAAATAATTTTAATTTTGTAAAAAATAATTTTAATTTTGTAAAAAATAATTTTAATTTTGTAAAAAATAATTTTAATTTTGTAAAAAATAATTTTAAAAAATAATTTTAATTTTGTAAAAAATAATTTTAATTTTGTAAAAAATAATTTTAATTTTGTAAAAAATAATTTTAATTTTGTAAAAAATAATTTTAATTTTGTAAAAAATAATTTTAATTTTGTAAAAAATAATTTTAATTTTGTAAAAAATAATTTTAATTTTGTAAAAAATAATTTTAATTTTGTAAAAAATAATTTTAATTTTGTAAAAAATAATTTTAATTTTGTAAAAAATAATTTTAATTTTGTAAAAAATAATTTTAATTTTGTAAAAAATAATTTTAATTTTGTAAAAAATAATTTTAATTTTGTAAAAAATAATTTTAATTTTGTAAAAAATAATTTTAATTTTGTAAAAAATAATTTTAATTTTGTAAAAAATAATTTTAATTTTGTTTTTTTTTATTTTCTATTTTGTACAATAATTTTTAAATTTTGTAGATTAATATTTCATTTTGTATAAAAATCTTATACACACACCCTAACTTACATTTATGTTTTCTTTACATCCTTATCAGTTCCGGGAACGCTACATTAGTTTTCATCACCTTTGACCTACGTTGACAGCACGATTATGTATAGGGTGGTCTATATTGTACATGTATGTATTAAAATGGGCTCTTCCAACCAGCTTGCAGACACAATGTAAATGGATGGTACCTAGTTTTTATATTAAAATATGCACTAAATAATCAAAATTTCAAGAAACCAAAGACAACACATCATATCATTCTTAAATTATCACCTAATATTAGCAAAAACCTTTCATACAAAATTTGCAAGAAATGATTAATACAAAGATGCCAATCAGTGCACTAAAGACATAACGGCACCGAGTACAAGACAATAATCACTTGTACATGGTTAGCACGTTTGTGCCGTATCATAAAGCCTGTCACTCTGTCGACTGGCGTGGTTTCGAATCCCCGGTTGTATGTAACAAGGAGTAGAGTTTTCTCCGGGCTCTCTGGTTTCCTCCACTGCTAAATACCCCTGTGCGCAAGCGAATTATTGAAATAAAATCAAACCATATGTTAGCCCCAAAATGACCTATGTGTGTGTCGAGTGGACGTTAACCCCCTCCCCCTCCCTCTCTCTCGCTCTCTCTCTCTCTCTCTCTCTCAGACGGAGAGCGGAGACACTTATCAATCATATTTACATCGGAGAAATGTAGTGAACGCAATTTTGACTTTTATATGGGGAATCACGGTGGCTAACTGGATAGGGCGCTGGCTCGCTAGCCTGAAGGTCGAGTGTTCGATCCCTGCATTGGCCGAGAAAGTTCATCTCGATTTTCCGACGTGATTTCCACTGAGGGCCTGATAAGGACAGCTGCCCAGTCGTTCGGATGGGACGAGAAACCGAGGTCCCGTGTACACATGGAAGTGCACGTAAAAGATCCCTTGGCAGTTGGGATTCGATATAAGAGTAGGCCGTAGCGCCGCTGCCCGGGCACAATTTCCCTCATAGCACACTGTATGGCGTGTGCCCGTCTTCAATTAGCTCAGGTTAAGTGGGTACCAATATTTTTTATTTGGCGACACAGACGCATTTTTAATAGCCCACATCAAATTTTTGGTGACGATCGTTGTCATCTAAATGAAGTCGGCAATAAGAAATTGTATCGAAGCATTAGATTAGCTTTGAAGTTCGCTTGTGATAATTTAAGTTAAACCTGGGCCGTCAATTATGAAGGTTATGGCCGACAGGTCGCTGAGGTCATTTCAAATCAGTGCAAGTTCAATGATTGTTACATTGTTTCACGTAACGGTATAATGCCAGGTGGCTGAGGACAGTTCACTACGATCGTGCCATAATGCTCGAGAAAAACAAAATTATAAATTATTTTACAAAATAGAAATTAAAATACAAAATATGAAATTATAAGTTTAAAATTAAAAATTATAAGTTTGAAATTAAAAATTAATTTACAAAATTATAAATTAATTTACAAAATTATAAATTAATTTACAAAATTATAAATTAATTTACAAAATTATAAATTAATTTACAAAATTATAAATTAATTTACAAAATTATAAATTAATTTACAAAATTATAAATTAATTTACAAAATTATAAATTAATTTACAAAATTATAAATTAATTTACAAAATTATAAATTATTTTACAAAATAGAAGTTAAAATACAAAATATAAAATTATAAATTTAAAATTAAAAATTATAAATTTAAAATTAAAAATTATAAATTTAAAATTAAAAATTAAAAATTTAAAATTAAAAATTATAAGTTTAAAATTAAAAATTATAAGTTTGAAATTAAAAATTATAAGTAAAAAATTAAAAATTATTTCACAAAATTGAAAATTATTTTACAAAATTAAAAATTAAAAATAGAAATAGGAAATCGAAAAAAACAAAATTTGAGCTTCCGTATTATCATCATATAATAACCGGTTTTTCGGTGCAGAAGCACCAGTATTATGAAATAAAATACCAATTCATTTCCTAATGTCACCGCTTTTGTTACTTTTAAAACTAAACTAAAGGCCCGTGTCCATCATGTACGCGTTTATCGCCAGCGGCAGAGCAAGAGAGAAATGAGGTTTAACGTCAATTCGACACAAACTAGGTCATTTCGGCACACACATATGGTTGAAATTTTGTTCAATAATTCGTTTGCGCGTAGGGGTCTTTAGCAATGGGAGTAAACCGGTCGACCCAGAGAAACCCTACGAGGTTGGACAAGCCAGTTGAAGCCAGCGTTTTATATTTCCTTTTTTACAGAATATCACTGGAACGTTTGGGGAATGTCACAGAGGCTAATTAATAAGTAAGGATTTTTCATTATGGTTTTCATTCAATCGTCGCCTTTTAAAAGAAGGCATTATGAACACATCATGTTTTTAAAATCTGCCATTTTCAAGCTGAAAATGCAGTAAGCGGGTCGATAGAAATAAAAGCTGCGTAAATGTCGCTCATCGAGTAACGCCTGGTTCCGCGCGCTTACATAGAACGACAACATTACATTTGCATTAGACCGATTTTACGCCGGTGAAAATTATAAGCATAAAAATAGAACTCACACTCCATGTTGTCCGATTGAAGAATTAAGAACTGCCATTGAAATGCATGATAATACAAATGGAACACCTTTAATTGAAAATAACAAAGGTGGATAGTCAGGGTATGTTCTTGCATAATTATTATATTAATAAAATTATCATATCTATTATAAAACTGGGGCTTAAGAGAACAGCTGGGTAGTATTTCATCTAAAAGAAGTTAATGATAAACGTCTTACCCCATCCAATGCCATAGAAAATTTTCATTTTGCTATCCGACGAAAATACAATCACAATTTGTAGGAAGAGTTGTGTCCCTTCAACCAGCATCCAACAAAATATAGCCATATTAAAATAATACAATAAAACTGTTACGGCCGTACAAGCTGACTGAAATATATTTTGTTAAAACTGTTATTCTTTATACAAAAGAAAACTGTCAAACCCCTAGTTTGTTTACGCGTTAAGGAAGATAATAACCTATGACTTGCCTTCTCGTGTTATATTAGAGAAACAAAATGAGTGTTAAGCTTATTACTTTTCTGCTCTATTTGGGCTAATGAAGACGGATATAGGCTACGTCAGGCCCTGTGCAATGAAGGGAATTTTTAGGGTTTTTTCACGGACAAGCCAACGTCTTGACCACTGACAATGGCATTCTACGCCAGAAAATCCCGACGAACTCTCTCTCAGTCAACAAACACCGAACATCCATGTTATCGGACAAGGGACTTACTTATTTAGTCATTGCAGCTCCGTTGTGTTAAAAGAGGAATTGGAACGACTAACCAGAAATAAATATCATATTCAAAATAAGCGTTGCAAATCGAAAAAAATAGAATACTTCCGGCAAATTATTCACCTTGAACGTCCAATGGATGTTTGAAAACCACTATAGTAGCAAAAATAAAGCATGATCTCGGCGACGCCAGCTCTGTCTCAAATTTTGTATGCAATCTAATTTGCTAACCCCACCACATGAGGTTAACTCTAGCAGAGGCGAAACCTTTTTTTCAAAGACCGGTGAAGATCTCTGGAGCTCTGATAAATCTCCATATACTCATTTAACATGTAACGGGACATTCTGCTATGCGGAAGTCCATTTTATTAAAATAGCTTTCTATGCGCCATAGAAGAACTTCTATCTGATATGAGAGGCATCCTTTAGGTTAATTTTGTCGACATAAAAATGGTAACCTACCGTAGCTCGTGGAATCGATTCCTCTATTAAAAATATAATCTGAGCTGAGATTATAGCTATTGCCAGATTTAAATGGATCATCACCCTATCGGAAAAGATCCTGAAAATAAACATTAAATTGCATTGAAATGTTTAACAAACATACCGGCGAGGAGGAAAGCTATAGTCCGGATTCACAGGTAGAGGACGATTAACAACCTTACCTGAGTAATATGAATGTTAAAATGGTTAAGGTGGCACCAACGATAGATACAACACATCCTATGTATGTAATAACTTCTAGAGCTTGCAAATCAGATTCACTTATCTACAAATATGGAACAACACTCATCATTAACATCAATTGATAGTCATACGACTTACTGTTGCCAGATACATCAAGTTTTTGGGAACATGATCCACATCTAAACCCGACTTTAAAACACTTTGTATTTTAATACATTATGGAAATACATAAAAAAAATGGTAAAGCCACTTTACCGAATTTACTTTACCTTTTTCAAATAATTACGTTCATTGTCTAAAGCTAAGAGCTAGTGCTAATGTTAGTTCGACTGCTGCCGTTTATGAAACAATGTGTTGTTGTGGTCGCGCGTTAATATTTGACCTATCTCTGAAGCATATCTACTCACCTCAAACGGAACAACTTGCATGAGAACAGCAAAGTTTGTAAGATGCCCACAAGAGCAAGTAACAGAATTGGTTGCAACGTGAAGTAAAACACACCCAGCATCAGACCAAACATGACTGTACTGCTCTCCTTCAGAGCTACACAGAGAAAATCAAATATGCTTACTTCACTATATAGTTTGTGGATGGTTAGATTGATAAAATAATATATCTAGGTGCTTTATTATTTAACCCTTCAAATAATTTTATTAATCCGGGAAGCCGTTTTGTAAAAATATCGAAGAAATGGACATCATTTCATTCTTTGGACAGTGAATATTACTAAGGGTTTGGATTAATTTTATGCATTTCTACGTACTGAGGGTATACCGAAGATAAATCTTGAAAAAAGAAAGACATTATTGATAATCGAAAAATTCTTTTCATCTTTACCTTATTATGCTAGAGATAAATTATTGTACCTGTTATTGAACTTAAGGAAAACACAGTGAGGATAAATATCCGCTCCAGGTATTTGAGGTAGTTTGAATCTATATATTATTGAAGTAGGAGGATTAGATTCACTATCATAAACAGACATTCCTAATATATCGTCTCCAAGTTTTAAATATGTATTATTCCTGAAATTTAAACATTTGTATCTAGTTATGTCGACTAGATACTATTTTTCAATATTTTATGGATACTCAATTACAGAGTGATAACTATGTCAATATATACCGACTAATGAATCGAATTCAGAAGGTAAGTATTAGAGTTTGCAAACAACAGATATTAGTTCATTGTTTGGGGGGTTTTGTTTGGGTGGGGGTGCTGCATATTCTGTAGATTATATACATGTATTTGTCTACCATTCACATGTATCATCTCCTGGTCGAAACGTCGCATGTTAATACATGTAAAGCCAGTAATTGGGAATGAATTATATTGTATCTTATGCCAATGTGTTTACTTACTAAATGACTAAGAAGTTATACGTCATCAATGTGGAGCTGTGGCTACCATACTAATGATCCGAATTGGGAAATCAGAACGAAGATATTTTATAGTTTGCAATATGTGAAACTTCGTAGCTTCGCATTGTTAATTCGGACAATGAACAAGTGTGCAGATGCTAGGGATAAAATGATTTGAATAGCGGACGGGTAACAGTGCTTCAATTGTATTTTCCTCGGCAACGAATCGACATTACTTTGTTGGTCTAAAAGCAAAGACACAGTGTCTATTTTTGGGGGTAAAAATAAATTTTAGGATTTGGCTGGGTGGCATACCCGAGGATAAGTATCTTTAATGGTTTCAAAAATTGATTTTATTACTGGAAATTCAAGTGGAACGAAGAACTTGAAGTGTTCTAGTTAGAAGTTCTTACATCTTGAAGATTACCTTGTATTGTTGTTGTGAGTAGCATTATATTGTAATGTTATATTGTGTGTGGTGGGAAATAGACTGCCAACACCCTTATATAAAACATTAACCAATAAAGCTCCTGATGCATTCTTCAATGGAGTATCTAGAAACGCCGAGATTCCATGATCATAGGTATATTCTTCTTCAGCATTAGTATCAACCTTTACACGGATCTCTACAAAAATACATAGTATTTTAATTCTAACTGTACGTGTACATATTAGATTAAGGGTATCCATCGTTTTGGAACAATTAGAAACTACAAATATATCGTTTTCATATAAATCTCTAGTTTGTCACACATTCACAAAACTGTATTCTGTATATACATATCTTAGTTATAACCTTATGTTCAAGCGGACACCCTGACAAACTGAGACATTGACCCAAACTAAATATCCGCATTCTATCTTCGTCATCAGGAAATCAGCCATTATTAAAGCTTCTATCATCACAAATCTATTTTTTTACTTGGTATTATCACAGTAGAGTGACGAGTGTCGTGTGCTAAACACGGTATGCTTACCCCTTTCGAAGCACCCGCAACTATTTTGAAAATCATTTTCCATTAGGAATGACTGCACTATATTATTTATCCATGCGTTTGTATGATTTACTTTGAAAGCGGTAGTTAGCCTCCCCGTTTATATATAAGTCAACCCAAAGAAAATAAAAATCCGTTTCTGTACCAATTGTATTGCGAATCTGCGTAGTAGTCAGTGTACCAGTGGCATCCGGTGACAGGGAAAATCGAGAGATTTTACCAAGAAAACTGTCTAATGCTTGAACAAAGTTGGGCAAAGCTTCGGGTTCCTAAAATGAAAATTAGAAAAGTGACTGTTATATGTTTTTAAATCAAAGTAGGGGATGAGGGATATCCATTGGTCACATATCTGTATTTTATTTACTGTGCTTAAATAATTTTTAAAAAAAGATTTAAAGATTTATGGTAATGTATATAGATGCTAAGGAGGCTTAAGTTAATTTTACGATTCCAAATCTCAACCACAACTAACCTCTTTGGATAGATTTGCTACGGCTTCACGGTTTGATACCCCAAGGAACTTATCTACGGTGTCCCCAACTCTCTGAAACAACAATAGTCTATAATTTACAATCATCAAATTAATGTATTCAATCAACATAGACGGATATTAATTATATTTTTGGGAATAGGTGCTTCCTGTCGATTTTGACCATTTTTGCAAATATAATTCCAGATCTATTGTTACTGGTATGATTATTGATAAACTTGCATTACCATAAACAAATACAGGATTAACAGTTTGGCGGACTTTCGCCAATAAGATGAAATTAACTTTAACAGTGTTGACAAGGTACCTACACTCAACAGTACTCAGTAGCTCCATTGCATGGGTGACAAGATGTGTTTTAAAATAAAATACATGTGTATTTTCAGAGTTATGAAACCGGGCAGTTTCTTTGTTTTTGATTTTGAAATTTGATTTAAATTGCACAATTCACCACTTTGATCGTTGTCAGAATATCGCCGATCCCCACGTGACATTTCCGATGATGACGTAGTATGATGTATTCAATTCATTCTGTATTAAGATAGCAGCAAGAGCGGTAGTCTGTTGTACTGGTGGACATTAGATATACACATTATGTCCCCCTTTTTAGTCGATTTTCCCCACCCACGGTCCTTCAGTTGTGTTGATCCTCTTGCATTCAGATTTATCGCAGTATTGCTCCCCATGACTTAACTGGAAGCTGGAGGAATTGACATGCTATGGATTGGTGTACATGTGTATATACTTTACTTGAATTATAGATATTCTGCTTTATACGAGATAAGACCAAAATGCTTTGCCCCGGTTTCACAAAATATTCTCAAACATAAGTTAAGAATTTACTGAAAATTGTTCGCCGTATTTGAACTAAAATATAGTCCTTATAAATCTTTTGCTGTTTTAATGTATCCAGTATACCAATACGAAACTATGTGCAAATGTTTGTGTTTCTCATAAACACGAATTGGAAGTTAAATAAAAACTTAAGCCAGCGAATGCTTGGTGAAATGGGGATCTGCTTTTCTTATTACCTGTACAAGGTTCTCTTCATCATCTGGACTAGGTGTTGTATTAACAACGATCACTGACATTAGCTCTAACCGGGGTGGATACTTGGCAGCTGCGAGGCGAGACCAAAGACTGACAACTTCCCTCACATCCTCATCATTCAGTATCTTAGTTTTGAATATTCCATTTAGTGATTCCATCACTGATTTAGCAGTATCCAGATTGTTTTTAGTGTTGATTAACTCACTATCCTAACAAATACAGAAAATGGGTCATGTTTGTGGTATCACCAATATCTTTATGCATGAAGGTCAAGCTATAATTCAAATCACGACTGATAATACGTTTTAATTAAATTGAGATATTGGACTTGGAATTGTTTACATTATTTGTATTTTTCATATGAGCGCATGACTACAATTTCCTTTGATCGTGGGAGTCAGTTTTATGTGTGGAATTAACTTCGATCTTGGATTTAAATGACATTTTCCACACCCGTGGTTTATTCTAAACTTCATTAAGCATCGTGGAATTCTAAACATTATAATGCCTTGGGGAATTCTAAAATTTATAATGGAATTCTAAACGGTATTATGCATTGATAATATATACACTGATAAAGCACGGAGGATTTATAAACTGTATAATGCATGGATGAATTCTAAAATTTTAATCATTATAAGGAATGGAGGAAAATTTTAATCGTTATAAAGCGTGGAGGGAATTCTAAACTTTATGATTCACGGATGGAATTCTAAACTTTATATAACGCTTGGAGGGAATTCTAAACCTTATAACGTATTTTAACCTTTTTAAAGCATGTAGGCAATTCTAAAATGTATAAGTCACGGTGTGAAATCTGAACTATATAACGCACGAAGGCTATTACACACTGTATAATGCACGGAGGGATTTTAAATTTGTAACGCATGGAAGAATTCTAAAATTTATGATGCGTGGGGGATATTCTAAACCTTATAAAGCATGGGGGAAATGCACAATGCAAGGGGGAATTTGAAACGTTAAAATGCATGGTTATGGGGTTATTGGGAATAATACAATGCAGAACATATTTTCGAGAAATCTCGTATTCTAGTCTATAAAGTAATAATTGCTAAAGGAAAGCTCCCGGTTTAACTTTCCCTAATTAATCTTGATTTCAGGATTTCTACGTTATATAAGATAATGCTCCATATATCTAACCAGATACGACCAAGCATTTGATGGTAACAAATAGTATATATTATCTTCCGATAAAGTACTGAGAGATATGTCTTGCAGTGGTTTCATTTATTTAATATGTGCTATTATTTTATGGCTTAAAACGATTGGGTTTTTCTTTGGTCCTTTGGATTTATTGTATTAATATTGTTTATTCGTGGTGTGGTCCTTCTAGCAGGGTTTCATCAAATGATGAAAACTTTACTTACCAACTGATTGATCGGTTGTTGATAATCTATTTTATCATCTGTAATATAAATTGTAAATAAAAATAGTATTTTCAAATCATTACGCAATGTTATCAAATGTAATCTGCATGGATTGATTGGTATGTCTGTAACAAAAATTGTAAATTACAAAACACACCCAGGTACAAAATCGTTACAAAATATTATCAAGTTGATATTGATGCAATTTAGCTAGATTTTAAAAGAAGCTTGCATGATGCTGTTTCATTCATTGATCAAATGCTTTTATACTTAAATACATGTTTTTTGTACTTCAAATCTGAAACATTATTGACTGAAAGTGTTAGTGTGTGTTCTATCGAATGTAACATCATCTCCGCCTGCCCAAGGAGTTGCATGTTTTTAGTTCTTCAAAACTAAAACATTATTGACTTAAATTGTGAGTTGCATTTCAGACTCTTCATTAATGCATCTAGTTTAGCGGGTTTTTTTGGTTTTGTTTTTTTTTTTTCATTTACAGATTTGGTACAGGGATGAAAACATATTTGAAGCAACTTAATATATACTAACTAGGCATCGCTAAATCAAATACTTCTGATGGTGAAAGAACTCTATTCCAAACACCCAGTTCATCCATCTTCAGCAAATGGTACCATGTTTCCCTGTGAATATCCAAACAAATTTAGAATGATAAAACATAATATAATAAACATATTTGAATTTTTTAAATATTAAACAAAACAGATGGGTGTAATTCCTTACCCTTTGTTAATACAACCGAAGGTAACGTTCGTGTGGGTATTTGTTAATACCTCGGTAGTAAAGAGTCTTTCATGTAGTAGCAGTTTACCTTCAATATAAATCTTTAAACCTACAAAGATAAATACAATTATACACAACCAGGTCCCGGGTTCACAGAGCATTCCCAGGCATAAGTTAAGAATACTCAGAGTTGTTCCCCTTATTTTTCTAAAATCATAGCCCTTTATAAAACTTTTGTTGCTTTATTGTATCTAAAGTGGCCTACACACGATCAAAATTTTTGACCAAAAAGATGTCGTAAAATTTTTTGACAGGGTGATATTGACGGCAAAAAAGGATTGACATCAAATTTCAGTAGATTTTTTTTGCGCAACCTGGGGGTTGCACAACCTGTTTTGAGTCGTGTGTGGCAACACGTCAAAATATTGTGCAACTTTTCAATCTCCTTCCGGACGTCTTCGCGTGCACATCATCATGGTCCCAGCAAGAGCAGACAAAAAGTTCCTATTGGAGGTTATTGATCGCTACAGACATCTCCCCGAACTTTGGAATTTCAAAAGCGATGATTACAGAAATAATAAATCACAAGCGTAGCATATTTTGACATTAAATACTCACCCCACCCCACCATTCGCTTTAATTCAGTCAGTGAAGGCTACCAAACTTGTATCAATATCAATTTAAAAAAGTATTTATGCATTCCGCCGAAAATATAATAAATACCTTTCAAAGAGAGGATTAACTTTACTTTTCAGTATAGACATACTGAAATTTGGATCAAGCCCCACATTTTTTTAGACTATTTTGTCCGGTGCGATTTTGCTTTTTCCGGCTCCTAAGCTACATGTAGTAGGCCTACAAGGGTCAAGGGCAAGGCTGTGGGTCCGTCTATGGCGAAAGTTGGGCGTACACTGAATATTGCATCAATAAGTTTGCATCGTCTGTGGCGACAGAGAAGTGTCAAAAAATTTGAAGTCAACTTTTTTGTCAAACATTTTGATCGTGTGTAGGCCACTTAATGCATCTATAAGAAACTATAATATGCAAAGTTTTGTGTTTCTGGATCAAAAATATTTCTCAATATAGTAATTGAAAATTGAGTAAACTCTTAACTGCTTTGTGAACTCGGGGCTCGCTGTTCCATAAATACTTATATACACTTGATAATTTACAAATATCTGAAACATTGTTGAGATAAGGAACACGACCAACAGAAATAATTGCATCATGGTTTGATAAGAATGAATGGATTTGGATTTAGCTAGCTTTTAATGGAAATAACATGCATTTATTTTTTAAACCATTCGGCGGGGTGGTATCATAAAAGTCGCCCCTGGATATGATACACCCTCATATCAAGTGTTTTGTATTCAGATTAGGAATATGGTGTCTGAATTTGACTAGCTGGCTTGAATTTCTCTCCATATAGCTATCATAATATATTTACCTTTATGATGTAAATTGATGTTTGCTAATTGACTTCCTGTCAAGTCTTGTATATTTCCTAAACCATTCGTGATTGATGCAAGAATGCCTAAAAGAAGAATTTAATTAGCTTTGATTCTTAGGATCGATAACAAGACATAATAAAAAGGTTCCCAGAAAGTATGGACTAGAACAATAACCCAATTTTAGTTTACGTTGAACTTTTCAGAAGTTTTTTGGGCTGTTTCAAACTTTCGTAGTTTTGCCATTTGTAGAGAGAAGATTCATCGATATCGACTTTATGAGATTTGTCTTTAGTAACAAGCCACAAAAAGGATTATTACAATGTTTTTGTTGAGTGTTTTGTTTTGTTTGTTTCGTGTAAGAGCAGGAAATGTATTTTAACCGTGTCATAGAGACAAGCTATTAAAAACTCTGACATAATAGAAAATCTTATGCAATCAGTGTAGCGGATCATGCATTAATGGCTTAAATTATTTATTTAAAAACCAGTTAATCAATAAACATTTTATTTAATATAAGACCTGCATCTCCTGTTAATGTACAAGTTACTGCTAGGTGTATAAGATAACGTTGTTTTGATGGTATGTCTTCTTCCGTAAAGTAAGCAGTATATTGTTGTGTGCTACTTTTTATCTTCACCATAAATTTCTTCAGTGCTCTGCTATATCCAAAATAAATTCCAGTAGAGTCGGTGTGGCCTCCTAAATTTAAGCAAATTGCGTTTGGTTAATAATGTGTACTTTAGTAAATCAATAAGCGATATTTACACCGAAATGTATACTGCTCATTGGCAGCTACGTCATCCAAATATTTATGAAGGTTATTAGAATTTACTGTTTTGAAATTTAAAAAAGAATTTCTTCAGATACGAAGCAAGCTTTTTTGAAGAAGTCTCAAAAAGTGTACCTTGTATTTTAATGTTCCAATGACAAAGGCATTAATAAATGAATTGTAGTTTTCATTGTCAAGGGCTGTTATGTTAAGGAAAAACATTGGCGCACGACACTTAATTTAAAGCAGATTCAGCTTTGTCATCAGTCAAAGAATAAAGTACCTGTAAAACAAACCTTCATAAACTCTTGATTTTCACAATGGTTCGAAGACTGGTCGTTAAATCAGGAAATAAATTATGCACAATTAGAGAATTAGATCTTAAACCAGTGACCTGTAGATCACTAGTTTAACATTTATACTAGACGTTTTTTCTCTTGCTTCTTTAGTTTTATCTAAGCTAGGGGGTGGAGTAATAAAATCGGCTCACATTTATGACTTACCAGATGTTAAGTAGGTTAGATCTGAATTACCTTCGGCAGGTAAAGCATATGCAAAAAACAAAGCAAAACTGATTCCACTAGAACCACTAGGATCATTGAGATATGATACTGAAAAATTAATGTTAAATTTACATTTAAAACCCGTAAAAAAACCAAAGTAAGTGGACTATTCTTATATCATTATAATGGGAAAAAAATAAAAAAATAAAAATGGACGTACTTTGTGCTGTACTATTATCAAGTTGTAAACAGGTAGAGCCATTCATTGAAAGACTGCCTTTACGGCGTCCGATTTCATTTATTATAATACCATCTTCAATAATTCCCCCGACAGTTTGATTCTACAGAAAACAAAAACAAAATATTTAATCCCAATCAAATCGTTTCGTTTTTTTCTGATAACCAATACAGTGTAAAAGTCAGAAAGTAAAACTAAGCGAAAACTTAATCTAACTCTAATGAGATAGTAATTTAGCTTGCTGATAGACATTGAGTATTTAACTAGACAGGAAACGATAACTAATTCTATACTACTTGGTAAATTTCTACCGATACCCAGATCCAATTGCACATTTAAATTTTGGGGCCCGAAAGTTCATCCATTCCGTGACAATGTTATTCGAGGAAGTACTTGATTTCAGTTGGTGCAATTCATATGCCAATAGCGTTACAAATTTGATTTTGAATTCCCTCAGCTCGTTTTTTTGGTGGTAGATCTGGAACATCGTTTTATGGTGAGATATTTTAGTACATGTACATTGGACATTTAGAAAGTATATCGAGATAAATCGAAGAGGAATACATTTCGGGCCTTTTGTCAAAACAGTTTAAGACTGCCTTTTGAGGGAATATTACAATGTCCCTTCCATAACAAATTTTATTACAATTGTGAAGCCATTTTGATAGGGAATTGGGATAGAAATAATTATTCTACCTTTAAATTATTAAGGTCATCAAAGGAAAAGTACACTTCTGCTTCTTGGTATACTTCATGCTCTGACATACAGAACATACAGAAAATGGGAACATAGAATTATATAGATATATACATTTTTTAAAATAAAACTAATTACAATATAGAAAACATGCAGCAAAAAATTGAACTAGCGTTTTGAACGGTGTCTAAAATAATAGTTTATTCTTTATTTTTTACTACTAGTTTAAACGATTAAATTGTTACTATTGAATTTATCGATTAAATTGTTACTACTGAATTTATCGATTATATTTGGATATAAAAGTATTACCTACCACATACTCCACACATATACGGACAAGATTCCCTCACAGAGGTAGAATTACTACATTGGTGAGTAAAATAGCCTAGTACATTGGCATCATTGAAACATATTTCATTCTTGTCTCTACATACACTGGATACACCTTAATAAATGAAAATAAACATATTTGTCACAGTACAAAAATAAATCCCGATTTTATTGTAATATCTATTTTAGTACTCAAAACTATATTCAAATGAAAATTGCTACACTATGATCAATCTGTGTATTTGTGTACAAATTCATATAAATGTAATAATGATAATAATCGTTTATGTATTGCGCAATATCCATCATTTTTGGACTGCGCTTTGGGCATGCTTAAACGATCACAACTATCACAAAGTGAAAACAAACAAGGTTTACGTCTGGGTCTGAACGCAACATTATCTTGAGAGTTATTTTTATCCAGTCGCAAATCATTCCACTATGTTGGGTCTGAGTAGAAAAAAAATATTTAGGCTTAGGCACTCAGTAGCGTTTTATCATTGAGGCGCTGGAGGCGCCAGCCTCCTCGCGAAAAAAAATCAAAGAAGTTGAAAACAAAAAACGGGAGAAAAATGCTAAAACCGATGAGAAAAATTAAATGTACCCTAGTTAGGGAGGGCCCTAAAGGCAGACAAAAGGGCCCCATGTTGGAAAAAGGGCCCCATGTCTGACAAAAGGGCCCCCCTGACCATGGGAAAGGGCCCTGAGTCCGAGTCAATCGTTTTATACACTGTTACTGTTGAATCCACTACTGAATGAGAATGCAGTCACTGCATTGGCATGCAAATCATCAATCAAGAAATCACCTTTTCTGAAAACCTACTAATTAGCTATTCAGGAAAGAGATGGCTAGGTCGCCCAGTGTGGCCTGGCCTTTTAACTATAACATATTTTAATTCAAAAAAATTCTTTACAAAGGGATAATAACAGATTATGAATCTTCTCCGAACATATCAATCAAATTTTTATACAAAAATAGTATGGCGAACTTATTTTTTATTCAACAAACATAAAGATACGTACATCTATTTCCAAAACTTTCTTGTAAATTATATTAGCTAATGAATACTAATACGTTTACTTATTGTTACATTATTATAGTATTTGTTTATAATAATATGTAAAACGTTTCGAGTCTTTGATATACCTTTGAATAAGTAAAACTAACATTGTATTTAATGTTTTTGGTAGTAGCGACGAACCATGTAGAAATATTTCGTGTAATTCAGTGAAAGGAATATTTCCCAGCCATGTCAATTTACTGAAAAGGGCATTAAAAATAATAGTGATACGAATTTTCGACAGATATAGCATTACAACTACAGTATCGATTTTCAATTATATTTGAACGAAATAGATTAAAATGTAAACTACTACATCCACGTCGAATACGATTGTGGTATATAGAGAATGGCTTAGAACCAATACTTCTGAATTTTGGTGGCTTTATTTTAGGTTTTAGAGACTGTTTAAATTCTTTAACGTTTGCAATGCCTTTCAAATCTTTTGATAAATTATTATATTTACGAATAGTTTTCGGAAAGAATGATTTTGTCTGATACTAACAAGACAACGGGATTCCCGAATATTGGAGTTTCGTAAATTGTAAGATGCTTGGGATTCGTTTACAAAATGTATAGTATTGGTAAAATACATGGGCCAGATTCGATGGATTATTTTATGTAACTGATTCAAACGTCTAATCTTTCTTCTTTCACGTAATTTTGACCATGCAGTTTCAAAATATAAAGATTGTCTGGAGGTGTAAATCGTATTTCCTGTAACAACGCGAGCTGCTTTCATCTGAAAAATTCATAATTTATCTGAATTATAACTACTACAGTTATCTGACAAAACGGCAAAATGCTTATTCAGTCCTAAGCCAAAGGTTTGGATTTCTCGGTAAACTCGGGAATCTAAACCGTGATGAACTGACGGAACCAGCATCTACATTGTTGGCAATCTACACAGACGATCTAGACGAACATTTCGAGAACGAACTGCAGCAATTCGTAAACGTCATAAAGGACAAAATTTTCATTAAGGATAGAACTTACGAGCTCCAGATTCTTGAAATGTTCGATTCAGAGACATATGCTGGAACAACGTTTATATCGACATTTCCGAACATATATACGACATTGCGTATTTATTTGTCGATCATGGTCACCAATTGCTCGGGTGAGCGTTCTTTTTCCGCCTTAGCGTTGATAAAAAATCACTTGCGTTCAACTATGGGGCATATGGGTGCACTAGCTTTATTGTGCATTGAAGCTAATCTTCTGGATTCGATTAATTTGGATGAGATCATTAAAACTTTCGCGAGCCACAAGGCTAGAAAGGAGGATGTCGTGTAACTGGAAGATGTAACATCCTTGCACTTTGGTCAAATATTATTTGAAATCCACCATATTCCTTTAATTATTATTTGATTGAGCTCCCAGTACGGTACGAACAAGGGATTTGTTTCGCATTCAGGCTTCAGACAAGTATCAGATTAGGCGCCGGACCTCAGAATAAACAGGCCTCGAGGATATATAAGAATGCACCAAAATGTTTCTCGACCTCCGGTGCCTGGGGGAAGACACGCCCCCCCCCCCCCGCGAAAGAGGGCCCTTAAAGTAGTATAGCCTCCGTCATGATAAACCTTAAAACGCCCCTGTAGGCACTACATGGATTTTCTTATCTACGGGTCTTAAGGTCCTTACAAGGCCATAGGATTATGACGTGGGATTCCACATTGAGATTCCTATCAACATCATTCGCAGATTTCTTCTGCTGTTGGAATAGAGGAGTTGCCAACATTTACATGGGTTATACCACAAAGCTCACGTCTAGATTCTGGACCAAGAAGTAACGCTTCAATTTTCTCATCATTAAGTTTACTTTATTTGCTGTCATCGACAATTTAATTTGTCCATGACACCTTGAAAGTTGGGATTGTGTTGAAGCAGTAGACTTAAATACATGTATAGACAATTTGATTGTGATCAGCGTAAAAATGTCTAAGGAGGTCATGGTCACTAATAAGGCTATAGGATTATGATGTGGGATTCCATATTGAGATTCCTATCAACATCATTTCCAGATTTCTTCTGCTGTTGGAATAGAGGAGTTGCCAACATGAAATTGGGATTGTCTGGTGTAGACATAAATACATGTATAGACAATTTGATTGTGGTCAGCGTAATAATGTCTAAGGAGGTCATGGCCACTAATAAGCGACCCAAGTTCGTTAGTGTATAGGGTGTACTGTACCGACGCCAATACAGATCCTTATATACAAATTGATATATCTGAGTACAAACTGGTATTTTCGTCTATAAGTTGTGTACACATTGATATATTTGTCTATAAATTGTGTACAATGTACAGATTAATATATATTTGTGAACAGATTGATATATTTGGGTACAAATTTATATATTTGGGTACAAATTGATATATTTGGGTATACATTGTTATGTTTTTGTACAAATTGTTATGTTTATGTTCAGTAGGTTTTATTTCAATACAAAATGATATTTGTCAATAAAAACTGTTATATTGATGTCATATTTCAATACAGTATTTGCTCTTAAACAGTATTATTTACTATAGATACTTTGATATATGAACATTAAATTCAAGACTAATATAATAATTTGAATAAAATTACTTTACCTGTTGATGTCAAATATGTTGTCGGTGAAATAATCTGAAAAATATGAACAACACCGATGATGGACTTACAGTTACTTAACATCAGAGAAGTTCAGACGGGACAACAAACTTCTAAGTCATCGAAAAAATATGCAAATTTACTTTCTAAAAAAAAATATCGTACTCTAAAAAGACAAGTAGCTGTGCCGATGGTCATCGGTGTGCGGTATGATATTATTTGAAATTAAATAAAGTGATTTTTTGATTTTTTAAACAATATTTTATTCAGCTTGTCTGAATGGGATTTTGGAACAGACTAAGCCTATGTAATACCCCTCTACCTCTGATTGACACAGCCCCAGTATCTTTTTTTTAAATTATTTTAAAAAGAAGTCCTTGAATAGAAATATTTTTTTATTGAATTGTATGTAGCCAGATAAGACTGTCTGTTTACTAATTTTAGTATAAATTTGGGCTTTTTATCTGTCAATAGACATACAATGTCAAAATAAGACGATTGTTGACCATAGACCAATCGATATATAAAATCCAATGAAATCAAAAATTTATTTTTGTATTGATCCAAATTAAATATGTACATTTTTTGGAGCTGATTATTTATTTGTGTTTTTTAAATTTTGCATTACATATCTAAACTTACCAATATTATTTTGATAATCCAATACATTTTATAAACTGAAATTATTATATACCATTTTTTTGACGTATAATAATCTAACTATATGTCCATGTTCCTTTATGATATTATCAGTAATTGTTGGCACTCTTGATAATTATTCTTCCAGAATGTGTGACCTTATTACACCAAAGGCACCCAACGTTCTGCAAGGAGCCAGTACAATCGTGTGGTTTTATTGAAGGTAAATGTTTATTTTTCTGTCCAGAATAATTGATGATAAATTTGATATATTAGTCTTGTAAGCAACCGCGATATCCCCATACAATCAGCTACCGTCATTCAGTTGTGTCAGAATTCGCGATAATCGCAGTGCTCAAACATCATACGATACTTGTGATTTTTTTTTATCTTAAAGGCATTATTGATTATATTACCTATTGTGTGAAACACGGGTTTGGAAAAGGAAGAGAAAGGGTTGAACGTGTATATGAAAAGAAGGAAGATATTAAGCTGGGATTAAATCTAGAAGCTCATGCAAACCGTTAATTAATCTCTAGCAACGCCAAAGATTACCTTCCAATAACAGACTGTAAAATGTAAAAAATACCAAAAACTATATTATTGTATTTATATATTGAAAAAAGAACATATCATACTTGTAATATTTTATTATCACATGGGCGTTTCTATATTTTGATTTGTTCAAATCCATTTATTTGCAAAATGTTCAATTGAAATTTAATTAATATGGTCAATTCCTGTTTTACCAATACTTTACTGCAGCTACAGTGGCGCGCCAAGCAGGATAAGCTTACTCTTCCGGACACAAGTTACCAGTGCTTATCGTGTTTTTTGTACACGGTGGACAGACCATATGCTGATTACACTATTTTGCCAAATTACACTATTTTGCCTATACCGTTTTTTTTTAGGACTTAATCTTGTCTAATGGTTTGGATTGTTCGTACTTGGTTTTATTCTATCCATTGTATCATCTTTGCAAGTTAACAGTCACATAACATCCCAAATATATTTCAACTTGTAAGAGTACAACTTTAAAAAGGTGTTAATGCATCTGCCCTATATAAACTTAAAAAGACGTTAGCAAATGTCGAGTCCTATTTGAAAACGTTACTATTTATAAACATGTAACAATATCTAACTCATACACAACGATTGTTTTGATTGCTGATTGATATTGATAGAAAAATGACGTTGTTTGGTTATGCGGTTTTAATGAATAAACAGTGGTATCGATAAACGTATTAAAGGACAATATTGGTGCCAGTCATTATCACATATGTGATAGAGCTGGTTAAACACATTCCAAATATACTTTTAACGCAGTAAGCATTGCATAATGAGACGCTTTTCTACTGTTATTGAACATGTTTGCTACTGTGATTGGCAACAGATTAGAGAACGTTTTTCGTTCGATTCCAAAGCATGTCAGAACTGTTGCAAAAAATCAATTCGCTTAAATGGCATGATAGAACCTTTATATAGCATCATTATCGACACGGGTGCTTTGTAAAAACATGAAGGCAATTTGTTAGGATTACAGTTAAACCAAAGCCAAATAATCATTTGATTGAAGAAACTCTGAGAGATTTGTATGATATCCGTGACTGTCATGAATATCTGTTGATTACCGGTTTGTGTGGTATAACTTCCCATATGTTTTGTCTTGGTAAACTGGGGCTAATGCTGTTAATATGTGGCAGATTATATATCTCAAATAATTTCCAATAACAATGTAATAGTATTAATCTCGGAACATTACACGAACAATAGTTATGACAGCGATAACCGACATAATTAACCAATATTAACTGTCATGTACATGTATGTGGGTGTGGATGTTGGGGGTCTATTTTACCCCCCACCCCAATCTCCACACCAGCCCTTCTCCGTACACTTTACTTTCATATTTCGCAAACTTCGTGCTCTCATGTCTGAAATCAAGATTATACACGTTGCTATCTTTGAGGATAGGCATCTGGTTGTGTGGTGTATTTCGTGTTTACTTGTGCAGTGTTTTCCAGAAAATATCAGTAGAAAGGATAAAAATTACAGCTTTCTCCACAAAGTAATATTTCTTCCTTCTCCGATTACTGCGACCGGTCTACACCTTTACATTAGAAATACATAACACTATATTGTCCACAAATGATTTATCTCTTTTTGAAAGCATTTATTAATTGTATAATGTGATCTATTAATATATATGTTTATGAAATTGAAACTGAAATGTTAAGGAGAAGTTGCAGATCGCAGAAATGGCCCAATAACATGGTCTTACCCAAACGGAGCATGAACGAAACTGAAAATCCAAGACATCGTTCACTTATTTTACTATTTGGCGTTACTATAATCGTTATGGTTGCTTTGGTTTTCTGTTAAAACGATTTTCATTCGAAGAACTGGATTAAGGTTGCGCGTGGGTCGAGTAACGCTGTTTGATTCAAATTGGCTACGATCTTTATCGCGTCTGCCGAGACTAGAAAACTCATGAATCGTCAATTAAGATTCCCTTCGACTTTCATGAATATAAACGAAGTCTGATGCTCCTTGTGAAACGACCGTTTCAACTGATATCCTTGGTAAAGCATGAATTTCTAGACAGTCATTAAATACCAGCATGTCAAATATTGGTTTTACATGGACATCTTATAAATATGTTTGATATATCATAGTTCTAAATCCGCATCATATTCCACCTTAACAATTTGGCACATTTTTCATATATTCATATAGTATAATCCAGAAAATTGAGCACATTAGAAAAATTATGAATTTATGAGCATCTTGATTTGTGAAAAAAAGGGGGTCTTCTGGCCTTTGACGTATTTTCATGGGGGCTAGAAAAATGCATATTCTAACGGTTAAATTGATGAAGGAAATCTCTGAATTTGTTTAGCTTTAATCGAGCTAAACCTCTACATCAATATTAGCGATAATCTTCGACAAATAAACTAGTTCCCAATGCCAGCATCTCTATGGTCTCGGGTGTCATTCACAACGAAAGGGCATGATGAACAAATTATAAAGAAAAGCATATCCTACAAGTCAATGTGAAATTACATGTAATTAAAATTGGCTGATCCACAATTAACTAACCAGACGCTAACGACTGCAATTATTCAGTTTGGGCTGCTCAATTAAGTCGCTGACAAAATTACAATAATTACAATATCCGTGGATAGATTGGGTGGAGTCCATTGACTACAGCAAGAAGGCTTGCTAGATGAGAAAAAAATATCATAATGGTCCCCAGTGTTTCCTTAGTGGCCGTCCCCCATAAGTACTGCCGTATTAGATGAAAGCCAACTATGATCAAACGGCAATATTATTATTAGGAATACAAATTCTTGGTTGAATAGACGATATTTGAGTTTAACGTCATTTCTACAATAGCCAGGTCATTTTATGACTTGCATTATATGACATCTTTTATTTTAAAAATTCACTTGCACACAGGAACATTTCTGGAAGTGTAAGGGCACGTGTAAGGCCACCCGATTAAACATGAGACACAACTCGAGGTTACATAGGCGATGTTATTATCGTTCACTTTAGACCTGAAGGTCTGGTGTCCTGCAGTGCACGCATTAGACTACATTGCCACCGAGGTACTGGTAACATTTTCCAAAATAAAAGAATATAATAATAAGGAGTAATACGATCAAAAATTAGTAAAAATTGCGCAAGAATTTAATGCGTCCTGGACGGATCTATTTGATGGTTATAGTCTTCAGAATGTAATATCTAACAGTTACAATTCAAGATAAGAAAACGGGAAATTCATCCATTATGAATTATTTTGCAATTTGTAGTAATTATTCAGATTGATATTGACGTTGAAGTTGGATGGTTCATCTTGGCTTCGTTTGATCTTATTGCCATACCACAAACCAGGTCATCACCATTTTGTCTCTTTTAAATTGTTTTTGAAACTTCTATTTAAATTCCGGATTTAAATATCCGCTCTAGGCAATAACCAATACCATGCAATAACATTTCCAGAACTATTTCGTGTTGGACTTAAATGGGGTTTACCTACTTTTATGTGCCGCGGGGGCTAATGAAGATGGTCATACGTTAGGTTGTTTACTTTGAGGATAATTTTGCCCGGACAGTGGCAGTTCTGCTTACCCTCAATTCTAACTGTCGAGGGTTATTTTACATACACGGGGCGTCGGTGTTTCGTCCCATTCGAACGACTTCAAGCTATCCGCATTTGGTATCAAATATTTTGAAGATAACAAGCGTACCCTGCCTCTTACACGGCATCTTACGCAGCTTGTAACTATGAAGGTAAATATCACTAAGTTTTATGAAATGAAGCAATAGTGTCCTAAATGTATAGGTACCAAACACATTATACCTCAATAGTATAATTATGTTTAGAAGCACACCTACATGAATATACTACTGATTTTCATACCATCTTTGTACAATGTTATATTAGTTTTCCGTTATATCTGTTTAATATCAATGTTATGTAATACAATTGGTTGGTTACAGATAACAACCTAATTTCCGCTAATGTGGTAATGAGGATAGAAAACCAATCTTAAAGGGAAGTAATAAAATCTGTGTGATCGAGTCTGTCAGTATTAATCCTGTTGTAACATCGACTTTTAACGTATGATAAATTGCACTGAATATACGACCCTGACCAAGGCTAATGTTAATTAACTTTAAAGGAGCTAAATCGCTAACATTTGGGACATTGAAATTGACAGTAGGTGGCCCCAAAGCATAAAATACTGTAATATGAATGTATATAAACTGATTTACATTCAATGGTTTCCGTTTTTACTCTAATTTCAAACTAGTTATGTTCCACGAATTAAAACCAGCATTCCGCCTCGGCTGGGCCCCTAGACAAAAACTGTTCTGGACCCTGTTTCTCGAAATCTTAACTAATGATAAAATCCAAATTGTAGTAGATACTTCAATTTTGATTTAATATCCATTAAAATCTATCTTATATAATCCAATCAAATTATAAAAATTTGGATTTTATGTTAGTTAAAAATTTCGTGAAACAGGCCCCTGATCTTCACCGATACACCTCGGAAAGCGTGCCAATAACTACTACGTCAACATCCAGTGTTGACAATAAAAGTACACCCTTCATTACAAATAATACGCATTTTACTAAATTAAAAAACGTATTACGCACTATTATTAGCGAGGTGATTAACACCAATAATTTGTTGCCGATTAGTGGGCAATATTTCAAATGGACACTCTCCCCCATCTAGTCAATATAATGGTCATGATTGGTCAGGTAGAAACACGTGATGTTCTGCGTCACAACTCATTCACAAATGAATCTAAATGACATGCTATATTACAATAGAAACTGTTCAGCTTTAATTTATATTCACTTTGAGATAACGAGAATCTCATTCAAGCGTATAATTAGGGGAACAAACGGTTATCCGCGTTTCTAAAAACGGCTCTAATAACTGTTTTATCTGATGCCAAACTGTCGTTGGATAAACTCCGCCCACGCCAAGGACCCCGACATATAAAAGTTGCTCTTTTCCAGATCGTTCGTCCAGTTATTTTGTATTATTAGAAGACATTTGAGGATGTTGTTTCTTGATTTTAGATTGAGTGTTCCATCGATCCGTCTTTAGTTTTTAGATAGGTTGTATAGAAAAGTTTGCGAGGTTTTTTTAAACATTTTATTATTTCCGTATTTTGAAAGTAACATCTTTACCTTGTTTTTCGAAAAGAAATATACCGTGGTAATTAGCTTCCTAGTGCTGACTTTTATTTGTCGATTCTCCGTGACTTTCTTTGATTATTTCTGGTAGTTTCATTCTACCAAAAATCGTCGCATCACTTCCAAGCAATTGTGATTTGTACATAGTCTTCCTGTTGATTCACAAAACCCGCCAAACTGGGGAACTGCGTAGAAATTTGTAAAGTGGCTATCAGGAATGCCCCTGGAGTGGGTCCGGGGTGTTCTTTGCCACCAGAAAGACGAATGACCACGCCACCATTGGACAGACGTGTAGCAGCAATTAGAGATGAATCGCAGGGTAAAAGTAGTGTAGCAAGAAAAAGAAAATGTAATAATATTATACCACCATCAGAAAGTCAGATGAGAGCTTTAGAGGTAAGACAAAATATTTTGAAACTTTTTTCCTTGAAAATAACGCGTAAAAGGGCATTTTAAAGTAAAATTATAAAGTTAAAGTGCTCTCTCAATGAACAAACGGAAGTTAGCTAATTAACAGAAAGTCAGACACTATGCGACAATTGCATAAAATAGTTAAAATATCAATACAACAAACTAATGTTATGAATTTCAGACTGGCGTGTTTGCAATTATGTTGTTATCAATTGTTTATATTTTATTTAATAGGATAGTTTGCGAAATATCGATGGAATCAGCAGCCCATCAGGTTTCGGTAAAACTACCTCCATCGTTTTCTCATTAAGAAATCAAATTGGACATTTGGCTAGTGCCCTACAAATATTCCAGGTTAGTTTAAAGCATATCTCTGATTTTAGAAATTGGAACCCGTGAATTGAAAGTAATTTTGAAAGAAGAATTTATATCCAACCAAAATGGATTTTTTTTTTCTTTTGTCTTTTGTAAGAAAATTAATTTAAAATTGTTATATTCTGTGTAGTTGAAATTTTTAGTTTATTAAATTGGTTTTGTTTCTCGTTACAACTGGTCATAAACTTTCAATGTATATAAAGTTATTTTATGTTAAATACCTTGTCCGGTGACAATGTTCTCCAAGAATTTGAAGTTTTATAAATTATTGCAGGAAAATAATATCAATGTTGTTCATATCGAATCGAGAAAATCTCGGATGAAGGATGCTCAGTATGATATATATGTTGATGTTGAAACAGACAATATAAGATTAGAAGAATTGGTTAACAGGTTAAAGAAAGAAGTAGCTAATATAACGTTTAATGATATAACGGTACCATTGTCTCCTCCACCAAATGTACAAGAGTCATGTGAGTTTTCTTATAGTTTGTTTTTTCAAGTCCAGCAATTATAGTGGTGGTTATTGTTTAATGCATTTTTTTCCAGTGATGCTCACCAAAGTCATGAAGTCTTCCAAAAACATACGCATGATAAATATTAGAAATATTATGATCTACGCTCCATTTGTTGAAGGTGTCCCGTTTAAATTCCAACTTGCGGTGGATGTTATACAACGACTTTACTCAACAAAAAAAAAAAAACAATTCTTGCTGTTTCGTATTTCAATATGCGCTCATTTTTTTAATTTTTGATGTCGCTACTATGTTGAATTTCCAAGAAGGCATATTATATTTTAGGTGATATGTCAAATGTACCATGGTTTCCCAGGAGTATTCAAGATCTTGACTTCAGTGCACATCGGGTTTTAATGTACGGTACTGAATTGGATGCTGACCATCCCGTAAGTCAAATTTTCAAATACGATATTGGACTGAAAGAAGCCCAAAATAAACTATACAAAGGTTTTGGGAGAACATTAAATTAAAACGTAGTAAGTTAAAAGGGCAGGCTTTAAACCTTCGGATACTTTAGTTTTGGTTGTTTTTAAGAGTCAAATATTTTACCCCTGCGTCAGTTCCAAGATTGTCAAACTTTTAAAGGAATTTAAATACTAGTTAATTTGTCTTGGTGTAGGTTGTTTTAGAGGTCAGCTATTAAGCTGCCATTTTTTCATAGATTTGACCGCCGCAATCGGGAGCGGAAACAATGATTCAATAAAAATTTTAGCTTTTTTAATATACATGTAGTAATATGTATGTTTACAGGGATTTAAAGATGAAGTATATCGTAACAGAAGAAATTATTTCTCCAAGATTGCTATGCAATATAAACAGTAAGTAGTATTAAGGTGTTCAGTCTATTTAGGGTTCACTTGGAGTTTTATAAGCCTTTGTGATTAATGCAGACTATTCTGAGAATGGGATCAAAATATTCAAATAAGTGTATATGGCATTCAAAACATGTTCTTTACGTGTAAGGCAAATAAAAATGTCTCCTGGAATTATGAAGCCACGGTTCATCTTAACAGTATGATGTTATACTCTTCTAAAATCTTTCACTCCCAGAATAGATTCATAAGGTTTTGGACTATAATAATTGAAAAATAAATAATTGAAAATGAATATATTGCAAATTTCATTCAAATTACTTTATTCTGAGCAAAGATACAATGTATCAATGTAACGTATATTGTTTATTATCGTAGCAAGGGTGCTTGACAATCGAGACTAAGTCAAGCTTATCCATTTTTAACTTAATTTATTAAATGGGGATAGTGTTTCAATAAATTTAAATCTCGACCATCCGATGATCTAGAGAGTTGAATAAATATCTAAATAATAATTCATAAAACATTTGAAGACCAAATGAATGTCTACAATAGGTAGATTTCGATCTCTTACATACTGCATCATTAAAATTAAATTTAAGTTAAAAAAAGTTATAGGTATGTTTGGTACTTGTTTCCCACCAAAATTGAGTTTTCATTGATGTTGTAGATACACATCATCTGTCTCTTGGGTGAAAAATAACCCAAAAAAGTCTACGAAATTTGATTTTTTTTTTTAAGGAGAAAGGATGAGTTCACTTAAAACCAACCAGAGGAGTGAAAGCCCATTCCCTTACCAGATCGTTCAAGAATATGTAATCTAGTCTATTACAAACTTGTAATCGAACTGCGTCGGATCTATACAGTTACATGTATAACAATAATTGTTATCATTTGATCGATACCCTTTCCATTATTCTTATTTTATTGCTTTCTATTGATTTGGTGGCAGATTTGATCCGGTTGTTTGAATATTTATTAGGTGTTATTCCAGTGACTGGTACGTGTCACTTATCTGATTTGATAGATTGATCAAATTAGGCGGCATTCGTATTTACATAGTATAGATAAACATCTCATTCTGAAACGTTCGTCAAATTACGTATTCATAGTATTTCGCTTTTAACAGAGGAAAGTATCGGTTATAAAACATCGCTAATGATGTTTGCATTCCACTATTTCGTAATTCAATGCACAGACCCGTACTTCATATCAATGCCGCACTCGTTTTTACGCAGAGCACAGAACATAAAGTGTGCTCCTTGAATATTACTTCAAATAATTTGGGTCAGATCCATGATTTCATTATAAATATTGATTATAAAGTCCCAAAATAGATGTTTATCCGTTGAGATGGGTTGGGGAGTGGGGCATTTCTTCTTTTTTCAAGTAGAAAACTAGAGCATGTAGATACTTCACTAGCTTCTAACCATATAAGTTATCTTTTAGATTGAGTTATTGAACTGTTAGGAATTTAAACAAAAATGTATGTCCTATATATACTTGTAAAACGATTTTGTGTTTTAGTGGGGAACCCATACCCAGAGTTGATTATTCAAACGAAGAAAAATGGACTTGGTAAGTCGACAGTAGGCCTAATTGTTAAAATTGTATTATACTATCGTGGATTATAATGATACACTATTATTCTTTAACCCTTTGCCTAGACGGCCTGTGGTATTTCTTCTATTATCAATACTTGTTTTCGCTTTAATTACTTACCCCAAGACGTAAATCGGATAAAGGACAATACATTGCTTAATTAGTTAATTGTCATCAGCATAATCTATCGAATGGAGTCTATATTGTCAAAGGTTTTTTCCGATGTATAGGCAATAGATTTCTGGTTATGGAAGTTTCAATAGGGACAGATGAAAGCCCTCCTACTTTACCCATTAGTAACGTCTGATAAAAGTGTATGAATGATAAAAAATTTTTTAACAGCGACTGATTTTTTAGGCGACGTTTAGAAGAGTATTATAGCTAATACAATGTAACAAAATTTGAATCAACATCTATAGACAAAATTACAATAACAAGGATGAAACCCAACATGGCAACAACAATACCAAAGGCCTATGACACAATGGGGTTATGATATACAAAATCAAGTAGCTTATTAAAGCCACGAAGTAGTGGTATGTTTACATTATCCTAAGTTTGGTGGAGCGCCTCATAATGAGTCACACGATGAACACCACAACTTGATGGGGCGTCAAAAACTGCGTGATCTGTGGTACCCCTTATCCCAGAGGACCTTCCATAATGACATGATTGTTGGGGTGCAGTATAATGACAATATGTGATGGTTGGGCCGCACATAATGCATAATGTCTTGCGGGGAAAATCTGCTCCTTAATGGGCGCAATACGAAGCCGACGACTAACATGTCCATATCAGTAAAGCCAAGTGACTTTGGTTTGGCGTTCACTACGAGATTGATGGGACGCCTAACCAATGTCACTTCTATTCATGTCGTTATATATCAGTATGAGGCTCCCCAACCCCCAAATGGTGAGGCGCCTCATAATGAATCACACGATTAACACCTAACTTGAGGGGGCGTCCAAAACGGTGTGATCTAGAGGCATTGGTTATTTTCTTTTACTATTGGTTTTTTTTTTATATCATAACCCCATTGTGTCCTATGTCTATGATCTTGTGGTTGCCATATGGTTTCAACCTTGTTATTGTAAGTTTGTCTTTATGATGATTCAAATTTTGTTACATTGTATTAGCTTCAAAACGATAAGAGAATACTCTTCGAAACGTCGCCTAAATAGATCAGTAGCTGTTTCCCATAAGTATGTGTAAAGTTGATTTATATACCAAGTTACTAAATGCTATTTAAAGAATATGTATACATGATGATATTACAATTTGTGTATATGTTTGTAGGGGAACAGTATTTAGAGAATTGACAACATTATATCCAACTCATGCTTGTAGGGAATATCTTACTAATATACCTCTATTGGTTGAACACTGTGGATACAGGTAAGTTGATTAGTAAATCCAATTTCAAAAATGTACGGAGCATTCTTTGTGAAAGCACTTGTTCGCTACATACTTGAATGATCAAAGTGGTTCACCTTGAATAATTGTCAATATATAATAATATGATATGCGATATTGCATCAGTGTAATGTAATTACCTTGTTTTTGTTTATTAACACAGAGCAGACAATGTACCACAACTTGAAGATGTTTCTAATTTCCTTAAAGGTAGGTCAAACTAATAAAGTGCAATGCATTTCAATGAAGACCGGGGTTTATTTTACTCTCTTTATCTCGAAATTGTAACTTTTTATATTCAAAACTCGGCCCCTTTGTCCCCACCTACACAAACAGTACATCGCTTTTATTCCCCGGATGTGTCGACTTTTACTATATCCTCGTTGTAATGAACAATATTAGAATAGGCTATACGGTCAGTGGGGTGGGTTACATTTGAAGAAGAATTAAGCGATTTCACGTCTGAGAAACACCTTTGTGGCATCACGGTTAGATCTGTAACATCTTCATCGATTGTACAAACATCACCTGATTGAATCTCGGTCGTTTAGCAATTGGTAGATTACGGTTGATTTGCATCAAAGATTAATATCGATTTAATAAATATTTACTGATGTATCAACAATGTTAGTTGGTTAAGCTTATAAAGATCGGTAATTATTCGGCATTGTTTATTAAAGGCTAAAGATAAAATTAATTTGTACCCTATAGTGTATCTATTCAAAAGCAATCTTGATTCGTTAAATATACTGTATCTTCACTTCACTTCCAAAAATGTTTCTCATCATACGATATGCCTAGGATAAAATGTACATATTTATGGTAATTGACTTTACTATATGATTTGTATTTTAGCTCGAACGGGATTTCAGCTTCGACCAGTTGCAGGCTATTTATCATCACGTGATTTTCTAGCAGGATTGGCCTTCCGATTATTCCACTGTACACAATATATCCGACACAGTTCTGATCCATTTTACACACCCGAACCGTAAGTATAAGAAACTTTCCTTAACAGAGCAGATAGAGCAGGTCTGCACTCATATATTAGAAAATCAAACTGGTCGGGGATGCGGTTTTATCAGATGTTCTTCTATCCGGGAGCGGGGGGGGGGGGGGGTATAACCTTGTTTATATTATCTAATGATCTTCCATTTGTAAACCTCCCCTAGAAAGTGGAGTATCCGCCCACCGAACATTGCTTTTAAGAAAAAGTAATAAGTCTATTTAATGTTTTTGTGTTTTATTTTATCTCAGAGATTGTTGTCATGAGCTGATGGGTCATATGCCTTTATTGGCGGATGCCAGTTTTGCTCAATTTTCTCAGGAAATAGGTTTGGCTTCTCTTGGTGCATCAGATGAAGAGGTGTCTAAACTTTCAACGGTAATTATGCAACTTTATAATTAGCATTATAATTAAAATGTAAACACTACTTCATGTCGAAATTTTTAAGATAAAAAAAGATACCCGGGGTCTTATTCCAGAAAACGTAAACTAAAATATTTAAGAATGCTGCCTTTCCATTGGCCAAATGCTAAAATATGTGCTCCGAAGGATCATTAGTGTCCTTAAACATTTTCGCTGAAGTTTCCATGAATATGGCCCCCAAATTTTAATCAGACTACACACGATTCTTATAAAAGAGGGGCATCTTTGCTTCAGTGGAAATCCCATTTTCAAAAGGTAGAAACTAACTATCCATTCGTCGTGTTTTGTGAACACTCTTCTGGTATAATTAACAACAAGTATTGCACTAGTTCCCCGTCATATAATACCTCTGTGTCCAATTAACTGCAAGAAAAAAGTCAGGCGACAATGGAACATAAGAAAGTTTCGTTTTATTTATGTTATTTATCGAGAACTACTGATCGTCAATTGTGCATGATTATACAACCCTACTACAAATAATAAAGGAAACTGGGCTAATGAAGACCGGCATTGCAATAGGAGGTCATCACCACGAGTAGAAATATTTAACAACCATTGTTTCTTTTTGTAATCTCCGGCCATCCTCATGGTTAAATAATTTTCTTACAGTGCTACTTTTTTACTGTGGAGTTTGGTTTGTGTAAACAAGATGGTGATTTACGAGCTTATGGTGCCGGACTTCTCTCTTCTATTGGAGAACTAAAAGTAAGATTTATTTCTACGATAGTACCATAATTCAAACCCTGCCTTTAGAAATAGCTGAAAGTTATCGTACGCGAGGCAGGGTATACTTACGCATATCATCAGACTCATCCTAGTCATCTTCATCATGGTTTTTGTAGCGGAATATAGTAATAATTGTACATGACGAGTTAGGTCTACATGTAATATTAGATATGTCAATTTTAAAGATGGGATTTTTGCATTATAGCATGCTCTGACAGATAAAGCAGAGAAGATTAGGTTTGAGCCGATGAGAACAAGTCAGCAAGAATGTCTGATCACAACATTTCAAGATGTGTATTTCTTTACTGACAGCTTTGAAGACGCCAAGGAAAGAATGAGGTAAAAAATTATTTCTATGTGCAGGCAATCTAGGAACGAACGTTGTCCAGAACGCGAATCTTTTATCGGTACGTCATTAATTACATAAAAACTATACATTAGGTTTAGTGGATATTTTTTACCCCTATAATCTTATCCAAAAGCAGGTTTGCTAGAACAAGCTCATAAATAAGCCAAATATAACGTAGGAACACTGATCTCGTGGATTTTGTGTGGTTCGCGAAACGTTCCTGATACAAGTATAGAGCGACTCATGCACCACCATCCACCAATTTAATGTAATGCGCGTTCGCTACAACAAAACACTCTCTTAGTAAATAGTGGCTTTAATAGTAAGTGCAGGAGGACCGCATTACACGCAAAACAAAAAGATAAGGTAGGGTTGGACGAAGTGTGACTAACTTTGTATTTATACTAGTTTCGTATGCATGTAGCTGCCAAAACGCTAAATACCATTGTATTCACGGGGCGGCATTCTCGTGTGCTCTGTTTCGAGTTTATGGAAGGGTAACAACATCAGAATTTTGAACAGCCAGACGATGTTTATTTGATTCGAAATGGGACAAAGCTGCGTACTTTATATAGATAGTGTTATGACCACTGCATGTGTAATTCACTTGTGTCCTGGTGTGAACGCGAATGCTATAAGTATTAGCGGGTACACATCTGGATTACCCTGTTGGTTTTATCCATTACCTTATAACAAATGAAATTTATCTTAACTTCCTACCTTTCTGCAACAGCCGGATTAATGATGGGTTTATACTCAATAGCATCGGCTACTGAAATCCAGACGCATACAATTTGCTTCAGCCAGACAAGGTTTGCTTACCAACACTATGGGGGGGGGGGTCTCGATTGAACGTTCCGGACTTGAATTCTTTTAATCACGATTCTACTCACACCACTTCCGTGGTCGGGACCGACAGAACTGTGACAGATCTGAATTCGTGTCACTCGATGCCAATTCTGGCAATTCGGGACGTTCTGGACTGTGAATCGAGCACTGTGAATCGAGCACCCCCTCAAACTCACGGTAGCATTACTTATAATTTAGCCCACGACTATTGATATATTCATCGTTATTCAATATCAGATTTTGGTCATAAATGTTGTATCTTATTTTTCAGGCAATTTGCAAGTACAATAAAACGACCATTTGCTGTGCGCTACAATCCTTACACCAACAGTGTGGATGTTTTAGACAACACAAGATGCATTGCTACGGTTGTGAGCGAACTAAAGGGGGATCTTTGTATTGTCAGTGATGCTTTAAGACGATTACAGATGCTGGAGAAGAAATTAAATGAATACGAAAACAAACCCAACAATTCCCTGGGGTCACCTCTTGACAGACCATCTCGACATGTGACTGAAAAGCTACAAATGATTGGTCAACGAGAGAGTATTGATTTGTCGCTATAACTAGCCGACTGTTTGTATACAGCGCTCACATCTAAAACCATAAACTTTTTGAAAAGGTTCTGAACAGTTTTATTCAATCTAATAATCTTATTTAAAAAAACAACAATTTGTAATAAAATAATAAGTAGAAGAATCTGATACTTGGCCACAGATCACCAACGATTTCCCCTTGGAAATTTGTGCTTGAAAGAATATGTGAGGGTCACCAGTCAAATCTGGCGTACACAAACTGGACTGAGTATACCGATAAACACGTAACAATCCGCTGTGCACTTTAAAATCACTTATACTTCCCTCTCAAAATCATAAATATTCAACAAACCATGGCAGAAATCATAAATTCATTGGGGGTGGGGTGGGGCGGTAGTGGTGGTCTGTGTCCTGTGTACCATTTCAAAATAAACCAATTTTTGGTACGTTTCCAGGTTATTTATATATTATATTTTGTTATTAATCATAAGAATTGTCTTTAAAGGGTCAATCCCGATAATGTTTTTGAGAATCAAACTCTTTAATTTTGTGTTAAAATCCATTAAAATCCCCTACCTTTGGGCCGAGCAACTAACTCAATATATGTGATACGTTTTCAAACAACTTAAACCCACAGTCTTCATCTTGAAATGGAGTCCGGTGTCCCAAACTGTATTATGCGGTGATTTGATAAAACCAGACTTTTATTTTATAAAAATAATGTGTCGGTGAAATTTACCATTTGTTATCAAGTACAGCACATGGATCATTCACTGTGTAGACCTCTAAAGGAACGGGAATCGATTAACGGGTCACCCAACGAAAGAATTAACCCGAAATCTTAAAAGGGTTGCGTGTCCGGATAAGCTGTTTTAACGATCACGTCCAAACGACTCAATATTTTGAGCTGAAATTTGGAGTCCGGCATATACACCATTCTTCTATATTTTGGCGTTTAAATTTCACACAGACTCGGACATTTATTTTTGAGACTCTGCTCTATTCGGGACAGTCCCTTTAATAACCGCTGAAATTAACATATTTATTTATTTATTTATTTACTTATTTTATATTTTCCTTGGTGGAAATTTGGAATTGTCTCTTGTCTACAGAAATTGGTTGATGTTGCTGCAATTATTGTTGTTGATGGTCCCAATGAGTTAATATTGCTTGAATGGAAGAAGAAATGTATGAGTTGTGAATCTAAGGGTTTGAAAGATTAGGTATGTTGTAAATATGTGCAGAAATAATAGATAACTGCAATGTATAGAACCTTTTTATGGATAGACCAACTGGTTTGTTCAGGTTAAAACCATTTGTATTTGTGATAATACCCCATTTTTCTGTTTAATTTATGAAATAAACCAAATCTAAGTATCAACATTCGTTGTTTACTTATTCACTTTAAATGATCGCCACAGCTACAACTATAGGGGTTCACTCACGTCAAATTCATAAAAGTCAAATTGCAATTATCCCTCTTCCTTGCTATATTTTTACTTTCGGGAAATAAGAGAGAGAGAAATAGGGGTTTAACGTCCACTCGACACAAACTAGGTCATTTTGGGAGTAACATAATTATATGGTTAAATTTTATTTCAATAATTCGCTTGCGCATGGGGGTCTTTAGCAGTGGGAGGACCCGGAGAAAACCCACGAGTTTGGACATGCGATCGTACTCCTTGCCACGTACAGTTCGCTCAATGACAGGCTTTATGATACAGCGCGCGCACGCTAACCATTCAGCCATCCACCCCCCCCCCCCTCTCCTTTCGGGAAATAAAAGAGAGAATTACTCTCACAAATATGGGGTTGCAGGTCCTACTCAACACTTACTGGACTAATGAACACGGAAATACAATACAGTTTGATTTTATTTAAACACTCAAATAATACCGGATATTTCACTGGGTATTTAATAATAAATCAAATTCTGAAACCGGTAAAAGTGTGGGATTGGGTGAATTCGTCTGAGGCAAAAGTGCTTTCACAATGTCTTGAAAAACGTAGGGGGGGAGGGGGAATTGTTCATGGTTATCATATTAAAACGTTAATGCATTGGACATCATTTCACAGTTTAATAAAAAAAATAATTTGTACAAACCAGATAATTATAAAAATTGGGATGATAATAAAATGAATCTGATCATAGATGATTATTAAAAAAAGACAGGTTACCAGGAACCCAAACATACGCCAACAACAGATAAGTAATAGAGGGCATTTAAAAGACACCAGCAACTGATCAAGGGTAACAATCTATGAAGTAATCACTGAAATTTGACTGGCGTCTATTTCTTCCTAGTGCTAACATTTAGTATACAACAAAACATTAACTTGCATCAGATGATAACTTTAATATAATGAATGAATGAATGAAATGGGGTTTAACGTCCTACGAACTTTAATATAATATAGCTGTTCAAATTGTCCTATATCGCTAAGAGAGTTTTTTTTGTTCGGGAACATAAACACTTTACGGTGTCCAAAAGCATGCGAACGACGGGTAGACTGACGACGGATGGACGAATGGCCGGGGGATGACGAGCTTACACCATCACATTTCAAAATAAAAATGGAATGTTAACTATTTACAATATAAAGTGTTATATATAAAATAAAAGAGGTGACTGATTTTTAAAATAACAATAAATATACAAAGCCTGTTCCCGCTTTTATCGTTAAAATAAGATAATTTATAGGGAATACGTTGAAATATTCAGTTAAATTACTTCATTATGAGCGGGGTTATTGACGATGAAGAACATTGTAGTCTCGATTGCCATTACTATCGTTGTTACGATACTTAAAAACTGAGCCTCGATTGTCTATTTTTAAAATTAAATTATTAACTAGCAATTGTTTTTAAATCCGTTGAAAATCACCCGATGGCGTTGATTATGGGGTTGGCATGTGCATACATGTCTAATTATTGATTTATATAATATTTGAGTCTAAAAAAGGTCTGTATTAGGCGTAATAAGCTCTTACATAATGAGTCTTTAAAAAAAATTTAAAAATTAATTTGTCAATGCTTCTCTGATATCTCATCTAAGACGTTGACAATATTTATAATATTAAAATATGGTGGTAAGTTAAAATGGTAGGCTACCTGTAAAGTAAACATTGAAGTACTGTGGCGATAAATATTTCACTTTAATAACATCATAATAAATATAGCTAGAGACAGGAGTGTGTTTATCTTAAGGTTCTGTCCACTGTTACAATTATTCTCAGAATCGCAGAAACAATAATTCAAAAATCTTCCAAAATTATCCATAAATTTCTTGCAGCCTCTATATTCTGTTACTTTACCGTTACCAACTGAAGAATCTGGAAATGAAAGTATTAGTAATATATAAATCGTAACATAACATCATTTGCCGGTGGAGCGATCCCCGCAATAAAATGGCGATTTTATGTAACTTACATGTATTACCTTGTCCTGTAGGGACCTTTCACACGAAAACGTCATCGATTTGTGTGTACTTGTGATGTCACATTTGCTCATTTTCGTGTTCGTACCGATGCGAAAATTCCTATTCTTGGCTTACGATTTTGGTGGTACAGTCTATACTACTCTATGATCTTGTGCCATAACAAGTATCCTGTTCTTATCCACATGGCCAACCAAGCGTAAAAGCATGTGATTTTCTATTTCATAAGATCTAATATTCGGTTCGGTCGACTGTTTTCCATGTGTCAGTGGTGCAGGACGGTGGGAGGGCTAGTGAAGAACAGTGCCTATTGGTTCGGTTGGAACAAAAAAACAAGACCCCCTGTACACATTGAGGTACAGGTAAACAAAACCTTGATAGTTGTCATTCCAAATAAAAGTAGACCGTAGCACAGTGCAGGCTGTTTACCCGTATTCGTGATTAATAGTGGGCGATGTCATGGCGTAATTGGAACAGTTGTGATATCTTTGGATTGTGACTGTATAAAACTAATCACAGGTAAAACAGAAAACGGAAATCGAAAGAAAAAAGTATGATTTTAATCCCATTGCCTATGCTAAACAGTGTCCATCTCCGAAAATACCAGTCTTTATGATTTAATGAATGTGAAAGTTGGCTTAAAACTTTGTTTGCCAAAATGGAGGTATATTTAATATTACGTATAGTTTGTAAAATATAATCCTCTTACCTGTCAACGTTAATAGAAGATTAAAATACTGTGTTTCTGTATAACAAAGACGTTGGGCTGATGCAAATTCTGAAGGTGAAAAATCACAATATCGGTATTTAATAAAGGAAAGTAGGAACCCTTAAGAATATACATGTAGGATGTCATGTCAATCACAATTAGGTTACAATATAATCTTGTACTAGCCATGTACCATGAAAATGTAGCTTATATCATTTGCCATTCGATATTAGAATTTATTTATCAAAACTATAATTCAAGCAATAATTTCTCACCATCACTCCATGATTTCGAGCAAACATAACACCCAGCTCTAGTCGTGGCACCCTCTCTGCTGGCGTCAAAAAGGTCTATAGCACAACCAACACACTCATAACATGACTTCCCTCCAGTATTTTCATAATCTGGGTTCTTATCCGGTTGATAATCGCCCGGTATTTGACTCTGTTCATTCCAATCAACTTGTAACTCATTTCTTGAACCGTCATTCCAACCTATAAAATCAAAGTATTACTTTAATGGAGTAAGGAAAATTCCTCCCTTGCTTCTCTAAAACACCATATTTATTTCACGGACTACGTGACATGTCGAAATTTTAAATTTACACTATTATCTCATTACAATTATGACAGAAACATAGCAATTTATATTCGACCAAGGGAACCCAATAATAATAAAAACAAGAAATCATACCTCCATAGAAACCTCCATCCGGATATATTCCAGGATTATTCCATGGATATTGTCTAAATTTCAGAATAAAACCAGTTTTAAATTCAGATAGATCATCAGTACGGAACTGAATGGTTACAAAGTTGTTGGTCGTCTGGAATGTTGTTCTTCTCGGCAATTCAGATCCACACAGTCCAGCTTGGTTTATTCCTGGTAACAGACGGGCATTATCTATCCTATAACCTGTACAGATATAAAATGGACACTCTACAATCATAATGCTCATTATTTTAAATAATGAATGTTAACGAAATACATAACTGTTGATTTAATTATACCACGAAGGGTGGGTGGGGCGGGTTGTTCAAACCCCGTTTTAATAAATATAGAAAGAATGCATTTTTCCTATCATTGTGATAGATATTGAAAAGCAACATCTCGTTTTAAAGCAACATCTCGTTTTAGGTGAAATGAGGTTTAACATCCTACTTTTCTGTACCGACTAATGACACGTGCATAGCCTACCCCAAACAGTAAGACGTGGGGTAAATTAAGCTCGGACCAAGACACCATGGCCTACTCTTTTTTTCAAATTGCAACTGGCAATTGTTCTTTTACGTACACGTACACGTGTATAATGGGATATCGGGTTTTCCTCCTATCCGATCGACTAGATAGATTACACAAAACAGGCAAGTAACAGAGTGGGGCGATGACGTGTTCGTAAAATAACCCTTGAATGTATGGTGCTCGTCTTCGGTGGTCCGGTAAGTAGGACGCGGAAATCCATTTGATTTCACACTTTCAGAACGCAAGTCGCCCTGTTTCCAACAGATAGCATTTCATGGCGATATCTCGAGAACTAATGGATTTAAACGTTGCCCATTTCCACCAATTGTATTTGATCACAAGGTGAGAATTGATAACATGCTGTGGTCTCATGTTCCTTAATATCATAATGTAGCCTGCGTCTATATTATAATATTCATAAACGACCACTCTCTAGTAATAACAATGTGCCCAATATCCATTAATATGCATCTCGACTGTTAAGAGATTATACATGAACTTACTATTAAAAATCTTGAGATAATCTTTACAACAAAGACCTTTACAGTGATCAGTGGTAAAAGCATGTCCATCTATGTCAATTTTAGTCAACTCTAACGAAATCTGATGCTGTTTTTTACCAATGATGGTAACCATACAGTTTCTCTCTGCACTGTAATATTGATTGGAATGTGACCGTATAAATTCTTCATCTCGATCTGTTATTCGTATTTCCACAGGTTCCCGATATGAGCCGCAGTTTTCGTAACGATCTTGTAAAAAAAGGTCTCCTACAAAAGGTATAATTTAATTCCAATAAAAATTATGATGCAGTCACACAGATATTGACAAATGAACATTTTAGGATTCTTAAGTCTATTCTTAGTGAATAAATGGGTTTACCTCTTGTTTTGTGCTTTACTCCAATTTGACCTTGCGATTCTTCAATAAAATGACATTATATTCAGAGTACTTGTTTCTAGTTCCTTGAAATACACTAGTCCCGGTGCCTATATGTAATTCTCGAGTAGACAATAATATACTTTCAGATCGTAATCACACAGCAGTAAAAAGTGTCTCACTCACTCAAATGGATTGTTTTCAGAAAAATGGGCACAAGCCGCACAGGAGGACATATCAGGTCCAAATCTTACTTTGTGGATGCAAGATGTTATGGAACTTTATTTCGTGTAAGACGACAAGTTTATTACATACAATTTGGGGGTAAATACTTGTGATTTGTCATTCATCTGGCGGATATTTCAGACTATCGAAGCGATGAAGTTGGGTGTTCGTTATTCATTGATCAAAAACCGTTATATTCTTGTTTTGTTTTGTGTTTACCGTAAATGAAATCTCACCTGATATACCAGCGATAAAGCAAAATATCAAAGCAATTTTCATGTTGACAATTTTAACTGGACCCTCCATCTTGAATTTACCTGAATGACGTCACATAGCATTGTCAACAATTTACCTGTGTAAGGGGAGATAAGCCATCAAATGAGGATCATGCGATACATATGACAACAAATCAAGTACACCCCTACCGCTGTGCTTAACCTCAACCATCCAGTAGACACATTTTAAATCCATCTGCACCCCATTCCCTCCTCAAGAGTGAAAATACTTCAGATTAACCATGAAATAAGTGTTTTTATTATTACGGTACTATAAGTATAATATATTTTTGTATTATAAACATTTTTTAAAATAGTCTGATAGGTTACCCTTAAAATATCCTTCCTTTAAAGCCCCAATAACACTCTTGTTGTAACTGAATAATTTGTTCCAAACTTTATTCTGGTCAACAAATTGTACTATTTTACAATATTCCAATTAATAAATGATACAAATTTCATCCTAACCCACCTAATTTTAAAAATTGGAAAAATTAAACTACATGCCGTAACATGGTTTGAAAAGCCTTACGTAAGCACTTTCAAATGCAACTTGGATTAAAACATATTTTCGAGCCCTCTGGACAGGTAAGATAGGTTGTAATGGATAATTTACACAACAGGTAGGACACTTAAACATCTAGTAGTTAGAATAAGGCTAATTTTTTTTCTGGACCTGTCAAGCCAGCAAGAGTGTTATTGTCCCTTTAAAGGAAGGGCCTGTATACTTATTAACTTTATTTTAAATCCACAAGCGCATTCAGATTTTAGCACACACTTTCTTTCTCACTGTGATCAGAAATATAAATGTGGAATACAAAAGTTGTTTAAAAAATGTGTTTCAAAACTCAAGACTAATTTATTGACCATTCGGACCAACAAAAAGACCAGTCAGACCAAGGGGCAAGAGACAAATTTGTTTTATAATCAAAATACTGACAATATATGGTTATTTATTATTAAATGATAATAATCACTTGATTTTGGGGGTTTGTCCAGATCTTAGTACAAATGAAATAATTACACTACTCAGCTGTCTATGTTTTGTTGACTGACAGTAATATGGTTATTACAGTTATTGTACATGACCTTTCTTATTTCAAAGAAAACAAATGTATTAAAACATACACATTTAAATTATCAATTTAGTATTTTAAAAAAATAATATTGGTCCAAGTAGTCTTTTTTAGTCTTATTAATTGGTCCGACTGACCTATCAATTGGTATTGATCTGTGTAGTCTTTGGTCTATATGTTGTCATGAATTTAAAAATGCACACAGCCCACAAAGGAGTATATATTGACAATTATATGCACCTCTGTAAACTGTGACACAGCCCAACTAGCGTACATGTTACTGGCATGTAAAAAAAGTGCGAGAGGAGCAATGTGGGATGGTGGTTAGAGGGAGGGGGTAATTATTACATCAATTGAATAAATGAATGGTGAGGTGACCTGGTTTGTGGAGTAACTGGAACACAAAAGAATCGAAACAAAACTTTATATTGAATGCATGTTATTACATAATAATATTCATTAAATAAACAATGTGAAAACATACACATGTAGCACTAGTTCAAAATCAGAAATATTTTTATATTAAAATAATCCACTTTAAACTGAAGTTTATACCAAATTTATGATGATACCAGTTCTGTATTTTAAAATTTAATTCACTATGAAGTGATAAGGTAGAAAGATATAGACAGGTCTAATTATGAGCAACTATGAACTACGGTAATTAAAATGTAGTAGTAGTCGAGCTAGGCACAATAGTATTGTAATAGAATCATTTCTTGCACAGGTACCAGTATTCCTAGTAAGACCATATTCATTTTCTATAAACTAAGAGTCAATGAATGCAGTATAATGTCGATTTGTTCCAGATTCAACAGTTTCGACATTAGAAATACCAAGCATTCAACAGATGTTCAGTTGCGTTGGGAGCTCATTTGATAAGTAACAAAACTTATTCATAATTCAATGATAAAGTTTATATCATTCAAAAAATTGTCATTAGATTTTATCAAGCTTTAGTCGCTGCTTTCACTTGTGCTTGTTGAAACTGTTGTTGTAATTTGGACAAAACCTCTTTATGGGCCTCTTGTTTTTTCTCCAAATCTTTGATCAGACTTTCATGTCTCTTAATTTCTCCATTTATATAATCAATTCTCTTTTGGACATTTTGTTTAGCCTCGTCTAATTCTTGTTTCACCAAAGTCGGGCCGATCATTTTGAAAACTGTTCCGTCATCTTTAATAAGATCTAATTCTGCCTTCACAAGGGTATTTTCACTGAGCTGGGCTTCTAATTTCTGTCGACTTGAGATGTATTTCTGCAAATCTTTCTGGACACCTTGAAATTTTTCTATTTCCGATTCAAGTCTTTTTTGGAGTCCTTCTGCCATTTCAATATGTAGAAAATTTCCACCCACTTGCACTCTTTACTTTAGAATTTCACTAAATTTCGATAACCAAAACAAGCACATGCAAAACCGAACTCCCTGTGATGCACTTGATTGATCAACACATAAATTCATTTCGCACGGTGTTTCACATTTCCGGAAGCCTTTTCACCACGGTGAATTGAAACTAGAGTTATTTCCCATGGACTAGCGGGTGGAAGGGAGAGAGAGAAAGAGAGAGAGAGAGAGAGAGAGAGAGAGAGATGGGGTTAACGTCCACTCAGCACAACTAGGTCATTTCGGGACTAAAATTTGGTTTAAATTTATTTCAATACTTCGCTTGCGCGTAGGAAACCCACGAGGATGAGAAGGCGCCCCTATCTCCATGTCACATACGCTCACATTAGGGTTCAAAACCACAGCCGCAAGCCAGAGGAGACCGGTCAGCTAGAGGTCGAAGCGCGGCACTCTAGACCACTGGCATCTTTTACGCGCACTCCAATGTGTACACGGGACCTCGGATTTTCGTCCCATCCGAACGACTAGGCAGCTGTCCTTGTCAGGACCTCCTTCGGCATCACTGACAAGGGTAAGTCACGCCGGAAAATCGAGATGAACTTTCTCGGCCAATGCATGGATCGAACACCCGACCTCCAGGCTAGCGAACCAGCGCCTTATCTAGAGAGAGAGTTGGAGTATGCAGCCAACCGCCTTCGTTTTCATTGGCAATTGTTCAAAGTATACACATTCACTGGAATAAAACATTTCTGGGGATTAACAATGTTTACGATAGGACCGATCATTTGGAAAATCAAAATTGATATATTATACTGGATTAAGAAAATTGTTCCGCATTTATACATTTATTTAAACATACACTGTGCCTTATACAATATTATGCTTGACCTGTTCGGACACGTACATTATGCAATTAACTTACTACTGCGCTGTCAACATAGAACTGTAGCCTACTGTCGATTTAAAGAGGGGTCACGCAGGCTCGCTGGTCTGGAGATCGGTTGTTCGTTTCCTACATTGACCGAAAAAGTTCATATCCAGATTATCCGACGTGGACCCCCCTTGTCAAGGACAAGTCAAGGACAACTGTCTAGTCGTTTGGATGGTACGAAAAGCCAAGGTCCCGTGTATACATCCCTTGGCAGTTGCACGTAAAAAAAAATTATTGGCAGTTGGAATTCGATTTAAGAGTAGGCCATAATAGTAGGACGTTAAACCCCATTTATATTTATTTCATTTCAATTAAAGGAGGCAAGAAGCCTCAAAGCGGCAAGTTTTCTAAATAGGTAAACCGGTAGCGACATCACAATTGTACGGGTGTAGCTACATATCACTTACCGTCAAACAGCCGGGGTCGGATGTAGGGTATAAACTGGGGTCTACCGGAGCCTATACCGGAGGTTTACCGAATGTATAATTCACAGCTTTCGACATTGCAAACACGACTAATTGCTCAATTCATATCAACATCGCTTTTGTTATTTACCGTGAAAAGATGAGCTTCTGATATCGCAGTGTTTGTTTTGATTAGAGCTAATCCCACTACACACTGCTCTAAAGGGATCAAATTTATGTTCCAAATTTTGACTGGTCAATGGTCCGATTACCGACCAATAGCTAATTGCGTAACAATATCATTACGCTTTAAACAGAGCTCCAAACTGGGCCAAATATCTTTACACAACGCTTTGTCATGACTCACGATTTTATTCTGTCCAATTAACCAGTGCATAGCAGAATATTGCAGAAAAACTAATCTATCAACACGGATATAATGTAAATAATACTGCATGGAGACGAACAATACTTTCGCCGTTTTTAATACCTTAATTAAATCACTGTCCAAAGTTTTTGGGGAGATCGCAGATTAGGGCCTATATAACGAAGGGTTGTACTAGGGATAGATAGAGAGAGAGGGGGGTAGGGGGGAGAGAGAGAGAAAAAAAATAGACACACTCCCTAAAAAGTTCAAGTATCACACACCAATCCAGCAATGCCAATGGCTAGGGCTAGAGAGGGGTCACGACATCGCGAAGATGTAAAACCTGACGAACGATTCTCAATAAAAGTCTCAAATCTACACATCCAGCCTCTGGTCTCCATTAACACTATTATATAATTTGTTGAATTATAGGATTAATAGGATTATTCTTTAACGAGGTATAGGACCGTTTAATAAATTTTAAAAATATAACTTTTAAAAAATTCAAATTCCCGCTTTAAACCTTTGATATTGCAAGATAACAACATTGATTGAAATACTCTGCCTAACAATGGAAAGGAGGTCGTTTCATCCCATGGCCGGTTCCACCGAGGTTGTTTCATCCCCAAATTGACACGAACTGTTTCATCCCGTCATATCGGGTCGTTTCATCCCACAAAAAAAATAACCAAGTTTTACGTATTTTTAATATTTTATTCATACATTTTTATTCATACATTTATAACAATACCAATTTGTATCATTTCATACATAAATCAATTACTTTGATTTCATTAAATTATCTTTCTATGGCTACAATTTGTACCATTTCATACATAATTATTTACTTTGATTTCATTAAATTTTCTTTCTACGGCTTTAATAATTAAATGAATTTGTGTCGATACGTCATATGGCCGTATCGCCATATCGTTGAATAAAAAATTCAGTTAAGAAAGATCATGAATTAAACCCACGTGGCGAAAGAAGACGATCGTCTTCCACAACCCGTATGAATTCATGTATACCGCCAGATATTTTAATAAAAATTGGATCATACATAAATGGATTCACTGACCAGTTGTCATGTAAATTTAAATCTTTATTATAATCCCCTGATAGAACACCGAATACACCGAGAAACAATCATTTTCGTGATGGCATCGCCATTGCTGAATTCCAATGACACGTGACATATCGGTGGCGAATTAGGTCAAAAAAATTGAAAAAAGCAGTTCTAACTGATGTTCTTTTTTTTTTATTTTATACAAATTCCGACAAAGGCTTAATTTTCAAAATATTGTCGTTTTTATTGAAGGCTTTATCATAATAGTCAGACAGACAACTAAAATTGTTTTTTGAAGAAATGCCATGGTGTCGTATCAGCTTATTTAGGCTACGGCATTTTCTGATACTGGCAATAGTATAGAAAAATGCTAATATTTTAGATATCGACATGGGAAACGCAAACGTTTCACCGAATAAACAAAGACAGTAATTTATTCTGGAATATTACGGACGTGAACTTCAAGCTGGTACAGTAGAATCTGCATTAAGCAGCCACCAGGGGAATTTTCACAACTGACCGCTTAACGGGAGTGACCTCTTAATAAAATCTCGGTAAATTTGACCGTCGCTGAATCTTGTTGCTGAACGAAAAAATTCTTCACGGGAGTGGCCTCTTAATAAAATCTCGGTAAATCTGACCGTCGCCGAATCTTGCTGCTGAACGAAAATTCTTTACGGGAGTGGCCTCGTAAGTGCTGAAATAAATTATTAAATTATGTAGGCCCTATTACCCTTTGGAAGTGACATCAATACTGCATCAGTAAATTTTACCGTCGCTGAATCTTGCTGCTGAACGAAAATTCTTTACTCAAATCTCGGACGTAACTTCTGTAAACTTGTCATTTTGTACCAACCTTCGATACTAGTGTCTACCATTGTGATGCATTTGATAATATTTATCCATTTTATCAAAAACGCTCTTTTACAATAACCCATCGCTGTACGTGAATTAAAAACAACTCAACTCTCGCGTCATGTTTTAATTACTAATCCATAACAATTAATTGCGTGTTTTTTAAAGAATAAACAATGAAGTACATGTTTGTTTAACAATAGGTGTTTAACAGTTTTTCGACAATAAGTACAACTCCGTTAAAGGGACAATAACACTCTTGCTGGCTTGGCCGGTCCAGAAAAAAAAGTCCTATTCTAACTACTAGGTTTTAAGTGTCCTACCTGTTGTGTAAATTTTCCATTACATCCTATTTTAGTTGTCCAGAACTGGGGTTCGAAAATATTTATAAATCTAAGTTACATTTGAAAGGGTTTACGTAAAGCCTTTCAAACCATGTACCGTAGTTGAATTTTAGCATTTTAAATTCGGTGTGTTAAGATGAAATTTGTTTCATCAATTAATTGGAATATTGTAAAATGATTGGGACATATTATTTAGTTACAACAAGAGTGTTATTGGGCTTTTAATTAACTTCTATTATAATAACAAGGGGGGTGAAACAGCACAGGGTGAAACAGCTGGATGGAAAATTAAGTTGGGATGAAACAGCCGGAGGTGAAGCGGTCGTGGGATGAAACGACTCACATCACCTAACAATGACGCCTCTTTGAATAAATTAGTGAGTGCTAAGAACACAATAACCAAGTTGGACTTTGGCCATTTAACTTCCGGTATTGAACTCAAAGACAAAAGATACAAGAAACTAAAAACAAGAAGAAAAGTTACCGAAGTTATCTTAACGGCAATGCATAAAGATAAATGTATTTTAAGCTTCAATAGGAAAGTGCATTAAGGTATTTATTTTGAATATAGAAACATGGTATATATTTAGATCTATTATTATTATGGTAAGAAAAAAAGAGTCAAGAACTGTCAAAAAAGTAAAAAAATAGCTACAGTCTAAATATTAAATAACTATGTTTGAAATCAACTCCGGTTAAATGAAATCAATTGCACAATTAAATACCACTGCTAATTAAAAAGTTCTCTGTGAAAAATTGAACTAAAAAAAACTTTTGACATGGGAAAATACCAAAATGGATGCCGTTTACCTTTCTGCTTGGGAAATATCATTTTGTAAAAAGGGGCGACAGCTTGCTACTTCACTTCAGGTCAAAGTTTCAATTAAGAGAAAAATTTTTTTTTAAATATTTTGTGAAAATATACATAAAATGCTACCCAAATTTTTTTTATTTCATCACAATATTCAAATTAGATCCAAAGTTATGAAATTTTAAAATCCGAGATCGACGTCAATAATGTAATCAAAATGCTCTATACCAGTCAATGTATGGCATGGCACCAAATTGAGTGCTTTTCAGTCATATTTGAGTGACGTCGTAAGCGGTATTTACCCTTCAGAATCGCTAGTACCAATTTTAAAACTGAAATCCGATCGTTATTGTCAGCTAAGATTAATTAAAATCGTAATAATTTGAATGATAATATGTCAAATATTTATTATCTCGATGAAACCTCAAGAAAGTTTTTTTATATTTAGTCGAAATTTAGCAATTTTCAGTCATCAAAACAGATAAATACTGTTTTCTACGGCTCTAATTGTCTGATCTCGAGGTGTCATTGACAATAATAATCACAAAAATGTTATCTATCGTTTGATTGGTTCTATATGAGAATTCCCCGGAAATAACGATCAGATTCACCAATGAAGTGAGTCGTAGCAATGCAATTAATGGAAAATCTAGGTCCGCGTGACGTCAGAGCGGTGTCTCCTGTAAACAAACGGTAATTTAGCTTACATTTTGAAATTTTTTTAGCCTGAATCTTTCCAGATATTGAGATTGAAATTAAACTATTGTAATACAATTGTTAGGAATGCAATTACATCAAACAGAAATTCAGAATCGTAGATTGAAGTGGGCTATATTTCAGCTGCTGGCTGTCCTATTTCACGCTAAAGTCACGTGACCTGAAACCCCTACTATGACATGTAATTTCGGTCTTGCGTCATTTTAGACCTAATACATTTCAGACTTACGACATTTCGGCCTCAAAAAAATATGGCCTCGATGTTTCGGACTCGGGTAGGTGACATTTCGGGCTCAGGAATAAATTAAAAGGAACGGTTGAACACATCTGTTAAATCAGTTTATAATAAGCCAAAACGATTTTTTTTTAAAAAATACATGCAGGTAAAGTTTACCGCTCGCCATCAACAGGACTTTGATAATCATTGTTTCCCATAAAAGTTAAATATTTATTTGAAAGTGACTTACACAAAAATAAAAGTAAATATTTACACAACATGCACTCTATTTTTATAAGCCCCTCGAAAACGTTCATGCCAATCTGTAAGCTGCATGTTGACATGCATTCCTAGACAGACTTGTCGTAGATGGCAATACCAATCGATAAATTAGTGCGTACAAAGCAAATTGTTGTTTTTTTAGGAAACTATAAGATACATGTATATACATAGCAACAATCCAAGCGGGATAATTAAAGCTGATTAACCGATTATCCCGATGTTATTGTAGTATGTGCAAAGTAACTTAACGGTTCTTTGTTGGATGAGGAAAAACGCGAGTTGTCAATCATCGAGATTGGTGGCTGTGTGTTGATTGCAATTATTCTGTTTGACAATAAAACATAAGCAGTGATTGGTCAATCAAGCTTGTTTACTATTTGATAAAAGAAAAACAACGAAGTATTACTAAATAAAATTTGGTAGACTGGCCATTTAGGTTTCAAAATTAATCTTCTGAAATGACCTAATTGTGTTGAGTGCAATTTAATCCCAGGTTTCGGTTCAAAGTCATCTCATATAGTTTCTTTTTTTTTTCTTTTTTTATACGCCCACATGGAAATGTGGTCGTATATTGTCCTTGTTTCGTCGGTTCATCCACAATAACTTGTGAACACTCTTGAGGCTAATGTTCATATCCGATTGACTTTATATTTATACACAGTGTTTAAGGTCATGAGACAAGAAGCCTATTGATTTTCAGCAAAGTTAATAACAGATTGATTTTAAATTTATACACAGTGTTTAAGGTCATAAAATGAAGAAGCCTATTGATTTTCAGGAATTTCTAATAATAATGGTCTGAGTTATGGCCCTTGATCACTTAAAAAAATCTTGTGGACGCTCTATAGGCTAATTTGCTAAAGTTAATAACCAATTTGACTTAATTTTATACACAGTGTTTAAGGTCATGAGACGAAGAAGCCTCTTGATTTTCAGCGATTTCCAATAATTACTGTCAGAGTTATGGTCCTTGATGACTTAGAAAAATCTTGTGGACGCTCTAGAGGCTAAAGTTAATAACTGGTTGACTTTAAATTTACACACAGTGTTTAAGGTCATAAAATGAAGAATCCTATTGATTTTCAGCAATTTCTGATAATTATGGCCCTTGATCACTTAAAAAAAATTTGTTGACGCTCTAGAGGCTAAAGTTAATAACCGATTGAGGTTAATAACTGTTTAAGGTCATAAAACGAAGAAGTCTATTGATTTTCAGCAATTTCCGATAATTACTGTCAAGAGTTATGGCCCTTGATCACTTCAAAGAATCTTGTGGACGCTCTAGAGGCTAAAGTTAATAACCGATTGACTTTAAATTCATTCACAGTGTTTAAAGTCATGAGATGAAGAACCCTTTTGATTTTCAGCAATTTCTGATAATTACTGTCAGAGTTATGGCCCTTGATCACTTAAAAAAATCTTGTGGACGCTCTATAGGCTAATTTGCTAAAGTTAATTACCAATTTGACTTTAATTTTATACACAGTGTTTAAGGTCATGAGACGAAGAAGCCTCTGATTTCCAATAATTACTGTCAGAGTTATGGTCCTTGATGACTTAGAAAAATCTTGTGGACGCTCTAGAGGCTAAAGTTAATAACTGGTTGACTTTAAATTTATACACAGTTTTTAAGGTCATAAAATGAAGAATCCTATTGATTTTCAGCAATTTCTGATAATTATGGCCCTTGATCACTTAAAAAAAAATTGTTGACGCTCTAGAGGCTAAAGTTAATAACCGATTGAGGTTAATAACTGTTTAAGGTCATAAAACGAAGAAGTCTATTGATTTTCAGCAATTTCCGATAATTACTGTCAAGAGTTATGGCCCTTGATCACTTCAACGAATCTTGTGGACGCTCTAGAGGCTAAAGTTAATAACTGATTGACTTTAAATTTATTCACAGTGTTTAAAGTCATGAGATGAAGAACCCTTTTGATTTTCAGCAATTTCTGATAATTACTGTCAGAGTTATGGCCCTTGATCACTTAAAAAAATCTTGTGGACGCTCTATAGGCTAATTTGCTAAAGTTAATTACCAATTTGACTTTAATTTTATACACAGTGTTTAAGGTCCTGAGACGAAGAAGCCTCTTGATTTTCAGCGATTTCCAATAATTACTGTCAGAGTTATGGTCCTTGATGACTTAGAAAAATCTTGTGGACGCTCTAGAGGCTAAAGTTAATAACTGGTTGACTTTAAATTTACACACAGTGTTTAAGGTCATAAAATGAAGAATCCTATTGATTTTCAGCAATTTCTGATAATTATGGCCCTTGATCACTTAAAAAAATCTTGTTGACGCTCTAGAGGCTAAAGTTAATAACCGATTGACTTTAAATTTTTACACAGTGTTTAAGGTCATAAAACGAAGAAGTCTATTGATTTTCAGCAATTTCCGAAAATTACTGTCAAGAGTTATGGCCCTTGATCACTTCAAAGAATCTTGTGGACGCTCTAGAGGCCAAAGTTAATAACCGATTGACTTTAAATTTATTCACAGTGTTTAAAGTCATGAGATGAAGAACCCTTTTGATTTTCAGCAGTTCCGATAATTACTGACAGAGTTATGGCCCTTGATCACTTTCAAAATTTTGCGGACGCTCTAGAGGCTAAAGTTAATACATGTATCCTATTCATACACAGTGTTGAAGGTCATGAGCATGAAACGAACAAGTATATTGAGTTTCAATGAATTTTGATAACTTGAACAGCATGGAGGAGAACTTTATCAAAGCCAAACAAACTTAAATGATTTTCTGATAATTACATAATTAATTCACATTCCATTTGTTCATATTTCTGATTAAGTTACTTTTTTTTTTCTTTATTCGACAGATACTGAAATCAAATCATTGGCCAAAAGAGGCATCGCACATTGCATGTATTATTTCGTCTTGTGTTAATTAATTATGTAGACCTTTGGAAAAACTTGTCCTAGTTTTGCGCTAAATGTAACCATTTTAACTGCATCTGTGTAGCATACAATAACTGAAATAACTCATATGGCATGGTACCTTTTAAGGTAATAAAATTCTAAGCGTTAATTGGCTTAGACATGATGGTGATCTACAAAATGCCATTAGAAAATTCTTTTTTCCATGGTTTTCAAAATTGGAGTTGTACTTGTGATTAATATATACATGTATAAGTTAATAACTGAGATTACAATCGTATGGATACATTGCCCTATAAATTTCAAAAAGAAGCCAGGAACTTTGGAGACACTTAAATTGATTATAAAATTCTGAACAGCTTTTACACAACGGAAATGATAATTCAAAGAGAAATAGAAAGACATAGAACTATCTGTCGATAAATAAACAGATGTGCATTTTATGATTTGGTGATAATAATTTTTGGTATTTATAAATAACGTTAATGTACCTATTCAATGATTCAATGGCCACAGCAATTAATTTGGCTAAAAAAAGACATAGAACTATCTGTTGATAAATAAAACGATGTGCGTTATGATTTGTTGATAATAATTTTTGGTATTTATAAAATAACGTTATTATACCTATTCAAGATTCAATGGCCACAGCAATTAATTTGGCAGAGGCAAATGTAACATACATAAGCATTTACAAATTTACCTCGGCTACAGCAGATTGCCAAGGTTAATTGGCAGTACTTCGAATAATCTCTCCCTATCAGTCAGAAATATAGGTGTCCTCATAGATTCCAACTTAAGTATTAACAGTCATCAATGATCTTACCAGGAAAGATATCGATCAGCTATAGTCTTTTATATGATTTTGAACAATTCAATAATTATTACAATTCACAAAAAAAGGTGGCTTAATCTCATCATTTTACAAGGCATATCCTTTTAACCAGTATATAATAACAGAGTTAATAATAGGTTTTTAATTGTGTAACTTCGCGATATTAGTGTTCATTTGATCATTCTGTCAACATGTTATTTTGTATTAATGGTTTGTTAAACATAAGTGGCACAAAGACTTTGAATGCTGTTCAAATAAATCAAGAGTGGCCTATTATCATGTAATACATTCATGATTTTATGTAGAATGTATCATTGAGGTAGTATTGCGATCCATAACAAAAGCAGTCTGAGTATCAATACAAAGTTGAAAAGACAAAGAAGATCAACCTTAAAATACCACTTGACTTAAAGGTCAACCATAAAGTACCATTTATCATTTATTACATGAATCAATCTAATTAAAAAGACACTTCTATATTTCCTTTTGTTTATACGCCCACATTTTCATGTGGACGTATTATGTCGGTGCCCCTGTCCGTCCGTCTACAATTGTTTGTGGACTCGCTACAGGTCACAATTCTTACCTGATTTTGATGAAACTTGAAATATAGGTTTATCCCCAAAAGATCTTGGCTGCTTTCGATATTGGCATGTATCCGATCAAAACTTCATGGATTATGGCCCCTGATTGTACGAAAAATCATGTTTTTAGCTTGTGGACCCTATAGAGGTCACAATTTTGAACCGATTTTGATGAAACTTTACATTCATGTTTATAACCCTAAGATCTTGATTCCTTTTGATATTCGCGCCTATCGGAACGTAATTTCCTGAATTATTGCCCCTGATTGTCCGAAAAATCACCTATTTTAGCTTGTGGTACCTCTGGAGGTCACAATTATTAACCGATTTTAAAAACCGTTTGAATATATCAACGTTACACCCTAAGGAAGGTCGAGTTCAAATTTCGGAAAAATCGGGCCAAAATTACTATACAAAATGGCCGCCGTTCGTACGCGAATACTGTTAAAAAATGGTATATATCAAGGTTGTGAACCCTGTAGAGGTCACAATTTTAATTCAATTTTGATGAAACTTGAAATGCATGGTTATAACCCAAAGATCTTGGTTCCTTTCGATATTTGCGCATATCGGATTGTAACTTCCTGAATTATGGCCCCTGATTATACGCAAAATTGCCTTTGTTTAGCTTGTGGTTCCTCTAGAGGTCACAATTATTATCCGATTTTAAAAATCGTTTGATTATATCACCGTTACACCCTAAGGAAGGGTGAGTTCGAATTTCGGAAAAATTGGACCAAATTGCCATACAAAATGGCCACCGTTCGTATGCGAATACTGTTGAAAAATGGTATCAAGGTCGTCCACAAGGTCCCAATTTTAATTCGATTTTGACGATACTTGAAATGCATGGATATTACCCAAAGATCTTGGTATTTGCGCATATCGGATCGTAACTTCCTGAATTAATGCCCCTGATTATACGCAAAATCGCCTTTGTTTATCTTGTGGTCTCTCTGGAGGTCACAAATATTATCCGATTTAAAAAATCGTTTGATTTTATCACAGTAACAAGCTAAGGAAGGTTGAGTTCAAATTTCGTGAAAATAGGACCAAAATTACAATACAAAATGGCTGCTGTTTGTACGTGAATACTGTTAAAAAATGGTATTTCAAGGTTGTGGACCCTGTAGAGGTCACGATTTTAATTTCGATTTTGATGAAACTTAAATTGCGTGTTTATAACCTAAATATCTTGATACTTTTCGATATTTGCGCATATCAAATTGTAACTTAATGAATTATGGCCTTTGATTGTAGGAAAAATCACTTTCGGTTTTGCTCGTTCTCTATCCATCTCTCGAAAATGTGGGCGTATCCTGCCTGGCAGCCGCTGGTTTTATATACTTTCGATGGCATACACTACATGTAGTAGATCTAACAAGTTATAGTGGGAGTTCACGTCAGGTGTCAAGTAAGCGACATATGACCCCATAACATCAGTCATTCGATTAACCAATCAGAATCGATGTTGCAAGTGGCGATGCTTAGCTTTGTTTTGATTTCTATCGCTGACCCCTCATTTCAAGCAGAACCTTAGTTAGATAACAACTCTTCCAGATCCTAGCGTAGTGAAGGCAAGTAAAATGAGATTTTGAACTATAAAAACAAAATGAAATAGAAAAGGGGGATAGAAATGGGGTTTAAAGTCCACTCGACACAAACTATGTCATTTCTGGACTAACATATGGTTTAATTTTATTTCAATAATTCGCTTGCGCGTAGGGGTCTTTAGTAGTGAGTGGAAACCCGGAGGACCCGGGGAAAACCCATGAATTAGACAGGCGACCCTACTCACGTACAACCAGGGATTAGAAACCACAATGCAACAACCATTATAGACTGTTCGGATGGCTTAATTGCTGTGGGTGTATGCTTTGTCTACAACCTATTTTTATACGCCCACATTTTCATGTGGACGTATTATGTCGTCGCCCCTGTCTGTCCGTCCGTCCACAATTGTTTGTGGACTCTCTACAGGTCACAATTCTTGTCGGATTTTGACGAAACTTGAAATATAGGTTTATCCCCAAAAGATCTCGTCTGCTTTCGATATTGGCATGTATCAGATCAAAACTTCATGGATTATGGCCCCTGATTGTACGAAAAATCAAGTTTTTAGCTTGTGGACCCTATAGAGGTCACAATTTTGAACCGATTTTGATGAAACTTGACATGCATGTTTATAACCCAACGATCTTGGTTCCTTTCGATATTTGCGCCTATCGGAATGTAATTTCCTGAATTATGGCCCCTGATTGTCCGAAAAATCACCTATTTTAGCTCGTGGTACCTCTGGAGGTCACAATTATTATCCGATTTGAAAAACCGTTCGATAATATCATTGTTACACCCTAAGGAAGGTAAAGTTCAAATTTCGGAAAAATCGGACAAAAATTATCATACAAAATGGCCGCCGTTCGTACGCGAATACTGTTAGAAAATGGTATATCAAGGTTGTGGATCTGTAGAGATCACAATTTTAATTCGATTTAAGATGAAACTTGAAATGCATGGTTATAACCCAAAGATCTTGGTTCCTTTCGATATTTGCGCATATCGGATCGTAACTTTTTGAATTATGGCCCCTGATTATACGCAAAATCGCCTTTGTTTAGCTTGTGGTCCCTCTGGAGGTCAAAATTATTATCGGATTAAAAAAATCGTTTGATTATATCACCGTTACGCCCTAAGAAAGGATGAGTTCAAATTTCGGAAAAATTGGACCAAAATTGCCATACAAAATGGCCGCCATTCGTACGCAAATACTGTTTAAAAAATGGTATATCAAGGTTGTGGACCCAGTAGAGGTCACAATTTTAATTTTCGATTTTGATGAAACTTGAAATGCATGGTTATAACCCAAAGATCTTGGTTCCTTTCGCTATTTGCGCATATCGTATTGTAACTTCCTGAATTATGGCCCCTGACTATACGCAAAATCGTCTTTGTTTAGCTTGTGGTCCCTCTGGAGGTCACAATTATTATCCGATTTAAAAAATCGTTTGATTATATCACCGTTACACCCTAAGGTAGGTTGAGTTTGAATTTCGGTAAAATTTGGAACAAAATTGCCATACAAAATGGCCGCCGCGTGTACACGAATACTGTTATAAAATGGTATATCAAGGTTGTGGACCCAGTATAGGTCGCAATTTTGATTCAATTTTGATGAAACTTGAAATGCATGGTTATAACCCAAAGATCTTGGTTCCTTTCGTTATTTGCACATATCAGATCATAACTTCCTGAATTATAGCCCCTGATTGTCCGAAAAATCGCCTATGGTCCCTCTGGAGGTCACGAATATTATCTGATTTAAAAAAACGCTTGACTCTATCACCGTTACACCATACGGAAGGTTGAGTTTGAATTTCAAGGAAATCGGACCATAATTGCCAGACAAAATGGCCGCCATTTGTACGCTAATAGTGTTAAAATATGGTATATCAAGGTTGTGGACCCAGTATAGGTCACAATTTTAATTCGATTTTGTTGAAAGTTGAAATGCATGTTTATAACCTAAAGATCTTGATTCTTTTCGATATTTGCGCATATCAATTTGTAATTTAATGAATTATAGCCTTTGATTGTAGGAAATATCACTTTCGGTTCTGATTGTTCTCTATCCATGTCTCGAAAATGTGGGCGTATCCTGCCTGGCAGTGCCAGCTTACTATCTTTATAGTTTAGAGACATGCATGTATTGGATTAAGTTTGGTATATCAATGTAAAGGCACAAAATGAGGCTAAGAGAAGGCAACAAGATGTACAAAATGAGGCCAAAGGAAGGTTACAAAAAAAGGTACAGGCGTTTTTGACTATCGTCTAGACCAGAAATAACATGTGTAACTATTGCCAGACACCTGTCATCAATCAATGTATTCACCATAGCTTTATTGCATATTAATAGGTCATTTAAAGTTCTTTTTTAATCTGTAAAGCTTGTATTGACAAATAAATACAAGACAGAATATTTAAATATTGGGAGAACATTACATACAGAGTACATACAGACTTTTAATGTTGTCAATGACATGAAACAAAATATAACCTAAATAGTAATATAAAAATGAATAGATTGAAAAGGTTTATTTAATCTTTGTGTGTTTGACGAGTAGAGTCGCATTAAAAATAATATACTAATTTTTCAATATGGTAGCCATTCAAGGCAGAGATCAATTCTCGAAGTAGATAGTTCTTTGTGCAGAATGGCAAAACTAAAATTATGAACATTCTAAACAAAAGTTTTAGCATATTTCCTTAGTACTGATAAGTAATTTGGATATGAAAAGACAAAAGTATGTTAAATAAATCATTACATCTACCATATACCTGAGCTTGGCTTAAATGTTTGATTTCATGTTAGCAGTGATTAAAATAAAGGTATCAGAGTTTGGTCATTTGAACTTGTTTGTTTCCTTTTTACATGTACTCATATCATGCAATGGTTGCGAGATTTAATCTTTTCTACTTGATCTTAGATATAAATAATAGATAAACTGTTTGACCATTAATTGATTTCTGTATCTAAAATAAAACCTAATATTCTTTGACCTTTTCTTTAATGAGTGCAAGAAGAACAAATAAGGTATTTTTTTCACATTTCCTTAAATAATTAAAACCTATTTTTCAAGTGCGCCAACTGATAAAGTACAATGTCTTGTGCTATGTGTTACAGATTATTCAGTGATTGATTTAGTAATTTGAAGATAGAAAGACCTAGAAAGTTAACATTTAGATGGTTGCAATTACATTTTATTATCAAAGTCTCCTGATCATCGTTTGAGCTATTTTGAATCCCTTTGAATATAAGGGTTCATTTCGATTCAGTATTACAAACATATTATAATTTCAAAATTTGGCATGCTCTATAAGCACTGGTCCACTTCACATAGAATGGCCCTCATATATGCATTTTTGGTCATATGTGTAATTGTTTTGGAATCTGAAATAGACAGTCTTAATATCAAACCACATAAGGATCGGGCCATAGTCTAGTCAAAATACTGTAAAACCCGCAACAAATTCCTTTAGAAGGTGTTTTGTTACCGACTTGTAGATGGCCTTTCCCTGTACATCACACTTAAAATCCAACTAAATCCACCTTGCATTTTTGTGGTATTTAGTCTATTTACCCTTCAAAATGTGATGGATTCACCCAAAAAATGTTGTCCGAAAGTAAATAAATCAATGACGTATTAACACTTTTCCAAGGAAATTGCTTAGCTCTGCTTAACTTTACCCGAAAATGTTAATCATCAAACTCAGTCAAGACATTCACCTAAAGTTTAAACATACTACCTCAATTAAAGTTGTTAAGTTCCAAAGTCTTGATTAATCAAATTACTTATTAATTAAGCAGAAAATTCTCATCATGGAACTTGGTCAATTAGAACCAAGGTTGTCATGTTCCAAAGTCTCAACCAATTAAATTGCTTATCTTGGCTTTGTCTCAGTGGAAAATAAGCATGATCAAACTCAAGTCATTCGTCAAATAAACAAAGTTTGGACATTCTACCTCAATTAGAAAGAGAGTTATTTTATTTTAAAGTCTCGACCAATCAGATTGAAGTCTTTAGGTAGACTTAGCAGAAAATGCTTATCATCGAAATTAATCATGATATTGATGTAAATGTAATTAAACTACATGTATACACACTCACACTCAATCAGAATCAAAGTTACCTAGCTCCAAAGTCTGATGAATCAAATTGCTTATTGCTCTATTAAAGTTACATTATTCAAGATATAGATAAGAACTAGCCATTCTTGCTATAATAGTTCGAAAGAAGATGATGTAAAATGAATAATTTGAAAATTTCATTCAAATTACTCTATTGCAAGTGAAGATATTGGCATTTGAAGGTTTGGCAGACGTGTGCAATAATTTCAACAATGGTCCTGGGTCTCGAATTGGCTGGAACCCACCATATTGATTGAATCAAATTATCGCTGAAAAGTTTTAATCTGTGTAATATCGGAGAAATCTGATGCCATCCAGAGTTCATTAAGGCCTGGATCAGTTAATTAATGTCTAATTTATACTTTAGAAGACATTTCAGGCCCAAAGAACGATCTGCTATAGGCCAATTTAGCTCTTAACTAATGTATCTTTAAACCCGAGCAATTTCCAATAATTACAACCAGAGTTATAGTCCTTGAACACATTGAAAACTGTTGTGGACACAATTTTTGTTAGGAGGCAGACCACCATTAATTTCCCCATTGACTTCAATGTTAATTCTGGCCTCTAACCCACCTCCAACTTTTCCCCAAATTTTCGTTGGGCTGAATGCTTTTCACTATAGACTGAAGAACAAATGAGCATGTCTTTGCACCAAAATTTGTATGAGGTTGACCACCAAAATTTTGAGATACACCAACTTGAAGAATCCTACCCAAAACATGTTACTAGTTGCCGTACATATCACCGTAGCCAACCTGATAGCTCAGTTATCCTTCCGCCTCAAAATCATGAATATTTACCAAAACCTGGCAGAAAATATTAATACAAACCCAATTCTTCCATTCTAGACCAAAAAATCAACAAAAATGTCCATTAAAAGGGGAAGAAAAGAGAAGGAGAGAGAATTGCTATAAATAGACGAACTACAATTTGTGGGTACCGAGAGTGTTAAATTTTAGTGTCTGCCAGAGTCATCTCCTCAAAATATCTTGTTGACTCTCTGGAGGCTAAAGTTAATATCTGATTGACAATGTTTTCGGTCATGAGACGCCAAATCCTATTCAAATCAATTTACGATAATTATGGCCCTTGATCGCTTTGAAATAACTAATAGAAACTCTAGAGGCTTAAGCTAATAACTTTAAAATTATATTATTATTATTATACATTATTATTATTATACATACATTTATATAGTGCTACTTTCACAACAGTGTTCAGTAGCGCTTTACAATACTATAAAATACACACAAGATGTGATAAAATTCAAAAAATAGAAATAACAAAAGTTAAGACATGCAATATAAAAAATAAAATAAATTTTAACTAAAATATAGAAATAGAAATGACAAGTTAAAAAGCTGTTAAATATAGAATATAAAATAAGTTTGATCTAAAATATATATAACAACAGACATCATCAGGGGTTAGTTAAAAGCTTTCTTAAACAGAAAAGTTTTAAGTTGACTCTTAAAAATGGGTAAAGAAATACTGCTGCGAATTGTATAAGGAAAGCTTATTCCATAGTTTCGGTGAAGCAACTGAAAAAGCTTTATCACCAAAAGACACAAGATTTGCTTTTTTTTCAACAAGGAGGTAACAATCTTCAGAGGATCTTAATTGACGACTAGGTTTATATAAGTATATAAGATCAGATAAATAGGAAGGGGTCAAATTATTTAAACACCTATAGGTTAACAGTAAAATCTTATATTCTATTCTAAAAACAATTGGTAACCAATGCAACTCATAAAGTCCAGGTGTAATATGATCTCGATAAGATGATCCTGAAATAAGACGGGCTGCAGAATTCTGTAGTTTTTGTAACTTATCAAGATGTTTAGCTGGAGTGCCATATAAAAGTGAATTAGAATTATCAATTCGACAAGTAACAAGGGAGCTAATTAAGGTTTTCATTGCATCAATTGAGATATATTTTTTAATTTTACTGATGTTACGGAGATTAAAATAGCCAGTTTTACAAATACTGTTAATGTGCGATTCCATAGACATCTGACAATCAAAAATTACGCCAATATTTCTTGCGGATTTAGTAGGAGTTATATAATTATTACCAACTTGCACAGGAGTATCACTTAACTTATTTAAATTTGTATTAGATCCAATAATTAAATACTCGGTCTTATCATCATTGAGCTTTAAAAAGTTGTTGGACATCCACATTTTAATTTCTGAAATACAATTTTGCATTTTGAGTTTAGAAACCTCAAAATAACTTTGAGACGGTTTAAAACAATATTCCCAAGGGGTTTAGTATACAGGCTAAAAAGAATGGGGCCAAGGACTGAGCCTTGGGGTACCCCAGATGTCAAAGTCCGAGGAGCAGAAGACATACCATTGACAACAACACGTTGTGACCTTCCTTTGGTATATGATTCCAAAAGCTTTAATGCGTTTCCTGAAATTCCAAATTCTGATTCCAACCTTTTTAGTAGTATATCATGGTCCACAGTGTCAAATGCGGCAGAAACACAATCACGATTATCCAGACTGAGGTTTATGTCATTATGAACACGAACTAGAGCTGTTTCGGTGCTGTGGAACCTACGATACGCACTTTGTAGTTGTTCCATAAGATTATTATCACAGATATGTTTTACAATTTGACTAGCAATTACCCGTTCCAATGTTTTTGAAAGGAAGCTTAAGTTCGATACGGGGCGATAGTTTTTCTCAAGGTTGGGGTCTAAATTTGATTTTTTTATTAATGGAAATACAATAGCCGATTTAAATGCATCTGGAACAGTATTTTCAGTAATGGCACTATTGGTGATATTTGTCATGACAGGCAAGATGCTTGGAAGGCACTTTTTCAAGAATGACATTGGAATAGGATCCAGAACACACGATTTTGAAGCTGCTCCGATTATTATTTTCGATAATTCTGATTCGGAAACACAAGTAAAATTACAGAGTGTTGGGGGTAGGGAAGGATACATGCCAAAGGCATTCTTGTCACTACTTTCAACGAGGTCATCTCTAATCTTGTCAATTTTCTTTGTGAAATATAGTGAAAAACGTTCAGGCAATTGTTCAGCAGTTACATCATTGGGTAATTTAATAACATTATGATCGGGATCTAATAGGGATTTTGTAATCTGGAACAGTTCCTTTTGCTTATTTTGACTAATATCAATTTTATTTGAATAAAATGCCTTTTTAGCTTCATGGATGAGATTATTCACTGTAGTTTTCTGACATTTATAGATTTGTTTATGTACTGTAAGTTTTGTCTTACGCCATACGCGTTCAGCTCTATTACGCTCCCTTTTTGCTTCTAGAATCTCATTGTTAAACCAGGCAGAGTTTGATCTTAATTTAAAAATCTTAGTTTTTTCAGGGACTAATTTATCTAGAGTGTTATATAGGATTGAAAAATATTGTTTTGCTTTTTCGTTAACATCGGAAAGGAGATTAATATCTGAAAACTTTGCCGTATCAAGTTCCTTTATGAAATCATCCTCGTGTAGACTTTTCAATTTTCTAAAAGTTATAGATTTTGTTGCACATTCAGGTATATACTATTTAAGGTCAAGAGACGAAGAAGCCTATTGATTTTCAACTATTTCCGATAATTACTGCTGGAGATAAAGCCCTTGACCGCTTTGAAAATTCTTGTAGAAGTTCTAATGTTTTCTGATAATTACTTTATGGGTTAATACTTTTCATTAAATGTTCCCATTACTGACAAAAGAAAATATATGTAACAACACTTGTAATGTTGACTGCCCAGATGACTTAGCTGCTGTTGACGTATGTTTCGTTGCCTGGCAACCTATATTTCTGGTTTCAATTGTTATATAAATGATTATTTAGACATTTATCGACATGACAAGCCGGTAATAAACAAGACCATTGAATTGCTTAGATATTTAGTATTTTAGACAATGCCCACCATATCTGCATTATAAATGCTTATACATAATCTGATTAAAGTAATATGATTAAAATTTCCAATATATTTTAATGTTTCATTATCCTTTTTTATATGCCCACATTAGAAATGTGGTCGTATATTGGCATCGCCCAATCCGTACGTATGTCCGTCCACAATTTCTTGTGAACGCTCTAGAGGCTAAAGTTTATTTCTAATTGACTTTAAATTCATACAAAGTGTTTAAGGTCATGAGACGAAGAAGCCTATTGATTTTCAGCGGTTTCCGATAATTGCTGTCAGAGTTATGGCCCTTGATCACTTCAAAAAATCTTGTGAACGCTCTACAGGCTAAAGTTTATTTCTAATTGACTTTGAATTCATACACAGTGTTTAAGGTCATGAGACGAAGAAGCCTATTGATTTTCAGCGATTTCCGATAATTGCTGTCAGAGTAATGGCCCTTGATCACTTCAAAAAATCTTGTGAACGCTCTAGAGGCGAAAGTTAATATCCGATTGACTTTAAATTCATACACAGTGTTTAAGGTCATGAGACGAAGAAGCCTATTGATTTTCAGCGATTTCCGATAATTGTTGTCAGAGTTATTGCCCTTGATCACTTCAAAAAATCTTGTGGTCGCTCTAGAGGCTAAAGTTAATATCTGATTGTCTTTAGATTTATACACAGTGTTTAAGGTTATGAAACAAAGAAGCCTATTGATTTTCATCTATTTCCGATAATAACTGTCAGAGTTATGGCCCTTGATCACTTGAAAAAATCTTGTGGACGCTCTAGAGGCTAAAGTTAATATCCGATTGACTTAAATTTATACACAGTGTTTATGGTCATGAAACGAATAAGACTCTTGAATTTTTATCGATTTCCGATAATTACTTTCAGAGTTATGGCTCTTGATCACTTCAAAAAAAACTTGTGGACGCTCTAGAGGCTAAAGTTAATATCCGATTGACTTTAAATTTATACACAGTGTTGAAGGTCATGAAACGAACAAGAATATTGAGTTTCAATGAATTTTGATAACTTGAACAGCTAAATCCAGAATATTAAATGTTTCGTATACTAAATGTTAGCATAGAGGAGAACTTTATCAAAGCCAAACTTATTCAAATGATTTTCTGATAATTACATAATGAGTTGTTACTTTTAATCAGATTTTAGTGTATTATAAATGTTTCATTACCGAAAAAGTAAAATATGTGACAACTCTTGTTGACTGCCCGGACGATTTAGCTGCTGTGGGCGTATGTTTCGTTGCCTGGCAACCTATCTTTGAACTTGTAGCAAAAATGTCCAGCTCTAATTCTTTCTCTAAATCTTGCATAATATTTGTAACTTATTTATATTATGCATATATTTTAAGACTAACAATGGTTGTTAACTATGTGAATACGTGTACCTCAAATGAGAATTATTAACAGTTTGCTCTATACTATAAAGAGTAAGCATACACTGTCTTGTGTCCAACACCGTTACTACATGTAGGAAAAAGGTCTATTCAGCATGACATTTGACTTTAAAGCTCAAATTGTCAAGGGGTCTCTTTGTGTTCATAATTCATATCAATGTATAAACAGTTGGTGTAGTACTCAGTTTTGGTCATATTGATGAATAACCAGACAAACCAAGTATATAGACTACATCATTACTATATAATCCTAAATGTGTTATACACATGTACATGTATGTATGAATGTACCTCTGACAATTGACACATGAGCAAAATCTTGGCTGAATGTACCGGTACATGATTTTTAATTTGATTTTTTATTTGATTTTTGTCGAAGTTCAATCAGTACTAAGAATAGATTTAACATGAACGCATGTTTACTATTCATTAAGTAGTTTGATTATATTCGTGCATTTTTTACATATAGTTTACATTTCTAAGGACTAACAAAATATCGTGAGTAAATTAAATGGAAAAAGAAGGGAGGTATTAAATTGCTGGTATTCTACACTATATAAAATTTATCTATGGTAGTAATATAGACAGTATATACCAGTAATTCTTATTTATATCATTAAGACTTATTTCGTTAAACTTTCATTTCATTTTAAAGTTCTCACTTTATAAAATACCATGTGAGGACTTTCACTGTACATTTTGCACTTGGTGGAATTAACCATCCAGATCTTGTCAAGTATTTGTGGTGTAAATGTTATGCCCTTATTTGACCCTTCTTTGGATGTTACGGTGGATGCTACTTATTAATTTTAGTGAAGAAAGATGTGCTTTCTGTAAATCTATTTAATATACAGTATCAGTATCTAGAAATTATATACTTATAATGAGTAGTGCAATGACAATATAAATATGATATAGGCCTACACAGGATTTATTGCAAATGGTGTAAGCTTATAGTATGTACATGGTCGTATACATTGTGATTGTTTCTCGTGAAAACTATATATATGATAAAGATAGTAAATAACCCTGTTCATATTAGAGATTTGTGTTTTCACTATGGCTTCTGTTTGTGGCAGGTTTATACCTTAATATCCCTATGAAGTGATTGTAGATACTGGTAGGTTATATTGTTCTACATATAAGTTTTCATCCATGTTATACAGGTTGTGGGAATTTTCTTATTTTTAAGCAGGTAATTTTAAACAAGGTGTTCAGTGTTCTTTGTCAGTCGTTTCCAACTTTCAGTTGATTTTTGATTTATTCGAACTTAAAGGTGCGCTTAATCCATCTGGAATTTTGTGTTTTGATATGAGAGTTTATACATTCCACAGTTTTGCCAAGAATTTGATACCAGTCATTAACCACAGTTTTTAATCAATGAACTTATCTTTCAATAGTTATATTTATCAAATATAGGGATGTGTTTACATTAGAAGCAAGTACTGGATATTTGAAAAACTTAATGCAAACAAGTCAAATTTTCATTTTATACTGACTTTACAACAGTGAATTCGAAGTTGACTACAAAGTACAATACGCTGCACCTGATGCATTGAAACTGTTACATAATGCTTACTGTATGTTCACAGTCTTCACACAATATGGTTAGGCATAGTGGCATAGAATTTTGCATTGATAAGGAAAAACGACTAAATGTTGCTAACGAAGAACTGGAATAATCTAGTGCTTTAATAGTTTATATACATTCCACTTATGTACATATGTGAGGGGCTCTGGCAAAAACAGGCTCTTCTTGCAAAATTTCAAAATTTAGATTCTGATAGATTTGGAGTCTGCACATCAAGAGCTTTCTAAAATTGGATAAATTTTTGAAATCGGATATAAAATTCGGTAAGTTATACCCTTTTCTGGGTTAGAACTCAGCAGACTGAGAAATTGAGAAAATGGCCGCCAAATATTAAGATCGAAGAAAGTATTATCTCATTCAAAAGTCCATAGCAACCAAGCTTATAAATCAATCAAATGACTTGAAAATTGTCACAGTCATAGCTCTGATCATTTCTCTTCATATGATAGTCCTATACATAAAAAAATATTTTATAAAAAAAAAAAAATGATTAGTCAAACAATTAGGCCTACCAAGTTTTATCAATTTTCTCAGATCCTGCTCAAATCACAAATATGGGTTAAAGTTTGAAATGCAGATCCAACACCTCAATAAAAAAAACAACATTACACAGCGTCGTTGTTAATAAAATTTATATACACAAAATAACACATCTTTGGCATAATAATATGGGCGTCACCGACTGTTACCATAGCAACAGCTGAAACGAACGACCATCTTGAATTTGAAAATGTCCCAAATTAAGCCAACTCCACCAAAGTCTGCCCTAATGTGTAATGACGTTTTAATCAAATCAAAAATCAATTCAACACATTCAAAAAAAATTTTTACCATCCCGAATTTGTTTGTGTGTGTGTGGAAGGCCGGGTGGGGTGGAGGGGTGGGTGGGTTTGGGGGTGTTTAAACCGTTTAAAAAAATAATTAATTTTCTCCACAACAAAATAATCAATTACGGATTAAAACACCACTTATTATGTTTTTGCACACCTAGGACCCCTCTAAGAAAACTGGATGTCAAATTAAATTTTTGTGGGGGGGGGGTGTACTTTTTTTTTAACCGTTTATAAAAGAATAATTACTTTTTTCCACAACACAATAATGTAAACAGTTCAATTCTATATCACAAAATACTCTGATTAAACAAGGTTTCAATTCAACGGTACAACGACTTATTGGCTGCCCACTTGACACTAGATTAATGATCGAACATAAACAAATAAAGTTGGTCACAGGCAAGGGAAGGGCACCATAGAATTTATAAAATTATCACTTATACGATTAATTCTAAAGTAATTTGGAACAGTTTATTTTAGGCTGGACAAGTCGTACAGTTCACAGTTACTGAGATATGGCGGTAGGCTACACAAGTTCCGGATAATCAGGTCTACCACGTGGTTTTCAGCGAAAGTTTCTAATTACTTAAATATATCAAATATTTATAAACGTTTCATTGACACTATTACCGAGTTTGTTTGCTGTCCAGGTGTCTATTGATAATTACCTTCATCATACGATTCACGCAGCCGAAAAGTAATCTTCAAACACACCAAGAACTTCTTCGTCTCTAATGCCAAATTCCAAGATGGAATTTAGCATACGAGCTATTCTTACGGCAGAATTTGCGGAAGACATTATTATTATTTTCACACTTTATTCATATTTCGCTCGAAGTAAGGCAAGCAATGTTATGGCATGGGTTTAAATCCTGCTTCCATTTCTCTCGTGCCATAAAACACAAGTACATCTTAGCGCATGCGCAAGGGAAGATTGGCCAATCAGCGTCATTGAAAGAACAACGACCTAGCAACAAAAGGTCATTCTTAACAGCTCTAGACAGATTGTAAGCTTCGATACTACTGGCCCTTGCGCCATTAGATCTTATTGAATATGCATGAATTTACCATATTTGGAAAGTTGACGTCAGGGGGCGGAGTTTGATAGAAGTTATTTAGCAATCGAGCCAAGCGAAAAAATTCAAAACAATGTCCGATTTTGGTGGAGTTTTTTACTTTTTTATTGGATAAAAACAGAACTTCTGAACGTATACCTTGACAAATCTCTTCTAAAATACAATTTTGGAGTGGAATTCTACTTTCTCTTTTTCAGGGATGAAAGTTAAATGTATTTTTGATCTATTTTTGGCCAAAACACATTTCATACAAAAATTTGATTTTGCAACTTATATTGGTCGTAGCTTAAAATAGCCACCAGCGAGAAGCGCCTGTTTCTGCTAGAGCCGATCACATATAGGTAAGGGATTTGTTGATAGTATATAGTTATACTTTTGGGATTTGGCAATGTCTAACTACAATTGCATAGATTGCTATAGATGCAATTTAATGATTTTAAAAGCCTATTGATTTTCAATGATTCCCACTAATTACTGGCAGAATTACAGCCCTTGAGTTTGAATTGCCTTGTGACAAAACACTAGACACTAAAGTTTTCATCAAATTGATATAAGTTTTATTATTTATATACAGTATTAATGAGGCAAATTCTATTGATTTTCATCAATTTCCAATAACTCAAATATCTATCATCTTTTTACTGGTACATGTTTTGTCTAATAAAAGGCAGCAGTAGGAAAAAAATAGAAGCCAATCAAATCTTAACCATTTCTGATATTTTTACGCTTGCTCAGTATTTTTTTCTTGTAAATTCTCCCATTGCTCAAGAAAAAATATGCATGTTTTAGCCTTTGTTGACAGCAGGGACTGTCGTGGGTAACATATATTTTGACTAGTAATACTTCAAGTTAAACACTATTGTTCCATTGTCTTTCAAAGTAGCAATTGAATTTCATTTTCAAGGATAACTTTATGAATTATTGTGATAGTTATGATACTCAATTATGAATGGCCTGGTCAAAAACAATATCTATTGCCGATTGAGGATATCCTGATATTACATTACTGTAATCATCGTCTATGAAATTACCTGAAAACTATCAGGATACATGCTGATAGCACATGTACATGATTCTTATTGATTGACTTTTTCAGATGAAATGAAACGCCTCAAATAGATGAACTGAACATCACACCAACAAAGACCAAGTCAGCCATGCCTGATATACTGCGATGCTGCTTCAGTTTTGCAAAACTTTTCACTATTAACAACATCCGAAGTAAAGTTGTACAATGGATTGTGGTGTTGATCCTACTACTTCTTGGCTATGTCATGATATATAATCAGAGTGTAGTGCTGAACTTTAAGTCTTTCTTTAATCTGGTGTGGGCCAATAAAAATTCTCGGAGATTAAGTATATTCCAGTTTAGAAAGTATCTAGCGGATAGCAGTATCGGATCACTAAATATTAACTTTTCTTCATCTCACCGTAATACCACATTATGTCCCATCATCCCTCCAGGTTTAGGTAAGTTACACATTTTATTTTTATAGCCCGGTTACTAAAGCTAATGAAACTTGTGTACCCAATACACAAATTAATGTGTTCTAAATGAATTGTTTTGAATTTGTTCATTAGAGTACCGTATAAGGAAGGAACCTTATTTATAGGCTAGAATAAATTTCAAACATATTTTATAAAGCTGTTAAAATCATTCATTGTGGCATAAGAAATAACTCGATAGATTTTCAATATTGTAAATGCAGTACATAAAAAAAAACACATCTCAATTGTATTTTGGATCCATTAAAACTTGATGGTTTTATTAAAAGGGGTATAAATATATTGAAAATATAAATTCTAAATATATTGATGACACATTTTGGTCTAATTCCCCTATTTACTTTCAAATTATGTATGCAATACACAAATGTAAATCATAGATTTAATATTATTTAATTTAGTAAATAAATGGTTTTTGGGGGTGTAACCATAACTGGATTTTCATTATGATATCTGTACATATATTGTGAGAAAATTGTTAAATTGAAGTACATAATAAAGTGCAATAAAAATTTAGCATATCACACAACACACCTGTTGAGGAGGATTATGTATCAGTGAAGTGTTATTAATACATTTTAAATTAAATTTTGATAACCTGCCACTATAAACATTTGTGTAATTCAAATCTACGTGGGGGATTTCCACATTAATCCTAATAATCAAATTTCACCATAATTCCAATCTTGAATGCCAATTTTAGAAATGGCATTACTGCGTACCGGTATACATATAGTGAATCATTGATATTTGATAACAATGTAAAGTACATCTTGTGTATTGTGTAGTCTTGTGTAGTCAATAAAGCATGGAAAATAAGAATGTTTTCAAAAAATATGTCTGGAAATATATTCAAACTTATAGACTATAGTTCCAGAAACCTTGCAAGCTACATATCACAACTGTTAAACATGTATACAGTACCTATAAATAAAGAATGTTTGTAATGAGTATGTTAAGTATGGTTTTGTAATTAAGAGTGATAATTTATTTTTTATGTAGCAATGGTTAAGGAACTGATGGTGTCTTTAAACATAACTTCAGGAATAAAGTATTTTGTTTCTTTCAAGTCAATCTTCATTTTAATTAACCTAGTTTAAATGCTATTGTTTATAGCTTTATAATTAGTACTGGTCCATCTGTTAGTCAGCTCTTCTGTCGTCCACAATTTCTTGTGAACTTGACCCTTGAAGACACTGATTTTCAGATATTTTTACAATCCATAATATGTTGACAACATTACTGGTACTTTAGTGAGTTGGCAAAGAAACTAATGCCACTAATGGAAATTCAGCTATTTCCAATTAATATCTTCCATAGTTATTTATCTTGATGGTTTTTAATTCTATTTTGATGATTTTAGTTTACAATTGGCACAAATTCTACCTATTATTATTTGAAATATTACTCTGATTATATTTCAGTTGGTTCTATAACTATTAATAGGGATATATTAAGTTATAAAGCTATAGAGGATAATAACAGAGAATTACAGCCAGGGGGATGCTACACTCCTTCAAACTGTACACCACGTCACCGGGTTGCCATTTTAATACCATACAGAGATCGACAATCACATTTAAAACTATTCTTACAAAATATTCATCCTTTCCTGAGAAAACAACAATTGGACTACGGAATATTTGTGATTGAATTGGTAAGTATATGTTTTAAAGGGACAATAACACTCTTGTTGTAACTGAATAATATATCCCAATCTTCATTCTGGTCAACAAATTGTACTATTTTACAATATTCCAATTAATTGGCGATACAATTTTTATCTTAACACACCTAATTGAAAAAAATTGGAAAAGTTCGAATGTATGGTTTGAAAAGCCTTGCGTAAACACTTTCAAGTGTGACTTGTATTTAAACATATTTTCGAACCCTCTGAACAAGTAATGGATATTTTTTTTACAACAGGTACAGTAGGACACTTAGAATATGGCTATTATTTATTTTCTGGGGCTGTCAAGCCAGCAAAAGTGTTATTGTTCCTTTAAGAAGATTGTAGTTGATCTTATCTTACTTACATGATAATCATACCGGTACGCATTGATTAAGTGGTGGAAAATTTTAATTTTTCCCAAAAAAGCAAATGACAATCGGTGGCTTTAAATTTGATTATGTTTTTGTTGAAGATTTATAAGTAAGTCAAGTTTTATGCCTTTCGTGGTTCAGTCATGAACACAATCTTTAATTTTGTATAGTATTTGAACAGAGACATCCCAAGACCAAACCCAATGTAATCTCAATTCAGGCTTCTTTATGCTATTCAAACTAAATCAAACGGCAATGTTAAAAACTATTTTAGTTTAAAATTGCTATACATATACATGTACAGTAAGGGAATTGTTTACATTATAAGCACAGACAACAAAAGAAAAACTATTCAAACCTCTTTGTCATTCTGACATCATTATCCGTTAAATTGCGCATACATATATACATTACAGCTCATAAATATCTGCAATACATGTAAGCGATAGAGGTAGAAAAAAAAAACATCCCGGAGACAGGTAGTGTGTGCTGGTTTGAATCCCCAATTTTATCTTCTGGGGGACAATGATAAAACAGTCTATTGATCAGCAGCAATTTTAAATCTGGTAAACTTGATCATATTAGAAACTGAAGAATATAGTTAGTGTAATTATAGTCTTAATGCATCCATCTGTTACACACCTAATCCACTAAAGTTTGCTTATACCTGTTATCTATATTTTACATAGTACCATCCTTGAGGTACATTTGTAGAAATAATGTATCAATCCTTGAAAAAGAGGCATCTGTCAAGCACAGATTCAGGCTTTGTCAGGCACAACTCATCTAGTGCCTGGCAATTTGTCTGGCACAGATGTCAGGTATACTGGGATGGATCATTATTGTTTGAATGACATTTTCACATGTACAACTAAAATCATTAATATCAGACTTGCTTCCATTAACTTGTCTTTTTCAGGTTTCTGAAGTAAAATTTAATAGAGCTATGTTATTCAATATTGGGTTTGTAGAAGCCTTAAAGCTTCACAACTATAACTGTTTTATTTTTCACGATGTGGACCTCATACCAGAAAATGATCTTAATTTATACACATGTTCAGAGAGACCTCGTCACATGTCAGTAGCCATTGATAAAATGAAGTATAGGTACGTTAATATTTTAAAATATTAAAGATGTCTTCTCATATACAAACTGTATGATTTCTTGATATATTTGGACTATAAAAACATGAATATTTTTCAGGGAATCCAGTATTTGTCTACAGTAGTTAGATTGTGTGGCTCTACTTTTCATATTTACCAAATTTTGCTGGAAATAACTATCCAATAAATACTTTTGTGAAAGATAAAAGTTTAAACTAGATACTATTAAACAATGTTTATGTACAATAATACAGTTTTGTAAGATTTTAACTACATGTACTACTGACTGATTAGATAGATAAATGTGATTGAAAATATTATTATTATAAAACTGAGTTTTTTGTCTGATCTGGAAACGAAAAAATTAACTTGAAATCTTAAAAGGGTTACGCGTCCAGATAAGCAGTTGTTTTGACGTTCACATCCAAATGACTCAATATTTTGAGATTAAATTTTGAAACCATTCCTCTATATTTTGACACTTAAATTTCATACGTATTCAGCCTTTAATTTTTAAGACTCTATTTAAATCTGGATAGTCCCTTTAATCAAAATATTGTCAATGCTATATTTAACACTGGATTTTCATCAACATATTGGACAATTGGCATCTCGTGGTATTTTTATTGCCCATAGAAAAAAAGCCCAAATATGGTTATATATTGCTGTAGCTCTTATCCATCCATCCGTCACTCTACATACTTCATTCATAATTCAATCATATTGAAATTATGTATATTAATTAACTAGTAAAACGAAGAAGCCTGTCAGATTTCCACAATTTTCGTTAATTCTAGAGTCTGGCCCTTGTTTCACTCTGTAGAACCTTGTGAATGCTATCATTTGATCTGTATGAAATTTATGTGCATTATTAAAGTTAGTAAAACAGAGATGCACACCAAATTTCAACAAAATTTCTGCTGATAACTACTGGAGTGTAATAGTAATGGCCCTCGCTTCACTTTGTAGAAACTTGTGAATAGTTTAACAATAAATGTTATTATTCATCATTATGTATGAAATTTATGTGCATTATTTACATTTGTAAAACAAAAAATCTTATTGATTTTCAAACATTTTAATTAAATATGTATAAATCTGTATGAAATTGATACCATTTTCTACTAAATGCTCCCATAACCTATACATTACAATAGAATTAAATGTGACATCCGATTTGGCTGCTGTTGGTGTATGTTTTGTTGTCTGTTATACTGATTTAAGATAAACAGTGTAATACTATTATAATAATATCTACACGTTCATTTTATATTATGTTTTTCAGATTACCCTACAATCAGCTGTTTGGAGGTGTTAGTGCAATGACAAAAGAACAGTTCCAGACTGTTAATGGTTTTTCGAATTCATATTTTGGATGGGGTGGGGAAGATGATGACATGTATAATAGGTATGCTATTAATTTATGAAGAATATATTTTCGATGACAATAAAATATCAGTTGAGTTGATGATTTCCCAAAATTAATTATTACATGAAGGCCATTTAAATCTTCAGATGAGAACTGTTCTATTATAGAAGTTTGCATGGTTAAACCTAGGGTGCGTTTGGATGAAGTCAATCCAGATTCGTTTTTAACATGGCCACTAAAAATTCGATTACGAGTCAAAAGCTGAAATCAAATTTCTGAGTCTTCACTCTAAATAGCAAATTCTTGAATGTAAAGAAATGAATCCTGTTTTGGATACTGTCCATTAGTTATTAGATGGCTTTATTTATACAGACAATTGAAATCATGCTTTATATTTATCAAAATTTTCAGGTTGTTCCCCTCATAGCACACTGTATGGCGTATGCCCGTCTTCAATTAGCTCTGGTTAAGTGCATAACAGTAGGACGTTAAACCCCATTTCATTCATTTGTTTGAACACAAAGAAAACCTTGATATAATTCTTACCAACATTCCCACTCTGTCAAATTCAAGTTTTGTATTTGACTAAGTTGATATGTGGTGCAATTACATGATCATAAAAAACATTATTCTCAAATTTATTATTGTGATCTGATGTTGATGTTTTTACCTTAAGGGCGTTGAGTAGTCTTTACTACGCACTAACTTTTAAATACCAATCTTATTAAGACTTTGCATACTTGTTTCATATGTAACATAACCCAGAAGACTCATAACAGTCTGACCATTTGTTGTGTAATAATGGAGATACCAGTGGAAAGAATCTAAATTTTGTATTTTAAAACTTGTTGTGGACGCATTCAATTAACCCTAAATCACAAAATCAAAACTTACATACTAGCTTTAAAATTTACATTTTAGACTGCACAATGTCCTTAAGATCTATCTCTCAAAAAAGATTTACAACCATACATTATGTAAGATTTGGATAAAGAGCTGACCATTCTTGCTATAATAGCTCAAATATTACTTAATTCTGAATCTGAGCCAAGTTTTGACAAGATGTGTGCATTGTGGTAATTACTGGTATATTCAAGCCTTAGCCTCGCTTTCCCATTTTTGAATTAATTTTTAAATGGCAAACTGTTTAATCGAGTTAAAACTTGAGTATCCATTGCCATCGATAATTAATTATTGCCTGGATAAGTTAATAAATGTCTAATAATATAACATTTCAGGCCTAAAGAAAGTCCTACATAGGCAGATTTAGCTCTTGCATTATGTATGTTTAATACAAGAAGTGCATTTTTATTGTGTCTCACTATGTTGATTATGAGACCAAATTATCATATTGTTTTATTGTTATATATTTTCAGAATAGCTCACAATAAAATGAGTATTATAAGATATTCTTCAGAGGTTGCTCGGTATAAAATGATGTCACATGCTAAAGAAGCACCAAATCCTGTAAGGTAGGTTTAAGAATCGTTTTAATCTTCATTGTCAAAGTATCCAATATAATATACCGGTCACAATTCTATGGAATACAATTACGGCTTATAACTGAGCAAAATTTCAAGTAGGATTCTCGAAACGTCGCTCAGTTTTAAGTAGTAATTGTATTATATAGAATTGTGATTTGTGTATACGCCAGTTTAATTACTAAACCCCATTGAAACAATATAACCAGCCTAACTCTAAAACACTCACGGGTATGACATCCTTCAGAACAAATGTTCAATATGACCCCCATTGGCTCATCTTCAAAATAGGACAAAGTGAAAGATTTATTGAGACGTGTACAACTATTGAGTACATATAGGCTACAATGCTGTCGATAGATGATGGGTTATATAGGAACACTTTGCAGTGTTACAAAACATTCATCTGCATCCACTATGTCAGTTTGTGTCAGTTTTTTTTTAATTTAGCATTTATATCTTTAATAGAGTTATTAAGAAAGTGTTATTGATTTTTCAGAGGTACATTATTAAAAGATGGACAGAAAAGGTTTAAAATAGATGGATTAAATAGTCTTCAATATGAAGTTCTCCAAATCACACGTAGGAAATTGTTTACATGGATTCTTGTCAATATAAATGAAACAGCTGTTAAAAACGTAAGAAATTTTAAATTCTTTTAAAAAGAAATGATACCTACATGTGGAAATAATAATCCATTCATGATTTTGTCAAATGTTCTATTCTGTTGATCAACTTGCGCTATAATCAGTCATTCTTGGTTAGTTTATATTCAAATTATAGATTTATGCGGGGGGTTGGATGGCCGAATGGTTAGCATGTGCGTGCTGTATCATAAAGCCTGTCATTTAATCAACTCGCGAGGATTTGGAATCCCCAGTTGAACGTGGCAAGGAGTAGGGTCACCTGTCCAACTTCGTGGGCTTTCTCTGGGTCCTTTGGTTTCCTCTCACTGCTAAAGACCCCTACTCGCAAACGAATTATTGAAATATAATGAAACCATATCTTTGTCTGGAAATGACCTAGTTTGTGTCAAGTAGACGTTAAACCCCATTTCTCTCTCTATATAGATTTATGAATTATATATTATTTTTCCAACCTTAGTTTCGATCCCTGCATTGGCCGAGAAAGTTCATCTCGATTTTCCGACGTGATTTCCCCTTGTCAGTGATGCAGAAGGAGGGCCTGACAAGGACAGCTGCCTAGTCGTTCGGATGGGACGAAAAACCGAGGTCCCGTGTACACATTGGAGTGCACGTAAAAGATCCTTTGGCAGTTGGAATTCGATATAAGAGTAGGCCGTAGCGCCGCTGCCCGGGCTAAATTTCCCTCATAGCACACTGTATGGCGTATGCCCGTCTTCAATTAGCTCAGGTTACGTGCATAACAGTAGGACGTTAAACCCCATTTCATTCATTCATTCATTCCAACCTTAGTATGGAAAATTGCATTATGAGCAGAGGAAACCTTTCAAAATTCAGCCTATCTCAACCTTCCGTTGTCTCTCCCCTTTTGCGAAAATAGAGAAAGAAATCCACTTGATGCAAACTATAGCATGTTCAATTTTATTTCAATATTTCACTTGTACGTTGGGGTTATTAGCAGTAGAAGGAAACTGGAAGACCCAAAGAAAACCCATGAGGTTGAAAAGGCAGTTCTACCGTCTGGCTTGTGTGAGCAAAGAATCAGAATGACAGACATTATTATCTAACTTGCATGCGTTAAACAATTTGGCCATCTAACTCCCCCACCCCCCATTAACATGAAAAGAGGTTACAGTTTTTAACATGTGATAATAAACCCTATCAATGTATTAAGTGTTCAGCAAGCTTCCGCTTCAGAGATATTTTCAGAAAGCCATGTATATCAATGCAGTATTTTATTATGTTTGTAGAATAGAAAGATTTCATTGTGTACAGAGTTAGCTCCCATTTTGGACATGTTTCACTTCACTGTCCATCTTGGATGATAGATTCTCTTTATTTTCCATTTATTAGTTATTGATGAATATTTTTCAGGCTATTGAAGCAGCTATGAAGTTATGACACACTTTATGCAAGAAATTCCTATAAAATACTCTTTAAACGTACAGACTTGTCATTGGTTTGAGATTCACTGCAAGTTGATGTAACAACCATAGACAATTATTTTATTTGATAAGAGTAGATTATCATTTGATATTTGTGATTTAAATGTTCATTTGTGATGAATGTAGATTACATCCAGATTTTGAATCTAGTTTGACTAGTGTACGTCAATTTAATTAGAAATTTCCAATTCATTCATTTGTGAATTTACTCGGTAAGGTAGATTCTTTTTAAACTAATCTACTTGGTTTCTGAGTTTGGAAATTTCTTAAAACTAGAGGTTTTAGTATGCTGTATAAGAACAATATTGTCATTGCTATTATTCCTCTTTATACAATTAGTTATCTCAAATTTTCAAAATACATTTCCCTCAATATTCTAGCGGTAATTGAAGTTAACTTGTAATATCTGAAGCTGTATTTAGCATATCCTACAGTCGAAATGTGTTCTTTATTCTACCTCTCTGCCAATCTTGCAAAAATCAAATAATCATCCGCCAGTCAAGAAGGACCCCCAAATAATACTGGATATACTACACAGGTCAAAATACTATGGAATACAATTATTGTTTATTACTGCTTGATAAAGACTAGAAATAAAGACAGTAATTGTATGTTATTCTGTGCAAGAAATTCTATCAGCATTTATTCTATAGTTTTTTGATATCTACATACATGTATATATATATATTTAATTTGTAAATAACCTTAGATTTTGAATAAATTAATTCTATGTTGTGAAACAATTGACAATACATGAGTCACTGAATATATGATTTTAAATATGGTGTGTGAAATTCCCAAGACAATTTGTACTGATTTGATACTGATACACACTATAGACAGTTTACACTTAAATTTAATTTTGTTGCGAAAAAAAACAACAACAAAAAAAATGATTTGATCGACTGTAGCCCTGCTGTCTTCACAAAATAATTGTAACAATCAACAGGGTTTGAACTAGGGGAAAGTGTGGTAGGAAGGGCACATTACCTTCACAAATTTAGTCTCAATGAAGTAGTCTGTTTTACCCTCTATGTGATCAAAGTTCTGAAAAGCTTTAGTGAAGGACATGTTTTACCCCCAAGTTCCCAAACATCTAATGAAAACATAAATAACATCCTTAGAATTAGGTTAATAATTGCCAATCATGAACATATGTGTTCCAAATAATTTGTCAACTTCCATAAATATTTTTTTTTCATATTTGAGAATTTTACACTTTTTCAGTATTATTGCATTTGTTTCTTTCAAAATATATAATTGTTGTACTGTAACAATATAATCCTCAAAATGTCTTTTAATCAACAGATATGTTTTATTTTTTATCATTATATGTGTGATGTGATAAGATCATCAAACCCAAATCAAATATTTGATTATGTTTATTTTAAGGTGTATATTTTTTATTTTTGATGAATTGATTTTGACACTTCCAATCAACTGGTGAATTGACATGCTATTTGCTATTGCCTGCCCTTTGAAATTAAAATTATATTTGTATTTAAATGAAAAATTTATATTATATGTACATAAAATTTCAATATAATGTGATCATCTGGATCTACTGTTGACCACGGATCAAAGATTAGGTCTCTAGTTTCTACATACATCCAGGACACAACATACAAACACTGAAACATATTGTCATTTAGTTTGCATGTACAATTATCTTTTATTTTTATAAAGTTGAAACATAAAAAGACGCAGATCATTGGATACTCTGATTGTAAGCTTACTCTATATTGATGCTGGCTTGCTGCAGAGTCTGGTGTTTTTGAATGGGTTTTACAATATGTTTACGAGAGCCAAAAAATGCATATCTTGTTAAAAATCATGAAAGCCTCAGGTCACAATGTACACAAAATGTCATTTTCTAAAGATTTTATCAAATATTTCTATAAAAAATGTCTGTGTAGTGGGTTTACGTTTATACAACATTTAAATGCCTGCACAAATTGGACGGAACATCCAGGGTCGAAACATGGATTTATGGTTTATAATTTATAATAAAGACACATCTTGTAAAATATCCTAAATTTAGACATCTCAAAGATGACAATAGAAAAGTTGTCATAAATGCACTAGTCAAAAATATAAATACACAAATAATATAGTCACCTTACTATTGTTATAATTATATTTCTATTTTACTCATTTTTAAACACCCACATTGATGGTAAGCATATATTGTCCTCACCTCTGTCCATTGTCTGTCATTTGTCCACAATTTCTCGTAAACACTCTAAACTGGATTTGTTTACATTAGTAGAGATCGTTCCATTGGTTACGTCAAAGAACCCTATCAAAAATCTGATTTTTTAGTTCCAAAATCGTGGGTTTTATGTTTAGATAAGCAGTACGATGGCTCAGTGCTTTACAAAAATATAAAGTTGCAATTAATTAAAGTTACATTATTCAAGATATAGATAAGAACTAGCCATTCTTGCTATACTAGTTCGAAAGTAGATGATGTAAAATGAATAATTTGAAAATTTCATTCAAATTACTCTATTGCAAGCGAAGAAATAGGCATTTAAAGATTTGACCGACCTGTGCAATAATTTCAACCACAGACCTGGTTGATCAAAGCTACGACTCGAAGCGTCTAGCCGCGCCATATTTGATTTACCGCTGAAACGTTTTAATCTGTTTAATATCGGAGCAATCTGATGCCATCCAAAGTTGATTAAGGCCTGGATCAGTTAATTAATGTCTAATTAATACTTTAGAAAACATTTCATGCCCAAATAAAGACCTGCACTAGGCAGATTTAGCTCTTGAATAATGCATGTTTAATATGTGTCATTAATTTTTTTTGAGATGGAGGCAAACACCAATAGCCTAACTGTTGACTTGTTTCATTAGAAACAGTACATATCATAACATCATCTGGCAAATCTTATTTTTCTGAAATACCGTTCAGCTCATTTTTATTATGTTATCCGACTACCGGTAAGATTAACAATTTATGTTTTTAAAAATGCATTATCTGTATTTACTCCCTATATAATATAATATTATATGGACATATTATTTTGCAAAAACAATTTACAAGAAAATAGATTCCACTCGTAACTTACCTACCTGTAAATAAAATTAGTCATTGTATTTGGTTAAAACCACTTTTAGCATTTTCATTTTGATGCCTAGCAACCAATGATTTATCCAAAATGGGTTTTGCATGACATATTTATTTTACTTTATTACAATAAGAAATTTGTTTACCTTATTTATGCTAATCAACATATACCTTATTTTTGATAACTGTTAGTTACATGTACATAGTTCATATTTTATTATTATATTGATCAAAATAACTGTTTTAATTGCTGATTATATCAAGGTTGTTTTTTTATGCAAAAGCCATTAGTGGACGACTCTCACAATTTATTTTGTACACGAGGAGCAGTCCATTTGCTGATTACACTATTTTGCTTGAATACACTATTTTGCCTTTAACGTTTTTAGGACTTCGAATTCTGTCTTATGGTTTGGAGTGTTCGTACTTGGTTTTTATTTTATCTTCCACATAATATAGGACTACAATCTTCTATATAAATATGACTTGTTTTTATATGGATGATAAGGTTATGCAAAATAAATTTTATGACATTAATTTTATATCTTCCTATCACAGTTAATTTATGGTGCTACTATGCAATTATCTATGTTACTGAATTTTGTCACTAGATGAACAGTAGGTGTGTATGTTGTGCAGAACTAAACCAGCTTAGGAATCGGTGACAATTTATTATTGATATTTGCTGGGTTTAGTAAATGTTATGACTTTTCATAAATTATTTATGTAATGGATATCAAAAAATACCTAATGTGTGCTCTTTACTACTATGTTCACTGCATGAGATATATTTTTTTGTTTCATGGCTTGCCTTTATAGATGTCTTTGTTACTAACAATATTTAAAGAAATTATTTGACTAATATTAAGAGTAATTTTGTTTACTTATTTTGTTATAAATGTATTGTTTTAAATTATCCGTCCCTGGAAATATTTCATTAATCGATCAAAAATTGTCTAATCAAAAGCAAATATCAAAACTAATAAAATTTGGAGTTTTAAAGAGTATGTGTTCGTTGTGGTTTTTAATTGCAGTAATCAATAGAGGATACAGAAAAACTGCTTTGCTTACAAAAAATTATAGGATGCTGATACTGCAGCAACCAGGAAGGCAGGAACTAAATCCGCGGCAACATCCTGCAATGTTTTTGCAACCACCCCAGTTGGACATCTCATCGAATTCGAGCGTTATCAAACATTTCCGGCTACTTTTGTTTATGAGGTCAGTCGCCTATCCGCTCAGCACGCCTCTGTAGCTTACACAGGATAAACTATTTATAAAACCTAAACTACTTATAAAACCACATATAAATGTGATATAACATGTCATGTAACTCCTTAAGATGAAAATTATGGAAGATAATATGCCGATTATAACACAGGTGGATTATAAGAGTTCATGCATGTCTTAATAAAGCTTCGGTTTTCACCAAAGAGCATGATGCAATCTCAAACAAGGACCCAGATACAAAATATACTTACCGACTTGCAGGTTTTTATTATACGCACATATTGTAACGTACGTAACTAACGTGACGAAAATTAAATGGTAGCTGGCTTTTTTTTTTCGCAATTACACAGTGAATGGCAATTTTGTGCAGTAATTCTAGCCAGAATTTGGCTATTTTGTTAAAATTACTATGAAGATTATAATTTTTGTCAAGAACTGAAATAAATTAACTATAAGTCAATCCCCACGCTAAAAATATTAAAATAATTGATTGTATATATCTGAAGTGGACCCGACCGAAGCACCAAAAAAGATTGAAGATGTCAGCGCCCATGAGCGAAGAGTTTCGGGACGCTATAAATTTTCAAAGTCGAAGTAAGGAGTTACAAACTTAAATTTGAAGGAAAAACAAATGGAGGGATTACATGCTTGTTATGAAGATCACGACTGTGTAGCTGTTTTACCGACAGGCTATGGAAAGAGCCTGATTTTTCAAATTATCCCATGTATATTACACAATAAATACAAGGAAGAGTTAAGCCATGATTGTTATTGTTAGTGCGTTGACCTCATGACCTGCGACGTATAGACCACGTCACATGAAAACATGTCGATTGACTGTCTCTGAGATAACTTCTCCACAGGTAGCGTGTCTCAGATGTCCAGAATGATATTGTAAGTGTGGTCGTATTAACTGCCGTTCGTCTGTCGTCAACAATTTCTTGTGAACGCTCTAAAGGCTAAAGTTAATATCAGAGGTTTCCAAAAATTATTAATTTATACACCCATAAAGAACAGCAAACATGCACTATAGATTCGAAGTGTATTAAGTTTATTCAAAAAAATACCAGTTCTGCATTGATGCATTGAATAATTTTAAAAAAATAACTATGTGGATTTATTAGAGGTTTCCAAAAAAATATTAATTTAATACACCCGTAAGAAATACCAAACATGCACTATAGATTCGAAATGTTTTAAATGGTATTTTCCAAAAAATATCAGTTCTGCATTGAAAAATTGTAACAAATAACTTTTTTTAATAGCTTTGAAGGCTCTGGTCGGTTATTATTGAATAGATAATATGTTAATTTAATCTAATATGTTCTTTGTCCGATTACCTATACTTGCCTCATCTTGCTATAATTATTAGTGGGGTAGATATGATGTTTTATTCGGATTATTTGCTCGAAGTTCAGCCACCACATTTTCACAGGATGTTTATGTATTGTTTATTATTGTATAGATCAACAACATATAGTATTTGGTTGAGCTTAACGCACAATATTATTTTTTTATTAGGGGTATGTCAAAACAAAATGGCAATACCGGTTATTAATGACTGCATTGGTGGTATATGCCGTCAGCGTGTTTCTGATTTACGGTGAATCACCTTGTAGGTCATAATTTTAGGTTTTCTCAAATATATAGGATACTGGTAAGCGTTTTAACAATGACTTAATCCTTCATTTGTATTGTAATAAAATAAAATAATAGGCAATATTATAATGCCAAAAAATAAAAATACCCATGTTTACGATTATCCGAATGGTCGTATTTTGGGGGCCAAGGTCCTATATTATGTAAATCGTTGTTGGCGTTGTTTTCTGCGGACAATATCGAATGGGTCTTCCAGAACTTTGCACAGTTATTAAGCTAGAAATGGTAGTAACTAATTAATAAACACTTTATCGTATTAAAAATGGCCTGAAAAGGGCTGTAGAATACAAGTATTCATGTAGGTTATTAAAAGATTAACATTATTCCACAGACCCCACGAAAAACGACCAACATTGTGGTTATAGGAATTGTTGTTATAGTTTTTCTGTATAAATTGACCTCACATTTTTGTATTACTGTATTAACTCGAAATTGGAAAGTTGTTTTGAAAACTAAAGTTAAGTGGAAGATTATGTAGTATGCAGTACCGGACTGGGTCCACCTGTCAACTTATACCTATACATAAAAAGAAAAATGAGAAAGAAAAAACATAAAAAGAAAATAAAGAAGGAAGGAGCGGACAGGACAGGACACAGGACAGGAGAAAGAAAAGATAGGGAAAAATGACTGACAAACAACACAAAAAAGGAGTTCACGTTCACTACAAGGTTAACTAATTGTATCAGGAAATCTAAACATTGCATTCTTCTGCTTTGGTCTGAAATGGTTGGAAAATGGATTTGCGGTTGTCAATTTTCAAAATTTTCCGGCCGGGAGACCCCAGCCCCACCCCTCGAACGTTCGCGTGTCTTCGGCGCGCTCGTGACGCGTCTTAAGCGCGTACTTGTGTGGCCCTTGGGCAATGACCTGACAGGTGTGCCTTTGGCCTACCAGTCCGACTCTGGCAGTATGAACGTCAGTTACATTTTTGAGAGTGACCCTCATCAACATAGGCTACTCATTGGATTTTATCATCTTCAAAATAAAAGTGGTATCCATTTGTTTATATAGTTCGACGGACGATATAGCATAAGTGGCGCAAAAGTCATGGCACTGGCGTATAAGTCCCTTGCTCAAAGTATCTAATTATGCATTGCAGAAGCCTATTCCATTTTTCTCGTAAATTGATTTTGTGTTGTTTTCATTGGACTGTTTCGGTAATCATCGTCTAAAACGAATTGTCAGCTCTATACGTGCGCCAGGACGGAAGAAAGAAATGTTATAAAAACAAGAGCAAAGTGTCTCTAGTTACCTATAGTGAACAGGTAGAAAACATCAGTTATATGTGTACAGTGCTAATACGACATGCTATAAGTGGCATCACTTGGGTTTCACTAAAGGGAGTGATTTGTACCAACCGTATCCCTAGCGTAACATTTGGCTTTCATTTACACGGGCGCGTAGCTTGTGGTGTATATAAAACACATCATATAATAATGTTTTGAAATGGTGTATCTGCTTGGCAGAGATTACAGGCGAATCAGGATATGTAAGTATTATCAAGTATATTTCTTCATGTTATACATATTCCAAATATAATGGTTATTTACCGACATGTTCTAAAATGCAATATAACCCTGTCCATTCATCGCCCAACTTTACAGATTTCCATTCATTTGCCTTTTGAATAATCAATCTTCTACTGAAATATTTCCCTTATTCTAGGGAAGACTTATTTTGTTCCTTTGTGAAAAGAGTGCAATTTACTATTTCAGTATAGTCGGAGCAGAACAGTAGGACGTTAAACTCCATGTCATTGCATTCCACAGATAGTAAGTGTTGTGGAAGACCTAAATTAATATATTATACTATGTTTTGTATATATGCACCTTAGAATATTTTCGCTAATTGTCCACTACAATATGAAACTATTGTCCAGTTTATGAAAATGCATAAGGTATCCCAAAACACTCCTTATCTGTGGAATCTCTTAATATATACCCTGCAGTTGTCATGATGAACCACCAGTAAGGTTTTCCTACCATACGTGAAGATGCTTTGGTGAACCAATTTCATGCCATTGTATAAAGTATTTTCTTTTTTTAAAAAAAAGAATCAAGTATCTCTCAATACCTCTTTGGCGTTTGTACAATTGATAGAAATGTTTGTGGAGCTCTCGTGACAAACCCGTTTGTCATACAGTGATTTCCCTTTTGAAGTGACAAAGGTGGATATTACAAAAAGTTTATATTCTTGGTGGTATCTGCCGTGGTCCTTCCGTTTCAACAGCCACGGATTCTGTACTAGATGTTCGGTGTATTGGCATGTCAGCATGATCTCTTGACTTGCAAAAATACAGCTATCATAATACCGTCAAATAGATAAAATACTAAATGTGTGTTTACTTGTCACTGGTATGACAAAAAACTTACAAAATTTTGTCTTGGTATTATCTGTTATATGATTTACATTGTGTATGTCATATTAATGTATGCCTTATGTATGTAATTTTCTTGGTTTTCTCATTAAAATTCTCGATCTGGTTTTCCATTATTTGCAATCCTCGGTTGTATGTGAAGAAAGTTACCTAATGTTAAGTGAACAATTCAAGGGCATTGTAAATAAAACAGATATTGTGAATTAATAAGTAACATATCATTAGTAATAAGTTAATACTATGTAATTATAATGAACCGTTTCAACAAACGGCTTGCAAGGGCTCTATAAGAAACATTTTAAAGTAACTTTGCAAATCAGATTTGCTTATTCGGAAATGAGCTAATTTAATTTGTTTTCTTCAAACACCGTATTTGAGAAATGTGTGAGTTTTTAATCACTATAGTAAATGAATAAATAATCAATTAACCTCCCATATAGTTGTAATAATTATAAGCAATGCATTAAAGACCAATTATTCATATTGTTCATAATATACTATCTTACGGAGAAAACAAGTTGATTAAGGTATTGTTGCAAAAGGCACACGTCTAGAACCGGGTGGGACCCCATCCGGCTTCGAAAAAAGCATTATACTGCCGTCGCATTCCACTCATTCAAAAGAGCCATGTTATGTTCTTGGAGTTCTCTCACGACGGGTTGTTTCTGCACCCACCTGCGCACAATGTCACACAGAAAATGGCGTTTGGTTGAAACTGTCGTTAATTATGGTAAACTATTACCTTCAGAAAGTAGGTTAGTGGTGTATTATATCAAAATAATATACGTTTATTAATGTTATATATAAGAACATACAGTGTGTACTACTATTTGCTATACTGTGCGATATTAGTAAACACTGGAGATTTTTTTCGATAACCATACATGGGGATCACTGAAAACAAAACCACGAATAACAATCGGAAAGATCACTCCCGTTTTCAGCAAGGCATTATGTAATAAATAAATTCAAAAATAAGATACACAGAAGCCGCATCCTGGGTACTGTGATCACGAGGACATCATCTGGAAACGTGTATGTGATGTATAATGATAGACTGTTTCATCGTCCTATAAAACAAACACCCGCGTAAAGTAAACAAATGATAACTTTATAAGTAATTACTGTTACAAACATTAGCACATTGTCATGCATCCAAAGTAAACATTTAATAGGGATGTTAATATAAAAGTTGTACATGTACATGTCCATGTCCATGAGATATGTCTTTCTGTTCATTCGATTAAAAAAACGTAATGTTCTCAGAATAAATTTGTAACAAATGTGTTTTCCTTCTGGAATCCTGCTTTCACAATTCATTCCATTGGATCCAAGTTGCTGGGTTTTGATTTTAGTATATATTGCGAAAGGGTATTACACATGCGTGAATCCAACACTTTTTGGACCGAGGAGGTAAAAAGGACCCATGTCTTGAACGCCACCCCAATCACTATATTCCTTAAGAACTCAGTGGAAAGGGTATTTACACTTTTAATTGCCAGATTGTTGGTACATATTTAGTTATTTTGTCGTTAAGTTAACACTATTTTAGCACAATATTATACAACCCCACCACTCGTACGACCAGCGCTTGTGATAGTTTAGTTTATTCCTAGTCTCAGCTTCATAGTCACTAAAATTTGAGTACACGAATTTGGAATAAAAATACAAATTATCTTATGATTAACATATATAGGGCAATCCATTTAAATTAGGTCATTTCTCATACAGACTATCTCAGAAAGGGCGAACAAAACACCAATACCAAGATGATACAAGTGAAACTGTTAGCAATAAATCTTATCCTACAAGATAACCCCCGCTCATGCTCAGCTTGTTTTCTGATGTAGGTTTATATCTGTTTATAATGTCTATACAAGTATACAATTATAATAAGAAATTGGGTTAAAAACCTATTGAACTATATCCACACTCCCCCTTGACGACTTAATACGGTCGTTTAGGAATAGATAGATCACAGAACCATCTGTTCTTCTTAAACAGGGAAAGGGTTACGATTTGATCTTGTTTTCATATTAGTCTGGCATATGGAAATCCTCAATTGAAAACAGTAATATACCTATATAAACCTGTAGATATTCCTATATGTATTATATATCAACAATCTTATAGTATATCAAACATAACACCAAGTGTCTGGGGTATTATAACTATAAGAACAGTTGTTTTTACTTCTTTGCTATACTAAATAAGTATAATACCAATATTATCTTGGGTATTACTAATTTAATGTATAATAATAATGTACTCTTATATTTAAATCACCCATTATCTTCAAGCAAGGAATGTGATTAGTATGCCATTACTAACCTGCTACTACCCTTTTATGAACCAAGATCTTTATGTAGTGATTAATTATGTCTACATATTGTAATCACCAAGTGTTTGGGTTGTCTAAGGTACATCACCTGTGCTACTGACGTATTCAACTGAAAATTATTTATAAAAATGACTGACAGGCCATGATAGATTAAGCACCGACTCGACCTTATATTTACAACACGCTGTTCTATTCTTAACATATTTTCTTTTACCCAGGTTTATGAATTGTTGCAATTTTTAATCCAAATGTTTGATTTTGGGTATATAATATGTTTCTGATTTTTCGCATTCATCTCAAAAACATAACAGAAATCCAGTCATCTATACTTAAACCGATATCCAATTAGGAGTTGTTTGTGTTGGAAATTGGTTGTCAACGATCTGTTAAATTCTCACCATGCGGCCAGTGTTAAGACTACACTTGCCTTGTGGAAGGGTATAAATTTAACACATTTAAGGATTTCAGAAAGAGAACCGTTGACAACGTCATTCATATTAGTCTGATGGAATCGTTTGTGTTGGATGAAAACTCGAAGCCCCGTGAGCACATTAACGTGCACGTAAAAGAAACGTTGACAGTTGAATATAAATTTAAGTAGTCGTTCGGGTATGTCAAAAAACCGAGGCGTCGTAAACACTTTGGCGTACAAGTAAAAAAAACGTAAGCTGTTGGAATTCAATTGCTGCCCGATCAAAAATTTCTCCCAGAATACACTGCACGGCGTATGATCGTTTTCATTATCCAGGTAGATGCAGAAAAGTAGGACGTTAAACTGCATTTTTTACTAATGCTTTTCTTGGTGTTCACCTATACATCAGTCTGGGATGTTTTGTATATATTCTGTGGAGACTGTTATACCTGTTACAGATGGTTCATTGATTATATCGTTACATTCATCTATCAACACAATAGATCATCTTACTAATACCATGTACCTTACTTCACCTTCACACAGCATACCTTTAACATATAATATTGCTTACAAAAAAAGCATCACTAACAAGACAGCATTAACCTAAATATTACATGACGTATTGTATTCAGAGTATTACGTAGAGTTGTTACTTCTTGTCGAGTAAAAAATAGTTGTCCGTTATGCCCGGACGGTAGCTATTTTATGCCCACAGGACCTCGGCTTTTTCCGTTCCACAGGACGACTAGAAGCTGTTCCTTGTCAGTCCTCCCACCATTACATTAATGTCATATATTAAGTAGGCTGGAATATAACGAAATACTTCCTCGATCAACACCGGGGTCGAATTTAACCCGAACATCCTCAAACCTCCCGGATAGTGCGTTAACGCCTTACTCACGGGGCCATGTCCGGTGGGGATTTAGATAAACGTGAGCAATAATACGACACCACTAGACAACCCAACATGAACCTAAATATGTATTGTATTTAAGTGTTATGTAGAGGTTGTTACATCTTTGTTTGATGAAAGAGAGCGGTCAATTTTGAACAATAGCTGTGTGAATTCGCCAAATGAAGTTAAACATTGATCTGTTTGAAAAGCATTGATTCAACTTTTTCTATTCTAGACAGGACTTGGAATACTATTTATTAACTGTTATATTTAGATGAAGAAACGGTTCTTAGACGAATATTTATGTTGTTTGAACATGGCATATTGGTTTCAGAGTTAACCTTTAAGTTCCTCTTCTTATATTGTTGGATAAAAGTTTAATGACACTTAAGTGTCCAGAAGTTTGTTTATTTTGACAGCTTTAAAGAATGCGATTACAATACAAGTAGCGGTATTACCACTAAACAAAAGGGGAGCTAAAGGTTGAAGAAATAGTGACAAACAAATGTTACATCTATCAGTGGTTGGAAGGTTATTTTTGTTTAATGACAGACAACATTGAAGTTGGTTGTTTATATGCTATCAGCTGTGGTTCAGTAGTTATAGTGTAGATAAATAACATGTAAATATCACTTTACTTATCACTTAGTAAGATAACAATCAATTATAGTACCAACCTATGATGTATGTTACTAACCGTCTCAACACAATTAAAGGTTAGTTTCTATTATTTCTCTCTGTATTTGACCTTTTGTTATTGTGCTTGTGCTTGTACCATGGACCCTATACCAACTTCATTGGTCTTTGTGTAATTGACCATTCTACTCGCACAAAATACATTAACTTTAGGTTAATATTTTATCACTGTTATATCGTTTCATATGTATCAAGTATTGTCTATTTTAGTTGCCACAAGACACGCATAATAGATGACTTAATCAACCAAGACAATGATGATGTTTTGGTGTATTTACCCTAGCCCCCTACCCCACCCACCCCACCCTCTCTGCGCAATATTGTGCTTCTAAAATCCCTATTGCGCAGCTGTTTTCGTATGCAGTAATTCAATAATATCTATTATAATTTCGTATCATTGAAATTTATTTATACATACATCCGTTACAGTCTAGACCATATTATTCGCATGTGAATGTCTCTTGAACAAATCCAGACTGAATGATTGACAAATCCTACCCAGGACGCAACATTATCCGTCTAGGGAATTACATACAATCTTTAAGGGGCATATAAAATTAAGACTTTCCATTTCAAATCCCAGTTTTCTAATTAGTTCGAGATCATTTGATGAGATAAATGATTACCAATCATTGGTGTCTGTTTGTTTGATAAATCTTCGTTAAAGTTAAGACCAAACCCAATCTTGATAAGAGAATATGATTTTTTTGCATGCAATTCGAGTTTGGTCCAAATATTATTCAAATCGACCAATTGGGTTTTACTGATTTCATACCGATATCAATTTTGTATTTAAATAAATAAAGTAATAAAAATTAGGCCATTTTGTTGTACAAGCTGGCCATTACAAGCCTGTCAATTCTTCACGAATGTTAACTATATTAGCACAGTCTTTTGAGATATACTAACACACGAACAGGAACGCTATCATGCAACTCATAAATTCGAAGTTTATTTTCCCATGTATACAAGTTGACTTGTAATCTGGAATAGGTAGTTCTTTTTTGATTGGTGCAAATCACCGTTAGTGAGTAAATGCCTTGCTTAGTCAGTATTCGCACAGTAATTACCACCCAAAGCACAACCCATATTTTGCCCCCCCCCCCCCTGCAAAGATTCCTAAGGATCCAAGTATTTATTATTTTGTAGTCAATAACATTTCTGTCCCCGCTGAAAAATACAATATGGACGTATAAAGTATTGTTTAACCACACCCTCCATCACCAAGAGACACAAAACCACCAAGACATTGTTAAGAATGTATACTGTATACAGTCTACCAGCTTCTAGTAGCAGGAAAGACCGCTGCCATTCACATAATGATATTTTGAGTGTATATCGAAACCTTCACCTGCACACATGCTTTCCACCTACACTATCCAGAAAGGCTACAATTACTGATAAATATGATACATATAGTTAGTAAAGCTAACCTATATATATATAGGTATATGTAAATAAACAGCAGTATGTAAAATCTACTGATATAACTATAGGTAATATACAATAAACATGGTAAATAAATAACCAAATATCAGAGTTCGTTTTGACAAAGATCACCAATACTATCTGTTACGAATAACAACAAATAATCTACTATATAGTGTTTTATATTACACAGTCTACTGTAGACTACAGGTACCTATCTCTTACTATACCGGCAACTAATACATGAACATCTAAATAAATATACAATATATAAGACGAGGAATGTCTGTAGAAGGAAACGCTTTCTGACTTGGTATCATACTGATTTGAACGAAACCAAGGAAGTAATAATGCTGCCATTATCTGTTGGAAATGGCGAGGAAATAAGAACAGATTAGACGGTTACGAAAGTAATTCCAATAATAAAATATCTAGATCCTTTTTCTGAAAACTGCATATCTTATTTGTGGGAGGGGGGGCATATCTTGACAAGAACTTAACCACGGAGTGAGAGGTGGGTAGGTGTGTCAGGTTATGATTGACAAGAACGTAAGCACGGAGTTAAAGGTGGAAACAACAGAGTTCGCTTTGACAATACGTCAACAATATCATCTTGGGTTTGGAAACATGGCAATATTAATGACGATGATTGTAACAGAAACGTGTAATATCGGACTTCGGCCATGTTATATCAACGTGGAAACATTATGTTAGGCACCATGTTATATCAACGTGAAAACATTATGTTCGACATTAGCGTTCACATGTTGACATGTATGTATATTTCATCAATACAGCTGCAACCTGTATAGATATGAGGTTAATTTGGTACAAACTAACCCTGTTTTTATGGTATATATAATATAAATGTTAATATATACGTAGTAGTTTGACCTTAATATTGTAAACAGAATATTTAGCAGGTTTGGTAATAATATTTATATGTATATCAAATATATGCCACGCGAAAATCCAACACGTATGTGTGCAGATACAGACAAGCTATTTATTTATTGAAGTTTGTTGTTGCTCTGATTTTATTTCAATCGAATTGGTATTTTAACTACTGGTTATATCAGGTTGGACTGGCTGGTGTCGTACTCGAGGCATATCGTGAGTAGTGTTAATATAACACCATATAGCACTTTGGGTATGGCTTTGTTGCTCATGTCGAGCAGAGGCGTAGCCGTGAAATATATATTGGGAGCCACGAGGCTGTTCAGCAACGGATGTAGCGCGATAGGGCGAGTGAGGGAAGGTCACCCCCCATCAATTTTTATGAAAGTTTCAGTCTTCTGTAAACACTGTTTTGGCATATCACATTGGGATATGTACAGATAGAATCTTAACTAACCCTGATAATTGTTGTATATAAATAGGAGTTAGGGTCTACTATGTAAAAAATAAATTTTTGGCATATCACATTGGGATATGTACAGATAGAATCTTAACTAACCCTGATAATTGTTGTATATAAATAGGAGTTAGGGCCTACTATGTAAAAAATAAATTTGGGGGGGGGGGTACTCAGCCCCCCCCCCAGCATGTGTGACGCCCATGATGTCCAGGAAATTGATGACAATCTTGTAGAAGAGGACAAGCTGTTTTTTTTAAAACAATTATTTTGTGGTGTGGGATAGTCTAGGTTGCAAAACAAATCCGAAAAAAAAATTTAATCGTTATGAATTTAAATTTATCGGTAAACCTTCCGTATCACTTACGTCGATCCAATCAATTAAGTAGAATAATTAATTAATAATTGTACATGAACTTTAAAAAGCTAAACCTACTATAAAATAACAAGCATTGATTTGACATTTATCATACCAGAATGTGCACGATGACGAAGTGCTTACAAAAATCCCATTGTGTAAATCAGAGTAGAGAAGATTTAGAAAGTTATACGCCATTTAAAGGACCTAAGTCCGTAATTCAAAATCCTCCCAAACCTTCGACACCGTAAACACGAATTACTGGTCAATTTTAATCAACATTGATGTTGTGATCTTCCCTTAAAACGGTAGGCCCCTGATATCCAATATCTAAAACAAAATAAACATTTTACAATTTGGCACACGAATCGTGTACCATAGTACGCTTCAGCGTCACTTGTAACAAGTGACTAGAAAGCAAAGAACGAGGCTAGACATATTCCACAATTCCAGTCAAACGGTGAGACCAATGACGTATATTATATTATACGTCATTGGGTGAGGCCATATCTTATCTGGTGGGCGTGCACAGTAGACTGGAATAACTAGACACTAGACATTTCTTTTAGGTTGAGGCTCATGCCGTATTTCGCTGGACATAACTGATTTGAAATTAGAGTCAACACGGAAACAATTTTTTGTAAATCAGTTTATATACTATCAGGTTATATGCTTTGCGACCCATTAGGGTCAATTTCTAGGTCCCAAATATTAGCGAATTAGCTCCTTTAAATCAAGGTAAGCTGTGTGGTATCTAATTGAAATCAGATTTTTATTGTCAATTTTATAATGTCTGGTGTACTTGTCTGTATTGAGTTGATTAATTTTGATGGACCTTAGAAGATAAAACTATAGATGGGATAACATGACATCAGACCGATGACATTCTTCACTGAGATTCTTCAACTAATTTATAGTATAAATACATTTTATTTTATTTGTGAGCAGTGACACAGTTTGAAATAGTTCAGTACGTGTTTCTCAATCAAACATGCGTACCACAAACGGTAATAGTGTCTCTGAGTAGTATACATCGATGATGTTAGAGTACAATTGCTCTTTGTATTTGTTTTACATTACACAGCCTAATTATCTTTAAAATAAAAGTATGTTTCAGTTTAATTAAAATTAAAAGAGTCTATTAAAGATGCATTATAGGTAAGATCTACACCTGCCTTTAATTTGGGTTCAAATATTGTATAAGCTAATATTTAATAATAATAATGTATTTAGGCCTATATAGCGCCTGTTATATATCCAATAAACTGCCCAATGTCAAGGAATTGTCTGTTACAGAAATTTTATGTTGTACTGAAGTAATATTATATTAACATGACAAGCCCATAATCTATTCTCTAGACTATCGGATGGCAGAGATTAAATGGATTGAAACGCCCGCAGGGTTTAAAAATGTAACAATAAAACGGATAATCAAGAATTTGTCTCGTTTTTTTCAGTACCGTCCCAACGATAATAAACAATCTACGTCACATCTTCCAACACTTACCTCAGAATAAAGTAATTTGAATAAAATTTTCAATACTTTATTTTTCTTAATCTATGTTTGAACTAGTAGGCCTATAGTAAGATCGGCCAGTTCTTTATCTAAATCTTAAATAATACATGTCTAACAAAAGCCGAAGACACAAAAAAAAATGTAAAGAGAATGGGTTGGTGTGAATGGAAACATTTTAAGTTTTATTTTCATTTCTTGCATCCGACGAATAACAATGGTGGCATGAAATTTATAGAAACGGTTGTGAACTGTAAATGAATATAAACATGAAGTCTTCAACACTGAAAACACGAATCATTTGTCAATTTAAATCAAAATTTGTATTGTGATCTAACCGGGAAAAGATGGGCTTCTGATAATCAACAGTTTATCATTGGTACATGAAACGTGTACCACAATGCGTTTCGGCGCCATTTGTAACTACGAGGCTAGACATATTTCACAAGTTATGTCAAATGGTGACCCCATTCTTATCAGGAGAGCATGCGCTAGAGATTGCCATTCAATTGATGTTCCAGCGTATTTCTCCGAACATAACTGATTAGAAATTGCAGTAAAAACAAAAAAGATTTAATGTAAATCAGTATATATACATATTACCTTAAGCCTTGCGACCCATTTGTGTCAAGTTCTAGGTCCCACATATTAGCGATTTAGCGCCTTTAAATAGTGTTATGGGCTTGATAGTAAGGTAACTGTTATTCTAATAGGAATGGTTATTTTTTACCCATTTCATCATAATGTGGCTAGCCATGACAAATTTAAACCTGTTTTTTCCATGTGGCAATAGCGGTATGGTATAGTACCATTTCTGGAATTTCAGACGCCTGTACGCCCCCAAATTAACCCACGTGTTAGTTTAGGCGATCTGGTAAAAGCAGAGTATAAAAACCACCCATAATCACTATGTCTTCTATAAATACAGACTATTCTTTTTATATAAACTTTATATACCTAGTGAAGAAATGTTTATATATCTATCATTATATATATCGATTTATCTTCCTTTCCGCCTATTTGACTCGCTTAGACTTTGACCTAACAGACTGCCGTTCAAGTAAGATTCATTATTTACCATGAATAAAGATCAATCTTGGAATAAAATGGGTTTAGAATTATTACGTTAATTACTGCCTGTGTCAGCCTTACGTGTTAATCAAATAAAAAGTTCGATAATCTTTTTATATAAGTATATTCCTTTGCAAACTGATACGCAGTTAAATTTCAGTAAAACAGGGCTTTCACATTATTGGTATAAGTGTGGAACAGGTTGACTCCTTGGATAAAGAAAATTTAGCACTAGGGTTTTCTAGCATGTAAATCCTACTCTAGAATTTACAATGGCTAACAGGTTTTAGTATTCGAAAATCATGTTTCCTTTCCCATAATGAATACAGTAACTGTTTTCTTCACACATTCTTAAGAAAGAAGTTGTGTTTATAGTTTTCAGAAACATACATATGTCGATGAGATTTTTTTTATTCGTACAACAACATGCAATTCTCTTAGCAAGTAAAGGGAGAAACAGGAATGTTAAATATCTTATTCAAAATAAATTCTTACAACCATGTTTAGAATTACAAATATATCTCCAGCAATATCAACAGACTAATTATGTTAGGAGTTGGGTTAAGTTTCTTGATGATCAGAAGAGTTCAAAAGAAACGTTATACTTTTGATGTTCACAAGATAGAAGTGTGAACTAGATAAAATAAAAAAAATGTAACTCTAGTTTAGTGTAGGTATGGACTATCCTTCGATAATAGTATGAGACGGATTATTCTTTACTAATTTTATCTGTTTGGGCAGATCAAATTTTAGAAGGGATATTCAGAGGCGGATCTCGGCTCTGGTGGGCCCTAGGCTGCTCGACCAACAGGGCCCTATGTGAAACTGGCTTCAGAAATCACTCCCTCCTGGTCGGTCGGCGACCAATGATACCATTCGTGTTTTCATCGTCTGAGCAGCGACCCATAATTTTGGCCGTAGTTTTAGCCGCTTTTTCTGCATTTCAGATTCATCGGTTCTCTCTTTTCCCATCCACACTTTTGCTTTTAGGCCATATCAACGGCGGACCAATCTACGATGCGACTTCAAGTAATGAAAAAAATACAAATTTCAAGAGAAAATCGCTAAAAAGTTTTTAAAAAGAACTTGAAACCGGATACCAGGCTAATGCCAGGCGAGCGTGTGACTAGTCTCCCAGTTGGAGTGATCGATCACTGCACTAAAGCTCAACTCGAGCGCTATGGTGTCACTGACCGTGTGGGCCTTCTCCCTCATACATAGTGAACGGCCGACACAACCGAGTAATGTTCGGCGGAAGCGTAGTCCAGTGAATTAAATAATGTAAAACATCAAATTTAAATAGGACGACAAAAATGTTATAGGCCCTTTTTGTTCTAGGGCCCTGGACAACTGCCTACACTGTCTATGGGGTAATCCGCCTTAGGGGATACTCCATTACGATTGACGTCCTCAAACTTGACTTTCCGATTCAAGTCATAAAGGAGACTATTTTCCCCAGTATAAGCCATTGTTATAAGATTATCTGAGATTGCCATCTATGACCATATCTTTCAATCTCGAAACCAGAAAAATTGTTGGAGAAATCCGCGGCTGACTCTGGGAACGAGATTGCATATATTTTAGATACAATGTAATGTTACCATGGCATGATCCGCAGAATCACGATAGTAAAAATATCCCGACATTCTTGTAGAATACAAACGTTAGCTATGTGAATTTATCCTTTTAAGGATATTTTGGGTCAGAACGTCTCCTTTTTCATTAATATGATAGACACTATGTAGCGTACTTGGTTATAAGGTAAAATTAGCATGGTAAAAAATAATGGTGATACTATATGAACCTGTAATTATAGAGCGGCATCTAAAAGGGGAACTTCTTTGTCTGGCAATAATTTTCTAAGCAATGTATTGTTGATAGATGGCCATAATTATATTTTGATTATATATTGTTTTATCGCTTCTCCATATTTATTGCGTGTTAGTTGACGGAAACACTTTTGGTTCGGTGATGAACAGTCTTTCTTTTAAATAGTTCTAAAAATAAATAATCAGTGTTTGGAATCGTTTATCCATCGATTATGTTTGACAGAATTAGATAAACTAGGGTTTGTGTTATTTTTGGCATAATTCAGTTAAAGAATTCTTCTGGGTTAACAGTAATTACATGTATATACCCCAGTGATCCAGTCTACTAGTAAATATTATCAGGGCAATACGGTTGTATACCAAACCTGGTCTATAATCAACCAGATAGGCCAACTATAGTTTTAGTGGTAAACTGGTAACGTTTGTTACAGCTTACGGGTCAGATTTACCGTTCTGTACGGTAAATATAATAATACGCCAGACTTTTCCTGTTAATAAACGGTTCACTTCCATTGCGAATGTCAATTTAGGTTTATACCAAAAGCTGTGCTGTTTGTTTAGAAATTTGGATAAGAAAACTACACTTGTTTCGGAATGTTCTAGATTTGAAAGCATTTGGCTAATAATTTGATGATTTTTTGTGGTTCTGTGAACGTGTGTAGGCCTTTGGCTAGTTTTAATTAAAGACAAGGAAGTATACTATTAGACTTATAGCCTAGATCTAAATCACTATACTGTGATGAGTTGTGCTGGTGTGGAACGTAAAAAGATTGGGTAAGTTGGTCGATATTTGCATGCTTTGTTTTAAAAATAAACCACAATGTTATCCATTAATCTTCCAACAGTTCTCAAAAGAAATAATTGTTCCATAAGGATGCAGTTGGTGCTTTTTGGATTCACGTTATCGTCTTGGGTGTAGGACAAATGTAACTTCGGTCGTACCGTATTCATTATACGGGTGGTTAATCTTGCATATCAAGACAACACTGGTGATATCAGCGGTATCGTAAACCCAATGGGTATTCTTTGCATAATTCTACAACAAATCAGAAATTAGTGATTAATGTTAGAGTAATATAGCATAATGTACGAGAAGTACCTCCAAATCAGCGCTTATACATAAAACTTCGAGATAACAACGAATTCCAATAATGCTGTAGGTATATTGTTATAAAAATACTCAAGAATTGAAACACCTTGAAGAAGTTGGCATGTTCGGACCATGTGTATATTATCAAACCGTTCTCGTGTTTGGTATATAAATAATTAGTTCACTGTGATCATCGTTTAAAAGTATTACGAGATATTTACGAGTCTAGAAGCAATCCACCTGTCACTGACCATATTATTAAACACTTTCGAACGCCATTTTATCTGGGGGGAATATCCTGCTGCATCGAAGAACAAATAGTGGATATACGCACACAATGCAGTACATAATAGGCATAAGTTGACCCAAAGTAATACTAATAAGTAAATGTGAAAAATATGTAAATAAATAAATAAGTAATTAACACCAAATCAAAGAGTTTAACAATAGTAAACGTTCTGGTGGTTCTTTCGTAGAATATTTTAATGAAGAGTGGAGCCGCGGTCGCTCAGTGAGTAAGACGTTGGCTCGCTAACCTTGAGATCCCGTGTTTGATTTCGTAGCTGACAGTGACAAGAAAGTTCATCGGAATTTTCCGGCATAGTTCCCCCTTGTCAGTTATGTAGGAATGTAGGACGGTGGACATGGCAATGGACAGCGTATAGTCGTTCGGATGGGATGATAAAACGAGGTTCCGTTTACACATTGGCGTGCATGTAAAGAAACGATTAACAGCTGAAATTCGAAAAAAAGAGTAGGCACACTAGCCTATTCGGCTCAGAAAAGTAGGACTTTAAACCCTATTGCATGTCGTGAAGCAACATGATTGATAAATCAATTCTGTCTTGTTTTCAGTCGAAACATTAAAGACATTATACCTTTAATTAGTTAGTTGCGTCAGACTGTGTGTGTAAATTTATGACTAAATCCTGCTCCGTATGTCCGGCATAAAGCTATACTGCCAGGTACAACATTACCATTACAATCTCACATCTGGTTAATATCAGGTCGAGGGCGATATTATTTCCTAACTGAAAATAAATTCATTGACATTTTAAAACTGTATGTTTAGGTTTTTTTGTGGATAAGGGAGACAAGCGCGTTTGTCATATTTCGATTGCATACTGGATCAAGTTGTCAGTTGAATACTATATTTCTTTGCTGCAAGTAATGTATTGTGTTGCCCTCTCATTGTCTTTAGATTGTCTAATAGTAATTGTATACTTTTGATGTGATGTATATTATTTAGATGTTTCCGAACTAGCTAATTCGTGGCAAACATACATACATTGAATCCCAGGTTTTGCTTCATTTTATTTATATATAATTGTAATAAATATGTAATTGTTTACATTATACACGACCAAGTTATAATGGATACAAATCAATGAGTAAAATAAATTAATATGAAGAGAAAATCTATATTGGTAGCTGTTAGACCTATATATAAAATCTCATTATTTCTAAATGAATGGATGTCGTTTAATTAGTAGGTATGGTCGTGATCAATGTTTCAATATACCGGCCAACCGGGTGTTTTTATTTTCTTGTTTATAATATATCAAATTGCCTGGAGGACTGGGTCAAGGTGTTTTTTTAAAAGTGGACGACTATCGATAACATGTAGCCATCGAGGTTACTAAACACACACATACATATATATAGTACATTTATATATACAAAATACTCTGATACTGTGACACAGATTGTCTATGTCTATTCGGTTGGGACAGTGTGACTGATGGGACAGGTATAGACATCGGTGATCGGACATTGGGCCAAAGATTGTGTCAACATCTATTTATGTTACTAAATACAAACAATACCTGACTTTATAAACCAACTGCAGAAGTCCAGTCCCAGATTTCATAGGAATGTAACATGTGAAAAATTAGAGAGTTTAAGTTGTCTTAAAGTCCCATTCACGTATATGTCTAACCGAAAGGTTGCATTTGTTATAGAAAACGAATACCAGATCTTGCACAATATTTATCTCGAGTCCACTTTGTTATTATGTGACATCCTTTCTTTTGGAAACCTTTTTGGATTGACATCCTTGTACCATAACTGTTATTTTATCACCATATGAATTGCTAAAACAGTACCGACATGCCTTAATGGCGGTTTAAGAGACAGTGGATATGGGGGGGGGGGCGCCGGCGGCAAAGCGGGTGGCCTCCACCGGAAAATTTCGTTAACTAGAATCCCGGAAACGCCATTTACAGTGATCAGAAACAAGAATCCCGTTCTTCAGTCAACAAGAATCCAGATTGGGGAAGGAGGGCTTAAGAAAATTTGCCAGTTGACAGATGCATGATGGCATCATCGTCTCACAATTACGCATAATAGACATACACACTGCATTGTCGGGTTTTTCAAGAGAGAAATCCGTTACCATTCACCAAGTTTTAGTACGAATATAGGTCCATATTGTGGTTCAATTTCATTAATGCAAAGCATTCATTGTGATATCACATATATCATTATATCGCGCTTTGAATGCTCATCTGATGACAAAGGACAAAGCACACGACCGTGACACTTTTCTCATAAAAGTGTTGTTTTACAATTTGTTATGTAGCTAAACGGGGGATGGGGCATAACACCCCCTCTGGGCCCGCCTTTGTACCCTCTTTAACATTAGAACCCTAATGAAAAATGAAAAAACTCCGCCATCTCTGTGGCAGCAACCATATTTATATCAAAGCATCAACTTTGTCATCCTATGACAGTAACAATGCCATACTCATGTACTGTGGAACCAGGGTTGTAAATTTCTCTGTTACATCTTTGCAAAAAAACTTTCGTCATCTTTATTGCAGCAGCTTCCTTTGCATGTAGACACTTAAGTACGATATCCCGCTAATTCGCTACAAATATAAGCTGCAAAACTGCAGCTTTTGTCTCGTATTTGAATCATTGTTAGATTTAAGATTATTTAATTATTCTCGATGGCTTTGACTTTGTACTTTCAACGTGTATTTAAAAGATATGTGATATCATTTTTATTTTAATATAAATATGTATTTTAGATAATTATATATATATGTCCAGTGTCCCATAGGCCGTCATGGCCGGGCGATGTTCTTTTTAATTAAGTTTTTAATTGGATTATGATATGTAAATGTACATCGTGTGACACTTTAATAAACACTACTTCTTCTTCTTCTTCTTCTTCATAATATCTATTTTATAATAAGAAGACTATGTGTGCGTGTATGGTATAGGGTATAGACACGAGGAATCAGCTAATATTACCTCTCTGATTGGCTTTATTTATAGCTTACCATTCCTTAGTGTACTTATATAATATAGATCCAATATATCTTATACTAGAAGGTGCTTTCATAAAAACCCTTTTTTATGTCAACAACCGATTTCCTCTAAAATATACATCGAAAACCTAAGCTTCATAGTATCAATGGCTAAATGGCCGTTTAAACCTTACGATACATCGGCCTACGTCCGTCCGCCTCCTGGCCCTCCTTATTGTATGTCTGTGACTGGAGCCATTTTCTCGGCTTATTTCTTATCATGCAATAAATACTCTATACCACCAGAGCCGTGTTAAGGAAGTGCGGGGCCCTGGGCACTCGGACTTTGCGGGGCCTTTTTCGTGTCCTGAGGTACCGCTCGAAATCTGCAGACATCATCCAGCCACGTAAGTCTGCCACGCAATATAGTCGCTAAAGCGTCGAACAGTCGAACCGATGGGAAAGTGTGCGCCACGCCGCGATGAAATAATAACGCCTTTATTTCACCTTAAAACTGGAACTTTTATCGCATTCACCTGATGTCACATTTTTAAAAACGACCCTTCCTCGCTTTTTGGATGGCGAACTTGTCTATCAGTTTCTCGAATGATAGAGTTCTAGTAATTTCGTGGTTGATACACAAACGTCCGAGAGCGTCCAACTTTTCCTGTTTGAGTGATGCTCGTCGAGCTCCTTTTAAGAGTTCCATGATCGAGAACGACCTCTCCCCTTCTGTATTCGCAACCATCATGGTCAGGAATATTCTGTAAGATATCCAGACATTAGGAAACGCTGCTCTCATTTCAGACTGTTCGAGACACCGGAGAGCCTGGAGTGGCTCAAGCCCGTTCTTCTCATCAGGTGCGTATCGGGCGTACTGAACGAACTCTTCTGCAATGTCGTCTGAAAGTTCATCTTGATAATACTTCTGGGGTGCGTGTGCCTTCTGTCGTATTTCTGTTGCGTCAAGTTCGTGGAAATCCAACAAAATCCCGAATTGCACAAGCAACGCGTCAAATGTTGCTTTGCGACGGCTCAACTCAGCAGCCAAACTGTCGAGTATTGGAATGTACGCAGTTCGTCTAAACATGTCGCGTGGAGTAGCGTCAACGGCAGCTGTGGTCCTCAATTTTTTATACTCCGCAGTTTCATCGTCTCTCAGATCAAGGATTTTCCGGGCCTGAATCTCGAATTGGTCGAGCTGATCCCGTAGGTCACTGGCAACCCAATGCTGCAGACTAGAGTAGATGGCGACACACGTTGAAAGTGTGCATCCTCTCACTTGGAGTGCGGCACTATTCTTCGAGAACCGCTCCAGTATATAGTGTTCCAAAACACAGTCAGCACAGCGCATTTCGAAAAAAATCACAGACACTCACACTTCAGAGGATGTCGCTGCGTCAGTGCTGGGACCGATGTAATAAGAGTCGAGACAGAGAGGTTTCGCAGTTGCACGTGTACGGTTACGAATACGCGTAGCTGGTCGTAACCGTTAGATTGATTCTTCGAGTTTCGCAGTTCTGACGCGAACGGAACGACTGGCATAGGCCACTGACCGACCACAGACGTATACAGACCAGCGAGCACAGCCGAGCACTGCACCTGTAGTCGCTGTTCTCCGCCACCAGCCAGTGTTAGCATCATGATTGGCCGAACCCGGTCACGCGGTATCCATGCGGCCACAGCGTTGCAATACAGTAGCATAGGAAATACAATCACAGTATGTTTGATTGATATTGTGCGAGTTGTCGCAAGTCTTAAACCACAAGTATCTCAGTACTACAAAAAGTCAGAAAAAATGTGGTTGGTCGAAGCGCGGGGCCCTTGAGAGCGCGGGGCCCTGGGCACGTGCCCACTTTGCCCATGCCTTAACACGGCTCTGTATACCACAACTCCCCATGATCACTGATTTCGCAAGAATCGGTAACATGAATCACCCAAGTATGAAATTAACACAACACTAATGTCATCGATAACACAGTCGATATTGCTTGTGTTGGTTGTCAAAAATATAACTCGTTTGGTGTACCAATCTATAACATTAACCTCTACACAGACGACAGTAATTCCCTTAAATATTATGTCCCACAGATTCGGAAAATCAAAATTATCAATATTGACGAATAGAAAGATATTAAACACCGGTAGTTGTCTTTGAATGATTTGTAGTTGTCTGGGTACAATGTCAATAGTCTCTATAGTCTCCAAAACGTTTTAATAAATTGCAATGGCGGGTTTCTTTTCGGTTTCATCGTGTATAAGATTTGTCAAATTGTTGAGAAACAAATGTATTTTAATAACAATAATTATTTCGAATCGTTGCAAATTAATAAAACGTTAATTAGAGCGTGTTCGGATACATTTTAATGTGGAGGTTTTCAAAAAACAAAAACACAGTAGGTCCAATACCAATCTGTGATTAAACACTAGTTTATCATTCTACAAATAAGATCTTATCCAAAGTGATCACATTCTTTAGGTCGGTAAATTTCACTATCACTATTCAGGTGTTGCGTTTTCCACGAAAACTTACATGTACACGTATTGTACTACATTCATTGCCTATACCTGTATAGGTGTGCCAGCACAGGGTTCTGCACTTAAATGCATTAAAATATATCGATTCAGGGGTTCAACATAAACTTTTGCACATATTGGTAACCTAAAATCCGGTTGATCATACGGGGGGGGGGGCTGGTTTCAAATTCAATCCCTCCCGGGTGAGCGTATGTGGCTTGGAGATATAGTCCTTGAACGCGTTCTCAAATAACCATCCGCGTGCGCTAAACATGGGGTGAAATATGACAAATTATCTGCAATATCACTATCGGTGGAAGCGGTCGTTGAACACTAATAGAAGAAGGGTGATATGATTAAAGTAATTATAAGGCGCATCTTAACTTAACTAGCACAGGGACCCATTTGTCCTAATTCCGACACTGTCTGATTAATCTACATTTCAATAAGACAATAAATTAATTTAGCGACTGGTGTGTTACCCTAAAACAATTAGGCCTATGCACATTGGATCCTATTTTCTGCAATAATAATAATAATAATAATCGCGTCATTTTACAAGGGTAGCAAGTTAGGCCTGAGGCCTTTTTCCAATTTGGCCCTTAAGGCACAGAAAAATTAAGGCACAGATCGTGCAAGCTATGCCTTTCTCGCGAAATTGAGCTATGCCCATGGCCCTACGATACGTGAAGAGTTACACTGCAACGAAAATAATTTACCTACCAATAAGCCCTATTTACCCCGCAGTGTAAATTATCCTTTATTAATAATTTAATAGTATTGTCATAAGTTTTCTGAATCGGTGTTCCAGAACTGATCGCCTACCCAATGAATAATGGTAGCCTCTCTAGAGTAGGCCTATATTCATATTGAAATTATGAATTAATTAATTTGGGGCGTGGGACTATTAAACTTCGCTCAGATAAAAGAAAGCGTCTTAAGGAAAATATAGTTTGTGTTTTAATTGTAATTGTGTTTGTTTTAGGAGGTGGGGCTAGTATAGTATTATGTATCAATTTTATTATTTTCATTTTATTATATTTTAATAATTACAAATTATTACCTCCCTTTACTCACACTCGCGTGCACTATGCAAGCTCCTGGGTTCGCTGTAATAGCCTAATAGTAATATTGTGCATCGAAATCGTGAACGACGTACAGCTGACTTCTGGTCTGTCAAAGTGAAAATGCTAAGAATACAACATTAAGTAGTGATTTTTAAGGCAGTAAAGGTTACCACGTAAACTGTCAGATGAAAACCGTCTTTCTAGTTCATTTATCAAGTTAGTGAACTATTTTTGCCACAAACTCACCTAACAACATTCGAAATCGTATCGTCTGCACGCCTGGCCTCGTTCGGGCGTATTGTCAACATCACTTGTAAACAAGTTTCGTTCTTTTGTTTATCAATGGGTTTCAGAACATCTTTCGCGGGTATTAAGATACTACATAATCGAAAGTTCAGTTTCGATACCACAGGATTAAATTCGATAGTGGACAGAGAAATTATACAGAATAGAAGTAGAACAGAGTCAGAAGTCGCTGAAAAGTGAAAGTGAGGACTAAAATATAGGGTGGCTGTGACAGTATTAACGAATAACGTGGTAATCAGCTAGGTATGTATTTAATCGATGTAGGCCTTATTGCTTATACTCTACTGACTTTATTAGCTCCATATTATATATGCTCAGCACACGGCCCACACCTTATATTTTGATACTCTCCTCAGCTCAGTAACAGAGATTCACAAAGCATTCTCAGACTTAAGTTGAGAATTTACTCAAAATTGTTTGCCTTATTTTAACAAAAATTTATATATAGCCCTGTACTAGATGTTTGTTGTTTTAATATATTCAATACACCAATAAGATGCTACCCAGACAGCACACCATATTTGGCCCAGATCTGGGCCAGATCAGGTAACATCTGGCAAAATGATTGGGCCAGATATGGCATGCCACGCGTGGGCCAGATCTGGCAGACGTGGCCCAATCAGAGCCAGATCTGGCCCAGATTCGCTAATGCACACGCTCGCCTTGCATGGCCCAGATCTGGCACACAGCTGGCAGGCTTTGGCAAAGATATGGCATGCCACATGTGGGCCAGAGATGGCACAATTCGTCGGCCTTCTGGCGAACCGACGAATCTGATATATATTTAAGTATTGAGAATTACGTATTGAGAAATTTATACTTTGTTGTTATCTCTGTGGCCATAAATTAATAATTATTTATTTAAATGACGTCTAGTGTCCTGATGTACATGTCTGAAATAATACATCATAAATAAATATTGTATTTGATGGCCACAAAGATAACAACAAAGTATAAATTTCTCAATACGTAATTCTCAATACTTAAATATATATCAGATTCGTCGGTTCGCCAGAAGGCCGACGAATTGGCCCTTGTCTGGGCCATCACTGGCCCAAATGTGGCCCACAGATGAAATTCATGCCATGCCAGATGTGGGCCAAAGACGGCAACCCGTTATTCCCTGTCCTATTCCTTCTTCGTAAACCGAGGGGCATGGCCATGGTCTAAATGGTTTAACACTTGCTCGTGAAATTGGGAGGTCGGTCCACCAGTCCAGTGGCTTGGTTGCGAAACCCTGCTTGCATGTGACAAGGAGTAGGGTAGCCTGTCCAACTTCGTCAGTTATCTCTGGGACCTATATTGAAATAGGGTTAAACCATATGTTAGTCCCAAAACGATAGTAGAAATTCAGGATATCGTGCATGCAGCACAAACAACATACATTAACAACAAAAGCAAAATCTTAAATAATAAAATTTATTCATCCATATAACACAGCACAGTTCTATGGATAACAGTCACTATATTATTATACACACAACGTTTTGACAAGATTTCACTGTTTCAACAAGATTTCACTGTTCGTTATAAGGCATACAAATTATCCATGTCAATATTATTCTCCCCTTCTTCCTTGTGCAGCTACCTCCTTGTCTTTGCCCCCCCCCCCCATTCAGCCATTTTGTTTACAACCTTTTGAAATTATTTTCCATTGCATCCTTGTGGTGAAGTTATTTATCACACCTGCAACAAATGCAAAAAATGTACATAAAAAAACATGTTTTTCCTTTTTTATTTCGAGCATGACCAAAGGGGTCTGTCAATGCAAGTGCCAAAGTATTAAGTCAAATAATTCTTATTTGCCAAGGCAAAAGAAAAGTTAAATGAAGTTATCTAAATCTTATCTAATTTAAGAACGCGTCCGCGAGAGGACCATGCAAAAATTGAAAAAAATGATAACCCCGGGGGTCAGCAATTTTCAATCATACTTGGTCTATGGGGACCCCTAGGCGACAGAAGTCACGCGATGCAGTGAAAAAAAAATTAAATGACAACTTCCGGTATAGCTGGAAATTGTTGTTTTGGGCCAAAATTTGCCATATTTCGACCATTTTTTTGCCCAAATTTCAAAACGCTCTTACTCGAAGTGTCGTGATCGTAAAATTTTGATATTGGTCAGGTATGATAGGCCAAGTGGTCGACTTAAAATCCTACAGTCGTTTGGGAATAAATAAATCGTGTGGAATTTTCTGTGAGTTATCTTAAAGTGGTCATTTTACGTATGTTGAAAACTGTGTCATCCTAAAACGCATGTAGCGGCTTCTTGGCGGGTCTGACCTAGAACTGCTAGGTGTGGTTATGAAGGGCACTTGTTTAAGTATATGTCAGAAGAAAAAAATTGACCGGAACTAAACCCACTAGTATGCTACAATATTTTGAAAATGTGTAAAAATCAGTATTTTCCATGCAATTTTTCTTTTACTGATGATCGACGACTATCTTAAAGAGTAACAATGACCATCTATTATCACCATTAGTACTATATTTTGTTATTTGAGCGTTCCTCGTACCAAATTTGTTATTTTGGTAGAAATCATAAAGTTTCTGTAACAAAATCGGACGTACACGATTTCGTAGAGGGGGGGGGGGCATAAAATTACTGGTGTACAATTTTGCAGAATCAGACAACTATTATTCTCATTTGTATTCTATAGTTACTAGCAGGGAAGTGTATGGGCTGGCATGGCAAGCTTTTATATCAGCACAATCTAACCAAAGCAGCGCTTTTTAACCAATGACCAACGATTATTTCTAATTAACCATTACTTAAAACTACTATATAGTTCGTTATTTGAACATGCCTGTCAAATAGGGTACTTTGGTATCAAATCATAACGTTTTCGTTCGCTGGATAGCTGTAGGGAAGGTCATAAGTCATGCATAATTTTGCAGTGATCAGACCACGATTAGTAAGATCATGGCCTGTATAAAGATAGACAGCCAACGGTAAACCAAGCAAAGTGATTCTAGACATTGCGGGATTTCATACAGAGTAATTTCTCGAACTCCTCATTAGATTTTACTGTATTCTTATAGTTACACGGTAATTTTTCAAATAATAAGTATTTCTATCCGGTAGTGACAAATTTCTCCAGTTTAGAACTTTGAAATTTCCAAATGCAGCAGTTGAAAATTGTGAAATGATCAATTTCAATATTTTCGTAGTTTTGTAAGCCTTTGTGTTTTACTTTAATAAACCGAATTCCCGTTAGTATGAAAGATTTTAAAATTATGAAAATAGAGTTCAGGTATAATTATGTCCCGAATGATGAACAATTGTACAGAAGTAAAAATTAAAAGGGTGTTTTAGTAGGTTTGCTTTTAACGAAAACTCGACATGTTTTTTTTTCGGATTCACATTGGCATGTTCGCAGTCCGAAGTACACAAGACGATGTTTTGGTATATTTACACCCCAATCACCAGTAGTATATCTATGTATAGGTTGAAAAAAAAGATTAGCAAGATTAATAGAAATATTATGAATTGATTTCTGGTTTTTTTTTTGCTTTTAAACTTAACACTGGTAATTGCATGGGGGAGGGGGGGGGGGGTAATATTATTTTAGTCACGATTGTCAGGTCTGCTTTTTGCTTGGGCACAGAATTTTAAAGGCTTCGTGGACCTTACCTAACCATCTATACAGGGTCCATGGTAATATCTGTACTTAGGGGCAGATCATCGTATAGATTTATGAGCTGTCACGATTATCATAAACTTGATATATCTATTATCCACATTCTCATGTAAGAAGAACCTCATGGAGAATCATTTAATATCTGGCGGTGTCACTCCAGACAATCAAGGATGATTCTGACTACACATGCCAACATCCGGCATTTACCTATATTTGAGCAGAAGTATTCACTAATTTATATTATGTTTAATTTCATTACTATATCATATTCATATAAGATTTATTCTTTGTAAATATCCAATCTCACGGATTCTCTCTTTTCGCGCACGCGAATTATTGAAATAAAACTTATCATATGTTAGTCCCAAAATTACCTAGTTTGTGTCGAGTGGACCTTAAACCCCGTTTCTCTCTCAAGTCAAAATCATCCTAGGTGATGACTGAATGGATAATATAAGCTTTGTAAAGATGACCAAACATGTGCATCACCATATGTTCGTCCCGCAATGACCTAGTTTGTGTCCAGTGGACGTTAAACCCATTTTTTTTCTCCCTCTCAATTCTCAATCATACTTGCTAATGATTAAATGGAATATATTAAATTTGTAAAGATGTCCATACATTTTCTTCATCTGGGATATTGACAATCGGGACATTTTATCCTAGTATTTGGTGTTTTTAATTTATTTCTGCTTTTTTTATTATGCCTGTTCCGGTCATTTTTATTTTTTATATTGTTAGTAGGAAGGTTGCTGGTTGTGGGTAACACTCAACTTTGGTCCTAGTCCCTGCCAAGAACGAACTATAGCCTCTCAAACTTTGGTTTTCATTAAATTAAATTTTAAGAGCGAGTTGCATATCTGGCTAGTACCAAGATATCATTGGCAGTAGAAACTTAAAACTCTGTGTGTAGGAGGAGCCTGGGTAGTCCTCCTAATGCCCAAAATTTCGTCTATCCAAATCAATTATTTTACGAATAACAGATCATACAAATTAAGTTCCAAATTAGCCCATTTTTGAGTACTTTTCTATTAAAAACATATTTTCCCAATTTGCCAGGTTGGTATCAACTGAATCAATCTAATATTTTGTGTGGATGTATCTGGGTACCAACCCATCTCACAGAAAAAATTTGGTCAAAATCCCTGACCCAAGGATTATCACCCTCTGCATGGTGCTCTCGCGGACACGCTCTTAATATTATTGTAGAGGAAGTAATAAAATGTACTTATCTTTTAATCTTTAACTAAGTTCTGTGAAAAAAAATGCACAGTTTTTACCACTGCAATGTCTTTGACAGTTTCTTGTTAGTACTAAATTCTATTAATTTGCTGTACACTGAATTTTACAATTTTAAATTCAGCCAATGAAACAGATTTCAAGAAAGTAAAAGGGCTGTTCATTGTGCTGTGTTGAAAGATTAACATGGTTGACCTGCTAGCTTCAACAAATTGTATAATCTGAGTACAGAATCTGCTATAATAATTAAAATCTAGCTACTTTGTAGCATGATACCCAACACTCAGGCTGTGTTCTAATAAACTTTGTCTTTATTTCATTGATTTCTTTAAAGAATGGTTCATTATTTTTTCTTTAAAGATTTACATTTACTGGCTTTGGGGGAGGGGGGTGAAAGGATTTCATTTATATTATATATACAGTAAATTCATCAAAAAATATTATTTTTAATATTTATTTGTTATAAAACTAAAATAGAACAAGGGGAAATTCTACTGGAAACTAGATGTCATATTCTGAGCTGAAATGTGTTGTGTTGATATTTTAAGGCATTTGGCCAGTTGGATGTGAGCCATCTCTGGCCCAGATATGGCAAACTTCTGGCATAATATTACTTTTTCAAATGTTTTGAATATAAAACAAATTTTTTTAAACTGTTAAACAAACTGACAAGATATTCTTAGATATCAGTTACAAAAATAAGTTTAAAACTTTAGTAGTGAGCCAATAGTTGCCAAGTGTTAGCCAGATATGGCCCACATCAGGCAACATCTGGCTGGATGTGGGCCACATCTAGCCAGAGGCTGCCAGATGTGGGCCATACTTGGGCCAAAGCTGAGTGGCTGTCTGGGTATGTGCAACCTTTTGTGATTCTGGATCAAAGATATTTCTCATAAAGAGTGATTGAAAGTTGAGTAAATTCTCAACTTAAAGGGGCTAAATCGCTAACATTTTGGACCTAGAAATTGTCAAAAGTGGGTCTCAACGCATATAATACTGTAATATGAATGTATATAAACTGATTTACATTCAATGGTTTCCTTTTTTACCAAATTTCAAATCAGTTACGTTCGGCGAAATAAGCCACGTAGTCTTAATTTTGTGCAAATTTCTATAGCGCCTGGTTAGTCCAGTCAATATACGCCGTATGGTATGTTGCAATATGTCTAGCCTCGCTCCTTAAGTCTCTTATTAAAACTGGGGCTAAAGCACACTGTGGTACACGACTCGTGTACCAATGTTAAAAAAATTATTTTATCTAAAACATCGGATATCAGAAGCTTATCTTTTTCCGATAAGTTTACATCATCAATGTTGATTTAAAATGGCCAAAAATTTGTGTTTTCGATGTTAAAGATTTTAGAGGATTTTGAGTTACGGACTTAGGTCCTTTAAAGGAGCTAAATCGCTTACATTTGGGACCTAGAAATTGACCCTAATGGGTCGCAAGGCATATAATAATATAATCTGATTGTATATAAACTGATTTACATTAAATTGTTTCCGTTTTGGGTCTAATTTCATATCAGATATTTCCAGCGAAATACGGCATTAGTCTCAACCGAAAAGGATTCTTTAGTGTCTGGTTATTCCAGTCTACCGCGCATGCCCTCAGATACGATATGGCCTCGTCGTTTAACAGGACTTGTGGAATATGTCTAGCCTCGTTCGTTCTGGTCACTTGTTATAAGTGACGCTGAAACACACTATGGTACACGATTCGTGTACCAACTGTAAAAAAAATTTTTTTATTTAAATATTGGATATCAGAGGCCTACCATTTCCAGGTAAGATCACAACACCAATGTTGATTTAAATTGACCAATAATTCGTGTTTTCGATGTCGACGATTTTGGACGATTTTGAGTTACGGACTTAGGTCCTTTAAAGGGCCTAAATCGCTAACATTTGGGACCTAGAAATTGACATAAGCGGGTCGCAACGTATATGATACTGTAATATGAATGTATATAAACTGAATAACATTAAATGGTTTCCGTTTTTTCTCCAATTTCAAATCGTTATGTTCGACGAAATAAGCCAATTAGTTTCAATCCGGTGCAATTTTTTAGAGCCTGGTTATTCCAGTCTACATATGCCGCGTGATACAATGTAATGTGTCTAGCCTCGTCCCTCGAGTCTCTCAATACATCTAGAACTGAAGCGCATTATGGTACACGACTCGTGTACCAATGTTAGAAAAATTATTTTATCTTAAATATCGGATATCAGAAGCTCACCTTTTCCCGGTAAGTTTACATCATCAATGTTGATTTAAATTGACCAATAATTCGTGTTTTCAATGTCAAAGATTTTCGAGGATTTAAGTTACGGACTTAGGTCCTTTAAGTCTGAGAATGCTTTGTGAACTTGGGGCCTGATAATATTTTATTACTAATAGGCCTAGTATTGTATCTAATATTCTAAACACCGGATATTTGTACTTATAATACTAATAGAACACTATTATTAGTAGAGGCAGCATATAGGAAAATTTTCCTTTTTTAATGTCAAAGGTGAAAAGTTCCATAATATATTTTAAAGTTTCGATTGGATTAGGTGTTTAAGTTTAAGTCCTGAAAATAAACGAAAAGTGTAAATTGAATTGGAAAAACGTCAACAGTAGGCCTACCAATTAGTTAAGCTCTCACAATGCAGGTCTCATTACACTTGTAGAGGCGAGTGTTATGAGACCTGCGTTCAGAGCTGAACTACCGTACCATTACCAACCACCTACACATAGCCTACACAAACAAATTACAGAATGACCCTAGTCCTGGCGTTAACCTATTTAAATTATATACAGTCCATTAACAATTGAAGAAAGAGTCACTACATTGTCATTAGAGACAATCTAATTTTTAAGACTCATCATTATTACTTGAGAAAATTTGTACAGGTTTATTGCTCAGATTTCTTAATTTGTATAAAATTATTTCTGGAATGAAAACAGTCATATTTGCATCTAAATTCTTCTTTGAGCGTGTCACAGAGTTTTATATTTTTTAAATGATATCAGCAGAAAAAGTGCCACAATGTAGGCCTACTTTTAGTTACCTTTTAGATATACCGTCATATTTTCTGGAAATCTTAAACAGTCTTCATGAGAAAGGCTGGAAAAAGTTTAGTATACATTACACTGTGCAATGCTTTTTATCAACACTTCTTTTAGACCAACAAGAGAATATTTTAATGAGTGGTTGATAGAGTACCAGTACCAAAAAGAGATTTATTAAAGTGAAAGTGAAAGAAAGGAGATGAGATTTAATATAATTCTTCTGCAACAATCGGACTAGGCCTATCGGTAATGAAAACATGAAATATCCAGCGTGCTAAGAAGTAAGTTGTGTCCGGGCAGTCATAAGAAGTGTTATTATTCAGAAAATTTTACTCTGACTGCGGCTCATTAAGCTGAGAAGGTTTCTGAGGATTTTAATAATAGTAATCATTAATTTATATAGCGCTGATAATTTAATTTAGCGAACTGCGCTCAAGCACTTTACACATATACACCTATTTTAAAATTACACCAATCACAACACATTATCCATAAAAAAGACAAAAACAAAAAACAAGAAAACATAGAACTGATTCAATCAGCTGTGTATTTGATTAAAATATTCAGTTTTGAGATACTATTTTAAATCTTTAATAAAATTTGCACTTTTGATTTTCCGTTTGATATTGAATTCCATAACTTCGGAGCACAGACTACGAAAGAACTATCACTGCAGTTGGTTTTAGAAAGAGGCTTAATTAAGAGGTTGTCTGATTGTGGTCGAGGGGTTCTACAAGGTTTATTGGTGTTGAGAAGGTCTCTAAGGTATTAGTGTGAAGAATCGTCATTAGGCAGAATACGTAATAGGCAGTATTTTAAAATTGGTACCTCGACGGACTACAAGCCAATGGAGATCTTTCAGAATTGGTGTCAATGTCATATGTCATGGTTGTGATTTGGGATGCTTTATTTTGAAGTTTCTGAAGTTGTTTAATTTTATGTTCTGGTATATTGTACCAAAGTGAATTACAGTAGTTGAGTCTTGATGTATTGTAATGTAACCATATAGTGTTTACAAGCATTTTAATGGTGTGACTATCAATGAAAGATCTAAATTTTTTAATTTTATAAATCTGAAAACTAATACTTTTACACATGACCGAAATTTGTTTATTGTATATCTCAGATGGTTCTGAAGGCTCAAAAGCTATAAGTTTGAGTGTAATCTAAATGAATGAATCAGATATGGCACAGGAATTCAAGGCATTTGAGTCCTTGTGTCCTTTTTGCTATGTCAACATCAGTCCCTTTGATATTCAATTATTGGTCATAAAATAGTTTAATTCAGAACATATTTATCAGTTAATTAAACCAATAATTTTAATCCCCTTAACAGTAAGGTATTGTCATTAACAATTACTATAAACTATTTCAAATTGTTATTAATCAATCTGTGATTGGAAATTATATAAACTAGAGAGAATGTAAATATGCAGTGTGTCCCCTGTTTGTGTGATAAAGGGTTGAAGAATTTCAAACAAAGAAAAAAACACCAAATGGCCATTCATTTGATAAATTTATTCCCAAGAGGAGCATCATTACGAAAAAAAAATTCATTTGTAAATCATTCAAATTGTGACTGTCAATTATGATTACCGGTACAACAGTACATAATTGGCAATTTTTTTAAATTTTTTTTTCCCTTATAAAAAAGGTGAATTAGATCTAATGCAACCCTAATTAATAGTTCTCCAGTCTGTTAGTAGACAAATGATGTTAGTTCCCCAGTCTGTTAGAAGACAACTGATGTTATTGTCATAATATATATGAACTCTTCAAATTCCTGCTTCGTTGGTAGCATGGATTTATATCTAGTCAGTTTAAATAGTAATAACAAATTTGTTTTTTCACACAAAATGAGAGAAATGAGGTTTAATGTCCACTCCACACAAACTAGGTCATTTTTGGACTACTAACGTTAAATTTTATTTCAATAATTCGCTTGCACAACATAGGTGTCTTAAGCAGTGGGAGGAAACTGAAGGACCCATAGAAAACCCACAACATTGGACAGGGGACCCTACTCCTTGTCTTATATACAAGTGGGAATTTAAAACCATGCCACTTGACCCCATGACAGGACTGTATGATGTGAAGTACACATGTTAAACCATTCAACAAAAAAGAACAGCATAAGCGTCTTAATATTTTTCGTTTATCAAGCACACCATTGCCATTGGCATTTATATGCTTCAATAGAATAGTCCTTGAACATTACCAAGGCTTTTGGTTTGGTGAAAACGTGTAGACCATCAATTTTAAAAATAATAAGGCAAGAAAAATAGAGGATAACTAATAATCTCTTGGATAAGGATTTTAGATGAACATACGCCCATTGGAATCCCATGTCGAAAAGTAAAGAAAATAGACACAGAGTCTATATTATGGACTGTAATGGATGGAAATTTTTTTTATAAAGTTACTGTGTGTCATTGGTAAGAGAAAAGACTGAAGAAATTGAAGAGTCTATATTAGAAATATATAATTCACAATATTAGATAAATAATGAACAGAGTTGAATCTTGATTGATACAGATACACCAGAGAAGCTGGTCTGATTTATTTTATAATATTGAATAAACAAACATTAAATTGGTCTACTGTCAAACGAAACACCAAATAAACAAATAAAAAAAGAAGTTTTTGGCATAAGCCCATGTTTACATATTACATGTACTGTATGATTCATAATTTACATGAATTTGTATTAATTCATCCTTCCAAGTCAAGAGAAATTTAAAAATTTAATTTCGTCTTTACCAGATATTACGATTTTGTCGGCATTGTAAACTGTCAATATAAATATAATTATATACAGGTAACATGTATAAATAGTTTATTATTGTACAATATTCTGTCTTTTGTGTTGTATGCAATTTTCTATCAAAAGCCTTTATCTAGTGTACACATCATGGTAAGGGGCGTTTATTTATATGATGGGTTCATCAGTTCACATCAATCTATTGTATCATCTTCAAATGGTAAAACATCATTACAATTCACAAAATAAATCATCAGTGAGCTTTTTTGGGGGAATAAAACAAGTGAATTTTTTAGACAGTCTTTTTGTTGTGAAGAATATGTACTACTACTACATTTTGTATAGTAAGGAGAGTCTATGCATGATTAGAAAACTTAATTATTCAAATTTTTCTCTGGAGAAAATCTCTCAGAAAAGGAATATAAATTTGCTATAAGTATGTATTAATAAATGAAATTGGTTTGTGAAATTTTTTGACCAGTTTATGTTTAAGTTGAGATTCTGGTATTGGTGTGTAAATGTAATTGCTTTATTTACATTGTTACTTTTAAATACCAGGACCAGTATAGGTGTGTACAAATTTTAGAAATGAATCACTGCTGTATCTTATCCATAATAAAATTGTTTGATTTGACTGCCTTTTTTTTATTTTGTTTAAACACCCTTTCAATGTTATTCTTAGATTACTTAGAATTCAATTCTTATACGTCCACATTAAAGTTTGATCATATATTGGGGTCACCCTCGTTCGTCCGTCTGTCTGTCTACACAGTTTCTTGTTGGCTGCTCTGACGATTTAGCTGCTGTGGATATATGTTTCAGTGCCTGGTAGGCAACCTATCTTTTTATGATTGAGAAATATAATGAATCTATTTTTAAGTTAATAATGATCTTTGTGATACTACAGTCAAAGATTGCTTAGAATTCAATTCAGCTCTGTTTCCAAGTTATTCTCTTCATGACACCGCTAAGACCTAGTAACCTAGTTTGCTTGTCGAAGTAGTTAATAGAAAATTAGTAGTCTTGTCTGATGAAGCAATTATAAGATAATTCATTCATTGAATATCATACAATTGATCACTTGGGATACATTAATTTTTGACATCATTTCATGCGCGATGTTATCATGTACAAATTAACAATGTGCGGAAATCTGTGTAATGAAAGAGGCTACTTTTATTACCAGTACTCATTGCTTTTGAAAAAAGGGGTTAAGAGTTTAGTATTGAGCTTAAGAATTACTATTTTAGACCTAAATTTAATGGAGGATGATAATTGTAAATGTCATATATGTACTGTGAGAACATTTCTGTTTTTTGATATCCCACATTTCATGTGGAATAAATTGATGTCAACCATGTCCATAGGGTGTACGTCCATCCACAATTCTTAGAAACGTTTGAGACAGCCGATTTTTAGAAGTTTCGATTATTAATTCAAACTGTCTTGGATTGTTTAGGTAGGCCTGTGGTACACTATTTCAATTTAGAATAACTGCAATGCCCCAAACATGTAATACCATGGCTGTGGCCCCTCTAGAGGTCACAACTTTAATCTGATTTTGATAAAACTGAAAATACATGTTTATATCCCACAAATCTCCATACATTTTCGATATTACCACATACCAGACAGTAATTTCTGTGATTGTGGGCCAAGATTTGACGAAAAATCACATTTTTAGCTTACCCCTCTAGAGGTCACAATTTTTTATTTGATTTTAAAAAAGGTATGATTGAGTTAGAATTTTCACGAAAATTGGACAGAGACTGTCTGACAAAATGTTGGTGTTCAGAAAGTTACTGCCCATTTCAGGGGGACTGGATGGTTGTCATTGAGTCAAGTGATGTGGTTTCAATTTCCCGCTTACGAGTACGTAACAGGGAGTAGGGTCGCCTGTCCAACCATGTGGGTTTTCCCCAGGTCCTCTGGTTTCCTCCCACTGCTAAAACCCCCTACACACAAGCAAATTATTGAAATAAATTTTAACCATTTTAATCGCTCTCTCTCTCTCTCTCTCTCTCTCTCTCTCTCTCTCTCTCCCTCTCTCTCTCACACTGCCCATTTCACCAAAACAAAATTTGACTGAATGTATATGTACTGACAATTGAGGCTATGTTACTTATTGGTACATTTTTTTTCTAATGTCTTTTAAAGACCGGAAAGATATGTTAATCCACCTCACTATGGTTAAATACACTGTAACTATGGAAGACGGGTGTATTTACTTTTTCACAAACCAGAGACAATTTATTTTTTAATGCCTAAATTTAAAATAAAAGCACCTGATGCCTCCTATCATGTGTGTATTAATTATTTAAATTACATGCAGGGAAAGTATCGTAGTAAAAGAATAATTTTTTATGGCACTTAGCTTTTTTTTATATCTACACTATTCATTGAATACACAGATTTTATGTGTGCTTTAGTTCAATGAGCTGGAAATCAATATGGTTTCTAGGTTTTATTTTATGTATACCATTTCAGGGAAATCAATTTCAATTAATCACTTAATATGAGATCTATGTATTTAAGTGCAACATGCTGAGTTTATTAAATAGAAAATGATACACCTTTATACATCCTGCAATAATTACACATAAATAGGGATACTGCTAGATAATGTATTCATAAACATGTGAACATCAAACACCCAAACAGTAAACTGAGTAAACTGTACCTGCCCTTCCCTGAGAAAGATGGTCACCACCTCCATGATTTATTCATTTTTCACATGAGTGCTATAAAATTTAGTGGAATGCAAAAGGTTTAATTGGTAGCATTGTCTGCTTTAATGTCCAATATATTTCATTAAGCTAGAATTACTCGACACAATTAAATACTTTAACACATGCGTCATACATACGCATCTGAACTTGGATCGGATTTTTTTTTTACTGAAGGAATTTATTGAATATCTCTATTGTATTGATGGATTCATGAGAATAATTATATGTTAACAAAGAAGTTTTTGTACTGGAGTTATCCAGGAGTTATATTTACTTCTAAAATTGGTAGGTAGACCTATTTTGATATCTTTTAATGAATGTACATTACATTGTATTGTTAAGTTAAATTGCTGATGTATACAGTATACAACATTTAACTATCTTTTAGGTAAAATATTTGTTCATTTCTACTGGTTGCACCCAGTGATAAAAATAAAATGTCATTTTTAAACAGGTCACACTGACTGGGTAATGTTTCAAAAAAAGGATCATATTCTGGAATAGTGAGTGTAATTTTGTGAATTATTTAAATATCTAGTTTTAAACTACAAATACCAGTACTTATAATGATCTTGTATTCAGACTCTTTATCAAGTTATGGATGGCCAATTTGCAATTTGGTTAATGATACATTTTGGGAGATGGCCATTCTTGCTATAACAGTTAAAAAGTAGATGATGAAAAAAGAATATATTGAAATTTTCAGTCAAATTACTCTGTTCTGTATAAAGTTATTAGCATTATAATATTGACTAGAAATGTGGGCCAAAGACGTTAACGCCACCTAAATAATCTCAATTATCAAGTAAAGTTTTCAATGCCATCGGAATATCGCTCAACAACAGCCTCGCTAAGCACACTCTATCATTTAGCCTCGTAAACATAACAGTTAATATTCTCATCACCGTGCGCCATATTTGATTTAATTTTAGTGAAATCCTATTTAAATCCAAGCTGTAGCCTAGCCACCGGTGGGTCTACGGAGGTGATTCTGGGCTTGTTGTTTATGTAACATCTGAAGCCTAAATTAAGATTGCAGTAATCAGATTGAGCTCTTGCATAATGTATCTTTAATGTTCCATTCCATATATCTACTTTGCCTTCAGTTAAGAGTTACATTTAGATTTGTTGAATGTCAATCTACTGATTGTCATATGAGGGATTTTGAATCCAGTCAACTGAAATTTCAGACATTTGAGTCTCTATAAGGTATGTCAGTCCAAAAATAGTTCAGTTCCATGCAGCATTTACAAAGATACCATAAATAGGAAATTTCCAAAATTCAGCACCTTCTTATGGTACATAAACAAGCCAGCACAACCTATCAATGTTGGATAAAATATTTTGGTAGAACTATTTTAATCCAGATGAGTACAAGCCTTAATATTATCTACATTGCCTTTAAATTTGTATTCTTAACTTATAATGATACCGGTACTAATATTATTACTAAAGGGTTTAACTACATTTTAGAGTGTAAGTCATGAAAATTTATCTAAAAAAAGCAAAAAATGATCAGCAGCTTTGTGAATATGAATGATAATATTTATTAAAGAACTATTTTATCTATTTGAAGTGGTATCAAAATAAGAAGCTGTAAACAGGGTCAACTATTCCACTTGAAAATGTCTATCATAATCATATGTTAAATATTACATGACATGTTGAATTTGGTAGGCGTAAGGTTGTATTTTTCGCAGGTGCTTTATGAAAGATAAGCTGGGTATATGTTTTTGATGAGAAGCATTGTTTTGGGTTGTGGCAATATTTTGTTCGATAGCCCTTAAGTGTGTATAAATAACCATTCAAAATGTATATGATGAGCACAAGGTATTGTAACTCAAAGATGAAGATGGTATATATTGAGATTTTGTAGATCTATAATTATTACTAGCCTGCGTTCGAAAGTTTGACCAATGATATGTGATTGATTACTTATTTATCTTAATAAATAAATCATTCAATCACATAATGTGTGTTATTTCAATAGTTTGTGAGCTTTGACATTTTTGGAAGAATACTCAAGTTTGGTTGAGTCAGAATTGTCATGTAGATACTACATGTATTTATTTTGATACTTTCTATAAATTCTTTATGCTCTATAAACTCAATCTGATGCCTTTATCATCTTTGCGGTATAGTCTTTGTATTCCATGGTTGATTTGGGTAATTGGAAGAAATAGACTAAAAATAACAATAAAATCAATATAGATAAAATGATCAAAGTTTTAACACATGATGAAAATGGGAAACACAAGTTTGAAATTGGATTTATCTCTTTGAATATGTTTTATTCTTCACTGCTATTCATGGAACTGAAAAATGTTGTGCCAGACAGTAAACAATTCAGTGGGTAGATTTTCTACTTGGCCTGTTGAATCAGGTTTTAATCTCAATAACCCCAACAGCTTTTAACACATCCAAAGAATCAATATTGGATAGAATTAATTTACTACAAATATTTGACCAGCATGCAAATTATATAAAACTGGATAAAAAAAACCTGAGGCTCATTGTAACATGAGCCACAATTTTAAACTACTGTTTTGTTTGTCATTTAATTTCATTATAAATTTAATGAAAACCAGTTATATAGTAGTATTTTGTTGCTAAAATGATTGATATGTTCTTAACAATATAAAGAAGTTCAGGTAAATTGCAACTGCTAGCAGAATTGTATCCAAAACATTAATGAAGAATTAGACTTGCGACTACCAACACTTTTGTACAGTCATAACTGCAATAGACATCATATCTTATCTTAACTGAAAATTTATCATATGGGTTGCCTCTAACAAGGATGAAGGTCAATTGATCCATCCCTTTAGTTTTAAAATTTATCTTTCTGAAGTAACATCCATTTAATTGTCTTGTCAAAAAATGCTGTTGGCTAGAATTTATGTTAATGGCAGTTATATTGTGATGCCATGTATATTGTAACCACAAAGTTGCTTCATTAAAATTATAATTCACTGGGTTAACTTAATTTCGTCAGTGAGTCAGAGGGGGGTCTAAAAGAAAACCGACTAAACTCAATCTGATTAAAACAGATCAAAATTTTGTTTTACTTGTCTTTACTACACTAGGATCTGGAGGAGTTGTTATATAATTTGCCTTCTGGATGATGTGGGGGATTAGCCAATGAAACAGTCTGTTTTTTGCGTGAGGTGCATGGAACTGTGGGGTAACCTACTAGAAACATCAACATTGATTGGTTAAAAGTTATCATCCGACTGTGTTAAAATGGATTTACATGTATGTTGTTTACATTAGCGAGATGACGAAACCTATTAAATTAAATAATTTTGGTTTATTACTTCTAGAGTTAAGGCCATTGTTTCACTTTGTTGTATGAAATTGTCTGTAAATGCCCCCGATAACCTACAAAAGCATAAATATGTTACAACCCTTGTCAACTGCTCGGATGATTTAGCTGCTGTGGGCATATGTTTCGTTGACTGGCATTCTATCTTTTAGATAAATAAATAGGCTATTGCCCTAATACTTACATATTGATATAGCCAATCTTTTTTTCTAAAAAAATAATAAAATATGAATATAGTAAGAACTAATTACGTACGTCATGCATGAAAGTGAATAATTACGTCATGCATGAAAAAGAAATATAAATTGGTAATGATTACTTTAGTGTATGTTCTTCCCTTGCACTCAGGTAAAGTATTTTTGATATTATTCATTCAAATAATCTAACTTTAAGCTACCAAATCATCAATTAGCCCAGAATAGGTGCAGAAGCGTAGGACGTTAAACCCCATTTTATTCATTCATTCCAAATCATCAGGAGCCATTGTGGTTCAGTGAGTATGTCACTGGCTCGGTATCCAGGTCTCGGGTACACACAAGGTGTTGGAAGAAATAGTTCCAGGGGTTTCCCTGTGTGGTTTCGCCTTCTCAGTGGTACAGGATGGAGTTCCTTACAAGGAAAAGTGTCAAGTCTTTCTAATGGTACAAAAAAACAATGTTGTGGGCTTAAAAATACCCTGGACTGCTGGATATGGAAATCAATTTCATCTAAGAGCTAAAGTTAGTATCCGATTGACTTTAAATGTATACACAGTGTTAAGATCATGAGACGAGGAGGCCTTTTGAATTTCAGCGATTTCGGATAAATACTGCCAGAGTTATGGCCCTTCATCACTTCAATAAATCTTGTAGACGCTCTAGAGGCTATAGTTATCTTCAGATAGACTTTAGATTGATAATGATACTCAGAGTTTAAGGTCTTGAGACGAACAAGATTATTGATTTTCATTGAATTTTAATAACTTGAACAGCTCAATCCATGATATTAAATGTTTCTAATATTTAACGTAAGCATGGAGGAGAACTTTATCAAAGCCAAACAAATTCTAATGATTTTTGGATAATTACTTAAAGAGTTACTCTTTGTCAGATTTTTTAATAAATACTGAAAAAAGTAAAATATGCATAACGTATTAAGTTATATATTTTATTATTCTTTTAAAAAAACAACAGGCTAATCAATTGATATATGGCAGTATTAGGGCAAATTAAGGATAAATTAACCTATTTATTTATCTAAAAAAATATGGCAGTATAAAGGCAAATGCACAACAAAGAAGCATGTTTATTTATCTAAAAAACATCTAATATAAGCTTTTGTACGTAAAATACTTTATTTTTGACAGAAAAATATCTGTCAGTTTATGAAAAAGGTTAGACTTTTGATGTCCCCAATCAGTCACCATATAATTGTAAACAGCTCCAATTATGAAACCTTTACTGCGTTTTGTGAAATGTAATAATGTTTAAAGGAGCTAAATCGCTAACATTTGGAGCCTAGAAATTCATAAAAGTGGTTCGCAACGCATACAATACTGTAATATGAATGTATATAAACTGATTTACATTCAATGGTTTCTGTGTTTACTCCAATTTCAAATCAGTTATGTTTGGCAAAATAAGCCAGCAACGTCAATCATGTGCAAAAGTCGAGCGTCTAGTTATTCCAGTCTACTAACTCCGTCTGACTTATTGCATTGTGTCTACTCTAGCCTCGTCCCTCAAGTCTCTCAATACAACTGGAGCTGAAGCGCATTATGGTACACAATTCGTGTACCAATGTTAAAAAAATATTTTTTCTTAAATATCGGATATCAGAAGCTCATCTTTTCCCGGTAAGTTTACATCAGCAATGTTGATTTAAATTGACCAATAATTCGTGTTTTCGATGTCGACGATTTTGGAGGATTTTGAGTTACGGACTTAGGTCCTTTAAGAAACTAAACTGACTACAAAAAGTTAAAAGTAAATGGAAATAGAACAGAAAACAAATTATAACTGCAATATTTAAGAAATAAGTCATATAAATTTACATTTTTCAGTCCTTCACGTTTAAGGTGAGCTCTTGCTCATTCTGCTCTTGATGCATGTCAGCTATCCTTCGCGTGAGTCATTAAAGACTCCTGCAAATTAACTAAGTCGGTCTCCTAAATATTGAGATAAATAAACTACTTTCAATTTTTATACGCCCACATTGAAATGTGGTCGTATATTGCCGTCGCCCCCGTCCGTCCGTCGCCCCCGTCCGTCCGTCGTCCACAATTGCTTGTGGACGCTCTAGAGGCCAAAGTTAATATTCGATTGACTTTAAATTTATACACAGTGTTTAAGGTCATGAGACGAAGAAGCCTATTGATTTTCAGGGATTTCCGACAATAACTATCAGAGTTATGGCCCTTGATCACTTAAAAAAATCTTGTGGACGCTCTAGAGGCCAAAGTTAATAATCGATTGACTTTAAATTTATACACAGTGTTTAAGGTCATGAGACGAAGAAGCCTATCGATTTTCAGCGATTTCCGATAATAACTGTCAAGAGTTATGGCCCTTGATCACTTAAAAAAATCTTGTGGAGGCTCTAGAGGCTAAAGTTAATAACCGATTGACTTTAAATTTATACACAGTGTTTTAGGTTATAAAATGAAGAAGCCTATTGATTTTCAGCAATTTCTGATAATTACTGTCAGAGTTATGGCCCCTTATCACTTAAAAAAATCTTGTGGACGCTCCAGAGGCTAAAGTTAATAACCGATTGACTTAAGATTTATACACAGTGTTTAAGGTCATTAAACGAAGAAGCTTATTGATTTTCAGCAATTTCCAATATTTACTGTCAGAGTTATGGCCCTTGATCACTTCAAAAATTCTTGTGGATGCTCTAGAGGCCAAAGTTAATATCCGATTGACTTAAAATTTATACACAGTGTTTAAGGTCATGAGACGAAGAGGCCTATTGATTTTCAGCATTTCCGATAATTACTGAGTTATGGCCCTTGATCACTTTCAAAAAATCTTGTTGACGCTCTAGAGGCTAAAGTTAATAACCGATTGACTTTAAATTTATACACAGTGTTTAAGGTCATGAGACGAACAAGTATATTGAGTTTCAATGAATTTAGATAACTTGAACAGCATGGAGGAGAACTTTATCAAAGCCAAACAAATTCCCTTGATTTTCTGATAATTACATAATGAGATAAGTTGTTACTTTTAATCAGATTTTAGTGTATTATAAATGTTTCATTACCAAAAAAAGTAAAATATGCGACAACTCTTGTTGACTGCCCGGACGATTTAGCTGCTGTGGGCGTATGTTTCGTTGCCTGGCAACCTATGTTTGTTTACTTTTAAACTGCATACATTCGAGGTATCAAGAGCTTTTTATGGCTCCCGCACAATTTTATAAACGTGAAGGACTGATTCTTACATGTGTAAATAGCAAATTTAACATATGTAAGTAAGAAGTTACATGCATAGTAGAAGTAAGCATATTAGCATACATAATACACTGGTTTATTTCATCTATTAGCCTGTTCAGTTAAGTTGAACTGGTTTAAAAACCCTGCGGCTGGTTAAACCAGTTTAACTTGGAAATTGGACGAAAAAAGAATATGAAGCCACCCATGCGTAGTTAACTCTAACCTCTGACTGAAGAGGTCAGATTAGTTCAACTGGTTTGGCTTATAGTTGGTGTGACTGCAACACTCCCCTGTCTTAAAAACCCTGGCAATTTTGAACAGGTTTAAAAAGAAGCGTCTGCATGGTATATAACAGTACTGGTATATATGCCATGGGCATAAAGAGGAAAAAGTGTCCTCACATTCTTTTCAAGTTGGACATTAATGTCATTCAAACTGTCTGGTTCACTCAACAGTTCACTTGGCTAATTATAAACAGTGTTATGAAAGATAGGTATTTAGGGTGTTACCTATATCATAACAGTTTTTAGTACATGTACAAGCCTAAAACAGACCCCTTTATTAAACCATTCAGCTTATTTTTAGCTGCACATCATTGTAATGTTTCAAATGTAATTTTAGATTTGTAAATAATTGAATTGAAAATTTAGATGAATTTAATGACACTATTCTCATCTTTTGAGAAATTAACAAGTCAAATCATGATCAACTAATTTATATGCTAGAAACATTAAAGGGCCAATCCTGATAATACTTTTGGAATAAAACTGCTTAATTTTGTGTTAAAATCCCTTAAAATCCTCTACCTCAGGGCCTAGCAACTTACTCAATATATGTGATACGTTTTCAAACAACTTAAACCCGTCAGTCGTCATCTGGAAATGGAGACCTGTGTCCTAAGCTGTATTATGCGGTGTCTGGATAAAACCAGACTTTATTTTATAAAAATAATATGTAGGTGGAATTTTCCTTTTGTTATCAAGTACAGCATATGGGTCATTCACTGCATAGACTTCTAAAGGGACGGGTGTGGATTATAAGGTTATCCAACCCACAAATTGAACAGAAATCTTAAAAGGGTTACGTGTCCGGATAAGCAGATTTGATGTTCACATCCAAACGACCCAATATTCTGAGCTGAAATTTTGAGCCACAGTAAATACACCGCTCCTCTATATTTTGGCATTTAAATTTCATACGTACTTGTACTTTTATTTTTTAGACCCTGTTTCAATCAGGATAGTCCCTTTAAAGATATTGGACAAATGAAATTACATGTCAAGTTTTCTACTGATATTGCAACATGCTTGTTTGTATATAATTCACAAGGAAATTGATTTGCTAATCCTCTGTATCACCAATTAATATTGGTAGGTACTGAGGCTTCAGTCAACCTCTAACACATGTTGCTTGTTTAACATTCCACCAACTGTTGACCATAATATGACTTAATTGATCTGTATGTATGTAAAAATAGAATTGTTAAAGTGATGAATTAATATATGATATATTTTATAGCTTGTTTGTATACATTCCAGGATTAAGTTTGCAAGGTTAAACATACAAAACACAAACATATGTACTTTCATTAAGTTTATGACAGAATCTGAAAAAATGTGGGCATGAGGTTGGTTATAATTAATTAAAATAAATTTATTATTTAATGAATGAAACTTTGTTCTGTTTGTTGTTTATTTGTAGGTATAAGCCAGGGCTTCCACTTCAAAATTTCTATTGTTGGTCATATTTGATAACGCACGTAAAATTTGAAAATTAGATTAAAATTTCATGTTTTGTATTTATGGTACGGTATTATGAATTGATGCGTCTGTACAGCAAACAAGTAATACTGCTGTACACATTTTCTTCTGGACTTTTTCCAGACACATTGACAATTTACGTAAATTGGATTATGGCCCTTGATTGTACAAAAAATTATGTAAAAGTATGTAATACAAAGGTTGTGGAACCACTAGAGGTCACAATATTTATTCGATTTTTCATGAAACTTAAAAGATATGTTTATGTCCCAAAGATCTCAATCCCTGATTGTAAGAAAAATCGCTTGTTCTCAATCCATCTCTTGCAAAATGTGGATGCATCTTGCCTGACAACCACTGGTTCATTATTTTTTAAATAATGGGTTAAATTTTACTACGATCACAGTGCTATTGAAAATTCTGCTTTGTCTTCGAACATTCCAATTGTAGGTTGAACAGGATTTTGATAGAATTGAATTTCTGTAATGTCTTGTTACACAGAACGATCAAGGAACCTTTAATTTAAAAATCTACCGGTAATTAGAATTATCCATTGAAATTCTTTTAATCTTGAGATAAATATTGAGAAAAACAGTTTAAAAACAAATGTTTCCCTGAAGTTGTCTTTACAATAAGCTTAATAGATCTTAGATATGATTTATGTCCATATCAATTAATTACATGCAAGTTTTTACCATGACATTTTCCAACTGTATTTCAAAAGGAAAATGTTGATAGTAACATCTGAGTAAGCAGCTGACTTATCAGCTTTATAGCCAAGGACAGGTTATATACCTCTCACCAGCAGCTTTAACCTTTATAAGTCCTCTCACCACTTAATTAAACTATTTATCATTACTACAAACATGAAAGAAATATATATGGTGTTAATCATAACTTTATTAACATCAAAATGTTTCATACCAGCATCAGGCAGCTTGTCATGGCAATAGTAACAGACAAGATGATTCACTTGTTTGAGATTGAGCATCGTTTTTAGGCGAAACACAGATGGAAAGGAGATTGTTATGTCAATTTTGCTTGAAAATTCTTCAGATGTTTCCATTTTAGTTATGATTATATTTAAAATCGCTTAGTCTTGTTTGGTTTTTGAATTTACATACAAGATTAGTTGATCTGATTTTGTTGAAATTCTTTTCTTGACATGATTATTTAAACAGATCTGTAATTGGAATCAGATATTCAACATTTGATGAAGATATATATTTGACCATTTCCCAAGTAGATTAGCTTGCTATATGCTGTTTAAAAATTCATTTGGTTCTGTGTGTAATTATAAAATGGTAGCCTACTAAAATTGTCCATATATAAATTTAAATTGGTAATACTCGTACCCTTTAACCTTATAATGGGGGAAGAATTATTTGTGATTATATTATGGTTATAAAAAGTTTAGTGTTATTAGTAATGATGGGAGCTATCATATCTGAAATTGCTTCCCATAGCATAAATTTGTTTCTCCTTTCCTTGGTCATGCTCTCTCCACTATTTGCCATATAGCCATCAACTTGGAAAATAGATTCAGTTTATATTAGATGAAATCATGATAAGCTTCACAGGATAGGCTAATGGTTTGATCAATCTAGATAATTATCTGCCACCTCTAAACGAGTTCATTTTGTGGTCCAGTTGGTCAGCATTCAGCAACCTATGTTTGTCTTCTGAAAAATATTTGAAGAGCTTTTGTTGTTTAACATAATCTCATGAGAATAATTTGATTTTTGAAATAGCTTTAATAATATTTCATTAGTTACCCTATTGCTATTTTGATATACTGCTTGTTTTTTTGAATATGAGGCTTCAATTCAAAAAAAAATAACTCTTGATTTAGTCATGTGTATAACTAGCTCTGCATGCAAAGAAAATATGTTGGCGGATTTTATAAAAAATGAAAAAATTTTAAATTGAAATTACCGTGAACAAAACAAGCTACTGGTATTGGGCCAATTTTGCAAAGGTTTAAAAAAAACGCTTTCTGTGGTATAGTGTATTTGACTTGAATTTGGTGTATGCTCGAATTTATCTAGAATTGACAGTGACAAAGTTTTATTTTTTAGATTGATGTATCATCAGTGATTATTATGTTTGAACTTTGGAAGGTGAATGCAATGATAGTCTTACTGGTCATAACCATCACCCAGTGTATTCTTACTATATGCATGCAAATCAACGGAGCAATTCATCTTTTATACTAATAAAATGTTAGTATTACAGGTGAATTATATCAATATGGTCTGTAGTGTTGTGCGGTTTGTAAATTTTCTTTCGGTTTCGGTTTTCAGTTTTTCTGGGGCAAAAAAACTCGGTTTCGGTTTTCGGTTTTTTATTCATTTAAAAACTGTATTATAAATGTAGTGATTTAAAGTTATCTTATACAGCCTATTTGGAAGCCAGAAAAGATATCAAACATATTGATGTAAATTGTAAACAACAAGTTTTTTTTACTGTTAAGATGACTTTAATTACGACTAGTAAATACAAAGTTACTGTAAAAAAAAAAAGATTTGACAAACTTATTTTAGGTGCACTTTCAAGTTGGATGTGTTTCCGAATTCAGCAGAAATATGCTCTTCACAAAGATTGCATTATATTTAGTACTGTCCATAGAAATGTACTGTCATCCAATATTTCGTAGTGAGAAAGCCATGGACTTGGAAGACATTTTACTTCTTGAGGAAGCCATCGTGCCTAATATTGACAACCGGCTAAGGGTTGCATAAAATTTTGGATTATAAACCGAAACGAATTGAGAAAATAAATAGTCTAGGCTATCCAGACTTATTAAACTATTAAACACTTTATACATAGGGGGCCTGGTTGATCTAAAATCAAAACGAAAGTGGTGGTTACATTAAAATTTTGGAATGTATCAAACATTTCCGAAACGAAAAACGGGTAAATTAAAATTTAGGAATTTGGAAAAATAACCGAAACGCATGGTTAATTTTTTGTTTTATCGGTTCGGTTTTCGGTTTATATGTAAAAACCGCGGTTATTCGGTTAAACCGAAAAACCGCACATCACTAAGTAATGGTCTGTATCAGTGTTAGCAATATAAAAGTTTAACAGATTTTTTATTCGATGTTAAGTTATTAAACTTGAATTAGTCATACATATAAATATATATTGAAGTGTTAAATTGATTATAAAACACAGTTTAAGTTGACAAGATAATTGAAAATAAATACTTAGTACAATTTATTATAATACAGGGATGGATCCAGGAATTTTTGCAGGAGGGGGTTTGCCAGGTTCCTGTCTCTAAACTACGTGAGCACCCATACACACTGAACTTTTTAAAGAGAGAAATCCAACACTCCGCTTGATGTCAATTTTTATTATGAATTAATAGGATCACATTATGATTCAATTTCATTATGCAAAGCATTAATTGAGATATCACATATATATCATTATCTCGCATTTCAATCACCCATCCCAACCTCCACCATCTGATGAAAGAGGATGAAGCATATGACCAAGACACTTTTCTCAAAAAAGTGTTATTTTACAATTTTTTTCATGAACTTTGCCCCCCCCCCCCCCAAAGCTTCTATCTGGATCCACCTTTCTAATACATGTACATGTATTTGGTTTTAATAAAAAGACAAGAATTATTTATATATAAAACAATACAATGAATATGTGTTCTACAAACATTACGTTGAATTGCTTGGTTATAATATTATCTGTTTGTGATTTTAAAAATCTATAAAACTGAATATTTTTTGTATTTCCGTGTTAATTGTACTATAGGGACAGCAATCAGAATTCTTAAAATTAAAGACTTTTAATGTTCTGATCAACAAGCTCGTACACCCACCAATTTTTTCATAAGTTTTAATGGCACGCATAGTGGATATATCATACTACCTGTTTTTAACAAGTAGTCGGGGAGCGTCCTTATACCTTTTGCATTTTTCTGTTATGATTGTATGAGCCTTTTGTTGTCAAATTGAACTTTATTAACTGAACTGACAAATTTAAGTGAAAGCAGAGATATTGTACACTTCATGAGACAACTAGCTTTCATACATAAATGATTTTGGTATACAATGGATGGATGATATATTTAGTCCATAGTATAACAGGTAATGTCTGAAGACAAATCTAAAGATGCTATCTAAATAAATAATTAGTACTTTTCTACTAGGCATTTATAAGACCTCTCAAACAATGTCTTCCTCTTCTTATTGAATCTGATGTTATCTCAGAGACTTTGGTGGTGGGATTAATAAATGGGACTGACAGTAAGATATTATCAGCACATATTTGTAATAGTTTTATTTCTTAATCATAGCAAATAGTTGATTGTTATAAATTACTGAATTGTCACTTACATTTTGAGGCACCCATTATTATTGTTTTGATGTTATCATATATGATGAATATGACATTCCGAACCAATTTTCCATCTGATCACATTTATAGTTGATGACATTGATAATGTTGGTGAAACACATTTCTCATATATCTTTCCCTGATATGACTATCCAGTCAATTTCTGTTCTGATTTGGAGTACCGTAAATATAACTCCCAAGATTGAATGAACTATAACAAAACAACTCTCATAAATTTTAGTTTGTCACTTAACATCTTTTATTTAATTTGCTGTAATTTGACTATAAAGTTATACAATGCAAAATTTGAGATGGATCTGCTGTCAAGAAAAAGACACCTTTTTTATAAGTACAGCACCTACTGGTATAGATCAGCGATTGCTTATTCAAAATGTTTTGGCGCTGTAAGCACATACCACAGAGTTAAATTTCAATAAGTAGTGGTGTCTTAAGTTATTTTTAAAATTAGAGCGTAAGCATAATAAGATCAACTACATGTACATGTATTTTAATAATATATACAAATTATGGTACATAAATAACATTTGTGTGATTCAGCCAATCAGAATCTTTACAGTCATTTGTTTCAGTGTACTAACACTGTTGATTAGGTCACAAGATCTATGCAAACTCGATACTGAGAATTGCGCACATCAACTATTATTTTGCATATGTGTTTACGGGAAGGAATTGTGTTTTTATTTGTGTTTGCCGTGCTTAAGTTGTTTAATCCAGAGTTGGCTTTCTATAATGTGTGAGGTGCACAGCTTTCATTCGAAATTCATGCATTTCATTCTGTGGTACTTTGTGTATTTTGCATCAGACTTGGTTTAGTTTCATGTTTATTGTTGTCATTGTCCTGTGCTGGGTTCTCCAGCTTCAAATCCATTTGGCATACATGTAAATGGGGGCTCTAGGATAAGCTCAATATGTAATAGGGGCGGGGAGAAGGATATTTTAATAATTAATTATTGCTTATAAATATATTATGCTCATTTTGATTAATGTTTTTATTGTAAATCTGTTACAGTCTATGATTAATAAATTTATATTTTTCACCATATTAAGATGTTTTGGTTGATTCTTGGATTGAGGAACCCAAAAGTAGTCTTAGCTTTTAATATATATTAAGAGTAGGCCCTTGGTGAAATTTATCTATTGGTAATAAGAACAGGCAACTACATGTAAAACATTGTACAGTAAAATTAAAAACTGTTATGACCTTATCATTTTTCAAGTTTATTCTTCATATAGACAGGATAGAAGCTTAAATTAGAGTCTTTGATATTCCATTCATCATGCTGTTGGTTTAATTTTCAAATTTTTTGCTAGCACGCAATGAAATAAATTTAGATCTCAATTTGCAACACTCGACAGATTTTATTTTGTTTGTAAACATTGATTACCACCTGTGAAAGAATGTTATTGGGTTAAGATGAAAACATGTTTGTTATTGCTCTCTATGAATAAACAGAATAAGGATTAGACAAATGATCATAACATACTGCAAAGCCTGAAATACAGAATTGACTTTGAATTTGGTAAATTGGATCTCTGCTCATTTACTTCCAGACAAACAAAATGTGGAATATTTATTATGTTTCCACATCATTGCCGGACATGTTATGAGAAATAACATTTCATTTACCACAACACTTATTAAATTCTGTGTTTATAAAGATATCTAATTATTTTCATTTTGCACTCTTTTGCATTCCAATATATGATTAATATTTACCTATGTTCATGAAAGTTGATAAAGTTGATTGAATGCTGTTTTTATAATAAAAGATATCAGGTATATATTTAGGTGTTTTTTGCACCATTTTTGTAGAATCCAATAAATGAACAAATATTTGAATATCTTCCTCTTCTGTTAACAATTTGTGTGCAATCATCAAAACTTGATTAAGCAATTTTCACTCTAATCAGACATTTTTAGACCGTAAATAATCCTTGCAAAAATCAAACCTGATGTAACAATGATGAAAACATCACCTAATTTTTTCACCAAGATTCTCTTCCAAAAATATTTGTATTAAACCATCAAAGTCTTTCAATACCTCTGGATTCATTTAGTCTGTAACAAGCAGTCGACTTGTCAGCTTCATTTACAAGAAGTTTACGCAAAGTAGTGAGACGCCAGGGATAATTAAGGGGATTTCTTAACAATTATTGTAGTTTGTATACAAGTAGTATTTCTAATTTCCTGCTACCTACATTCTCTAGAAGACTTGAAGATTGAACTGAAGATGTTGGATGACAAATTACTTCACATCTGTACAATAGATTTGTTTGATTCAAGTACTTCTAATAGAAAACAGTTCCTAGTTTCTACTTTTAATGACATTGATAAACAGGATCCACATTTTCTCTGTTAAGAAATCATAGAAAAAGATGATGGGATAATGTAATGATGTAATGAAAAATATGGTGCTCTTAAGTACTTTATCTTGAGGAGAACATAATGGAAATCAGAGTTTTAAGCAGAATTTTAGCAGTATTCAAGTGTAAATTTCCTGGTTGATTATTTTTTTTTTAAATTTTATAATTATGGTTTCTTCCTGCCCAACAACATGCATTTTAATAATTCACTGTTTTAAAGCACTGTATTCGAGGAACATTGAACATTGTGTATTTAAAACTTTATTGATAAATGCATGTAAAACAAACCATTATAACTTATAAATTGCAAATTTGTAATCTAGGGTTTTTAATTGTCTAGATTTATATTTACAAAACACTTTTTAGGTTTTATCTTTGTGTAGTTTGAATATAGAAAATGATGAAGGTGTGTTTTGGTTATATTTCAAATTCCACCAAAGTGTATTTAGGTCATTTATATATTTTGAGACAATATCCACAGGAGCTCAGATCTTTATTAAATTGATAAATACAACAGTACTTCAAAAATCTGTTGTACTTCCCAATTGTTTAGATATTTTTATACTCAGCTTTGTGCCTGGCAATTTCTCAAAGGTAAATAAGTGGGGAGATGATTCAGATTTTTTATTTCAGAAGCTGAATCTATGTGGTAGAAAACACATTGTTTAGCTATATTCATTATATATACAAATACAATATATATATATTGAAATCAAAAAACCCATTTACTATATATAGACTAATATAGACAACTATATTTTCTTACATTGAGCTGAATAGTAAGCCAAAGTTATAGACCATTCAGATTAATTGCAAAGATTTAGGCTAAGATAAACTTTCCCCGGGTATTGTTTTATGGTCATTCTGAAAGATAATTTCCTGGCAGCTAAGCACAAGTAATCTATGGATTAGAACTTGATTGTGTTTGTCAGTACAAATCGTGTTCATTTACAGAGATGAAAGTAAACTTCATTTATTATTAATAAATTTTACCCATGGTAATTGACCATCACTCACCAAAATAATCCATGACTTAATCGATTCAGTGATAATGATTTTCACAAATGCCAAAAAAACCACAGGAAAACGTCCTTATGAAACAAAAATAATTTTTTTGCACTAAGCAATTGACTGAAATTTAACTTTTTTATTTTTTAAAAAAAAAACCTAGAAAATGGTACCAAGTGTTAGCAAATCCTCTGAGTGAAATGAATGGTTTTATTAGTTGCAATGTTTTAAGACATTACTTTCCTTTATGAATTAAGGAATAAGTGATTTGGAATGCTTTTGAACTGCTGTAAAAGCTGTTCCTTAAGAAAAGTATCTTTAATGTGTTTTGATTTAATTACTTATTGTAGATGAAACCCTTTTCATTGACCAAAGAGAACTACTATTTAATTTTTATTTTAGTTAAAACTAAACAGCTTGTACTTATACTAATATCAAAATGAATTGCTAATATGATCATACAACACCTCTAACTACTCCTTTAATTGAATGATGAATCTTGTTTATATTTGAATCAAAGTGGTATGGAGATTCCCAGCTTATCATACTGTTAACACACTGATTTTTAATTATAGAGGATCAAACAACTAGTCGGCTTTGAACATGGTCTTTAGGTTGGAAAATTTCTTGATATTGACAAAGATTTTTGTTTTTAAATGAGGAAATTAAACCTACAGTCTTGTACAAAAAGATATGTGAACAGTGTGACAAGAGAAACTCTAGAGACACACTGTGTATAATACGGTCATTGATTTTACTGGATCATCTCCATGCTCATATATTGTAGTTTCCTGTAGTCAGTATTATTATTGGACATGTTACCTTTAGGTTACAGCTTGTTCACAGTGTGGAATATGTAACTAAACTGGTATAGACAAATAACTTTATAGTGACATGCCTAGTGTCAGTAATTCTCTAAATTTAGGTCATTATGATGATATGATTATGATGATTTACTCTTCCCAACTTAAATGCATCGTTACCTTTATTGTTAAACATAAAGCTGATCTCAGATTTTAGCTAGTGTAAGTGTATGTGCGTAACGGACCAAATAGCTGTATGTTGCTGCTGACTTTTTAGTAAAGAACTGTGACTGTAAGCTTATGCATAATATTGACATGGAGGAAGATACCTGTAAAGGTAACATAAATGATGATACTTGTATCAAAGAAATGCATGAAGAGGATGATGTGCCTATTTTGTAAGTTAAATCAAATTGTTTAATTTTCTGTTGCTGGCAACTTTTAAGGGCAATCGGAAGGTGGTGGGAAAATTTTTGAATTGTTTTACTTGCCTAGTTAATTTTATTCTAAAAGGTCAAATTGTAACAATAACATATAATAAGATTTTCGTTTAGGACTTTACTCATACTCCATCTAATTTGAAAAACATCAACTCATTCAGATGGGACAAAAACAAAATCAGGGTTTATGTGTTGTAATGCATGTAAAGGACCATTGACAATTAAAATCCAATGAAGAGAAGATGTAGATCTTGCTGTCCAGGCAACATTTCCCTCTTAGGAATCTGCATGGCAGATGTCCATCTTCTTTGACTTTAAATTTGTTGGTGCAGACATGGATGTTAAACCCCATCTCGATTTTGTCAGCTCATTTATCCATATATATATGGGTGAATGTTTTTAAAATTTCATCAAATGTTTTCTTTTGTTTTATGTTGCATATATTTTAACATTTTACTTGAGTCAGTTTTACTTATGATTAGTTATAAAAAGACATTAATACTGCTGTCAACATCACATTAATTATTGATAATACATTTGCAATTAATTTGAAGTTTTAATTAAGATGTTAATTAAAATCCTGTGTGTCTTCATGATATAATTTACTATTCCTTTGAACTACCTACATACAGTTTTTAATTGCAAGTTTTATTTGGATATAAGTCTGGTGTCAATTCACAATTACATTTTTAAAAAAAATAGTTTTATCAATCCATTGGCAAAAAATACTAGGTTCGTCCACTAGAAAAAAAACAACACCTTTTTGTGTGTTTTTTTTATAATTCAAAATTAATGGAACAAATCAATGAATCCCGCACGTTGTCTAGCCCACCTTCAAGGCCTTGACCTCTTTACGCCACGCTTCCGTTATGTTTGTCTCCATTTTCCAGTGACTAAAAGACTGTCTTTGTTGGTTACTTCCCCTGTCTGTCAGTCAACCCTAAGGTTAATTTCACTGTTCAATTAAATCCCAAATCTAAATATACAGTCCATGGCCAAACGAACGATGTCAGATGGATAATATTTCCCCTGTCGATTTTTAACGCTTATGTATTAAAATGGTTTAGTCTTATTTTCTTTCACGGGGAAATAGAGAATGTACTTCATAAATCCCTATAGACTAAGACCGTATTCCAACACCCCTCACGCTAACGAGTGTCAATTGAAGTGAATCGAAGGATATTATTGTCATAATAAATAACAGAAGAATATTGTGGAAATATAATTATTTCTATAATAATGATAATGTTAAGGAAATCTTGTGTTTCTTTCAGAAATACTAATATTATTTCTGTAATTTTTTAATAACAAAATGGTGGCAACAAATTCCGGATGCATCGATGTTTGCGTCCGATGCATCATGTATGTAAAATTTTACTTGATATCAGCACTAATGATGAACATAAATTCCAAACATGACATCTAGGAACAATATTTTAAGGAAATTAACCCTTACTTGAAATGTTTATGAAGAAATGGTAATATTTTTCTGTTACTTGATCCTCTTTTAATATCTCTACTTAATTGAGCTGTCATTTTACCTCCCTTACAGTTAACCCAGATGATGAACAACTACTACTTTATTCATGGATAAATTGACATGCTATTAATGAAAGATATACAAGGCAATTGCATTTTATAATTAGGTAAACTTGATACTGTTAAAAAGACAATCCTTTTGGTTGGACAAACTTGGAAAAACTGAAAAAAAAGTAAAGTACCGGTTTATAGCATTACAAATAATAGTAATGATATCAAATTTATAGATTTATTAAGCCCATAGTTTATGTAATTACAAACAAAAGTATAGTAATTTGAATGATAACCAAATTATAGATTAAGCCAAAAGTAGATTTTTTATTCCCACACTTGCCGGAACATTTGCTCTTTGACCGATATTAATTGGGCCTGTGCAGTGGTTTTTGTGTTATCTCTTCATCCAATTCAAACTGTCAACCCAATGTGTACACAAGACCTCTGATTTTAGCCCCATCCAGCCAGGCCCTCAATCCTGTTTGCTGAAAATTCTTGGTCCACAGCGCCGGATTGAACCGAGACCTCCTGATTACTGAACTAGCACCTTACTCCCCAGGTCACTGTCGCTTCCCCTAAACCATAAAGTTTTGTTTTATATAGCTGGTGACAATTTTAACATGTTTCCCTTATTATGAAAAACTGCAACTGAAGATACATCACAAATTGACTGCCTGAAATGCATTTTGCAAGAATTCCAATAGAAGAAGCTTACTCATCGAATTCACAAACACTAAACAAAAATTGAATCTCAAAATTAGTCAGGACCCCATTGCAACTGTTCGAACCTGTCAGGAGTATCAAGTGACCCCATTTGTTGTCGCAACTCGCAACCCCACATTGAGAAACCCTGGTACTGGGTGGTCAATATAATTTAACTTGCCATTTTAATAGGGCAGCTCTTAAAGATTTATTGAATCTTTCTATCAAAGACCTGTTGTTATCTAGCCAAATTAGAAACATCCCATCTCATTCTCTTCCCCAGCTTCCTATTATCTATTGTTTTCATGTAATGCTTGTTATATTTATAAAAACTGAACAATTGCACTACTCTAAGGATGTTTTATTGCATTTAATTTGAAAATTATTAAATCATGTTTAGCCATGTCACTTTCAGTTTTCTTAAACGGCATCTTATAATAAGATTATTTGCTATTTTCATGGAAAGTAACAAAATTATAAGAACATTTGCATGTTGCAGTCTTGTCAAACTCAATAATTTTCACTGCACATGTGATGTATCGATAGTCAATTCTAATGTATTGTCTAGATTTTCATTATCTGGCTCAGAATATTTTGCTGTGATTCATTTTGAGTATGTTTTGCTTTTCAAAAGGTCATCTTTTAAGCACACGAAGGGAGATTAGATAATTGAATCAATAATAAGGCTCCTTACTGTTTTATACCTGTTAAATCAAATAGATAACTGTCAAGATATTCAGTGTTCTCCCATGTTTATTTTCAGGTTGGCCCGTAGCGTGATGGACAGATTGGATAAATTTCAGATAATATTTAATAATCCCACGGCCACCTACTATGCAGGCGATACCGTTTATGGATATGGTTGGGTTGTTGTGAAAGAGTTGATGTATGTTCAAAGTAAGTACATACGAACTTGTTATATCACTACTAAGAAAATAGTTAACTTAAACAAATCACATGACAGAAAACCAATAAAAATATTGTTGTTTAAATTATCAACAGAATAAGGGGTACGGGACAATTCGTCCCCGGATAATTCGTCACTTAGGACTATTCGTCCCCGGACTATTCGTCCCCTAGGACTATTCGTATAAGATACAAACTGAAAATGTTTTACATCTAGGATCATCAGGCTCATAAGGCTGTGTTGCACTTTAGATTTTGGGTCCATTTGTGCTGGAAGCCACAATAGCCCAGTAAGTAAGACATTGGCTCGCTAAGCTGGAGGTCCTGTGTTGACCAAGAATGTTCATCATAATTTTCAGTGGTGCAGGTTGGAAGGCCTGGGAAAGGAAAACATATAGTAATTTGGATGGGAAGAAAAACAGTGGTCCATGTACACATTGGTGTATACATAAAAGAACTCTTAACAGTTGATATAATAGTAGGCTGTAGTGTAGCTGTCAGTGCAAATTTTCCCATAAGACATTGTATGGCATATACTTATTTAATTAGCCCAGTCGGTGCAGAACAGTAGAAAATTAATTCATTTCCATTTGTCCAGACAAGAAAAAAGAAGGAGACATTTTTTTTTAAATACAAGGCATAGTTTTTGATTGTTCACTAAGCTATAAGGAAGACTCTTTAATGGAATTTATTAGGGTATAAGGAAGAACCTTATCTATTGTAAATTGCACATGCCTTTTTTGGAATAATATATTTTTTAAGGATAATGTCCAAAAAGGAACCCCATCAAAGTTCAGAACATTTTAGTCATGTGACAGCAAATTAAAAACTTTGGTGAGATTGCTCATTACAACCTTATAAAGAACCCATACTAGACAAGAATTAAAACCCTATTTCATTTGCAAAATTAGATATGTAGCAAAGTTACTGTGAAGCAAACTAACTTTTTCACTTAGACTTTCTTTCGATAAGTCACTATTCATTGTTGAGTTTAATAGATCTGTGAAATAAAAAAGGCAATTTAAAATAACCTTAACTGTATTTGATGGGAAGAGTGTACCCAGAGGAATTGCTTTTTTAGACTATAGTTAAATGAGAATATATTTAAGTTCAATTAGATTCCTTCAGATTTGTAAAAGATGTGATGGTTGTCTGAAGAAAAAGCTTTCAGCTTAAATTCAGTCGCCACAATAAATATATAGCTTAATTGAAGAGAAAAAAGATTTTATGCAAGCCTTTAGGAGTACTTAGCCATTTATTGTTCAACATCATTTAGGCAGAAAACCTCAATTTAAAGGTCTAGACTCTTTAAGAGAATAAAATAGAAAGATCTTAAACTCCATGCCTTATATCCCATAACCCATGCTCTAGTAAATATTATTGGATATTCAGGAATGAGGTGGGTTTTTATATGGTTTCAATAACCACTAAACTCAGCTTTGACCAATTATTTATTTGTTTACTTCATCATCATAAGCAAACAGGTTGGCAGCAGGTGTTTCATTTAAATGATCATACTAGAGTATAAAATGCTTCAATGAATATTAAAAACTTGTTTTAGAGATTTTGTTCATGACGAAACATAATTTCATTTTAAAAATGCATGAGGATTTATTGCAATTTGCATGTAAGAATATGCCAGCTTATCTCTCAGATAATGAAGTATTGCAAGTGCTAAACATCATTTCATTCATGTTTTGTTCTTCTTTGTAGTCCTATAAATTCTGTTCAACTGTTGGTACATGTTAAGTAAATTTGTTGAGGCTGTGTAGAGACTTATTATAGAATGCAGGGTTATAATGGGTATTTGATTTCCCTTGGGTAGTACAATAAATGATGAAAGAGATTTAATGAAACCAGTTTTAAATATTGATGTCACGACAACACCTAAACAGCAATATATTGCACCTTACTGCCAAGGTTACCATATAAACTGATTAATTTGTTCCTCGGATGATTTTATCTCTCATACATATGTCAGAAACATTTTTGGTCCAGTGGGGTTATGGAATGGTCCTAATCTGTCAGAATTTCAATATTTTTTTACATGTTTTCAAACAATTACTTCCTGATTTCAACGAGTTTCAGTTATGTGAATGTTGCTTGGGTTGAGTTTTTCAAGATTAGATGTCTTTGAATAAAGGGTGCAACGGTAAAAAAAACCATAAAAATTATCGATAATATTTGATTAAGAAATTTTGTTAAACTTATATGCCCAGGTAGTTAGTTCAAATGACATGGTATTTATTCACATTTTAATGATTTAATTGAGCTAGCTCAGATAGACCCTTTATGCATTTGATAATTTCCAGCAGGTCCCTATTTTGAGTAATGTAATAATCCAGGGTATAATAATATTTCAATGAAATGATAGCACAGAATCTCCATCCTGTAGGGTGGTCCTCAGTTTATCAATTTGTTAATGTCTTAAGATAATTTAGTAAACCATCCTTTGATAACACTATAAACACATACCTGGCTTCATATCTTACAGTGTAGACAGGACATAAATATTAAAAAGAAGGGGGAAAAGGCTGGTTAAAAGAACACACAACACCTGCTGAAACTGATGAGTCAATTACTAAAACAAGAGGTGTATTGTCTGATTAAAATAGTTAAGATATCTGATATATTGCTTCACGATAATATAAATAATCACTTTAAATTTAGAAAGTTGAGAAATATGCCAGCTATTAAATGGACATTAATCTGACATATCTATCACTGATCTCCCTTCCAAATATACAGAAGTGTGAGAAGCAGGTGATAAAAATTTGTACTGTAAAGATTTTTTCCCTTCTTGAAATTATAAATTCCACACTTTGAAATTCATTATCAATGATGTGTTTATAGTATGAGTGATGAATAGTTGGATTATTTTTCATTTATCAATGAAAATAAATGATAAACTCTTGAAGGTCGAAAATGACGTGTTTATAAAAAACATTCTAGTAAATAGATTTATTGCATGGTGGCATTTAAAGAGATCGGTGATTGCATCCATCCATGCTTGGTTCTGATCATGACTGTTAAAGGAGGCAAGGCTTTAACTCAATATCATCCACAGTCTTCAACATTGCAAACACGACTTATTTGTCAAATTAAATCAACATTGATGTTGTTATCTTTCTGTGAAGAGATGGGCTTCTGATATTCAATATTTAAGAAACAAGGAACATTTTTAAATTGGCACACAAATCGCATGCCAGAATGCCTTCGAGCGCCATTTTTAAAAGAGCAACTCGATGAATGAAGATAAACCTATCCCACAGGAGAATACTACCAGTTTAGACTGAATATAACCAAGCACCAAAGACTTCACCTAGTAGGAACAGTAGGACGTTAAATCCCATTTCATTTCATTTCCCAAGACTGCCATTCAATTTCGCCAAACATAACATATACATTCATATTACATTATTTGTAATTATTTGTGTCAATTTGTAGGTGCCAAAGAATAGCAATTTAGCTTCTTTAAATCATTGATTTAGAAAATTGAAATGTTAACAGAAAGGTATTAAGATAAGGCAGTGTCCTCAATCCCTTATTCCCCTCTGCATTTTATCATTGTGATCTTAGACATCCAGGATATAAAACTTAGGAAGAAATGTTATCGACTCTGTAAACTGACATTTAAGATTTTTAATCAATTTACTGTACAGCCATCTCTTTTCTTCTTCACTTTTAATTTAATCAGATATAGGAAAGAAAATTTCTAATTGGTAACCAGGAGAACTTGGCACTAAAAGATTGTATCTCTTTCGGAAATTTTTATCAACACAACAGTCAAGTTTAATTTAACTGAGGGTATCTTCCTGTCAAAATTTCAGCTCCGATTACCAGGAGTTGTAACAGGAGATTAGGAATAACAATAGCGTTTTAAGATTAATGAAGAATTCATGAGGAAACACAGATTGATTGAATAGAATCATCAAACTCCAATCTTGTTAGTTTACTTTAGATACATTGTGTAATTTATTTTACGATCAATACCATAAAACAATAGAGAGTTCATGATGGTGAATAAAATACTCCGCCTTAGTTTCATTAAATGTGTTTTATCAAGTCTTTTAATATTTATCTGGCCGGATGTCATTTGAAATTATTTAGGGATTTATTTTACATACAAGACAAGCACTTAGGTGAGGGACGCTGCTGGGTTAAGTGAAGAAAAAGGTATGGGAAAAAGACCCTTTCTGCCTTCTAGTTGGCAAATTAAGTGCCTGAAATTCCAAGACTTTTTGGTCAGGAGCCAACAACGTGTGACACTTTTTAGGTATCGATCATTATTCGTGAATCAAACTGCTTTTGAATTGACTAATTGATACAATAAACCTTAGAAAATAAAATTACTATATGTTTGTCTATAAGTGACCAAAGCATTGTGTTGACAAGACATTAAAACCTCATACCCCCAACATGGTATGTCCCCAAGTTTATTCCCACAGCTGAGAATATTCAAAAGTAGTACAGGGTGATTTCCCCATATTGAAATGAGAAATTAGTGGTTAATATAATTGATTTATGAAAAGTGTTGTCAATTTTGTTTTGTTGGTTTAAAAATCAGTTAAGTTACCAATAATACTTTGGTATTTTTCTTAATGAATTTATCTTTGAACGAATATTTTAACTGTTTGCAGTGTTTAATAACCATCAGATAATCAGAAATTACAGAAAAGAAAGAGCAATCAACCAATGCTACAAACTGTCTTTTAATTCAATCACATGCACAATCATCAATAAAGTGAAGGCATTAAGTAATATTTTTTTATATATGATGTGTTCTGACATGGAAATCCTTTAAGAAAATGCATGCCAAAGGAATTTGAGAAAATTTCATCAGCATAAACCGTTTTTTGTAGTTGTCTATTTGATCAGAATTGGAGAAAATGTTGGATTTTAATGGGAATATGCTTATTTATGAGTTTTGTGTTAATAGTGAGATGAGCTTAAACAGTGAAATTGGCTGGGAATCTTTTTATTTGACAAATAAATCAAAATGGAATCTGTGTAAAACTATTCATTTCTGTGATTTTACGATGTGATGATTGCTTTAGGTTTATCCGTCTTATTTCAAGTCGAATGAGTGTGGAGATTGCCATTAATTTCTTTCCCGACATTTTTTTGTGATTTTGATGAATTCGATATAACTGACACCGGATCACACCATTTGTATTCAGGAGATCACGATATCTGGCTTCCAAGCTCATCTGCTAGTAGAAATGTTGCTCGTTAAAAGCCCACATGGATTTGTTTGAGAAGAGTATTTAAGTTGACATAAGCAAGAAAATGAATTATTTTTTCAACAACCCTATCTTTTGTATTCCCATAGCTGATATCCTGAAAAGTCTTGAATATCAAGAGTGATTACTAGCTCTTTTTATGGAACCGGAAAGTCTGTTATTTGCAATTTTGTAAGGTCTGAAATAACAGTAATGGTTTCAATTATATTTATTATAAAATATGATTTAACCTTTATGATTTAAGGGTGATCAATGTCAAAATTTGTTACAGGCATTCTAGGCAATAATTTTGCTTTGGTTCAACTACCAATTTATATTGCTGCAGTGTAAGATACAATATGAAGCAAAGCCAATCAAATTTTTCAGACCTATTCTCTAGATCCCTATTCTTTTTGAAGTTCCCTTCTGTATTTTCAAACAAATTATTCTTTTAATCTGCAAATTAAATTTTGAACTGAATATCCATATATTAAAATCATCTCATCAGACAAAGAAACCATTTACTCTTAATGTTAACATAAAAAGAACTTGTAAAGACAAAAGAAATTTATGATCAAATTAACAGAAACGTGGTTCTTTGAAGCTGATTGATTAAAGCACAAGTTCAAGAAAAAAAATCTTAAGTTAGGAAAATACATTTCTTTATTTTTACATCAAATTTCTTTATCAATGTCACAAAAGACACTATCTGCATGCTGTAAGATTATAATAAGTTAGTACTTCCAAAGCAATAAGTTAAAGTGTAAAACTTTCCTATGGTTTAGATAAAAAAACAAGATTCTGCATTTACTGGTATGGTCTTGTTTAATAAAGTTGTTGTCTGAGTACTTTGACTATATTTCTTCATTGCCTTTCTGGTAGTTATATAGTACCTGGTATGTTTATTCAGAATGTTCTGGTCTCTTTTGTAAAAAAATTTGGGAGCCTTGGCGAATCATTGCGTAAGACATTAGTTTGCTAACTTGAAGGTCCTGTGTTCGATACAGTTGTTGGTCGAGAAAGTACATCAGTCTTTTTCAGCATGGTTCCCCCTTGCCAGTTGTATGAAGTATGCCTGTCTTCGTTAGCCCAGTCGGAGCAGAACAGTGGGACATTAAACCCCATTTCATTCATCTATTGTTAAAAAAAATTGATGTGGTCAAATAATACTACTCTTGTTCCAATGTTAACCAATGTCTCTAGCTAATTAGATTAATTAATAATACTGTTAGGGAAAAAAAGGCATTTGGAAAGATATCTTTAATGATAGATTAGTTGAGTAGCAGAACATCTTGCTTGTTTTTTCTCTACTATTTTTCCACTTTCATTATGTTAGAGAGAGAGAAAGAGAGAGAAAAATGGGGTTTAGTGTTCACTGTCCACTCGACACAAACTAGGTCATTTTGGTACTAACATGGTTTAATTTTATTTCAATTATTCGCTTGCACGTACTGACGTAGGGGTCTTTAGTAGTGAGAGGAAACATATGAATAAAAATAATATAAATATTTGGCTAAAACTTTCTGAATTGGCAAATAAAATTTTGATTTGGCTATATATAAAGTTGGCTGAAGGTTTTAAGAGTCTAGGGTGGTCACTGCTTTTGTCATCCCTGCCAGTTCATCAGTTTGTTTTTGTGCATATTCATTGGTTACCACATGTTTTCGAAATTGGGTACCTTGGTTGTACTTTTATTAATTAGTTTGTTTATTTTTTAAAAAATGGTTCTGATATGGATCATAAAAGAAAGTATTCTGTGGAATGATAACATGTTATGGATTTCAACATGAATTGACCAAACATTCAGATCAGAGAATGTCAATGTTTCTACATGTACAAATAAAAGATATTTCTTTTCTCTTATAATACAGCATTTTTGATTTGCTCATGTAAATTTTGATGGCAGAGAATACATGTATAGCTTAAATTACCAGTTTACATTTTTTTAAAAATATGTTCTTCTGTACTTCTAATTTCAAGGACGTATACAGGGTTGTGTTGATGTCTACAAATGACTGTTAAATTTTCATGTGCAGATTACATCATTGGTTTGGCACACATTGTTTACAATGGATTTTTTATCGTTTCTTAATGGCAGCAATGATTAAGTGGCTGAGAAGAAATATTCCACTATTTGTTAGTGGTTTTCAAGAAATAATGTAAACCTCAGCCCAGAGAACACACTCTATTATTTACATTTTTCAATAAGATGCTTCATGAAATGCAAAAAGTAAATGGGTTATTGCATGTATGCTTGTGCTGGCTATTGAATAAATAACAACATCTCATATAAGCTAGCTTACTCTTTGGATTGGTGTTAAAATTAGTCATTACTTTTGTTTTTATTGAGTTCTACTTGTCTTTGAAATTCTACTCAAATTTTCTCTTGAGATCAAATTTTTCTGAAAAAAATATAGCGATTAATTCAATTTGTCAAAGTGTATTATCGCTACTCTTTGAATTTGTAACAACAAAATTTGTAACATTACAAAGTAATATTTTAAAAAACGATCAAGGTGCTAATGTTTCAAATTGTTTTTTAATTATGACGATTTTTAGGTGTGTGTTTAGAAGCTATTGGTGAAGCCAAGGTGGAATGGATGACATCTAGTGATATACAAGCTTCAGATGAAGAAGTTTTTAATTATACAACTGTTCTTCCAATCAAAGGTAAAAAAAGAATTAGCTAACTGTATTCATTCAACAAAATGTTCTTTGCCAAGATATTTTGGTAATGAAGCCGAAACTTGCAATTGGTGTAGCATACTATGCAAAGCTTTCACTTCAAATTTTTGCCATTCGTTCATATTAGTGACTTTATTCCATCAAATATAACCTTTTATAGCAGTATGACAAAAAGCCATTGAATTTAACTATGTTGTGTGTTAAGGTAAATTCTTTGAAATTCTAATTTTTGCCATGTCAAATTGATTGACAGGTAAGTTCTTTAGCTAGTCCATTTTACTGGAAGTCAAGTCAAAAGTGCTACATGCGACTGAAACAAGATTCATAGTACTATGTACTGATCCCGATTCAAAGACATGCTATAACATGTTAATGCTCAGAAAACTGTGAAGTGTACATTACTTTTGTTTAAAAATTATTCAATAATATATTAACAATTCAAACCATTAGAAAAAATTTGAAGTACTTAAAAAAGGGTATAGGAAAATAATGTAATCAGGTAAAATACTAGTAGATAATCAGCATATGGACTGTTCACTGTGTACAAAATACACGACAAACAGTGGTAACAGGTGTTCGGAAGAGTAAGCTTACCCTGCCTTGCAAGCCACATCCGCCATAGCTGCATCCAACCAAACTATTAGGCTAAATCTCGGTATAATAGCGTGATTGGCCAATGGACTTTCGGTATGCAAAATGCATGTGATGAATGCATTATATAATTATTACCAACACTTCAATCTAATTTAATTAAACCAATGCACCGGTATTGAGGTAGATGATGAATTAAACATCTGCAATGATCATTCTTTCTTCTCATTACAATTAATAATTCATTAAGTTGTAAAGTCAACTGGTCTTAAGTTGTTTTAATATTTAGAGATTTGAGTCCTAGAGGTGATAGCTTATATAACTCCTTCAATTTATTTTCTATCAGTCATTACTTCATGACATGTGATACCTGGATAATCATTATAGTCTTTTAATAATATGCAGGTTAAAAACTCTTGTTAAAATGCCTTGATGAAGTGTGCTCAGATGAGAATTCCATAGGCTGCCAGGACTGTAATCAGTTTCTGTTCGTTTCCGTACCGTCTAAAGGAACAACAAAAGCCTAATTTAAGAGTTTTATGAGACTTTGAATTTAGATCCAGCATTTTTAAGGAAACAAAGTATATCAATGAGACAACTGTAATTGTTAAGCTACGTCTACACTAGCAGCATTCACCGTCTACACTAGCCTTTTAAATGCCGTTTTTTTCCTTAAAGCCGGCTTTTTCAATTTCTCAATCGTAAAAGCCGGCTTTTTAAAATCCGGCAATAATTGGGGGATTTTTCAAATCAAAAAGCCGGCTTTTTCAAAAAAAACAGCAATTTTATGTGTGTAGACAGTAAAAAACGGGTTTTATCGGGTACCCGGATGTCATCCTTCCCGAACTTCCGTACATTCATAACATTGGCACAAATAACGAAGGTCGGTGTTCATAGTCTTTTACCGTTACAAAACTTCAGTCAGTGTAGACGCTACACTTGAAAAAGCCTAGTGAAAAAGCCTCTTTTTTTTGACTAATCTACAAACATTATTAGTCGCCAAATTTTAATGAAAACTTTTTTATTAATGAATAATTTTATGTGGTATTTTACCTAGGGTTAAAGAGTCATCTGATTTGACCAAAATTGGCAACATTTTTGACACTGTCATTTTCCTTGGCCCTCATTGACTTATTCAGTCCTGGATTAATTATTTATTGTTCGATTTGTATAAAAAAAAAAAGCGCATATGTTGAGAAATAACCAATTTTGTCTGGATGACTTTTACAGATTTTTTTCCAATTTTAATTTTTCATCGGTAAGTAAGTAACAAATTTCGTTACATATGTAACACATGGTAACAAATGTTCAGATGCAATTGATATTGCTAGATTTCGTTGATTCTGTGTCTATTTGTGCTGCTTATGTGCAAATCTGTTTAACAGTTTCATTGATACGGGGAGTGACATAAGTTCAAAGATAACGTGGCACCAGAAGTGACATAAGTTCAAGGGTAAGTGGCACCGGTGAAACCTGTCATTACGGCTTCACAGTTCTAGTTATTTTATGATCTTACTACAATTACCATTAAGCTAGATAAAAAGCAAATCACAGACTCATTTAAGATAATTTTACAATCTAAGTAAAGCTAATTAGTTTTTCTAGTTCTAATTTTACATTAATTACTATTCAAATCATTAAAGATTCCTTTATATGTGGAATATATAAAGCATGAGAGGGATTTCAAGTTACCTTTAATCAAATTTTAAAAAGTCAATGTCATGATTTTTGAGTAATTGAAAAATTATCAAGTTTTATGAGGTTGGATATATTCATTGTCTAATGTTTTTTGCCATGTAAAATTTTAAAATACTCTATAGGATTTAAAAGAAATCAGTAAGGTTTAAAGAAACACTAGATATTCTTCTCTTTTGAATGTATTAGTATTAGCCATGTGGAATTTTAAAATGACAATGCACTTAAAAAGAAAATGTCAGGTTTAAAAAAAACCTAGATAAACGTCTCATTTAACATGTACCAGACATTTTTATGTATAAATTACCTACAAAATAATACTCTGGGGTGGAAGAATTGAGAGAATATATGAGGGGAAACACCTATTGTGTGGTAAGACTGCAGAAATTTTCAAAATTAATCTTTCCCATAACAATGAAAGGCATTTGTCAGTAATGACTAGCAAATAGTGGTGTACCAGACTGCTGTGTTTTTATGAATGACTGCCTTAATGAAGACTGATATAAAGTTTGAAGACCTTTGAAACAAGAGTGATTTACCACAGAATCTGTTTACAGTTCTATAATAAAGTAATTCCTGTTTCTCTTTAGCTGCCAATTCCCTGTTGAGTCATTCCACTTTTCCCTTGGACGTGCCATAATTGCAAACTACTTGGACTCAAAGTCTATCTTTCTGAAAGCTCCCTGGGGAATTAGGAAGGGCGATTTAAAAAAAGAGTTCATTTTTATGACTGGGCATAATATCAAGTCTTGTTTCAGGTGTGAGATATTCCTTTGTGGCTGTTTCTCATTTCATTTCAGCATATAATTTCATGGTTTAGGGATTCTTATGATCTATGTAATAAAAACTGTTTTCTGAGTAAAGGTTATTCTACAACAATAAAGATTAATACCTCTTGCGAAAACTTTTGGTAATTTGAGGAAAAACATTGCTGCTTTTGATATTTCAACTGACAAAATATTTTCATCCAAAATGTCAGTATTTGAAATGATCTTTCAGAATGTGTTTATTACGTGATCTGGGTTTAGCTACCAGTACAAGGTTTCAGTCTTGATATTTCAATTTTCATTTTTTAGGTATTTTGTTATTTCAGGCGAAAAAAAGATAGAAGATGAAGGATTATTACATCCAGGCTCACATTATTTTCCATTTGAATTTACTCTTCCATCCAAATTACCGTCTTCATTTAAAGGAAAACATGGACGATTACGTTATTTTGTGCGTATGACAATCTATTCACCCGGTGGACCTCATCATGAAAGAACGAGTAAATTTGCTGTGATAGGATCTCTAGATCTCAATGCAGAGCCTGATGCTGCTGTAAGTACAAAACAATGAGAAGTTGTTGCTTTATGATCATAAGTATCTTTTAAAATGGTTTTGGGGAAAACTAATTAAACATTAATTTGTCTCAATTCTTCTATTGAACAACAAAAAACTTAAATATTTGATAAGGCTGCCATTTGGAACAGAGTGGTTAACTATCCAGGAAAAAAAACATCCAAAGTTGAAAGATATTTACCCAGTAACATGATATATACCATATGGTTCAAGATGTACCATAGTTTGTATAACCATTGATTATGTTAGATAGTCATCTAATTCTTCCAAAGATTTTATACCACACAATACATGCACGTAATGATATAGTAAATTCTTTGTATAACATTTTTGAAAAACTCAATCAAATTTATAATTAATTTTAAAAATATAAAATAAAAAATCAGATTTTACCTCTGGAACATGTTAAGTTGGAATTTCCAATAGCAATGTAATATCCAGTGTTCTGGATATGCTATTGACACTCAGTTGTGGTACGGATAATATTAGTTGTTTTAGAAAGTGTAAACATATTCATGGCCCAATGAAAGAAAAATCTTGATGAAAGTTGTCCCTTTCATTTGTCAGATAATCTCTTTCATTGATAGTTAATTAATTGAATTCTATTTTTTAGACTAAAATTTTTGTGCATAACCGTTCTAGTTGATAGGATAGAAATAAGGGAACATTTTTTTATCTGACGTGTGCTGAATGCAATCGGGATTAGATTATTAGAAATTGTCAGGTACTGCATGGAGATATGCAGGATATCCTGTAAACAGAGGTGTAAAGGGGAAGATACATGTTGTAAGGTATATTTGTGCCACCAAAACATACAAAATCTGAATTTATCTCTTCCAATAACTTCTGTTTCATTTGATGGGAGGTAACATTATTTACATGTATGAACATGTTAATAAAAAAGATTATAAAAATAATTAAACAATAATTAAAATTTCTTATAAGTATATAACCGAGTACATATTGGATAATTATCCAATTTAATTTAGTTTAATTTATATAGTTACGTAACCATGTTTGGATTATCGCCCTTATTGTTATTATTTAATGACTTCATAAATACACTTACATTGTATGCTTTCTTCTACATTCCTGTTTTGCATTGCTTGTATGGGGTATTTAGTATTATGTTTTGTGCAATTATACAACTTAAAAATTCTGATTGGTTGTTTAAACTTATAGCTTTTAGCATTATTAAATCTTGATTATCGCCCTTTTTGTTAAGAAATTCTATTTACGTCATTGATAACATTACGACGTATTTACGTCACACCATTCAGTTAGCAGACGACTGCCTCCCTAGGCGGTCTACATTTTCTTTGCTTCTTTGTGTTGGGTTGTTTGTGCGTTTTCTTGTACGAGTAAATATGTTCAATTTTGAGTGAAGTCTGTGTTGCTTCAGACCCGGGACTGTACAGCGCAGTGTACGCTTACGGCTAGCCCCCGGATCCATTCACTCATTTTTGAATTGTTTTTGTTTTTTTGTTTGTTTCGTTTGCTGTTTCGGAGTATGATGTCTTGTCGTTGTATTTGTCCTTTTTGTAAATCATATGTGGCGCAGTCCCCCTGCACTAACTATTAGAGATATTTATTATTCGTACTTATGTACCATTTATATGATAGCTGATGTTAAGAGGTACTAAAACATTATTTATCTTTCAAACTTTTATCAATAGTAGCAATATCTTTATATTATTTTTCAAAACATTTTGGTAGTAAATTAAAAATTCCCATTTCGTAGAACAGGTCATTTTGGTTTATTTTATTTAAAATTTAATTTCAGTACAAAACGATTATACAATAAGCTTACTGTACCGAATTGATGTATTGAAATTTGTTTGATACATTTACCATACCTAACGACAGTGCTGTTTATGTTATATTTTTATCCATTAATTAACAGAAAGAAAAGAGGTGTTTCTAAACCTGCAGCTGTCCATTAAAATTGAACGTGTTAAGTTGGAATTTCCAATAGCAATGTAATATCCGGTGTTCTGGATACGCTATTGACGCTCAGTTGCGGTACGGATAATATTAGTTGTTTTAGAAAGTGTTACAAGCATATTCATGGCCCAATGAAAGAAAAATCTTGATGAAAGTTGTCCCTTTCATTTGTCAGATAATCTCTTTCATTGATAGTTAATTAATTAAATTCTATTTTTTAGACTAAAATTTTTGTGCATAACCGTTCTAGTTGATAGGATAGAAATAAGGGAACATTTTTATATCTGACGTGTGCTGAATGCAATCGGGATTAGATTATTAGAAATTGTCAGGTACTGCATGGAGATGTAAAGGGGAAGATACATGTTGTAAGGTATATTTGTGCCACCAAAACATACAAAATCTGAATTTATCTCTTCCAATAATCTCTGTTTCATTTGATGGGAGGTAACATTATTTATGTACATGTTAATAAAAAAGATTATAAAAATAATTAAACAAGCAGCGAGTGGTATCTGGTACAATTTATATAGTATGCTCTGTTGATTCCATAAAAATTAAGAGATATTTGTGACCCTCCACCACAAAACCAGTCACATGTTGCAATTTTTAAAAACTGTGATTTAATGCTTATCTTAAAGGGAATTTAAACAGCTTTCTAATGATATATAATATATGCAAATCACAAAAAAAATGGCTGAGTTATGGCCATCTGAAGTTTTCATAGCTGCGGTGCTTCCAAATACAGAATAATGAGAAATTTGCATTTTAAAACAGCCAAAATAAATCCCATAGCTACACATATAACTATTGCATAAATCAAAATGAAAGTTTGTGCATATAATAATATGTGATGTACCAACATTTGTACTAAATTGTATCAACATATTCCTTTAGTAACCTTTTTTTTTTTGTTTTTGTGAAATTTACTATAAATCCATATTTCTTCGAATTGGCTGTGTTATGGCCAGGGCTACAAAGGCCTGGTTCCACATTTTAATTATGAATTTTGCCACAAATGATCATTTTGCACATCCTAATTTGTTTTGTTTTTTATGAGATAATATTTCTTTGGTCAGCGGAAAAAAATATTTTTGCCGTTACCATGGTAACCATTTTACAAATAATTGGTTTTATTTCACATTTGAAGGGGAGAACCAAGTCAAATCCTCTTATTAAAGTAGAAATATTACCACGTGACTCAATTTCACATAATATTTTACAGTGATATTGAATTTAACAATAATTTACACATGAATGAACAATTCATTTTTTAACTTTCTAAAATACTATGGAATCCTGTGTTTTACGAGAACCAAGCCCAACGTTAACAAAAGTTTGACACTCTAAATAATATGAATTTATTAGTTTTACATATCAAGACAGATTAGATTAAATTTGTGTTTGATATCTAAAAACTATAAAGTACTGATTATTGCTGGTTACCATGGCAACATTTTTCTAAAAAAATAATTTTAATCATATTCCGAAGTGAAAAAGTAACGAAACCTTCTTTATTTGATTGAAGTCCTGAATAAATAATAACACATATGAACTCCACCTGATTATAGTTTTTATTTTCCACAACAATAATCATTATATTTTATATTTCTTGAACAAATTTCCTATACACTCATTTGATCATTGTATCAGCGCTAGAGTTCAAGGCATGTTTACTTTTGTTTACCATTAACAATGTGAAAATTGTCAATCGGTGTCAACTAATTTAGATATCTTCTGTGTCAGAGTCACGGTGTTGTCTCATTGGGCTTTGCTCCTGTGGTGTTCACTGCACTTGATTAATTTTAATGTTTTCTGAAGTTCTATTCGGATTATCTCCCTTGTCATTGCCCCGGAGCCATTCACTTGATTTGGAATTTGTATATGACTGCCAATGTCTGCCTTATTGGTTTTGTTTGCATGTAGTGTGTTTCTCCTGTGCTTACTATTTATATGAAATGCATTATCACGGTTTTAAAATTTAAAAAAAAATCTCTGTTGGAAATATCAGATTATCCGCTTCATTTCAAACATAACTAGGCTGTTGGTGTCTCGGCAAATTTCCAAGAAATCTTTCTGAACCATGTCAAGGAAATATTCTCCAAAAAAGCAACGCCTGATCTAAAATATATAAATGAATAAGCACGTATTAATCTATTGATTTTAAAAAAAGTAAGTAAAAAAATATTAAAAGACCTAATATGAAGGCCTAATTTCTTTTCGGTTCTACGTGGCTAATCTAAAAACGCTGTGGATATTCGGATGTCGATGTCAGTGCAATATTTGTCAGACACTTGATCGGTACATACGTCCACGTCGCTCGACATTGAATGCATATCTTATTATTATTCGCCTAACACTGAGTGTGCATATCAAATTGTTATTCGTTCGACATTGCAGCCTCATAATCATATTAAATTATTAATATCATTTGCACCAGTGGCAGCTAGGTTACAGTTAATCATGCTGTTTTACAATAACTTTTAAAACTAATTTCAGTAAGTTCAACTCTCTAGTTGCAAGGCCTATACAGGTGTCTGGTCTGGAGTATGTCTGCTATATATTATGCTTTATCAATATCACACCAGGTGTAGGCCTACTGCTGTGCAACTGAACAGACTGACTAATGACTTAAAGTACTACTGATCGAATAGGCCCAAGTTAGTAAGTAGGCTACTCACTGTAGCCTACTACTCCTACTGTGTAAAATTACATATGATATGCATCAAAAAGAGAAATAAGAAAAGTCACGGTCGGACAAATGCCATAATTTAACTGATTACTCACCCGAATTTCGAAACTTTTCCTATAACTTTTGTCATTCCCCGGTGATAAAATCTAATAATATAGAAAGGCCTAAATAATCCTCAAAACATGAAAACTTCATCTTCATTCGACATCCCGGAGCAAATCAAAGTCGCATTTGGTGGGTCTAATTCGCCCTACGACTCATAAGAATCACTATTTCCATTACTACTTCAATGATCAGAACGAATATCGTATTTCAAACGATCTCGGGAGATATTCAGAGATTAAATAGGCTACATGTTAACATTTCTTCAACATCTCTTCCTTAGCTAGACGTCTTTAGGAAATCGTGGATTAGAGTTACTTACGCATGCGCAAGGCCCGGTCCACCAATCAAATAAGGGGATTTCTACTCTGTTTACGCAACAAGCGAATTGTATATTTTCCACAGGTTAATTAAGATTGCATTGATTGGTGCAAAAAATCTCTGACCTCAAATATGATACTATATTTAGAAAGAGGATTCTCCATCCTACATTTCCATAGTAAACATGGCGGACGAAACTCGGCAAGCGAGGAAAATACGAACGCACAAAGTAAGCTCGTTTGATGTAACTAGCAGTAGAATTACGCCATTTACGATTCTTTTTCTTCAGAGCCTCCACAAAATACCCTGTTTTATTCATTTTTTAATTATATTTTCACAAAGACGATCGATTTATTGAAAAATAGATGCTTTTTTGAAGTGATTAGTGATAAAAAAAAAATTTCGGTAGTTTTTACCCACTTAGTGTATTTTGCCGTTTTCTAGAAATTGAGTTTTCCGACTTCCGACCGATTTTGTCGCGGACGATCACATTTATTATTCGTCCCTATGTACCATTTATATGATAGCTGATGTTCAGAGGTACTAAAACATTAATTGTCTTTCAAACTTTTATCAATAGTAGCAATATCTTTATATTATTTTTCAAAACATTTTGGTAGTAAATTAAAAATTCCCATTTCGTAGAACAGGTCATTTTGGTTTATTTTATTTTAAATTTAATTTCAGTACAAAACGATTATACAATAAGCTTACTGTACCGAATTGATGTTTTGAAATTTGTTTGACACATTTACCATACCTAACGACAGTGCTGTTTATGTTATATTTTTATCCATTAATTAACAGAAAGCAAAGAAGTGTTTCTAAACCTGCAGCTGTCCATTAAAATTGATTGGGAATGCCGAACTTGCCAATTTTAATTATTTGTTCCAGTGCTGCTGCACTTACCATATTGTTGTAGTTTACCCTATAATTGTCTAAATTGTCTTACTTTGGATCTTTTCAGCTGCCTGTTGAAAATGACACATTTGAAACTGTTGGTTCATGGTGCTGTATATCAGGGACTGTCACAGCATCTGTCAAATTAGATCGTAAGGGATATACAATAAAAGAGGCGATACCTGTTTGGGCCCAAATAAAAAATCTTAGTACTCGACGTTTAGCTTCAACACAAGTTTCCCTTATTCAGGTAAGTAGTACTGGTATTCTAATATTGTCCTTGATCACTATGAGTACTATGACAAATCTTGTGAACTGTCTGGAAGGTAAATGTTCTAATGACCTTAGAAACAAGAATTATTGCCTGGATGACTTAGCAGTTTTGGTTCTATATATCATTGCCAGGCAACCTGTCTTTCTCATTATTAATGTTTTTTTCATTTTACAATAATAATAAGCTTGCTAATTAACAATCAGAATATGGCTGATTGATTTTCTTATATTTATTCCCACAAAAAATAACAATGGTAAAACATTTTTTTTGTACTGGTTTAGCCATTCAAAATTATAATTGCTAACCCAATTCTTATACTGATGAGTCATTCAGCCTATTGACGTTTCATGACTTATGTTCAGTATTATATAAGACAGTCCGCCAATTTCTGAAATCATTAATTTAAAATCCTTTTTTTTCAATAATAATACACTGAACATTAAATACATGCACTGTTTTAAACTGAAATTAATCTTTTAACTATATCAAATTAGCAATTTACAAGTTAAGTACACTTGATCTAATTTAAGTTTTTGGTTTCCAGATTCACATGGCCATCATGGGCCACTTATATCAACAAAGAGTAAGTGGAGGATAAAAATGTGCGAATGACTAATTCATGTAAAATGTTCTTATAAACAATTAAATGGATTTTTGTACCTCTGTTTTATTAGTCAGTCTGAAAAAATGTTTTACTTGTAAGCTTACATGTGCTATACTGATAGATGTTGTTTTGATTTATTTTGATTTATATCAGTTCGAATGTGTTTCTGTAATAAATGAATTTAGGCACAAATTTTCCAAGTGTCTGATATATTGACAGATATTTTGTAATGGATTTTAATCCATGTTTTCCATTGATTCGAAGAGTTCTGGTATCTGTATGATGAAGTAATCAAAGTGATTTATTATAAGTAGGGCATCAAGTTCTTTGTATATACATGTCTTGTACCATTAACAGGTAATCTATCATTTACCTCAAACTATAAAATATGTTCACTCCCAAATCATCAAACCAGTTTATGTGTGAAGTTAAAGAAACTGGTGCTGTGTTAGCACTGGGTTTAATATCTGAAGTAAAAATTTTGACACCATTCCACTTATTGTTCTTATGCATAAACATTGTTCAAGTTATAAATTAAGGCATGGATAAAATCTTCATGTGAACAAGTTTGTTCCTTTATGCACATTTGAGGCCACCTCATTCATATTGAAACACCACCAATTATGGACTAATCCATTACGTCTACTATTTAACTATATGTGTGAATTTTAACCAGATTCAAACTTAACTATAAAATCCCTGTGAAAACAATCTCAAAATGACAATTAAAAAACCCCAAATACAGTTATAAATAATGATAGTGTCTCCTTTGTTGTATGCAAGAGTATCCTATTCTTATGTATTGAAAAAACACCTGTATCACTGATGCTATTGTAGATGTCAATTTAATAAAAGGGGGGGGGGGCGTAGAAATAATATAATAGTAACATAAAAAACATTCTTCTGTTGTAACTTCCAGACCTGAAACTATTCAAACTGACAATTATCATCTAAAGCAAAGAAATGTTAATTTAATTGACTCCTTAAGTTAACTTCATATGCAATAAATGTCCCATGCCAAAATGAAATTAAATTACAGAGTTTTGACCTTCATTACTGCTTTTGAACTTTATATGGTTGGTTTTTATTTTAATTTAATTACATTTTAATCTTTTTATGAAGGACATCGCAAGTTAATCAAGATAAGTGGATTGGTGTTTTTTTTAGCATGGTATAAGTATAATAGCTTACCGTGGAAGGTTTTTCTTACAATGATTCTATAATTGTTAGAGACTTTCAGGTACAATGTTTATAATAAGGTGAAATGAAATGAAGATTGTGATAGAAGATAAGTAAGATTTAGATAAAAGAGCTGGCTGTTCTTGCTATAATAGTTCAAAATAGAGAATGCAGTATGTAAGATTTAGATAAAAGAGCTGGCCATTTCTTGCTATAATAGTTAAAAAAAATAATAGTGAATGCAAAATAAATATAACGAAAATTTCATTCAAATTATTTTATTCTGAGCTAAGTTATCACTTTCTGTAGAAGTTACAAGATGTGTGCATTGATTGGTTATTAATGTAAATTAAATCATTTTAGTCGAACCATTATATTTAAGTTATAAACATTATAGATTAAATGCGATTTTAAGGAACTATACAGTTGGTAGCCTGAAAATCGAAACTCATTGTCTCTGATTATGATTTTCTTGCCTTAATCATGAACGATCCTAACATGGAGACAAAATAAAAAGAGAAGCACTTGTAAAGGATCCCAACAACTCAATATGTAGTAGAATTTTTTCTCTTTAAATAAATGTTGGCATTGTATAATATCTTTAATTAATTATATGGTTCACATATATGTATTGTAGAGAAGTCAGATCAAATAATGAGTGACAGATTTACAAATAAAAAGAGTTATAAACCAAAACATAAGCTTCGTCTACACTAGGCTAGTATAAACCGGCTTTTTAAAAACGCGTTTTCAAGTGTAGCGTTAACACTGACTGAAGTTTGGTAACGGTAAAAGACGATGAACACCGACCTTCGTTATTTGTGGAACTTCCAGGTTATTTATTACGCCATCAGCTTCCGTCAATTTTGCAGAGATAATATTATAATAATAATAATTACTTTGGTTACTTTGGTTCAGTTATATATGCAGCTTATGGAATATAGCAGACAGCTGACAGACTGAGTGTCGATTACGATCGTATATAAGTTAATCCATTTTAAGTTAGGCATGTTGAAATTAAATAGGCTATAGATAGATTTGAGATTTACCGCAATTTCTTAGAACCGGAAGCAATGCCATTGTTATGAATGTACGGAAGTTCGGGAAGGATGACATACGGGTACTTGATAAAACCCGGATTTACCGTCTACACACATAAAATTGACATTTTTTAAAAAACCTGGGTTTTTGATTCCGAAAAACACCGGCTTTTACTATTGAGAAATTGAAAAACCCGCGTTTTAGGAAAAACGGCATTTAAAAGGCTAGTGTAGACAGTGAATGCTGCTAGTGTAGACGAAGCTATATATAGCTGGTTCTATGTAACAACAAAATATCACCAGATCACTCGTGTTCGGAAAGTTACCATTGCATGTTTTGGCTTAATTAACCAATCATAATTAATTACGTAGTTCTTGGGCATTATATATCGCTGCAAATAGTCAATGTTGAGATAAAGTCTCTGATTTTGACCATTTAAGGTATTGTAAATCCATAGAAAACTACAATATTTTGAAAGTTGAATCTCTTAAATAGTTAAATGCTGTTCAGAATTTACACCGATATGATGAATTGAACATTTCACAACAATTGGCATCCTCTGCAGATGATATAAAGGAGCCTTTTCAGAATCAGAAGCTCTAAACAGACATTAACCAAAACAACCCAAATCCACTTTGGCCAAAATGGCCAAACATATTGTAAGAGTTTATGTAAATGTATATCAACGGATTCATATAATAACAAATATTTGATTGGTTATTTTATCTTTATTTATGGCCATTATGACCCATCTATAGCCTTTTATTCTATAACCCCTCCCTGTGTCGTATAAAATTGTCAGGTACACTATTAGTCTTTGATAAAATCTTTTGAAATAAAAATTTACTCATAGGGAGCTTGTCAGATCACTATTTGAAATACCACATCCGATTAAACCAAATGATCACTTTAACCTAATTCAAAGACGTTCAGATCCTTTAATGTTAGTAGTAGATGATAAAAAACCAGATTTTAATTGAACATAATTTGGAAAGCTTTGATCAAGATGCAAGTCTCTAATTCTAATGATTAAGAAACTGAATAGTTAAAATCAAATGATGACCAAGATACTTCAGGGTCACTAAAGACTGTTTATTAACATGATATTCTCATTAGATCTACTGCAGTAATGGAGAGTCATCCAGTACTTTCATACAAATATAAAAATTTATCACAAGGTCATTAATAGTAATGATACTAATCGGTAACTGTGAAATTGGCAGTTAATACCCAAGAGATTTTATGAAAGGCCTTGTGAAGTTTTTAGATATTGGACAGATTGGTATGATAATCAATTAAGCACTTGTCAAAAAAACAATTTTGAATACTATCTAAAATAAATTTTAAAAAAAGATGAAGAAGCTACTATATTATTAATACTACGATTAAAGACAAGTTTTATAAATCATGTTCATTTTGTATTTATCAAGAAAAGTGTCATTTTTTGTAAAACTGAAACTCAGTTGAGTTTGTCTAGGTAAAACTAAATTGCTAAATTGGATAGTGACACTTGGGTGTGTTATATAGTTGTAAAACTAGTTTTGTAAATGATTAAGACATACCCGTTAGGATTAGGGCTGCAACGATACGCCAGGTCACGATACGATGCGCATCATGATTCATTGCCTACGATACGATTTGTATCGCGATATAGAAAATAAATATAAAATATGCTGTTAAATTTTGACAGTCTTTCTCTGTGAAAATTCAAAGGTCTACTTGTATGATTTACTTTATATAAATGTGGTGTTTTCTAGCTAGGTCAACTGACCGGATTTATTTGCTGTCATTCTTAACAGAAAATCCTAAAAATACCATACTTTTTATTTGACTTATGTTAAGGTGGATTTCGATCTCATTCATCTCAATATTGCTTTTGTCGATGTGTGACTTCAATTTGGTGTATTCATTACAAGTCTAAAAGTTACTAAAACAATAAAAATGCAGCCATTTTTGCTGCGACGAAAGAGATCTCTGTAGGCGAGTTTAGATGAGATATGAAGTTGTCAAGGTATTTTCACCAAGAAGATGACACAATTATCATTCATGGAAACAAGATTTATCCTTAAAGGTCTGTGATTTACCAAATAAACATAATAATTCATCTGTGCAGCCATGTTGCTGCAGCGAGAGGCGATCGGTCATATTACTTGATATTGATATAAGCGGCCCAGTTATTCAGCCAGCGGTAACCGAAGAATTCCGAATGTATGGGCTGCTTATATCAACAATGACGACACATGATCAAGATTCAATTCAATGATTTCATTGTTTTTTGAGGGCTCTCGGATTCAAAAGGAGCGTGAATATGAACACGCCTGACATGAAATTTAGATGCGCACCTAAAAAAGCAAGGCCTGTCAGAATATCAGTCTATTTTTGTAAAATTATTATTTGGATAACGAATCGCGATGCGACCATTGTTTATATCGTGCATTGTGGATTTTTTAAATATCGCAGTTCATCGATTCATCGATGAATAGTTGCAGCCCTAGTTAGGATCGACCAAAAAAATAAACGATAACACTACCATTAGCCATTAATGGTTAGAAGTTAAGGTCCCATTTTCTTTAAATTATTTGATTGTCTAGGGATATTTACTTATTTTGCCAATAGGATCTACACCATTATAGATTAAATGCGCTTTTATGGAACTTTACAGATGTTCGTCTGAAAATCGAAACTTTCTTTGATGTCAATTATAGAAGTCAATTTTACTTTATAAATAAGTCTGAGCAAAGAGAATCATTCCAGCAATTGCTTTTCTTGCCTTTTATTAGTTTATGTCTGTATGTAAAATGAAATAAAAGCTGGTTTAGTAAATGATGTTACATGCTTGGGGATGAAAGTACAAGAAAACAGCTGATCTCTTCTACTCATGTATGTGCTAAAGAGAGAAAAAGCACTAGATAATTAGTAATAAAGCATAATTTTTATATTGACTGATCTATTTCATATACTGTGATGAATCTAATGAAATCAACTGCTATTATTAGTTTATTTGTAGTCTGACCTAACACCTTAATCCCCTATCTGCTCAATTTAATCAAGTCAAAATCATTAATTATACAATCAACTGTTTATTCAATATCTTTGATATGGCATGTATTAAAACCAGGTTTTCTTCTCTCTACAGCAGACAAACTAGGTCTGGCATCCTTTGATAGAACTGAAGGAAATAAATCATTGAAGGCAATGTGTTTAACTTGAATTGTTCACTAGTTGTAAGAACCATATTGCTAACATCTGTAATGCCTGATCGTCTGAATAATGTTAGTATACAAGTATCAAAGCATTTTAGAGAAAAAAAATGATAGAATAAAAACATGAAAATGCCTACAGTGTTAAGGAAAAGTGGTTCAAAACATAGGTGATGCAAGAGACAACTGGCATGCAGATTTCCTGAACCATCTCCGAGCACAATTTAGAGGCAGAAATAGAATATATTAAATCCAAGAATTCAGTTGCTTCTTTTGTTTTTTAAGTTGTAACATACAGGTTGGCCTACATACAAACAAATCTGTTTTTTGAAGACTGTATACAATTTGATAAGATATCAGGGTAATGTTAAACCAATCAAAAATTTGAGTTACTTCCCCATAAACTAGAAAATGCGTTTCTTCTTTCCAAGTTTCATATTTTTTATTTTCAATAATTTCTCTTCAACTTTTGATAACTTCTCATTAGATATATTATATTACACAGATTACCAGTTGATTAATTACTTTCAGTTACATTGTAAGGAATGTTCAGGTGATGTTTTATAACCAAGAACAATACAGGTGAAATCTGCTGTATATTTAGGTTGAGATGATTGTAAATATTTATTTGTATATAGAATAATGACTATCGTAAAGACTATTTGACCAAAGGTATTAATGTGAATTGTTTTAGTTTACAAAAAACATATGAGCTATATGTTGATCAAATTACAAGATGTTGCCTAAGATTTTAGAAATAGATCAGCTCTGCAAACAAGCGGGGGAGTTATATTTGGCTGCAGCACAATAATTATGGTTTAGCTTCTTTTCTGTTACATTTATTACAGTAATTGACATACATTGTGTGTAGGTAATTCCTATTTTTACCTGATATAGACTAACAGACACAGCATTATATAAATAACTCTAAGATGTTTCTGTCAACTTTTGTTTAGTAATAAAGATTTGAATAAGTTAGAGTATCTTTCCTGAATTAAATATCTTTTGCCTTCTGTGATATATATATATTCCATCTAACATTTAAACTTTCATAATCTGGTGTTTTTGTTAGAAAAATCTAATAGTTAAAAAAAGATTTTGGTGTAAAATAATGATCATAATTTCCTGCCAAAATTTTTGGAATGTAAACTGTTCTGGAAGTTTTCAAAACCCAAGACATAATTTTGCTTTAAATGCATTAAAATCAAATGAAGATATTTATGTAAAATAATGATAACAATTTCAAACAACAAATTGTTCGAATGAAGTTTGTTCAGGAGTATTCAAAAGCACTTTTAAAAAGAAAATTACAAAAATAGAATTAATTGTTAAAAATGTGTCTGTTGGGAAATATATGAAATCTGAAGATGACAGATAAAAAATGAAATGTGGTAATTATTCGATACTTTTAAACTGTTTTCTTGAATATGAGGTCATTTGGGTTGTACAGTCACCTGACACAATATAATACTGAAGAACATGTTGAACCAATTTTGAAACAGTCAACAAGTCTGTGCAATAAGACTTCTCAAAGCAGCTTGTATAAAAGACATGGAAATCGTAATTATTTCATTAATTCACTGTCTTTCTTTAAACCTGTAAAGCAGGGAAAGTAAATAAATCGTGAAATGAAATCAGTGGTAAGACAACCAAGAAGAGATAGTTGATGTACACATTCCCTAATCAATTGAAGTATCATTGATCATGCCAACACAGGTCACATCTGTTTTTAGACTATCCCTCTAGTGAGGTCAATATCCAGTACTATTATATCACACATGTTTCATCTATTGCTTTACAATGTTTAATATCTTCCTCAATCTAATAATGTCTTTAAATACTGGTGTGTGCTACAATATTTTGTGGTGCTGCTTTGATATTTTTTCTGTTTTATATGCCAATTTTAGAAATATATTTTAATATACTCAAAGAATAAACAATTATAGTCAATCAGAAGATAAAACCATAATCCACTCTCTTGACCGTTGGATGGCTTAGATATGGTGTTGATTAGACAATGTCTGCCATATCTCCATTTAATTAAAGGTTTGAAGGACTGAAAATCGAGACCTCCCTCTATTCCCTCACAAGATAGCCTATAGGCTTGCTCAACCTTTCTCTTCAAAGATTCCCTTCAAGACCACATTTACATTATTCCTATCAGTTTTAACATAACTACAAAATGCAAATTTTATGTAATTTGACTTTCTACTTGTACTATCTTTAGTAATCTTTCCTTCATGAAATAAAAAAATCAGTTATAATCTTCAGTTACATAACTGTAAACGTTTGTAAAACTAGAAAATAAGAATGATCATACACTTGTATTAGCTGGCTCTATCTGGTTTTGCGAGTGAGTAGACCTTCTTCACTGTTGTACTTCTGAATGATAAAACCACTCAACATGGCTGCAGCATCGATTTCACAATCTTATCATATTTGTGCATTTATCTCGTTGGTCTCTACAGGGAATTAAAGAGCTCTTACTGATTTGATTAGATTAGCTTGAGACACAGTTCATGTATAATAGACTCCTTTAAACTTCATTAGCAAGACATATTTATAAAAATCGGTGTGAAATTAAAGAAGGGAAATGTAAAATGTTAAGTGATTTAAGGTGTGAAAATAGTCTGTGGTTGCTAAATATTTCACACATTAACTTGTAATGGTAAATGTGAATAATTGTAAGCTTTAGTAAGTTCAGTTTAATATGTTGGAAACAGGAGCTAGGGGAACTATTGAAAATTAATTGGGGTTGTGAAATCAGCAAGGTCTGAATGTTGCTGCATTAGACAGTCAACAATTAAAGTCACAAGACGTCTTTGAGCCAGGGAGCAATGCTCCTTCAAGTTTGTTTCCTTAGGCCTTAAAAACACTGAAAGTACAAGCTACTTTACATAGTTTCTTAAACATGCATTATTCAAGAGCTAAATCTGCCTAGTGCAGGTCTTTATTTGGGCATAAAATGTTTTCTAAAGTATTATTTAGACATTAATTAACTGATCCAGGCCTTAAAAAGCTTTGGATGGCATCAGATTGCTCCGATATTAAACAGATTAAAACGTTTCAGTGATAAATCAAATATGGCACGCCCAGACACTTCGAGTCTTAGCTTTGATCAACCAGGACCGTGGTTGAAATTATTGCACAGGTCGGCCAAATCTTCAAATGCCAATATCTTCGCTCGCAATAGAGTAATTTGAATGAAATTTTTTAAAATTATTCATTTTACATCATCTACTTTCGAACTAGTATAGCAAGAATGGCTAGTTCTTATCTATATCTTGAATAATGTAACTTTAATAATGGGATGATTAATAAACCAGTAAATCAATACTTAACCTGATATTATAATCTTATTTTAGCCACTTTGTCGGAAATGGCGCACCATTCGGCACTCGCATTGATCTGCCATTGGTGTAAGGTAGTTGTTAAATTGGACTCCACTTTTCCATTATTTGATTTGATCATCTTTTGATTGAAGAAATAGGTTATTTTCCATCTGGCTAATTTTACATGCCCACATTTTCACCCTATCCGTCCGTCCGTCCGTCAAGAATTGTTTGTGAACACTCTACACGTCACAATTTACATCCGATTTCAATCAAACTTAAAATATAGGTTTATCATCATAAGATCTCATTTCCTTTTGATAATAGGACTGTGAACACTGTACAGGTCACAATTTTAATCCGATTTTGATGAAACTTGAAATGCATGTTTATAACCCAAGATCTTAGTTCCTTTCGATATTTGCTCATATTGAATTGTAACTTTATAAATTATGGCCCTTGATTGTTGAAAAAATCACTTTCTTTTTAGCCTGTTCTCTATCCATCTCTTGAAAATGTGGGTGTATCCTGCCTGGAAGCTGCTGGTTACTCAAACTGGAGAATCTATTCAACTTGAAACTTGAGTTTGTCTAATGTTAAGAAAACTAAAATCACAAAGTTGAAAGTTATATATATTGACATTTTGGAATTAATATTAAGTTTTTAAGTACATGTACTCTTTGAGCTCAGTCTGTTAACTATAAACTATTAAACAGACTTATCTTACATGTAGTTTGTTATCTCGTACTGTTTTAGTTCTGCCTATGTGCACCCAACTAGATCTTGCAGCTACAGGCAATGCTGGGAACAAATATTTTGCACTGATAAAACAGAATTTATCTTAGCTTTATTTACTTTTTTATTGGAGGTAAAAACACATTCATGATGTTTCAGATATTTTTGTTTCTAGATAGCAAATTATATAAATATTTTCTTGATCACTATTTTTGTCATAAGCAAGCCCTAAAAAATGATAGAAGAAATTGGATACATTGATTTTCGATCAAAGTCTGAGAAAAAATAAGAGTTTACCCTATGGCTCTAATAGGATTTTTCTTTACTTTCACGTATTTTATATTTGATAAAGTGTGAAATAAGATTTTATTACAGAGTTAATACTATTTGAAGATATAATTTGTTCAGGAACCCCAGAGGAGCTGTCAGTTCGCTTCATTAAATCTTTGCCATAACTTCACTTGAATTTCTATCTGAAATCTTTTTGTTCTGACTGAAGTTTAACTGGATTTTCTTGTTTATGTAAAACTATGAATTTGGAGTCTATTAACTGGCTGATTCATTTAGAAAGTGTCTAAATTTAGCCTGTTCTGTCAATTTAAAGACCTGCTTGGTTTAACCTGTTACCTTATAAGGAATTGAATTATTGTAGTTCATTAAAATGAAACGAAACATTTAAAAGGTCATTCCAATTGAATTATTCAAATCATGAATTTATATGGCCAGAAAGGTTATAGAGTTTTCATTGAGGAATATCAGGAGAAAGCCCTTTCGAGTTTCAAAATCATTTTTCTGATATATTTTGTTTTTCTCTTTATGACTCTGGTGACTGTGTGTCACAGGAAAAAAGTTCCTAATGGAACCTGTAGGGATTGTTCATAGGGGAAAAAAGAGAAACTCGTTAAAAAAATCAGAATATTTTAATCATATATTTATTAAGTTAATCTCCTCCAATTACATGTAGCCTACTTTTAAATTCAAGAAATATTTAGAAAAATGTTCAGATTGTGAGCTTATAACACTTTTTGCAGATATTCGGTGGGATTTGATGATAATGGTAAAAGATTTAGATTAGCCGAGGTGTGTTGATTGAGGAGCTTGACAAACCTTTATGCTTCTAAAATACTGTTTACTAGTATCATCTTTTCTCTTTTCAGAACATAACATATTATTCTTATCGTGGTCGTTTTAGTGAATGCACTGTGTTAGTGACTATCCATAAAGGAAGTGTGGCTCCTCGGAGTAAACAAACATGGAACAGAGAATTACTCAGTATACCTACTGTTCCCTCATCACATTTACGTGGTTGTAAGATTATAGATGTACAGTATAGCTTAGAGGTAATTTTACTCACAAATACTATCATTACAATGGACGTCCTCGCTGAAGGTATTCCCACTAGGCGTCGTCGGTAAAAAGGCGGTTCCAAGTGACCTTATCAATGGTAAAATGACCGTGTTTCGATGTACAGGGATTAGATTCCATATTAACGACAAAAACTAATGTTATCAACAAATCAGTTAGTATTGAATGTACAGGAAAACAATAATGTGTGGTATACAATGAGGTCACGTGGGACCGGCTCTTCTATGAAATTATGTCCCTTTATCTCTAGCAAGGAAGCCCATTGACAATCACTGCAGATTGGTGAAATGAACACAAATTGATTTACTTTCCAGTCAGAGGTACCCCCAGCCCAATATCTAATACTGATAATTCTCAAAAAACTTTAAAATCAAACATTTACACATACTGTGACCTTTACAACTAATTATCTGTAGGTGAAGTGTCAGAGAATCTTTTATCCTGGAAATTCAATAATAATTATGTGGGTTCAATGTTGTCAAACTTGCCGGCAATTTTGAATGTCACATGATGTATTCTTCCATTCGACGCTTGACAAAGAAAGGTCCAAGATCGCAACTCAAACTTGCATTTCTTCAAAAAAAAATCACATTATTTAGCCGAATCACCTTCATTGTGCGCTAAAAAGAGTTCCAGGTAAATCTTCCAATTAGCTGTTTTTTAATGAACTTTTGATGTCAAGGTGTGGAAAATGTTCTAAGGATCATTAATATATAACACATGCAACAAATTCATGCCTATTTGTCAAGGAAGCTGAACCATTTCATTCTAAAAATTTGCATCAAAAACCTCTCAAAACTATAAAAAAAATCAATTTAAAGAAACTATGTTCGGCCTCTTGCCCTCATGTTTATTAATATATAGGCCTAGATTAAGCATTCCCTAATGCAAAGAGATCAGACAATCTGTCAGAATCTGCATATGCAAATTTTGACATCACTCGAGCAGACCGCCCTAATCATTGGACTGACAATTAGTCCTGTGTGCTCCATGATTGTGTTTTCCGGGAATCCAGTACTTTTCTAGCAAGATTGGGTGTCTCTACTCTCCATATATACCAAACTTGCCATATTTCTTTTTGAAATAACCACCCGTTAAATATTTTCGTGGGAATGCATCTTTAATTAGTAAATCTGAAAATTGGAAGACCATTAATCAAACATCATCAATTATATTATGGCATGAATGCCTTAATTACCAAATTTTGAATAAGTAAAAAATAACTTATTGTTTTTAAATATCAATATCCAATCATAATAACACAATAGTGTATTGCTAGATCTATTAAAATACAAAACAATAGCACTTGTAAAACTATGGACTATGGTAATGAAGTTATTTTAAAATTTATTTCATATCACTGATCATCATTAGAGAGATCATGCCCCTTAACTAATGAAAATAACAAAACAGGCCAACCCAACTCAATACTTCATTTTGATTGAAAACAAAAGAGTTTGCCTCCTTAAAAAAAAATAGAACTTTTTATTTTTTCACATTCATCTTGATTTGACCTTTCTTTTATCTTTTCAGTTGTGTATTAAGCCATCCGGTTTAGGACGTAAAGTGAAACTACCTGTAGACATTATAATAGGAACTGTACCGTTAAAAGATCATGCACCACATGTTACATGTCATCCATTAATTTCACCTGAAGACAGTTTAAACCCCTTCCCCTTTTTCTCCGACTCGAGTTCCGATCAGGTGTTTTTAACTGATTTCTCTTTTCAACAAATGTTACCTACTGCTCCACCATGGGAAGAAGATGATGACATTCCCTGACATCACGATAAAGGTGGGATTTCATTTTCTTTAATTATCATTAGTTTTTTGCAGTGAAAAATATAATTTTGGAATGTGCATTGTAATTCCTGGAAGTAGCCTATTAGCTCAATAAAGTACGAATTAGTTAATTTCCCAAATGTGAAGCACTAAAGATGAAAATTCTGAATTCCTAAGCTTTCAGCTCTCATGAAAGATGCTAAGAAGTTGCTACTGTGGAAAACTGACTGTTAAACATATAAGTAATCAGTTTATAATTATTTATGTGGCTAGATTTTGCCCTTAACTGGCTTCACTTAACACCATATGATGCAAGGAAGACAAATCCCAAAAATCGCAAACTGCAGAAGTCTTCAGTTAATGTTTAAATTTGTAACTTTCAAAATGTGTAATTGATATCATTACAGTCATTATATAATATGTTTATATATGCATGTAGTATGTTAGTACATTGACAAGTTTTTCTGTTATTTTTGCATATCCATATTCAAAATATGCACTTTGTTTTATACAAAATGTTATTGGGTCCAGAAGCTGCTGGTTAGCATATAAAAATTGAACATGTACTTCTGTGAATTATAATGTCATTAACCTTTTTCTTCAACAGATTGTGGTGAATATGAGAATAGATCATTCCTAGAAAATTGATAAATTGAAGACTACCTTTACAAACAAAGACGAAGCCAAAATATAAACTGAGATAGGCCTATCTATAAAGTGTTATTATATTGTTTTGGTGTCACAGAATTTATTATTGTGTTTGTTAAAGGAAATTAGCTGCAATTCATTGCAAGTGGACTGTGGTCAAATGTAGAGTTGTGATATAGAAATGGAAGTGAGAAAATAAACAAAATGTGTGAACTAGTGAATGATATGAATGGAAAAGACAGAATGGTGGAACATGTTCTTTTTTGTTCATCAAAATACTAAATGAGCAAGTCAGTGATTCCCAGGGTTTGATTAAATCAGTTAAAAGCTAAAGATTGTTTTAATGTGACTACGTATGGTATTTAATGGACAGATTTTTATAGACAAAAGACTCATGACCTTAAACTTTTTGAAGATTGCTCAACATAAAAAAATTGGTATATGTTCTTTTAAAAAGAAAGAGATACATATCTGTGCTATAACTGTTAATTTATAAAATCACCAATGTCAGATTTGACCAGGGTTGTCAATATATATATATTCACCATTGAGTTAAGAAAGTTAATTGATTTTAAATTGCAGAGAAGTTTTATTGCAGGTTCAAGTATTTTAGCAGGTCTAATATATTTAAATTAATTTGCTGACATTTTTTTGTCTTTTTAGTATTTTTGGTTTTGTTTATTAAAAATTTATTAAAATACCTCAACATGTCATCATTAACCAATTTATTTTATATTTTACATTATCAGGACTGTTTTGTTTTCTGAAGAGAAGGCCAAGGCTAGGCCTTAAAATCAGTCTCTATTGTGACTTACATAGGCGCATGAACTCGATAAATGTTAGCAAGGGCAAAACCTGAAATGCTATAAAAAAATGTTCAGGTTACAGACATCTAGGGACTCCCTGCCCCAAAGACGAATTGACGGTCGCTAGTGGTCTAATATAGCCTAACTTAGGTGGCTGACTCGAATTCCAATCAACTAATTAGTCGTTTACAGTCAACGGAGAATACAGGAACTTCAGGATAGTCTACTTGATGTCTGTCTGGCTTACCTGAATTCTAAACAACCAATCAAGCATCGCTGTGTATTGGGGGCCTTGCCCTCCTGAGAAAAATTAGAAAATTAATATGTAACTGTAATCCCACTCTATGCCAATCTCAATTCCAACTATCCAATCGGACAAATAATAATCAATGTCACAAAAATTAAAGTGGCTCCAGGGAATATGTTTTAATCCATAGTCAATTCAGTACAAATTCATGGTATTCAATTAAAAGAAAAGTAAAATTAGTGTTTATTCAATTTTGGACAATTTCTTTTGCCAACAAGATGAAATAATAATTTTTGTTTTCACTTTACCCTTCTCAAAGTTAGGCCCCCTCTGTCTGTACGCCTATGGTGGCTTATGGAACAAGAGATAATTCAAGTGCTAGTTTGGATTTGTTATTTTTAAAGACACATGTTCTAAATTACTGTCATTCAAAATGTAAAGGAATCAGAGAAAGAAATGTATTGGGCAATATAAATGTAACTTACACATTACTTTTTGATTTCACAAAGCCATCTTTATTAACTTAGAATGATCAGTCGATGACAGACGAATAAGTAATTCAATTTTTTTCAGTGCTTTTTTTTTATTACATTCAAATATGGTAAAGACTTTAATTTAAGACTGCTATTTTCCCAGATATGACAAATATTTTTAGAGAGGTTAAAGTTTTTCAAGCATGGATATCTTTTAACAACTACACATAATATATTGTTATAAAACATATTTTTTGTTATATTTCTCTTATATTTTTTCTACCTACTGTTCACTTTAATTTGCCATTATGCTGTTCATGTAATAGTACATTTGTTTATGGTTTTGTAGGTACAGTAATACAGATTGAAGTACTTATGTCATAAGTGATCACATATAGGATTTATGTTCAATAACTAATGATATGACAATTAATATTACGTTATTTTAAAATAGACATATTTTGTACCTCACTATGAATGCAATTATTAACATTTGTATGTGTATTGTATCAATTATTTTTATGGCAATAAACAAAAGAAAATAAAAAATACTTAGTTTGTGATTTCTCCTGATATTTAAGCCCCAATTTGCCAGAATAAAATAAGTTTGAATAAGACCATATAAAATCCATGGTTATTCTATTTAAAGTAATTTCCAGTCAAAAAATTACTCAATTCTAATTTAAGCTATGGCATTTTCTCTTAGTGGCATTTAGTGACTGGGTGGATGTATTATAGTGTATTAAAGGAGCTACTGCTAAATCTCTATTCTTTGGCACCTTAAAAGATAATGTAACATGAATATATATAAACTGATTTACATTCAATCGTTTATGGTTTTACTGTAAGTTCTAATCAGTTAAGTTCAGTGAAATGGCAGTCTTTGGTGTAGAGTTATTCCAGTCTACACCAGTAGTATTCTCCTGTGGGGTATGTTTAGCCTCGTGCATCGAGTTACTTCATTACAAATGGTGTTAGAAAGCATTCTAGCATGCGATTTCATGTGCCAATTTTAAAGCCCATCTTATTCATGGTAAGATTACAACATCAATGTTAATTTAAATTGACCAATAAGTTGTGTTCGAAATTTCAAAGACTGATAGATGGTATTGAGTTACAGACTTGCCTCCTTTCAGTTCTGACAATTTCAAGTTTACATATTTGGCTTCTATTGAACACATAGGGGGAGGGGGGGTGGCAGAAAGGTTAGCATGTGCGCTCTATATCATAAAGCCTGTCATTGAGTCAACTGGCGTAAAGACCCCTACACACAAGCAAATTATTGAAATAAAATTAAAAAAACAGATGTTAGTCCTGAAATGACCTAGTTTGTTTCGAGTGGCGTTAAACCCAATTTCTCTCTCTTTGAACATATTATTCGTAAATAATTTTTATACTTATACCAGTAGTATGTGCAGGGGGACTGCACCACACATAATTTACACAAACTCAAATCCAGAAACTATAGACACAATAGGCAGAAATCACAAACAAACGAACATATCAAATTAAGTAATGGATCGGGGGAGGGGCTAGTAGTAGTGGGACTTTGAGATGAGAATTATCTGATTTGTTGGGGCATGAAATCAATGTCAAAATGTTTGCTGAAGTAGATTTAAAGTTAAAACTACAAATAAATTATATGGTAAACTTCAGAAATAAAGGAGAAGTGATATCATGTGTTCAAGAATAAAAACGGCAGCAAAACACGTGTCACTACAGTGATATCAGATACCAATTACGTATATCATACTACATAATAAAGTCCTTCTCTGGACCATTTTGTACACAATTGGTCGTAGGTAACAAAGATGAAAACTGTAGCATAAAGTAAGGTGATTGCCTTTAGCAACGGCCCACAAAATTGAACTCCCCCCCCCCCCCCTATATATCGCCAACAATAACGATTCCTTGGGAGCGTTCTTAGCCGGGTGACATCCTCGGCCCTCCAAAAAATTCCGTAGACCCACCAAGTTTAATGACCTGGCTACGGGCTTGATTTAATTTCGTGACCTTTCAATAGTGTTGTTACACGGTACCCAAAAAATATTAAGGCAGTGGCTATTGTACGAGTCGTAAGAATAATCCTCAGCAGACTATTGTTACTTACGACGATGCTTTCAGAGCCATCCATTGGCAAAGTTTAGAACGAATTCTAAAATGGCTGCCAAACTCCCCAACACCAGCTTTGAAAAAGCAGCAGTATTTTCGACATTTTCAGAACTGAAGGACGCATTCCGCAGCAATTAAGAAATGGGAAGCAAGTGTCAATGTAATTTGTACACACAGAACTTTACTCTCGATCAATAGCTAACCCAACCCTAACCCTAACCGATGGAGGGCTATGAAAACATCGCCGTAACAATATAGCCACTGTGTAATAGGAATAATAACTAACGAAGATAAGGAAGTATAGTGACGCCATAATTACTTTGACGTCATAGTCTTACCCTTCACGGCTTTTTCTTGAAGGAAGGCGATTTTTTACTGTATTTCTACAGAAATCTATCATATCTTTATTAGATTAATACTAGAATTTAAACAACATGAGTTTTATTCGAGCTGTAAGTATTTTAGTGTCGATCTTGGTAATAAATTTTTTAACGCAGGCTTTATAAAACCTTAAATTATTATTTTTGTCATTTTTAAGTGACACGAACTATTTAACTCTTATTATGATTTTAAGCTAGAAAATTGATATTTTATATTTTCTTCTAGGTACGGGATTTATTTACAAGCTGTTTTGGTGTCAAAGGAAGATCAAACAGAGTTGCTCCAGTCAACAAGATTTTAGTTCAACCTGCAGATAATCCAGTTATTAACAGAAACATCCTTAGATTACAGAACTATGAAACATATGTTCCTGAAGGTCAGTCATAACATAGACTTTATAATATAAGATAATACACATGTGAATTGCCAAATGCTGTTATAAAATAATAGACATTTTATGCCTTGGAGGCTTAATGCGCTGGTTCCTTAACACCCCATTGTTAGTCAAGAAAGTTCCTCGTGATCTTACGGCGTGCATTTTTGTCCCATCCGAACAATGTTGTCGTTCGGATGGGACAAAAATCAATGTCCCAATGCACGACCTTAGCAGTATGAATTGAAAATAACAGTAGGCCGTATCGCTGATGACCGAAAGCCGTGCTCTGAGAAATAAAAAGACGTGCTCTGAGGAATAAAACGACCTGCTCTCCAAAAGCTTCAATTTGGGCAATAATGCTTCGTTGTTTTGTCGTTATACGGGAGTCAAGCGTTTGACCGATCTCTCCCAGTCCTAGTTTCCCATACAACTCGAGCTTGTCGGGGCTCCAACCTGGCATATTCACTTTTTTTACTTATTCAAAGTTTTACTGGCTAGTCTCCGTCACCCAGAACCCGAATGTCTTTAACGTACGGGGGGGGGGGGGACTTTGTCTGGGTCAGTTGTCAATATTTGTTTCTGTGGCTTCACTCTAGAATGTCTCCAATCAGAATCACTTTTATTTCGAATTCTTCTAGATTCAACGTAATTTATTGTTTCTAGAGATTCTACTAGGGAGGTGTTAAACTTCAACACATTTCAAATTTTCGCCGGACTATACTTTATCTCTAGCTTATTCTTTAGTTGCGTCAGTCATCGGTATGAATTAATTTATAGGTATAGGCTCCCACCGGTGGTACTTTTTACCGCCGACCACCGCCGACTACCGCCGACCAAATGCTTTTTACCGCCGACTACCGCCGATCAAATGCTTTTTACCGCCGACCGTCCTGTGTTTACCGCCGACAAAATACTTTTTACCGCCGACCGCATTGTAATAACTTTCGACCGTAATAATATAATTACCACCGACCAGTGCCGGATGTAAGGGGGTAAAGTGGGACATAAGGGGAAGAGTATGTTTCAAATACTCAAATTGTCAACGTATTCCTCGGTTTGGACGATGATGGCTGCAGCTGATGTTATAAAAGGACCAATTCATTCTGTACCCCCCCCCCCCCCCCCCAGTTAATGGTATTTCAGAACAATCTTATAAAATCTTAGATTTGACATTCAATTCGGAACTATCAAATTCAATTTATAACCAGTAGCTGAAACAATCTTGATGTATTTGCCCTTCAATATATTTGGGTGGCGGCAATTACTCGTAGTTTTGCCTTCATTATTCTTTAACATACATAAGAATGTTTTTCGACAGTTGTATGTATTCTTTTTTTTTATAAAAAAACAAACAATAAAATAGTCGGCGGTAACAAGAAGCATTAAGCAAGTCATTACAATGCGGTAGGCGGTAAAAAGTATTTGGTCGGCGGTAATTACAGGACGGTCGGCGGTAAAAAGCATTTGGTCGGCGGTAAAAAGCATTTGGTCGGCGGTGGTCGGTGGTAGTCGGCGGTAAAAAGTACCACCCGGCTCCCACACAGTAGTTTCCGCAGATATGTCCATGGTCTTAGTCGAATAACATTAGTTACTTGTAGTAAAGAGATCATATACTGTCCATGGCCTTAGTCGAGTAACATTAGTTACATGTACTAGTAAAGAGATCATAATATACTGTCCATGGCCTTAGCCGAGTAACATTAGTTACATGTAGCAAGGAGATCATAATATACTGTCCATGGCCGTAGTCGGTTACTATTAGTTAAATATAATAAAGAGATTATCCATTTTAAATGTCTTTAATTTCAGTTTTTCCTGCCCTGCCAATTCAGAGACGATCTAATAAACCTAGACAAGTTGAATCTACGCCAATTTTATCCCCACGACTAGTTCACGAAGAAACAGCTCCAAGATTGCTTCGTTCAATGCACACAAAGTTAGTAGGCAACTGAAACCAATGGGTAAAACAGCCCTGAACCCAGTGGAAATGACAGTTGTGGAGTTGCTGATCATGGTAATCTACACTCTAGGGTTCGGGGATTCATGGACCAAACATTACAAGTTCACATCAGAACTTCGGTGAAGATCGTGCTAATATTTGTCGAGCAGGGATTTGAATCAGTACTCTTGGTGCATGAGGGGCTAGCATTGACAATATTGAATTTCAGCTCACTAATATTTGTGCCGTGTTGTCGATTACTTCACAACAATAGTGGTTACGAAGTTCGTGTATCCTATAGAGCTGCTCATGTCCTGGTGGCGAAACATACGAGACTTTAGTTGAAAACACTAAGTCTTTGATTATGTATTAATATTCGAAGAAAAGGCAAATCAGATTTAATAAGGGTGTATTTCACCATGAAATTCAAATTGTTATAACACTAAGTCTTTGGTTGTGTGCCAATATTCAAAGAAAAGGCAAATCTGTGTTAGTATTGATGTTTTTAGTGACGATGTATTTTACTTAGACACTCATATTGTTGTAGAAGTTCGGATATCCTAGCTGCTCTTCCAAGTCCTGGTGGCGAAACATATCTGACTGTTCTGGAAAACACAAATATGTTTTTTGGTGAAAGTTACATATTCAAAGAAAATCTGTTGTAAAATAACTTTTAACTCTGCCGCACTGCTGACGTCTGTATAAAGTTCTATTGGCAACTCTGCTGCTGTTCCTTGTCCTGGTGCAAAGTTTGCCAAAATATACCGGTACATTATTCAGAGAAAAAAACGTTGCTCACTGCATTAAAAATCGATGGTGTTGAATAGTTTTAAATACATTTATGTACAATTTGTGTCTAATTAAAACTAATAAAATAAGTAAATACCGAGAATGAAGTTCTTGAATTACCTTACCTCACAGTAAAATGAGATCAACCACTATGAAAAAAATAAACATGCATACAGAATAATCTGTGCTTCTGAAATAAACGAAGCCCATGTGTTTAGAATTATAATTTTTGGGGCCCTGGTTGCCGTCCAGTCCCCCTCCCCCGCACACACACACACCCTTAAGGCGGCCCCGGCTAGATTCTTTGAGGGTGTTGTTTTCAATAGGGAATGAACCCTATCAATTTCTAGCAGTGAGTGCACTGTCCCCACAAGTTTCATCATTCTACATTGGCCTATCCGCCAAGTGAAGGCGGCTAGAGTACTTAATGATTTTTGTCAACGTTTATGTGAAGCAGTCACTGTAACCGCTTATCTTGGTAAAATGGACAAGCGTAAGGCAAGAACCCGAGTCACCAGACCGAAAAAGGCCCATTTGACATGGGTGACTGTTTTCAGTACTAAGGCATACGTGACATCAGCCATCGCATAGTTTATCCACCCGATTAGATTGTATTACATACTTCGAGAAGGTATTTTTTTAGTAATGAAACCTTCTATAATAGTTTATCGAGGTTCGGATGCTTCCGGAATCCAAAATGTATTGTATGCATTTTTGATAAAACTAGGAAATATCACGAACTAATTTTCAATCAACCTAGGTCAGTGCTTATGTGGAGACTTAACCTCTCCCCCAAATTCTTAAACCTAACCCTTTTTAAAAGACTGAAATTGGGTCTAATTTAGTTTTTACTTCTCTTAAAAGGGTTAGAGTTTGGGTTAGTATTCCCCTAAAGACTCAGTTGTATAAAGCGGCCATTTTGGTATGAGTTCTGACTTGTTCTGGAATTTGTTGCTTCTAGTGCTTATAATGTTTATACCGTGTGGTAAGGACGGCCAGCCTTCGATAAACTACTAGAAGGTTTTATTACTCAACAAATACCTTCTCGAAGTATGTGTGAGAGAGAGAGAAATGGGGTGTAACGTCCATTCAACACAGTTAGGTCATTTCGGGACTAAAATATGTTTTTTAATTTTATTTCAATAATACGCTTGCGCGTAGGGGTCTTTAGCAATGGGAGGAAACCGGAGTGCCCGGAGGAAACCCACGAGGTTGAGAAGCCGCCCCTATCTCCATGCCACATACGCTAACACCAGGGCTCGAAACCACAACCGCAAGCTATAGTTCGAAGCGCGGCACTCTAAACTACTAGCCCCCCCCCCCCCTCTCGAAGTATGTAATAAAATCTAATCGGCTGGTTTATCAGTGCCCCTATAGTCTGCGCTGGCTCTTTAACTTGGTGGTCCCTGGATTGATACAGGTGTTGGTTGATTGATAGTCCCTTCAGATCTGCCAGCGTAGTTTCCCATTGTCAGTGACACAGGACGGGGGTGGGGGGCTGACAGGAAACTGTGTCTAATCGTTAGGATTGGACGGAAAACGAGGTCCCGTGTACCTTCTATTAGCATTTGGATTTATTATAGAGCAGGCGAAACGCCGTTGAGTGATATTTATATAAAAACAGCGATATTTTGGTAAAAACTTTTCCATTGACAAAATATCCATCAAATACTATGACATGTGTTTGTTTAGTAGACCAAATAAGGCTATGTTATCCCTCCGGTCTTTGGGGAATGAGAATGTTTATTCTATACTTGGGAAGAAAATTAACGCCAAGGTCAGTCTATGACGTACAGAAATTAGGGGATTATAAAAGAGGGTGTTGAGCAAAATTCATCAGAGCTCAGCCAGATTTTCCGAGCAGCTATCATGTATACTTTTTTGAGAAATCGGAACATCGAAGCCAAGCAGTTTTAATAATAAAATTGCAGAAAGGAACTAACCTGTAGTTTTATTTACGATTACGAACGAAACACAACAAAGAAGTCCGATATTACTATTATTACAGTTTATTACCCATATTGTTGTCGCGCATATTTGAACCGTAACTTCTTGGATTATAGCCCCCGATTGTACACAAAATCGCATTTTTAGCTAACGGACCCTATAGAACCCATGATCTGAATCTGATTTATATCACCGTACGTAACATAGGTGAATTCGAATTCCGTGAAAATCGGACCAAAACTATCAGACAAAATGGCCGCCGCTAGTAGTGTAAAAATATGGTATAGCGAGGTGGTTTACCCTCCAGAGATCAAAGTTTTGATCCGATTCTGAAGAAACTTAAAATACATCTTTATAACCTACCGATCTTGATGCCTGTCAATATTCGCCCATATCGGATCGTAACTTCCTGAATTATGGCTCTTGATTTTACGAAAAATCGAGTTTTTAGCTTGTGATCCCAGTCACGCTTTTTATCCAATTTAAACAAACGTTTGAATAACGTCGCCGTTGCACCATAATGCTGGTTGAATTCAAATTTCCTGAAATCGAATGGCTAAGTGGTCTAAAGTGCCGCGCTTCGACCTCTAGCTGGCCGGCCACCTCTGGCTTGTGGCTGTGGTTTCGAGCCCTGGTGTGAGCGTATGTGGCATGGAGATAGGGGCTCCTTTTCAACCTCGTGGCTTTCCTCCGCGCACTCCGGTTTCCTCCCACTGCTAAAGACCCCTACGCACAAGCGAATTATTGAAATAAATTAAAACCATATGTTAGTCCCGAAATGACCTAGTTGTCTTGAGTGGACGTTAAACCCCATATCTGTCTCTCTCTCTCTCTGTGAAATCGGACCAAAACTGCTGAAGAAATAAATGCTCGTACGCAAATAGTGCAACTATATGGTATATCAAGGTTGTGGGCCATCTGGAGGCCACAATTATTTTGATCTTTTTTTGATGAAACTTTAAATCTATGTTTATATCACAAAGATCTTGGTTCCTTTCAATATAAGCACATGCATATCTGACCGTAACTTCCTGAATTATAGGGGGAGGGGCGAATGGTTAGCACGTGCGTGCTGTATTATAAAAGTATGTCATTGCATGAGTCAACTGGCATTTTTTCGAATCCACGGTTGTACGTGACAAGGAGTAGGGTCGTCTTCCAGTCTCGTGGGATATTTTCCGGGTCCACCGGTTTTCCCCAAATGCCAAAGACCCCCCCCCCTCTCTCTCCTGGATTATGGCCTCAGAAAATCAGTTCGATTGCATTACCAGTTCAATATCCAAATTTCTTCATGGGCAATATCTATGATGGTTTTTTTTTTTTGGGGGGGGGGGGGGTCCGAATATTTCGTCACGATTCATGTTTGTAATAATATTAACGCAAGACTTTAAGCGATTTATTGCAGGAAAGGGCGAAAAGCAGCGAAACTCTTACTTGACTTAGCTAAAGAGATACTGGATAATCAACCACATAAAAAAAAACCTTCTTGGTTACGCATAGGACATCAATTTGTTTTAGAGAGTTAATGCGACAGTCGTCTTATATCTCTGTCCAAGATAACTGACCTTTAAAAGGTCAGATCGCTAAAGTGCTACGTCATAATGTTTACCAACAAACCAAAATGAACTGGTACGGACAGACTTATATCTTTTTATCCATTTTACGCTTCCACGTACTATTTTCTGTACTTATTTATGCTAAATATGGAATATTTTTTATCCAGATATACTTCAAACACCTTTGTTTTTCTAATACTCCCAAAATTGTTTTAAGAATTTAATACGACTCATTAAGTCGCGTCGTTGTCATCCTTATATCAGTAATATCTCTGTTAAAGATGAGTGCCTTAAACACGTACCGTCACAGCACACAGCGTCAATGATTGGCTCAATGTCGCGTGCATTGTTTACAAAAGACGTTACTGCTTCGGGCAGAATGCTGTCTTTTATTTTTAATCATTTTAATACCCATTTACACTAAATAGGAAATAATTTTACCAACAAATTCATCAAACGTTTTTTATGTATTTTCCTAATTAGGGCCTATATAAAAAAAAAGTTTTATAATTTAATTTGTCGGTGGAAAAGAGTTAATATTTGAGACTATTAAGTCGCATATATGTCATCCTTATCAGTGATAATATCGGCCTATCGAATATTCACTGCTGATCAGTGGGAAAACGCTGCGGTGTTTTGTTGGGGTTTTTTTTCTTTTTCAAATCAAATTATTTAGGTCGGACGAGTAGAACTTTTATGAGATGAACTTATATTTCCAGTGGGATTTCCCCATATCAGTGTTGCAAGACGAGGGACAGGTCGTCCGTCATATTTCTCTGTAATTTTGTCAGTAGCTGTCTAGTTGTTCGGATGGGACAAAACCCGAGGTCCCGTGTACACATTGGCGTGCACGTAAAAGATCCTTGGCAATTGGAATTCGATACAAGGGTGGGCCGTAGCGCCGCTGCCCGGGCAAATTTTCCCTCAATATCCCAGTTTAGGAGCAGAACAGTAGGGCGTTAAAACCCATTTCATTTAATTTCATTATCATTGAAAAAGTTTCCTAAATATTTTATTCAGTATTATACAAGTTCAAAGTTCAAAAGAGGAGGTATTGTGACGCAATAAACCCTTTGACGTCATAATCTTACCTTTCACGGCTTTTTCTTGAAGGAAGGCGGTTTTTTGCTGTATATCTACAGAAAATCTATCATCTTCATTAGATTAATACTTGAATTTAAAAAACATGAGTTTTATTCGAGCTGTAAGTATTTAAGTGCCAATATTGGTAAAAAAAAAATGTTATATTTTAACGTTGACATTATAAAACCTTTATTGTGATTTTCAAGTGGGCCGAAGGAATTGCCGAAATAGTTCAAGTAACGTATTTTGTTTTATTTTCTGTTATAGGTAAGGGATTTATTTACAAGCTGTTTTGGTGTAAAAGGAAGATCAAACAGAGTTGCTCCAGTCAACAAGATTTTAGTTCAACCTGCAGATAATCCAGTTATTAACAGAAACATACTTAGATTACAGAACTATGAAACATATGTTCCTGAAGGTCAGTCATATACATGTAGATAACACAAACAGTTAAATATATACCATCAATAAAGTGATATTTGGTCGAATTGAGTAACTCTGTGGAACCAGTGGCACGCGGCGACTGTAAGGGACCTCCACGTGGTACCCGATCACAAAAAGGTTGGGAAACCACTGAATCATGGTGATATCACCGACAATATCATGGACCGTAGGACCGTATATAAGCAGGGACTCGTCAAAGAATTTTAGCATGGAAGGATCCAAGGTGGACACAACGTCTGGATTGGCAGATTAGCCGTGATAGGCGTGAATTTTTTATAAAATCTATAGTTCGGAGACAATATTTCTTCTCATTTCATTTAAGGATAAACATGTACGTTTGTTTGTTCGACCTTATTTCGACCCCCCCCCCCAAACTAGCATACCCCGCTGGACAAGAGCCTTCTAACATAAACATGTCAAATGGTCGGTTAGTAAATACTTCACTTAAATAAAAGACCGTTCCGTTTCATTGAATTTTAAATTGTTAATTGATTTTTTTTTCAGTTTTTCCTGCCCTGCCAATTCAGAGACGATCTAATAAACCTAGACAAGTTGAATCTACGCCAGTTTTATCTCCACGACCAGTTCACGAAGAAACAGCTCCAAGACTGCTTCGTTCAATGCACACAAAGTTAAGCAACTGAAACAAATGGGTTAAACATCCCTGAACCCAGTTGAAATGGTTGTTGTTGAGTTGACGATAGTAATCTACTCTTTACGGTTCAGGGATTCATTGACCAAACATTATAAGTTCACACTGGAACTTCGGTAAAAGTAAAGGAACGCAAGAGCATCAAGAAGATGGTCGTGCTCGCCACACATCAAAAAAGTCCCTTTGAGGAGCAAGGATTTGAGGGGTATGTGTGGACAATATTAAAGTCATAATAGTCACTGGTTTCTAGCTCAGTATTTTTGTGCTAAATTGGAGAAAATCGAATTTTAGCTTGACTCATATTGTTATAGAAGTTCGGATATCCTAGCTACCTTCCAAGTCCTGGTGGCGAAAGATACCTAAATGTTCTTGAAAACACTAAGTCTTTGGTCATAATAGTCACTCGTTTCAAGCTCAGTATTTTTGTGCTAAATTGGAGAAAATCGAATTTTAGCTTGACTCATATTGTTATAGAAGTTCGGATATCCTAGCTACTCTTCCAAGTCTTGGTGGCGAAAGATACCTGAATGTTCTTGAAAACACTAAGTCTTTGGTTATGTTTTAATATTCAAAGAAAAAGCAAATCTGTATTAGTAAGGATGTATTTCATTTTGACAGTCATATTGATATTGAATTTTGGAATTCCTAGATCTCAGTGACGATGTATTTTACTTAGACACTCATTTGTAGAAGTTCGGATATCCTAGCTACTCTTCCAAGTCCTGGTGGCGAAATATGTCTGATTGTTCTTGAAAACACTAAAAAGTATATTGTAAAATAACTTCTAATTCAGCCGTGGTGTTGACTTTTGTATAAAGCTCTGTTACCAACTGTTGACAAGTTTACTGCTGTTCCAATCCTGGTATAGCAAGGTTGTCAACACACGTAACAGATGTGAAAATTCGTTGATGACAGACTTACTGTCACAAATACAGATACATGTACACACATGTATGTCAAAATTTAAGCAACCATAACCAATTAAGATGTACATATTTATATATTGTCTTACATAGAAAATGCCCGTGGGCGATAGTTTATTTGTACTGCCTGAAATAAATAATGTAATGTGCAAATAATAAAGATAAGAATGTAATAGACAATTTGTTGATTTATCATGTTTTACAGAGAAAGTAACTCACATTTTAGCAGGCCCGTAGCCAGGGGGTGGCACGGGGGGGGGGGGGGCAACTGCCCTCCCAATACTGAGTATTGCCCCCCCCCCCCAATATCGCAAGAAAATTGGCCTTTACCGCAAAATTCATGCAGATGCCCATGCTAGTTGGCCCTCCCGAAAACATCTTTGCCCCCCCCCCCCCCCAAAAAAAAAACTTCCTAGATACGGGCCTGCATTTTAGGCTTATCGAAATCTATGTCTTAAAGTGTCGCTTTATGGAAAAGTGCACAACAGTTTATTGTAGGCTGTGTGAAGTAAAAAAAAGCTTCTTGGTGTGAAAATTCTGGACTCACTTTGTAGCACTAGCATAATCTGAACCACAGTATTATGCTTGTTTCGATGACTGAGCAATATAGTTATGAAATTATGAAAGTTCTTATTTGTCAAAAACTCGAGAGGGGTCTCAAGAACTCTAAACCCCGTGATGCGCCTTCGCCACTTGTCCACTGATGTTAGAGAAATAGGGGCGTCAGAACTAGATTTCATTAACAGAACGATGAATGAAGAGAATAAAAAATGTGCAATGACTGTAATATGAGGCAAAGGAGGCTAGGCGTTAGGTTTGTTTTGCTAAATTTACAGACTAAATATTACCAAAAGAGGGGGGGGGGACTTTGCAACAAAATAAATAGTTGCTGTCTTCAGGGTATAAGGAATCAATATGCAAAGTGTTACGGTGATCTACCCCGAATTGCACAAAAACCGGGCGTAGCTCTGCATTTGGGTGTTGGATATGGAACAATATAAATAGGTAATTATAAAACCCTGTTATTCAAATGAATGCAACCGTAGAGTAGGCTATTTACAGACAAAAAAATAACATAAGTGGGCGTAGTACAAAATATATAGTTGCTATCCTTGCAGTATAAGGAAAAAATATGCCAAGTTCTAAGATGATTCATTCAGAATTCAAGCCCGTAGACAGCTGTCTAGTCTTTCGGATGGGACGAAACGCCGGGTCCCATGTATGATGTAGGCTAGCTAAGGACCTACGCAAACATTAGAGTACACGTAAAAGAACCCTTGGCAGTCGGAATTCGATATAAGGGTAGCCCATTGTGCCGCTGCCCGGGCAAAATTATTCTCATAGCACGCATGGCTTATGCCCTTGTTCAGTAGCCCAGTCGGGACAGAACAGTAGGACATTAAAGGGCTAATCCCGATATTTGTTTTGGGAATAAAACTGCTTAATTTTGTGTTAAAATCCCTTAAAATATTCGAGTCAAGGGCCGAGCAACTCCTTCAGTATTTATGATACGTTTTCAAACGACTTAAATCCGCCAGTCTTCATCTGGAATTTGAGACCGGTGCCCCAAGACGTATTTTGTGGTATCTGGATTAAACCAAACATTTTTTTAATAAAAAAGTTGTGTAGTTGAAATTTGCCTTTCTCCATCAAGTACGGCACATGAGTTAATCACTGCAGAACCCTCTCAAGTAACCGTTATCGGTTATAAGGTCACCTAACGAAACAATTGCCCCGAAATCTTAAAAGGGTTACACACGTGTCCGGATAAGCAGTTTTGGCGTTCACGTCCAAACGACTCAATATTTTGAGTTGAAATTTTGAGACAAGGTAAATAAACCATTCCCCTATATTTTTGCGTTTTATTTTCATACATTCTCGGACTTTTATTTTTGGGCCTCTGTTTAATTCGGGATTGTCCCTTTAAACCCCATTTCCTTTAATTTCACAATAGATTTACTTCATAGTCTAAGGGAGGGAACTACATAATTTAGTAATCTAAATAGATTTCTTTCCCTTGCACCCAAGGAATGAAAAACATTTTAGCCGTGATTGTTGAGTATGAAAAAGAATAACGAATAGGTGTCTGGTTGTTCGAATGGAAAATCAAGGTTAAAAACATCGCATGTTTCCGGAGTGCAGATGTAACGAACCTTTTTGTTCTGGGGTTCAGAAAATAAGCATTAGTGCAACCATCAAACAATGTCATAGCGGGTTGAGGTAATGTATGCCACATCTAGATTATGTTGCAATAACTGTTATATGCAAATTTCGATTTTGCGAATGTAACTGTTGTTTACAAGCTATTGTTTTTAGATAAATGACATCATTCGAAATATGAGCAGATGTTTTGTTTACTCAAACTCAAGTCAAAAGCCAAAAGTTAAAAGGGTCAAGAGTTCGGCAATGACAGTAAAAACATTAATTGTGTCATGACAAGATAAAACACTTCAGTCTACAGTTCTTATTTTGAAACTTATGCGTGTATTACATGTGACGGGACATTGAGCATACTGGATACTGCAAGGCTACTGTTCTTTAAATTTAAAGCGACATTTTCATATTTTCTAAGAAAGTCAAAACATAATTATTTATATGTCTTTTGCTCAAAAGGTTGTTTGGCAGTGGATATTCAACCGTAAACGGCACTTTACTCTATTTACTATATCGCCGTAACTTACGTTTGACATGCGCAATTCTCTGATCCGTGGACTTAGCAGTTTTCAGTAGTTTTCGCAATGATGCCTAAACCGAACCCTAACCCTAACCCATGACCCTAACCCATGACCCAAAACCTAACCCAAACCCTTACCCTAACCATAACCACTATTCGTTCTTTGTCTAACCTTACTACTTTCTCCGTTTCATATATAGGACGAAATAGCCATACTTTGATTTCTACGGTAGAACCCAGAGAATTAGTTTTAGAAGAAAATAAAATAATAACTGTAAATTGTAGAAAATTATTCTATTTCGGTCAAGGGCTTATTTCTGTGGATTTTGGTTTTTAATTTAAAGGACCTAAGTCCGTAACTCAAAATCCTCCAAAATCTTTGACATCGAAAACACGAATTATTGGTCAATTTAAATCAACATTGATGATGTAAACTTACCAGGAAAAGAGGAGCTTCTGATATCCGATATTTAAGATAAAATAATTTTTCTAACATTGGTACACGAATCGTGTACCATATTGCGCTCCGGTCCTAGTTTTATTGAGAGACTCGAGGGACGAGGCTAGACACATTGCACTGTATCACACTGCATATGTGGACTGGAATAACCATGCGCTAAAAAAAAATGCACTGGGTTATGACTGAATGGCTTGTTTCGCCGAACTAACTGATTTGAAATTGGAGTAAAATGGAAAGCATTTAATGTAAATCAGTTTATATACATTCATATTACAGTATTATATGAGTTTCGACCCACTTTTGTCAATTTCTGGATCCCAAATGTTAGCGATTTAGCTCCTTTAAGTACCGTACCAAGACGGTCAGTGGTTTACGTTTTTTCCCATAAAACCGTGCTTCTGCGCCAAACTTGAAAGACGAAGTTACCGTTCTTGTGGAATATATCAACTGCGCATGTCGAACGGAAGTGTCGCACAACTGCGCACGTCGAACGGAAGTTATTATTTAACCAATCACACACGATGTATATATACGTCATTGCGATTTACGGTGCAATAGCGTTAGTAAATAGGGTACCGTTTATGGCTATATATCCACTACGTAAATTTAAAGCGACATTTTCATATTTTCTAAGAAAGTCAAAACATAATTATTTATATGTCTTTTGCTCAAAAGGTTGTCAACCCACTATTATACCACAATAGGCATTATTTCCCACAATTTACATTCATTGACACCGGAAATAATAACACAATTACCCCCCTCGTTTTTCTATCCCCCCCCCCTCATGGAATAGCTATCTTCAAACACAAAAGTTGAAGTTGAAAATAATATGCCAATTTCTCAACTGGCAATAGTGAATTATAGGATTATTCTTTAACAAGGTAGGACTGTTTATAGATACTATCTATTTTAAGGCTTTATGACTTTATTTTAATACATTTTAAAATATAACTTTAACTTAAAAATATGAAATTGTAGCTTTATTTAATGTTTGAATTTAATAAAGCAACCAAGACAAAATAATAATTAAAAAAACCCCAATAGGATGGGGTTACATGATTATTAAAATATTTAGCCTTTACTACGGTACCTTTTTATACATTTCACCAATGTGTTTGCTTGTATAGTTGGAATTTTTTATGCTTATTCGTATATCTTGTAGCATATGGCAGACAATGACTCATGCTGACGGGACTGTACAGCGCAGTGGACAATAACGGCTATCCCCTGGATCCATTCACTCTTTTTGAATTGTTTGTCTGTTGTTTTTGAGTATGAGGTCTTGTCGTTATTATTGTCTTTTGTGTAAATCATATGCGGCACAGTCCCCCTTGCACTTACTAATAAAGTTAATCGATGTGGGGGCTGACATACATGTATATATATTTGTTTATTTAGTATACAGACAACTCAGCCAAAGACATTTCATCCCAAGGTAAAAGACAACTCATCCTAACCTTAAAAACAACTCATTCCATCAAATTTTCATGCCAGTTATATTTATTTAAATACAGTTGCTTTTTTTGAAGACCACTCAGACCATTCTGATTTTATTATAAAAATTGAATGTGCATCTTAAAGTTACATTATTCAAGAGCTAAATCTGTCTATTGCAGGTCTTAGTTTAGGGTTAAGATGTTATAGAAATTATAAATTAGATCTTCATTTAGACAACAAGCCCGAAATCAACTCTGTAGACCCACGAATGGCTAGGCTACAGCTTGGATTTTAATAGGAATTCACTGACTAATTTAATCAAATATGGCGCCCCAAGCTCTGTAAGTTCACCGTTATGTTGACGTCATTATCCGGAAACTGTCCATAAAAGGCAGTGCTGATCGAGGCTATTTCCATGTCATTAGATACTGTTTTAACACGGCAGACAGCACTTGATAATCGAGATTATGTAGGTGGAGTGAACGCCTGTCACTCAAACGATCGGGAATTGCCGGAAGAGGGTGAAGATGCTTTTTGCCCCCGTTTCTAGTCAAATATTATAACGCTGATAACTCAGTTCAGAATAAAGTACATGTAATTTGACTGAAAATTTAATATATTCGTCTTTCATCATCTATTTTTGAACTGTCATAGCAAGAATGGCCAACTCTTTAGAAAAATATCCCATAATGTAACTTTAATAAAATTGATTTTGTTGTTTTAATTTTTAAGTAGTGTTAAGTTTTGGGCGCTCCGTATACTTATCATAGTGTACACGTTTCTATACATTTGACTAAAAATGTTGGCCACAGCCGTGCTTGATGTTTCCATATCATCATTGTCTGATAGAAATCTGTCAGAATATGACATTATATCCTTATCTTTATGACCATGTATGAGTTTCAGTATAGCTAATATCTTGGGATGAGTTGTCTTCTAACTTGGGATGAATTATTTTTATATTGGGATGAGTTGTCTATGGGATGAGTTGTCAGGGTTTCGTTTATTTAACTTTAACATTATTATTGTTTTCATTTATTGACAGCAATAATAATTCTTTGCTAGTGCTATTTGTATGCATGAATTGATCCATGAATAAAGCATTTAACTTTAAAGTGTACTTTTATATAAAAAAAACAACAACATTCATATAGGGGTCTAATAGGTTTGAAATATTTATTGCATGAGTTTTAGTGTCAAAAACTGGGATCTGTTTGTTGAATCTTATCAAGGTTGGGCTATATACTATGTACCAGTATATAGAATAGATTTAATTGTTATAAATCACCTAGCTGTCTCTATTTAGTGAAGTAGTCTCTATCTAGCTATAGTCAAGTGGTCATCATACTGACTTTACTATCCTAAATTTCAAACATTAGATTATTTGTTTCAATTTTAATGATCAATTTCGACTGGTGTGTTTCTAGATATTGTGAAACTTTCAAATCAATATATATTCTCCTTTATCTGTTATTAACTTTTTTTATTAATACCAATAAATATGTTTACTACTTTCTCTATGTGTACTAAAATCAGTAAACTTGTAAAACATGTCATCAATTACCGGTGGCAAAGTGGGTAAGGGGCTGGATCGATAGTTCACCCAGATTTTTGGGTGTGGTTCCCACTTGTCAGGGATACAGCACGGAGGGCCTGACAAGGACAGCTGTCTAATCGTGCGGATGAGACAGAAAAACAAGCTCTGCATGTGAAAGATCCCTTTTAACTTTTTGAATTTGAAATAAGAGTATGCCCGTCTTCATTAGCCCTCTTCGGAACAGAATAGTAGGACATTAAACTCCATTTCATTTCATTATCGGTAATAGTAGTAGTATGTGGTAATTCTGTCAGACGAAGAAGCCTATCGATTTTCAGCGAATACCAATAATTAATCCCAGAGTTGTGGCCCTTGATTACTTTGAATAATCTTGTGGACACTCTAGAAGCTGACATTAATTAATATACAATTGTCTTTAAATTTATACAAGGTGTTTAAGGTCATAAGATGAAGAAGCCTGTTGTTTTTCACCAATATGCGATAACTACTGCCCGAGTTATGGCCCTAGATCACTTTGAAATATTTTGTAGATGCTCTAGTGACTAAAGTTATTATTCGATTGACTTTAAATTTAAAAACTGTTTTTAAGATCATGAGGTCATGGTTTATACACCGTGTTTACGCCTATATATAATCGTTTCGATTGACTTCAGATTGATACTCAGAGTTTAAGGTCATTGATTTTCAATAATTTTCGATAACTTAAACAGCTAAGCTAAATCCATGATATTAAAGCTACTTTCCCAATTTGAACAGAGGCTCAAAAATAAAAGTACAAGTACATATGAAATTTAAACGCCAAAATATAGCGGAATGGTGTATTTACCTTGTATCAAAATTTCAGTTCAAAATATTGAGTTGTTTGGATATGAACGTCAAAAATGCTTATCTGGCCATGTAACCCTTTTAAGATTTCTGGTCATTTTTTTTTGTTGGGTGTCCTGATAATCTATTGCTGTTTAGAGGTCTAAACAGTGCATGACACACGTACTGCACTGGATAACGAAAGGTAAATTTCACCTACATATTGTTTTTATAAAATAAAAGTCTGGTTTTATCCAGACACCGCATAATTCAGCTTTGGACACCGTTCTCCATTTCCAGATGAAGACGGGCGGGTATAAGTCGTTTGAAAACATATTACAAATATTGAATCAGTTGCCCAGCCTTATGGTACAGGATTTTAAGGAGTTTTAACACCAAATTTAGCAGTTTTATTCTCCAAAATGTCATCCGGATTGGCCCTTTAAATGTTTGGTATACTAAATGTGAGCATGGGCCAAACACATTGTAATGGTTGTTATTTTAATAAGATTTTAGTGTATTATAAATGTTTCCATCAGTACCAACAAAACTTAAAATATGCAAAAACTCTTGTTGACTACCCGACCGATTATCTTTTTCAAATAATTGCATTTAAGTACATGTATGATAACACAGTATTATGTATTGCATTTATTATAACTTGATCGAGATATCGTTTGTGTTTGATAAACATTCAATATTCTGTCCCCATATTCAAGAGGTTATATATTATAACACTGATATTACATGTATGATAACATTATTAATTTAAACAAGTTTGTGACATGTGTATTCATCAGTCAAGAATAGATTATTTTAATCTTGTACTTAGAAATAAACCATCTATCTACATGAAAATGATCACATACACAGACTTATAAATATGTAAAGTATACATAGCTGTGTGAGTCTTCCTTGCACAAAGAGGTTACCGTATTTCCTCGAATACAACCCCGGCCTCGAATAGAACCCGGGGGTAAGAGGGTGTTAAGATAAATACAACCCGGTTCTCAAATAGAACCCGGGTCTCTAATAGAACCCGGGTCTCTAATATAACCCGGGTCTAACGTAAAAACTGAATGTTCCCTGTCAAAATACTAATTAATTGATGATCCCTGCACAAGAAGTAGAATTGTCTCATGTCACGCACAGAGAGTTTAGCCTTCGTATTTGCAAGACCGACCCTGTCTGCTTGTTTTACTTGTCCAAAATGTCATTCCTATAGAAGATTTTGAAGCATTAATTCGGGTCTGAAATAATACAACCGACCTCGATTATAACCCGGGCCTCGAATAGAACCCGGGGGTCAGGGGGTGCTGAACGAAATAGAACCCCGGGGTTGTATTCGAGGAAATACGGTAATTGAATTATAGTCCCAGCACTAGTTGCTTGCAGACCTACTGGTATTAATATATGTTACAGGAATTAAGTATGATAGGCAGAGAACTGGTATTTTGTGTCAACTTTTCAACTGAGGAATTTGGGAATTTCGGGGCAAGTTTGTGACATTTTTTTTTAGATCTATCAATCTCTTGTAAAACTTGTTGAATTGGTGGAAAAATTAATATGAGTTTTTCTTTTTCTCGTTTTAGGCACTTTTTACGAATGGTTGGAGTATAATTGATGATGAATCACTTTATGGAGGTGACATACAGCTATTTTTATTCGCTGTATCAATATTTTAGAGCAACCTGGCCGATAACCATCATCTATGGTCAGATTTATAAGGAGCTATCATCCACCACAAGGGAAATTCTCATAGAATCCATTGAGAAAATACAGGATGAATCAACACAAGAGAAAGATGTGATTGCTTTGATGAAAAATTTACCAGAAGATGAAGATCTTTTGAGTGTTGTTGACAGAAATAATGGCTTTGATGTTCTCCAGCATTCTGTTATTCGTAGCTACAAAGGGGTGGTGTGTATGCTGCTTAGCAAGCACTGCAATCCAGATCGATATCACTGTACACCCCCAGTTCATTTAGCAGCCTGTCTTGGAGATGTTGATCTTCTGAAACTTCTCTTACACTCAGGTGCTGCCCACACCAAAGCCTGTGGTTTGTGCTACCCAGACTCCCATCTGCCGATTTCGTATGCTAGTTCCTATTTTGGATTCACCCATTCTCCAGTATATAAATGTCACAAAGAAGAAATCACTCCAATTTTCTGTGCCATAGTGAAAAACAATGTAGAGTGCTTGAAAGTGTTGATTGAAAAGAGCGATTCATTGAACAAAAGGCCTAGTCCCATTTCCTTACTTTTACAAGCCTGTCAAGCCGGAGCTGCAAACAGTTTGAAATATTTTATCCAAAAATATCCAGAATGCATTAACCAATATGGTCAAAATGGTGACACACCTTTGCTGACAGCTGTTCAATGGGGTAGAGAATGTGTAAAAATCCTGGTGGATAATGGTGCAGATGTGCATTTGATCTCCAAGGGCATTAAAGAAACTGCTTTACATCGATTGTACCGAGCCAGTAGTGATGGCCTGTTCACTATTTATGACACAACTAAATATCTTCTAACTACAGGCATTGAACAAGATATAAACTTTATGACATCATTAGGGGAATCACCTCTACATATGCTGATATCGCATGTTTCTTATATTGGTGGTAATTTTGAAGATCCAAGTCAGCAAAACAAACGAAGCCAAGTCCAGAGTGATTATCAAGAACAGGTTGTCAATACTTGTAGAGAAATATTGAAATTTAATGCAGATCCGCATCTTCTAAATGCACATGGGTTACAGCCTCTGAGCCGTATGCTTCATATTGCACTAAAATCCTGTAATAAAACTCTTAAACCAACTTGTGTGCAGACAGCAAGTTTTGATTATGTAATTGTTGATTATTGTAATGATTTTAACACCCTTCACAAAACCATGTCTGTTTTGTTAGAATACAAGGCTGATGCTGGTTTCACATGTTCCGAGGGACATACCCCTCTTATATTATTGTTACAGTGTCTTATTTATGAAGATATGAAATTATTGTGCCAACAGGCAGAAGATGTTTTACATTGTGTGGAAGTTCTAGTCGAAAATGGTGCAATTGTAAATTTTGTTGCTGGTAATGATGTTACTTGTTCTACTATAATGGCTGCCATTTGTAAGCGATTCTTTACCAATGAAACAGATCTAGGTCAACCAATCAGCGAAGAAACCAGATTAATATTTGCTAAGTTAGCCAATGATATTCTAATTGTATTGTTTAGATATGGTCTTGACCCTAATCATGTAACATCAAAGGTATCTCAGTATCCTAAGGGAGGCACAGGCAATGCTTTGATAGAATTTGTTCGCTTAACAGAACATGCTACTTCCAAAAAAGATTTTTCCGTTATTCTTATGTGGCTTAAGACTTTATTTGTGTGGGGTGCTAATCCCAACATTGAATCGTACCCGTCTGAACCGGTTATTTTTCAATCTCAGAGTTCCATATTTTTAAAGAGACATAGTACCCAGCCTGTTAATCATTATATAACAGAAGTTAAAGAACGTGAGTCATTGTTCTCAGACGGGCATGCTGAACAACTTCTTCTTTTGTTCTATAATACAATGGATCACAAAATACTCTTCGAATGTTTGAATGTGACAAAATCAATGGTGCGCTTTCATCTGTTTGATGATAACAGAAAGGACTTTCTCAGTTTAATTAACAATTTGACTGAAAATCCTCGAAGTTTAAGACAAATGTCACGAATTTCTATCTATCGATCGTTAAACATGAAGATTGCAGCCAATGTGGATAAGCTCCCTTTACCTGGAGCTCTTCGACAATATATGCAGGACCTTCAGTCTCCTTGAAACCTTGAAAAACAACCAGATTTTGACTCGCTAAATATTTTCGTGTATTCATATTGACAATTTGGACGTGAATGATTTATTTTTATGTTGAACTATTTTTGTCTCCATTTGATTAAACCTTAAAGTGCTAACAATTTGACTTTGCAATAATGTATAAATGTGTTTTTTTAAGGGTAAACAAAGCTTTAAATATCATATAATTGGATTCCTGGAAGGAAAACCTTTCTTTTGATTGCATTGTATTGTAAAAGATGTGCGAGATATTTTGTTGTACATGTATTGCACAAATATATTCAAGTGATAAACTTATTGAAGTAATAAAATTATTGAAGTGATAAAATTATTGAAGTGATAATTTTATAGAACTGATAAAATTATTGACAATTTTATAGCTGTGCTGGTTTGTATATGGTTTTAAATTTTATGATTTATAATAATGTGCAATTTATTTTTTTTACAGCTAAACCTGTTAGGAGTTTTGTGTTAATTATTGTTAACTTGACATCTATTTGCTTACATATCTGTAGGTTATATCTTTTAAGACAGTTATTTTTTCAAAGTTGTAAATTTAATCCTAGAGCTACATTGTACAGCAGGTTTATTCCACAAGGATTTATCTAGAATTATTCTCGGTTAAAGTCGCTGACCGTCATTTTATTTTTGATAATATGTTTATAATATAATTTCACCTAGCTTAATCCCTATTAAAATGTAGTCAAGGTGATTATTTAACATTTATCAATGGCTACTAGCTAGGATTCAATCAAATAAAAAAAAAGGCCTAACAAAGTTTGTACTAAACACTTATATAATGCCTGGTGATGAATTTTCTATTCACTATATCTAATCTGTCTATGAATATTGTATGGAATTGATCTAATATTTGATGATAGATATTCCTTTTAGAGATTCAACTTTCACAATATTATAGTTTGCAAGTGATTCAAAATAATTGAAAGTGCGATCAGTGACTTTACAGCATGTATGTTATTTATATTTATAGGTGAAATGAGATACTTTGTTGAACATACAACCTGTATCAGGTTAAAATTCTCTTAAACAATGATATATTTTGCCTTTTTCCTGTACCTTATGTTTTAACAGTATTATTTTATTTGTCAAAGTAAAATTTTTGATACTTTTAGAGTTTTTAAATTGTTTCTTTCAGTTTTCCAATATTGTGCATGCACTGTGGAATATTAATTCATGATTATGAGTTGTCCACCAGGGACAGGGCACATTGGCATAGAGAGTCTTGCAAGATACAGCATATGGCCGATCATTCGGACACATTGGTTTGCATGTAAAAGAGCCATGAAAAGTTGGAATTTTAAATGTTTGCTGTTGCAGGGATGTCCAGAAAAAAATTACCCTTACAGTATATGCATGACTTATTACCAGATGGAGCTTCTTTTCTAATGATTTTAAAATTTCAACACAATTCGTCAGTTATATATAGCGTTACTGTCCTTGTCCTTGAAAACATATCTTTGAAACACTTTTCATCCTGTGGTAATAAAACATTGCATAAATCATTGAGATGTGAAAGAAATGTGAATTTTAACATAATATGGAGAATCTCCTACGAGTGTTTTTTGATATAAAAAAAAAAACACGATTTGGAGATTTTATTTATCACCCAATCCTTTCTTCCTATTGATTTCACTTTTACTGAACCTATTTACATTATAGCATAGTGATACATCATTTTTTATACGCCCACATGTTCGTATATTGCTGCGCCCCCGTCCATCCGTCCATCGGTCCGTCCGTCAGCCTGTCCATCGTCCACAATTTCTTGTGAACGCTCTAGGGGCTAAAATTAATATCCGATTGACTTTAAATTTATACACAGTGTTTAAGGTCATGAGATGAAGAAGCCTATTGATTTTCAGCGATATCTGATAATTACTGCCAGAGTTATGGCCCTTGATCATTTTGAAAAATCTTGTGAACGCACTAGAGTCTAAAGTTAATATCCGATTGACTTTAGATTTATACACAGTGTTTAAGGTCATGAGATGAAGAAGCCTATCGATTTATTTGATATTTGATAATTTATGCCAGAGTAATTAAATACTTTGAAAAATTTTGTGAACGTACTCGAGTCTAAAGTTAATATTTCGATGGACTTTAGATCTATACACATTGTTTAAGGTCATGAGACGAAGAAGACATTTGATTTTCAGCGATATCCTATAATTTGTTCTAGAGTTATGGCCCTTGATCACTTTGAAAAATCTTTTGAAAGCTCTAGAGACTAAGTTAATATCCGATTAACTTTAAATTTATACAGCATGTTTAAGGTCATAAGAGGAGGAATCATATTGATTTTCAGCGATATCCGATAATTACTGCCAGAGTTATAGTCCTTGATAACTTTGAAAACTCTTGTTAAAACTCTAGAGGTTGAAGTTAGTATCCAATTGACTTTAAATTTATACGCAGTGTTTAAGAAGCCTATGGTATTAAATGACTAAACGTTAGCACGGAGGAGAACTTTATAAAAGCCAAACAAATTCTCATGATTTTCTGATAATTACTTAATGAGTTGTTACTCTTGAACAGATTTTGGTGTATTATTATATATGTTTTATTACCAAAAAAAGTAAAATATGCATCAACTCTTGTTGACTGCCCAGACGATTTAGCTGCTGTGGGCGTATGTTTCGTTGCCTGGCAACCTATCTTTTTCAGCAGTTTAGCTATTGTAAAGTCCTATATATTGACCAAGTATTTCTTTCAAGTTCAATTTAAAAAAAACAGTTTCTTATTTATTTATTTTTTAAAGTCATTCTTTAAAGTAGTTCCTTTTTTATTGACCAATCAAATTCATGTAAAGCGATATATCCTAGGAGATATCACAGTAGATTATGTAATTTATCACACAAACGATATCTACTGTCAAATGTGTTATTGGGTGATAAATATTGTATATTTGTTAATAATCTTTTCCAAAGCAAATATTTTTAACAAATATAATAAAATATTGTATGTATGCGCCAAAATATGAACATCAGCTGTTATTTATTGTTAATTTCATTGCTTTTAATTTTAAATATTGAATTTACTCATTTCACACTCTCAAACATTTTTGATAGTGAAAACCCACTTCTGTCCTTAACAGTAGCCATCATTATTAAGTGTTTAATCTTAATCTTTATTAACTACACATTATTTAGAAATGTTTACTTTCCCCGCCTCTACCACACTTTAAAAACCTAGCCTTCAAACCCACTTTAAGACCTAGCCTTCAAACCCACTTTAAGATTCAACTTTTAAACTCATCTTTAAACCCACTTTATGACCTATCCTTTGCTTATAAGTAAGTCACTTATACTAATCAATATAAACAGATAAATTATATAGTTAAATCAGTACTTCATCTCAGATAGCATATATATATAATATACTGTTAAAAAAACAACTTAGGACTAAACCTAATTCTATTTGTCCACCGCTGGTTACGGCTTCATTTCATTGTAAAATGGATGGTCTGGTAAGGAAAAAGCATGTAATTCTTGAAAAGGTACACGAAACAAGTACCACTCACGTATTCTGTAGTGGGTGGGTGGGGAGAATCTTCAACAGTTGGAATTTGATGGAAGTTACAAAAGAAACAAGACCCGCCTACATGTATGTATACTTTGGTGTGCAGAAAAAAGAACCCTGGACATTTGGAAATTGATGACGACTGGTCAGCAACCCAAGTGTATAATTTATTTTCTCATTAGGTGGGCGGCACCCATGTCGGGGATCTGCACTCATAAAATTTTGAAAAAGAGCGCTGCTGGATATATTTTTTTCAGCCACTGAGTATATCTTATAGTCGAATTAGTATTTTATATGGCCGATTTTTATCAGAGGTGCCATATTTCATGGGCTGCAGAGTTTTAAGGAGGGACATTTTCTTCTCCCCCCCCCCCCAATTGGATGTGCATCATTTCTCGGGTGACTTATTTTCCTGGGGGTGCAATGTATCCCCTGCGCCCCTGCTAGGTACGGCCCTGTCTCTAAAAATGGTGTTGATGTAGCAAAGTGCGATGTTTAACCCCAATTTTTGTCACCACTAAGCAAACACAGAACCACACCTCAATGAAGAAGGGTTATAGCCTTGTTATACATCATCAATAAAAAGTTTTGAATACTATATTATACCAAATAACACTTAGTAGGGTCTTATCGAAAATCCAAGTAAAATGGGGGGGGGGGTCAATCGTTTATAAACTTGGGCCCGTAGTCAAGGGGGGCATAGCCCCCCCCCCCTGGAAATCTATCCGGCAGGCCTATTATTGTTCGTATAAATAAACTCGAGGTTACACCATAGGGGTTGGATGGCCGAATAGTTAGCACGTGCGTTCTGTATCATACAGCCTGGCATTGAGTCAACTTGCTTGGTTTCGAATCCCCGGATTAGGATCGCCTGTCCAACCTCGTGGTTTTTCTCCGGTTTCCTCCCGCTGCTAAACACCTCTACTCGCAAGCGAATTATTGAAATAAAATTTAACCATATGTTAGTCCCGAAATGACCTAGTTTGTGTCGAGTGGACGATAAACCCGATTTCTCTCTCTCTCTCTACACCATAGCAGATACGAAAGCTGGAAGTCGGCGTATTATTTGCGACATCCGCGTCTTATAAAAGGGGTAGCTATTAGTCTAGTTAAATAAACTACACATATATTACTTGGTAAGCAGAGCTTCATTCTCTTTCCCTAAATTCCTAAACTAATGAACAGATAAATCAACAATTATTTATTATTTTTATCGTTTTTATTTATTTATCAACGTTTTACAAAGGATACGTTTGCTATTATTTGTATTTATAACATTTAAAAAAATAAATAATTCACACTTTACAGAAGATAATCTACACTTGTTTACAGTATGTAGTGTGGAAATTACAAATGCCCCTACATTATAGTATTGAAATTTGTTTAATCTAGAAATAGTGAGAGGGGGGTGGGCGTCGCCACTGCCAAAGAAAGAAGGGGACGCACTATACCAATGCTTATTTATCACATTAAGCTGGTTACAAAAAATCCGGAAACAACATCATCACATCTGAGCTGGTAACGAAACGAAATGTAGTTGAAAACGCTACCATGACTTGGAAGAGTAGCGGAGTTACTACAGATTCAACATAATCATTTTTGTTAATCGAACAAGTTTTTGTTTTCTGTAATCTTTCTTTCTATTTCCATCATGTAAATACTAAACACAAGTTAATTTGATCTAGTACAGTCGAAACAATCAAAAATACCTGGCTACCAGGACTTGGAACGGCAGCTTAGATATCTATACCAGACCATTTCCTTGTTGTTATTATCTTTCCATTATGTTTTCATTTGTTACTGGCTATTCGATTCATCAGACCCGAAGAACAGAATAATGATACTTAATGATGCATTCCGATTCGTATCCTTACTGTTCAAAAACCCATATTTCGACACTGTATTCTTCTTGATGCTCTCACCTCTTTTCTTTCCGGAAAGCTGGCTGTTTGGTCGTTTTCTAAGAGATGAGTCCACCAATCCCAGAGACGTTTCCACTGGGTTGAAGGACACTTTAAACCCTGATTTTAGTGGCTTAACTTTGTGTGCATTGAACGAAGTAATCGTGGAGCTGTTTCTTCGTGAGCAGGACGAGGTGATAAAGTTGGTGTAGATTCAGTTTGTCTGGGATTGACAGATCGTCTCTGAATAGGTAGAACTGGAAACACTGAAAAAATGTTTTTTATAAAGAATTAACGGGTGTTGCCGGATAAGTCTATTCCAAAATTGAAGATTAAGTGACTGAATAGTCTTACGCGTGCGCTTTATATCATAAGGTCTGTCTCAGAATCAAGTTGTTCAGATACCATGGTTGTAAATGACAAGGGGTAACGTCGGCTGCTTTCTCCGGGTTATTCTACAGGTTATAATATAACATTATGTTAGTCTTGAAATAACTCTCTCTGTCTTTGAGTCTTTCTCTCTCCCTCTATCTCATATACTCGTATATGTATACGACTAGAGATACAACTTACCTGTAGGAACATATGTTTCATAGTTCTGTAATCTAAGAATGTTTCTGTTAATAACTGGATTATCTGCAGGTTGAACTAAAATCTTGTTGACTGGAGCAACTCTGTTTGATCTTCCTTTTACACCAAAACAGCTTGTAAATAAATCCCTTACCTGTAACAGAAAATATAAAATTGCTTGCTTTAAACAAAAAATGGCAAAGTGACAGTAAAAGGTCCAAACACGCCGGAGTTAGATATAAAAAATATTACGAATATCGACACTAAACTACTTACAGCTCGAATAAAACTCATATTGTTAAATATAAGTATTAATATAACACTAATGTAGATTAGGAATCGTTTTCTGTACAGCAAATGTCGTCTTTCTTAGGCAAAACCAACAAAGATAATAGACTATAACGTCATAGTGATTATGACGTCACGGTCTTTCAGTACACTTTTATTAATATAAATTTTACTTAATAGTAAATGCAGGAGGATTGCACTACACGCAAAACAAACAGACAAAAAAATATACAAGATAAACCTGCGGACAAGACAGAAAATAGACATTGTAAGAACCAAACAACTATCAAATCAAGTGAATGGATCAGGGGGCTAGCCGTAAGCGTCCACTGCGCTGTACAGTCCCGGGCCTGTCTTGGTACAGGCTTCACTAAAATGATTTACATAAAAGACGTAACAAAGAAAAAGCGACCGATCTTGTAAATGGTCGTCTCTTTAATGGCGATAGTCAGCCAATTGACGTCAGGTGTTAGAACGTCAAATAATTTTAACAATAAGGGCGATAATCCGGACAGAAACTCGGAAAACGCTATAAAAAAAAAAAAAATGTAGTGAGCTAACAGGAGCAAAGCCCGACAACGAGAACATTCTGCAGTACGAAGGGCTAAAACTCTACTTTAATAGTAAATGCAGGAGGATTGCACTACACGCAAAACAAACAAAACAAAAAAATCTACAAGATAAACCTGCGGACAAGACAGAAATTAGACATTGTAAGAACTAAACAATTATCAAATCAAGTGAATGGATCCGGGGGCTAGCCGTAAGCGTCCACTGCGCTGTACAGTCCCGGGCCTGTCTTGGTACAGGCTTCACTAAAATGATTTACATAAAAGACGTAACAAAGAAAAAGCGACCGATCTTGTAAATGGTCGTCTCTTTAATGGCGATAGTCAGCCAATTGACGTCAGGTGTTAGAACGTCAAATAATTTTAACAATAAGGGCGATAATCCGGACAGAAACTCGGAAAACGCTATAAAAAAATAAATAAATAAATAAATGTAGTGAGCTAACAGGAGCAAATCCCGACAACGAGAACATTCTGCAGTACGAAGGGCTAAAACTCTACTCTAATAGTAAATGCAGGAGGATTGCACTACACGCAAAACAAACAAAACAAAAAAAATCTACAAGATAAACCTGCGGACAAGACAGTAAATAGACATTGTAAGAACTAAACAATTATCAAATCAAAATGCGCGTAAAACGGACCGCAGGTCGACTCAACCACTATCCCTCGAACATCCAACAGTATGGTCACGCCCGTGGGGCTTAACAGTTAGAATTATGTCGTTTTAATATGGAATTTGCTGACCTAAAAAACAGTTTGCTTAATGTGGGGGTGGGTTATAAATCATGTCCTTAAAAAAGCCGAGGACCTATATGTAGGCCTACACGTTGGCTTACATGAACAGAACCCTTGACCGTTGGAATTTGTCGCTACCCCGGCAAAACTTTCCCCCATCGCACACTGTACTGAGGCGTGTGTCCGTCTTCATTATCCCGGTTGGCTCATAAAAGTAGAACGTTAATTATTTCTATGTCTTTTACTCAAAAGGTTGTCAACTCACTATTATACGATCATAGGTGTCATTCTCACACTTAAAACTCATTTACACTGGAAATAATAACACAATTACCTCCCTTGTTTTCCTATTCCCAACCATGGAACTATCTTCAAACGTTTGAATTTGAAGTTGAAAATGATATTTTTTTCCATTATCTCAACTGGCAATAGTGAATTATAGGATTATTCTTTTACAATGTAGTTTGCTTGGACGTAGGGATCTTTGGCAGTCGGAGATAAAACACACGAGGTTGGACAGGAGACCATACTCTTTACCATGTACAACCGGGGAACCACGCCAGTTGACTCAATGGCAGACGTTATGATACAACGCGCGCGTGTTAAACACCCCCCCCCCCCCTCACACACACACACCTATACTGGGCTAATAAAGACGGGCATACAGCCATACACCATAGTGTGCCATGACGGATAATTTGCTCGGACAGCGGCACTATGGCCTACTCTTATATCGAATTCCAGCTGCTAAGCGATCTTTTACGTGAACGCCACTGACAAGGGGAATCCACGGTGGAAAATCAAGATGAGCTTTTTTGAATTCCAACTGCCAAGGGATCTTTGACGTTCACGCTAGTGTGTACATGTGTCCTTGTCAGGCCCTCCGTCTTGCACCACTGACAAGCGGAATCTACGCTGGAAAATCCAGAAGAACTTTCTTGGCAAATGCAGGGGTCTTACCAACTTAACCATCGTGGCTCCCAATTTTAATTGCAGATAGATGATTACTTATAATTGAATCGTGGTGTGAGCAATTTTCATTTATCTTAAATAAATGAATTTCGACTCCATTCGACAATAAAATCTTGAAAGCAAACTATTTGAAGTATTAATATGTCAGTGATCGATAGATACTTATCACCTTTATCATAAACCTGAAAGGGTATTCGTCTCTCAAATGAGAAAATCCAGATATTGTGTGGTATTCTGAATTAAGGAAATTAAAACCTTTGATATTTATTTTCTGTGGAATATTTTTAAACGTTGAAATAAGAAAATTCACTAAGATAATGGTTGACGAAGATGGTAACTGTTCATTAACTGATCTTTGAGGCGTGACCAATACGCATACCTGAAGAATAGATCTATATTGTCTATTATGTTTGCTGACCTTGTCAAGAATTTGAATGCAGTGATTATATACTTTACATAGATGTTATAACGATATACATCCAATGTAAGCTTGCCGTGTCACGTGTACTGATCAACAGGTAGATCTGAATGATTGATATAGACTATATATATTACATGGGTATATATAGATATAATACAAAAGTAAGAAAACATTCGTCTCCTAGCATTGAGGTAGGTTAAATTGATTTTAATAGTTTATTATATTTTTACTGTTTGAATTAATTCAATGCATTGAAATCTTAATGAGTAGGCTATACGAATCAATAAATAACATAAAGCCATGTTGTTAAGTCTGATCTCTGTTACTTATTTATTGATAATTCAACGTGTACATTTTTCTTAGCAGGTAAGTTACACGAACCTTTTTATAAATGAACATTAAATATATTGAGTTACACAACTTTAATGGTTTAAAAAATTGTATGTTACTTGTAGTCAACCTGGTTGTCACGCTAACAAACAGCAATTTAAACGTAATATGTGCATATAGATCCATTTTGATCATAATATACACTATACGCCAATTCCACGCAAATGTGATTTAAATTAACCGATATATATGATCGTTTTCGATTCGAATGCTGTTTTCGACTACAGTAACATCAGAATGATCATGTGAGGTCAGTGGCATTTGCTATACATTTTGACTCAGCTCTATAGACTAATCGTTTCTTATTCTAAGATTGTCGTATAAACAAGTAAGTATATTATAATGAATCAAATGTGGCATAAGTAAGTTCTTTTATGAATGCTTATTATTCTAGTCAGATAAAACTTATTATGTCTAAAGTGTAAAATAGCCCGTGTATGTGATTAGGGTTGTGGATTTACTAAAAAAAAAAAGAAAAACACCCAATGATCGGTATTATCTATTAAAATAGAAAAAATAGTTGTATACATTTCAACTTGTAAAGAAATGTTACAATTTACCAAATTAACGATAGCATGAAATGACAATATTTATATTAAAAGGGCTTTTTATACCCTTTTCACACCTTTGGTATTCCAATTATTAGTATTACTCATCCAATTGAATTTATTCTGAACAGCAGGACATTATAATACAATATTATAGTAATTCATATTCTATAAATACGAAATCATAAACCAATGTTATGGTAAAAAATAAACTCTACCAGAAAAGGTTTCAATTAACTGATACACTGATAGCAAAGTAGTATCAGGTGCTGTTCGCTGTGGTTAAAAAAACGTCCGCTTCCACTTAGGGTGATGTCGCAGATTTTATCAAATGTTATGGCACATTTATAACACATTTTTAACAAAACGACGCCATATAAAATAAACCATCTTAATTGTTCTAGTTTATTATATATATGTGGATTAAGCATCAGTATTCATAAACGAGTGCACATTATTATTACTGGCTAGTATAATAAGCATTTAGTTTTGGGAGAAAGGTCTATATTGGCTACGTATACTGTGAACGAATAATATCTCTCAATTAGTCATCAATGTACTTCAAAACACGGAAGATTGAAGCACATATTATTTGTCTATGCATTTAATTGGGAGTAATAAAGGGTGCAATGTACATGTTTACATTCTGTTAGATGATCCCGTAACGTCAAAAGGCAATTAGGGCACGAGTAGGACTATTATAATAGATGGCTGGCGTGGTAATTATATATGTTCCCGTCTTTATAGCAAGTCTAGGTCAAGTAATTCGATCAGACACCATTCTTATATTAATGAATTCATTCTTAATCGTAAAAATTGGATTTAAAACATGAGTTTCTATAGAAGAAAAATAAACAGTTTACGCCCATAGTATAGCGAACCATGCAAATAGCCTCTTATTTCTCAAATGGCATGTTTGTATACTGAATGTTAATTGCATAATTTGTGTATATAATGTATTTTTGTATATCGTGTATTGTGTACCTACTAGGTGATTTTATGTTGGTCGGAATTTATGTATTTGTAGTAACGGCGTGTTTCAGCGGTGTTACTATTCAAAAACGATAGAATCTCGAATGTCTGTGAATGTTGTTTAATTGTCTGGAGGTACATACATTATATATTATTTTATGTCGGTAAGCTAGTATTTAACATGGTGAGTATATTGTGAAAATTACACACTATATAGGTGATATCTTCGTTAGTGATAAACTAAAAGAAGTTTTTTTACAGACCTGTTTAAATATATATGTAATTAGCAATTATTTTTTCTCTCTCAAAGTTTGCTTTTTTTCTGAATACATATAATGGCAAAAGCCATTTAATTTACTATATCCTTGACCTACTGAGAAATCAACACAAAATGGTATAGACCTATTGCACAACATAACATTCGTAAAGGATTCGTCCGAGGTATATTTTAGTGAATAGAACTAAGTTATTGTGTGTGAAAGTACTTTGATATAGTCGGGAGCCATCTTCATTAATTTAGTCTGAGCAAAACCGTAGGACGCCGTTATTGTGGTTTATTATTGTATATACTTGTTTAGCAGGAGACGCAATTAAGTTCAGTACTTTAAGCAATCATTTCCGAAAATATCAATGTAGATCTAACTTTTTGAAACGGAAAATATACCATTTCTTTACATTTTGATATTTGATAGGTTTCCCTGCGTAATTATATATATAAGTCCACCCACCCTAGAGTGTAAGCATGGAATTGCCTATTTTGATTTTTAGATAACATAATTTTCTGATTTCGCACATCGGGATGTAGACACAATGGTACTTTAGCTAAAAAAATCAGCATGTATCTGATACAAGTTGCAAAAGTATTGTCTTTTGTTTTGAAGAACTCAAAATCCAATTTGGTTATACTTTATAAAAATTAAGGTACGTTATTTTTGTTATTTCCATTCCAGTAACAAATAAAATGAACCGTGGATTGAGGGATGCACTGGGAATACCTCGGCAATCAAGCAGAGAAATGGAGAAGGCCATTCTTACAGCTAAACACCCAAAAGAATCTAAATTCGGGGAATGTTTGTTAAACACAATTACAAAGGACGATCCGGTACTGGACTCCAAATTAAAAAAAATCAGAGGAGAAATGAAACGGATGAAATCTCAGGTTAATCACACGAGGGAACATTTTGTGCGTAAGAGTCATGCGTTAAACTATGAACCGATGATTCTCGTGGAAAGACCGCCCTCTGGTGGTTACAAGTCCAACAGTGCTAAAGACAGTATAACTGACTCGGGCTTACCGATTGAGGAACTTGAGAAACCTGGGTATATGAGACAATTGAAATCGCGTTGCAAAACTCCAGTTAGGCATACTACCATTGACGCGTTCACACTTCGGGTTAAAAGAAAGCAAAATGTATGGGAGGAATGCGAGGACAATAAGAATGTGATGTTTACAAGTACCATACGACCATATAGCAGACTTACTGATGATGAAATTAGCGATCTTCAACATGGCTGGAATCATCACAAACCGAAACTTATTTCAGAAGATGGAAAAACGAAATCAGTAGCACCTCTTTCTAAACGAAAGTAGCAGTAACGCCCCTTTCTAAACGAAAATAGCAATTGTATATACATGTACATGTACATAACACAGTCTGATTTGTAAATATTGACCGGGCTGTATGAGTTTACCTTTCTGTCATGTTTCTATTTATTTATAAATACTGTTTTAATTACTGTGATAAATGTGATGCAATCGATTGTATTTGAAGTACTAACTAAGTCCGTAAATCAATATCATCCAAAATCGTCGACATTGAAAACACGAATTTTTGGGCAATTAAAATCAGCACTGGTGTTTTGGTCTTACCTGGAAAAGATGGGCTTCTGATATAAAGTATTTAAGACAAAATAAACATGTTACTATGTGTACACGAATCGAGGTCCATAATGCGTTTCAGTGCCATTTGTAACAATGTGCTCAAAGAATGAGGCTAGACATATTCCACAAGTCATGTCAAACGGTGATGCAATATTCTTATTTGGAGAGCATGCGCAATATATACTATTGGTGTTGACTGGAATAACTAGACGCTAGAAACTGTCGTACGTTCGAAACTTCTGGCGTTTTTCGCCGAACATAACCGATGACAATTCACAGTAAAAACGGAAACGATTGAATGTAAAACAGTTTATATAAATTCATATAACATTATTATATGTTGCGACCCATTAATTGTGCCAATTTCTAGGTCCAAAATATTAGCGATTTAGCTCCTTTATAGGTTATAGTATATTGAGTGATTCACTTCATATCAATACGCACTACAATTTTAATTCTTTATAAAAGCCGTGTTCTTAGTGATCTGAAACAAACTCAGTAAAGTGATACGTATTCGCACTTGAAGGAAGTGAATGTTCTAATTTTTGGCAAATACCATTCATAAAGGTATAAATTATGCTGGATTGGAGTACACATCAAATACATTGCTGTTATACCCTATTGGGAGGTGGGGTGCGAATGGTTAGCGGGTGTACGGTGTATCATAAGGTCTGTCATTAAGTCAACTGGCGCGGTTTTGATTCCCCGGTTGTACGTGACAAGAAGTAGGGTCGCCTGTTCAACCTCGTGGGTTTATTTCCAGGTCCTGATAAAATTGAACCATATGTTAGTCACGAAATGATGTATTGTGTGTCTAGTGGACGTTACCCCCCCCCCCTCTCTCTCTCTCCCCCCTCTCCCTTTCTCTCGTTATACCCCTTTTTCCAATATTCAAGTTAACTAACTCCCTTTAATAGTGCATGTGTGTTTAGTCGGTCGATTGTTTTGTCAGTAAATCGTTACGATTTTGAAGTTGCCCGATCTTCTGATTCGAAATCTTTAGTCTGAAACCGGGAAATGTATACAGATACACTGCATCAAATAAGAGAAAGTTCCATCGGTTTTACTTTGTCAGTGGGGCATGACGCAGGGGCCTTGCAAGGCTCATTTTGTTTGAATGGGATGAAAAACTGATGATCCATCTACCCGTTGGCATGCACGTAAAATAACCCTTGACTATTGGAATACGAAAAAATTTCTTGACCAACAGCGGTATTCTACCTAGAATCTCATGGTTAGTGAAACAGCGTCTTGCTAACTGAACCACCACAGCGCCCGTGGTTGTACTAGAAATGTATTTTGAAACACTAACAACCAGCATTCATGCAAAATGATCTTTATTTAAACGAATATTTAACATACATAAACTTTTGGACAATGTCAATGACATAATAATACATTTAAAAACATCTATCTTGGTGAATGACCAATGTTCATAAAAACAAACGTGTCAATATACAAACATTACTAGAAAATTTATCACAAGTACAATGTCAATTTAAGCCGTTCGCAAGTCAACCGTTCAATTCATTTGAACTTTTAACTACGTACTACAATTCGATACACTAAAGCGCAGATGAAAAAGTGATAACCAAGCACTATCACTTGCAGCACTGATGTTTCAAAAAATGGCTAATTCGATTGGAATGAATTGGCATCAGTTTAAGATAAGGTATATCACGAAAATAAACCCGTCTTCGTTTCTGATTAACACAGATAATTCAACACAAGGTACAATTTTATGGATATACAATTACTGGGTTTGACACTAAGCGACGTTTCGAGAAGTTGACTCTCGTCATTATTAAGCAAATGATACAGATATGTGAAATGTGGGCAAATATATACAGAATATGCAAAAAAGGTAATAATCAAATGCAATTAAAGCTTAACACCTTTGATTAGGGTGTCATTAAGAACTAAACCTACAAAACGGATATCCCTATTACAGGGATTAAAAGGAGGTGAATGCTATTATTTATAAAGATAAGTGTATTAACACTATATTACTGGAAAACCAATTAACCTGAAAGATATATAAAGCTTGTCAGTAATTGTGTATCCATAAAATTATCAAATGCCAGTCAAAGAAGACAGATAATTCAGTTGTTGATATAGCTTAAGTAGGCAAATGCCCATAATAATTGGTCTACCGCCTAGTTTTTAATGAATTAACGCGTTGTGGTTTAAAATTCCGCCTTACAATGTGCCAGGGCGGACATTTTGCCCAAGCAGCGGCGTTTCCGTCATACTGTTCTTCACATTTTAACTGCCAATTTGTACAGTGGCCAATAGTAAGTGGAGTGGGTAAGGTCATCCAGATTTTCCGGCGTGGTTCCACTTTGTCAGTGATGCAGAACGGAGGGTCTGACAAAGACAGTTGTCTAGTGGTTCGGATGTGACGAAAGACCGAGGTCTCGTATACACATTGGCATGCACGTAGAGATCCCTTGACACTTGGAATTCGATATAAGAACAGTAGGGCGTTAAACTTCATTTTATTTCATTCCATCTCAAATTTGTACAGGAAACCATAACGCCAGTCATTAAGAGTAAAGCCGGACTGTACAAGTTCGACATACGATGACAACTCTTTTAAAAAGATTATCTATAAAACCAATATTTTCATAGTGTACTATATTATACTTTCTTAATATTCAAGTAAACGACGTCATCATACCACTAACATAATACAATTTATCATATATTTTAATAAACACTAAAACAATTTTAAAAAGTTCAATAAATTCGACGTAAAACAGGGGGAAGTCATCAATGCCAATAATATTATCTCTAACAATTGTCAGCATGTCATAAACTTCTTAGGTTTCGTCAATCCGAAATTTTCATTCAGAAAACGCGATTCCTAAACACCACGCTCATGCGCAAAGTTGAGTATTTATGTAGAAATAATCGACATCCATTTTCCAAATTTAAAATCTCTCGCAAATATACCACTTTGGCATGTAACAAAAATAGTATAATTTTAATTTTCCTTTCCCCACCCCATCAATCAATCCGAATTTCACCCATAACTGGACTAGTTCACACACTTAAAACATATTCACCAAGGCCGTAGATAGGGGGCGGGGTGAACCGCCAGTGGCGAAAAGGCCTCCGGGGGGGGGGGGGCTTATTACAGATCATGAGCCTTTATTCATTGAGGCAGTTCCTGCAATATCATTTAGTAAAGAATTGCACACTTATAGATTATTCCATTGTTTTCTACGCAATAAATTGTTCTGTCGAGGTAATGAAGACCAATGTCAAAACAGCATGGCATTAGTTGACACCAGACAAACTTTATCATCTGCAATATGATAGTCTTCCGGTATACTCAACATGGTGACTAATATGCATCGGGCATATTGGGTTTCAATAATACATGTATAGTGTTTATGTTTGAATATTGTTTGTGGCAGACGTCGTATTAATACAGGCGTATTATGAACGGAATTGACAATTGGAATAATTAAAAAAAACTATACGAACATACCGATACTGCCCAGATCTGACCTAAAGTCGAGTATGTAGCAACAATCACAAAAATAATCGCTTTCACTCACTGATCAATAAATCCTTTCGGTATCTTTCACATTCTCACAAAAGGACACAAATTCGGACTATTATAATTGATTGTAATAATTCCTTTGAATTTAATATTAGTTCACTTACAACGCAAATGTAACAACACATTTTACTAATTTAAAAGAAAACAAACTTCTATTCCCCTAACATTCTTGGAAACTGTAAACAATTGAATGCACCCATTGTCTTTTCTATGTCCTATTGCCTTCCAAAACAGTATCATAGACAAAACAATTGTCCATTTATTTGAGGTTTAAAATAAAAGGATAAATATAACAAATATAAACAATAATAAACAACGATTATTCGATGGTTGAATATTATTATTTTTACAATAAGAAATTTTCATTTTTGTTGAGCCGCGATTCCTCCCCCATTTATCACAGGGCTCTGAAAAATCATGCTGACATCTGAGAGTTATTTTCTCTTTCCAAACGTTGATCATGACATTCCTCACACCGACAACTTCGAGGTTATCTTTCACACAGAGGGCGTCGAGGCTATCCATCACACAGAACGTTGCGGTTATCCTTCACGCTCAGAACGTCGCCGTTATCCTTCACACCTAGGACGTCGAGGTTATATTTTACACCAAAACAGTTATTCTATTTATTCAAAACGAGAATTTTTTTCTTTTCATTAAAGCACAGGACGTTATTCTTTAAACCGACATCTGACAATCTTTACATCGAGAACATCCAGGTTTTGCTCCGCACCGAGAGAGTTATTCTGTGTATTAAAAACTAGGAATTTTCTTGCCAGAGGGCGCCCACATATTAAATATTTAAAAAAACACTATTCTATACCACAAAAGTTAGCTTGGGGCCAACTTTAGATTGTAGTTTAAAATAGTAATGCCCATTTTCAAAATTATGTTATGAATATCGAATAACGAACAAAGTTTTATAACTTGCTTAACGAATGAAACATATACCACGAATAGTATCATTATAATAATACATACATAACAATAATGGGTGTGACAGAATGGCTATTTGCAACGGTTAAGTCAGTAGTGTTTTACAATCAAAATTGTTTTTACATCAATGATTCATGTCTAGAACACTGGGTCGTCTGTTACATAGTAGTTTAATTGTAAGCCAATAGAACACCACGTACTAGTATTCATATTTCAGCTATGATCATATTCCCCTCTTCATAAGTTAACTGTTTAGGTGGAGAAAACGTATAAGAATCTCTCTTTAAACTAGATTTCGTTTTAGGTTCTTTCGGCATAAAGCCATTGTCAACAGGTATACACGGAGGTGGAGGTGGTGGTATAGACGGGCTTGGTGGCATAGACGGGATTGGGGGAATACACGGCGTTTGATCCAAATCCGGTGGTGGGTGCGGCAAGGGGAGAGAATCGGGATCTACTTCCGGTTCTGAGTCATCCATGGGTTTAGTGTCTATAAAACTTGTATGCATCACTAACTGACCACCACGTGGAGCCATGGAGTCACGGGATATTTGTCTTTGACTAGTTGTTAAAGGTTGTTCCTGAGATGTTGATTTTTTCACACGCTTTCTACGATAACAGTATATAACTAACACAACTAGCAGAATAATACACAAGCTAGGTATAGCAATAGATGCCGTCATTATTATAATTTCTCTTGGACCTGAAAGCAGAAAATATATTCATTAAAATAGATATGTAATTTTAAAAAAATCATGTTTTAGATATATCTGCAATACAGTAACGTCGGCACTCAATAATATGAGTTCATTTGCGGACAACCACACGGAACCCATTTCGACTCTCTCGTTCACTCCACCCATCCCCCTTCCGCAATTATGAATTACTTTTTGCGATATCCAAATGATTGTGTGTTCTAAAGTTTTAAATTCACGCAATATTCATATCGAAATTACTTTTTGAAATTGTTGATCTTTGAGTGAACATGTGCACGCTCACTCTTTATAACCAATTATCATAAACTGTTTCAATAATTATTCTAATACTCACACTTTCTTTCGTCACTGTCATCAAATGGCCCACAGTTCGGTACACCATCGCATCGTAATGATTTGTGAATACAATATTTAGGAGATGGTTCGCATAAAATATCATCTATACACATTTGACCACCAGCACATATAAACTGACCACATGGTCCTGAAAAATATAACAAATTTAAAACTAGTTACTCTCAATCTTGTGTGGATAAAACTCTCAAACATAAGGCTGTCACATTCAAATTCATTACAGTTTTACTCAGTAATAAAATGTTCTTGGTCCAAAAGCTCACTGCAGGCTAAACAACATGTATATCTTACCATCTTCAGGCATCAGTACGGCCGCCCAACTCAACTTAAAGCCGATTCCATGATCAACATCTGTGTCACTTGTTACAAATCTGAAATACATGTTTAAACATTTTAACAAACAGTTTCTAATTCCGAAATATGGGCCAGCGTATTAAACTCACATGGATCGAGCTCAGTAACGTTGTAGACATGGTATTTGAAGATTTTCCTAATTACCCCCCCCCCCTATAAGTGCGTATCTGCCTAACGCAGTGCCGGATTAAGACTCTGCTGGAATGAAAATACAGATATTTTGGGTTCATCGATAAAGGAAACAACAGAGTATTCATTACCAAAAAAATCATAACCAGTTAATTTTGGTAGTTCTGCAATTACTACAACAATAATACAATAGTTAGCTATACAGATTACAGCTTGTTTTACTTATTTTTTGTTGCCTGGATTATTGGCTGACCTCAAGGCACGTGCCTTATCTTTCTCATGGAAATAGCTTTATTGTAATTATCTACATCATTGTCTTATGCATCTAAATTTAAATAGTAGTATATATATTTTGCAGTATATAAACATCGCTATAACCTGTTGAAATCGATAACGTTTCTGGGTATTTGGCATCAGAAATAGTTTTTGTCATCATTAAAATATTGAGTAACTCGTTCATTATAGTTCTGGAAACGCAAATGCTGGAGATACAATACGAACATACCACAGCAGACACAGAGCAAGATCAAAGTAAAATCATTGTGAATTTCTTTCATGAAGCTTTATCCAAAGCATTTCGGTGGGACCTATTAGTCCCGTCAAGCAGATTGTAGGTCCTGAGACTCTGAAGTACCGATGCATTTTTTTCCAAATTGATGTAAATTTTCCTTTGCGAATTGATTAATATGTCTAAATGTATCCTTTATTTAGATGACAAAGAGGTTTTTAATTACAACTGGTCAGTGAAATGATATTTGTTTTCAGAAAATCGTGGTCAATGTAAGGTTTGTTCTAAGAAAAACATCGAATCTCAACCTCAAGAGTTAATGTGTTACGTGTAATGTATTCTTATGGTGTAATAAATCAAGAAATTGTATTCTAGAGTTTCATGGTGCCGTTGGAAATAGCTAGTCTATATTTCAAGTTAAAATGGTTCACACCTTTAGTTGAACCATTCTAACTATGGATTATTGCTTCAAATTGTTGAGGAAATATAGTTTTCTTTGTTTGAACTGTCTGTTTAGTGTTGTGGATTAAAGTTGTGATGAAAAAATTCAGATTTCAAGAAAAATTTAAACTTTTTTTGTATTGGAAATAATTTACCCCTTTACCGACCGTCGGGACGTTCAAGTCCCACACCAATCGCTTCAGCAAATGTTTTGAAACTTGAAAATATTTTTGTGGATACCCTAATCAAACCTAAATCACCAAGAAAATCTCCTAAAACAAGAAATTGTTTTATAACTTAACCACTTGGGCCCGAAAGGGTTAAAAGTATGACACGATTTTGGAACCTCACTTTGGATTTTAGGATTTAGGCACAACATTGATGTTAACTAGATATTCGAAAAGTTGCAGGCATAGTAACTTTAAAAAGACATATAACAAAGATTTTTTTTATGTGTTTTAAAAGAAATAGATGTGATATACTCAGCAAATGACAATGAATTACCTGATCACAACCCGTGATGAATGAGATAGAAAATGTCTTTTACTAGGACTATAAGACTTCAAGTCTCCACACAGAGATATTTCTGGTAGCATATCAGGTGTAGCAAATCCATTATATATCAATAACTTGAAATCTTTACACGTTTCGGCTACAAAAATGAAAAAAAGGAAATAATATGGCTTAAATGTCAAAATATGATAGATAAAGTCAAAGATATAAAATGACAATCATTTCAGTTTTAATTCAATTGCAGGTTATCTAATCAAATTGTGGATTCATCTCTTTTTGTCGAATTACGTACATCATTTCTTTTTGTCGAATAACGTACATCATCTCTTTTTTTCGAATTACGTACATCAGGTGTGAATCTATGTAAGTTTCTTTTATAATGAGTTATATCTATATCCTATAATTAATTATTCATAGATAATATCCTATGCTAAATAACTACATTCGTTTTTTTGTTGTTTTTTTAAGGCAAATATGGCAATATGATGTCCCAAATTAAAACCCCAAGAAAAAGAATAATTTGCCGTAAAGAATTTTAAGTGATTTTATATCAGGCCTTATATAAAGGTTTAAGATGTGTGTCTATACTTACACGTTACACCTAAATCAAGGGCTATAATATTGACAACAATTTGTTGTCCCTCTCGTACTTTAATTAACCATGTACATTCAGATCCACGTAGAAAGGGAGACGGGTAGCCAGGGGAGGTAATCACCCCTCCACCACCAGAATCTAATACTTCATCGCCGCAACCAGCAGTAGACGGACGAAATGGTCGCCAACCTGTAAAGTATTTTTCAAATCAATTATTTTCCAATGGCTGGAGAAAAATAACTTCCTATTACATTTAAATTCCCACAACATGAATTATATTTTAATTCAACAATTTCATTTATTTTTTCATCGAATGCTGCAAGACTTCAACTACTTAATAGAAAATCCGGCATATGAATGACAATGTAATTAATGAAATAGAATATGATACACGGTATTTTATACGATGTTTCTCTTGGCCATGTGTTGGTCTAGTGCTTCTTGATGATCATTTAGAAACTAGAAATAGTACTCATTTCCGTTATATAACTACTTATAGGTACCACCAATATCAGATGTCCTCACTTATGGTGATTGACAATTCACTGAGTAGCAGCTTTTTAAAGAATGGTTTGTATTAAATTGCTGTTTGATTTCCGTTCTACATTGATCATTTCTAGATCATGTCATTTGACTTGCCGTTGTCAATATCCAACGCGTATGGCAGCAGACAATTTCCTGTGTTGACTATTTGACATTAAAACGTATCATGGAATGTGTGTGCAACGGATTATTCATACATGTACTAGTATTTCTTGGAGTAGGTTACATGGTAACAATAGTCACCTGAACAGTCGTCAATCTTTTTCCCTGGCGACAACTGCTTCCACTATAGTGATATCGCACACAAACCAGGAGACAACAGTTTTTGTTAGCTATGTGAAACCCTTCGAATGAGGAGTAATATCATATGTTCTAGCACAAGACCCATCAGTTTGTAAGTGTTCATTTCCCTATTACAGTACGGTTGACTGATGATACAAAGATGGAAAACTTACTGTCATCTAGAAATGTAAAGTGTGCTGAAAACCCTGATGATATTTTAGTATAATCTGAGACAAATACTATTTCTAGACTGGGTTGAACAGATATAATAGTAGGTGGAATTTCCTTGCCACAGAATCTGTTGAGTCTTGTTCTGTATCCCATCCTATCAACACTGAAGACATCTATATAATCAAAACGACATCTGAAATAGTCAAATTACATACATTAATACATGACCAAACATCATGGTAGTAATAAATGAAATTCGAATAATGACTGCAGTGGGGTGGGGCCATATTAGATCAAAGGCCACAGTGACTTAGGAGTAACGCTTAGAATAATGGTATCTTGAAACACTCATTATCTACCTATTAAGCATATAAATATAAAATTGGTAAATGAATTGGAACATTTTAAGACATGGGTAACCAAAATTTGTTTTAAAATTTTCGGGTTAAATTTGGTCGATCTATTAAACATGTGCATTATCTATCCTTTATGTTTGAAATTTCCTGATAAATAATGAGTTGGGTCTATCAGAAGGGATCCAAAAATGCCTCTAAGACAGATTGTCTACCAATTTCAAAATAAATACAACGTTTTGCAGTTCATGTTATATTATAATACTGACACATCTATATCTTTCAATATTTCCCTACTCGTCTGCAATTCCGAACCGGGCCGTATGTAGTCAGTCGGTCGGTTTCAAGGGCGCCCACACGCCAATGGGTACCTGATTCATTTGCCCTGATCCAAACTATCTTATATCACTTATGTGGAGGCCATGGGGCGTCACCACAGGAGCGGATCCAAGGGGCGGGGGCACCAGGAGGAAATATGGCGCTCCTAAATATGGCGCCCCTGAAAAAAAATCGACCATATACAATACAAAATCGACTCTTAGATATCACCAGAGTGGCCGAAAAACGTGTTTCCATCAGCATTATTTTTCCAAATGTTCCAAATAATGCTGCCCCTATTGGCGAAGTGTCCCGTTCAGCGACTGCCCCACCACATGCTATTGGAGGGTTCGTTTTGTTCGCCCTATCCACACTTGTTAGGGTCTTATCGGCCTTTGGGGGCGCCGCCACCAAATGACTAGTTTAAAGGACAAGAAGTGTTTAACACCAAAACGAGAAATAGCGCCGCCGAAATTGATACACGGGATCACTTGCTAGCCACTTTGATTGCGGCTCCAAGTGTTTGGAAAACGCGTTTGCGACAGTCTAATTGTCAAATGCTTTCCAGAGACCCACTCCCCTAACCGCTACCACAGGCACTCGTGGGACCTCAGCTTTGTCGGTCGCCGCGCTGCCCCACCAATCTGCTGCACCCCTACTTTTAAAATCCTACATACAGCCCTGATTCCAAAGAGCTTAATCACTGCCGGGAGCTCAGTGTCTTCACAAGTACATTAGCACCTAGAAGGAAGTGTAATCGGTCAACGTCAATTAAAATTATCCAAAGAGAAAGACTTAAAAAGACTGTCGTTACCGTCTTCACGAGCGATTAGCTCAATAAACGACAGGATGTATTCAACCCAGAGTTATTGAGTGCTATTTAAAAAGAACACGAAGAATAACACGCCATAGTGTCGTTAATTTGTATCCTTGCGCATCTGACATTTAAATCATTTGTTTATTTTCAATATCTCGTGGAAGACATCGTTCTACACGGGAACATAATACAAGAATATTAATTCCTCATTCCATGATTTTAATGTGTTTTTGCTGTAATGTATGGTTTCACGTAAAGAGATATTAACGCTTTAAAGCTCTTGGCTGGTTGAACAATTATTTTTAATTTGACGTTAGCTGAGTATACAGTTAATTCGGCATGTTCAAATTTGGTTCTATATACGAAATGTCATAAAAAATCTGGGTAGTTATTTTTAAAAACAATTTAACTCAATATTTACGACTCATGTACACTATTTAACTGCCTTTAAAGGCGAGTTTTTATAATACGATTTTCTTGATTTGAAGCAATGAATCAATGATATGAATTTGAGCAACGGCTATATACCATTTTAAACAAGTATATTATAAAGTGTAATCGACAGTATAAAAACTTCCACATATCTGAGTAGATCTAAGTACAAGTGAGATAATAAAATGTAAATTCCTTTAATATTGTGCATGTTAACACGCCATCTTAATGAAAGGAAATAGAGGATTTAAGACCTGTAAACTCTGATTAGACAGTTTTCTTGTTTACCCTGTCACGCATTGGCTGATTAATATTTTATAAAGAACACAAGAATGCCTTGGGATGTTATCAGTCTGTCGCAATTATGAAAATGGTCCAAGAGAAAATTAAATTACCGCACCCAGAATTCTTATTTTTACACGCCTATATTACAGTGTTGGTGTATTATGTTGTCACCAAGCCAACAATTGTCACCGGGATTTTTTTCAAATTTAGTGTGAAGCATAACCACCTTAACATGATGAACCTTATCGATATTCAACATTCAGCCACGTTAAATTTATAGTTCTAAACAGATGTTTCCCCCAAATTTGCGTGAAGTATGAGAGGACCAACCTTATAGATGCATTCCGTGACCTTTCTGTTCCAGAGTTACCTCCCTCCCAGCCCCTCGTTATTGAAAACCTTGTGAACACACGATGATAGAGGCTACCGGTTTCAACGGATTATGTTCAAAATTTGTATGACGCATTGGGATCATGTGAGAACAAACACGATCGATATTCAGCATACGTTCCGGAGTTACCACAATTGCGCAATTTAGATATAAAAGAAAATGTAAATGATATGAAATGGGGTTTAACGTCTTACTGTTCTACACCAACAGGTCTGATTGTGCTATAAGCTACATTTTACCTAGAACAAAATAATGTTCATGTTTTATTTCGAATAAGTAAGATACAGCTTTAACTTGCGAATGGTTATTTGGTTTTAGCTAAATGCATCATCTTTTGCGATTTCTCCTCGATATGGCTGAACTCATTTACCACAAAGGAGTAATCTTCTCGGTGATATATTTTTATTCCGACACATCGGATTGCATTCAAATACAACTTTACAAACTATCTGCTCGTGGTACTCTCAACATTCTTATCATGTGGTACAATAAAAACAATGAACTTACATTGAATCGCCTTCTCCTTTCTCCTCCAGTTCAAAGTAATCAAACTCTACCTCTATTCTACCATCACCAACAGATTCAAAAAAATAATGACATGTTGTCATTTCAGCATAATTTTCGGGGAAGTTTGGTGAAGAGAAGGTTCCTGTTTTCATATCCTTAGAACTAAATTTATGATCACATCCGGAACCTGTTTAAAGTATAATATTAAGAAACATTTTAGAGGCATTTAAACCGAAATCTGAAACAACATGTTTCTAGAAACTACTTCTAATGGCGACAGCTTGCGATAAGATGCACGCTCTTAACATAGATACTGCTAAAGCATACTTATGCTGGACCGGTAAGTGGTTGTTCTTGGGGGCGACACGCTTCGTAAAAGGACTTGGCTCCGTGCGTTCCTTCGACAATTACGCATCGATGGACGGAAATTGGCTTTTGATATGTCACAATTCCAAAATGACTTCTATGGCGTCACTCTCAGTTCCTGGTTCATAGTACGCTGGTACTTGTTTAAGTAAATCAGAAAATAACTGAACAATGTACTAGGTTGTCAACACTCAAAAGTGTCAATGATTTTAATGGCAATCGTTCTCGGTGTAAAAAAAAAGATAACTGGCATTATTGTCTTGCACAACAAAAACTATACTTACAATGAACTATTTGGATAGATACTCCCATGATGCAAATTAAGATTGCTACAGGGAGCGGGGGTTTCATCCTGCCATTAAACAAGGTTCCTTTCCCATCATTCCTTGTCTGAAAAGATAAAACATTAAACAGTAAGTACATTTTACAGAAACAAATGTACATCCAAACCACCATGTTTTGATCTTAATAATAATGACGTTGGTCGATTTTATGCGTTGTATTTATATATATACTTCATGAATATTATTATTATGCATATATCTATTATTGTATTAATTCATTAATTAAGCACTGAAATATCGCACGTGAGATATTGAAACACAGCTGTCTGTGTGACTAATTAGTATTATGTCAACACATTAATAATCATTATTAAACATCTGTATGTTTGTGTGTGTTCCAATTGATGTGAGCAAGTAATATCCAGATAATATTTTGTCTGGATTCTTAACTTAAGATTGATAATTTTTTTGAAAGTCTTCGTTTTATTTCATTTCCGGTGCGATTTTCTGATGAAAAATATATATTCGTATATTTTGCAAATTCCTGAGCCAAAATCATTTCAAATATAATAAAATACCAGAGATTGGTAAATGAGAAATATCAACTATGGGCTTAAATCTGCAAGTTTTTTTGATTTTGTACATCAGACCTTTGAATGTTGGGTCTTTATCCCCAAAATTTAAAACATTTTAAGGATAGAACTAAAATTTTTATTTAGATTTTAATGAAAATGCCGTTTTATTTAAAATATGTTAATTATTCAGTTACTAAATATTGCACTAAAGGATTAAAATATTTTAGTTCGAGTTTCCATATGAATACTAAACATTGCAGGTCTTCTTTAGGACTGAAATGTTATATAAACTATTTTGATTAAAATTAGACATTTCTTAACAAAAGCAGACCACAATCAACCTCGATGGCATCGGATACTTGAGATTTTGACTAGATTACAACGGTTCGCCATTTAAAAATGTAATTTAAAAATGGGAAAGCGAGGCTAATAAGTCCCGAATATACCAGTTCCCTGGTTACCAGTATGCACACATCTTTTGAAAACAACAAACAATGATAATTTGGCTAAGAATGAAGTAATTTGAATGAAATTTTCAATATTTTCTTTTTTATCATCTACGTTGAATTCTTATAGCTAGAATGACCAACTCTTTATTAAACTCTTAACTAATGTATCTTGATTATTCGACCACCCTTGAGGATATATAGATATAAAATCTAAATTTTTGATATATACATTTTTGTGATATGTGTTAGTCGTCTTTATGTATTTATGGAAACATTAATTCCATTGGCCAAGAAGCAATTCCCAATTTATACCAGGGTAATAAGTAAACTGATGACTTATCAGATCATTTTGGATTCACTATCGTCTTGTTAATCGTGTAATACGGCTCTAAGAACATGATTTTACTACAAATGATAGGAAATTGGACCATTTGTCTCTGAGATATTGGTTCTAAAAGCAGTGGTTGATGTTATATAGATTGTGATTATCAGCTATGTAGCTGGAACCTGGAACAGTGGCATATAACCAAACTCATCTAGACTACATGTTGTTGGTTGGTCTAGATAAACTTATCATAGAAGTAATCAGAATGTCTATCTAGCGGGGTGTTTAAACACAGGGATCAGACCCGAAGCCAGGATTTTGTCGAGTGGGGGGGGGCATACATTGGAGCAAAGGGTAGTCATCAGAGTGCCGCATGCATTAGTGGTTTAGATGACCAGTCTTACTAGGGCTGAGGGGAACACGGAACCCTTAACCCCCACTCCCATCCCCTGGATCCGCATCTGAGGATCTCAATTACCACAACAAACTGTTTACCCGAATTTAAGAAGGTGCAACTTGTATCCTTCACTAATTCAATCTAAAAAATATTCTTGTTCCTGTGTTCAAGCCGAACAACGCACTCCAATACCATGTTCCCATCACCCCAAGGAAACGTTTTGGTATTAAAACAATGATTATCACGGGAAACTAGTTCAAATACCATTAATAATTATTTGTAATTCAAGACAACGTATAATTTTATACGCATTGTTTTTTTTATGCGGCAAATTATTTTGTTTCTTTGGGATAATCAGAAAACGAAACTGCACTTCAGCATGTTTCCTTGGGTGACAAATAATCTAGAATGTCAATGATTCAATCCAATAAAACACTATCTCGGGGCATTCCAGGTTAAATTGCCGTCTTTAGCAATCATTAAAGAAATAGCTTGGTTACGCCGGGAACCATTGCATGAGCAACACGAGTTCTTGTTGAGAGTATCAATAACAAACACCAACTGAAATAATGACGTATTTGAACTTCCAGATTAACTAAGAATTCCTAATAATTTGTCCTGATGGAGTCCAAATCAGTAACGGGTTCACTAGGTTAATATAAACTGTTAAGCTAGACGAGACAAACCCAACACAAGTTGACAATATGTCCTACATCTAATATAGATAATAAGTGAATCGAGACGGTGGACAATGAGGGTCATTGTGTTTTAATTACGAGCAAGTAAAGGTGGTTTAATTCTACTAGAGTAAGGTTTATTGGGTGTTATTAGTCAACTCTTGCCGAATATATTGTCTGGTCTGGGCAGATTTGACCAATGGCGAGACAGGACAAGCGGCTGTTATTTCATATTATTGATGAACGTCTGCTTCGAATCCACAACCGCAATTATGATTAAACTATGAGTAGAAGTTTTATTATAGGTTTACCGTAATGTAATTGATCAATCGTATATACGACATCCGTTTAATTAAAGCGAGAATTTCATATTTCTAAGAAAGTCAAAACATAATTATTTCTTAGTTTTTTGCTCAAGTTATCAACTCACTATTATACGACCATGAGCATTATTTCCAACCTTAAAAAATCATTGACACAGGAAATAATAACACAATTACCCCCCTTGTTGCCCAATTGCCTCCATGCATTAGCTTCCTTCAAACGTTGGAATTTGAAGTTGAAAATGATATTTTTGCCAATTTCTCAGCTGTCAATACTGAATTATAGGATTAATAGGATTATTCTTTAACAACGTAGGACTGTTTATGGATACCATCTATTTTAAGGCTTTTTGAAAATTAATTTTTTAAAAAATAACTTAAAATTTTGAAATTTAAAACGTGCTTTAGAAATCACCGCACACGACAAATTAGTGGTCAAATTCACGGAATAAACGAAATGGTTGATCTGTTTCAATATTCTGAAAACGCCAGCTACTGGGAATAACTTTGTTTGAAATTTTAGTTGACCCGGTTCGAGCGCAAGCCTAAATTGATATATAAAGAATGGGTTGGGTCAACAATTCTGCAAGATGTTTAACAATACCGTTCCCAAGCTTTAAATCAGCGACGTTTTTTAGCAAATTAGTCAGATTTTTAAAATCGTTTGTGGAAATTTGCACCTAGTCGTGTTTATAGCCTTTACAAATTGCCAGTAACGTGGCGCGATACAGAAATTTATTAAACGTTTGAACTGTTATCGTTATCTATCGTTAGAATATCGCATTAGGTTGATAATCTCCAATAACTCTAAATATGTACAGCTGTAAACGTATAAAAAGAAAGCACAAAGAATAAATCATTTTTTATTATGCCATGAATATGCATATAGTAAATGGATATTCGTGTCATGGGGATTTGAAGTTTCAAATATACATATATATAGTAAATGCATATTCGTGCCATGGGGATTAGAAGTTTCAAACACCGTGTAAGACTATGAAAGAGTTTCTATCGGCTCGTGCTAAGGACATCGTTAGAAAGATTTACAGCCTAAAACCCCCCTCTATTCGGATGGTCAACATTTCATCGGATTGCTGATTTCCAGAATTGTTGCTTATTGAGTAGATTAGATAAAGTATGGAAAACCTACACACACTGTCTGGGTCTTGTTCTCATAAAAGGGAAGAAATTGCTAAACTGTCCTGCTCGATTTCCAGATCAAATGAGTTGTTTGACCTGAGGGAATGTTTCCATGTTCATAACAATCGCCTCTCCATTTAACATTAATATTCATTAGATAGCCGTAAATAGAATGTGTAGAAGTAATGAGAATTTTGTGTAAAACTAATGGAATTATTGAAACGATTTGTTAGGCTAGTATATTGTCTTTATTATAGACGACTGGTGTTAGACGGGTTATGAGTATTTAGAAGTCACCAATACTGTTTGTAATCAGACTAAAATCACCATTATAGTGGGGTAATGTTTCGAACTCACATAAGTATTAAATCAACCAGATTCTAAATATAACATACTAGAATCATTTGCATTGTCATTTCCGGATATTGTTTTCTTGCATAACGTGTTTAGTTAACGAACTTGTATTTTGACTACTAGCTAGGATCTATCATTCCATTGTGTTTCTGGTGCTATATCTGGTCTTTTTGAAGTTTTTAAATTAAAAAGTAATCCTTTATAACGATGGATAGTTTTCAAATTATGCAAAATTTTAGTTGACGTCGATGCTGTGCGTTTTGTATATTACTGACCATGAAATGATTAATAAGTTCAACAAGATCATTAGGTTGTGATGTTTCAAACAATCTAAAGAGATGAAATTTTTCTTTCATTGCTTAAGTCTAATAGCCTAACGGCTCTACTAACATGGTTCCAATACCAGGCCACATTAACATAGGGTTTTATTTAGTCATACATCACACCGTGTTTATATTCGCGTATTCATTCAGCTCCATTTAGATCATTCACTGAACTATCCCTGTTTGAAACATCTGACGAAGTTCAAGTTTGCTTCAACTACCAATCAAACGGTTAAATTAGACTGAAGTAGAATAACATGTCTCGAGCCATTCGTAAACTAGGGATAGACTAGACAAATAGTCTACATCGAATTAGTCATCTTTTAACAACCCTCAACAGTTTCCATTTGAATTTGTAGGCGATGTCAATTAGCTTAACGTTCAATACGTCTGTCGTGCATACAAGATTTCTAATGTAAGTGTATACTTATCTATTAATATTAATCTTATCAGAGAAGAATAGTCCAAATCTAATGGACGAGTTCGGAAACTTAACTTAAATATTAACTTTCGTGAATGACATTTTCAGGCGTATTTATACAGTAATCTGATTTTAAATATAGTTTGCATGTATAATGTCTCTACTGCGAATTGTTCAAAGTTTTATTAATAACCTATATTTATTGGAGTGAAAGCCTTTAACCCCTTAGTTGACATTTGGTAAAAAGAAAAAAATTATTCCGCCACAGCATCATTATTTTTCTGAATTATTTTTTCATACGCGTATAGGTTGAATTACACTGCTAAGTTCGCAGTTTATCTCCCAACCCCTGCGTTAGTAGATTAACTCCGTTGCATTTACTTTTGTAATTATAATCTGTCTAATTAAAATATAAAACGTTAGATTAGTCGGCCAGCAAACCCCGATCTATATCAATGTATACTAATATAGTGAAGGAAAAATGCACAGCAAACCATATATAAAAGATAGACCATATACACATCCAAAAACGACGAAACTCCGCACCAAGTTACAAATAAAACGTCAGGGTGAATTTATATAACTCTAATACCTTTATTTTTTATTATTATTTATAGAATCCAATAATGAAATAAGAATTCAGTTAACCTAATCTTGGAACCTTGGAAATGTAATTCTGTTTGTGGGATTCCACATGTATTTCATAATACAATTTAGTGGCTGCTTCAAGAAATGAAAATGTCTGGAATGCAGACATCAAATCATAGATATACAGAAATCACTAAAGATTAAATCTGTCGTCTGCCTTTCCTGTCATCTAGGAATAATAATCCAGATATTAGTTCAAGAGACCTAGACTCGATAAATATTATTTAGAAAAAATCTAATCTGTTTGTGCAAATAAAGTCATGAAAATCACACAGACGTATACAAACAAACCCTTTTTCAATAAACTATGGTATGTTATAAATTAGTAACGGTGCATAACCCACCCTACATTTTGTTGAAACTGGAAGCATAATATAAAATATAAGATAAGATAAATGTTATTGCATGGATATACATTATGTCATTAAGACAGCCTAGGATGTAATTGGTGTAGAATCGCAGGATTCTCTCAACCCAAAAGGCGAACCTTAAAACTTTGCCGGCAAGCTGTAGCTTTTAAACAGGCATTACAGCAATAAACTTTGTAATAAATTTCGTTTTGTAATAATTTAACTCTAATACATTTCTTACCAAATGACATCAAGTGTAACAAAGAGATATCATTTAGGAGTATAGAACTTAATGAACTCTGCTAATTTTGACAATACATGATTTTGACTTTCATCTCGCTATAAACTTCTGTCGAGGCACGATCTTATTAAACATCTAATTAATTCAATATGTTTGTATACAAGATCCACATGACTTCAAGAGATAATGCACATGTCGTGACGAGATAAAAAGAGACAATTGCAGATATGACCATGTGTGCAAGGGTATTTATTGAGGAGTTCCCTGACAGTAATTTAGGAGCCGAAGGAGAAGAAATCTTGGACGAGTGTATGGACTCACCGAGTCCAGCCGCTGCTTTGGCAGAGGGGCAGAATAGTAAATGTTATATTATTAGATGTGTTCCTGTCGTAGACTAGTTCCTGTAGAAGTTAGTTTAGTTGTAGATAAGTTCACGTTGTATGTATGTAACCGACGTAGATGTGTTCCGGATGTAAATAAATCCTATATTTACTAAACCGATCTTCTGTTTTACACTAATAGTGTTACACAAGAGGAACTAGTCCGAATATTTTAGCTTGATGTTTCTAGGAGAGAAGTATTCAATTTGTTACAAACATGGGCATTAATACAAAAATGTGGAGGCAATTCAACAATCACCTGGATTGTTCTTGGTCATACATGCCAGTTGTCTATATATTGTTGAGTCATGAACCAACAATATATAGACAACTGGCATGTGCGGGAGTATTTCAAATTATGGTGCGATACAATAGTCTTGCTCCAATTATCCCACTCATCTTACTGTGCAAGATTGGTTTAATTGTCCAACCAGCTATTTCATTTTTGACACAGTAAGCCCATGGACCACAGATACTTACTGCATCGTACAAATGTATATTCTGTCTGAGAATTTCTGATACTTATATATTGATGATTGTTAATAATCTTGTTGAAAGGGGAAATTAATCACAATGCGTCTCCCCAATAATAATGGTATTGATGATATTGGTGTTTCCTTAAATTATCATACCAATACTTCATAGAACGAATGCATAACATTAACCCCCTTATATATCCTAGCAATCTGTATCACATATATTATCCAGATCTTTTATAAGATCTACTTTAGATCAAGAATAATTTGCCGTCGACTGGACATTTTTCAGTGGAAGTCCAGTTAATAAGAAAAGAAAAACATAAGAACACGTATAAAACCTTTTCAATCCGATATAAAATTACTTCTTTGCTTCAGAAATGTTCCAAAGCAACTGAGATACCGTGCCTGTGGATATCGTGCGCGAGGCAGGGCACACATAATGAGGCTATTTGGCTATTGGAACGTACAATGGTTTTACATCTTTGATATCATTACACAAACTTGTCATTTTGTATCTATGGACTTACTCTCGAAATGATTAATACACTTGTATAGGGTATCTTAAATACCAATATGACAGTACAGTGAAAATTTGACATTTACCAGTTTAGTCAGCAATTAAAACGTCTATTGGGATATCAACGTCAAGGTTTGAAATTAAATATTTCACAATATCAGCTGTACATTTCCTGTCGGAATCCCCATCTTGTAAGTTTCGCAACAAACAAGGTATAATACTAAAAGAAAGAAATCGATTTATTGGGACTGTTGGGAAAGGATTTGTCAAAACGTCTTGAGTATATGTACGCATAGACATTTTATAATAATAGGTTATGTATTTTTAATGCCCAACATGGGGTGAAGCTGTGAAAATATTGGATAAAATTTGAAACTAATGGGATTAATTAACTGGAAGTTACAATTCAGCGACAGACAAGAAAGCAATTTTTCCGAGAACCAGAGTACATTAGCTGCTCCAGACATTAGTCTTCGGGCTATGAAGAATTTAATATCTAAGTCAAGAAATAAATAACTGCCAAAATGAACATCTCATATCAAATTGCCGGTTCGTTTCACGTAACCGACCTTTTCCAATATGGGCCCGTATTATTACACCCTCGCTCCGTGTAATCATACAAATGACTGCTACTGATACGTGCAGAAATGGAAAAATCTTTGGATATAATCTCCCCTGATTTAATAATCACTTCATATTTGTTCGATAACCTTTGTTTTCCTTGCCCATAGATTCAACCTTTTGAACTCAAATATTTGTCCAGTTGGCCAATGAGAACTTTTATTGATATTTGCTCTGGCACTCATTGTAACCATAGAAACCGAAGACCTGCTTAGTAAAAAAAAGGTTTGGTATCATGGCGGGAAAATACTGTATAGTCATGTCCTGAAATAGTATCAGATGTTAATCTGCTTGAAGGGAAAATCACAATATTAAAACACGTAAACGGAAAGAGAAAAATCAATAATAAAGTTTATTTTCTCATCAGTCCATTCGGGGTAATTGTTCGTTCAATGTAGGCAACTATCATTCCACTTAATTAAGATGTCTGACACTCGAGGGTTGTCTCCCCTAGGGGAAGTAGAAATCTATATGCGTGTATTGTCAAGGAATGATTGTTGCATTCATCATAAACTGCAAACAAGGGACCCAGGGGCCTTAACAGACAACAGTCACCGGTTAAGAGTAGGCAATGTGATCATTGAAGATTCCATAAAGTGAGGATATGAATGCTTTAGCAACAGCCCTCACCCCAATATTTCGCCAACAATAATGATTGTTTAGGAATGTTCCTAGCTGGCCAGATCCTCAGCTCCTCCCAAAAATTCCGTAGCGACCCCCCCCCCCGACGTTTTATAAGCTGGCTTAGGGCCCAGCTACAGCATAGGCCATCACGCTCTCTGTCCCTGTTTTAACGAATCAGGACAAGCACCATTCAATCAACATACCTACAAAATATTGTTGAAATCGATCAAGCAGTTTAGGAATTGACGTCGAAAATAAAAAAATCTGTTTGCCCTGTTCCATTCCTAGTCGGTCGAGCAACAGGGTTTGAACAAATCTGAATGAGTACCACCTGGGTGATATGGCTATCAATTGCGATATGGAGTTATTGAAGGAAAAATGTAGTAAATTATCTAAATATGCCGCTATATATTCTTTGTGTCGTCTCTTTGGGACCAAGTAACTGTACGTGAATGAATCTTGCCGAACATCATCATACCTACCTAATGTGGACCACATCCTGTAATACTGCCAATAATACAACTAAACACTTGTCTTGTCATAGTATTGTCTAGATTTTATTGTCCTTATATAATCTTATAAAAACTTATGCTTGTATAAGCTAGCTACAATTTAGATGTTCAATAACTGATGATTCAGAAAATTCACAAACCCAGTCGACGTATGTGGTGGGCTAATTTGTCAAGACTTTCCATGTAGATTGACATCCTAGAAATCCGAATACATGTACATTTTTCAGTGAATGCCAACACACGTGATACACGTGTGATGTTAACGCATGGACAGCCTGATCACTATAGCATTATTATTATTATAGGGGCACCGTGATATTTCCATTGCGAAGCGCCTCTGTAGGTTTATTTTAATCCTATCTTACAATCGAGTGATCGCGTGCAATTAATTGGACGGATGATATTATATTCGCATCTGTTTGTACAATTCCCTTTGAGATCAACTCGAATCTACAACATATTGGGTTTCTCAAAAATCATTTTCACAAGCGGGAATAACTTTTCTAATTTTATTCTCGGTCTTAAAAAACACCTATCACTTTCGAGAAAATTGATATTATGTAATATTAAAATAACAGTTTCCGTAGATACATATAGAATATACATCAATGCCCTCAGGAACCCTAAGATCTACCACAATAATAAATATAATACAAACGTTATTTTTGAGCCTGAAATGCTTTCATACATTTTTCGTCGAAGTCTGTAATTGTTTGAATAAAAATAAAATAAAAACCAAGTACGAACAATCCAAACCATTAGACAGAATTCGAAGTCCTAAAAACGTTATAAGCATAATGGTGTATTTAAGCAAAATAGTATAATCAGCAAATGAATGCTGCTCGTGTACAAAATACACGAGAAGCATTGGTAACAGGTGTCCGGAAGAGTAAGCTTGAAAATACTTCCCCGTGAAGATGCCGCGCTCTGATACGATTATAAATTTAAGTCTGAATCCATGTTTCGAATCAATACGTATTTGTACCTGGTGTAATAAATACGCAGTTAGAGTACATCGCAAGATTAATGTAAAAGACAACCTACTATAAGAATATAATCTTTCAATCACCGGGAAAATCTTAAAGGCGCCTTGTTCTTGGCAGGCCGATATGTTTTAGTCCAAATTTCAATATGGTCCTGATGTTTACAGATTATTCAACTCAAATGTGTTTCCCGCAAACGGTACCCCTTAAATATTTAGATCGCACACAGAAATTAAACATCGTATAGCTCTAACTCAAAGTCATCCGAAATTAAAAGCATTAGAATTCAATATAGGTCCATTTCAATCAATGTGGATGGAAATTTGGGCTCCTGATATCCAATATAATAGATATGTTAAAATCGAGATCGGGTTATCTATTATTGTTTCAAGTGCCATTTATAAAACGAACAAATTAAAACATCCGACAAGTCAATGCTTAGGTGATCAAAAATGCCCGATCTACAAACGACAAAATAATACAAAAAAACAATACGTGTAGAGTGGATTATCGACTGTCATTCAATTTGGAATGCTCATGTTTTTCACTGAACATAACTGGTACAACATTACAATAAAAATGTTAAAGATAGCCACGAAAAAAAGACTATAGCCTCTACCACGTTCACAAGCTCCTCGGGAAAAGTGGCATAATGCCAGAAAAGAAGGGCGTCAAATGCTGAATAGCATTAAGGTTCGTTCTCTCTTGACCTCCATGCTTCACACAAAATTTTAAATAATCTGTGGGCTCTATCACGTCACAAGGTTTTTGGAAAAGGGAACATACAGAAAAGATAGGCGCGGAATTTTCATGACCCCTGCGCACCAGACCAAATTTGAATAAAAACTGTTACAGTATATTATACTATACCCTATTTTGCAGTGACAATGTTTTATGAAAGTGGTTGGGGCGATGGCCATGGGTCTTAGGGAGTAGATGTAACACCGGAATGGAAGGTGCCGGAATGCTGAATATACACAATGCTTCACACGAAGTTTCAAATAAATCCATAAATCCATACAAATCTGTAGCCGCTAGCGTTTTTACAAGGTTTTTACATTAGATTCATAAAATTTGAACAAAAACTCCACCCCGAATACAACTTTTAAACATTTTACGTAAAACCATTCCTCTCTAGTCATGATTTAAAAAAGCAACTTTTCTAAATCTTTCATAGAAATTATTTTAAAACTGTGACCTCTATCATGCTAACCATCAGATTTAATCGAAAAAGAAACAGGGATCCTCGTCATAAGGTTCCATAAAGTTTCTGAAAAATCTTATCAAATATCTGACCTTTGTCGCAGGGCCGGATTAACCTTGTGGGGGGCCCGGGACATACCAACTGTGCGGGGCCCCATTTCAAATTGTTCGTACCGACCGCGGGTCGTACCAGTATATACTCCGCCCCTTGAGTGCCTGGGGTGTTTTCCTCCAGAGTTTATTTGTTTAAAATAAAGATTAATTTCAGTGCATCTTAGACAATTTAGGCAGCGATTTCATTGACGTTTAGAACTAGTTGACAATTTGAGTATTTAAAAACCTTTCTCTTATGATGTTTTCATTTACTTTATTTTAGTGAAATTATTTTAGATGACATAAAACATTAAACTCTGTTTCTGATAACGTTAATTTCCCGGGACTGGTTGGGTTCCAGCAATCACATCGCGGGATGTGGTACCCGGAACTGGTTAGGATCTATTGATTGATAGAACCTCTAAATTATGTAATTTAGTTATTTTTAGAGCCCAACCGATCTCTGGCCCACAATATCCCTTACTGCCTAGGGCCCCAATCCTCGCCCCCTCAGCCCAGGTACTGGTTAGCTCCGCCCGGGATAAAATATTAGCATGAGCCAGAATTGTCCCACATTTGTCCCACTTTGCCTCCCCTAGATCCAGACAAGCATTACAACCCCGTGGACAGGTACTATAAAAATATTAATATGATTTTGAAAAAGAAAAAATAGGGTCCTCGTGTCGTGGTCATAATACAAGTTTCCTTTGAGTTTCAGAACAATTCAATAAAAACTGTAGCCTCTAGTGCGCCATACTCCTCGCAGCGTTTCGTTTGATTAGAGGTGATCCCACTACACACTGCTATTTTGAGTGGATATTGTTGTTTTAAATTTTGATTGGTCAGTAGTCCGTCTACTGGCCAATCACTAGCTGCCCTACAAAAGCTTTACATTTAAAACGAGTGCCAGTATTGGATCAAATATGTTTACGTTACGTCATGGCTCACGATTTTATTGACTATTAACCAGTGCATAGAAGAATACTTCAGTAAAACTAATTGCGTGACAAACGAGGCTATCAAGACAAATAAAATGTAAACAATACTGTTTGGAAACGAACATACTTTCACGGCTTTTAATACCTTAAATCATTGTCCAAAGTTTTAGGAAAGACCCAGAATAAACGAAGGGCTGTCATGTTGCTGTTCCTAAGTGATAGCTTTCATTGAATGGAAAGAATAGACACATTCCCGCGTAAGTTCAAGAAACAGACGCCATTCCAGCAATGGCCAGAGAGGGATTTCTCGGGCCATTGCTTCAGGAATATGCTAGTGCGCTGATAAGAAGGTGTGGAAAGGGTGATTACAATATACGTACACACTATTTACTATGTCGCCATATACATTCGTGTTACATTAATATTGGCTTTTCGATCCATTTTTAAAGGTTCCAAAGAATAGAGATATACGCCCATGGCAAATAAAGAAAAAAAAGACGAGGGCGCTGTAGTAGATACCAGTAGCCCCCGGCCCCCCTTCACGCTTTTAATTGTATGAATCCGATCGTAATGATGTTTTAGGCGTGCTATTTTTTCGCATTACTGAGCACAATTCGGTTTAACTAGACCGCGGTCATGTGACTCCATGAATCCAGTATTTTAAAAAAAACGGTTGCATTGATCAAAAGTCGCTTTAGAGAAGACGTTTAATATCGACTGGCTAGATTAAAAAGTGGAATTGGGTGATAATAATCTCCAAGTCGTTCTCTACTCTGCGTATTTAATAAGATTGGAAATGTAGGATAAGTTACTGTGTTACGGACAGAAGATTACAAAAGCATGGGGTTTTACACTGTATTATTCAGCTATTTGATTGTTTTTCTTTCTGTATTGGGTTTGCAATGTTGTCCTCATACTGTAATTTCTAATATTTATGGTCGAAATTGTCTCAAATCATTGTTTTATCTTGAATCTATTTTAAAAAAAACACCGACTGGCGAATATTCTGGGTCGATAACACTATTTGTGAATTCGATCTCAGAATTTTCGGCAAGACCGAATTACTTACCCCTAGATGTACCCAGCCGCATACTTGGATGATAAAAGAAGTAGAATCTCCCTAACCTCATTGATTATCTCCGGTTTGTCCCATTTTCTCCCATTGTTATTGTTGAATAGAAAAGTGTTTGATAATTTACAATGTGACGCGGTCTCAATGCAGTCTACGGAAGTAGTTTTATTAGATTAAAAAAAACTGCCCGGGTGGATAAATGATTGAGTGTATCCTTTATGATGAAAAATAGAATTAGCTGACATTTTATCAGAGAGTCGGTTTTAATTTGCAAATTTCTGAATACACGATATATTACAACTTTGCGTGACAATACATATTACATCAATAAAAACATGAAATTGAATATCATGTCACCAGAACATAGACCGCCGTTCATGGCCGTAATCTATACAAGACCAGCGCTCGATTGAGACCGAATTTACAAAAGTTGTCGAACATTTAATAGTTACTTGCTGTACATGTCTAAAATAGAATGGGCAATCCATATTACCGGATGTTTAGATCAAAATGATGAAAAACTTGTGCGGCTTTGTACGTTTTTGTAAACACGCGGATAATTGAAAAAAAAACTCAATGTAATTTTATTCGCTGTTATGGATATCGGTTTAATAGGACGAAGGAGTGAGGCTACATGGTATATTTAAATTGTGTTGAATTTTTAGTATACAGTTACTTAGCAGAATTCATTTAACGACTGAATAGATATCAAGAACTTTAAAAATAGTAACAAGGCGTTGATTTGAATGGGTATTCAAAAATGAAGCAGAAAGGGCGTCAGCTTTTGTTCTTCAAGACACCCTTTCCAAAACAGATTATTCGTTAGTTTGGACAGATAGGCCGCGGAAAACAAATTTTCAGTTCTTGGTAATTGCAATCTAATTAAAATATAGATCTATATTTCGTTTCGTTTTTAATACTTTCGATGGCCTACACTACATAACAAGTCCTCCAGATCGAAGAGTTGTAAAGACAAGTAAAAATGAAATTTTGAACTATAAAAAACGAAACGAAATTGGATCTGTGTTTTAATCAGATTGTGGTAATTGATGACGGTATAAAGTTCAGAAGAGTAGAAAAAGTCAAACTCTAATAATTTTCTTGCTGCAATCCCGTTACAACCTAAAGTATTTCTTCTCTTGGTGATCACTTTCTTTTCCAACGCTCATCAAGTCGACTGGTTTAGAAACTTTAAATTGTATTCTCAACCGAGTTTCAGGACTGAGGCTATTCGTGTGATCAATATTGGATAATGAATCCCACGAGAATAAAATATAATATTCCTCTAGACTTTACGAGACTGACTCGTCCTAAACCATAAAGCCCATTTCAGTTGACTGACACTAATGGAACTTCAAACGTCTGGAGAGAAAATATACATAATGTGCTAATAATCAAATATTACTTTAATCTCATTACTAAACATTAAATAGAACAGTCTCTAAACACATACTTTACAAATATTACGCTGGCTATGGGTGAGAAAGTTATTGCATCGATAATTCATTCCATTATTTCGACAGGAAATACATTTTATTCCACAGCAAGACACACAGAGCAACGGTGGCGCTAACGTTTCATAATACCGATAATAGAAAATTGTGATTCAATACCCCATAACCAATATTGCATTTCCGATTTCTTATATTTAAATTTTTGAAAAACTGATCCAGATAGTTTAAACCTACAATAGATATGAATTAATATAAGCTTCGACTTGTTTTCAGTATTGTATATACTCATTTTCTACTCCAAATTAAATATTTTTAAATCCAAAACTGCATGCTTTGCAATGTTGATCATATTTTCCCATAGCTGTCCCAAAATACACGGAAATAAATAGCTTCGTTATATCCGAATTGTTTTATTCTAGCTGATCTCTCTAAATTTCTGGCAATGGATAGGGGCTCTTTTGGAATTCAAATCTTGCTTCCATCTTTGAGAGTTTAAAAGAAAATCGAAAAAATCGTTAAGTCGAATTGCAAGCAACTTCTACCAAGGAATCAAATAGATATAGCCCACTTACCCGGACACTAGAAAACCCCAATGGAGTCTTAATATAGACACGTTTTCCAATCTCTTTAACATCTAACCCGAGACTCAAGCGAACATGATCCAATAAACCGTATTAACCACAAAGGAAATTCTCACCTAACTCTGCAAATTGCTTCATCAGTTAGAAAATTGGATACGCGAAATAAGGTAAATTCCGATGCGCCGTAAATCTAATGTGGTTTAAAATCTGCATTAGATGAACCTAAATTAAAAGATATTGCTCTTTCGGGCAAACCTTTCGAAGTTTTAACTTTATTATGCTGTGAATGCAGACTGCAAATGTGATTTTGACAGAACTGTTGTCAGGGTTTATAATATGAAATCTGTTAGGCGTGTAATATTGATGAACAAAGTACAGAAAGAAACTCAAACCATGTAAGACATTTTTTAATTTTTTTTTAATAAATCATGTTTAGCGAATTAACTTGAATATTTTGATCTAGCGGAAATCTTTCATTAAATGTTGTACGCGATTGAATAATAAGTTGCAACCTCTTGAAAAGTATCCAAATTGAAACTGAATATGTATATGATACGATACATGTGTATAATACAATCTATGGGAATTTAACAACTAAAAATGTAAAAAAAGATGAATTTTTGCAAAGCCCTGTTTAACAAAATAATACATAGAAACACGCACAATTAAACAGAACATAACAACAACTGTGAGCAAACAAGGAATTGAAACCCAATCAAAATACTTGAAAGGGGTCATTAACAATCACATAGGAAATAAGCAATGCACCAGAACATAAATTTCACCAAAAACAGTCTAAAATAGTCAAAAACGAACAGCCTATAATCGTAACAAGTAGTCTATAACAAGCAGCATATAATCGTAACAAGTATAGTCTATAACAAGCAGCATATATAATCGTAACAAGGATTAAGATTGTCTGCGATATCCCTTCGGTGGAAGCGGGGGTTAAATAGAGCTATTTCACACACGCGTATAAAGTCAATGGTTAATTCAATGAATTTTTTATCACCTTCATGCCCAGGAAACAAAAATTATCAGGATTTTTTTCTGTATTTGAAAATCGACTTTATGTTAATTGAAGTAAAGTCTGTAAATACTTTTTAACTTTTTGTCACGGATATTTTTGTTACAGTGTAGCTTATAACAAGTAGTCTATAATCGTAACAAGTAGTCTATATTTACCATGTAACTCATCTAAGTTTCCCAGTCCGAAAGACGTCATTATTATAGCTAATTAGAAACCCAAGAATATCTTTATATTTAATCCATAAAATATTTTTTGAGCTTCGAGAATATTTCAGGAATTCCACGGTATAAGTTTGATTATATTAAAATAGTGGATAGTTTGTTTTTTTACCTCAGAGAACCTGGAATCTATAATATGAATATAGATTATTTCACTGCTTTTTATAGTACTTGATATGCGTTCTCAAATTTCAAAATGTTATCCAGTCATATTGAATATATCCTGCTCTCTAACTATCGAAAACCAATAATGTGTTCCTTCCTATATTGTTCTGAGGTCAGGATGAACTAAGTGGGATTATTTTTTCACGCACTCTCATTTCTGCCAACCTCTTTTGGTGGCCTTTAACATCCCTTTACTTCTCTATATTCGTCGATATTGCAGATTGCGGGTCAAAAACCAGTAGTATAATTTTTGCTAATTAAAAATCATGCAAAGAACAAATTTTATTCAATTTTTCTTCTTTGAGATTATAAGGAGATGTGATTATTTAGAAAGAGTAATGTATTTGTAAAGATTACTGTATTTGGTTTATATCAGTTGTCATACATCAAGTCAAGATTCCAGTCTTAAGTATTATCATCAAATAGATAATTGCAGTTGAAACTTACAAAACGTTTGCAAAATTTCAAAACTACTTTCTTTACGACAATAACATCCTAACCATCTACCCTGAATGTTTCATACATAACTTGTAATGGTGACAGATATAAGCAATGGTTTTAAAACCAAAACAGTCGTTTTGGCACCACCATATAGGTTCGGTTAGGTACACATTCACTTTCTGGTGAAAATTTATATTTTCGAAATGTACCTGTGATCTATGCCTATTGTTCCCACACACATTGAATGGTCTCCCCTTTGTCAGTGGTGCGGGATGAGGGCTTGACAAAGGGCAGTGTCTAGTCGTGGAGCGTAAAAACTGAGGCGCATATTTTACACGTTGACCTGCACATAAAATCGCCCTTGATAAGTGGAATTCGAACTAAGAGAAAGACATAACTCCGCTGCCCGCACATGTTTCCCCTCATAGCACGCGGCGTGGCATATGCCCGCCTTCGGAAGCCAGGTAGCTGCAGAAACTGGGGTGTTAAACACCATTTCATTTCCAAACATTAATTATTTATATAGACTACTCAAAAAGCTACTTTGTAGTTTGAACATAATTCATGGCAGTACCTTCTGCCGACCCTCTTCTAAACAGATTATAAATAGGCGTGAAGAAGAATCGAGGAATTAACCTATGCAATAATGAATACCTTGGTATATATCTGTCCTTAATATCAGTTCGTTTCTTAATTAAACTTCAAAGTACCCATTCTTAAATGAACTAATCACCCTATCTTTTAATGCCACGTCACTGTTACCAGTCTTTACTTCACGCAGATTCAAAGAGCAGTGACTCACAATTCAATTACGACCCTTTTATGGCACTTCCGTTTTTTTCGATAACTGTTTCAGATAAACGTCCCATGTAATTATTGTTGTCTTTCTATTTGAGTCTCTTATCTTTCTTCCACTAATGAAGCCTTCAATCGATATTTTTTTTTAAGTTTCTTTGGACTAATTGAAACCCGATGTGCATTGAATTACACGATGGCATGTTTTTACTCATATGAACATGTCACGTGTGTAATATCACATGATGCATGACACGGAGCAAATAACATGGTTGTCACACGTGCCTCATTAACGATATTCCTGTCAGAACCTCGAAACATTCACGACTCAATACAATGCGAAAAGAGAACATCTCTTACCATATTTAGACCTACAATTTGAATTGACAGATATCAAGGTTCAATTACAAACTCACATGTGGAAAAGAAGATACTATACGGTTATTTTCATAATGTAAAGTGGGGTGCGCCGCTATCACGAGGTGCTGGTTGTATTACGTCTGATACAATGGTGATTTGACCAAAAGTAAATAGATGTAGAGGAGATTATATTGCAATTCAAGAAATCGACTTGACCAATTGATATTTTTTGTGGAAAAGAAGATACTATACGGTTATTTTTATAATGCAAAGTGGAGTGCGCCGCTATCACGAGGTGCTGGTTGTATTACGTCTGATACAATGGCGATTTGACCAAAAGTAAATAGATGTAGAGGAGATTATATTGCAATTCAAGAAATCGACTTGACCAATTGATATTTTTTTATGACCAAACCTTGTATATTGGTTGTAAAAGAACATTATTTACAAATATTCCGACCCTTTTCGCGACACATCTTCTAATAGATGTGAACAATCATGTAAGGTATTACCATTTAACTCCAAGTAGTAGTCAAGGAATAGAGCGGACGCGGATTTTGATATAGACCAAGGCTCTTCATAAATACACTAAGATTGTGGCCTTGATCAACAAGCCAGATATTCCAACCTTATTTGCGACACAACTTCTAGTAGATGCGAACATTCATACAATGTATCACCATTTAACTTGAAGCAGTACCCAAGATATAGAAAGGACATGATTTGTATAGCAAACTCACCGATGGCGAGGCCCTATTAAGGTACCTCAAATTGAGCACAAACAATTTGACTTTGATAGATAGGCCAGTCGTGTACAGCAATTTGATAATCCGGCAATGCCTGTTTTCATCATAGATTATAGATGGACGCATGCGTATTTATTATTGTTAATGGATGTTATACATCGTAATGACATTGTGGCTCATAATTAGGAAGCTATTTTAACTCGCTACTTTCAACTTAACATCAATTTCCTGCTTTTACAGCCGAAAATTACTATTCATGGTAGCTAAACGTATTAATCAATGATTAAGCCATATTGTAATAATGGCTGAATGGAATAATCTTATCGAGGAAAAAGAGAAAGTGCATTCATGAAACTTAATTACAGTGATTACTGGTACTAAAGTAGAGGGGAAGCTAGGTTCCATAACATTACCGCGTTAATTACAGATTATATTGATACATAATAATAATCACACAGAACACACATTAGTGTCAAATATCTAAATCGTTACTAAAAACACAATACCACATTGAAGAGTTCTTCAGAGGGATCATCAATAAGTGGGATACATTTAATTTCAAGTAATCATCGTTATGCAGAATGCATTGGAACAGAAGTTGGTTAACAAAGAATCTGAATCCCCAGTCACCTTAGAAGAACCTTTATAACACAAACAATCTCTTCACGTACATAGTGTATGTCTTAACGAATTCAAGCGAAATATTTATCATGAAACAATGACATAATTAACATAGTTAGAACGACGGCAATGTCTGTCATTTGTGCATAGCGACAATTATTGATTTTCTTTAGCGCATACAGAGTTTTTTTCAATTGCTGTATGCAAGAACTTCAGGTTTTCAATAAATATTCATATCACATCAATCTACATGTTATTGACGCTTATGATAACCATTCTCATAGAGTGGTTTAAAGATCTACCATTTAAAAAAGATAGTTAGGGTTATGAAATAGCTTCTATTCCAATCATCCCACATCTCTCATTAACATATTTTCAATGATATCAAAGAAACAAATCAACAGGTGTCCTGCAAATTTGTTTTTAACGAAGATGATTTCTATGCGTCCCTAATCCCCAACTTCAAACAAACCCATTGCTTCATTTTGGTTAGAGAATAATGCAAATTCAATATTCGTTTTGAATTTAGCGTTATTATTATTTTGTTCACGATTCGATGGTTGCATATGCCCCAACAGACCATCTTCTGTCAACTTGTCGAATAATATTGTCCATTATAGACTTTCGGCATAATTGCTGAAGCTATTCTAATGCGTGGCTAGACTTTTATTTTTAACCATCCGAAATCATATTTAAGGTTTGGACGAAGCTGATATATCGACCAGCTAACTCAGAAGAGCACCAGTACCTAAATAACGTCATTATTTCACGCGATGGGATAAAACGAGATAAAATGGACTGTTAGGGCTCTTTGACGAGTTGGCTGTCATCTAATTCATCACTTGCCATCACTTGAAATCTTAATCAGCAACAAAAAAATCAAGGAAGTGTCTCTCTGTGATCATTGGAAATAAGTCAATACTCAAACATTACTTTATGTCACACTCCAGTCTACAACATACAAATCATTTCCAGAAATCAAATCCCACATTAAAAGATTAGAAATCATGTCAAGCTTTTCTTTCGTAAGTCAACGACAACATGAGTAGTGATTAATAAGACGAAGAATCCACACGCATCAACAAATTCAAATACGATTTAAATCCAGTTTCCGGATCTTATGATATATTTATAAATTGCGAGCAGAAATAATGTTTGATTCACTTCATAACGCTTGCAGTATTCCAAACATTTACTTCATACTACAACGATCCCAGATTTCGATGACAATATAGACATATTTAATTCAATAACTGCTAAATACAGAAGATAATTTGTTGACATTCTGCTACCAAAAATACGATTTTAACCCAAAAAAGAGTGACAAATTTCTGGAATCAGTGCGTATACAATCCATTAGATGTATAAACTTTGTGTATTTCATAAGCTTGAAGTAAACATCTAAAGGCGGTTGTTTTCCTCCAAAGTGGGCCATTAAAATAGTTATGTCTATCCTGTCACACTTTTTGAGGCACAATAACCGGTTCTAATCAAGAAAGAATGTTCAAACGTGGTGTAGGTGTTTATTATGTGGGCATTTCTGCTCAGGCTAATAATAAGCAATTTGAAGGTTGATGCTTTTTGAAACGTTAATTTTGATTATCATTAAGTTAATAGTGATAAAACAACCTGACAATAATTTTTAGCGTAGGTTAAGCAGTGTAATAAGTAATTCGAGCATGATAACTTTAATCCTAATAGAGTATAAGTGTGAAACTGGGTGTATGGTTTCATAACATCAATACCTTGACTAGGTTCGATGTTGAGCATTGACTGCTTTGACAGGTATATAGACTTCATTTTGCTTTGTCGAGACTTTGAGGTATAATAATGTTCAAACTTGGTGTCGGTTTTTGTCAGGCGAATGGCAATGTCTTGATCATTTACCGCGAAGGCTTAACAAAGATAATCAAATTGATTGATTGAGACTTTGGAACAAGTCAACTTAGGCTATAGAGCAGTTTGATTGTTCGATGCTTTACAAAAAGATAAATGCACGGGACATCGGCCTCGCCAAGCTTAAATTTTCAAAAGATATATGCCCCGGAAAAATAAAATAAACGCATACATATAGTTATATGACTTTCCATAGAAAAATTATCCAAACGAGATTTACGAATTGCTCGGAAATAATAAATGTATACCAACCTGCCATAAATGAATTTGTTTCCATGGAAACACACACAAATATTAAATTTGAGAAATTTCTAATTAGCAAATGACACTGCTATTACAACAGACTGATGTAGGGTCTCATAAAAATATAATGAACAGTTTCTGAAGTATGATCACGAAACAGATTCGGGGCGACTGGACAAATGGGCAGAATCCATTTCATAATCCCCTTAACTTCGATCGGCGAGTTAACCATCATATATAATTATATGTGTTTAAATTTCCAATCTTTCTTTACTGTACCGTCATATATTTGTCTATACATTCTTCAATCCATCAAAGAATATGAAACTACATAAAAAGGACTAAATCAAACATGGACTCCTCTAATAATTTAGATTAGCGTGTCAAATATGTGGTACCTTTTTGTTTCGGATGCTTAAATAAACACCTAGTTCTTTAATGGAGATGGATTTTATAGATGTTAACATGTTCTTGTTGGGTCATTGGGTATATTGTAAGTGTGGAGATTGTATTAAATCAATTCCATATCAACAATAATTACCAGTAAAACACGGTGATTAAAAACACTGCACATCCGATCATTGATTTTACTGTGTATATAGAGAATGTCGGTACTATTTATAACATAGAATTCTTATTTAAGACAGTCATTGATAACAGGTTAACAGCATTTTGCTCCATAACATCAACAGAGGTTAATGACAAAGCATTGATTGAGACAGATACTAAAACGTTGCATTAGAAATGCACCATCCATGTTGTTTTGCAAATAATGGGTTTGACCAAGAAGCTTTAATTATAGCTCCTATTAGACAGCCATTAAAGCTGCATGGTCTAAATATTAAACGTCACCTCACTATCGAAGTAATTACTAATTTTAATGCTGAAAGGGGTTTCGCTAAAGATTCTGGATTTTTTTTATGATCTATTTACCAAGATGATTCACAACTGTACCCCTAAAGGCCATCTTCTACACAGTAATTTCAGTCTAAACTATTGTTCCAGTACTAACAGATGAATACACGGAACTCAAACTATCGTCCCAGTACCAACAGCTTACATACGCAGGCCATTGCTTCCTAGTTGAGGAGTTACAGGGCTAACAGTTCTTGGAGTACATTAAACCAGACCCGATAATTAGTACTGATAAAATGGAATGATACCACGTGGCTATTTGGCTGGACAAAACATCAACAATGTAAAAATGTGATAATTTAAAAGAAATCATCACATTGCCAGGCCATTATATTACATGAATGCCTATTTCCTTTTTACTTTTTTCGCGTGACAAACGCAAATTGGTGTCTAAAAAAAGGCAAAGTAATAAAACTAAATCAATATAGGAAGCTGTTAAGGTTACCAGCCACAGACTTTTATACGAGAAAACGGGTTTTATCACATTACACGAGAGGCGAAGGGGCAGAAACTTATACTTTTTTTGTACAAAATTATGAATCATCTTACACCACCATATCTTCATGAATGGCTATCATTCCCCGAGATACCTCTGCAGGGCATCTTTATTTTCTAAATCATTTATATCATCTAAGATCAAGGAATGAAACCGATTGTCTGACTATATAAAATCACCCCCTCTATCGGTATCTTTAAAAGTAAATTGAAAGAACCTGACAAAGAAGCGCCATCATAATTTAAATACAGGCATTATTACAAGCCATAGATAATATTTCAGGTGTGATTGTTCAACAAGTCCATAGGCTTCTAGACATCTCCGGAATTAAGATTTATTTAAAATTAGTTAAAAATATGAATATGGCAAACATGAAATTGTAAATATCTACATAGACTTTTTGTTCAATTTATTTTTATATTATTCATAATGATTTTATTATAATTTGGTTATATATACTATTTTATGCATTATTATCTATAACATAGGAGAGAGATAATATAGGCATAACCTGTTATTCAATCTTTTTCTGAGAATAAAATATTGAAAAAAGTGGCATCCAGTTGAGCGTTTCTCCACCCACATCTCTGTATAGAATTTAAGTTATTTCAGTAACCTCGCAGTGGTTTCATCCTAACATTCTCAAAACCTTTTTGTTATTTCCTCACGTCGACTTATTCCTTTATTAACCTATCATCATTGAAATATTTCATATAGCGAATGTTGGTCGCGAAGCAAGGAATTGTTTTGGTCACGAAGCAAGGAATTGTTTTGGTCCCAAGTCGATCAATTGTGTTTTTCATGCCATTTGAAACGTAATGAAGTTATAGTTTTATATTTTTCAGAAAAATGGAACAATGTACACGTATTGGGCTTTTGTCATCCAGAATATTTGGGTTTTAAATTGTCGTTAATAACCTTTATTTCACAAATAGACGCTCTGACGATGAGTTTATTTAAATATGAAACCACTCAAGTGTAGCTTGTAGGAAACCTTCGTGATTACATTTTCCATTGTGTGTGGGCGAAGCTCTACAGTTATGAGTATATGTATTATTAATATAGACTAACTTTTGTTCGAATAAATCACACTGGCGCCGTATTCACCGCAACTCTCTTGTAAATAAAATGATTCGAACTTCAAAGCCTCAATTTATCTTACAATTAAGACTTTTCTTTCGTATTTTGATTCGTGTTAGTTCCAGTAGTTATTCATATGGTTCATATCAGATTTAAATGCCAGATTACTTTCAATGAATGAATTAAATGGGGGAGAGAGAAATGAGGATTAACGCCCACTCGACACAAACTAGGTCATTTCAGGACTGAGAATGAAATGGGGTTCAAGGCAGTTAACAGGGACATATTTATACATGTAAATAAAAACAAATATCACAGAAAATAAATAAAATTAAAACAAATATCACAGAAAATAATAAAATTAAAACAAATATCACAGATCCTTTCCGTGGATAAAAAGTTAAATGAGATTTACACACATTATTCTATATAGTTCCTTTAGGAACTGTTTCTGGTCGGACTATACGTCCGCTGACAGTTCCTACTATATAGCTGTATTTTCATGTTGCAGCTATATGGCAAGCGTTAGGAACTGTCAGCGGACATAATCCGGTCAGAGACAGTTCAGAATCTCAATTTAGTTCACTTTAAGCAGTTGGCCTTTTTGTATTGTGCGTGTTTACACCAGGATGTATATTTTTTTGTGTGCATGAAAAACCCAATATACAGGCATAAGTTATTCTTGAATCCTTTTTGGATCAGACTATTTGTTTAATGTATGTACCTTTGATTGTGTACAGTCTTAAACAATATATTTAACTTTTGTTAAGAGTGGCCCCATGTGTAAGTAGAGCATCGGATTTCCATCTTGTTGAACAAATAGCAGCAGAAATCCTAAAGAGGTTCTCGTCTGGATCATGCAAGGGAAATAAAGAAAATAACTTTCTAATGTATCACTTGGTATTCAGCTGAATGATTATATCAAAATTGCTTCACCTCTTTAAACTCACCAGAATATATAATATAGTTTATTCGAATCAAATACTATATTTGATATTAGAATTTCATAATTTAACCAAGATCTCAAAATTAAATGCGCATGGATATCCATTATGAAGAGACCATCTCTGATACTTATATTAGACTGCAATAACTAGTGTCACAATCATCAATAATGCTGCAATTACTAGGACAGTTGACCTTGGGCATAGTTTTTCTGAATTGAAACAATTTAAGTATTTAATTCTAATATAGACAAAGAACTATATAAAATATATTCGAAAGAATTGCCCCTTGTTGCTTTTATCTGTCAATTCAAAAGTCTGGTGTATGATTACAAATGTCCACGAAATTAAAGAGACAACGTTGTAAGAGTTGCGTGACGTGTCTTAATAGGTCTCTGTTCTTTACACTGGAATAAATGATCATTAATCACCCCATTAGAAATCTGTTAGTTATCCACGAGCATGTTGTCATCATGGTCTCCGCTTCCTATATCCTTGATTTACATGCACTTAGAAGAACACATTGAACTATATTCTGTGACTGATGAGAGATGAGATTGTACGTCATAAACCTTTAATTCCGCGAAAAGCTGAAATAATTATGTCTGTACGGATGTGGTTGTTTATATCATAGGCAAAGACCAACATCATACTAAACATGTCGGCACTGCTTTCTTAACACAAGAGTTTGATTTTTATTACAACCATTAAAGAAACATGGATTTTCTCCTACAAAGAACAAGTATTTTATTTTATGGTATTAGTTCAGTTAATCACCAGGCTGTCAAAAACCAATACCATTTTCTCTCGATGATAAACATTTAAATTACTGATTATTTTGTTGATCACGCCATTCTTCACCGGTTTACGATCAACAGAGAAATGTCAACTACAAATCGTCTTGAACGCCCATTCATTTAGTATGCAATTACGTATCTCATGTTTAGCTCTTATAACCTATAAGTTTATGTAAAAAGTCATTTTGACAGTTCTTCGAAGCCAATTTCTCCTTGGAACAGACAATAATTTGTACCCACTCAATAAAAGCGGCAAAAATCAACATTTAAGTTCTTGAAGTTGCTTTAAGTGCTTCGAGAAGAATTAGATATATCAGAATCCTTCCTGTTTTCCGTTTCCAATACGACAGATCTGTCTATCAGCAACCATACCGTCTACACTAATTCCATTTTACACGAAAATAAGAATCTTTAAGTTCTCTTTTACTCTTACGTCTCAGTTGTATTATTTCTAATTGTTTTATACTTGACTTAAGATTAGAAAGATGTTGTTTTTAATGACCCTCCAGATATGTAGATCTGGATTTCTGTAAATGCCGGACCGTGTGTACCTAAGCCAATCTACCTTAAGTCATGGATTAAATAAAATAGAGAAACGTTCTTAAATGAAATCAGACTAGACGTAAAAGATGGATAAAGAGCCAGACCGTCTACACTAATTCCATTTTACATAAAGATAAGAATCTTTAAGTTCTCTTTTACTCTTACGTCTCAGTCGTATAATTTCTACTTGTTTTATACTTCAATTAAGATTAGAAAGATGTTGTTTTTAATGACCCTCCGGATATATAGATCTGGATTTCTGTAAGGGTCGGACCGTGTGTACCTAAGCCAATCTACTCTAACTCATGGATTAAATAAAACAGAGAAACGTTCTTAAATGAAATCAGACTAGACGTAAAAGATGGATAAAGAAGAAGTATTCAATGACAAGGTAGCGTGAAACAACCCGTTTACTTCTTAACTTAACCATTCTATCATGATTTATTGAGGCTTTGTGGGACATTTTAATTCTCTCTCGTACTAAACTAGGCGGCGAGACTGATGAAACTATTTCCATTTCTCGTAGAAGCTATCACGAAATTTTGAAACTTGACCTTTTCTTTAATAAGTTGGAACGTTAGACGTTAGTAAATTACTTTACGTTATTCTGTAGAAAACACGTCCACATTATTACCGTCATAGCCCATTTCATCTAAGATAGTTTCGGACTTAACCAAATGAATTATTTGAACATTGTATCAGTTTGGAACTACTATTAATGCGGGATGGAGTTCAACATATATTTCGGGACTAACGTATACGGTACATTTTCATTTCATAAATTAGCTTGTGGGTGAGGATATTTAGTAGTCGGATACCAATAGAGAGGCAGAAAATAAAATTAAATGTTGATTTTCCTAATAGCCGGGGAAACACGGGGTAAGGCAGGCGAGCTGACAGTTTGTCGTGCAAAATCCACTATCCAGGTATAGAAACTATCCCATTTGACTTAAAGTCCAAATACCACTCTTGTTGTAACTGAATAATATGTCCCAATCTTTATTCTGGTCAACAAATTGTACTGTTATACAATATTCCAATTAATAAATGATGCAAATTTCATCTTAACACACCTAATTATAAAAATTGGAAAAATTCAACCACATGCCGTAACATGGTTTGAAAAGCTTTACGTAAACACTTTCAAATGCAACTTGGATTTAAACATAGGTTAAAGATAGGTTGTAATGGATAATTTACACAACACGTAGGACACTTAAACATCTAGTAGTTAGAATAAGGCTGAAAAAAAAATTCGTGACCTGTCAAGCCAGCAAGAGTGTTATTGTCCCTTTAACGACATACTTTGTGATCTACAGCACTGGATCCCCCCCCCCTTACTACACAATACCTTTAACATATCTAACATGGAACTCCCGTTTAAAGAACATAAACCTAGGCTGCTGCGTACTGACTAAATCAGAAATCAAGAAGAAAGGTGATGTTTAAATCAGATGGCGTAAAACTACTATTGGAGTTCGAATCTGTTATTGATAAATACGATTATTGTTTGTATTTAGTGGAGTTAATAAAAGTCTTCATAGAACATTAATTTTCTCCCGACATAAGTTTAAAAAGTTAACCCTTTTAATCAATATTTTTCATAATATTCGAAATTAAAAACACAAATTTGATTTCAATATTGGTCGATTTCAATCCATATTGTTTTTGTTATGTCCAAATGTTTAATACACACTAAAGAGTCCTTATATCGAAGCCGAGAACTGGAACTAGTTATGTCCAAAATGATTATGTGCCATAGAAATTTGGATGAGTCTGGAACTTATCTCTGTAACATTTCTACTTACAATTCCCAACCGTGATATTAATATAAATTCATATTTCATTCACAGGTTTTTTTGTCATAGAATTCAGTCTGTTTCAATTCCACGTGCTATATGTCTTTTCATGGCTTGGCATTGATGGACGATGTCTGGCTCAATTGGCCAAGGGTGTTAGACATCAAAACCAAACTATATTCCATTGGGAATTTTTACAGCCGTATACCATGGTATACTGTACATCATCACTGGTGCACATGGGTAGCATTTTATCCTTAATGTTTGGTCATTTACATATTTGACACTTCCCGGTGTTTCTGATCATTTTAATCTCAAGGAATTCTTGTCAACTATTGATCTACTTTTCTTGGTTCTGGATTTATTATGTAAAATTGCTAAGAAAAGGGGGAGATACTTAGAGGATAAGGATTATCGATAAAGACTTGTCAAACGTTAAGGAGGCTAATGTATATTTTTCAATTCTCAATTGGGTTAAATATAAATAAAGCTGAGAGCAAGATATCGAAGTATTCTTTTTTAAATCTTTACATCAAGTTCTTAGCGTTTGGTCGAGAAAATAATGTACTGAACATTTCAAATATGTAAAATATTATTGTCGTTTAATAATCATTTCCCTTGTCAGTTTGGTATTGGGAAGTAAAACTAGTAGGTAACAGCTCCTGGTCGTTCTAATGGGATGAATACCGAGACCCTTCAAGCACGTTACTGTGTTTGTTTAATAACCCTTAGCGGTTGGGATACAATGTAAAGTTTTGGCGAAGCACAATAATTATCCTCTTAGCGCACTGCGCGGTGTAAAACTGAATGGCATATGCCTATCTCAAAGTGTGAGCACAAGAAGACTTGTCCTTCCTAGGCACAACTTTAGGCATTGCACACGTTATAGCGTATGGGTACACGGTGGGTGTAGATGTTGTTATGTTAAACCCCATTTCACTTCATTTTTTACGTCGGTTCGGGTGGTTCGGAAATTTCCAAAGACCACAATGGCCGCTTTGTAATAATGAGTATTTTGTGGAATACTAACCGTTACCCTTTTAGGAGACTGAACTTGGATTCAATGTTCCTTTTACCCCCCTTAAAAGGGTTAGGGTTAATATTCCCTAAAATACTCATTAACATAAAGCCGCTATTGTTGACTCCGGAAATGCCTAAACTTTCACAACCCACCTACAATTAGCATCTACCACATACGTTATACCTACCACACTGTTACACACCTGGGGCAGGATGGGGTGAATAGTTAGATTGAGTCAAACGGCATGCCAAACCTCCGGTTTCCTCCCACAGCTAAAGACCCCTACGCGCAAGCGAATTATGGAAATAAAATTGAACCATATGTTAGTACCGAAATGACCGAGGTTTTGTCGAGTGGACGTTAAACCCCATTTTTCTCACTGCAACCAACCAGGGTTAGGGTTAATATTCCCTAAAATACTCATTAACATAAAGCCGCTATTGTTGACTCCGGAAATGCCTAAACTATCCCAACCGGCCTACAATTAGCATCTACCACATACGTTATACCTACCACACTGTTACACACCTGGGGCAGGATGGGGTGAATAGTTAGATTGAGTCAAACGGCATGCCAAACCTCCGGTTTCCTCCCACAGCTAAAGACCCCTACGCGCAAGCGAGTTATGGAAATAAAATTGAACCATATGTTAGTACCGAAATGACCGAGGTTTTGTCGAGTGGACGTTAAACCCCATTTTTCTCACTGCAACCAACCATGCGAAATAGTTTACTGTTACGTCACATCAAATATGACATACATTTCTACACCAGGCGCAGATAATTATTACGACTATCTATATTACTAACTTGTACCTAGTGTAGAGGTTCACAAAATGTCATGATATTTAAATCTGTGTAAACATGTATACAATCTATATATTCAGTATTTACCTTTATAACAGATGTCATACATTTTATACACGTCATGTATATCAAGTCCAACAATACATGTTCATATTGACACCATTATCCAATCTGAACCCACAACTACACTAAACATAAATTAACGATTCATTTAGAAAAAAGAACTGGCCGTCCTTGCTATAAAACTATACAAGTTTAAAAATGAATTACTTTGACATAAGCTTTGACAAGGAATAGCCTAAATAGTCTCGATTGCCAATTACCATTAGCAGTATAGAAAACAACGAAGTTTCAATTTTCGGTCCTTCAATCTATAGTCTGCGTGATTTACAAACATATATCACCGCGTAACGAAGATATAGGGGACAATGTCTAATCCATTAGATACCCTTACGATCCGATGCTCAAAAGAGTTGATTATGGGCTTTAATCAATGCCTAAATAAAAAAAATTATATCATTTATTTGAAGACAGAAAAAAGACCTGCAATACATTATTAACTTGTCAAATGTTTTCTGGTATTTTAGGCTTGGTAAAGTTCTAAGGAATGTGAAATACCTTAAATAATATCACCTCGGTGGAAGCGGGTGTAGAATTATTTTAATATGGTTATCTTTCTTGTCCATTTATTCCATGGTAAGGTCGTCTACCCTAACATGTAATATGTTCTGTTATTTACGTTTAGATTAAAATTGTGTTTGAAGAAAGATTTCTAGACGAAGATACCTCGCCAGTACATAATCTCTGCCTACCTTCAATCTTTGTAAAACATGTTCTTTTATAGAATAAATCCCGGAAAAAATCTCTTCGTATTCGGAAATTGCTTCTAGATTAGACGTTCGCCGGATTATTATTTCGTGACGTAGAAAGTAATATTGACATGGTTAGCAGATCAATAAGCCTTAAGAATTTATTCGCAGAAATAAAATCTTAGAGTTTCATGTTGCAGAAATAGAACCTTATATTAGGTTGATATTGGTTCAGTAATCACTTATTCTACAAACTGGTAATATAGATTAAGTTTAGTCGCAGAAACAAAGCAATTAAGTTTGTATTAATATTATTAGTACAGGTATATGACAATGTGTGGTTAACAAAGTTTCGATTAGCCATTTTTGCGTTTAATCATCAAAGGACGTTGAACAAAAAATCGGACAGACTTGATAGCATAGAGAGTATTTTCATGTTAATGAAAATTTCTAATTAATAGTTTATATATCATTTCAGGCCTAAAGGAAGACCTACACTAGGCATATTTACCTCTTGCATAATGTATGTTTAACTAAACTTCCAAGACGTAAAATAATACCTTAATAACTAGAAGTGGGTTAAAAGCATTCAAATGCCCTTTGACATTTCACTTAATAAAACATACTGTAAGGACTTAGTAACACATGTCAATTTTTAGACGACAGCTTCAGTGGATATTAGATTTATATTTAACAAGAGCATTGGCATAAACCATTTACACGATGTGACAAGACAGAAAAAAAGGCTGTGACATATAGGCCGTATTATGTTTTAAACCAACAGAGATCAGTTTGCAAAATGAGCTCGTTATGTATTTTTCTGTCTCTAAGATGAGATAACATGGAAGATGGTTTTAAAGTCATAATTAAGCACGTGGATGTTAATAGTATTATATTGTCAGCCTCTTACACAGATCATGGAGGCTGATCTGTATTGATTTACAAAGCTACTCTTCCTTTTTTTCTTTACTAAAATAACGATAAATATCACCATGAATTAAATTACTCATGTAAAGCCATCTCATCTAATTCAATCACTGGCGACCATTTCAAAAGTTAATGGAATTATGATGAAATAATCACTTACCTCAATCCTGTTATTCTGCCGGAGGCGGCTAGATTTGGAACAACTGTTGGACAGGCTGGATTAACAAATCCATAATATCCTAAAGCAGACGACACAATTTCAGCAGACGATTGTTACAATATGTGGAACGTTCGTTGGAATTACCAAATTAAAGAAACGAGTGATTTATGGCGTCTAAAAATCTAATAAGTCAAAGACACCGTTATGACGGTTTCCATTCAGCAACACAGGCTAATGGATTACCGAATCCTAAGCCACCCTCTGTTGGATATTTAACCTTAATTACTTTCAGGGAATGTAATTCAGAACTATTCGAACAAGTTTTGACTTGTTAGGCTACACAAATGTGATCGTGGCTTTCCGCAAATTCAAATTAAGAAACAAATAAATATATCAAAGAACAATTTCCCGAGGTTTCTTTTACAAAAAATAAAGGTGCTTCACATGTAGCTATGGTATAGAGTTATACTAAATATATAATCAGGCTAAATGTCTTCACGATGACATGTACACATAGATCCTTTCTTTGTTTCAATTCAATTTCAATTACAGTTGGACTTGCTTTCTTTCGGAAACAGAACAATAATAGTTACGTAATCAGCAAATTGTGAACAATAACCATTTGATTTCTTTGATGTTAAGGATAATTTCTTTCAATTGGAGAATCCTATTTCTCCACACTTCAAAAGTCACTGGAATAACTGAGTGGTTTAAACTAAACGAGATACGTGTAAATGCAGCGGATCACAGACTTCTAAAATAATCAATTCTTTTCAGCGTCGTATTGACTGGACGAAATAAAGTCTCTCCTTTCTGCCGTTCCAAACAACTTGGGTTTGATTCTATTCCAAAAAACGTTAATTGAGATTAGCATACAGGTTTCGGGTTTCGTCTTATGTAAAGACAATCAGCATACATATTTAGTTTGTAAAGAAGCAGTACCAAAATAGTTGTTATTTTAGCTCTTCTGAAAATAGCTGACACATAGATACCTTTTCAGCAGGAATAGATAGCTAGTGATCACAAATAGTTGTCCACAAATATTATTCCACCCAAGGAAAACATAAATACCGATATAGAGGTATTAAGAGCCTAACAGCATAACGTCAAAATCTGTACGAAAATAGCCCTAGACGACGTACACTTAATAAAGACAGGTGCTTAGTCTATTTACGTGTGGCCCTAAAAGACCAAAATGATGTATTTCTCGTAAACACTTAGAACCTCTTTTAGATAGCCACCACTTCATGAATGGTCGTCTTTAATGTCAAAATACTATTAGTACTGTTCACGGCTCTCAATCGACGCACCAGTCTGTAAAATTTCAACGATCGGCTGACTCAACTAGCATTAATTTGTCAGACGATAAGTTCCAGAGATCGGTAGTAACTGTCATTCAAAACGCGTGTCTCCAAAACCCCCAAGACTTCACAGTTGTATGGTGTCCTTGGAGACACTTTAGAAACTGTCTTTATACTCTCAACGGCGTACAATCGGTGCTGGATACCAATGGACGATTCGGGCATTACAATGTGCACTTTTGAACCCGGGTTTCTCAGTTTGGTTTCTCTTGTATCTTAGTTATTGATGCGGCGCTAATTGAATATTCCTCAGTGATTCACAAATCGTGACACAAATATTGTTGAACTGATAACGTTGTTGATTCTTAATTGCGATCCGAATTTAATTAATACACAACGCCTTGCTACAGTTCAACTTCCAGGAGATGCTGTGAAATAGTGGATAGGATTTAATAAATTATTTGATCCTTCATTTGTTCGCGTTTCTATCGTATTTTTTAAAAAGCCAATGTTTTGCTCTAGTACAGAATGTAAACAAATTCCAGTCCCAAGACAATAACAACGCCTCCACATAATATAATAATCTGAATAATAGAATAATATATACTAGTAGTTATAACTAGTGCCACGATAGATAGATACTCCAAGTTGCAACAGATCTAACAATTAACTGGAAACCATGTTATCACAATGAACAGTTGTGTTATGTTGTTAAATCCTCGCTGTTTATATTTGTCAGTCATCATAATGTTCAAGTCAATAAGATGTTCTCTTCTAGACTGCTCACTCCCCCGGGCTGTTTTTGGTAGTGAACTAGGCAGCGTGACTTCAGAAATCAGCAGCACTCGCGTCGTGTCTTGGAACCAGTCATCCAAGTGGCAAGCTTATTCCAATTAATGACATTCTTTCATAGCTAGTATCTCAATTTTTACGAATTCAGCCTATGAAACTGACGCGCGACAAACCCAACATCGAGGCGGAGCAATTTGTATAGGAGTTAAATTCCACGACACCACTCGTATTGATCCGCATCTAACAGCTATCGACCAGTAAAGCAAGGCACTCAGATACGGAAAAGCCAAGAGAGGCGATCGTATCTCTCTCCCTTACTGTACTTTCTAACATTTTCAGTTTCCACAATCTAAACAACGTGGTTAGCTATATCGAATAAGGTAAACCAACATCACTTAAGCTCATAAATTGAATAGTCGGTTTATTCGCAATTTCACAAATATAAGTATCGATTGATTAAACAACGCATCCGATCGTCTTTACTCACATTGCACCAGATGTTCACGACCCGATAACGTAATCTTTTGTTTCCTGCAATACAAGAACAATAACTCATATAGTTATCGCATGTCGGTAATCGTTAAATAATCTCCCATGCATATTCAATAAGTCTATGGCGGTAATATTCGCTATTAAAGTCTGGCTTTATTGACATAATAGTCTTGTTTATAAGATGTAAATGGCAAACTGAAGCTATTAATCAGACTAATTCTTCATCTGCTATTATGTAAAAACGTTCGAAAGCGGGCACACGTTCGTGCTTTTCGAAAACTTTTGTTTTAAACATAATTCGCTACTCAATGAAGGGGCTGGCCCGCAATAAAATAAAAGTATGGCATATATATATAATACGCTGATGTTTCGAATGATTGGGCTAGTTTATTTTTTTTAGTTTAAATTTGGCTTACTGTGTCGACAGATTAACACAAACTACAAAATCAATCCGATTTTTAGATTTTAAACTAAATCGATGACGTACATCTATATCAATGGACGTAGTTTGATAAAAAAAAATTAATAGTTTGAGGATATAGTGTGCTATTTAATCTTTCATTGAAGATATATTTGGTCATTTTGTTCGGACCGTTTAAAAATCGATGAAATCTTCAGTCATAAAATCTACATAAACAGACATTTATTGTTGAAAACAAAACCTTACATAAACATGCCCCCCCCCCCCCGGTAATCAGCCGATAAAGTTAATTAGATTAAATTAAATAATATATGTAGTATGTCAATCTTTTTAAATATAAATACAGTCACACATGCTATTCTCGAAAAAAGCCTCAATGGTACCTATAAACTATAACAACAAGTGTCACACACCACATCTGGAGGGGGGAGGACAAAACATCCAGATATTCTTAATTTATTGGTTTCTTTATATAGTTTAAAAATCATAACAATTTCAGTTCTATCTTACAGGTTTGGGTTGTTCGTACTTGGTTTTTATTTTATTCCATTATAGGTAAAAAAAAAAGGGTGTTGTAATGTCTTAAACAAAAATGCTGATGGATTTTGTTAGTATATTCGAAAAGGTGATCTCGTGAACTGGCCCTATGGGAAAAATAGATTATGCAGCTTATCTATATCTAAATGGTTTCAGACCAACATTCGACAATTCCTTTCGTTATTATCTAATCAGACTAACATTAAACTCATTGTCACATTTCAATGACTTGGAATTACAATGTTTGAATTTGATGATAGTAATAGAATAATAACAAAATTGTTTCCCATATCAAGTTTTGTTGTTCACGCCGTGTGTCAGTAATGGAAGATGTAATTCTATAACGGGTTAAAAAAACTCTGGGCTAAATTTATGTAGGCGATACAATATCGCCACCGTTGTATTTTTATTTTACTGCTACCAGACTCATAATGGAATTGGTAATGCTTTATTGTATATGTAGATTACATTTAGATCTATGATAGTCTATAACTGGTCTGGTCTGCTATTGTTATTTATCGCTAATGCATATGGTATAATAATCAATATTTCTTTTGTTTAACTACATACATGAAATACATTATTTATTACTTATATCATAGATCTGTTAGAATTGACAAGATTGACATTAGTATACTTATATTTCTCTAATATACAAATCTATATCATACAGCTTTAAATTGACAATTCGAATCGTCGTCAATGCCGGATCGATGAGAACATTTTCATAAAGCAGGGCCTATCCTTCTGGCCCTTGCCTGGTCATCAACCACCATAGTAGTCAAGAAAAGGGCCTAGGAAAGAGTTTCTCGATATATGTATCTTACGTGTCGTGACTTGTGACGTGCACGGGACTGGGCCTGCTTCGAAACACCTGATATCATAATTCTTCCAAAACTCAGACACCTTAAAATATTTATTGTGTGGTGCACAGCATATTGAGATGGTGCTATCATTGCTAATAAATAGAACAGTCCGACAGAAATGCAAGCTAAGTAATTTCTTGATATAATTACGGTACATCGTCATTATATGTTATGGTTATCTTTGGTATGTTCCATTTTACTCCACTTTGCTAACATAATCTTTCACTGTACACTAAATGGGTACCCTAATTTGCTTACAACATAGTCATACAGGTTTGTTAGTATTTCTGTGGGTAAGTGATTATGGGGGCATACCAATCCTCGGTTACCCAGTGCATTCATTCCGTTCTACTCCACTATGCCCTGGGTTAATCTATAGGGCTTCCACGATTTCAAATTGCTAGAATGTAGCTATACTGTACGAGCCAATCAGAAAACAGTTTACAAACGAATCGTTTCGCCTTCGTTTTTATAAGGGTAGATAACCACATCCATGTCCATTTACTGATTGATTTATGTAAGAATTGTATATTGATAATTTATTTATATTCAATTTGTATTATCAAAATCTGTAGTATGTGTTGTTGATTTTAAATATGTATAACATCTATATGTTTCACTTTTGTTATCATTATTACTATTAGTTCTCTTTTTTGAAATAATAATAATAATATGTCGTTTTGTTATGTTTATTATTAATAAACGTATACTCGTTAATTTAATTCCCAATTACTTATCTACGATAACACGTGTACATAAAATTCGTGGCACGAAAACACAATTCACAATAAAACTAATGACTCTTCACGATTAAATGAACGTTTAGTCTTCAATAATAAACATATAATACGCTTTTAGAATAGGCCAACTCCTAACACTGTCAGAAGAGAGTAACTTCCCTTTGGGCTATTTCCTTTTCAAATAACAGTTTATGGGATTGGTCGATAAAAATAGCACAAGCATCGATAGTGGATAACTTGAAAACGTGTCTCCCCCATAGATTAACCCAGTGTATAATGGAGTAGAACTGAATGAGTACACTGGGTAACCGAGGATGGGGCATACCTTGCTTTTAATGCTCTTTTAGACTCGGTAAAGGTCAAACATAGCTGCTTTAAATGACGTTGTATTTTTTATTTATATAAGAAATAAAAAGTAGCCCCTGTATCATCGATTTACTCTTGCAAATCGTTCACGTAAATATTAAAACAGTTCTGGGCCCAACAAGCAACACTGTTGGAATGACAAGGATTAAAGGCGGTGAAAATGAAACACTGATCAAATCTAAAACTGTAAAATTTTGTTGACGAATCGGCAGAATGTAATCATCAAAGTTCTAAGAATTTACTTTATCTTGCAGAATGTAGGGTTTGTGTTGGGGGCGAATGGGTCTGTCATTGAGTCAAGAAGCGTGTACGTTACAAGGAATTGGGGTTACTCTGCGTTACACTGCTAAGACACCTTCCCCTCGCTCAAGCGAATTATTGAAATAAACTCTAATTATATTTAAAATGTTAGCCCCGAAATGAACTGGTTGTGTCTTTCCCTCTTCTGGGAATCTTCATGTAATATAAAGAATCATTCATCTCGAACAGTTTTAACAAGTTTAAATGCTTGACCAATAATCCAGACATCAAAGACATAACTGCTGAGAAAAATTCATTTTGCTGTGTCGACTGTTTGATTTATGTCTTTTCTACACAAACAAAATCAATCAAGGTTCCTTTTTCAAAAGAAAATGATCAATAACCCCGCCTTATGTGTTGAAGAAAATTAAAATAAATAGCTTTCTAAAGCGTTGCATGACTGACGTGTGTCAATAAACTGAAGGCATCATATATTATAATAAAAATAATTTAAAGTTCGAAAATAGATCGATACAACAGATGCGATGTACTGTTATATGTTGTTAAAAGGATTGTTCGAAATTGTTCACGAATACAGCACTGTACATGTAGAATATATCATATGAATGTCTGAAAGAATAATAGGCATGTGTGCATGTACATGGTCAGCTCAGGTAAGGACCCTCGGCCAATGTTAATATACACAATATTAAATGACAATATTGGTGTCAGTCATTGTCACATATGTGATAGAACTAATTAAACACGTTCCAAATATAATTTTAACACAGAGATACTAGTCACAAGAGCGGGCTCCAAAATAATCACCTCGGTATATAGACCAGTATATTCATTACAAATCAAACCACCCTAACGCACCAAAGCAGCTATCATCACCAACCTAACGAAAAGAGCCAAACATATCTGTTACCATGATCTCCTCCCCCCGCGAAGTACAACACCTGACAGACGTTTTTACTAAGCACAACGGCTATCCGCGACATATGGTAAAAAGATCATCAATACTACACTGTCCAACCTGCAAAAACCAGATAAACAAAAAACTGACAAAGCCCCTATACGAGTGTGTATTCCTTTCCACGGGAACATCTCCCACCAAATTAGGAGATTGTTAAAACAAGAAGCACATATTGAAACCACATATCTCAAAGGCACGACAACCAAAAAATTAATAAAAGCCAATGGAATGTATACCCCCACCCAATCCATCTCCCAAAAGGATGTGTTATCAAGTAAGTTGCAGGTGTGAAGAATCTTACATAGGAGAAGCGAAAAAAACGTAGACCTCAGCATCAAAGAACTCGAAAACACCCACCAACCAGTCTGCCATTGCCGAACACCTTATTGAGCCACCGAGTGAACTGAACAAACGTCAAAAAGTTAGCAGCCAACTGCCACAACAAATGTAACCGAAGAACTTACGAAGCAATTAAAGTTACATTAGTCAAGATATAGATAAGAACTAGCCATTCTTGCTATACTAGTTCGAAAGTAGATGATGTAAAATGAATAATTTGAAAATTTCATTCAAATTACTCTATTGCAAGCGAAGAAATAGGCATTTAAAGATTTGACCGACCTGTGCAATAATTTCAACCACGGTCCTGGTTGATCAAAGCTACGACTCGAAGCGTCTAGCGGCGCCATATTTGATTTACCGCTGAAACGTTTTAATCAGTTTAATATCGGAGCAATCTGATGCCATCCAAAGTTGATTAAGGCCTGGATCAGTTAATTAATGTCTAATTAATACTTTAGAAAACATTTCATGCCCAAATAAAGACCTGCACTAGGCAGATTTAGCTCTTGAATAATGCATGTTTAATATACGCAGGCATGAACCAAAATTAAACAGGTATCCAGGAGTTTACATTCCATAAACGTATGATCGCATCATTAAAATGTAACTTAAACTGTCCTAGAACAATTCGTAAGGAATTTCCATTATATTTTAAAATCCTAATTTAATTTTGTATATTTTTTCAAATAATTTACACATTCATGTTTACTGTATCATGTTTTTACTGTAGGATCAAATGTTTGTGGCTTCAGTTCACCTCTAAAATACATGGTTTTCATCTTTTATTATTACTTTCATCTACAACAACACTAATTACTGTGTATACATATTATGTTTTTACTGACAGGATATATTGCTCGTGGCTCATTATACCTCTTTAATTATTCTTTCATCTTTTATTCATGTTCCTATCTATACTAATTACAGTTTATACCTATCTATGTACATTTGTTTACTTAACGGCTTGAGACAGTTCCTCGTGCTTGCTGACTTTGTATTCCATTGGAGGGTTCTCACTCCTCTTGTATATATATATATAACCTTATTCTTGTTATTGTATTTATTTGTGTTATATGCTTGATAATGACTTGTGAAATCTTGTAGAAACGTCACAGTGAAATAAACCATAGTAATTGTTATTCCATAAATAGTGTGTTATTTGAGAATGGTCTTCTAGACCGGTACGCAAAGCTGTTTTATGTACGCCTAATCAAAGCTTGTGTACTTTGTATACCAGCTTCACTCGAATTAGCAAACGTTTCATGAGCGATATCATGTCCGTTTTGTATGGTATTCAGAAATATGTATCCATATATAGCATTAAGAGTACATTTCAAAGTTTTACCAAATCCATCTACACGAAATAAAATTATTGCATTTCAAAATGACGTAAAGTCCATTTTTTTATATACATTTCCCGTCTCAGCACACACAGCTCGCTTTCGAAAATAAGTGATGACTTTTAAAAACGGGCTGATCCGAGGAATTTATACAAAATTGATGAGGTGTTTCAGATGTTCCCGAGTGGTTATCATCAACAATATCTACCGACAACTTGGCAATATCATTAGTTGAACGCTTGTTGTGTGCGGTTCCTTCTCTATAAGCATCAAACAATAATCGGCGTTAGAAAATGTCGGGCAACTATTCGAATTGGTTATCTGGAAACTTCCGAATGGATACCAAGCTAGAAAGGGCAATAATCATAGAATGCATCTACCGAGATCCAAAACGGATTAGAGTCGAATCTCAAGGGCCTTGTCCATTCGTCATTTGTTTATTATATTAAAACATATGGAAAGTAAACTCCGAATCATAACCCGGGGATTTATATACACAGTGCCGGACTGGTGGGCCGAAGGACCACTTGCCATACATGTGACAAGGCCCATGAGCAAATGGGGGGAGAAGCCCGCCTACGAGCGCCGAAGGCGCGAACGCTCGAGGGGGGTTATGGGGGCTTATCCCCCCAGAAAATTTTGAAAAATAGACAGCCGCAAACCCATTTTCCAAGCACCTCAGGCCAGAGCAGCGGATGGAGATATATGGTGACCTGCGAGCACTTTAATCACACATCCTCGAATACGAATAGAAAAATCAAATTTGAGGTTAAACTTATGAATTTATGCATAATTTCACCAGGTGGTAGAATTTGTTTCTTCCAACGAAATCTATCTTTCTGCTTTTCTTTCCTTTCCTTTCCCTTTTTCCTCTCCTCCCCTCTTTTACTATCTTTTTTTTACTTTTTTCTTTTTTTCTGGCAAGTGGGCAAGTGGGCCCAGTCCGGCACTGTATATACATATTTATTGTTGCGAACGGAATTATTGTACCCCTACCTACAGTGTTGAACTGTAGAAGACCGTGAACAATGGCATATCTAGGTGGACGGCTCCAATAATCGATTTATTATTTTATTTTTCTGTTCCTTTGAAATGTTCAAATTCTGAAATTTGTACTGATTTTTAGAGATGTCGCAGACGGAATTGCATGTTATATGCGCCAAGAATCATTTTTGACACCGCGGACCGTGTAACTTGTGAACTAAAGGTCCATCGTGATGAGATTTTCTCGCTTGTGTTGTTATTGTGTCTTCATGATTTGTATTACCTGTGCTGAAATGTTGGCCATCGATATTTAGAACGTTTTTTTGGTTTTCCCTTAGTTATCGTGACGGTCACAGTGTTGAAAAAAAGACATTCCTTGAAGAGAATTAACCTTATTCCCTTAGGGAGGTGAATAAGAAAAGGGACAACCGATGTAGGCCAATTAGCCAGACTTCAATATAGGATGAAAGAACAGAAAATGTTGATTTTTTAGGTTGATTCACCCTTTGTAATTGTATTCGTTTTTACTTAGAATATTTCTTCGTTCGGCAATTTCCAGTCTTCACAAACTCGTTCCTTAAATTTTAGGAAATACATGCAGGTTTTAGGATGGTGACTTGCGAAGGACATATTTTGAGCTAACCCCTGGCATCTCGTGCCGCTTTGTTATTTTTTTCGTTTTTGTTTTTGGAACCTTATTTTATCTTCTTCGAGGCCAGTACCAGTGGTTAAAATAAACGGACCTTAGAGGACCAAGAAGAGCATGTCGTCCCAAGAGGAGGTGTGCGGAGGTGGGAAAGTCTCAAATTAGGAATATCGATCGGCTTAAGACTAAAGTAAGGTTCTTAGCCACCCAAAATATTTTGGAGGAATTTGCCAGGTAGGCAGACATCCGGGGAAAATCTACTTGCCAACTTTGTGTCTTTCGGTTTTGGGAGGAGAAGCTGGCGATAAGGCGATAAGGTCTTATGGCTTTGGTATAGTGCATGCCGGCAAAGTCGGCGGATCTAACGAAATCAACTGGTGGTGATCGAAAAGAGGCCACAGTCCCTTGTGTTTAAGGATTCGGTTTTCCGGGTTATCACCGTAGTTAATCACACTCAGAATCGCACGGTGAACAGTCCATATGCCGATTACACTATTTTGCCAGATTACACTATTTTGCCTATACCGTTTTTTTGGGACTTCGAATTTTGTCTAATGGTTTGGATTGTTCGTACTTGGTTTTATTTTATTTTACGCAGACTCGGCAAATCATTTGATTAGAAACTGTCAATTGATGAATAAGGCTAAAACTAAAATTATGGATAGAATTGTGTATTCTCAACAGAACTGTCATATTTTAATTTTTGTTGTATTGTATTCAGTCAACCACACTCTTTATCCAGGTGATACTGATTCCACAGTGGGTATTCCGCGCGTGTTGGTAGTGAGGGTTCCTCGATATTTTTAAATCTGTATATTTGTGCGTTAATTCTTTCATCAGGATGTCGGTTTTGATTTCGCCATTCCCTCATAGGAGTATATTAGTGTTGATCCACAAAAAATTGAGAAACGAAAGCATCATAGGTGGATTACAGTTTTAAGGTGAAATCCTCGGAACTCTCTTCCTTAACCCGCTGTTTGATAAAATACCCAGAGGCGGAGCCGCTTTTACAAAACAAAGTAGCTTTGGAGATGGACTCCTTTCCAAATTTGAATCCAGATTATTTTCTAGCTGGGAACCTGCACAATAATTTAAGCCACTGGGGACCTTTGTTAGCCAAGGTCTTCAGACATTTTAAGGGTAATTTCAAGGGAAGAACCTATGATTCTGATACCTCACCGAGTCGTATCTTTGAAAATTTTACCGTTTGTAAAGACTTCGGCATTTTTACTCCTGATGAACAAAAGGAAAGAATTAGTGGGTGTATCCGTGTCTGGGGTTGAGTAGGTCCATGTCCCCTACCTAAAATCATAAAGCCTTTGATGGTAACTGTTGGAAGCGAATGGAGTGCTGACCTGTAACATTGGAGAGTTATGGATAATTGGAAGGAACATTCCAAATGGGACCCAGAGCCCCATCGTCAAGTGTTTGTGTTAATTGATGCCTCAAGTTTCAGAAATGGTGCTATTTTTAGGAATGATTTATTGCGTGAACATGTATTTCCAGGCGGATGATGTAGACCCATACACTTGAAAGAGACTGCAGCGGTACAAGTATCTTTTCGCTCCTTGACATCTGAACGTAAAGATAGCCGTGTGGATTTTATACGGATTATGTATTCATGTTTGGGTCAATCAAGGTAGCCGGGATAGGGCTTTGAATAAATTAACAAAAGAAATGTTTCGAATGTCAATGGGGTTGAATATAAAATTGAGAATGAATTACCGTTCCTGTAAATTAGATTATTCGGATTCGAAATTGTCTGAGAATGCACAGGCCTTTATCGAATCAGCGTTTGAACCGCATTTTATTGATTTAACGGCGTTGGATTCTAATTCTATGACGAGAAGGCAGTTCACGACTCATCCCACTCCCGAAAGTTCTGGGATCAATGTAATTGCTCGGCAACGTTTTGTGTTGTTTGAGGGACGAAAGGGTTGAATCATGCACGTTTGTGTTTCCAAGCCTTTACCCAGTGCCCGTTTGAACCCCATTATTGCATACTCATGTGTTTCCGAGTGTACTTTTGGACTCCTTAGCAGAGTGTGGTATTCTGGAGGTTCCGTCTAAGAAGGGATTCCGTCGGGACACCCGTGGATTAATCTGGTCACTGTCTGTGTATGTATGTTTACCGACTGTGTTTTAAATAGCTTGTTTTAAGTTGTCGCTTAACTTGGAGAAGGTTTAAATGACGACAGGCTATGTTACACATCGCCGTTTCCTTTCCCAGCTTCCGGATTCGTCCTCTCTGATTTCCTACTCACCAGAAGATGTGAGGAAATTTCTTATTTGGAAGGATTATTTTGGAGACATCTGGGTGATAATAAGATTAAGGTCTGTTCTTGTTCGACAAGGATTTGTATTGGTACGGTTAACGGCCTTTTTCAAAACCTTTCGGTTATTTTCCACGAGCATGGTTTCGGGAAGTATTAGGATTCGGTCTCTTGTGGTAACCCTATGTGCTAACCTTTAATAAAATGTTACTTAAAATTATTACGTGAAGAACAAGCTCGTAATCATTTTCTTCATAAGCCCAGTTGACTCGACCGGATTTAACACTAAATACAGCTTGGTTTAAATTCAATTTTTCGCGGGAGACTGATCTTGCAAGGGTTGTTTCCTAAGAAATTCGAAGCCTAGACGATGGATGCGGTTTCGTTTTCAATCATACTTTTGAGAAAATACTCCGCGGTTTAAAGGCGAAGAATAGCCAGTTTATTATTAAACGTAGTGAGGATAAACTTACGAGTCCTGTCTATGCTATTGAATTGTATTTGAGTAGCTGTATTATCAAATGGTTATCTGTTTCGGACTGTGTCTGATACCGTCCTTGATAATCCTGTTTCCTATTATGAGGGGCTTGGTTTGCATGTGTCCACTTTGGGTATCTATCAGAGTAAAACTCCACAGACAGAACCTTGACACTGTTTCTATCGGATCCAGACGTTGGCCCGAGGGAAATTATGGACCATTGTGGTTAGTTTACCAAAGAAAGTGCTGAATATAATTCTCAAGCAGTTGTAAAGAAAAGTATGAGAGTGACACAGAGACTAACTAGGGTATACCCTAGTCTCAGTGGCCATAGGCGCATGCGTGAGTTAAGCATTTATTCACTCTTGACTAGAATTGCTAAGCCGTGGCGAAATTGATTTCCGCCATGGTATTGCAGATACGCGCTTACCTCAAACAACGCAATCCGTTCCCTCCACTCCCTACGGCACATATAATTTCAGTGTGGGGCATGTAGCTTCGCCATCTCTACTGTTTTGCCCTGAAAACCCATAAGGCGAAAACTGCATGCTGGAGGAAATATCACTGAAGATAGTGATATAGTCAAATCTTAGATTAAATGTTACGGTAATTAAAGACCAATAATTCAATAAATGATACAACATGATAAATGTGGAGTGAAGAAAATTAAATTGTATAATTGGACTCACTACGCATGACCACAACCTGATCGTACGCAACTATCTCTTGAAAACTTAATGATAGGTAGCGGGTTCTGTTCCAAATGAATCATGTTCAGACCTGGCGTTACTAACGCCTTTCACCCCACCCCAAAAATAGACTTGCCCGTGTTGTTATTCATTTTCTACCTATATAATTAATCATCAAGCACACTTTGCGTGTGTTGTGTTCTCTAAAGGCCCATATAAATTATGAAATTTTGAACATTTCGTGAATTTTGCGAATGGTATATGAATAATTCTCTCAAAAATATGAATTTGCACAGGATCAGTTTTTGTTGCCGGCCTTCTATATTAGTTTACTAAACTAAACTGTAGCTCGTGATAAAAACCTGTACATTTGCGCCCGCTGAAAACACAGATTTTGTAGCATTGTAAATCCGCAAATCATCGCCTAAACGCACCCTTAATAGTTACTCCTCGGGCTATATATAATCTAGTGGTGTTTTTGAATTGCAAAGCATGATTTACGATACAGATCCACAGCGTTAAAAACGAAATAACCACAAACTCGATAGGAATCTTAAAATAAAACTTATCCTTTGAGAAAAAATTTAATTGCATATAATCGGGAAAAAACGATTTTATGTCTTCGGTAAATTAAAGTTAAAAGAGGTTAGACAGAACACGGAACTCGCATCATTGTTAAAATCAATCACATTTAATTACCAAGAGAAGGGGGTTATTTTTACAGCTCACTTTCAAGACGTCATTGCCTCGTAAAATTGCGAACGTATCTTTATTTTTTTTTATTGTAGATTTTGTTTCAGGATTTGAATGGAATTGGTGGGTTTTTTGGTGGGGGGTAGTATAGTCTTCAAAATCTTTCAGTCTGCAACGCTCCCCAGAATCCAATACCTTTGGCTTGGGACGTTGAGTACGTTCGGGTTATTGTGCATTTTGGTTTGTAAAAGAAGTACCGGTATATTGAGAATGTTTCGTGGCTGTTTTATAGGCTTATTGGTCTCATAACTACGAGTGGGTGGTGTCAAGTATTAGAGTCGTCTTACTTTTTCAGGCATACCTAATAAAACTACCAATGGTCTTACCTGCGTTCTCAGATTTGGATTTACTTTAGACGCATTATTCAATTTAGTGTTGTAGATTATTCTATTCGTAAATTAATAAAACTACGTTGATTAAGTTAAATTAACGTATTTAAGTGGTTTAATCTGACGTGGGTTGTGTGTTTGTCGTTTTCAATTTGCATGTCTGCCCTATTTGCCAGTTGTTGTACATGTTCCCATCTTTGCAGTACATCATACTGGAACCTACGAGCATATATGAAGTAAATGCCGTCATAGGGTTATTACTGTTCTTGAAGTTATTCACATAAGGTGGTCGAATCATCATCGTCTCATTGACCATCAATTGAGGAAGACTGAGAAATATTAACAACTATCAGACGAGAATTTACTCATTCATCAGTCCAGCTAATGCAGCTTAAATATCACCACTTAAGAAAGTCTGCCATTAAAAGGGCAACATAAAACTAGACTTCAAAGACTCATTTTATATAGCATGTTCGAAATGGGCCCATTTTGCTATATACTTAAGTGTCGCTGTTATATCTACTTTAAATCTATACTGTGAAGATAGACAATTCTAACAGAGACGTAAATGGATGGAGACAATAAGAATCTCTGAATAAGGACAATAATGAGTGGAACGATCAAATATTCGTTTCCGCTGTCTTCATTGTGTTTAAACATGACGAAAAAAACGCTTGTGCTTGGCTTCGAGATGACGAGAAATTTGATCTATTAAAATAATTTGCGAATAAATGCTTGTAAAGAACGAATGAATGAATGAAATGGGGTTTAACGTCCTACTGTTATGCACTTAACCTGAGCTAATTGAAGACGGGCATACGCCATACAGTGTGCTATTAGGGAAATTTTGCCCGGGCAGCGGCGCTATGGCCTACTCTTATATCGAATTCCAACTGCCAAGGGATCTTTTACGTGCACTCCAATGTGTACACGGGACCTCGGGTTTTCGTCCCATCCGAACGACTAGGCAGCTGTCCTTGTCAGACTCTCCTTCTGCATCACTGACAAGGGGAAATCACGTCGGAAAATAGAGATAAACTTTCTCGGCCAATGCAGGGATCGAACACCCGACCTCCAGACTAGCGAACCAGCGCAACCAGTTAGATTACCGGTTGCGCAATTTTTAAGGTTGGGCATTCTAGCCGACATGTAAGAATTGCCAACAATATTCAATTTTTAACTTTGGAATTATTGGCAGAATAAGACAATATAATATGAAATGGCATTTAAAGTCCAGATTTCAATTGGATAGGGTTAGAAGCCGACGCACTCAAATTTTGGCTTAAAATCTAATCAATCGAAAACTAGAAGCAGTGAAAATTTTGATGTAAATATCATCTACATTTTTGATTCTCCAGTCTGGTTGCGCAATACCACGAGTTGACCTCTCTGAGAGACTAGTGAATCTAGCGATGGCAATCACGTGCGAGAAGAATACAGGATATTCAGTGAATGGAATGACGGGGATACGTCATAGAGCCTGCTATGGGGGGGGGGGAGGGATTTTTGCTCAGACAGCAATTGAATTCCCAAGATACACACGGGACCTCGGACGATTTCCCTTACTATGCTATCCGCCTTGCAACACTGACAAAGGGGACAAGAAAATTCAAACTCCGTAGAATATCTGATTTCACCTTTATTCTTAAGGTGGAGTGCGTTTACGTACTCACCAACATGTACACGTCTCATTTGAACAACTAGACGCTGTCCTGCGCATCTGACAAGTGAAAATCACACTGAAAAATTAGGCAACATTGGAATCGAACCATGGACCTGGTTAATGAGCCAGAGCCTAGCTCTCTGAGTCATCGTTTTTCTGAGTTCAAATTACGTAAACCACATAAAACTTATTGTACGATTACTGGCTGAGCAGTTCCAAGCCTGAAAAGGATAGATCAGATGACCTGGGTTGAAACAAACTTTTGCCACCAACAAGTACAGTCATTGATTGAATAATAGATATACGAACGACAACTGTAGTGTTGTGATTGTCTTCGTGCCAGACCATCTTGTGAACCGACTATTTGAAATCAACAGTAATGGAAAAAAACTGGCTACAGATCAGTCATCAAGTATATATATATATATACATGCCGACACATATACATACCGACATGGTCTGCACTTAAGGAGATGACGCCCTTTTCTTTACCAGATTCGAGAAGGAGATTGTTGGATTTAAGCGTGGCAGAGAGTCTTGGCGATGACCTGTGTCCCGGAAGGTCATGAGCAGCAACCATTTAAGAAAACATTACCCGTGTGCATGACATGGTGATGACTGATCAACGATTGACCACTCGACATATTACCAGTGTTGTGGGCATCGCTCATAGGAGGATGAAGCATATTACCGCCCACGAATAGGGAATGACAAAAGTTTCTGCAAGATTGGTCCAAAGCTCTTGACTACGGGTCAGAAATATGTCAGAGTCCTGTCGTCACGTGACAATCTGCGCCGTATTGAAGTAGATCCTGATAACTTTTAGGGCAGATTTGGTTTTGTCAGACTTCCACCTGTTTTCAAAAATGAAAAAGGAACTAAGGGGTCGTCATTTTCAGCGTGTCTGAAGAAAATTTCTTCCTGGCCGGCATCCATGCCCTCCAACATGGTTGGAAAAGTTTGTACACCTTGAAGGTTACTATATTACAATGTAGAACCTTTCAGTCAGCCCTCGTACATAATATATACTCGTAAGTCAAAGCCGGAAGTATTCTTCATTTCACTCTATGAACATCGAGCGCAAGATAGTATGTAACGTTAATATGGGGGTTTTAATCATCATTTTTATCATTCTAAAGAACATTTTACCGTCATCAGATTGTTATATTTTACATACGGAAATTTATTAATCGTTTTGTTATTCTGGTGGCTTGCGGTTTTAAAGATATCAGTGGGAGAAAAAGGGTTTGGTATATGGGATGTTCTGTTTGTGTGATAATGGACTAAGAAAATAATTAATGATACCCCGGTGTTGCATAACAACACGATGACTGCAATTGGTGCTCGTTGCTATCATTAATAAAACCAGTTCCTTGGTTTTTTATTTCTTAGCATAAATCAATAACAATCGTATTTAACTATCTTCAGATAATGTTTCTTGTTTGTCCTCCAATAAGTCGTCAGTTCGTCTGCTCAACACAAAAAGCACGTCTGCTCTTTTAATGGAACCATATGCGTAATTTCATATCAAATGCGAATCATTTCTGTGTATTTAATGGCCGTCTTCATTTTTGCGTTCATCAGAATGAATAGAAATTGAAAAGTCTCGTCATATTGGCATCAGTAGATGAGTTTTCTGTAATTCTATATCTGTATAGCAAACCACAAAATGGCCGTTCGTCTAGATTTTATCACATTAGTCGTTGAATTTTGAAAGGGAAATTATACAGCACCAACACATTTCATTTACAGGTACCTTTTATTCTTAGAATCATTGCCATTTTTATTGATATCAAAGGTTGTATAAAAACCTATTCAGGTATTTTTATACGGTTGTATCCCTTCGTTCTTCTTTATAAAATAGTTAAGTGATACCTATTGACCCCGGATTATGTTCAGCACAGAAGATCACTGGTGACCTCACAGAATACCTGATAATAATGTATTTCAGAAAATCACATGGTAATCAATCTATTCTTTAAACAGGTACATGTGCCTGTGCCAATTGGGAAACAAGTTTTCAAAACCAAATAGAATGCACACTTGTTTATCTAATCGGCAAGCCTGCCATCACCATTATATATAAGATTTGGTCTAGATGAAAACAATCGAGTGTGTGGTTGGTTTTATAAGTTGTGTAAATATTTTGCCTTTGTATATAAGCAAAATACAATAAATGTTATTGGAGATCACGTTTGAAACTAGCCGACAGTGGCAATAACAAGGGGACACATTTAAAGAAATTTAACATCAAAACAGACTTAATATTACTATATTGAGTTAGAGTAGCTAATCTCCTTGACAACATCCAAAAAACAACATTATTATCCTTACATCGAATTGCAATACTTTCTTTCAATTGCTTCGTCGATTCACTTTATTGGAATGAAAGCAGAAAAGTCACAGAATTGGCGTTATAATAGGAAGTCCATTAAAACGTTATTTGTGTTTCTTGGCTAATATGAGCATTCCCGTACTCTGTTTGAAAGTTTAAGAGTAGTAGGAACAAGACTTGAAACGAAAAACGTTAATGTTTGAAAATACGCAAATGAAAGTCTTAATTGGATCTTTAGGTTTCAGAAAAAGTAGGTTACAAGAGAATGTCATTTCCACCTTTCACGTCCAAGAAGATTATCCATTTTCTTTTGTTCGTGTTTATTAAATGAAAATTAAAACCCTCAAGGAACATTTGTGTCAGGTAACGTGTTCATTGGTAACATGTGTAAATTCACTTGGGAAATTTAAAATGAATCATTAAAGACATTTAAAAGCCTCTCTCGGTTCAATAACGTATTATGTCACAAATGCATAATACATGATGGAATGAACGGCTGCAGGTTTTCTCTTTGAACAATTACTGTATTCGGTTTCGTGAATAACACGCAGTCATGTATATAATATATAAATTTTTATGGTCCTGTCATAAACGTTCATAAAATCATAAATAGTTGGATAACGAGGATTTCTTGCGGGGGATGGGTTGAAAAAATGAAGAAGCAAGATTCTGTTAATGAACGTAAATAATTATTTTAACATCCTTTTTCTCGTTTGGTAATAACATCGTTGACAAATTTCGCTATTGATTTTATTGTGTTATATAATTCAGGGCCGGCGGAAGCAATTCTTGATTGGGGGGGGGGGGGGCTTTCATCCGAATTCCCTATAGACGAGGGCTCAGGGGCCGCAATAACCTGAAGAAAAGAGTACTCGGGCCTGTAATTCGAGCATTGGATTCAACCAACTATAACAGTTTTCTGCATTAGTTATATTTGGTTATATTTACTATTGAGGATAAATATTATCAGTATATATATCTGAGTATTAACCACAGAACTGTACTATAATATTATTGATCTAAGAATAAAAACACGACCAATTAACTCGGATTGTCTTAACCTGAACACATTAAACAGTCCTTGTAAATACTGCTAAACAAATATATATAAAGAGTATGGTACCCGATCGGTGAGGGTGGAAATGAACAAACCAAATAACGAAACATGGTAACTATGGACTTAAGGATACTTAAACCCCACATAAGAACGGTGTGTTTATTACTGGATTGCCTAATTGGGGAACATTATTGTACTAATTGGCGTAACACACCAAACTTGCTACTAAATAATAGTAGAGCCATGTTTATGTGACGTATAAATCCATTTTGCTTAAGACACGTACTCCATCTCAGAATTGAATACATCTGGATGTGCAACAGAAGTATATATTGCACCGCTTATTATTTTCATTGATACCGTTTATTTCCATCTTCTAATTGGTTGTTTTGGCAATGCATACTATGCCGTTCAGCAGAAAACCCCTACTTAGACAATTTTAATTATTACTGATAACATTAACATCGAAACAATTGATACGCATGCCACTCTTTGAACAGCATAGGCGATTAACAGGTATAGGAATAGATTCTACATGTTAGGTACAAGCAAATGGACTAATTATACATACTATGATACATCATTTTATGAATTCTTGCCTGTAATCAACTTTTATACTGCACAGTGATTCGAGGTTAAATCTGGGTAGGATAAATAATGAGGAAGGAGTTTCTGGGTACCGATCCAACGAACCAGGAAACTTCACTTGAAATTCAGAATAAACATCCCACAAACAGCATTCCTAAATAATGGTTGTAATCCACTGAGCATTCTAGAAGAAAAGAAAAACTACCCATGCACCTACCTTATTTCATTTAAATTTATCAATCAACATCTACTCTTACAAGGCCCACATTTACCCTTGAGATGTAAGTCATCTAAAATAGAAAGGTAACTGATGTCTTTTCACACGAGTGCTATGCATAATGAACCGAGCCAAACCTGGTACAGTATCTGTTCATTTCTTTAAGAAAAGAAATCATCATTATCACCAGCACTGCTCGTTGAAACGTGTATGAATCATCTAAACCTTTTCGTTTGATCAAGATGGAACTGATTGTGACGCGTTAATTATCTTTTCACAACACATGACTACTGCATCGCTTGGTGACAGATATTGGATAGATCAGAAAGAATTCAAACCAATGCGTTTAGTTGATTCCTCGGGTATTATTAATTTAACTGAATAAGCTCCGTGAAAATTTGATTAAACAGCAGATAAATTTGAAAAAACCTGTCGAATGTAACAGTCAGCCATTGACACCGCTGTTGAACCAATCTGATTAAAACACATATTCTATTTTGTTTTGTTTTTTATCGCTCAAAATGTTGTTTTACTGGTCTTTACTACACTAGAATCGGGAAAAGTTGTTTTATAACCCACTACACTTCCTGGATGATGTGGGAGATTAGTTCTTGGGGCGAGTTCTTGGCATGCATGGAACAGTGGCTAACTCAATCTGCTTCACAGAGAATTACGAAAGTCTTCTAATATCTCTTAAAAATGACTGCCTTTATCACGTGCCATCACAACACGCGACGTCAGTCATTGGCTCAATGTCGTGTGCATTGTTTACATACGAAGTTACGGCTTCGGGTAGAATGCTGCCTTTAAGTCATTTTAATACCCATTTACACTAAAAAGGAAGTATTTTTTACCTACGAATACGTCAAAAGTCTTTTTTTCCCTAATACATAAAAAAAACGTTTTAGAATTTAATTTTTCGTAGGAAAAAAGTTAATAATTTGGCTCATTAAGACGCATAGATGTCATCCTAATCAGTGATTGTAGGGACCTAGCGAATATTCACTGCTGATCAGTGTGTATAGCTAACCCACTAGAAACTAGGAAGTATTTTTTACCTACAAATTCGTCAAAAGTCTTTTTTTTCCCTAATACATAAAAAAAACGTTTTAGAATTTATTTTTTCGTAGGAAAAAAGTTAATAATTTGGCTCATTAAGACGCATAGATGTCATCCTAATCAGTGATTGTAGAGGCCTAGCGAATATTCACTGCTGATCAGTGTGTGGCTAACCCACTAGAAACATCAACGCTGATTGGTGTATCGAATGTGTGTCGTCATAGGGTCAAAAGTCGCTCGTGTGAAATCTCATGTAGTAGAGCCATCTCTTAAACATAGTTGTCTTCAATTGCAATTGATACTTGTGTGGGAATATAGTAGTAGGGCCCATCGAAAGTATAAAGAAACGAAACGAAATATTGATCTGTATTTTAATCAGATAGGTCAGATAGGTGTTGAATGTCATAATATACATGTGTGACGAAATCATAGATAATGTTAAAAAATGTCATAACATACATGTGTGACAAAATCATAGATAATGTTTAGTATATATATCGTAAATAAATTCGCAGAATTAGAACAAATTTTACGATAAACGGGAATGGTCTATGTATAGTATCAGTACCCGGTAGCTCAAACGCCTAGAAGTCTACCCAAATATGACCAGATATCTTCCAATTATATCTCAATACTACAAAATACATAGAACTTATTATGATTATCCAAAACTGACAGAATTCTGCAATTACTGGGTGATCAAGGGAGGTAACTGGGACCTCGAGATATTCGCCATTACTTTGACATACATTTTTGTAAGTTTTTCAAGTATTAACTCAATTAATTTTATATAATTGAATGGTAGTAGTTAGTTCAAATTTGGTGGTATTTTATTGGGTTAATCGTCCTAATCTTCGAAATACACTACATGGGATGGAGTGACCATATATTTAGAATTCACCTGTAAAAGTTGTTATTAAATTTTGACATTTTACTTATTCACAAAGCATTATCTGGTCATAAACCACCTACACAATTGATTGCAATTGGTCTTCTAGTCATTTTTATTATTTTATGTTATTATTTAATTTAAATAAACTATTGTACGGCTTCAAAATACACAATCTAGATAATTTCGGGACTAACATAGTACATTTTTATTTCAACATTTTGTTTGCGTGTAGTGGTCTTTAGCAGTGGAAGAAACTGATCGAACGACGTGTTTTGAGCGTGTAACACTTAATCGGTCATTTATATCGGATAAGCTCAATACAATGTGTGGAATGGGTATATAGTGTATATAATTACACTGGCTTCAAGCACATACCATTTTTATGTGTTCGTTTTTGTGCTCTTAGTCAGGTTACTTAAATGTTCTCATCACTCAAACCTAGTAGAGAATAATAAATAATGGATTATTATCGCACCTCATATAAAGAGTGCCAGTCGGCATTAAGCTACTATGTCAAGCATGGACTTTTTCTGATGGAACTTTATTCTTAAAGGTAGGTGCACAGAATACATTACATTCTTGTAGGGCGGGAGTTAATGAGGACTTGCCCTATGGACCCACGCAAGCTGTGCTCGCCCGCTGGCATAAATAGTCTTACACACCACACCAACTGTCAGATTAAGCCACTTAAACGAGTTTGTTTTGTATTTAAACACCACTTTACAGATGTAGAAAAATCAACCATCATGGTTCCTGTTGCTCTTTAGACTTTTACTAGATGTTCAATTATATGTTTTAGATGTATTGACTGGAAGTTTTTAAAAACGTTGGAATCGAAGTCCGCCATAATCAGTGATTGTAAACGGCTATATGAATTTATATAGTATATCCATTTATTTCCGGGTTCCGTTTATGTTCTGTAAGTTAAAAAAAGCAGGGGTATTGTGTTGTATACGACTCAAATCTGGGGAAAATTTCATGCTAGTTAAAAATTGAATAATGAAAAATTGGTGGATACCAGAATCTTTTGTAGGGGAATAAAACCAGAACGAATCAAGCATAGAATGGTTTAGTGGATTTTGTTTTTGTTATTTAAACAGAAGCACATTCATAAAAAAATTGAAATATCTGACCGTGTAAATTGAATGTGTGTTTTGTAAATGAGTCGTAAAACCCATTACATAACCAGGCATCAATTCGTACTTTTACAATCTATACCGGCTATAAACTTACTTTTCTTCAATAACTCACAAAACATCTACCGAGACTGCAAGATCTGATAAGGTCATTCGGTAAGGCCACTTTCTTTTCTTGATTTGATATAATCCCACCGGGATTTGATTTTAATGGGTTGAAAGCAGCAGATTGGAAAGATGAACAGGGATCAGAAGACTTGACATTTTATTAAAGAATAAAAGTTTACAGAATAGTGACAAACATTCGATAAACCCGATGGGACGAACCAGTAGGTATTTGTGCTGGAAGAAAAAAAAATAACCATTTGCTATAAAATATTTGATTAGAGTAGACGACGGCAAAGTCCATAAAAAGGCACATATTTTCGATTATCATTTAGAAATCAGGGGAGAAAGAAAATCAAATACTTTATTTGAATGACAAGGTGAAAACAAGCACCAGACGGAACGACCAATAATCAATTTCTATAACAGTAAAATGTAAAAACCCGGTTAATGTTCTCGCAACAGCTGACCGGAGATCATTTTAGCACATAAACAACACAAGCGACGATTTAAACGACAGAGCGTGACCTGGGGAATGGGTTGCCATGACCAGCAAGGATTGAGAAACTATTGGTGTCGTGGCCTAGAAAAGGGGTTTTCCAAGTTAATAGACATTTGGGATTCTTGATGGCGGTGGCGTCAGGGGAGTGTCCATGAATTTTAGCAGGAGGGGGTTTGCCAGGTTCCTGGGACATTGACATTTTTTGAGAAACACATGGTTTCACGTACACACACAATACGCTTTTTAAAGTGGAAAGCCAATTGTTGCTGTAGCTAAGCAGGGTGGGGGGATGAAACCGCTCCTGGAAGTGTATCCAGCGTCAGTCTAGAATCTCCGTGTATCAGCTTGAAGTTAGACCTAACCGAAAATAAAGATTCGTAGTGGTGCACTGCGTCAAACTGATTCATGCTCTGGGAACATTTGATTTGGTGGGGATTTGGATGTGGGTGTAGGTAATGCACTAATTTTTTAGTCATGTCACCCTCGATTAAAAGGAGCTTATGGTCCGACCTGTGCAGGTGCTTTGTATTGGACAATTTTATCAAAGAAAACTATTGCATAGAAATAGCCTAGTACTCTAGCATGTAATTCAAACAGATCATTACTCTTGTAAAACTTCCAGATTATAATCTTGACGCTTTATAATTCTAGAGAATTCTTTATGTTTGATAAGTTTAACTCCGGTGTAATGTGAACTTGTGTCAATATTTATTTCTAGTTTTCTGACATGCCGACCGGCTTGTCAAGTTCTCTCTGATGGATTCTCCAAATATTGAATGGCATCACTGTATATAATTCTAATCATTACTTTTTATCGTTGCATACAAGCGGATCTGTCCGGGCATCCTACAAGAAACTAATTTAAGAGAAAATCAATCGTAAGTTCTGAGAATTTGAACTAATCAATAAGTCTTCATTACTTTCATATCGACAATAAAAACAATCTCAACTTGTCAGTGACTCTTTTGACATTCACGATTTATCATTTAAAAAATAAACCTGTTATTGTATTCCGGATGTAGAATTACGGGTTAGTTTTATAATATGTTATATCACCAAGAGCATCAAGGTTTAACAAGTATCGATCTATAATATCTTTTTTTTTCCAGTTTATAAAAGTTGAAGAGATATTATGATAGAGTTGTAATCCACAGCGTTTCGCTATTTTAACAGATCGATTGGAAAGTAAAATATCCTTTATCATTCCAGAGATACGTGTACAGAATATTACATCGAGAAGGGTTTCTGATAGGTTCAGTAACTCTTGCGTCATCGGGATTCATGGCGATTAAATGTTCTAGCAGCCATCATAAGATGCAATACAATCGGTCCTAATGTGCAATCTTTATCAATATCAAGTAAGTGCAATAATACCTACCTAGCTTTTACCACTGGAATCTGTTGAAGTAACAGATACAGAAGTAACAATTTCGAGAGATACAGTAATGGCTAGATATTATTTTTGTGAATATGCATATTGTAAATTTAACTCTAAACTTAACTCTAACTCCTTGTGCTTGCTTGGGTGTCTAGTGTTTGATCGAAATTTGCTATCATCACTTATTGTTTTACTTATCATTGAAATTGATTCAGAAATCGATCCAAATGCCTAACTCGTCTATACTGCTCAGCCAATACTAAATTATTATAATGAAGTTATGTAATATATTCTGATAAATGTTACGTGGAAAGACTATTGGTATTACAATCATTACAATCAATATTAATCTAAAGATAGAAAATACCAATATTATTTCATAATTAATTACCATAAATGTCTGAAAGCATGTGTTAGTGGGATAATACCAATCTAAAGAGAATATTAATAAAATCAATATAAATTTAGCTAATGTAAATTTAATAATTTAGAAAATAAAACCTTTATGAAAAAAAACCTTGCAATTTAGAGTCGTAGTTATGTTTGTTTCTCACGATCTATATAGATTCACTGCATCCAGTTCTTATTGTGTCTTTGTCGAGCACTTAGAAACGATGCCAATATCATCTATGAACCTGTGTTCATGATCAACATTTTTTTTCCGTCAGATAATCCAATTGTTTTGCCGGTTGAATATTTAAATTGAGACGTTTATTATCGAGTTGCAATATAATGTGGATTGATGAAAACCACAACTTATAAACTGTATAAAACATGTAATGATATAATATACTGTGTGATAAAACAGTTCTACTTGAACTCGTTCTTATGGCGATATCCAACATTTTGTTTAAGTACACATCTCCATGTTCATGTAGATTTAATCAACAGAACCATAGTAAATGGCAGCATGATTTCCGCACATAGATCCAACATGATAATTGGTCGATTTTACGCCAAATAAACAAATTGACCAATAAGAAGTAATTACCATATAGATGAGTTGCTTGGTTACAGTCACCGCCATGTTGAACAATGTCGTATTTAATTTGATTATTCTGATACTTTCGGCAGAATGGGTGAAAGTTTTAAGTCGAGAACACTTGAACAAAATGTTGTTGATGCTAAGAGGTTATTATGTTAACTGATTATCATCGTTAACTGTATTTTACAGAACATCACTAAGTTTCCATGAGCAGAACGGATAAGTTCCATTTTAACGTCCCGGTCATTTCGCGATTAAGCTGGTGTTGAGTAACACAGATGCCGAATAAACACCAATTCAACGTAAAGGTGTAATTTAGACTGGAAACTTTTAATTATTTGAGTTGCTTTCTCAGTTCCAACTTATCTCAACCTGTTCGGGTGTCCACCCAATTTAAACTTATCTAAAATTCAAACAGGTACTGAAGCTAATGGATCTCTTGGTGACCTAGACAACAAAGCTGAATGAAGTGTGTGTTACCTTAATTTCAGAGAAGAAGAATTATAATAATTGTGAGACGCTTTAAGCACGTATTTGTGGATATAGCGCATTATAAATACGCACATTATTATTATTACATTATTAATATATTAAAGTATACTATTTGCGATGCCACTATTTACGAAGTGGACTTGAAACCACAAGAAAGCAAGTGAGCTGGGACCAGTTTGGTGATTTTAGCTGAGACTTCAGCTGCTCGGTTTCTTAGTTGCGGACATTTTAGAAGAGAGTGGATTTCGGTTGCTGTTTTATGTCCCTTTTAATCAAATATTTCCATTTAAACAAATTACTGGTTTTCTTTTTTTTAATATATTACACTATTAATATCTTCTCATTGCCCCATAATATCCCTCATTGCAAAACATACCCAATCAACTTTTACTTTACAGACATAAAATACATCGCCTCATTAAATATTCACACGTAACAAAATATCATATAGACGCCTGGATAATTTAGTATTTCAAGTATATATCGATTAACTTCCCCCAATAATATCGTCTAGTTCGAATCTAATATTAGAATCTATAAATCCACACAAATAGAACCAGTGGTGAGAACAGATCACCATGATATAATGATTTCACTTCAATAATGGCTTTTCAATTATTCTATTCTATATAGTCATTCAAAGAGAACGCATACATGTCTATCCTTATTCCTGGGTTAATTGATATATATATATATATACATATCAAGTGTATATAGGGAAATTCCCGTGATTAATAAGCTACTACACTTTCTGGATATTTCCAGCTTTCTATACAGCGCTTCTGGGAGACATAAACAAGAAAATGCATTTACAACGGCAGACGTCAACGTTTCTTACTTTAAAAGTTTCGATCCAACTGCGCTAGTTCCAAATCTCTCGAGAAACCATTTGATTACAGACATATCACATTATCATAGCAATCTATATTTAATGATGATAAATGAACTGGGGTCTAAACAGAGCCAATTATGATCAAATACTATAGTACGCCAACATCACTGGATAGAGAGCTTTCACCAAGTGTCAATAAAGCCAAATGACGATTCAATACAATTATTTTAATATATTACGTTGGTTTCATGATATTCAACCATGTAATTATAAATAGAACATAAAGTTGGGTGAATCGATATTTTAAAAACAGACGAATTGTGGTAGAAAAGCATTCTAAAGAGTAATTGGATACATTGTTAGTAAAGAATAATACATACGTCTTTGCCATGTGGACTACAGTTAAATTTGCATTTTTCATGGATAAATTATTTGTACTGTTCAACTAGATTATGGGTTTTAATGTTATCCCGGGAATAACATAATAATATGGTATAGTTTTATTTCAATCAATTCTATTCCGCGAAGGGCTTTTCGAAATGGGATGAAGCCAGAATATCCAGAGGAAACCCGCGGGGTTGGACAGTACAAACCGGAATCACCCACATAAAGCACATCCGTGGGTGGTGAACAAATGGTTTTGCGATATTTGACAGAGAATGGGTGGGTTTTCTTGGTGCTTAAAAGAGAGTTCTTATATAATTAAAATGACAAAAATAGGTGTCAGTCACTTTGACATTTAGCTTTTTTATATCATCAAAAACGTCTTATTGGCATTTCAACCATTTTATAGGGTTTAATTATCTTTAAATAACAGAAAGATATGGACTATAGTCAGTCTAAGATATGGGGGTAATTACAGCGTAGTGTTCTCTTTGTGATAGAATCCGTTCAAATTAATCCATTTTTCTATAGGAAGTGATCTTATGAATTTCTAGGAGACTAGATTATTGATATTCGATATGGATAACCTTTCGTGGGGATTCCCGCCAAATTTATTTCTCCTTTCTTTTAATACTCTCTAATCGGAATTGTTTGACATCTCTTTCTAAAAATAGGTTGCTGGGCAACCATTTTGCAATGGATATCTAACAAAGATGATGAGATCGATTATTTTTTGTTGATGAAAGTCTTTCTTTCAATTTCCAAGGACCAAAATGTATTATTCCTCAGATTTGACACAAAAATGACCGAGAAACAATGTCACTAAGTCACGTATTTTATTACATGGCAATGACATTCTGTTATAAATTGATAAAAACAGATCTTATTATTGAAAACCTTGCAGTGCACTCACTATTCGATGTTATGTTGCCAGGCGAAAAGTCTTATTTTCGGACTGTATGTTAGCTAGGATAGCTGACAAATGCTATCTGTATCTATATTAGTTTTTGTAAACACGGAGGGGGAACGTACCGACGTAATATATTTTCGTACCAGTATAACAATTTAAAAATGAGTCAATAATGAACTTATGGATACGTCATATCATGCCCTTCAATAAAAACAACCACGTTGCCAATTTAACTAAAAGAATAATGCACGAGCATATTAATTTGAACATTGTTCTGTAGTCTTTTTCTCTGAAGGGATATCTGGAAATATATTTCTGGGATATTCTGTACGGTCAATACAGCATAGCTTCTACTGTATACAGGAAAATCTTTTCAAACATGGTTTATTTAATTTAGCCAAAAAAAACATCAATCGTCTTTATAATCCACCAGTCCCCATAAAGTTATGAGGGATTCAATGTGTAGCAGTTCACTTGTTGTTTATTTTAATGGTAATCCAGTTGACGCAAGATAACGCCAAGTAGTCGGAACATTTTAATTCAGAAGAGTTGCCTCCCACTACATGGCAGAGGATATTCGCCATTCGAATGGCAAAGAGTTATTCGCCATTCGTTTACGTTATTTGCCATTCGTTTACGTTATTCGCCATTCGTTTTTTTTTAATCGATATTTTCTGTCCTATCACGATGCTTGGTCGAAGGGTAATGCTACCAAGCACTTAAACTAGTTTAACTTCGTTGTACAAAATGCACATACATCATTTTTGTTGTAGTAAAAATGCGAAAATAACTACTACTAGTACTACAACAAACGTTGTTTGGCACAGTGCCATTGGAGGTCTATTTATAGCCTAGCGGTGACTACCTAAAAAAGTACCATACTTTATGACCTGCCTTGGAAAGGTTTAAATAAGACAAAATAGTTTTATTCAAATATATGGATTGGAAATAAACAGCGGTTAAAATTGAAAGGTTCGGGTAGATAAAAAAAATGAAATAAGAACCTGTTGCTATGAAAATATGAAAAATAAAAATGAATGCCCGCACAAAAAAAGATATGTAGAATAAGGTAACAATAAATACTTCATATTTTACCTTTCTGTTTTTGGTATGGCCTAATGTTTTATTTTATGTGGATATTCACTGTATACCCTGATTGGACACACATCGCATGGAAAGAGAGAGAGAGAGAGAGAGAGAGAGAGAGAGAGAGAGAGTCGGTTCGCCATACGTCTGTTCGAGACTAAGTAATTTCTTCTAGACTAACATATCGATAGATAGATAGATTTTATTGTATCATTGCATCCACTGTGGACAGCATACACATTTCAAAACAAAAGTTGATCATACAATTATAACATAAGCTGGTCATACAATTATAACATAACATCTGGGGGGATCCTTTATGGATGTACCATATGATATAAAAAGCCTATAAGCGTCAATATGACTCAAATTTATTTTAATAATTCACTTGCGTATAGAGCTCTTTAGCAATGGGGGTGGGGTGTCGGAGGACCCAGAGAAAACCCACGTGACTGGACAGACGGCCTTCTTCGCGGAATCAAAGCCATGGGACTTGACTATATAACACCTTATGATTCAAGGCGCACGCGTTAACCCCCCCCCCCATACACACACACACGCCAGCCATATTTGGGGCACGGCTAAAGTGGGGCAGGTGGCTCAGTCGGTAAGTCTGGAGTTTCCGGCGTGGTTGCCCCTTACGGTGGTCTGGCAAAGAAAGGAAGACGTATAGTCATTTGGCTGAGACGTAAAAAAAGAATGTCCCGTGTAGGCCTACTCGTTAGAATTCGATATAAGAGTCCCTCATAGTCCTTCTACAATAGCGGATTCCCAGCAGAACAGTAGGACGTTAAATTTCCTACCATGGGAAGGGTGTGGCACTTTGTTGGTTCAGCAATAAATGATCTACTATATTTTGCATGAGTCTGATGATCATACACGGTGTTGGATGAGAATGTTTATTATTGTTCGGCATGGTTCCTCCTAGACCTCCTTATCAGTGAAGCAAGACGGGGGGGGGGCGGTCTGACAGGGGAGAACGTAGTGTCGTTCGGGTGGATCCTTTCGATATTCGGGGGGTTGGATGGCCGTGCGCGCTGTATCATAAAGCCTGCAATTGAGTATAAAATTAACTTATTTTTAAGATAGTACGGCATTAATAAAGAAATTGACTAAAGGCATCCAGTCGTCTATATCTCAGCGTTGTTAGTTACGTTCTCGTGCTAGCTGAAATAGAACACCATTAAAAGCCTTCGTGTTTTGTTCTCTTTATTAAACATGCATTATGCAAGAGCTAAATCTGCTTATTGCAGGTCTTTCTTTGGGCCTGAAATGTTTTCTAAAGTATTAATTAGGCATTAATTAACTGATCCAGGCCTTAATCAACTCTGGATGGCATTAGATTTCTCCGACAGATTAAAACGATTCAGCTATACTTTGATTTATTCAATATGGCGGACACCAGACGGACCGAGACTTAGCTTCGATCAGCCAGGACCGTGGTTGAAATTATTGCACACGTCTATCAAACCTTCAAAGGCCAATATCTTCGCTTGCAATAGAGTAATTTGAATGAAATTATTCATTTTACATCATCTACTTTCGCACTATTATAGCTATTTGTTACAAGTCAAATTTAAACAGTTTGTGATATTCTCATTTTAATTTCGTCGTAGTTTCGATTCCACTGTTGAACGTGACAAGGAGTATGGTCGCCTGTCCAACCCCATCGGTTTTCCCCGCGTCCTACTACTGCTAAAGTCTAAAGGCCCCTACGCACAAGGGAATTATAAAAAAAAATGGAATCCTATTTGTATTCCCGAAATCCCCCCCACACTTTCTCTCAACCCCTCTCTCTCTCTCTCCGGTTTCAAATTAAGGACATTTGCCCGGATACGCCAATGTATACAGCCCGGTTCCTTGTTTTTTCGTCCTATCCGACGAGCGACTACCCAGCTGTCCTTGTCAGGCCCTCCGTCATGCACGACTGACAAGCGAAAATAGCTAAACAAATTATAATCATGCCTACAAATTATATCGTTTAGAGTACACAGAGACGCGGCGTGCAAAGCCGGTCGCTTAAAAGTAAATCATGATTCCTGAAGAAAGGGATGCCCTGAAAAAATGTCACTGTGTATTAAAATGACTTTAAATGATCTAATATAAAGTTTAATCCTAATATAAAGTTTAATATAAAGTTTAATCCTAATATAAAGTTTAATCCTAATATAAAGTTCAATCCTAATATAAAGTTTAATCCCTTAGTCAATTTTAAAAAATTACGATATCATCCTTTGCTGGTACGCCTATGTGAGTAGATGTAAGTGAATTATATGTTTGACAATAAAACACACGGTTGAGAAAGAAATGTAGGCAAATGAATACGGGATGTCATTGAGCCCCCCCCCCTCTCTCTCTCTCTCTCTCTCTCTCTCTCTGGAAATGTATATACGAAAAAGAAATATACGGGTGGCAAATATAACACGCATAGTTGAAAATAAAATGTATATACGAAGGATAGGCCCATATTGATAGAAGACACGGTTGACAATTACATAATAAGGGTAGCCTACTCCGGGCGGTAGGCAGGCTGGCAGATCAGGTAGAACAATTTTAATAAGCCCCTAAGCTGTTGCCTTCGCAGGCATGAAATTAGATTCAGTTCGTATTTTATCTACTTTCAATGTTTCTTGGTTACCGTAGTAAAGATACAGAATTTTACAGAATACGGAACTTTTCACATGTGTGCTACTTCCATCTACACACGATGTTGGATTCGCTGTCTACGCTTCGCTGTGAACGAAGGTGTTTATATGCACTATGAAGCTTCAAAAAACAAATGACAATTAAAAATGGATTCTGGGTCTGTATTTTGAATAAAAGCACCGACAATCTGCAGGAATTTTAGTGTTATTATATAAAACGAATGGCGAATAACCATCCTTATGGGTCTAGGCTATTCGCCATTCGAATGGCGATTATCCACTCCCTATTCCTAATAGAATAATTATGTTTTAAAATCAAGACGTCTTAGTATTACGTCAGATATACATTGAAATTGTAAGGCATAATAAGATACCATTGATTCAATTTAATGAACTAAGATTGTTTCAATATAAAATAACATTAAATCCGAACAAGTGATGGATTCGTGGGACTCTGTATGGGGCCAAAGTGTTGAATAGAATCGCTTATCTCCCTTTAATCATATAACACAAATAATCCAGGGATTGTTCGAAATAACTCATGCTATACTATTTTGATCTAGTGAAACCTATAACAAAAAAACGAAGCTAATTATTGATAATACGCGTTAAAGGCCGTATTCAGCCTAACGTGCGATGGCCTTTAGTGTCATACATTGATTTATATCCTTTTCTTGTAATTTACCTCACACGAGAAATCGCAGTGAAAACTATTATAAATGAAAAATACAAAACATGAAAAACCTTTTCTCCGCAGTGGAAACTATTTCTCCGCGGTGTAAACCTTTCCTCTCTGGTATAAAGTTGTCGCAAGAAAACAATATAAATTAACGTATGGCTAAAAGGCCACCGTAGTATTATCGCCCTTGTGTGAGTCATAATACGGGGGTGACTTTTCCTAATTAGTGTCACTGATCTTCGAATTACCTGAATTGTATGTACACTGATGTTCCTTTGGCCTCTGGTGTTTATACCATCCAAACAGCAAACTGTTTGTTTTCTAATTTATGAATGTCCCCTCATTGAGCTCATCATTATGGCCGAATAAGATTTAAAAGTTGTGGGACAAGGATGTTCGAAAGTTAATGATAGGATCGCCATTTCTCTTTTGATATAACACCAACTGCGAAATATTCATTTAATATTGATAAAAACTATGCTTATGCTTGCCTTGATCAACCAGTCACGGTGGGTATATTATAATTGGAGAATATATTCAATTTCTAAGCAACATCACGTACTAAATAAACTTCTTTGTCGACAACTTAATCAAGCGGCATTAATGGAAAGCGAAAAACTAAACCCTGGTGTGCGGCATTTAGATTTTATCACCGATAGTAATCCCGTTACTACCGTTCACCTCTGAAAATCATAGCGTTTATAACAAGGCGTCTTATTTGAGCGGGATATAAATTGGATTACGGGTTACTTATTGCGTCTTGTACGAACAACTGGCGAATGAATGTTTGATTTGATTTTATATTCCCTTATGCTTCATTGATTCTATTGTATGTTAATATACCACTCAATATGTACATGTAGACTTGATTTACTTATATTATATTTCTTACTCATATATAGACTGCAAAAAAACATCTAAACAATGAATATAAAGTACACCTTGTGTTATGATATCGCGTCGATATTATACTTATAGCACTATATGAGCATACTGACACGTCTTCACGATGTTTGAAAATTGGTGTTGTATTTTGAATTTGGAATAATTTTATTAACCATACGTGCAATCTGATACTGTCGCCATAGATGTTTACAGTTCCAAGGTAAGATTTTTGTTACCAATCGTTAATCAAAATATCAACGCGTATGCAATCAAATGTTACGCGTGCAATCAAGGACCAGTAAATGGTCACATAATATGATAATTGGTGAGCTTAATGAACAACTCAGTCTTCTCGGAGATAAACCGAATTGTCCAACAATACTAGTATTACCAGCGAGGAGACCACTGATTAAAAATATCTATATACGTTTGTTTTATTTCAAACAAAATTATTTCAATGGCATTTAGTAAGTGAACCGGAATGATATTATTTGATGGTGACCAGAGAAGACTAGTCGAAACGTCGCTCAGTAATAAACAGTAATTGTATTCCATAGAATTTGGATCTGTATATTTATTAATTAAGTGTGACAGACTGTTTTACCTCGTTTAAACTTCAGCTTCAAAACTTGAATAAAAGTGAGACGTACAAATGTTGAAAATTATGCATAGTAAAGTGTTAGTTCCGACCATGCAAAAGTTTAAGTTTTACGGCTGAATTGTAATATACATTATCTATAAATATTTTGAGACGGGTTTTTGGCTTCCAATATTATATTTTTTCCAAATACGCGAATTCTAAAGTATCGTCTCTTGCTTGCTACACGTTCTCCAATTTGAAGACATTGAAGAAAATCTCTAAAGTTACGTATGAAATTATTCCGTTGAGACGAAGTGGAATCGATTTTAGACGAATCGTCTATTTTATATATGACAACCAAGAAGATTTATTTGTTTCGGTGTCTAGGAGAAGTTATTCAAGTAAAGAGAAGTCGGTCCCAGATACAACGGTTAACAGGATCGTTCCGTCGGTTCGTCTTGCTATAAGCGAGACATATTGACGAGATAACGTTCTCTTAAACACCGAAGCCAGGTTTATTATTGGGTTTAAGTAGGGGGACGTAACTATTACGTCTCTCATTCTGTTTGAATTGATTATATTCTACATTCTGATAAACGTCAGTTATATTTGGCCATAAATTCTTACAATTAAACTAAAGTCATAGTAACGCTGTTGTATCCCACCATGTAGTTGAACAGCCCGGTTATTTCTACTTTTTTTCGCGTCTGTAGGGCTAAGTAATTACATATTTTCCCTCGAATAGGTTTTCAAAGAAATATCAACGTCAACCTGGCAGGTGAAGATGGAGAGGATTTTCTGATGCTGTGGTTGTGTAACTTCGCGTCACAATTTCTACAGTTTGTTGTTGTCAGCGAGAAATATAATTTTGCAGGTATCGAATAATCACTTTAAGGCGATTCCCGAGTAATCCCAGTCAACGCTATCTATTATTGGAGACCATTTTCCAATGAGAGCATTTTTTGAACTGATAGTTTCAGACAAGATTGACCGGCCATTTCATCCTCTCTGAAAACATGGACTTTTGTGAAACTCCCAATGCAGTCTCTTATTTTAGGCTGAACTTTCAGACAAGGGCTACAGCCTATTTGACATACCCTTGCATTATTGAAGACCAGTGAAACTGAAACTCCCAATACAGCCTCTAATTTCGGTATAGCTAACTGTTTAGTGCTGTTCTCTTACGTTTGTAAATTTGTTTATTTGGCTATTTTATTTTTAATTGTGACTCGTACTGATGGTAGCAGTTGTGGTACTGCAAAACCAATATGATTCATGATACGAAGAACTCAAAAGAGAGCGAACGTGATTCATAAGCTTGAAAACTTTTCAATTGAGCTTAAACTGGCCTTCATCTAGATTAAGATAGAACAAAGTTTGCCTTTCATTAGAGTTTAATGGATTTCGTCTTATCGGAATTAAGAGATGCAATCTTGTTCTAAATGATTTTAAATACTTAAATTCTATTTATTCTCAAGGATTCATGAATGAAACACTAATGCTACTGTAACCATTGTGGGTTGTTCTTTTTATACTTAAATATGTGGCTTGCTTTTGATTTGCGCAAACATACTATTCCCTTTAAAAAGATGGATAGACTAAATCAACAATCAAATCGATATTTTAGAAATACCCATTTTTATAGCTAGACATATAAATGCCCAATTAAATTTTCATGGTCATTAAAATACTGATTAACATTTTGGTTAAAATAAGAATAGAAAATGAATCGTTTGCAGAACATTGTTGGGTCTAATTAATAATAAAATTGGCGTGTTATTCATTAACTGTAATTGTGGCTGAGACACTTACCGTCGGGCAACGATTTCATTGGTAGCCGAAAAAGATGTCCTACTTCTTCATCAGAAAATAATTTGTTCCTTTCCTGAAAAAGACTGGCAAGTTAATGTTGATTCAATACTATATCTAGAGCATAATAATGAAGTTAGCATATCATATCCATACAATTGATTTTTTTTTTGGTGATAATAACTAATATAGAGTTTGTGATTCATATGTATATATGTATATCTAATATCAAGTATGGGTACATGAATTTTATAAAGACGAGGTAATCTGATAAATTTGAAGTGGCAAACGATAGAGAGAGAGAGAGAGAGAGAGAGAGAGAGAGAGTGAGAGAGAGAAAAGAGAGAGAAACGGGGTTTAACGTCCACTCGACGCAACTAGGTCATTTCGGGACTGACACATGGTCTAATTTTATTTCAATAATTCGCTTGCGCGTAGGAGTCTTAAACAGTGGGATGATGGGAGTCCCCGAAGGAAACCCACGAGGTTGAGAAGGCTCAAGCGATAGAAAGTGGACCTTAAAAATGTTTAGCCTTTATTTCAAATCTAAGAATATATCTGAGAGTCCATAGATTTGTCCAAGTATACAACTCAGTCAGATATACAATATATAAACTAAAAATGAATTGAATTAGTGTATGATTAAATTTCTATCTCATTAATTTTTAGTTTTTACACGTTTGGTAAGACTATCACGTACCAAAGTTAACTAAGATATGCCTTTACTGAATTATAGCAAATGTGTCAGAAGATTACATTATTACATGCTACAATAAAATCTATTGTTTGTAGACTGTGTATGGATTTGTTTCTCGTCGTTTTGAAATCTTAACGGTGGATTGTAAGATGGTGTCAATTGTATATTAAGGGATTTTATACTCCTAATGAACACATTCCGCCACCCACTCCCACGCATTATATTCATCTTTACATACGACGGCTGTAGGCAATGCTGCTACACGTCATGCCAAATATGTTTTCTGCTAACCCGTTAACCCGTCCTTTTTAGACGACTCAAGACAATAGAAAGAACACGTGCAATTTGAAAGTCTGCAAATTCAACACTACTACTTTATATTCTGACCCGCAGCAATATTTGAGGATATTGAGAATAATCTCGTCTTTGGTTTAGCTTAACAGATCAATGCACTAATACGATATTCGTTGATTGGCGATGACCCTTTGACCTCGACGGACTCTTTTCCTCCCGATTAGACACAAACTAGCCAATTTACATCCAATATGAATTCTGAAATGTCTACGCACAAATATATCTAACTTGGTATAAAGTACTTTATTAGCGGGTTTGTGCGAGTTTACCGTTATATATCATTTTATTATAACTTTTATGGTAATTATTGCCAAGTCTCCTTAATGTATCCCCAGCCGTAAATAATGGCCCCCTCGGTCCATCTTGGAAGATAGTTAATCAACGTCAGTAGTAAGGGGGCCTATACAGCCATGCTCGTGCGTGCATGCGCAGACGCATGCACGTGCATGCACGTGACCTTGTACGTGTTTGACCTTGATGACCCCTTGCACGTGTGTGACCCCTTGCACGTGTTTGACCCCTTGATGACCCCTTGCACGTGACCTTGCACGTGCAGAAAGAGAGGGCGCGCGCGCGGAAGAAAGAGAGAGAGAGAAGAGAGAGAGAGAGAGGAGAGAGAGAGAGAGAGAAGAGAGAGAGAGAGGGAGAGGAGGGAAGAAGAGGGGAGAAGGGGGAAGAACTCTTTTCCATTGATTAAGTTGGCCCTGAAAAGGGCCGTTTGGTCTTCAAAATGTAACTAACAGGAGCATCTTGGATGCTCTGCCGAGTACCGTGGTACAGGTCGCTTCTCGCACTTGACCGCATGCTTTGACCGCCTATGATAGGTGTTCGATACATCTACCCCACACCAGAAGCAGACAAGGTAATCTGCTTCTGGCCGGTTCCCCTTAGACAAAGGGTGATATCCCCCACAAGTTGTACAGACTCTCTTATCCTTAGAATCCATTTTGTTTTTGACTTCTTTTGGCTTCGACACTCCTATTTATAGCTCGGGACGGGACGAGTCTAATGTGTTGGGGCGATACCATTTTCCACCAATCAGAATAGCATGACGTCACATGACGTCACAAAAAATAGACACGTAATATGTTGTCGACATTTTATTGAACTTGAACACATTTACAAAGCATATTATTGAACACAAAATTGAACTTGAACACAAAGGCATTGAACACAAAAAAACATATTTACAGAGCAAAAAAGCATCGACACCGTTGTCCCTTCTTCTGGTCTGGTTGCAAATCGGGGAAATGATCCCTGGCCCATTGTTCGACTAGTATATCGTTTACACGATACACGCGACCGAAAACGGAGAGGGCGTGTGTGGAGGGCACGTGAAATCGATGACATAGATAATACAAACAATAATGTCCGCACACAACACTGTCGAGTCCTTGAATCCATCGGGGTTGGTAGTGGAGTTGTAGATCTCGGACGAAACGTCGAAAGGCTTCTCCGTAGACATCAGGGTGACAACCGTACGAATCGAAGAAGGTAACGTGATCTGGTCCTTCGCATACAAACACGGTCCAGTGTTTGCCGGGTTGGTCTTCGTCGTCCGTGTTGATGACGTAGGCTTTAGGGTACGAGGTCGGGCGTAGTATATCCAGATGATTACGAGCCCATACACCCCCGAAAACGCTACCAGGGAGATGTTTTTCTAAAGTCTGTGTCAATTGTTGATTGGAGAGAGCCTCACCAATCTGTGATGACTTGTCGGTTAGCGTCGATTTCCAAGACATTGTCGTATTCGGCAAACACAACAAGACTGAGGTGATTGGTCGGGGCCGCAGCGAACTTGAGTTCCAAAGACAGGTTACCCGCCGCTTTGGGATGAAAGTAGTTACCATCGGCTCCGTGGTCGTTGGTCAAATCGAAACAATACAAGGTGTACCCATTGATATAGTCGTGGAAAGGGAGGTCCAGGTCTTCTCGGGTGTTTAAGACGGCCACCCTTTTCATCAAATCCAGGTAGGGAGTGATGGCTTGTCGCTGGGGAAAGTTGACGTCGTATTCGTCTACAATTTCACCGTTCTTGGTCAATTTGATGTTTTCCAATTGATTGTGTTGGAATTCGAAGGGATTTCTGTTTTTTCTTCCATCGTAGGCCGTGTTACGTACCATACCCACGATTAATCTCTTTGGTAGGCTTTCGTTGACAAACAGATTGTCTAAGACGTGACTGGTGCGATTGTCGGGAATGACCATGTCGCGGACCACCACACGCTTCAGGGGATACTTGGCGTTGGACGATTGAAGTTGCGCAGCCACCCGTGTGTAGGTACTGGGAGCCAGAGTGACGAACGGGATATCCAGGTAGGCTTTGGTGAACTCGACTTTGTAGTCTTCTGCATCGTTGCCTTCACCGTACATCAGAAAGAATTTCGTGGATTGCTTTTCCAATTTCAACCGCAGGTCCACACCGTCAATCAAATACCGATCTTGTAAACACATGTCCAAGTGTAGACGTGACTGCAATTCAAAGGTGCGACTGGCAGCGATGGTTTTCTGGCGTTCTTCCAATCCTTTGTTAGTCGGTGCCTGTCGTCCACCATCCCCATTGGTGGCGACGGATTTCGTGGAATTGAACTGTCCGGCGGTATCTTTTTCCCACAGGACTTGTTTCGACAGGTGGTCGTTCTTGGCTCCCTTACCGAAACTCAACAAATTCTCCAAGTAAGCCCGATAGGGATAGGTGGGCAGAGAGTTGGTGACCAAAGTTTCGGCATCCTTTCCCAGGCGTAATTTGACGTCTTTAAACAACGAATGAAACAAGTTGTTAATGGGTGCGACTTGACTATCCGCATCCAGGTCTCCCCCGTCGTTCTTGGTCACCTTCAGGGCCACGTGTAGTGTCATGTTGGCCAGATCGATGAAATCGGTGGTGGCATTGGAAATATAAAATTCGATGGGACCATCGTGGTTCAGGTCGGGTGTCAGTGGATACTTTCTAATGTGGGTCACCTTGTTTATGGCCGTCTGCGTGTCGGGTACACTGAACAAATTCTGCAATTCGTCTCGCGCGCAGGGACAGGAATCATTGCGCATTACCTGCGTAGCCATGGTCGAAGATATCTAGTTTACGTCGTTTGTGAGAGGTGACCTGTGGCTTCTTCTTCCTCTTCGGACGATGTGAAGTGGACGGGGTTCGTGAGGGGTCTTTTATAGGTTCCAGGTGGGCGACCACGTTCTTGAGTGTGTCGGACATCGTGTTTGACAACGCGGGGCGAAGCGTGTCCTGGGCGACTTTCTTCCAGTTCCATTTTTCACGACCACTGACGGCGTCGAGCACGCTTTGCCCCACTTTGGGTAACATTTGGACCACATTCTTTTTCACGGCCTCTTTGCCCGCCGACCACAAGGTCTTCCCGACCGATTTGACGGCATTCAATAACCCCGACCATCGACCGGCACCCTGTTGTCTCAGAATTCCCCCCTTGTACACTACCAGACCATTGCCAGCCCCTCGCTGTCTGAGCACTCCACCTTTGTACACTCGAATCATCATCGGCGGCGAAAATGAAGTTGGACCACCACCTTACCGTCGAGAAATGGCACGGCTTTCCCCATTCCGTTCCTTATATAGAGACCAATGGAGTTTAGTCGACTGTACTTCAGAGGTAAGTAGTGAATCCTGGCGGGGCGGTGATACAATCGTCGACTGGGAATCACGTCCAACAAAGTAGCCTTCACGTCGCCTACGATCTGGGGTTCGATAATGTCCGTGTAGATGTAAAACAGATCGAACTGGATTTGAAGATTCGCGATGTGGTGGGCGTAGAAATACCGTAGACTTTGGCCATCTTCGCCGGTCATTTCGATTGACTGCAGGGAAATCATCATTTCGTTTCCAGTCCATCCCAACATGGACACGATGGGACCACACAGACGAAGTTCGATTTTCGGCAACACGTCCAACCAGAAAAGCGTCTGCACGTGATTGATCTTCAGATACACTTTATCGTTAGTGTTGTCTTTCTTGAAAGACACGAAGGAACCTCTTGATACGGCCCCTTGACGCATCATCTCTCGAGTTTCGTAGGCGATTTGCTGTTTCTTCTCTTCGTCGGTCATTTCCTTGTTATTGGGATCCAAACGTTTGGGTTGATTGGCCAAATGATCGTAGATGGGAGTCAGGTTCCACAAATCATCCAGTCTAGTGTTCAGGACATCCAGGATGTGTCTCAGCGACTCGTAGTCGTCACTCTTGATGTGCGTTTCCATTTCGATCGATCCCTTGATCTCACCACCCTTTACACCTTTGAAACAATTCGACGGGTCAATCCTGTGGCGGTCCCGACATATCTTTACTTCGGACGCCGTGCTCGGGGGCGACCAAGGATGAATGCGTAAGCCGAGCGTGTTGTCTCGTTGATCGATGTTTTGCCAATGGTCAGGTAACGTGATCATGGACAGACCCACTTCCCAATCCCGATGATCGACAAGAAGTGGCGGTTCCAGGTGGGTGTGATACGTGGAGACTTTGTTGTCGGGATACCACGACATGGAACTGTCACTAGGAAGCGTGAGGTAAAAGGGTCGGTCGTTGTTCATTATGTTTGGTTTTCAAGGTCGGTGAAGGTAACAGGTAACCCAAGGTACTGGAGAGCAAAGCCGTCCACAAGGTAGTCTGCGATCCGTCGGGTTTGAAGGCCAACTGGGACAAAGAAACTCCCGCCACGACGTACACTAAAATCACTTGACAGAAAAAGACAATTTCCGCTTGTGGCACACGTTTTCCCAAGAGCGACCAATTGTGGGCACTCGCGGACGTAGACGTGATTTCGTCTTGCATGTTGACTGAGGTTGACGTCTCTCACTCCTATTTATACGTTTTGGAGACTGGTCCTGTCGATCCACGAATTAAAACTCGCCGGATAGCCCAACCATTTCACCAAAACTTTGTCTTTTTTTCTTTCGAGTACTCTTTCGATGGGAAAGATCTCATCGTCGTTGACTTGGACCGCTTGCAATTCTTCGGGATAGAAGGTGCCCTGTATGGGTTCACCTCTTTCGTCCAAAAGTTTGTAGCCGGGACCGATGTTGGGTGTAACGTTGAATGTTTCCAGAGTCCAGTTTGGCCAGTAACCTTTATCAAAAGCCCCATGTTTCGGTAAAGCCAAACGTACGGTCGTGCCGGTGTCCATGGTTTTCTTTTTCTTTTTGGTGGGACGTGGAGGTGTTGTCAACATCCATTCGTGTTCGGGACGAACGTCTTTGGGTGCCATGCCAATGGTACGATGTCGTCTAGCATTATAAGCCCGAACCAATTCGTCTAGCACATCGATGTACCGTTGTGTTTGTCGATGAGTAAAGTATCGCCACATACGCTCTTTCAATGTCCGTTGAAATCGTTCCACCACACTGGCCTTGGTTTCGACGTTGTGTGTCACGAAGAAATGAATATTTTTCTTTTTCAAGTACGTTTGCATTTTTCGATTGAGGAATTCGGTACCTTTATCCGTTTGAAGTCGTAGAGGTTGTCGACTTTGAAAGATTCGACGAAAAGCGTCCACCAGACTGTCCCCCGTCTTGTTTTTGAGAGGTAACACCCATGCGTACTTGGAAAATACATCGATGACGCACAGCAAAAACCTGTATCCCTCATTCTGTTGGGCCAAGGCCGACATATCGCTCAAATCTGCTTGCCATTGGTGATCTATCCCGGCCACCACCGTGGGGGACCGAGAGAATTTCTTTTTCAGTGGTTTGTGCAAGGTGTACGCCCTTTGTTGTTTCAACCATGTCTTGACTTGGTCCAAAGCCACACCAGTAGCTTTGTGAAGGCCCAGGGCTCCACCGAAAGCGGCCGGGTGTTTCGGGTCGTAATATACTTTCTTCAGCTTTCGTTCCATGTTTCAATCGATTGTCATATGATCAGACTATTTATAGGTTTTGCAAAGACAGCCATCTTCTGGTAGATGTACTAGGGGTATCCGTACTGGAGATTTTCTTCTTTCTCGGACGTCGCGGCGGAGGCCGTGTGGGTGGCGTGGACAATACGTTCCATCGTTCTTGATTACCAATGGCTTCGCGCGGTACGTTCGTGGCCTTTAAACTTTGCATCACGCCAAACCATCCCATGGGGGCCTGGGTATTCTTTCGCCGACGAACCAAATCGTTCACAATGTCAATGGCATTGGTACCTGGTACGGGTACGCCATTCCGAATCAATTCCAAGTTCTCATTCCACGACCAAGGTGTCTTTTCTTTCATGTGTTTCAACAAAAGGCGAGCTCGATGTTGATAGGCTCGGGGAACCGACTCCAGAATGGGTATCTCCGACACCACGGCTGCTTCTTCTTTGTGCTCGGGTATGTTTTCGTCCGACAAGGGAATGACCTGTTTTCTTTTCTTTTGCATCGTTTGATAACGCTGTAACAACTGTCCGTACCGTTGCATTTTATTTTCGTCGCCCAGTGTTGGGTCGTTTAGCACGCGTTGCATGTCTTGGTGAACATTTTCGACGGCCTGCTGCAGTGGATCTCGATCGTACACGGGTTCGACTTGCATGACTTTGACGGGTTTGACGTCGGTGGGTCCGTCGAAGGGTACCAGTTTCATTTTCTTGGCGAATTTCATCTTTTGGAAAAGACCGAAACAACCGGGTGAAGAATCCTCCTTTTTGTTGTTTCAGAAGTCGCCGACGGGTCTTCCAAGGTGTTTTAGACGTGCCCAAACGTCGTAACAAGGGGGCGTCCTTTTTCAAACGTTTGATTTCTTTGTCGGCCACAGGAACGTTGCCACGAATTAGGTTTCCAATACACTCGCACACACCGTCGACAATGGGCTGGGTCTCGAGCAAAAGTGGGCGGTCTTTGGGTGCAGTGTTCAATAGATACCGCAGTGTCTCCATGACTGAGCTCGGGGTCGTGCACCGGTTCCCTTTTTATACCTTTCTGTCCCACGGGTTATCCACCAAATAGTTTCTTGAACTCGGCAAACCCAGCGTTCGCTATCTCGCTCCTTCGTGTCCAGGGATGTTTACCACCCTGTTGTCCTCCCAATAGTTTAGATACCAAGGGGGCTAATGCTGGAATGGCCATAGCGAGCAAGGCACCAATAGCACCGCCTTGTTGTTTGAGAAGCCTTTTTTTGACGTTGGGCGATGTTTGTGGATTAGTCAATTTGCGAAGCAATGCTCGATGTTGATTCAACTCTTTGGCACTCAGACCCTTTCCACGCTGAGCGGTTCGTCGAACGAATTTATTTCGTTTCTTGTTTCTTTCCTCTTGCAGCCTTTCCTTCCATCGCAGCAAGATACGAATCAACACACCCCCGAAAAATCCACGTCCTCCGGGTTTCATGATCAGAGAGAGTTTTTCAGCCGTCGGCATGTTTTTCTCCGTCAATTGGGTCAACACCTGGCGATTTCGTTCCACCCATTTCTTGTGTTGTGCATGCAGGGGTTGGATGTTATCATTCAGCAAATGGTTGGCCGCCAACTTGAACCACTGCAACAATCCAATACGCGCCCTGCCCGTATTTTTGGCCAGCTGTCCATAAGCCATATCGGGAGTCAGTTGTTGTAACTTGCGAATGAACGCCTTCAATCCTTTTATAGAACTCTTCTTTTCTCTTCGTGGTCTTCGTGGTCTTCGAAAGATCGGCGAGGGAGACCGAGAAGGGGAACGTGGTGACATGGGTCGTGGGGGTGTGACTGGGGAGAAAAAGCGTGGTGGTGTGAGCGGTAAGGGAGACATAGGACTCGTGGGTGGTGTCAACGAGGGGGGTAACCATTGGGTTCTGGGGGCCCTCATGTTCGGACGAGTGCGCCTTCGTACCGTGGGACCACGAAGGTCCGGTGCCAAGGTCGGGAACGTCGCCCGGGGAAGGGTCGGAGGTGGGTGTTTCCGCTGCGTATTCTTCGTGCGAGCCATCGCGACAAACAGAATCAATTCGAGGTACAGGTCCCCCTTTTATACTTTTTGGACGTAGACGATGGGTGGTTCCTCTTCGGGTAAAATGTTGCTTCTCAACCGCAGAGTCTCGGGTGTGTCGGGCTTCAAATCAACGAGTAAGTAACTGCGAGGGGTACTCGTCGCATCCTTGAAAGCTTCCTCCATATACTTGGTATGGGAAGGGTACATCTGACGGGCCAACGTACTAATTTGCGAGGCGTCTCGAGGATTTTTGAACAAAACCAAGTAATGGGCATTCAGGCTGATGGTACGCTGTCGCTTGTCAAACAAGTTTTGCACAATGTAAATGACACTCGTGTCGTGGTGATGACTTTTTTTCGTAAACCACTGTTGCAATATCTCCGTGTCTTCCCCCATCAAATCATCCACGATTAAACATTGGGGCCCTTTGACTTGCCCCATCACGTCGTCAATATCCGTCAATCCTTTGACATAAGTGTATGGAAAGTGTTCGTAACTCTCTTGCCATTCTCCGTAGGCCCACACGGTGCGTTGGGGAGGGATGTCGAACAGAGACGCTTGGAGAAATTTCTGTACAAAGACCGTCTTGCCAACCCCTGTTGGACCGCTGACTAACATGGTAAAGGGGTGTTTGAACGCCACATCCATCTTGCACTGTCCCCCAATCCCCTTCTCCCCTGCCTTTTATACCTTCGCGCCCACCACAGAACAACAGACATGAAGTGAAATAAGAACAGATTTTATTTTACAAAAAATACAAAAAAGAGCATTCAAAAATACATTCAATACAACATATAGTACAAAGGAAAAGAAAAAATGTTAGTTAACGCGTTCTCTCTTCAGGATCTCTTGTCTCAACCAGGGTACGTTTCTCAGGACACGAGGAATCCAATACACTTTTCCCAACAGCTTCTGCATCGTATCGTGTGGGTGCCAGTCTTCCACTTCAGCAAACGTGACGACAACGGGTACCCATTCGCTCATATCGAAACAGGGGGGATACGCCAAGACTTCGGTCATATCTCTCGGACCCGCATACTGGATGAATGCTCGGGCAAAACTTTCTGCTTCCTTCTCCGCCAACAAAATAACAGCCGGCTTCGGGGTTTCGTCAGTTTCACTCGTAGTTGGGGTAATAACTGGAGGACTGACAGGCTTCTGTTTTCTGTTTTTCTTTGTAGCGCCTGTAGAATTCGAACGCTTCTCCTGACCAGTACCAGTATCGCTGACTGCGGGTGTTGTCTCTGGGTATATCGACGTTGTTGTCGAACATGCGACTGGCAACGGCTTCAAAGTTGTTTTCTGTTTGGATTTCTTTTTCGCACTCGAGCAGGCCGTGACCAAGCTGTCCACAGTTGAGACATTTGTGGTTGTCGTCGGTGGGTCTCTTGATCCCGTAACACTTTCTTTTGACGTCTTCTTTTCTTTCTTCGTCACTTTTCGCTTTTTGGGCTTCGGCTCGTTGTCCACACTGGGGCGCCCAGTGTCCTGGTTCTCCACAGCGGTAACATTTTCCATAGGAACCATAAGCTGATCTGTCTTGTCTTGGTTGTGGATTTCGTTGCTGCTGTTGGGAACGAGCAGGGCAGTCTCTATACCAGTGTCCGACATTGTTACAGGAGAAACAAACTTGACTAGCCATTGAGAGTAGAATGAAATTTTATTCTGAGACTTGGCTTCTTATACCCTTGGTTGTGACGTCACTCTCTTTTGATTGGTTCTTTCTTTTCCTTCGTTTCTATTGGTCCGTGTCTAGTCTATGATTTCCAGGCTTTCCACGTACTTTTGCACTTCTTCCCAATCAATGACAGCTTCACTCACGTGACAGGCCTCCAACAATGTCATCAGGCTGGCTCGATTACCATGTCTTTGTCGCCACTGGTTGAACACGGTGAAAATTTGCATGCGCGCGTTGTTAGGATGACTCATCTTGGCTTGACTGATCCGTGCTTCTCTGATTCCCAGATGTCTGCCAATACATTCCCAGCCTTCGCCCAGTTTACCGGACATGACGTTGATATCCATTTGATCCAGGAACCATCGTTTCTTTTTCTCTGGTAGCTCGTCCATCCACCGACGTATGGGATTCTCTTTGGGTTCGATGAACTCGTCTTTGCGTTTGATCAACACCGTCTTAAATCCCGGAACCACACTCCAAAACGTTTTCAAGGCTTCGTCCACGTCTTCCCGCCATTGTTGTTCGTCCTCCCACGTCTTGACTCGGTCGCGTGGGTTGTCCACCATACTGCCTAACACGCTATCGACGTCTTCTGGTTTCGGCTCGTCCAACCAGAGGTAGTGATTGTAATCGTCGACAGGGTGTGAGGCTCGGCCCGTTATGGAACACACGCCCAATCCCAGACACGAATGGTATCTCTGACTGGGGTGATCGTACTTGCATCCAATACACTCCTCGTGTTGCTTTTCCTCTATGATGGGTAGGTAACACTTGCAGACCCGAAAATTGAGCCATCGTCGTCTTAGTTTCTCGATCAAATCTGTATTTTCTGTCGGTTCGTCTCCATCTCTGTTCGGTCGCCATCCTCCCGAGACACGAAAGTCAGTATCCATGGGGGTAAGTGTTGATCGGTTGGCCATTGTCATTGAATTGAACTAAACGCTTGTCGTACACGATTTTATACTTTTTGTTCTCGGGGCGTGTCCAGAGATCACGTGATCTAAAAATCTTAAACGGTTCTTCCTATTTCTGCTCATGTTGCATACGGTATTGTACAATAAAAAAACAGACATAAAACTAACTGATTCGAGTCTATTTCTTCCCGTGTATCAATTGGTACATCAGGTTGCCCATATACGGTAGCAGGTCGTCCCAAGCGATGACGGCTCCACTCGCGAGACAGGCTTCCATCAACGTCACTAGATTGGCTCGCTTAATGTTTCCCTGCATTTCTTGTACCAACAGCCTATAGCCAGCTTCCTTGTCGTACATTCTTCGCCATTGGTTGAACATGTTAATGATTTGTTTCCGTGTGTCGTTTGGGTAAATCTTCTTGGCGTGACTAATATACTCTTCACTGACCCCCAGCTGTCTGCCGAGAGATTCCCAACCTTCTATCACCATGTCAGAGATCTTTTCGGTATCCATTTCATTCAGTTCCCAATATAACATTCTCTCCGATGACTGCTCCATCCATACGCGTATGGGGCACACTCCATTTTTGCGTTTGATCACCGCCATCTTAAACCCAGGAACGATCTCCCAGTACTTTCTCAAGGCTTGCAAGACATCTTCCTGCCATCGTCGTTCGTCTTCCCAGGTCTTGACTCGTTTCCATGGGTCGTCCACCAGACTGTCTAATACTTTATCGACGTCTTCTGATTTCGGCTCGTCCAACCAGAGGTAGTGACTGTAATCGTCAACAGGGTGCGAGGCTTGGCCCGTTATGGAAGACACACCTAGTCCTTGACACGCATGGTATCTCACACTGGGGTGAGCCATACTGCAGCCGAAACACTCCTGGCGCTGACTTGTTTCTATTATTGGCAAATAACACTTGCTGACACGGAAGTTGAGCCATCGTTCTCTGAGTTTTTCGACCATATCCGTATTCGTTGCTGCTGATTCATCATCTTCTCTGTTTGGTCGCCACGTTCCTGACAAATGAAAGTCAGTATCCATAGGGGTAAGTGTTGATCGGTTGGCCATTGTCATTGAATTGAACTAAACGCTTGTCGTACACGATTTTATATTTTTTGTTCTCGGGGCGTGTCCAGAGACGTCGATCACGTGATCTCGAAATCTTAAACGGATTGGAGATGACAAGCGGTTCGTTTTGATTGACGTGCCGTACGTTCTCCTTCATGATGACGTAATTCAGTTGTTGGGAGGCACGATAATTCAAGGTGAATCCCCGGACTTTGCATACCGTTTTTCCATCGCTTTGCCTGTACGCATAATTCTTTGGTCCTCCGCTCACAAATTCCTTAATGGTGACGTTCTCGGGCAACTCGTTCTTCCACTGGCCTAAACTCGAACCTTCCGGGGGATTCCATGATTTAGGATTATATTGGTAGATGACGCTGTCCGTGTCAAAATAGCATACGCGCTCTCCCAACTTTTCCAAGACGGAATAGAGTTTCAAACGGGCCTGGGCCGTGACGAAGGCGGCGATAACCACATTGGTGATGGGACAGGGTGCGACATGTCCTTCTTTTTTCAACGTTTCCATCAAGACCATGTTGTCGTTGACTAACTGTACATCTCGCACGGTCTGGGTCACGTCCAACATTTTTTCAAAGAAGACGCTGGGCTCTGTGATATATTCTGTCTTGGGAAAATTGTCTCGCTGTCCGAATTTCCCCCAAGCCGTGTTGAGCTGAAGTTTACTAAACGCCCGCATCCCTTTGTTTGGTTTTATCGATGCGGGATCCAGACGAATACCTTCGGTGTCGTACACGTCGTTCACGAAGCGGATCTTGTCTTCTTCGGTGTGACAGGTGTCGGGATAGCCGCTACTTTCCATCTTCTTCTTTAGGTAGTGATTAATGTACCCCGTAAACAGACCACCCGTTTTGGCCTCGGGATCGTAGGTGCTGAATTCTTTCCAGTGCCAGACTTCGTACACTTTTAATACGCGATATCCCAGGCTCACCGCTTTCTTCAGTTCCAGAGTGACAAATGTACCCACCCAGGCTCGCTGTTCGTCGGTGTGATCACACGGTTGGTATTCTGCAATCTCCCCTTGTTGCATGTGTTCGTCGACGCAGCTTCGACACAGGGCAAACACCAGTTTCTGTTTTCGTCGAAACGGGAGCACCGGGTGGTACAGGCCACGAGGTGGTAACACGGAACACTGGATCAACCCTTCGTACTGCTGCCACTGGTCTTGATCGGGCTGTGTGACGATCGTGGGTTCCTTGATGGGAAAGGTACCGTACTTGCAGATGTAAGGGTACAGGGACACCACGTCGATGTAGCGCATCTCTTCGGCCGACTCGTTGACTAACAGTTGAATGGCATTCGTTCTTCCGCCAAAAAAAGCGTTGCGGGGCATCAGAGGTTCGGGAGCGGGCCATTGCTGATCTTCCAATCCAATCAGAAATTCGTCCATCTCGGGATCATGGCGTCGTTCTTCTTCCATCTCACACTCCCACATGACGCGAATGGTCTGCATACCGTACTGTTCCTGGAGTTGACGGTGACGTTCCTGGGTCTTCTGGTACAAGTCTCGCATACTGCGCGAGGGATCGTAGGGATGTTTATGTTGAACGTCTTGGACGGGACCCGGAAAACATTTGGGACAACCGTGAAAGGCACAGCCGTGAAACTCGTACACTGTACCCGTGGTCGTGTCCATACCATCTAAACTGTAAGGGCCGACTCGACATTCACTACCATTGCGGGCGTGTCGAATGTTTGGTAGAGGGGTCTGGTTCCGGAAAGCGGCCATGGTCTGTCGATGTTGTTCCCATTCCAACCAACGAAGTGCTTTGTTGGACTGTTGTCGAGGCTGGAAGCGATGCCAGTCTTGACCCGATGTCGGCTCTTGCATCAGGGCTCGAGGAATGACGACGAGTGTGTCTTTCTCCAGGTAGTGTGTGCGTAGTACGCGACTGCAGGCGGAGGCCAGGGTCAGGCTCTTCTCAAAGGGGTCGATGCCCGTGTCCATGAGGAATATCTCGCGAAACACACCACAACACCGGCGCAAGACATCCACATCGCTCTTACAGTAGGTCAAAATTTCCTGGCGAAAATCAAAGACGTCGTGACTGTGTTGTTGGTACCACGCGTGAAACTTCTCTCGTTCCGACACGCTCATGCCATCCGGATCGTAATCGGTGTTGGGAGGATAAGCGCCCACGTAATCTTCATTCTCCGGTCTGTTAAAGTGGTGAGGGAAATAACCTTTCTTCAATTCTTGCAGGTCGAAGGTTTTGGGCATGTCCCGTAAAGCCATTGGTAAAAAGTTGAGGGAATCGATGAATTTGACCGTACCAACAGTGATAGTCATCGCTTTCCCACCCTGCATTATAACTTCAGGTTGCGCCACGGAATGTTTGTGCAGCGTCTGTAAAATCAGCAGTCCGTCGTAACCTTTAAAGTTGTGAGCCACGGCGATCACGGGACTCGATTCGTGACTGTCATTTTTCCGACCATCTACCACCGTACCGTGAGCAGCGAGTTGCAAAAACCATTTGCCCACATCGTCCAGTGTGTTTGGTCCTTTAAACACAATTTCCCGTTGGTGATTCCAGTACGTGTCACAGTGCTCGCAGGGTTCTTGGTTATCGATACAAAAGTGACAGCACACTTGCAGAACACATAAGTTGGGAATGTGTTCACCTGTATCTTGCTGGCATTCAAAGTCAAAGAAGACGAAACGGGTCAACGTTGATTGCTGTTGTTTGTCGATTTGTGTCTTTCTGTCTCTGTCCATGTCGATGGGTGATTTTAACGGTTGAATGTAGCAAAACTGTTTTGCGGCCGTGTGCCACTCACGACAGATGGAACATTTGTATTCACCGCATCGATGTTCTTCTAAATTTCGCTTGGCTCCGATGACGTCCCATTCCTTCTGACATTTTACGCATTTCTTCCACCGGTGACATATACTACCGTTAGCTCTGGAACGGGTGGCGAGATGGTTATCGAAACATTGCCGGCTCACAAACACTCGATGACAACAGTAACACGTCTTTGTGTTGGGATCGGGTAGACAGGGTGGACCCACTTTCTTGCAGCCTTGACACATGACGTGACACGAATGTTTCTCGGCACCATTGTATCCCACTTGACAGGTCTCACAAAAATACGACCTTTCCGCAAAGGCGGGCATGGAAGTAATAACGTCATAATGTCTGCTGTGTAAATACAGGTTCAGTTGTTTTGGTGTTCCAGTGACGTGTTTTGTTCCTCGATAAATGGCCTTACCAAAGATGGCTTGAGAGAAAACGTTGAGTTGGTATCCTTGTCCTCCCAAATACTTGGCGTACAGTTCCCATGTTTCCATCCCCGTACAAGCTTCCTTGGTTCCACCGGCGGTATCGATGAGTGCTTCTGTTTTCTTCGTCTGCCATGAATGGGTTCCTGTGTTGTTGACTAATCTCTTCCTCTCCCTTTCCCATTCAGGGGTGTCCTGTTTGTTCGCATAGTGACGAGCGACGACAATGGCTCGCTGGAAACACAAGTCATCGGTATTCTTTATGGTGACGAGGCATCTCTTTTTCTTTAAGTACTCGTCGAAATTGGCGCTGTGTCTCTTCTTGACGTTTGTTCCGCTACCTCTACCATCGGGAGGGGACACGTGACAAATATTCATGGACATGCGTTGATCGAGTCGAAATTCCTCGTTGCTCTGTAAGACGGCAGCCACTTTCTGTAAAACATCTTCAGCTTTTAACAGACGATACTCTCGAAACGGTAACCAAATAGGTGTTTTGAGTCCCGGGTGACTAATGGCAATTCGTACGTAGTCACTTTCGCTGGCGTTCAAAGTTCGGCGAATTTCCTCAATGATGGCCTCAACGGTGTTGTGTAGTTGCTGAGGCACATCAGCGGCTGGAACATGGGACCAATCTTCCAAAAAGTCTATGTCTACACATAGCGACTCGGTTCTAAATAAGCGACTGTATCTTCTATCGACGGGGCGTAATGTAAAACTCATCTTTCTTCGTTCGGTGATAGCGTGAAAATGCCAGAACCGCTCCCGTCGCTCGCTTTTATCCCTGTCCGACACCCCACGTGATATAACGTTGCACATACGTTGTATAACGTTGCATTACATCTCTATTTAGTCTCCAACGTACACCCTACGTTGCATAACGTTGCATCACATCTCTATTTAGCCTTCAACGTACACCCTACGATGCATAACGTTGCATAACGTTATCCTAAGCGCTCTAACGCCACGCTATGAATGGACTCGTCCGTGTGACGTCATATCAAATGGATTCGTCCTGACGGTTATAAAACGACACAACATTCATCTCTCATTGTCACAATGGCAAACGGTGCTCCGATCATTCGCCTCGGTGAAAACCCCAATGCGGACACCTTGATGTATCTCAGGGGTGATACTCTTGCCATCATTACCCCAGACGATATCTTTGTCTTACCTGACGAGGTATTAAAAACACCTCCCAGGAAAAGACCTCCTCCCGAATTAGTGGAGGCCATTAGACGAAACCGACATAAAGTGCGGCGTACTCTGGCATTCTAGTCTGACCAAACGGCCCTTTTCAGGGCCAACTTAATCAATGGAAAAGAGTTCTTCCCCCTTCCCTCTTCTTCCCCTCTTCTTCCCTCCTCTCTCTCTCTCTCTCTCTCTCTCTCTCTTTCTTCCGCGCGCGCCCTCTCTTTCTGGGTCATGCACGTGTAAGGTCACGTGCAAGGTCACGTGCAAGGGGTCAAACACGTGCAAGGGGTCACACACGTGCAAGGGGTCATCAAGGTCAAACACGTACAAGGTCACGTGCATGCACGTGCATGCGTCTGCGCATGCACGCACGAGCATGGCTGTATAGGCCCCCTTACTACTACGTCCATCCTATTCACTGCTCAATAAAGATATGATTTTATCTTTTGTATTTATTTACCAATATAAAGCACCGAGTTTTGTCTATTAAACAGAGGAATATTGTTTATTCTATACATTGTTAGTCTTCCATTGTTATTGTTGTCAGTTTGATCTGGTGATTGTTGGGTTATATCAGGAAATTGAGTTGTCTGCTTATACTTGTTGCTTTCTCTGTGTTCTCGGATTCTCCTAACTGCTAAAAGTATTATTGTTGTATACTGTTTAAACAGCATTCAGTAATTGAACACCCCATTATGCGATAAACACAGCAGTTCTATAGAAAGCAATCTTACTGTATTAATGTGAGCTATTTTTCTTATACAGTAATTGCTTTCCATAGAACTGTTGGAAACCTTTTGTTATTTTAGTATAGGAGGACCTACAGACCTACTCTAGCCTAAAGTGGTGAAATTTCGTCTTTACATGCATAATTAAACTAAATCAAATTCCTATATTATTTTGAAGCCCGTTTGAATCTGGCCCTGAACAAATGAAATTTAAGACAATGAAAAACTGGAAAGATGTTGATCTTTCGAAATTATGTCTCGTGTTGCTAGGTGTTCCACCGTATAAGCCTTTAGCCCTGTAACTTAAAATGTGGAAAACCTACTCTAAATGTTTTGAGCTTGAATCTTTCATTACATTAGTGGTTGTAAACTAGGATAAACCAGACAGATTTTACTTAGTAATCAAACGGATTCATCTTTTGATACATTTTACAGCGAGGACTGCACCGTTACTTGACATTTTGTTCTGGAACTAAAGACCTACATTAATCCAATGTGATGAATTGAAGCTGTAATATGAGTCTGACTTTAAAACATTTATTCCTATTGAATTTATGGATGACCGGTCAGACGGATCTTATACGATACGCCAAGTGTTAGCTTATTGGATTTTTTTTTAAATAAGCGGACACGTCAGATTGAATCTTATGTGTCGTTCTAGCATGAAAAGGCTTACATGTTTTTCATTTTCCGAGATGTCGCCCGTTTTGCGCCACTTGTTGGTGTAATCTCTCTCTCTCTCCCTGTCCCGTTAATTCGAATTGAAGAAATTTGGTTTCAATCAGGGCCTATTTTAACGTGCCTACAGGCACGGACGTGCTTCGGGGTGAAAAATCCGTGCTTTGAAAATCTAAAATCCGTGCTCTGAAAAAAGGTGTGTATATCTTTGTGGATCTGAGTGTCTACTTGTAAAACGTGCGATCATGCAATGAGCAAGTGCGCCATCAGCAGTCATTGTGATCATCGATCACGTCATTTGACTTGGTATCGATGTTCTGCAAGTGATGCAGATATACAGAAAGCGCACAACTGCATAGCTCGAGACTAAGACAAGGCAGAGTTCTTCAATTTAGACTATCTTAATACCGAATGCTCTAGCTCTGGCAAATTAAAAACTGAGATGTTTTGAAAATAACTTTGTCAAATGGAGAATGGGAAGTTATCTCCATAACATTGGCCAGAATTATAGCCGCAAAACCGCATTGGTGCGATGTAGAATTAATGCGATATAACAGTGTGTTACAGGCCTTTCATTTCTCGAAAATCGCATCGAAAATACGGGCCTAAGACTGATTCTTTGAATCGACTTTGGACTTTTCTTTGAACATCCGATTCCCTGACGAGCGGTCGGATATACATAAATCTGTCAGTCAATTCTTTAGTATTAAAGGTGTAAGTAGTGTGATAATAATTCTGGAAGTTATTATTTAACTTCTGGTGAGTTTTATCCAATTGTTTTGTTCATAGTTCATGATCTGTTTGGTCGCAATTTCTAAAAGCTAAGGAGCTACATTGAACTGATCACTTTCTACTCGGAAATGGTGTTTCTGGCGGTCGAATTTTTAAAATTTTCCCGGAGCCGGGGGGACGACCCCCCACCCCCAAAAAATAAGCATTGACATGGAGACCGTGCTTCATCAAATAATCCTTAAAATAGGCCCTGGTTTCAATGCAGGTTTCAAAGCTATCATAAGCATAACACTAAAGCAGTGTCAAACATTTACCTACCGCAGATTTGCTACAAATCGACTGTAGCATGTTCCACACATGCTCAAATTACTTTACGCCGGAGAGTGGGCCGCCCCCGCTCTCCTTCAAAATATAAATATCGGTGTATTGTGCCCCATGCAAAATCAATGGTTAAAATATCACGCCCATGTCAGTGGCACATTTTGGCTGTGCTGAACACGTGGCGGTAATTGTATACCATATAATGATATGATTTAGAAATTCTGCCGCTTGGTGTATATTAAAGTTTGTATTGGACATGTTAGAGCAGCTTTTATCTGGAACTGTGCTACCAATCCCATTTAGGGAAAACCCTTTATTTCAAGACAGAACCAGTCAAATCTTTCAAACAACGATGTCTGTCTTATTGTTCAAAAGTTATTCATTCAAAAACATTTTCACAGATAAATCTTGGAACTCACAGGCATATAAACCGGTTAAATGAATTTCTTAAGAAACTTCCAGTACTCGTTAAATGAACAAAGGTACCTTGTCCCTTGAGAAATAGACCGGAATGGCTAGCAGACGATTTCCAAAGACATATCACGTGATGAAGCTCGAAGACAAGATGGCGGAACATTTCGAAGACTGAGTTGCAGGCACGTGGAATTCTAACCGTTTGGTAAATAATATGTGGTTTGGGAATAGTGCCAATTAGCGAGGAAAGATAGTAACAAAAAAAGGAAATAGTGGTTTAAAATTTAGGTGAGTAATTCTGCATTTTCTCAAATCATTTAGCCAAGACTGTTCAAGAATCCTGCTATTTGGTGGGTAATAACTCGCGGCTTGAGCTGTGAATATCGACCGGTATCCGTATTTAAAGCCCCGATCTAATGCAGACTAACGCAAGCCAGCGAAGTGTTAATGTTGAAACCAAATTACGGTAGAGCTGGCAAGACATTTCATTCTATATCAGCCAATTCTTGTCTGTACTCACTGTTTAGTGATACTGTACCAAAGAGGTATCTCTGGAATAACTATTTAGGTTCACCAAGGGCGGCCCAGCAGTGATAATTGTTGACTGTTATTTCTTGTTAAATCTACCTAACCAATTGACATTCCAACACTTCTCTTCCATGTAAACAGACATAGATTTTATACAGACTTATTTTAGGAATTGTTTCAGACATATCAGCAATAAATCAACATGTAGAACTGTCTATATTCAGTTCATCAACATACATAACACTACTTACATATAACCATGGACTTTCTTCTATAATACATGATATAACACTATGAAACACATTAGTCTTGTAGAAAACACAATATTCTTGTAGATTCAACAAATTATATATTAATTATTTCTGACAATTACTTTATAGGTTTTTACTCTAAGGGCTCCTACTACCTACAAACAAATAAATGTAAAATACAACCCTTGCAGAGACTGCTTAGATGATTTAGCAGCTTTGGCAGTATTTTTCGTTGCCTGGCATCCTGTCTTTAGTAGGAAACCATGCAGACAACCTAAGGAAAATTGAATTAAAATCATGACCTTCTTGGTAACAGAGTTAGATTATTAGCACAATACAATAGACTATTCTGTCATTCACTAAACTTTCCTTGATTAGAGTTATGTCATTACTGTATTAAAGTCTATGTGTGCTTTGGTAGATATTAGATTGTTCCTTTAAAAGCCCTGTCTTCATTATCACAGTCGATGCAAAATAGTAGGATGTTAAGCTTCATTTCATTTCTTTAAAAGCTCCAGCCACATTCATTTACATCACTGGAGTAAGAATATGAAACATGAACAACAATTTTGGGGAATTTCATGTAATCCTTTTACAAGAATTATAGTTTCTGACCTTACAATTATTACAGTTTTTGGCGCCAGTGGTAATATAAACTAAATTGCTTTTTCTGATATATTTTCTGCTTGATTAAAGAGACTAATTTTTAACAGGAAAAGGAGGCAATATATTATTGATATTACATGTACCCATAAGGGGTTGGTCCCATCATTATATTATGTGTGTATGTATCTTCTTTCAACTACCTACTTGCAGAGTTATATTCTCTTTAACTCAGTTAAAATCTAAATGAGACAAACTTTCTGTCACATTGGTCAGAGCTGGTATTATCATTAGCCAGGTAGATCTGCTCACCACTAGCTAGAGAGTTGGCTGACTGGTTGACTAAAGTGGTTATACATTTTTAATTTCTCCCCATTTTATCATATTATCAGCATCATATTAGGACTAATCAACTTACCATCTCTCATGATGGGTTCAAATCTGTCTCTCTTATATAATTTCAGAGTTGACAGAGATGTCAAGCACATTCTTTGCATGAAAAGTCTGTGATTAACATTACAAAATACATAAAAAGACTTGCCGAAAGCTCGCAAGGTTTTTTAAGTATAAGACATGGTCTAAAGCTAAAAGCTAAAAAAAATAGTTTTAGGAATTACAAAATTACACAATCTCGAACCAGAAAAATTTTGGAGAAAGAAATTTCTCTGGTGACACTGGGTAGCCATTTTCCCGGAAGGGATGAATCACACGACTGTCACGTGACATGTTTTTATTTTAAGCATTTTAAGTGTCTGGATGACCGAATCACTTAAAAATATACACACGCGTAGAAAAATAGATCTTTACGAAAACTTAAATTTTTACATTTAGGATCCGCTTTTGTTTATGTCAGCGAGTTGACTTTGACTCAAGAATCATTTCACAACAAACAAAACGACGATCCGACATCTTGTTTTCGAGAAAAAGACCAAAAAAAGATCGTCCAATCAGAGGTCAGCATGAGCAGGGTTTACTTGTTAAAAAATCAGAAGATAATGGACGGTCTTTGGCCCCGCGGCTGACTCTGGGAACGAGATTGAAAATTACATTATTAACCCCCACCCCACCATACCCTTATTTGCGCTACTATCACGGCACGATGTTATTATCACACTGATTATTTGATATAAGTAACATTAGGTTGTTGTACAAGTATATAAATTGATGTCCAGACTACTTAACTAGGTTTTATAACACACTTAAGAAGAGATGTTTATTTCCAATCAAACATGTCTGATCTTTGCGATGCCAGGTAATGGTAATAAACTAGTATAGCTGGATGCAAATCTTACCCTGATCCAATGTTTCATTTTATACTATAACTTGAAACCACTAATTTTTATTTAGTATGTGAATATACTGATATTGACTGTTCAATTAGCTTTGTAGCCATTCTGAATGATAATCGAACCTAGTTTTAATGAAAATTCCCATTCAGGTTCTAGAAAAAAAACATGTTAATATTTAATTTTTCATTTGATTCTAATCATTTCTCAAGCAATGTCGTAATATCCTTCAGAAAATGCAGAATGATTTAAACCAATATTTGCTGGTCTTATTGGAATTTGTAATAGAAATTGAATAATGTAGATTTTTCAATGTTCTATTCATAGAGTAAATTATAATTATATCTTTATTTTGTTTTTGACTCTTTACTATTGCTGTTGTATGTTATAACTCTCGCTGTCCATTGCTCAATCATGACTAGAGGCCCAAGTCATCATCTGATTGAATTTAAATTTATACACATGTGTTTATTTACAGGAGACAAAAACTCTAATGGTTCCCAATAATTACTGTTAGAGTTATTGCCCATGATCACTTTAAAAACCCTCGCGTCTCAAGATATCATCTGATTGACTTGACATTTATACATTAAATGACTTGACATTTATACACTATATTCAGGGCTTGCCACAAGACGCGAGCAGTTTCTCACGCTCGCGTAAATGTACATTTACACAAGCGGTTCATTGCTCGCTCAGAATTTTAAGAAAAATCTGTAAAAATAATGAAAATATTGACAAGTTTATTGCCTAAAACAATGTCAATAACGTCATAAATTTGTCTGTCAAACTGAGATTCACCAAGCTGCGTGCGGCATTTTTTCCTTAAATTTGATTTGCTAATGAAGAAACTCAAGTTGTGTTTACTAAAAATACACTATAGACCGGAACATCATGACTGGTTTTCCTACAAACACCAGTAATAAACGCGTGATAATCGAGTCTAAAGTAAAAAATGTTTACATCCGGCTTGGCATTCACGCTGAACGAACACGTTTTAAAATAATATTTATCGGTATTTCTTTTTTTAACAGAACTTTGATTTTAATTCCATTGTGCAGTCGTATACTTTTCAATCTAAGAGTAATAATTGTCAAAGGAAACCTGATTGCCCTATCCACATTTTTGTCGTGGGGGGAAGAAATCCATACGGAAATTGTTTTTAAAGAAGCGTGTGACATGACTGTCATTTGAAAAACAGAAAGCGATGGTCACACATGTACTATCACTATCTAAATAAAGAATTGAAAAAAAATGAATTACAAACTAAAATTATTTATTTAACAAAAGTATCCAGGCAAGAAATTTGTTTTAAAGGGACAATACCACTCTTGCTGGCTTGACAGGTCCAGAAATTTTTTTAGCCTTATTCTAAGTGTTAAAAGTGTCCTACCTGTTGTGTAAATTATCCATTACATCCTATCCTATTTTACTTGTCTCGAGGGTTTGAAAATATGTTAAAATCAAAGTTGCATTTTTTTGCGTGAGCAATATTTTATGCTCGCCTTGCTCGCCCAAACCTATATTTGCGTGAGCAGTCATCTGCTCGCTATCGATTTATTCGTGGCCAGCCCTGATATTTCTGTAAATTGATTAGAGTTATGACCATTGATAGATTTGAACAAATCTTGTGGATGCTTCAGAGGCTAAAGTTATCACCCGACTGATTTGAAATTAATGACTTTTATACTTTTGTTACTTTTGAAAGAATAGACATGTGACAACCTTTGTGAATAACATTGCAGGTAACCTGTTCTCTGAATTTTTCGAAAAAAGTTGTATATGAAGGCTGAAGTAAAAGCTTAATGGAACTCTGGTGTCATGCATAAATTTGATTCAGTTTTTTCTGTTTTCGAATGCTTTCGATAACATTGGCACTACCTGACCCTGATATTTTCACAGGAATGTAATGTACTGCATACTGCGCATGCTGAAAGTAAGCTTGAGCCAGGGTTTATAAGCAAACCCGTTCAGACGGCAAGATAAACCAGTTTAAGACAGGCCGCGAGCTGGATTTTTAAACAGGTTTATTGGCCCCACATTTGTGTTCAGGCAACAAAGTTAAAATGGTTTATCGATCCATGGCTTTTTTAAAACAGGTCAACTTAAACGTTTGAACGGGCTGTAGAGGGTTTTTATAAGATAGAGTTGCTTCTTTGTGATGTCCCTAATGTCTGCTTTCAAAAAGCTGTTGATGGCTGTGTCTTTTCAGTGATAAGTTTATTTTAGCGTCAGTTTTTAAAAAAATCCTTATTGCTTACACAACACAAGAAAATCATGATGTAACTAGCTATATATATAGCCTATAGATAATTTTTTTTTTAACTCTTAATGCGTCTAAGTTTTTATTAATGAACAATTATTATTGGCCTACTGTCTTGTTTTCTATTTAAACTGGCGAGACTGATGGCAATCTTTTTTTCTACACGATTGTATATCCATAGATAAAGATAAAATTAATAAACAAACTGACTTCCTTTAGTTCAGTCATATAGTTACTATCTTACTGTTATGTTTTGGCTAATGAAGACAGGCATAAGCCATGCAGTGTAGGCCTACTACAACAAAAATTGGCCTGGACAGCGGCACTACAGTCTACAGATTTCGAAATCAATCTGACTAGGCAGTCACTGTTCTTGCTGGGGCCCTCTGCTTGCCATCACTGACTAATGGGAACCTGGGGCTGCTGAAAGATCCTGAGGAACTATCTCATCCAAAACCAGTTAGTTAACCAGCACCTCATCCACTGAGCCACCACTGCTTCCCCATTTGTATAGAGGTTGATCCATCACTAAACAAAATAACACAATAGATCAATCCTTTAACCGTGGGATTGTTTGGGATTTCGACTGAATAAGCAAAAAATTCCATATGGAACATCTGATGGTTCAAGAGTTAAATACATGATTTTGACCTTATACAAAGAAGTTCAGCTCCTTTAGGTTAATTAGCAAATAATATAGTCTTATCCAGTTTGATCTGGAAAATCAGGGTTTGGACAATATATTACATTTGACATTCATGTAAAAAATGAATTTGTGCTTTCCTGAATAAGTGTAATGAATATGATTCTTTACTGTGAATTAAATCAATAAAAATTACACGTGACTGTCATTTAAAAGTTTGATTTGAAATAGCTGTTCATCATGCTATAGATTGTGCTTCAATTGTTTTTATATATAGCCATTGATTTTTTGAAAATGTAATAAAAAATCAAAATAACTCCAAGGTCATGAGATTAAAATTGAGTTATTGCAACATATATTGTGTTTCGTATTTTTGTGTTTGCTTTTAGAACATCTCATTAAGTTAGAAGTATTGTAAAGTTCTAGAAATATTTTGGTACAATTATCTATTCTTAACATATCACTGTCAGCATTAAAACTAATTTCGCCAAGGTGTTCCATCTCTCTGGCTGAAAAACACATGTTTAAACCAAAAAACCTATATAATTCTAATTTAATTTTGGTCCCAGAAGAAATGAAAATGCAGGAATAAATTAAGTTTAAATCATTTTATAAATATATGTCTGATATTTGTTCCCTAGAGTCGTGATGCCAGATAGAAAAATAATTTGTTTTATATGGTTCTTTGTATATGGTATATTTGATTATAGTGATAGTTTTACATGTAGTTTTATGAAAGATCAAACATCCATTATTAATTTGATGATATTTGAAGAATAATACAAAAGAGTTTCGTCACAAACAGTTTAACATACATCAAATAAGAACACAAAAAAAAGAGCTAAAGCTCAATTTCTATGCACGCATACTGTAATGTGGTCCTATATCTCTTGCTTGTAGACACTCTAGAGGTTAAAGTTATCAACCCAACCGATTGACGTTATATTGTGTATATGTCCATATACAACTGGCGGTAGTTTTGTCTTTGATGTGCATAGCAGTTATATCTCATAACAACCTGTCATGACATCATCATAGGTTGATATTCTGTTCATATCAACCGCTGATGACGTCGTGACAGGTTGATATTTCATATTAACCTCTAATGACGTCATCTCCGGTCGATGTATTCGAGTCATATCAACGGCTGATGATCGAAATAATACAAAAAACACAGAAATAAATTTTTATTATTTTGACAATTAAAAATCATTATGGAACAGTTTGAAACATTCAAGACAGAAATAGACGACGTACTTATCAGCATATTTAAATCGGTTATCCATATCTTTCAGAATCTTCTTTCCATCCACACACTTCTAGACTTGAAAGTATTTATAGCCCAAGATTTCCATTTTAAACTATTTTTGGGTACAGTCCATGCACTACCTGTCGGTCAAATCCTTCTGTCTGTAAAACATAGCAAAAACCTTCAATCGTAGTTCACTGTCAGAATTATCGGGAAAGAATGTCTTTTGATCCAAATTTTCTTTAGGCTTTGGATAGATCCTTATCGATAGTTGCATTCACGCCAATTCCATCGTCAGTATGTTGGCTAAAAGGGATTGATTATTTGTCTGACTTCGTATTACTATCCATTTTGTTTTTGTATGAAATGGCGCTGTGTTTACAAAAATACCAGCTCGTAATTGCACGTGATTAATTTGGTAATGTCCGTTATTTGACGGAAACTACCCAGCCGTTATCCAATCATTGTTGAATATTAATGGAAAAGTCAATTTAAATTTAAGGGTGGGCGTTGTATATGTCAGATAAAAACCTATCATACCTCGGGTAGGTTAATATCCTATACATAAGATGTAGGAGCCTATTCCTTTTTTATTTTTTTAGATAACTACTGTCTCTAACAATAATTAAAACATTTAAAACATCAAATGATTACCAGTAGGCCTACTTACATGTTTTATATCATGTTATTGTTCGCACTAGGAAGAAGCTTACCATTTGACTAAACTTTTAGCTGTTCTCTTCTGGAACTCTTATAAATGGTAGTGTAAACAGGGTTATAGTAGTCTGTATGGACTAAATCTAGTATATTGCAGTAGTACTACAACAATATTGAAATTACTACCCAAGTTCCAGCTTATATTAGTTGATATATCGTTGACAAATTGATGTAAATATTGAGCCTAATATTAATAGTAGCACAAGCAGACAGGCAGATGGCTGCATTAATCTTCTTAATATACCTTCCCCCTAGTTAAACTGCTGGTATCCTGCCAGGAACACAAGGTTAAAAATAGAAGTCTTGAAAGTATTTCATGGTCTCTATCACTATAAATACTGATTAAAGACTGATATGCATTCAGATTGATCTCTGAAAGCCTGGAGAATGTTTTTCTAGTTTCAAGTTGGGAGATCGCAGGCTATTTGAATAAGCCCATTGAACCAGTTGTTATTAGAATATTGCCAAACTGTATTAGTCCTGGAATCTTTCCCAGTGGTAGATTCATGTACAAAGCAGGATATATCTTTGTTTTCTAGAACATCTAATTTCACTTATTACTTATTGGGGGAATATCACAAAGATAACAGTTACTGATGTACTTTGGAATTTAAAGTTTTAAGCTTCAGAATAACAGAATAGTAACTGAGAACAGAGTTATAAAACATTCATATTTCAGAGTAGCTTGGAAACTTTTAACTTTAAGGCTCCTAGGTTTCCGTTTACTCCAAATTTAAAACTATTGTATACTCTCCCAATGTATGTTAGTTTGGGTATCCTTCAGGATACACTAGAAATAGAATTTCCAGCCATACCACAGTCATGGTCGTTTTCGTTTAACAAGTGCAGGCACAGCATACACACAGGACCCGCAACCCTATGACCTGTCCCTTACCTCATTCCATGTCATATTCCAGTTCCTCGACACTGAACACCAAAAACTTTCCTTACATAGTATATTGACATCAAACATTGGCTAGAATTTAAAGAAAGGTATTAAAATTTTGATTGCTGACCAATATTGCTTCTAGTTTCTAGCTACATGAGTTTGCGTTATATTAGGGATTATAATACGTTGAGGTAATTAGTGGTTGATAAAGTGCCTGAAGGATAATAGAATAGCAGTTTATTAATTATCATTTGTCTCCCCACTGATCATTAAGTAACTAATCAAGTGAAGAAAACCATAACTAATGTTTTATAATCATAATTCATGATGATTTCAAAAAATAGGCACTCAGGAAATAATTTTAACATCCTCAACATTGTATATGTTTCCTCTGAATTTATTACAATATGGCTGAATATTTTGTCATGATCTGTACAAAAAAATACAGAATAAGCTGGTTGTCAGTGTTAATTAGAATGGGTAGGGGGTAAGGGATGTGGCATCGTCCTCTCTACTAGTTTTCCAGTTGGAAAATCTTTACCCTAGGGGTACCAAAAAAAAAGAGACACAGTGGCTCAGTAGAGGGTGCTGTATAAGGTCTGAGTCCCAGTGTTGCTGTTGGCCGGGCAACAATCTGATTAAAATACAGATCCTATTTTGTTATATATTATATAGTTCTTCTTAATTGGATATTACTTGTCTTAACTACATGTATGCTAGGATCAGGAAGAGTTGTTATATACATGTAACCTGTTATCGCAAGTTCTTTTGTGTGGTGCACAGATCTGTGGGTAGACATTCACAGTGAAGGCAAAGCAAAAGTTGTATTTCCAAATACCCACTTGAAACATCAATGCTAATTGGTTAATCAATTGTCTAATGTCATAGGGTCAATCTCCCACTACAACCAGTCAGATCTTCATGTAGTGGAGGCCATCAAAGTACAACAAAACCCCTGAAAACTAGATCTTTATTTTAATCAGATTGGCATGGAGTAGGATGGAGGGTCTTGCAAGGTAGAGTGTCTAGTCAAGAATTGAATTTAAAATGTTCATTGTTTCTTAATTATTGGATATCAGGAGTTCATAGTTTCATAGTAAGAGGAAAAACATCCATATTTATTGAAATGGACCAATATTCATGTTTTTAATGCCAAATATTGTGGATAATTTGAGTTAGAGCTATACATCCTTTAATTTTTTATACATGTAGGTATTAGTGATATTAGTAGCATTTTCATTCATGACTTAGACAACAGTTCGTAGAAACTTTTAAAATCCTAATGTGTTCAGAAGACTTTTTGTGTCAAATGTAATAGAGACTACCTTCTTAGGATACCAACTGATTTCATTCTTATTACATGTACTTACAGTTATAAGTTCGGGCTTTAATACTTTGAAATGCAGGTAGATCCTAATAAGTTATGTGAAACAGTGAGTAAAATTTAATGTTGACCAGACAGATTATGCTACAGACTCTTAATTTCGTACATGCCACATGTACATCTCATTTAGCTCCAAAAAAGAATAAAATCCCTGGACAGAGTAATTTAAAAGGTATTGATTTCTGAAGGAAAGGCATAGAACAGAACCAGTTCACTTTTGGAATTGGTATATTTGTTAAAAACAAATTATCCCATTAGTATGCAATGGGTACAGTGCATTCATGATTAAAGGATTTACTACTTGCATCAATATCTCAAAATAAAGCCTTTCAAGAACAACTTGACCACCTTCTACCACAAATAAGGCAAGAAGATATGTTCATTTATAATGTGGCAGTTAGGAATGGGTCGTATTTGGCAATTCTCTCATGATCTACCATTCGGAGCAAAAGCAGATCTCCGAAGGCATAAGTGGATAAAGTCTGTTCTAGCCCTGCTATACAAACCTGACCATAGAAAGCATGGTACAGCATTATTACTATTATAAATGACATGAACATACGGAGCCTACCCGGACCTACCCTGTTATGCAGGAAAAAAACAGCACTGTTTTACTACTTGACATTCTGTAAGTAATTTCAAGTCTATATGTTTCATTATTTTAGTAATTGCAAAGAAGCGTAGTCATACTTAAGATAAGTTTACAGTATCAAATAGATAACCTAAATAGTCTAAAGGGAACACATCATTAATGATCTAAATTAACCCAAGTTAATCTAAGTCCAATTTAATGTACTTTTTGTAACAAGTTTCTTTAATTACAGTCTCTACAGAGAAACTCCTTTCTAATTACTAAATCCATTAAAGCAGAACCATAATAAGGTATGTCTGCTCAACATACCCTCTTAAAGTAGCTCATTTAATCAATGGTACTAATTTATTCTTTAAACTGATGGATTCTTCGGATACAATGTTTGTACTCCAGTGACAAGCCTTTGTTTAGGGCGAGTCTCACTAAATGTAATTATTAACAGGAAAATAATGAATTTCTGAGCAACAGTCATCAGACCCAATACTAATAATAACTAGTATGATCCCCCCAGGGGAGCAAGTCTGTCATGGATACCAGGGAACAATGGTGCCGTATTGAATAGTTTTATCAATGAAATGATCAGTAAACCAGGCTATAAAATGATGACAGACCACTGTAATGTTCTACTAGAAAAAAAATAAAAATTCCACAAACAGGCATGCTGCCATCATATGATATCTGATTGAAATCAGAAATAAATTTTTTAAAATTTAAATTCGTAATGTTGCACTAAAACGTACAGAAAAATCAGAAAAAGTATAAATTTGATTGATTTTTTAGTATTCTGCAATTATTTTCTACTGTTTTGAAGTTTATAAAGAATTAAGATACAGTGATTAAAATTGATGATTTTTTGTGTTGACTTATATTGCGGGATGCCAATATGTCATCATAGATAATGTTAGTTTTTAAAATCTAATCGATTTTGTGTGTTCCTCACTCTGATAACACTGTAAACTAAAAATGATAGGAAAAATTATTAAACTAACAGACACAAAATAAACCACAAGATCAACCCAATTCAATTTAAAATATGGATAGAAAAAAAGCAAAATTGAACATTTCAGGATGAGATATGAAAATTATATGAAATGAATATTTCATGAAGAAAATCTCTAACTCATTTCAATAATTGAGATAAAAATTAAATCAGGAGAATTATCTAGGGTATATTTGTGATCTGTTTTATATAATAACGGAGTTATTTGGTTATTTTAAACCAATTGTTTTCCACTAAATGATCTGAAAATAGCTGAAATTATGAGAAGTTCCTGGAATTCATACATTTGGTAGCTGCATTGCAGATGAGTGATGAGTCTAGACTGATTTAATAACAACATGTTGACTTAATTCAAATAAATACATAGTTGTAGCATAGTATGATAGACAAAGTGATTCCTTCTACGATTACAGAGTTTTAGTAATAACCTTTTTCCATTTACAAAAAACCCCAGAAACAGTAATGTAAAAGGAATAATGAAGCATGTGTGGGAAGTTGTTGTTGCATTCAGGATAAAGAATAGTAAAATTGCTACTTCTTCGGGCATGTGTTACGTTTTTTTAAACGATTATATTTAATTACAGTAAGTGATGTTTCGTGTTTCAGTTGATTAGTGATGAAAACAAACACGTTTATAACAGAAATTACTTTCGGGTGTAACAGATTCTAGACAATTGAAAACATATTAATAATGTAACGATAAATGAATATTATCTGATTTGTCATGGCATGATGTTAAGCTCAATTCTTGTAATGCTTCTGGGATTAAATGCAGTTTATTCTTTAACCATCATACTTTAACTGGCAGTCTGAGTTTAAAAGGACACATAATCTAATAGCCCATTAGAGTCTGTATCTGAAAAGGCAAGATGGGGGCAACCTACCCTTACCCACCTTAAGCTGGACTAGCCTCTCAAACTCGACTTTCTCGTCACAGTTGTCTGGGATATATCACCCTCAGTGGAGACAGATGTTAACCTCTATGAGCGAATGAATGCACACTCAATCAATAATTTTGATCCACAATTAACTGTAATTAATTTTTGTAAACTACAAAAATATAGGTCTGTTCCATTTATAAAGATGCAATTTTTCATACTGCTGTGTAGGTACTTGGTAAGACATTGAAAAACATATCCGTTAGTAGTTGTATTTACAAACACAATCTATTAGCCCATTCAGACGCTTATTTTTAAACCAGTTCATAATCGCCAGGGCTTTTAAGACAGCATCGTGTTGCATTCACACATACTATAAGCCAAACCAGTTTAACTATTCTTACCTCTTTGGTGGGAGGTTAGAGTTAATTGCGCATGGGTAGCTTCATAATCTCTTTGGTTTTCGCACTCTTTCGATAACATTGGCACTGCCTGACCCAGATATTTTCACAGGAATGTAACTTACTGCGTACTGCGCATGCTCAAAGTGAGCTGTTGCCAGGGTTTTTAAGCCAACCCACCAGACGACAAGATGAACCAGATTAAGACAGGTCGCGAGCTGGGGCTTTTAAACTGGTTTATTGCCCCACATTTGTGTTTAGACATGCTCAAAGCAAGCTGGAGCCAGGGTTTTTAAAGCCAACTCGTTCAGATGGGCCATGATGATCCAGTTTAAAAATAAAAAGCCTTCTTGAAGACAGGTCGCGATTTGTTTTTTTTAAATTGGTTTATTTGCCCCACATGTCTGTTTAGACGCAAAAGTTAAACTGGTTTAACGATCCCCGGGTTTTTCAAACTAGTTCAACTTCTGAACGGGCTATATGTTTGTGTAGACCCAAAACATTTAGGACATCCTAATTGTCCGATCAAATTTGATTATAGATTAATCTGTAACACCATCTGGTGTTATTTTATGCATTTACTTCCTGTTTAATAATAATAATAATAATAATAATCGCGTCATTTTACAAGGGTAGCAAATTAGGCCTTAGGCCTTTTTCCAATTTGGCCCTTGGCACAGATCGTGCGTTGATGCACTTGGTCTTGATGTGCCTTATATGGATATTCCCAAAGCAATTAATCAGAATCCATAATGTAAGTGAATTCTGAAAGAACCTAAATCAGACACCATTATTGTGGTATACTAAGTTTGAGGAATTGTAACAGTAACTAATTTAATGACTATTTATTCTATACCCACCCAGGAGCCATATTTCATGAAGAAAATCTCTAACTCATTTCAATAATTGAGATAAAAATTAAATCAGGAGAATTATCTAGGGTATATTTGTGATCTGTTTTATATAATAACGGAGTTATTTGGTTATTTTAAACCAATTGTTTTCCACTAAATGATCTGAAAATAGCTGAAATTATGAGAAGTTCCTGGAATTCATACATTTGGTAGCTGCATTGCAGATGAGTGATGAGTCTAGACTGATTTAATAACAACATGTTGACTTAATTCAAATAAATACATAGTTGTAGCATAGTATGATAGACAAAGTGATTCCTTCTACGATTACAGAGTTTTAGTAATAACCTTTTTCCATTTACAAAAAACCCCAGAAACAGTAATGTAAAAGGAATAATGAAGCATGTGTGGGAAGTTGTTGTTGCATTCAGGATAAAGAATAGTAAAATTGCTACTTCTACGGGCATGTGTTACGTTTTTTTACACGATTATATTTAATTACAGTAAGTGATGTTTCGTGTTTCAGTTGATTAGTGATGAAAACAAACACGTTTATAACAGAAATTACTTTCGGGTGTAACAGATTCTAGACAATTGAAAACATATTAATAATGTAACGATAAATGAATATTATCTGATTTGTCACGGCATGATGTTAAGCTCAATTCTTGTAATGCTTCTGGGATTAAATGCAGTTTATTCTTTAACCATCATACTTTAACTGGCAGTCTGAGTTTAAAAGGACACATAATCTAATAGCCCATTAGAGTCTGTATCTGAAAAGGCAAGATGGGGGCAACCTACCCTTACCCACCTTAAGCTGGACTAGCCTCTCAAACTCGACTTTCTCGTCACAGTTGTCTGGGATATATCACCCTCAGTGGAAACAGATGTTAACCTCTATGAGCGAATGAATGCACACTCAATCAATAATTTTGATCCACAATTAACTGTAATTAATTTTTGTAAACTACAAAAATATAGGTCTGTTCCATTTATAAAGATGCAATTTTTCATACTACTGTGTAGGTACTTGGTAAGACATTGAAAAACATATCCGTTAGTAGTTGTATTTACAAACACAATCTATTAGCCCATTCAGACGCTTATTTTTAAACCAGTTCATAATCGCCAGGGCTTTTAAGACAGCATCGTGTTGCATTCACACATACTATTAGCCAAACCAGTTTAACTATTCTTACCTCTTTGGTGGGAGGTTAGAGTTAATTGCGCATGGGTAGCTTCATAATCTCTTTGGTTTTCGCACTCTTTCGATAACATTGGCGCTGCCTGACCCAGATATTTTCACAGGAATGTAACTTACTGCGTACTGCGCATGCTCAAAGTGAGCTGTTGCCAGGGTTTTTAAGCCAACCCACCAGACGACAAGATGAACCAGATTAAGACAGGTCGCGAGCTGGGGCTTTTAAACTGGTTTATTGCCCCACATTTGTGTTTAGACATGCTCAAAGCAAGCTGGAGCCAGGGTTTTTAAAGCCAACTCGTTCAGATGGGCCATGATGATCCAGTTTAAAAAATAAAAAGCCTTCTTGAAGACAGGTCGCGATTTGTTTTTTTTAAATTGGTTTATTTGCCCCACATGTCTGTTTAGACGCAAAAGTTAAACTGGTTTAACGATCCCCGGGTTTTTCAAACTAGTTCAACTTCTGAACGGGCTATATGTTTGTGTAGACCCAAAACATTTAGGACATCCTAATTGTCCGATCAAATTTGATTATAGATTAATCTGTAACACCATCTGGTGTTATTTTATGCATTTACTTCCTGTTTAATAATAATAATAATAATAATAATCGCGTCATTTTACAAGGGTAGCAAATTAGGCCTTAGGCCTTTTTCCAATTTGGCCCTTGGCACAGATCGTGCGTTGATGCACTTGGTCTTGATGTGCCTTATATGGATATGCCCAAAGCAATTAATCAGAATCCATAATGTAAGTGAATTCTGAAAGAACCTAAATCAGACACCATTATTGTGGTATACTAAGTTTGAGGAATTGTAACAGTAACTAATTTAATGACTATTTATTCTATACCCACCCAGGAGCCATATTTCATGAAGAAAATCTCTAACTCATTTCAATAATTGAGATAAAAATTAAATCAGGAGAATTATCTAGGGTATATTTGTGATCTGTTTTATATAATAACGGAGTTATTTGGTTATTTTAAACCAATTGTTTTCCACTAAATGATCTGAAAATAGCTGAAATTATGAGAAGTTCCTGGAATTCATACATTTGGTAGCTGCATTGCAGATGAGTGATGAGTCTAGACTGATTTAATAACAACATGTTGACTTAATTCAAATAAATACATAGTTGTAGCATAGTATGATAGACAAAGTGATTCCTTCTACGATTACAGAGTTTTAGTAATAACCTTTTTCCATTTACAAAAAACCCCAGAAACAGTAATGTAAAAGGAATAATGAAGCATGTGTGGGAAGTTGTTGTTGCATTCAGGATAAAGAATAGTAAAATTGCTACTTCTACGGGCATGTGTTACGTTTTTTTACACGATTATATTTAATTACAGTAAGTGATGTTTCGTGTTTCAGTTGATTAGTGATGAAAACAAACACGTTTATAACAGAAATTACTTTCGGGTGTAACAGATTCTAGACAATTGAAAACATATTAATAATGTAACGATAAATGAATATTATCTGATTTGTCACGGCATGATGTTAAGCTCAATTCTTGTAATGCTTCTGGGATTAAATGCAGTTTATTCTTTAACCATCATACTTTAACTGGCAGTCTGAGTTTAAAAGGACACATAATCTAATAGCCCATTAGAGTCTGTATCTGAAAAGGCAAGATGGGGGCAACCTACCCTTACCCACCTTAAGCTGGACTAGCCTCTCAAACTCGACTTTCTCGTCACAGTTGTCTGGGATATATCACCCTCAGTGGAAACAGATGTTAACCTCTATGAGCGAATGAATGCACACTCAATCAATAATTTTGATCCACAATTAACTGTAATTAATTTTTGTAAACTACAAAAATATAGGTCTGTTCCATTTATAAAGATGCAATTTTTCATACTACTGTGTAGGTACTTGGTAAGACATTGAAAAACATATCCGTTAGTAGTTGTATTTACAAACACAATCTATTAGCCCATTCAGACGCTTATTTTTAAACCAGTTCATAATCGCCAGGGCTTTTAAGACAGCATCGTGTTGCATTCACACATACTATTAGCCAAACCAGTTTAACTATTCTTACCTCTTTGGTGGGAGGTTAGAGTTAATTGCGCATGGGTAGCTTCATAATCTCTTTGGTTTTCGCACTCTTTCGATAACATTGGCACTGCCTGACCCAGATATTTTCACAGGAATGTAACTTACTGCGTACTGCGCATGCTCAAAGTGAGCTGTTGCCAGGGTTTTTAAGCCAACCCACCAGACGACAAGATGAACCAGATTAAGACAGGTCGCGAGCTGGGGCTTTTAAACTGGTTTATTGCCCCACATTTGTGTTTAGACATGCTCAAAGCAAGCTGGAGCCAGGGTTTTTAAAGCCAACTCGTTCAGATGGGCCATGATGATCCAGTTTAAAAAATAAAAAGCCTTCTTGAAGACAGGTCGCGATTTGTTTTTTTTAAATTGGTTTATTTGCCCCACATGTCTGTTTAGACGCAAAAGTTAAACTGGTTTAACGATCCCCGGGTTTTTCAAACTAGTTCAACTTCTGAACGGGCTATATGTTTGTGTAGACCCAAAACATTTAGGACATCCTAATTGTCCGATCAAATTTGATTATAGATTAATCTGTAACACCATCTGGTGTTATTTTATGCATTTACTTCCTGTTTAATAATAATAATAATAATAATAATCGCGTCATTTTACAAGGGTAGCAAATTAGGCCTTAGGCCTTTTTCCAATTTGGCCCTTGGCACAGATCGTGCGTTGATGCACTTGGTCTTGATGTGCCTTATATGGATATGCCCAAAGCAATTAATCAGAATCCATAATGTAAGTGAATTCTGAAAGAACCTAAATCAGACACCATTATTGTGGTATACTAAGTTTGAGGAATTGTAACAGTAACTAATTTAATGACTATTTATTCTATACCCACCCAGGAGCCATATTAAAGTCTGTTGGGGATTAGCAATTTCTTTGAATAGTATTGATTGTACATATATTTTATTCATACCAGATCAATTCCCACTTTATTTAATAAAAGCAATATTTCATGAAGCCGCAATTCAAAATGCCTTTTGTTGTCTTCTCATCTATCATCTGTGGGTAAAAAATTCTCAGATTTGCGTTGATATGAGTGTGGAAAGAAATATCAATTCCCGGTTCTATATCAATATTGAATTGTCAAAATATCAATATGACCTCCTCTTGGCGTCGACTACAGATTCGGTTTTCCTGCTATCAGGCATGGCCGTAAAGTTTTGAGTGTTTATACTACACCAAATACAGAAGTATTCTGACATTAAATGTAAACTATTCACACAAATTTTCTATCAAACAATACTGATTTCGTTTATTTTGGGAAAGTTTCACAAAGGGTCATTTTTCTGACTAAATACTCCAAGAATCTTCCTTTGGTAGAAGAGGAGATTCGGTAACAATGAAGTTGGTGCTTAATATTTATCAAGTTGAGGCAACTTGAATGGCTCGTAGTTGACACATATCACAAGATGATGGGAGTGATGGACTCAAAGCACATTAGTCAACCTTTTAATGTGGCTAACATAATGCTAAATTCACCATGCCTGTCAATCTATAGTGGAATTTTTGTCTGCACACACATGATTGGTTAGTATCACCTGGACAATACAGTCTCTGCCTGTTGTCCATAGAGAATTGGGTTGCAGCAAACTGACCTTAAGATGAGTTAATGGATGTTCGGAAGTAAATGGGGGAAGAAGAGAGCTTTGAAGATTGGATTAAGCGATAAGGGTAGCCTTCATGTAGGGGATTGTAGTATTGATTCACAGCAAACTACATACGAGCAATTAGACATTAATCGAACCCTGTTCATTAAAAGAAATGTAATTAGTGAGTGGATAGATTGGACATTTCAGCTGTAAACCAGTATAAATATCTTTTTTTTTTGACATATTAGGAAACTGTAATTACGTGCTCTAATAATATTTATTGATGACCTCTTGTCACATGAAAAGATGTAGATTTTATATTTAGAACGGTAATTGACAGTTTTATATAGGAGATTTAGCAGTTTGAAATTAGTTATTTCATCGTGAATGCCAGAGTTCAAGTACTCAATTGTAAATTGTAAAGATGGAATAAAAAAAGAAACCATTTTGTGTTATATTGCTTGGAATTTGAACTCAGGGAACTTAAATACCTAGTTGTAAAACATATTTGAATTCCAGGCAATCAATATGCTGTTCCAATTCATTCCATGACGGTAAGTAGACTCCCTTTTGACATTTATAAAATATATATTAAGAAATTTATGGCAATGACGTAAATTGAAACAAGAATTCTTGATGATAAATTGTCCTGATTAGCGAATTCTTTTTAAGATTTTGTAAGAATAACTGTGAAGTATGTAATCATTGGGTTTTATTTGCTTAAGATTTAGTACATAGAGAAACTACGGTGGATTACCGATACTCTCAAGCGTGTGATTAAAACAAGCCAACTACAAGTTTATTCTCAGACTTTGTGCGTTTGTTCAGTGTATTAGAAGTATTTGAAGATTATTGACAAGAAGAATAAAGTAGGTAATAATAGTGTTATTGGTCTGTAGCTAACTAGTTATATGACGAGAGAGAGGGGTGAATGATAAAAAGCCGTCATTGCCGTCTTCCTGTCTTGCTTCCATCCAATCTGTATCGACTCGTCTATACTCTCTGTCTAGTATTGGTGTCTTTGATTAAAATTCAGATAATGATGTCTTATAACTCTTCCACGTTTTTGTTTGTTCTGGTTTATGTCTGTTTGTGATATTTTCTATATATGTCTCATTTTGACAGTTCCTAGTTTTGGAAGTATGTTTGTTTTCAGGGTTATTTTTATATTTTTGCGTTATACAAAATCAATTATTTTTCTTTTCTGTTATTTTTTGGAGTAATATTGTTGGAATCATCATTCTGTGATGGAACTAAACTAAATTACACAAACTGCGGGTATATCTATCTGCAAAACTCATCAAGCATTCATATAAGATTACTTAATGTTGATGTCCAGGAAACTTGATGTATGCAAAACTGAATTGAATGCTGCTTCATCAATGTTATACTTTGGTAAGACAAAAAAGTGTTTTTATTTATTGGTAAAAAGTATTTGTCAAGGCACCATAAACTTCTTCTATAAATTCAAATATAATTATTTATTATTCTCTTAGTTGTCAATGTTTTTTTACCTAATGTGTTGATAAAAATTCTCCTAGAAATCGGCTATGGATAAAACTGACCACCAGTGGGTACCGATGATTACTGCTGAAATTGGAAGACAGAAGCCTGCCAAGAAAAATTGAAAAAATTATTGGTGGGTGCATCATTTTGAAGTATGGAGTCAGTAGCATTAAATACATGCAAAAGGGATGGGTGACACTGATTTTTAATAAGTTCATTACGTCCATACCAAGTAATGCTGGCAAATTAGATGATAAAAAACTTCGACCCAAAGATCACGTTCAAGGTTTTGTGGTCCCAGACATTAACTGCACTTAAAATTGATAGACTAGTCTTAATTTTAACAGGAAGCTCACACCTTTGGTCATTTAAACCTGAACACCCACTTCATCAAATTACTGACTGCGTCACTGTACTGTTTCACTGAAAATTTAATTTGGTTGAAACTATTTTAGAATTACAGAAAAAGAGTTTTAATCAGAGAGCTTAATTATTTAAGTCCAAATTTAACATCTAATTTATTGTTATTCTAAACTCATACAACCTAAAAATACTGGTAAATTGTGCCCAGTTGACCTTTCAAAATTCCAGAAAATTGAAGGTTAAATTTTAATCATTAAAATGTCAGGCTTGTGCTGTTGACATAATATTTTTTTGTGAATGGGCAATAATTTGTTACTTGTCTATATATTCCTCATACGGTTTTATTACTGGTCATAAAAAATAATAATGGTAATTTAGACTTAAAAGCTTGATTAAATATATAAAAAACGGTGTTACAACTTGGAGTGAGTAATTTTATCTGTTGAAGATTCATGATTGAATGACATTACGTCTTAAAGATCAACCTCTATTAGTACAGAAAAGAAGATTATTAAGGCATACAACGGATGTTCATTATCAGCTTTCCTGATCACTGTCTGTATTGCAGCCCACAATACAATTTCTCACTTTGATGTTGAATAATTATTACATTTTTTTCTGTAGATTAATTATTGTAGAATAAATGTGAACTTCTGTCTCCTGCCAAGTTACTTACAAGATGAAAGGTTCTGAAATTAGACTGTCTCTTTTGGCAGCTGTAGGACATCCTTATTCTGGACCAATGTTATTTTGGCGATCATCATTCAAATGGATGAAATAAATTGAAAGATTGTGTTGTGGCTTTTCATTGTAGAAGGACACATGTATATATATGTAGTAATGAAATAGAAATTCATTTAATATCATTAAAGTAAGATTAAGAATTATCTTACATTTCAGTCATAATAGATTTTATAAAAAAAAAATTGTTCTTATTTCTGTAAATTTAAGTTTTTCCTCAAATCAACAGACACAAATTTAACCTCTATTTTCGTCAGGATGCAAAATAAGTGGATGGATCAAACTGTCCTAATTTAGAAAAAGAACTTTGTAATTAAGTAGACAATCTTGAGAACAACATTATTCAGGTGTGCTTTGAATTCAGAAAATGTCTCTGTCCATTAATGACAGGGCACTCAGACTTCACTTTTTATGTCTGTCTGTCGTTTTTCAAATTGAAATTTCCGCTTCAATTATTGATCCAAAACAATCATTGAGTTGCACAGAGTGAGAATCGCTTTGAGTGTCAAAGATCTAGAAATGGTTCTAATAGTAACAGTAGCTGCTTGTCAGCTTGATGGTTGTTTCAGGAGGGACTCAAATTCCAGCCAATGAAAAAACATGGTGTACAGTTCTTTGATTGACTGCCAACTGCTCTGGTTCCAACTTTAGAAGTGGCCTGACAGTTTCTGAAATAATGTTTTAAGAAATACTTTAGAAGTGGCCTGACAGTTCCTGAAATAATGTTTTAAGAAATACATTTAAATGGTTGGATGACATGAAATATGTTATCCAAAATTCCAAAGGTGTCTGACATTCCAAGAAGATTTTTATGATCTGTCAAAAGTATTTGATAAGTAGTTTTCAGATGACCTAAACAGGGGTAGAGCTGTCATTTGATGATTATTATCGGAAATGTTTACGTCTTTTATCAGCATGCTTCAGTTGTTTTTGAAATTTACTGTCTGTATGCAGACTTTTAAGGTGGCTGAAATAATATTTGACAATTATGATTTAAAATACACAAATGGACATCATTTTGTGATTTTAATGCAAGAAAACAGATTGAAGAAATGGGGATTTATCTCACCTCAACCCGAAGTCATTTGTGGTCTAATGTATTGTATATCTAATTTCAATAATTCTCTTGAACTAAGGGACCTTTGGAAGAAGAAGGAAATCGATATAACTGGAGAAACATCAACAAGGTTAGACAGGTGACTCTACTCCTTGCCGGACAAGAATAAGCTTGCATTGGGCCCCTCCATGAAAATTTAACGAAGGCCCTTGTATCTACAGTGAAAAAAGGGGTGTATTTGTTGTAGAGGGGATCTGGGGTCGTCAAAATAAACAATCCAGAATGAGTTCAAATCTTTATTACCGCATAAACCAGGCAAGTAATTAAGAAAACCCTGCAAATATACAATTCAACATAATAATATAAGGCTTACAAACAAAAGGGAAAAACAAACATACAAACATTATTAACACATATCTACCAACACCATCACCACAGTACAGACATAATCTGTTCTACAAAACAAATGACTGTTTACAGCAAAATAGCAAACATTGTACCGGTACTTTAATTACTTTAATTACAAACTAACTTACCCGAAGTGGGGTTTTAAATATAATCTGTTAGCTCAAATTATTAATCTAACAACCTGAAATAGGATGATGTATATATATATATAATGTGTGAATGCATGTATGTGAATTAACTTTATAAACTTTATCAATAAAAACTTCAGGATTAAAATACAAAAAAACTGCAGAGCTAAACCTATACAACTTATACAATCAGTAAAATATAATCCAACATACCTGGTAAATAGCTAACATCCTTATTCCAAAACTTCAAGAAATCAATCATCAATAACTAATCTTGTGCACAAACTCTCTATAACACCTTTGACAGAAAAGATGGCTTTCAACTCAATGTATCCATCAACAAAAATACATCACATGACATAGCAACCAAATTGAAACCCAGTTGAATCCACTCACTGTTGTTAAAATAACAACAGCTTAAGGAAAGTGACAATTGAAGTTTAAAGTGGGTATTTAAAGGTGCTATATTAAAAAACATTAAAATTATCAAAAACATTAAAATTATCATACACAGAAATTGTAAAACATTTTCTGTTTTACTTTTACCATCCATACTATAACATACTCCCTCCCCATCGGAAATGTTGTCCCTAACATTTACCTGTAAACACTTCTGGAAATAAAGCTTGACATAAAATTGGCAGCATCTCTAGGACCACTCTCAGTCTATCTGCAGGAAGAGACATAAAATCTGATGGTAATAACGACTGAGCTATCTCTGCACGTTTCTTCCACGGTGGTACAGGTTCTACCTGGTGAGACATAATATACTCCCCACCTTGAACCCATTGAGGAGCTGCTTTATTCCGCCTAGATCTTCTTGGCTGTGGTGACTCTTCAGCAGACGAATCTGACCTCGAAACTGGTGTTGCAGGCCTTACTTCACCATTATGAACTTCTTGTTCAACTTCGGCCACATCGTCTTCTCTTCCAGTCATATCTGCGGTGTTAACCTGGGGCAGGAAATCTGCTCCTTCCACAACATACACTGGTTCGTCCTCCTCACCACTACTACTGGATTCCTCTCTTCGCTGATCATCAGGAATAGGCTTGTCAGCACCTGAAATAGAACTTTTACCTTTTCCTTTGGAATCGCTTGCTGTAAAAACTGGAATGGAACCTATTGGAAGCAAATGGTTGCGATGTAACGTTCTGTTTTTCTTGGATCCTTCCTCTGATGTAACTTGATATACCGGGATGTCAGGGTTTGGTTTTCTTATTACGGTGTATGGTGTCTCTTCCCACTTATCTGCAATCTTATGTCGACCCTCTTTAAAAGCGAGTCTCTTTACCAGGACACGATCTCCTACTTCTAACTGGTTGTTCCTTGCTCTCAAATTCAGCTTACCCTTACGGTGTTTGTGGGCCTTTTCCAATTCAGCGGAAGCAGCCTGGTACGCATAATCTAACTTCTGTCTTAAACTCTCCACATAGGTCTTATAATCTTTGGCATCCTCTTCGTTGTTGACAAGACCAAGAAGCACATCAACCGCAAGAATGGGCTTCCTGCCGAACATCAGATGAAAAGGTGAAAATCCTGTGGCAGTATGCCTTATACAATTATACGCATGCACTAAAGATGGTACATAGGCTTTCCAGTCAGTTTTCTGATACGGCTCTAGCGTTCCTAACATATTCAACAAACTACGGTTGAAACGTTCACATTGTCCGTTCCCCTGAGGATGGTATGGGGTTGTTCTGGACTTATTCATGCCGGTTAGTTGACACAGCTCCTTTATAAGCTTTCCTTCAAATTGTGCACCTTGGTCACTGTGGATTCTCCTCGGAATTCCATAATGTACAATAAAATTTTCGAAAAATATCTTCGCTGTTAATCTTGCTGTTGTATTGCGGACCGGGTAAGCTTGAGCGTAACGAGTAAAATGATCTGTTATTACCAAAATGTTCTCAAATCCACCCTTTGATTCTTCCACACATAGATAATCCATGCAAACTAACTCCATTGGCTGTGACGTTACTATATTCATAAGCGGGCATGTTGATGGTGATGACTTACGCCTTAAACATCTGGGACAATTAGATATATACTCTTCAACATCCTTACTCATCTTGGGCCAGTAAAATCGATCTCTGATTAGACTTAACGTCCTATCTCTGCCTGGATGACCAACATCATCATGAGTCCCCTTAAGCACACAGCTTCTAAAATTCTTCGGCACAACCAACTGATACTGTAGTACCCCATCCACTTCAACACGTCTGAACAGAACTCCTGATCGTAGAACGAAACGTTCATACTCTCTATTCAGCAATGTTTCCTCTAATGATGTTGCTTTTCTGGGTTTCCTGCCTTCCTCAAGATTGCTAATTACTTCTCGAAGCATAGTATCAGCTAATTGCTTATCTCGCCATTGATCTGAACTTACAATAGGAGATACCACAGAAGACATATCTAAAATAACTTGACTTGACATGCTTACTGTAGTAACAAATCCGTCGTCTACATCGATATTTTGAAGAGCTTTTACAACATCAGCTTTAATTTCTGTTGCATCTGTATCTGGCTTTAAAGGTAAACGACTCGGCGCATCCGCATCTACATTTCGCTTTCCCGCTCTATACCGTATATTAAAGTTGTAATCTGCTAGTGAAGCTAACCATCGGTGTCCTGTAGCATCAAGCTTCGCTGTGGTGAGCACATACGTTAAAGGGTTATTATCTGTGTAAACTGTAAAATTGCTGCTGTACAAATACTGGTGAAACTTTTCTGTAATTGCCCACTTGAGAGCTAGAAACTCAAGCTTGTGCGCAGGATAATTTCTTTCTGACTTTGATAATGACCGACTGGCATACGCTACAACTCGCTCTTTACCTTCTTGTTCTTGATAGAGCACCGCACCAAGTCCATAGCCACTTGCATCCGAATGAATAATGAACGGTTTATTGAAATCTGCATAAGCCAAAACAGGAGGACTTACCAATAATCCCTTTAATCTACTAAATGCCTCTTCTTGTCTTTCTCCCCATTTCCACTCTTTACTAACTGGATCACTTACCTTCCTCCCCCTCTTCTTAGTCGTTGGTCCACCAATCAGCAAATCGTTCATAGGTTTAGCTATCTTGGAGAAATCTTTAATAAATCGTCTATAATAACCTACGAACCCAAGAAAACGTCTCAGCTCATCCACATTGGTTGGTCTTGGCCAATCTGCAACTTTCTCTGTTTTCTGCGGATCTGTCTCGACACCTTCTGATGAAACAATGTGCCCCAAATACTTTACCTTTTCATGAAAAAACTTACACTTCTTCGGTGCTAACTTCAAACCATGAGTCTTCAACTTGTCAAATACCTTTGACATTCTATCCAGATGTTCTTCATATGTGCTGCTATAAATAATTAAATCATCTATGAAAATGGCGCATACTGACAAATTCAAATCTCCTAGACAATCCTCCATAAGACGTTGGTAAGATGCCGCGGAATTGGATAAGCCAAACGGAAGTCTGTTGAACTCATAAAACCCTAACGGACCTACCGTGAAAGCTGTTTTATGCTTATCTTCTTCCTTAATGCCAACCTGATGGTACCCACTCTTCATGTCTAACACAGAAAAATATTTCGCTCCTGCAAGATTATCCAGCATCTCCTCTATTCTAGGCAACGCATAAGCATCTTTTATAGTGCGCTTATTCAGCATGCGATAATCAACACACATTCTAATTGAGTTGTCTTTCTTACGAACTAATACAATTGGTGATGAGTACGGACTGTGGCTTCTCCTAATAACGTCTGCTTCTAATAACTCCTGAAGATGACTCTTAACCTCATCATACATAGCTGGTGGAATACGGCGATATGGCTGTTTAAACGGAATATTATCTAACAAGTTAATCTCATGCTCCACTAGATTAACAAATCCAATATCAGCACTATGTTTGGAGAACACACACTCCCAATCTGACAGAAATCTCTTAAAACTTGCTAACTGATCTGGCTTCAGTATAGATGCTGTGAAATCTATATTATCTATAAAATGTCCTTGGTCAACTGCTTCTGAAAGTGTTGCTGTTTTCTGAACCAAACTTTCTTTAACCGCCTCGACCGGATGTAACTCGCAAAGAATTGCTTGAGGGAATATCCTAACCGGTGATAATGACAAGTTCGACAGACGAATTATGACATCTCTAGGTCCTTCAGTATCATAATCTAACACTGTTGGGGTAACCTCCACATGGCTAGGTAACTTGGAACAGTCTGATCTTTCAAACAAAACCTTTTGTTTTCCACACAGTGCATAATCGGTAACTTCTCCTGACACACAAACAGATTTATTTGCACCAACAACAATTGACTTTTGCTCTGAACACTTAACTAACCCAACTTTCCCCTGTAATCTCTTTTCTTGAAGACGCATACACCTAAATATCATTTTCCATGCATCAGGAACATCTGCTGATATTGAATATTCTTTACCATGTTTCTGAACAACATTATTCAATATAACGCGAAGAATATTTGTTCCTATAAGTGCTGGTGTCGTATGATTATAAGGAGTGTCTGGTACAACTAAAAACAAACAAGGCACTTCTGAACATTTAAAACTCGGTATCTGAAGCGAGATGCATACATATCCTAGATATGGTAACCGATGACCACCGGCACCTTCTATATGTATCATCTGATCCAACGGTAAAATCCTACACTCTTCGTTCTGTAAAACATCTTTATAAAATGACTCGCTTATTGTTGACACAGTAGAACCAGTATCTAACAAGCCGGAACAGACATTACCATTTACAACAACAGCTGTCTCATTACTACTTCCTATAATATTCATGGGACTAGATAAAAGCATGTCTACTGATTGTCCCTCATCAGTGACATTTAACGGTTTAAATTACGCTGATTCTTCTGTGGTAACGGCATCCTACAACCACGAGCAACATGCCCTACCTGCCCACAACGGTAACATGTTATAGCAGGTCCGGATCTATCCAAAGGTAACTGCGGCAACCTCGGCTCTTTATCAGCTTTAATCGACCTAACTTCCTTCTGCAAAGCTTGCATACTTGCAGTCAACGATGACACCATAGCCTTCAATTCATCGTCCTGCACCGTTTGAGCCATCCTTGTCATGCCTCTAGCACCAGTACTCTTAGATGCTATCACAGGAACGCAGTCCTGCTCAATCCTTCTAACTTCCTTGAGAAGATCTTCAAAGTTAGTCAACCGATCAAATTTATGTGCTGACTTATCCTTTAAGTCACTCCTCAGTCCACTCCAAAACTTTGTCCTGAGTTTGGCATCGAAAGTTTTACTCTCCACCTCTCCTTCAACCCTGGCTTTATCAAGTAAATCCTCTAACCGGCAAGCCCACTTCGATACTGTCTCGTCTGGAGCTTGAGTGGTGGAATAAAACTGTGATAAAAGACTCTGCCCTTGTTCAACAATACCAAATCGGCTCTGCAGCTTCACCAACAGCTTATCAACCGTAACATCCTGGCCTAATCGCATAGCTACTCTTGCCGCTTCTCCACGCAATGACTTCAAAACAGATAATCTCACAGAATCCTTACTATGTATACCATCTCTTACAAGGCTTAAAACTTCAAACTTCCATAAGTCAAACGAAGTATCTCCTTTACTCCCAGGATCACCAGAGAACGTTGATATCCTCGGCAACTGCGGTATAAACTTAAACTTATCTGTTGATGGACTGGGTTGCTCTTCTTTAACTTTAGGCTGTATCTCTGCTTCATTATCTTGATGTGTTGAGTAATCTGTCACTCTAAAACTTTCTTCCATAGGCGGAATTCTACCCTGAGATTTTAAATAATCGAACATCCATTCTATAAAATCTTCAGACGACTCCAGCTTCGGTTTTACCTCTAAAGTAGAGATTATTTCTAACAAATGCTTCCCCTCCTCTGATGACAACTCTGATTCGCCACCACCTGACGCCATTACAGAATGCAAGACAAACAAAATAATAACAGAATGAATTAATAACAACAAAGTTATATGTATCATTCAAACATTCCTGTAAAAAAAAATATGGATCTGGCACAGACCAACAAAAGGAATAATTGACGAACGGACAGATTAGATAACCTGAAATATAATTCGCATCACACAAACATACACATACGTAATTCTATTCAATATGCAAATGCTGAAATATAATAATATCCCTGTACCGTATCAGTTATGTTGTAAATACAAACGCTGAAATCGAACATATATTATTCCCCCATATATTACATACTGTGTTACGTCACAGCATAAAGTCATGAAAAGTGAGTGCAGTGATAAATTATACAAACAACTTTTATGTTGACCTAATTTCAGAGTATATAAAAAAAATAAACCTGAAAATAAAAAAATGAACTTTCCTAAAAAAAATGAAGTACAATCCTATTAATGAACCAACTCAAAACTGAAATACCAAAGGAACAAATTCAAAATCGACAAACTACAAAACCTAATCAAAGCATCCAAAATACCTGACCAATCAAATCTCAAAGTCAAGCAATAAATTTCCAAAGTCAAGCAATAAACTTCCAAAGCACAATCTAGACTATCAACAAACACCGAAATACCCAATAACCATAATACACAAACTTCCAAAGCTATCAACCTGGGTAATATGTGTAAGTGTAAATGATAAATGTAAATATGAGCTGTAAAATGTATGTTGTTATGTAAAGTGTCACTGAAAACTATCTAAATATGTTAGCTATAAACAGAATATATAGGCATATCATAGTAAAACCATAGCCAGTAAAAAATACTTTAGCTTATAATCGTATCTTCTAAAATATCAGCTTAAGCTATGACATAAAACAATGTCAACTCTATACAAAAAAAAAAATAATCTAAATAATCTAAATCAATGATTATATTAAATAGGGAAATAAATAAATAAAAAAAATAAAGGATCGATGAAGTGGTAGGAATGGTGGGGTGGGGGTGGGGTGGGGGGGTTGAATAAATAACTGAAAACCAAAAACGTTTTCAACTTAATTAATTCACTGCTGTGAAGACTAAAGGGAGACAACTTAAAGTACAAAAACCTGAAATGGTTTGAAGACTAAAGGGAGATAATTAACATTAAATAACTCAAATAACTTAATTACGAAAAATAGTTATAAACTTAACTGAAATAAACGTAGGCCTACTCCAAACATCTGAACAGATAGCTATCTTTGTAGATTAAAACGTTCGCACACGCACACACAATTCACGTTTAAGACGATTGACTCTACGGCTGAAGACGAATTTCCACCAATAATAATCCACCATAAGCTGGTTGACTCCGTCGGAAGTTCTCTTCAGTCCCTTATCGGGCTCCAATGTTGTAGAGGGGATCTGGGGTCGTCAAAATAAACAATCCAGAATGAGTTCAAATCTTTATTACCGCATAAACCAGGCAAGTAATTAAGAAAACCCTGCAAATATACAATTCAACATAATAATATAAGGCTTACAAACAAAAGGGAAAAACAAACATACAAACATTATTAACACATATCTACCAACACCATCACCACAGTACAGACATAATCTGTTCTACAAAACAAATGACTGTTTACAGCAAAATAGCAAACATTGTACCGGTACTTTAATTACTTTAATTACAAACTAACTTACCCGAAGTGGGGTTTTAAATATAATCTGTTAGCTCAAATTATTAATCTAACAACCTGAAATAGGATGATGTATATATATATATAATGTGTGAATGCATGTATGTGAATTAACTTTATAAACTTTTATCAATAAAAACTTCAGGATTAAAATACAAAAAAACTGCAGAGCTAAACCTATACAACTTATACAATCAGTAAAATATAATCCAACATACCTGGTAAATAGCTAACATCCTTATTCCAAAATTTCAAGAAATCAATCATCAATAACTAATCTTGTGCACAAACTCTCTATAACACCTTTGACAGAAAAGATGGCTTTCAACTCAATGTATCCATCAACAAAAATACATCACATGACATAGCAACCAAATTGAAACCCAGTTGAATCCACTCACTGTTGTTAAAATAACAACAGCTTAAGGAAAGTGACAATTGAAGTTTAAAGTGGGTATTTAAAGGTGCTATATTAAAAAACATTAAAATTATCAAAAACATTAAAATTATCATACACAGAAATTGTAAAACATTTTCTGTTTTACTTTTACCATCCATACTATAACATATTATTCTCATCATTGTCTGTCACACTAAAAACAAATGCAATTTGTATGTCAGATAGATTTACTTGGCACAATAAATGACATCTATTTATGGTACAAAATTAGAACTTATTTGGGGACATCTTTAATATTGTGACCCCTGGCTGCAGTTTTGTCAGCCCACACCCCACCACCCCTTTTATCTTGCTCTGAATCATGGACACATATCAGTTTTGGCATTGCATCAAAACTGCAAGACAGACTGTACAACACACACATTAGACCACACACATAAGACCAACCAGCCAATAACCCCCTTGAAAGATTAATAAATATTCCTGATCATCTAATATTTTTCTAGTTTTATTCTTCAGTATGGATACATAGAATGAAGTAAACATAATATTGAAATTTTTGTTATCATTATTAAAATCATTGTACAGTTAAACCCAGCAGTACAATGGGTTATAAACATGTTGATTCTCAGACCGCTTTTTTGGAGGATCAATGAAAAGATTCATAGATAAAACAACGGCAATGTAAGATGCACTTTAAGGTGTTTTTTTTACCAATTCCTAGACGATGCTGCAAGGTCAGTTTTGAGCAAATATTTCTTTAAAAGATTTCTTCCCAGCAAATAGGGTGTATAAAGATTTTTCTTGATCTAAATATTTGTCTTCTTTTTACACGCAGTCAGAGGCACCACTATCCATAGTTAGATAAACAGATAGAAGACTTGTTTTCATTGGCTCCTCAGAATCCATTTTTCTATGAAGCCCTCTTTTAAATGAAGGCAAAGTAGTCAGGTCATTGTTACTAGTAGTTAATTTACCAGCAGGATATTTTGTTGGAACATTTTGTTTTTGTATCCAAGAAATATAAAGATAATACAATCATGTGCTTACTACCAATAAGGCCAATTTGACCCTTTGATCTTGGGTAAAACCTTTTTGCTTCTTATTTCTTGGGAAAAAATAAAATTTAATAAAAACAAAATGTGCTTGTTTTGTCTGCTCAATGGTTTTTTGACCCTGATGAACTAAAAATTAATTTGGTTTTAACTTAAGAACTGTTTGTGCTGTATCAAGTAACCACAAATAAATGATCTTGAACTTAGCTTTGTAATGGTTAGGTGTCATGAACCCTTTTTTTTGCCAAACACTGACAATCTAAGAAATAAAAGAAATTTTAAACAGAAGCAAAAGCTCTTTGACACTTATATTCATTATGGGAGTCTTACAATCAATAATAGTCTAGTTTGAAGATGAGGTTTGGATTAAATACATTTTTGTCGTAATGTCCCCTTATCAGTGGTGCAGAATGGAGGGCCTGGCAAGGACAGCTGTCTAGTCGCTCAGATGGGATGACAAACTGGGGTCCTTTGTACACATTTGCGTGCCCGTAAAAGATCCCTGGCAATGGGAATTCAATAGAAGACTAGACCATAGTGCCACTGCTCAGGCAAATTTTTCCCTAATAGCACCCTGTATAGTGTATGCCCGTCTTCATTAGCCCAGTTGGAGCAGAGCAGTAGGACGTTAAACCTCAGTTCATTTCATTTGGTCATAATGTATGTTACTAATTATTAAATGAGCAATGCAAGGGTCCCTAAATTAACAATGGTACATGTACATTTGATATTTGATATACGATGTCACAATTACCAGATTGCTACTATGACGTCATGCTCAGTTACTGGTCCACATAGTTCTTTGTACTTGTTGTTCTTGTTGATTACTTCACTTTACAGTATAGTTGTAAAGATAAATTAAGATTATCTGGATATAGTTTTGAAATCAGTTTTCGCTACTAATATGAATCTATATTTTCCCCTTTAAGTTAATATGGTGGAATGATATTATCTTTCAGTTAAAATTGAGTAATTGTTATATACATGTCTAGTATCTAAAGCTTTTATCGCCTTTTCAGTAATTTGCCCCATTAATGATAGTGACAACAGACAAATAGCATTTCTTAATGTTCTTAATGCATGTATATTTCCAGTGAATGATAGGCTTTTGATACTTTAAAATAAATTTGTTTGCTTTATAAATGATATTTTTCAGTTTGTTTGGTAAAAGAATCATAAGTATTTATAGTAATTGTGTGTTGATTGTTATTTGTTAGCTTTACAAACGGAAGAGCAATTGATTAAAAGGTGCAATTCCTCTCTGGTAAATGATGTTTATGTTTGTCATCGTATTTTTCTGTAAGGCACCTTGACAATGGTTATATATTATATCTGAAACCAATAACAAAATTCAAAGCCAAGAATTGGATCAATATTAACTGAGGCTTCCAACGTATACATACTAATTTTTTGAGGATTTTACTAACAGACTTTTCCAAGAGAAAACCCATTAAAAGAAAATATTATCCAAAATTGACATTCATATAGAGATCATTCAGTAGGAAAGAAAATGAATTTTTGTTTTTGGAAAACCACATTTTGAAAGGTTTATGTTATAGATTTTTAATTATATTTATTGAACACATTTGGATAAAAATGGTCACTGGATTTTTTTTCAGGGATAAAATGGCTGCATTTGCTGGTGCTAAAATAACTACTCCCCTACTTTGTACACACATATTATGTGTGTTTTTTTTATAGATCATTGAAATAGCTGTTACGTAAGATATTCTTGTCTAGTGAACAGAAGTGACCTATTTTATTTGCTCTATGTTGCATCAAACTCAGATTTGCTGGTCATCCCAAGTGGAAATTCTAGAGAAACCTGCCATTTTATTAAGAGTCATTCCACGAGAAAACCATGCAGAAGGTGAGAAGGTGGGGGTCGACAGATCGAGTTCATCTTGTGGGGATTTTGTGGACTCATCCAGACTACTTCACAGCCAGAGGGGCTGATCTCATAAATTCACCGTTACTGAGATACAGCATCCGGGTGATTTTTGGCCAATTTCGCCCATTTTTAGGTCATTTTTGGTCAATTTTTAGCCACCTATTGTGGCGAGTGTAGGGATTGGATGGAAATGGTGGTGATTGGGGATGTTAGTGGGGGTCTTCCTGTGCCCCAGTGTGAATACCATAAAGTCGCATCTATCTTCTGGGTGTAATGCTCAGCAAAAGTGTAACATATAGCGAAAAAACCGGTAAATATGCACCTGCGAAGATTCACTTTATTTTCTATGATGCGGGGGTAGGTCCAAATATCGAAATGGTTTTATGCACAGCTTGATACCTTCTATCGATATAAAAAATAAAATCTCTGTCACCTCTCTTCCATCAATACGAAATCGCAAGTCAAAGTTGGTGAATTTTCCCTATTGTAAATCTCTGATTCTCTACGAAATGGCTTACTACTTTCATTCAGGCTAAGCTAGCTTTACTCGTTTCTTCAACAAATCATTCATGTATATTGGATTAGCCCTTAGTATTAATCATTATTTGATTATTTACGTATATTCGAGATCTAGTGCCTCGTATACTATCTAACAATCCGTCATTATACATTGCATATATAAATGTTATCGAAACAACAGTTACATGTATGGTTTCTTATTGCACACCTCATTGACCGTTTAACACCTCATAGTTCTTTAGATAAGTAATTAATTATGGCTTCGGTTCACTGTAACTACTTAGGGTTTGTCATCAAGAAATATGAGAGTCGAAGCTGCTTCCTGTTTTTAGAATATGATTTTGCAAATCTTTCCATTTTCGGCCTTAGGCCATGGATTGGGTTTTGTAGGAAGTTCTTCCCTTTATTTAATAAAAACCATATCGTTTGGTAGATGTTTTCCTCTGCTTCTGGATTGGTAGATGTCTTATCGTGACCGCCCCTTACTCCACAATCCCACTCTATGGGTTTGGTATCTGTTTCTTTTGTGGAATAGTGTTTAGGTGTTGAGTCCATCTGACCGTAACTCCAAATTACTCCACTCCTGCTAATGTGGGAGATGTCATCTTTGTGGGATGTTCTTCCCTTTATTTAATAAAAACCATATCGTTTGGTAGATGTTTTCCTCTGCTTCTGGATTGGTAGATGTCTTATCGTGACCTCCCCTTACTCCACAATCCCACTCTATGGGTTTGGTATCTGTTTCTTTTGTGGAATAGTGTTTAGGTGTTGAGTCCGTCTGACCGTAACTCCCAATTACTCCACTCCTGCTAATGTGGGAGATGTCATCTTTGTGGGATTTGTGTTTAGGTGCCAGGCCCGTCTTATCGTGACACCCCTTACTCCACTATCCCGCTCTGTAGGTTTGATGTCTATTTGATGGCGGAATAGTGTTTAGATGCCGAGTCCGTCTGATTGTGACTCTTCCTTACTCCATTATCCTGCCAGTTTGGTATAAATCCCCTATGTAGTTTAGTGTTTAGATGCCGAGCCCATCTAACTGTGGCCCCTCTTACTTCACTATTCTACTTAGTCCATCTGTGTCCATAAGGGCGTGGATTTATTCGAAGATTAGCAGTTTCAGATCTGGTTTCGAGAAGAGTAGGGTCTTGGTGTTGAATGGTATCGACTATGTTGTTAGTCTCCATCATTCTCACTAGTTCCCTTCTCTCCTCCTTGTTATCCTCGCAGTCTACCAGGACATGGTTGGTGGCACATTCTTCTCCGCACTCACAGACGATGACCTGGCGTTTGTAGTCTTACAGCCGCTCTTTCACCCTTAGTTTCGATACAAGTCTGCATATGTATCTTCTAGGGTGATTGATCGCCGTTTTCGTGTAGCCGGAATCTGTATTGTCAAGTTCAACAAATTTCAATTCCCAGAATGAATTGACCTGTTTTTTTTAACTATACTGTAGATTTCCGTGGTGCTGTGTCCTTGAGACCTTCGTTGGCGAGTCGATCTGCCTCCTCGTTTCCTCTAATGTTGACATGTGATGGAATCCACACGAGCTCTATACTGCTTCCCTTCCTTGGTACAGCTGCCCGATTTCCAAAATGACTTCTGGTCTTTAGTCCGAGTGTTCATTTTGGATTGAAATAAGACTGCTCAGGGAGTCGCTTGGAATGACGAACTTACTAGTCTTTTGATGGGGGATTCATGACATAGCGTCACGAATGGCCACAAGCTCTGAGGTGTACACCGAGCAGTTATTGGGCAGTTTCCTGCTTATATCCCTGTTCCCCGTTTGGCAGGTATATTCCAAACGAGCTGGTGCCGCTTTCATGGTTGCGTGAGCCATCCGTGTACACATGGCCCAAGTAATCAGACGGCCAGTTGTCTTCCAGGTGTTCTAGAGAGAAAGCATGTGCAGCAGTGGGGTTGTGTTTCTTGTCGGTTTTCTGTGGTAGATCTAGATTGTTCGGCGGTATAGGGATTGCATTTATCACATGCTCCCCTAGTCGCAATTCCTTGATTATTTCCCTTATACCTTGGCCGAAGCTTTTCTTTCTAGAATCTCTCACATATCATGTTTTTTTGTAGACTGACAAAAGTATAGCATCTTTCGCCCAGTTGCGAGATCTTAGCCCAATACCTTGGTGCTAGTTCTTTTCTTCTTAGGGATAGGGGCACCCCCCCCCCCGGCTTCCAGTAGTAATGCCTATCTCCTAGTCCCAAGCCCTACGCTAGTCGCAATACACAGATCTTTTTATTGTATGGTGTCAAGCTTACTTTACTCTATTGGCACCCCACATGCTACCCGTGATTTTTCTCATTAAGTTTAGGATTTTGGAGCATCTATCTACAGTCAAGTTGATGTGCAGTTTCCAGGTCAGCCTGCGGTCAAAGATAACGCCATGGAACTTGGTTTGGTCTTTAAACTCGGTGGTTTTCCCGTTCATACACAGGGTCATTCTGCTTCTCCCACTATCCCTGCTCACAAGCATACCGACCCTTTTCTTCTCTGAGACTTTAAATCCCCAGTCGTTTGCCCATGTCATGAATTTGTCTAGGGCCCTTTGCATGTTCTTTTGCAGTTAACAATAGCTTCTCCCTTCGTTCGTTTGGTGTTTAAGAGTCATTCCACGAGAAAACCATGCAGAAGGTGAGAAGGTGGGGGTCGGCAGATCGAGTTCATCTTGTGGGGATTTTGTGGACTCATCCAGACTAATTCACAGCCAGAGGGGCTGATCTCAGAAATTCACCGTTACTGAGATACAGCATCCGGGTGATTTTTGGCCAATTTCGCCCATTTTTAGGTCATTTTTGGTCAATTTTTAGCCACCTATTGTGGCGAGTGTAGGGATTGGATGGAAATTGTGGTGATTGGGGATGTTAGTGGGGGTCTTCCTGTGCCCCAGTGTGAATACCATAAAGTCGCATCTATCTTCTGGGTGTAATGCTCAGCAAAAGTGTAACATATAGCGAAAAAAACGGTAAATATGCACCTGCGAAGATTCACTTTATTTTCTATGATGCGGGGGTAGGTCCAAATATCGAAATGGTTTTATGCACAGCTTGATACCTTCTATCGATATAAAAAATAAAATCTCTGTCACCTCTCTTCCATCAATACGAAATCGCAAGTCAAAGTTGGTGAATTTTCCCTATTGTAAATCTCTGATTCTCTACGAAATGGCTTACTACTTTCATTCAGGCTAAGCTAGCTTTACTCGTTTCTTCAACAAATCATTCATGTATATTGGATTAGCCCTTAGTATTAATCATTATTTGATTATTTACGTATATTCGAGATCTAGTGCCTCGTATACTATCTAACAATCCGTCATTATACATTGCATATATAAATGTTATCGAAACAACAGTTATGGTTTCTTATTGCACACCTCATTGACCGTTTAACACCTAATAGTTCTTTAGATAAGTAATTAATTATGGCTTCGGTTCACTGTAACTACTTAGGGTTTGTCATCCAGAAATATGAGAGTCGAAGCTGCTTCCTGTTTTTAGAATATGATTTTGCAAATCTTTCCATTTTCGGCCTTAGGCCATGGATTGGGTTTTGTAGGAAGTTCTTCCCTTTATTTAATAAAAACCATATCGTTTGGTAGATGTTTTCCTCTGCTTCTGGATTGGTAGATGTCTTATCGTGACCGCCCCTTACTCCACAATCCCACTCTATGGGTTTGGTTTCTGTTTCTTTTGTGGAATAGTGTTTAGGTGTTGAGTCCATCTGACCGGAACTCCCAATTACTCCACTCCTGCTAATGTGGGAGATGTCATCTTTGTGGGAAGTTCTTCCCTTTATTTAATAAAAACCATATCGTGTTGAGTCCATCTGACCGGAACTCCCAATTACTCCACTCCTGCTAATGTGGGAGATGTCATCTTTGTGGGAAGTTCTTCCCTTTATTTAATAAAAACCATATCGTTTGGTAGATGTTTTCCTCTGCTTCTGGATTGGTAGATGTCTTATCGTGACCTCCCCTTACTCCACAATCCCACTCTATGGGTTTGGTATCTGTTTCTTTTGTGGAATAGTGTTTAGGTGTTGAGTCCGTCTGACCGTAACTCCCAATTACTCCACTCCTGCTAATGTGGGAGATGTCATCTTTGTGGGATTTGTGTTTAGGTGCCAGGCCCGTCTTATCGTGACACCCCTTACTCCACTATCCCGCTCTGTAGGTTTGATGTCTATTTGATGGCGGAATAGTGTTTAGATGCCGAGTCCGTCTGATTGTGACTCTTCCTTACTCCATTATCATGCCAGTTTGGTATAAATCCCCTATGTAGTTTAGTGTTTAGATGCCGAGCCCATCTAACTGTGGCCCCTCTTACTTCACTATTCTACTTAGTCCAACTGTGTCCATAAGGGCGTGGATTTATTCGAAGATTAGCAGTTTCAGATCTGGTTTCGAGAAGAGTAGGGTCTTGGTGTTGAATGGTATCGACTATGTTGTTAGTCTCCATCATTCTCACTAGTTCCCTTCTCTCCTCCTTGTTATCCTCGCAGTCTACCAGGACATGGTTGGTGGCACATTCTTCTCCGCACTCACAGACGATGACCTGGCGTTTGTAGTCTTACAGCCGCTCTTTCACCCTTAGTTTCGATACAATTCTGCATATGTATCTTCTAGGGTGATTGATCGCCGTTTTCGTGTAGCCGGAATCTGTATTGTCAAGTTCAACAAATTTCAATTCCCAGAATGAATTGACCTGTTTTTTTGGCAGGTATATTCCAAACGAGCTGGTACCGCTTTCATGGTTGCGTGAGCCATCCGTGTACACATGGCCCAAGTAATCAGACGGCCAGTTGTCTTCCATGTGTTCTAGAGAGAAAGCATGTGCAGCAGTGGGGTTGTGTTTCTTGTCGGTTTTCTGTGGTAGATCTAGATTGTTCGGCGGTATAGGGATTGCATTTATCACATGCTCCCCTAGTCGCAGTTCCTTGATTATTTCCCTTATACCTTGGCCGAAGCTTTTCTTTCTAGAATCTCTCACATATCATGTTTTTTTGTAGACTGACAAAAGTATAGCATCTTTCGCCCAGTTGCGAGATCTTAGCCCAATACCTTGGTGCTAGTTCTTTTCTTCTTAGGGATAGGGCCCCCCCCCCCCGGCTTCCAGTAGTAATGCCTATCTCCTAGTCCCAAGCCCTACGCTAGTCGCAATACACAGATCTTTTTATTGTATGGTGTCAAGCTTACTTTACTCTATTGGCACCCCACATGCTACCCGTGATTTTTCTCATTAAGTTTAGGATTTTGGAGCATCTATCTACAGTCAAGTTGATGTGCGGTTTCCAGGTCAGCCTGCGGTCAAAGATAACGCCATGGAACTTGGTTTGGTCTTTAAACTCGGTGGTTTTCCCGTTCATACACAGGGTCATTCTGCTTCTCCCACTATCCCTGCTCACAAGCATACCGACCCTTTTCTTCTCTGAGACTTTAAATCCCCAGTCGTTTGCCCATGTCGTGAATTTGTCTAGGGCCCTTTGCATGTTCTTTTGCAGTTAACAATAGCTTCTCCCTTCGTTCGTTTGGTGTTTAACGTCTGCTTCCACTTAAGTGATATCACAGACAAGACAAAGGAGAGCCGACGCTGCTTCCTGATTTTTAGAATATGATTTTGCAATCTTTCCATTTTGGCCTTAGGCCATGGATTAAGTTTTAGTGGGAAGTTCTTCCCTTAATTTAATAAAAACATATCGTTTGGTAGATGATCTCTTCTGCTTCTGGATTGGTAGATGTCATCTTTGTGGGATTTGTGTTTAGGTTCCAGGCCTGTCTTCTCGTGACCTCCCCTTACTCCACTATCCCACTGGTAATTGTTTTTGGCAGAATAGTGTTTAGATACCGAGCCCGTCTGATCATGACTCCCTCTTACTCCACTATCCCGCCAGTTAGTAGATGTTAGTAATAAATTAAACTAATATAAAATTAAATAAATAAAGAGAGTATAATAAATTTGTAGGATGGTTGGGCTTCCTTCGTGAGGGCGTTTTAGCTTAGCCACCCTACGCTGTATTAAACATTTATTAGTTAAAAAAATTAAAGGTAATAAATAAAAATAAAGTAAATTAAAGTTAAAGTAAAGATAAAGTGAAATGAATAGATTAAAATACAGTTGTAGGGTGGTTGGGCTTCCTTCGAGAGGACGTTTTTACTCAGCTACCCTACGTCGTATAAATAAATAAGTTAAGATATAAAAAAGTAGAAAAAATAAAAAGATAAAAATAAATGTGTAGGATGGTTGGGCTTGCTTCGTGAGGACGTTTTCACTCAACCATCCTACGTTGTATGGAGAATTTGTCTAGCTTTGACCCTTTCTTTTTTCACTAACCTACTTAGTCCAACTGTGTCCATCAAGTATTTATATACAGTAAGAAGAAGCCATAAATTTGGACATTATATATAACAAGCACTAATAAACTCAAAGTTATCTCCCGTCAAAAGGCAAAACCTAGTAACTCAGAAAACAAAGAAAAACATATAATAATAATAATAATAATCACGTCATTTTACAAGGGTAGCAAATTAGGCCTGAGGCCTTTTTCCAATTTGGCCCTTGGCACAGATCGTGCGAATGATTTCGATCATTACTGCAGGAAGAAACCGAAGAACTCGGGGGAAACCTGCCTGATCGGACGGGAGACCGAAAATCCCTCTCACTTACAACGATAAAGTTTATGCCCAGAGCTGGGATTGAACCCTCGTTGCATTGGTGAGAAGCCGCCTCTCTATCGCCACATGTGGCATACTAGGAAAATGAAGGAAGTTGCACGGTTGTGGCTTGGGTGTAACTGCTTACAAAATCAAAGATTGGAAGATCTAGTACAACAACAGGAAGGACACACCCTAGTAACTAAAAATTTGGTCCTAACTAAATTTTGATAAAAAAAAGTGAGTTACTAGGTTTTGTCTTTTTACGGGAGCGATGATAACAAGTCCTAAGTAGTAACAGTGAACTGAAGCAATAATTAATTACTTATCTAAAGAACTATGGGGTGTTAAACGGTCAATGAGGTGTGCAATAAGAAACCATACATGTAACTGTTGTTTCGATAACATTTATATTTGCAATGTATAATAACGGATTGTTAGATAGTATAGGAGGCACTAGATCTCGAATATACGTAAATAATCAAATAATGTTTATTACTAAGGCCTAATCCAATATACATGAATGATTTGGTGAAGAAACGAGTAAAGCTAGCTTAGCCTGAACGAAAGTAGTAAGCCATTACGTAGAGAATCTGAGATTTACAATAGGGAAAATTCACCAACTTTGACTTGCGATTTCGTATTGATGGAAGAGAGGTGACAGAGATTTTATTTTTTATATCGATAGAAGGTATCAAGCTGTGCATAAAACCATTTCGATATTTGGACCTACCCCCGCATCATAGAAAATAAAGCGAATCTACGCAGGTGCATATTTTCCGTTTTTTTCGCTATATGTTACAAATTTGCTGACCATTACACCCAGAAGATAGATGCGACTTTATGGTATTCACCCTGGGGCACAGGAAGACCCCCACTAACATCCCCAATCACCACCATTTCCATCCAATCCCTACACTCTCCACAATAGGTGGCTAAAAATTGACCAAAAATGACCTGAAAATGGGCGAAATTGGCCAAAAATCACCCGGATGCTGTATCTCAAAAACGGTTTAATTTTGAGATCGGCCCTTCTGGCTATGAAGTAGTCTGGGGGTGTCCATAAAACCCCCCTGAGATGAACTCGATCTGCCGACCCCCCACCTTCTCGATTCCGCATGATTTTGCATGGTTTTCTCGTGGAATGACTCTTAACGTCTGCTTCCACTTAAGTGATATCACAGACAAGACAAAGGAGAGCCGAAGCTGCTTCCTGATTTTTAGAATATGATTTTGCAATCTTTCCATTTTGGCCTTAGGCCATGGATTAGGTTTTAGTGGGAAGTTCTTCCCTTAATTTAATAAAAACATATCGTTTGGTAGATGATCTCTTCTGCTTCTGGATTGGTAGATGTCATCTTTGTGGGATTTGTGTTTAGGTTCCAGGCCTGTCTTCTCGTGACCTCCCCTTACTCCACTATCCCACTGGTAATTGTTTTTGGCAGAATAGTGTTTAGATACCGAGCCCGTCTGATCATGACTCCCTCTTACTCCACTATCCCGCCAGTTTAGTAGATGTTAGTAATAAATTAAACTAATATAAAATTAAATAAATAAAGAGAGTATAATAAATTTGTAGGATGGTTGGGCTTCCTTCGTGAGGGCGTTTTAGCTTAGCCACCCTACGCTGTATTAAACATTTATTAGTTAAAAAATTTAAGGTAATAAATAAAAATAAAGTAAATTAAAGTTAAAGTAAAGATAAAGTGAAATGAATAGATTAAAATACAGTTGTAGGGTGGTTGGGCGTCCTTCGAGAGGACGTTTTTACTCAGCTACCCTACGTCGTATAAATAAATAAGTTAAGATATAAAAAAGTAGAAAAAATAAAAAGATAAAAATAAATGTGTAGGATGGTTGGGCTTGCTTCGTGAGGACGTTTTCACTCAACCATCCTACGTTGTATGGAGAATTTGTCTAGCTTTGACCCTTTCTTTTTTCACTAACCTACTTAGTCCAACTGTGTCCATAAAGTATTTATATACAGTAAGAAGAAGCCATAAATTTGGACATTATATATAACAAGCACTAATAAACTCAAAGTTATCTCCCGTCAAAAGGCAAAACCTAGTAACTCACTTTTTTCTTATTTTGAGAAAACAAAGAAAAACATATGTGGCATACTAGGAAAATGAAGGAAGTTGCACGGTTGTGGCTTGGGTGTAACTGCTAACAAAATCAAAGATTGGAAGATCTAGTACAACAACAGGAAGGACACACCCTAGTAACTAAAAATTTGGTCCTAACTAAATTTTGATAAAAAAAAGTGAGTTACTAGGTTTTGTCTTTTTACGGGAGCGATGATAACAAGTCCTAAGTAGTTACAGTGAACTGAAGCAATAATTAATTACTTATCTAAAGAACTATGGGGTGTTAAACGGTCAATGAGGTGTGCAATAAGAAACCATACATGTAACTGTTGTTTCGATAACATTTATATTTGCAATGTATAATAACGGATTGTTAGATAGTATAGGAGGCACTAGATCTCGAATATACGTAAATAATCAAATAATGTTTATTACTAAGGCCTAATCCAATATACATGAATGATTTGGTGAAGAAACGAGTAAAGCTAGCTTAGCCTGAATGAAAGTAGTAAGCCATTACGTAGAGAATCTGAGATTTACAATAGGGAAAATTCACCAACTTTGACTTGCGATTTCGTATTGATGGAAGAGAGGTGACAGAGATTTTATTTTTTATATCGATAGAAGGTATCAAGCTGTGCATAAAACCATTTCGATATTTGGACCTACCCCCGCATCATAGAAAATAAAGCGAATCTACGCAGGTGCATATTTTCCGTTTTTTTCGCTATATGTTACAAATTTGCTGACCATTACACCCAGAAGATAGATGCGACTTTATGGTATTCACCCTGGGGCACAGGAAGACCCCCACTAACATCCCCAATCACCACCATTTCCATCCAATCCCTACACTCTCCACAATAGGTGGCTAAAAATTGACCAAAAATGACCTGAAAATGGGCGAAATTGGCCAAAAATCACCCGGATGCTGTATCTCAAAAACGGTTTAATTTTGAGATCGGCCCTTCTGGCTATGAAGTAGTCTGGGGGTGTCCATAAAACCCCCCTGAGATGAACTCGATCTGCCGACCCCCCACCTTCTCGATTCTGCATGATTTTGCATGGTTTTCTCGTGGAATGACTCTTAAATGGCTGGAGATAGGTGGTTCGGTGCTTTAGATTGGATAACGTCTGTAAAAATCAGCCAATATGAGAGGGGGTTCTGAATTGTAAGTCAAATCCATGTCAAGGTTCATTCACGTGCATCCCACAGTGCAGGGCATATGGATAGGGTACATGTATTATATAAGGCCAGTCAAAGTCAGTCTTAGTCGAGCGGTCAGTGGGTGCAAACCTTGCAAGAGTAATTACTTATTCTGCTCAAGGTAAACATTCCCAAGTGAGACTTTGTGTCTGGTGGCTTGCAAGTCCCACAGGAGTAATCAATTATTCCTCTCAGGGCAAGTAAGATTTCTGGAGCAAGTTTTTTTCTTTTTGGTAATGTGCAAGTCCTACAGGAGTAACTTATTACGCCGCTAAGGACGAGTACGGGCTAAGACAGACATTTCAAACTACAGGGGAATTGTTTGAGTTAAGTTATGAGTTTCTACTTATTTCAAGGGTTCCGTTAGGGTGATGTAGGGTTTGTTGCATCCCTTTGTTCGAATATAGTTTGGACTGAGGCAGATGCCAATAAACATTTATATCTTTCCAGAGTTTTAATTGATTCCGAGGTTTCATTCGGAAGATAGAGGATTTAGCGCCCTAAGCTCTATTTCTTGGTTCGATAAAGGGGCATAGTTGACGTAAGGATAGTTGATGAACTTGACACAAGTTCTTTATTTCAGCTGGTTTAACATTTGTGAGAAGAAGACGAACGGTTTCCAACACGCGTCGTGAGCACTTAATTTCTGTATCTTACGAAATAAAGAATGTGTTCTCTTTTACTTCAGTTCACGTGTGAGAAACCTGACATCCTGTGTACAAACCTGGACTTCCGGTTTGCATAAGAGCCGATCATTCCCAAAGCTCAAGTGCAAATCGGATACAATCCGTCTTGTTACAGATGGTTAGTATACAAATAGAAAGTCATTAAATTGAAAAAAACATATTGCAGCTTTTAGTTTAGAAACAGAAACTGACAGCTTCACTCAATTATCTGCTTATATACATTCAAAAAGATATTTTTAAAGAACTAAAGAGCAATACGAGAAAGAGAAATGGGATTCAACATCAACTTGACATGAACTACTTTCGGGATTAACATGTCACAATATAATTTCAATAATTTGCTTGTGCATAGGGGTCTTAAGCAATGGGAGAAAACCCATGAGGTTGGGCAGGGTAGCCTACTTTTTGTAATGTATAAGCTTTGGATCGAAACCACACCACTTGATTCAATGACAAACCTTATACTCTAAAGCACACGTTAAACCAATCGCCCATCCAACCAAGTGAGGTGTTCAAACTGGTCAGTTTATACTTACAAACTTTATAAATATTAAATCAAAGACTTTAATATTCTCGTTTTGAATTAATAATGAATTGTCTAGAGCTAATTTGATCTAACTGCATAGAAAGCAATTGGTTTTCAAATTTAGAAAGGATTTATCAAAAATAAATATTTCATTATTTCTAAATTTAGTACGGTGTTCAAATGTGTCAAATACTTGTAAGAGATATTAGAAATATTGAGCTGGTAAGGGAAGTGTTGTGTGGATATTAAAGGATATTATGAGAAGTTGGTGAAGGATATTGATCTGAGAGAGAGCGAGCCGAGTCTACCTACAACATGCTGCTCTAATACTACTACTACTATAGGTTTCAACAGCTGGCCGGCTAATAGGACACCGATCTTGTTCATTCAATACTATTGCAATTATGGCCTAACTAAATCTACTGCATGTGCATATAGATCAGGAGTTAGTTACTTTGTGTAGTGGTGACTATTTTGGTAATACATTGGACTTATATAATATTTTAACCTTTTGTCAGAGTGATTACCGGTAGTCATTCCTTAGACATGAACACAAGTATGTGTAGGTAATGACTGCTTTAATATAACTGGATATTGAAAGATTGACGAACATTTTTTGCAATATTCCGCAAATGTATTAATCATTGTTAATGGTTAGCAAGACGGAGTAGAGACATTAATGGTGTTATAAATTTATGTTTCACACATTTAGTATTGTGATTGTGGACAAACTGTGTATTTGTATTTTAAATAGCACACAGACTGCTTTATGTATTAAATATAACAGTAAATTGAACATAGATATTTTATTATGATACAAGCTGTGGACTATTTGTGGTTTATATTAAGGTAAGCATCTGACATATATTCCCATTACTTTTATTTATAAAGTATAATTCAAACTCTGTATATACTTTTTCTCATGTGATCCAGCTGAAATTACATAAGCCTACAGTTGTAACTGCGTTGTATATTTTAATTGAAGAAATTCATGTGCGCGTAGGGTAATATCTCTGTCTTTCTGATTTTTTTACCCATGAATAAGTGGGAGCTTTAACAAGTGTGTTGATGGACTGGAATAAGCAGGTGCCCTTTGTTTCATGGAAGGTGTAATATAGGGAACGATTTTATCTATTATACTGTCAGTCTAAATTGCTCATATCGCACCTCTGGAGTATTCGTTACTTGAGGCATAAATTTTAGAACTTCTTTGTCTATCACAATGAAAAGAGTCTACTGTAGTCAGTAAAACTAATAACAAAACATACATACTTTGCTTGCAAACTTAAAATCCATTTTCCTAATTGCATGACACACAGAAGGAATGGTTAATAAAAAATAGACATGTATTTCTCATACTGTTCCTTGCTCTATTGCACAATGAAAATAACAATATGATTCCAAAGTTTAGAATTAATGAGGCATACAACCAATTTCATTTCATAGCAACCTGTCATTTTGATGATATAAATGCTACATTATTTAGGAAAGTGTGATTGAATATTATTGAACAATATGATTATGTAATTACGTATATGATAACCATTATGTCAAACTATTATTTTGATGAGTAAATTGGTGTAAAAAAAAAGGATTAGGTTGCTGCATGTGTCCTGCATTATTGAGAGAATGGAATGTTGTATTGTTGGTATGGTATATATTGATTCCACCACCTGTTACTACAACATTAAACTACCTTCAACTAAACTTATTTACATACAACATAGCCCTCTCATAAATTGTTTCTATGGATGTTTTCTAACTGAATTTACACCTAATAGAATCAGCTTGCCAGCTGTTTTTATGCGAGCTAATCACATTAATTAATACAATTACATGTCGTTCCTAATAAGCTAGACGAGGGTATTTGGTTCTTGTCTGCACCAGTTTTTTTATTGCAAAACATGTAGTTAGTTCATCGAGTCTGTTATGTTTGAGTTAAATCCAAGTTCTGCCCCAATTTTTATTCAAGGCAATTGTAACAGTACATTGAGTTCGAAGGATTATTTTCTGATTGGTTGTATATGGAATTGACAATTTAATACTTCTTTTATTTGGTCAGCTACTAATTTTAATATATTAATGACTGAATAACTGGATGAGGTTAGGTTCTCTCCGGGCCCGTATCTACAGGGGGCGCGGGGGGCATGCCCCCCCCCCCCCTGCATGAAATGCTCTCCCCCACACCCGCTCAGAAATATTATAAACCATAGTTTGTACTTATCTTAATCTAGTTCGCCACCCTTAATGGTGCCTAGATACGGGCCTGGTTCTCTCAGTTACTGGTTTGTCACCCTGGAGATATATTGTTAAACCAAATTTATCAGACATGTGCCACATTGTCTCCAAGAAAGTACTTTTACCTAGAAAAACTGCAAAGTGGATTGTTATAATGATCTCTTGATGTCAACGCTAGCCTGCGATATTTATTGGATTAAGATCCGATTTACTGCTCAACTTTCATTCATGATTTAGTCAAGAAATGGATAATCAAGACTTTAGTAATGATGATTGAGGCTAAAATCTTGGTTTAGGGTGGATATGTTTGACTGAAATTTTCAGCAAATTCCCTTTACATTATCTAGTTTTGAACTATTATAAGGAGAACTACCAGCTCTTTATTGAATCTTCAATTATTGCATCTTTAAAATAATTTATAGGCTGGTCAGCAAGTTATTTATATATATAAGAGAATGTGTGTTTGTGGGTGTTTTCGCTCTATCAAACCAAACAGTACCATTAAAAGGAATTTAATAGTATTTATTTGGTGAAGTATTTAATAATGAAATTGACAATTAAAACTCTATTTTGCAAAATTGAGTGGTAGGACTTGTTCACCTTGCACATGATATTTATGCTGGAAAGAAAAGGATTGTAAAATAACTTCATAAAAACAATCTTTTTTTATAATAAATTTAATGCAGATGTTTATTTTATATTTTTGATGAATTTAAACGAAAGTCCTGGACGAGATTATGAAATGAAATGAAATGGGGTTTAACATCCTACGTATTGGACCAGTGCTGGATCTAGGGGAGGCAAAGTGGGACAAATGTCCTGGGCCCCCCACATTTAGGGGCCCCCCACAATTAGGGGCCCCCCACAATTCTGGCTCATGCTAATATTTTATCCCGGGCGGAGCTAACCAGTACCTTGGCTGAGGGAGCGAGGATTGGGGCCCTAGGCAGTACGGGATATTGTGGGCCAGAGATTTTTTGGGCCCTAAAATTAACTAAATTACATAATTTAGAGGTTCTATCAATCAATAGATCCTAACCAGTTCCGGGGACCACATCCCGCGATGTGATTGCTGGGGCCCAACCAGTCCCGGGAAATTAACAAAATCATAGTATAGTAGTTCAGACAACAGAGTTTAATGTTTTATGTCATCTAAAATAATTTCACTAAAATAAAGTAAATGAAAACATCATGAGAGAAAGGTTTAGAATACTCAAATTGTCAACGGGTTCTAAACGTCAATGAAATCGCTGCCTAAATTGTCTCAGATGCACTGAAATTAATTTTAAACAAATAAACTCTGGAGGAAAACACCCCAGGCACTCAAGGGGGCGGAGTACATGCTGGTACGATCCACGGTCAGTACGAATAATTTGAAATGGGGCCCCGCACAGTTGGTATGTCCCGGGCCCCCCACAAGGTTAATCCGGCCCTGTACTGGACTATTGAAGACGGACATATGAGGGACATTTTGCCTGGATATTTACTTTTTTTAACAATAGGAATGAAAATTATTATGACACTGCTTAACTTGAGCATGATGTAATGAAACTACATACCAAATTTTATCACTCTCATTAATTAGAAATAATTTAATTGTGTTCCAAAGCGTCAACAAATCAAAGTGCTTATCCCTGCTTATCCGAATAGAAAATGATCAACATTAAACTCTGTCCAGACAGTTACTTAAGAAACATCTAGACCAATTTTGAACATTCTACCACAATTAGAAGCAGAGTTATTGTATTCCAGATGTTATGACTAAGGTTTGAGCAAATTTTTTTAAAAACAACTAAACAAATAGACTTTTATATGGACTAAGAATTGTTGTAATTGTTTTTCCTGATTTCATGTAGCCACGTCGGTTTATCGTAGTTTTTTTTCTTTTTCTCCTGTTGTATGACAATTTTTGTTGACTTTTTGATCTAGAATCAAAGAACAGTGTGTAATTTGCTCTTTTTCTGGCAGTGTTTGTGAATCTTCATGCTTTCGAAATGGAAGGATCAGGAAGTAAATGCACATAATGGACATGCAGTAGCGGATTATCAGTGAGGCTGATGAGGCTGCAGCCTCAGTCCCAAAGAGTTTATAAAAAAATATTTTTTAGACTTGTCTGATAAGATTAAAAATGCATAGACAATGAATGTTAAGGGGGTGGGGTTTAGGCCCAATGGGAATCAACATAGACCCTGTCCCGAAATTAGTTAGGCCCATGCCATTTTAAATAGAGCCTTCAGCCACTGCCGCCTCAGGCCTTGGTGGAACTTAATCGGCCACTGTGGACATGAATCACAGAAATCGGCTACAAAAATAACACCACAGGCTATAAATTCTTTTGCAGTTATAAACCTTGAGGTGGATAAGGCGCTGGTTCGCTAGCCTGGAGGTCGAGTGTTCAATCCCTGCATTGGCCGAGAAAGTTCATCTCGATTTTCCGACGTGATTTCCCCTTGTCAGTGATGCAGAAGGAGGGCCCTTGTACACATTGGAGTGCACGTAGAAGATCCCTTGGCAGTTGGAATTCTATATAAGATTAGGCCATAGCGCCGCTGCCCGGGCACAATTTCCCTCATAGCACACTGTATGGCGTATGCCCGTCTTCAATTAGCTCAGGTTAAGTGCGTAACAGTAGGACGTTAAACCCCATTTCATTCATTCATTCATTCATAAACCTTAAGGATCATCCGAATGTTATTGTTAATAAAAATTGCCATAGGCTAAGAAATGTCAAGGATTTAACATACAGTCAGTGGGGAGAGATACACGTTTCAGAATGACCTCTTCCAAAATACAGACAGACGGACGAACAGTTTTATAGACCCCTGCTTTTTCAGGACAGCAAAGGATAAAAAAAACAATGAAAGATAAAATACAAAAATGTTGTACAGGGCACAGCATGGTTAACTTTAAACCAAAAAAAAATTAGGGTTTGCTAATGGACTGGATGTTCTTCATTGTTTATTCAAAGCAAAACACAAGACTACATGGATACATGTATATTCTTGCTCAATTCAAACCGAAATAAAACAAATTACTGGAATGGAAAGACATAAGTTTATTATTTTCAATGAAGATGAATCAGACATACTTCTCTGGCAGGTACTGTTTTATTAACCAGTAGAACATGTATTTTATAAGCAGAAATTGCATTCTATGTTGTTTACAATTTTAACACTCTATCGAACCATTTGACCAACCAATAAACTCTGAATGTTTCCAATCTTTAGGTTAAATTCCACACAGTGAAGAAATCTGTAGATCATTTAATTACTAATAAGGTATGGCACTTTTAAAACTTTTAATTAATTACTAATAATGTATGGAAATTATTATTAAACTTAATCTCTTCAGGTTATAAGTTATTACATTCATTGGCTCTGGAACACTCAACTCTTACATAATCCAGAAAGAGGCTACAGCAGGGCTTCCACTTCAAAATTTTCCCAAACGGTCATTTTTCTCACGTAGAAAGTGGTGCTTTTTTTAGCACATAATAAGAAGCCAAAAACTTAATGCTATCGGAATGTCGATCAGCTTTAATTGGGTCAAGGACAGTCACAAAAATTCAATCTCACATCGACATTTATAACCACCCACCCATCTCCATAATAAATAAAAGGGCATATGTAATCAATTATTATCATTTATTTATTTATACATTCATAAAATATAACAATGTACATTTATTCATCGATGGGACACTATTTTCGTAATTTATTTACAACACCACTCGTATGTACTGGGCGTTTTTTTTACACGATTTTCATTTCTGTAAAGCACGTGCTGGTTGAAATTCGACACGTTTGCGTCCCTCTGTAGAAATCCTCACTAGTAAGTCAAAGGTTTCCATGCTCAAAGAACATCGCAACTTGGGTTTTATCACATTTTAGCAACTGTTGACTATTTCTCAATACACGGGGAAAAAGTAGTTCCGATTGATTAGCTCATGTAAATAATTTAAAGTCATAAAAATGTACAATAATTAACATAATTCTTAAACTTATCAATATATTAACTCGTATTGGTATTTTGTGAGCTCAAATAATATCGAGCTAGTATTTTAACTCAATAACATGTAAAAACATTAGCACGTATTTCAATATGGCCGACACCGTGAAAGCGCATTGTTTCAACCAAAATGACGTCTATCAATTGTGATATAAAAGAAAAATATGGATTAAAAATACACCCGACAATACATCTTTTGTGTGGGAATATCATTTCTCAACCACGGGAAATATTTGTGAGTGACCATTTAGCAGAGAATTTACGACTAACTTTGTTTTTTGAAGCGGAACTGTGATCCTCGTGGTATTCATTGACGGAAATATCATCATCCCGCTTTCGTTTGTTATTTTGGGAGGTGAGAAATTTCAACATTTTGAAATGATATAGAGAATGCTAACATTTCTGATATTCGCGACGTTGACATGATTAACTCTTGTAGGCCTAATCAAGAGAAGACATCAAAAGAAAAAGTTTTTAATTTGTTTGATGTTGATACAGTAAATATGGACGCACTGCTGATGAAAGTCGGCTAATATGCTGTAACAACTCAATTTAAAGAATGATCACTGTATTACTAATTATAAAACAAAACACACCTAAGTAAATTGATTAAATGTTGAGCGTTCATTTATTTGATGTTGATCCCCCGTTGCGTTGATTGTGAGTACAGCAATATACACAAGGATAATTGATTGGCAGTGGTTTCAATTCGTGGACTACTGAACACTGTTAATTTTATTACACCCTACAGTTTACACCACGACACGCACGGAGTTTCGTCGTGTCCAGGATTTTATGATTTAGCACAAAATATGCTATTTTTCCGGCATGCAAAATGACCTACTGGTCTGCTCGGGTGTAGGTCATTTTCTAGTGCCGTAGGTCCCGACCGGCATATACGGCCGAAATGGAAGCCTTGGGCTACAGGTATGATCAATTAAATGCAAATGTCCTTGTTTTAATTATGAGAAGTCTTTCATCAGGGCTTTGTAGGTGACCTGTGAAAAATTGGTATACAAGCTGTTCAGGTTAATTAGAATTTGGAATATTTTGGTAATGGCTGAATTCAGATAGTCATGTAGTTCTGTGAAATCAATCAACAATGATAGTGAATTAACACTGATCATCTTTCATTATAATTATTATGTACCCTACAGTCTTACAGTTCTACTTTTGCATGTCTATCAGTCTGGTATGAATAATGCACATAGTTTACTACTGAAATAACTATAATATACAATACCGATAATTCTAGAGATTCCTGATAATTGTTCTGTTTCAGTTTTATGGATAGGCATAAATGTACTGAAATTTTGTGAATGTAAATTATTGTCTTAAAATGTACAGATTAAAAAGACTACTAGAAAAAGTATACAAAAAAAAACAACAAGAAAATAAATATGAAAAGAACCTGAATAATAGCAGTTTTATGATTCTTATAATAACTACAATCTACTCTTGCAAGATGAACAAGTCAAGTTACAAGTTCATCTTATACTTCTAGAGCAAGTGTTCCTAAAAGGCGTTTATAGACAAACACTCAAGAATATTATTTTATGCACAATTGTTTCATCTTTTCTATTCCCAGAACTCAACATGTAGTGTTTGAATTGTAAATTATTAATTCTCATATCAATTTCTACTGAATAAATTTGTAGAGTTGTTTCTAAAGACTTGAATATAATCAAGAGCTACATGTATCATTTCTAAATTGTAAATTAATCAATTTTCATACCATTTAAGGCATTTCATTTGCATAAATTAAAGGCATTGTTTCAAAATACGTAAATGATGGTTATATACATGTATGAAGGACTACATTTTGTATTTAACTTCAAAATGAATTGCAAATTTGGGGGGCATTATTCATTTATCTCAGCATGCATAAAATGTACAATAAACTCCACTGATCTCAATTCCCCAGTGAAGAATATGCCAATCCCCCCAAAAATCTCCTTGGTGAAAATTTTCATCACTCAAACAACTTCAGTATTGTTTATCGACTCAAAACCATTTTAGATTTCATGGTTATGGAATGTTTGCTCAGAGAAATCAAATATTTGAGGGAAAGATTAGCCATAGTGTGGGTCAATTTCCAATTTCTACCTGCAAGTTTTTTTTCACTGTTCCATAACTGATTTTTTAGGGAATTGACAGATTAGCTGTCAAACTTGAGAATTTTATCTGTTGGTTGTCAGTTGATTGATATTTAGGGGTATCTATTCCTCTGGGTATTCCCTGAGGACACCATGTCAAAAGGACATTAATGGAGGTAACTTTGAGATATTGACTTATCGCTTTCAAAGATTGACTTCAGAGATCAGTTCAAATCAAAGTGTTCTATCAAAGGAATTCACTTCTGGTTACTTGCAGTAAATTAACAATTAATTGATTGTACATTTGTATTTCTCTGATGACCTTTTACGATAAATGTGATTTGTGACCTCTATTGTATAAGAATTGTGACATGGGTTGGAAGAGATGTGTTTTGACATCCCCATGATAACAGTTATGATTGTCAAGTGTAATTTTGACAAGGTAATTATGTCCTTTCAAATGTCACCAATTTTTTTTAGATCCAAAACTGATGTTGTACTTCAGGTCTTCATGGTGTTGGGATGAATTTTTATTAAGAAGAATAATGCAGTTGGTTCAATCAATAAACTTTAAAAACGTTCTCAAGTACGAAAAAAATACACCTAGGTTAATTCAGTTTTTAAGAGAGCATCTTCAAGATAATGAGAAATAAGCTTTCTAGTTCACCGTAGATAATAAGGCCTGTTATCCATGCAACACATGGGTTCCAAGGGTTTGATCCTAGGTTTAAAAGTGACATGGAATAGTGAATAGTGTCTTCTAACTTAACCTCATGAGCTTCTGTGGATACTCTGGTTTCCCCTTCATTCTAAAAATCCTGAGCACAATCAAATTATTGAAATAAAAGTATATCATACATGTATGTCATTCCTGGTTGGAGTCACATGGACATTAACCCAATTTCTCTTTTTCTCCCTCTCTCGTGCGGGATGGTGGCTTTTGTTAGTCTGGTGCTTGAAATACCTGATGACTTCCAAATTCTTTCAGTTGTTATCCTCTTTGTATATTATCTATATGGAGTTTTCTACTTAATCAGTGGTTGGGAGTAGGTGGTAGTCACCAGTTCAACCACATGAGAAGTGTGGAGATATTTTCACCATCTACACATGGAAGGTACTGATATTGAATTAGTAATGGTCAGCTGACCACTAAGTCGAGCATTGTACTGTATGTCTTTCTTGATTAAGCAGGGCCAATATCTTGTGTCAAGTAACGATTGATTGTCGTGAGCTATGCTTGAATTTGTAAATCAAACCAATACGAAAGTCCCGATGTATATTGACTTAGTTACGATTCTACTTTATTAACCTCTCGTAGCAGAGATAATCTTAACACTGGTGATTTGTACATAATCAAAGTTTTACCATTCATTGTAAGTAGCTTCCCACACCGTATACTGAAGTTACAAGTTTTAAATAAACATTAGTTCTGTTTCATAATTGAATTTATACATTTGTCTCGAAAGATTTATAATCTGCAAAATAATATAATTTACTTCACAATCACAAGTTTTATCAAAAAGAAGATGTACCTGATTTGAGTAGTCGAATTTTATGAAAACCATACAAGGGTGTCATTAGGGTAAACAAGCACAATTGATAACCTTTAAAGAATATGTTTAGTGAGTGGATAAAACATTTTATTATGACTAAACATATTCAGAAAAAATATTTTTATTGTAAATATCTGTTAAACATTTTCCCTTGTTGCTTGGTTCAACTGACATTTACATGGCTTTGTTGCATGGTAATGTATGTTATTATTTCTATGATATCTATGGACTTATGAACAAGGGATAATGAGGCATATAGAAATCTGAATAAAACACTTCCTGTTTTAATTTACAGCATGTCTGAAGATATTTCTGTAAACTGAACTTAGCTCATGTGAATAAAAACCAGAGAAAAATAGGGATTAATATACTAGTTAATCACTAGGGTTTCATCAAGTTTCTATGGCTGTAGTGTAGATAGTTCTCCATGTATTTCAAAATGTTTATATTAATCAATGGTCATGGTCTTGGTAGATGTACTACATGTCTGAGTTCTAACTTCCTTACTTGAAGAGCAACTTCAACAATTCAAACAAACATTTGAATGTTTTTATCTGTAATTCCTGAGATACACATTAACCTACCCGTGCTGCTGAAAGTAAGGAAAACATTCTTAGAATATATCCTAGACTAGTAATGTAGATGCCCCTCCTCTGGCCAATGTTATATATATATGAACGATATATAAAAAATAAATCACTGGGATTGATTCAAAATAGAATGTACATGGTAGGCTACAGTGACTTGGCCAATCTCTGCAAAATATTATCTCGATCGGCATTTTTGAATTTAAGCCGTAGGTCTGAACTGCGTGTATTGGCCACCATAGATTTTCACTCCATCGCGCTTTTACACCTTTTTACTTGGGTGTAGAAGACTAACACTAAATGTTCGACAGACTTTTCAAGAGGCTTTTATGCTTTAATTTACACCATCTTTTAGAAAACCTCTTGAAACCATCATCAAAATGTAAAAGTATTTGTGAGATATCAGTCATCTCAGATTAAATGTATACAATATAAATATTTCATGTTAAAAATACCGCTGCTAATGAAGAATTTTGAGGTGTTCTAATGTGCAGAGTTCATTGCTCTACACTGGATATAGCAGCAATATGTTAATTAGAAGGTGATTTTGAATAAGAAGTAGATGTACATGTACATGTAGGTTAACGAATAAGAATAAAATTTCCTGAACTACATGTACATGTGATAGTGTGGAATTTTAGTGTTTTAATTATATAATAGGTTTTAGTCTACACTGCACTTCACATATAGCAGCTTAATAAACAATAACAAACTTTCACTTTATCTTTGTATTCATAGTCACTGTATGTTCACCTTCTGGACAAGCCTTTGTAATAACATCATTGACTATCATCTCATCATCTCCTTGGATTCTTTTTCCAAACAAACCTAACTTCCTGGGTTACAGTGGTAACAATCTATTCAGTTTTACTTTGGACTTTGAGTGTGATATACCTATAAGATTAACTTCTAATCTTAAACTTGTGTTTGGCGCTCGAAGTGTGTAAGTTTTCAGTTACTGAAGTTACTTTTTGGTCAATGCTTCATTGAACTAATTCAGGTATGTGTATTTCAGTATTATTGGTATTGTCTGGGGATGTGGTGAATGCAAGATGTGTAAATTAGTTATTTCATATATTATTCTTTACATACACAGTAAAATACATTTATAAATACTCTACAGCTCTTAAGCAATAAGAATTATCATTTAGTAATTACGTTTAGTTAAAGTATAGTTTTAGCTTTTAATAATCATAGAATCGTTTGTTTATATAGGTTACTTTATAGCTGTATGGTAGTGTTGGTTCAACACTGAGATCTTTAAAAAAAACTTCCAGGGTATGTTAGTATTATATACTAATTAGAGATACATTATAGGAATTAGTACTGTCTGTAAAGATATGAGTATAGAATTTGATATTATATAATATAATAATATAATACAGTGTAATGGTTGATGTATTTTAAAATGTATTATATGTATTATAAACTAAATGTCATTTATATTAATTCTATGTATATATATATTTTTACAGGGTTTTTTAATAAAGATTTAAACCGACTAGTCTTCTAGTTTTACTAGACCCGGTTACATACATTCAGTTTTAACCAGTTTTATTTTTGTCACTTGATGGTAATGGCCAAATGATGCGCCTACCTACATGTATTCTATAGACATAATAAATTTGCTAATATATCCTAGCTCATTAACCATCTACAGACCCCTCCTTCTTCTGAAAAATCCTTGTAACACTGCTCACATATTATATGAAAGTAGGTGGTGTTTGGAAATCTCTCCTCATATCAGATAAAAAATATCTGAGTAAAAGTGATGTAATTTGCATTCATTGCGAGTCTTATACCAGTTCATTAACAATCCGTAGACCCCCCCCCTTCTTCTCGAAAATCCTTATATCGCTATTCACATATTATATTAAAATAGGTGGTGTTTGATAATCTTTCTTCATATCAGATGAAAATATTTAAGTAAAAGTGATGAAAGGTATTTTGTAAATGATACAACTTATTATGTTGTTATCACCATCACAGTAGCAACTTGTCTAATGTAATCAGTTTTATCTTGTTTTATACCCATATCTACCCTGTAGATTGATATAAAATATCTCATGTTTTACAAATAGCTAATACTGGTACATTAAATTTCTGAAATTGTATAGACATCAGATTTATGTATACTGGTATCAAAAACTGTTTACCAGAACTCTGTGATATGCTTTCATGGTAGTTTTTATAGAACTTTTGAAAATAAACTTATTATACTATTTCCTTAATCTTTCTGGTCACTTGTTACAAATGACGCTGAAGCGCACTTTGGTACACGATTCATGTATTAATGGTAAAATGTTTATCAGAAGCCAGCCTTTTCCCCTGTAAGATAACAACATGAATGGTGGTTTATTAATGAATAATTAGTGTTTTCAACGGGTAAGATTTTGGATGATAATGAGTTAGAGACTTAGCTACTTTAAAGGGTCAATCCCGATAATGTTTTTGAGAATAAAACTGCTTCATTTTGTGTTAAAATCCCTTAAAATCTCCTACCTTAGGGCCGAGCAACTAACACAATATATGTTATACGTTTTCAAACAATTTTAACCCGCCAGTCTTTATCTGGAAATAGAGTCCGGTGTCCCAAGCTGTATTATGCGGTGATTGGATAAAACCAGACTTTTTTATATAAAAATAACGTGTCGGTGAAATTTACTTTTTGTTATCAAGTACAGAACATGAACCATTCACCGTGTAGACCTCTACAGGAACGAGAATCGATTATCTGGTCACTCAACGAAAGAATTTACCCAAAATCTTAAAAGGGTTACGTGTCCGGGTAAGCTGTTTTAACGCTCACGTCCAAACGACTCAATATTTTGAGCTAAAATTTTGAGTCAGGGTATATACACCATTCTTCTATATTTTGGCGTTTAAATTTCATACGTACTCAGACTTTTATTTTTGAGACTCTGTTCAATTCGGGACTGTCCCTTTAAAGTCTTAAACTTGAACAAAGAAAGAGAAGGTTTTAAGAAATCAGGAAGTTTAATAGGTTGAAACAAGGTTGGTGAAAGGGAAGTTCCCAATTCCATTTTCAATTTGTTATTATGTCCTTTGGATTTAGTTTTAACCTTACTCTATTGATATATCTAATAAATCAATTTTACCATGGTGATATGTATCAAAGTAATTTAAATTAAAGATACATTATGGGAGATGAGATAACAAGTTGGCAGTTCTCACTATAATAGTTAAAAACTACATAATGTAAAGGCAATTTGCTGAAAATTTCAGTCAAATTGATCCACTAAGAAACCGTGAACCATTCGAATGAAAGTTCCGTTTAGCCTCGATCATCATTACTGAAGTCGGTAACGAAGGAAAGTTTTCTTGCAAATCGGACAACAATCCAACAAATATCGCAGTCTAGCCTTACCATCGAGAGCTAATTATGGTCTGAATAAGTTAGTTAATGTCTAATTGATAATTTCTATAACAGCTGAAGCCTAAATTAAGACTTGCAGTAATCAGATTTAGCTCTTGAATAATGTAACTTTAAATATTGTTTAAAATGATATAAACTTAGTCAATATATATAAGATTTACTGTGTTGCAGTATTTATAGTAAACAGTTATACCAAGAAAGAGCTCAATACAATATTTTATTTACTTTAATAAAGTGTTTAATATAGCTAGGAAAAGAGGGTGATCAATATAGAAATTGTTAACTCCTTCCTGTAGAGTTCATTTAGTACAACATATTCAGGGGTGGGTCCAGGGGAGGTAGGGGTCAAACCCCATGCTGGTCATCTGCAAAATTTGTTTGTAAAACAGCGCTTTATAAGAAAAGTGTAACGAAAAGTGCCTTATCCTCTACCATCAGATGGTGGGTTGGGATTAGCATATACAAAGGGTGAGTTAATGATAAGTGTGATATCACAATTAATGCTTTGCATCAATGAAATTGAAGCCAACAGGGTGTTGGATTTCTCTATTTAAAAAGCTTAATGCATATGTACAGTATGCCTATGTAATTCCTGATATTTCATATTTGGTTGGTCTAAACATCATTTATTTCGAAAGTATTGTACAAATGTAAAGGCATAAACAAAAGGATACAAAAAACAAACCAAAGAGGCTTATATGAATTTGATTTCTTATGTGTTATTTTAAGTAACATATGACATAGACAAAGCGCAATTGAAGTATTTTAGTCAAATTTGGTTTCATCACATGATTACTGTTATCACAAAAGGTGTAAGAAAACAGCTAGTGAAATGTTGTCTTTTATTGTGAGTTATTATATTATCCTGTCTGTTGATGTCCTGATTTTGAATTTGATTGCCTTGTAGAATCAATGATACTATAATTTATTTATAAGTAAAAACCATTTGCTATGTTTCTGCAGCATATCTAAACGTTCCAATTCAGTGGTGTAGCTCAAGATTTCTATAGAGCAGTTTTCTTTAGAAACTAGAGAGCTTTATAGTTTTATGAACTTCTGGATTTTTCTTGATATGTCCTTTGAAAGTAATTCAAACATTTAATGGTCTTTAGTGGTGTGGCAATGATAGAATTCATGGCTTACTAGATTCGAAACTTACTGTGTATTAAATTGATACATGTTATATATATTTTCAATCTGATTTAAATTGCATGTCAATTAAATATTTTTTTTGTTTTCAATTAACATTTCACATAACATAATTTGAAGATTGAGTTGAGATGACATTGATTTATTGAATTGGTCTTTAACTCGATCATGTAAAACGGTATTTCAAATTGTAATCAGATATCTTACAGTTTCACCTTAAATAATACCAGACACAAATTGTCACTCAATTAACTTAACAAAGGACCATAATTCAGTAAAAAAAAAAATAACAGAATCTCACAAAATTCAAACAGCAGTGTACCAAATTCAGTAAAAACAAAAATAGCAGAAAATGTACTGACAGAGAAAAAAACTTTTGGCCCCTCAGGTATAATTATTATATGACAGGGTCACAGTGGCTAAGTGCGTAAGACGCTGGCTTGCTAGCCTGGAGGTTGTTTGTTCGATTACTGCATTGGTTGAGAAAGTTCCTCCTTTTCAGTGATGCAGGATGGAGGGCCTGGCAGTGACAAGGACAAATTGGCGTGTGCGTAAAAGATCCCTTAACAGTTGGAATTCGATATATGAGTAGTCCGTAGTGCCTCTGTCCGGGCAAAATTTCCCCCAGTATATTGTACAATGTATGTTGTATGCCCATCTTCATTAGCCCAGTTTTAGCAGAACAGTAGGACGTTAAACCCTATTTCATTTCATTTCCGTTAGATCACTTAAAATGAAACTGTACCATGGCAGTGTCTATATTTTCCTGAAAGGGAGAACACAACTGGCCTCACCTAGAAAATTTTTAAAAATTTATAGTAAGAATGTCCTGGTTACAGAATACACAATTGGCAGAAATAATTTTATCAGAATGTTCTTCATCAGTGGTGTTTGTTGATTACCTGTGATAACAAAATTAACAGCGTATCATCTACTACTGGGTGGTAATTTCATTATTCCATGTTCAGGTTTTTACAGACTTTAAATATACAAGATCAGATGTTGCACACATTATTGTTGTAATGTATGTGTTATATGCTGCCATTCAAATCTTGAAATCTGCTGGATGCAGGTTTTGCTTGATTTATACGAAAGCTGACGAAAAATGTATGAGTATTGAGTACATATATCAAATGTCAAATATCAAAAGTATGCAACATGTTTTTAAAAGGAATGTGTAGATTTGAAACTTTTTTGAGTCTTGCAGAGGTGTTTAGCATAGTTTTAAAATAAGTGTCTAATAAATCAGAAGCTCTTTGTTAGCCTGTTCATTTTCTTTTCAGTTTATCATGTTGCTGTAAAAGCTAGTGTAAATAACTGTGGGGCTGCTGCCCAACGACCCAGGCGATTGTTTTCCACTCCACGGTAGCGATCTATTATCAAGTTTTGGGACTGGATTTTTTTGTATTTGTTATGGTAGTTTAATACTTTGCCAGTGTACACCATGAGTAATTGCCCCATAATATTAATTACGATAAAATAATCAGTTTATAAATGTAGGACTAATTATAACTTGATTAATATTCGAAGTTTTGGTCTTGTTTTATTTGAACCAGTAACTGTTTCAATATATCCAATAAATATTAAAGACACTACAGGCTTTGTTTCTAATCACATGTGTTTATAAAGTACACACTAAAAATAAAATAAAACTTTGCAGTATAGTATGATTGGTTAATTTAAGTGAAAAGAAAAAGTAGAAATCTTGCAAGGCACGTGAAATTATGAGAAATGAAAAGGTGCCAATTTTGATGAGTATAAGATGAAGGCTGGACTTTAGGATAAAAAAATATCAACTTATACCACCCAAAATGCGGTACTTTATACAATACTACATGTATCAGGCTCGTAGCTAGCTTATAAAATTTGGTGGGGCTACAGAATTTTTGGGAGGGACTGAGGATGTGGCCGGCTAAGAATGCTCCTAAGAAATCATTATTGTTGGCGAAAATCGGGGGGGGGGGGGCTAATTCGATTTGGGAGGGGGGGGCTTTTTTTTAGGCTGTATTATTAATTAAGATTCGGTGGATTCGCACAGATGACATTTATTATGATAATTCTCTTAGATTCTCGCAAAATGCCCAAATTTCTAGCCCTGAAAAATCTTGAATGCTTTGGAGACCATAGTTATCATCTGATTGATTTTATATTTATACACGGTGTTTACACCTATATATAATCGTTTTGATTGACTTTAGATTGATACACAGAGTTTAAGCTCTTGAAACAAACAAGTACCCGGTATATTGATTTTCAATGATTTTTGATAACTTGAACAGCTAAATCCATGATATTAAATGTTTTGTATACTAGACATTTAGCATGTGCAAAACATATTCTAATGACTTTCTGATGATTACTTTTAAATGAGTTTTTACTCATAAAAAGATTTTAGTGTATTATAAATGCTTCATTACCAACAAAAGTAAAAAAATGCGACAACTCTTGTTGACAGCTTGGATGATTTAGCTGCTGTGGGCGTATATTTCATTGTCTGGCAACCTATATTTTAATAGTACTGTAAGGTTACAGTAGCAAGATGACAACTCTTTTTACTTTATATTTTTGTGGACTGGATTATAGGCTGGTCCTTTGACATGTGCTTTATTTGCCTAATTACCCAAAGTTGATCAGTTCTTGGTTTCCCTGTAATTAGGGGATTTTAAAGTAATGTAATTAAAATAAGATCTTTAATTCGTCCCACCTGTGATATACTATATGGGTCTATCTACACTCTAGATACCTGTTATCTGTGATTGGCTAAAACCATTATTAGCAAAGTATAAACATTTTCTCAAATGAGATGAAGGCAAACTGCCTATAGATATTTATACCTTACTTAAAAACTAAATGAAAATGAAAGGATGGTAAAAAAATTATTTAGACTTGGGTTATTTTTATATGAAATTATTCAAAATGAAGTATATTTATAAAGTGATAATGACTCTTTAAAATCTATATGTGGGGTCAATATAGATACTTATTGATAAAGAAAGAAAACTTAAATCTTCACAAACCTTGAAGTAATTATGATTATTATCCACAGTCGAAACAAAAATCGCTGGTTATGTTCCGACTGCTAGTGTTGTCTTGTTCAGAAGACTATATTATGTATAAGCCAAGTTATAAATAATATTTTTGTTTTGTACATGGAAAACCTTGTCATTAATTTACAATGCACTGCATGCACTTTGTTCAGAATAGTTCTTATTCAAGAAGATTTCCATTTAAGTCAAGAATTTCTAATTAAGTTCAGGCTCAGAAATAAACCTCTAAGTCATTTCTCAAGAACATGGTTTATGTGTTTTTAAGGGCTTCATGCATGACTATGCTCTTTTTTTTCTTTTTCCTTGAGAAAACTATAGAATGTAATTATTGATTTTTTCAACAATGAAGTGTTGGCAAGAAAAGGGTTAAATCTCTTGGGTTGGCTATTAACATTATCCGCCAATGTAATACTAAAGCATTTCTCTCAAATAAAAATTCAGATTTTCTCAAGATCATATGCTTGGAGTTTATTTTCTTTAGTCTGTATATCAATATATACCGGTAGGCTAAATGGCTGGAATTTGTTTTTTTTTCAAAGACCTGAACAACAAGGCATACATACTTTCCATGACAGTTTAACAAGCAAAGCAATTGTGAATAAGTAATACTATTAAGTGACTTGCTTCTCAGCATCCCTAATACATAATCATACATTTTCGCCCAGTCAGAAACAAAAAAAATTGTGCATGTGAAATCCCTTCCAGAACTTTATGCTAAAACCCAAGTTATCTACCAAAGACACACAAGTTAATTAATATTGTCTTCATGAATTCCTAATAACTACTTGTGTGCTATTTTTCATAATGAGTGTCTTAAAATGGAACCATTCACCTAAGCAGCGTGACAATTTGTTATAAGTCTAGTGTCATTGATAGTTCAATCTCATTGGTTGCAAAAATTCATTAACAATATACTATATGGGTGTGTCAAGATATGTGGTAGGGATAAAAATTTCTAAAGGTTAACATATTATGTTGTCAACAACATTTGAAACTTCAGACAAAATGTCTTCCATTAAAATTTTAACTATTGACCAAATGTCTTCCATTATTAGACAGTGATTCAATTAACCTATTTTGCAAAATAAAAAAAGTAGCAACTCATAGACTAGTCTTAGACACAAAGAATGACTCAACCTAAATAAAGATAAAAATTCAAATAGATGGCTGAGAAACTGTTTTCTTCAGTATTAACGCGCTTTAAAAATTACGATATTATTATTATTATTATATATATAGTGAGAAATTTTCGTAGTTTGCCTTTCAAAATTTTGTGGCACACTGGTTGATAATCACTGCATTAAATCATCATCTGTTTCTGTCAGTAAGATGAATAATAGTGTGCAAGAGACACTGGTTTACTATATCAAACATGAAAACTTACCAGTATGTGTTTGTATTTTTTTAAAAAATGTTTAAAAAGACAAAGATATGTGAACTGGCTGAAGTTTAAACATTTCTGAGGGTCATTCACAAATATTAAGGGGGCCAATCCTGATAATATATTGGAGAATAAAACTGATTAATTTTGTGCTAAAATCCCTTTTTAAAAGGGGTAGGGGTGGGGGTTCAGCCAAACCAAAGTCTTGTCAAGCGTTTCGAGGACAGCATATTTGGTGAAACTTTCAAGCGATTATGTAGAGAAGGCAAAGTCGACTCGAAATAACATTCGTTGCATTTAACGATTTTGTTACATTCCTTGTTGCAGTTTTATTTGTTTACATAATATTTCCAACAAAGAGATGTAAGAAATGAAAAACAGCGAAGCTAACTCAATAATTGTATTTTAGGTCTTCAAAGTTTTTTAATTACAAATATAATGTTCATGTTTTTATATAATAAACGATATTATATTTAATATATCTCATGAAATTTTATGTAATTGGCAAAAGTAGTATCTAAACAGCCAATTAAATTCCATCGAAACATGAAATAGACACCATTTATGTTTATATAATTAGATTTTCATCTTCCAGGTGACCGGCCTACGTCTGTAGTTTTATTTGAAACGCCAACTTTGACTGTATTTTGGAGATAAAACTGCTTAATTTTGTGTGAAAAGCCCCTAAAATCCTCTACTTTTGGGTGAGCAACTAACTCAATATATTTGATATACGTTTTCAAACAACTTAAACCCGTCTTAATCTGGAAGGGGCGATCAGTGTCTCAAGCTCAGCTGTATTAAGCGGTGTCTGGATAAAACCAGACTTTTATTTTTTAAATTACCATTCGTTATCAAGTACAGCACATGGGTCATTCACTATACAAACCTCTAAAGAAGCGGGAATCGATTATTAGATCACCCAACCCAAAAAATGACCCCAAATCGTAAAAGGGTCACGTCCAAATAACTCAATATGTTTAGCTTGAATTTTGTGACAGTGAAAATACACCATTTCTCTATATTTTGGCGCTTAACTTCCATACATACTTGGACTTTTAATTTTAAGAATCGGGATAGTCCCTTTAAACTATAATTTGTTTTCACTTAATCATGCATGTGGAACAAAGTTATTACTATTTATAATTTTAGAAAAATGTCCCAATAACCATCCTTTTACTGTAATCCTATTTCAAATATTTTGATGTTAACCTAAAGGAAAAGCTAAATAACTGGAAGGTATTAGCCAGAGAAAATTTCATCAGGTTTTACCAGAGGGCAGAATTACGCAGTGGCATCATAACAAATTGTTATGTGCTACTAAAGCAACAGGGATATTAAGGAAGAAAACATTATCTTAATACATAACCTGGTGAAGAAAAACTCATTACAAAGTTCTAATCTGAGTGGAGAACAAGTAATAAATCTACCTATCTATTACATGTATCTATTTTTACATAACATTAAAGTTAGTTATTAGTGATATAATCTTTATATTTTTTTCATCTATTTGCAGATGCTAGTTAATTGAAAGAAGGGAGAAGATTGAAATTATTTTACGTATTAAAGAGGACAAAAAACAAACTGTTATAGAAAGTCTACTTTTACTTTGTATTAGGAGCCAGAGACTCATTAGAAATTAAAAAAGTAAATAACAAGTAATCTCTTTGTACGAGGAAACTACACCACCAAAGGGAAAGAATGGCTTCAAGAAATGGGGCACAATATATGTAGACAAAAGATTGTTTGTATTTCTGGTCTTCCCGAACTCTTGCCAAACCTGTAAAAGTTTTTGGTATGGGAATTTCAAAGATTGATTTCAAGTCTTCCATAATCAAGTGCTTCCAGTGAAAAGGCCTAAAAGGTGATTGTGACTATCTATTCTGCTCTCTAATTTCTTACAGACAATTTCTGATCGAGATATGTGGTTTAAATCTGAGGATCTGTGTCCGTTTGAATGAAATTGTTTTGCAGTTGAATAAGTATAAGGTCTGTGTGGTTCCGTTCAGACATGATTTTATAAATTGCTCAATTGATCCAAAATTATCTCACAAGAATTACCGATGATATGTTAGAAATATTGAGCGTTATATTTTGTTTAAAAGTTGGTCTTCTCATAGGTTCTGCATGATTATTGTTAACATTAAAATCAAAATAACTTAATAACAGTGTGTGTGTAATGAGGAGTTTAGACCTGCATGCATTAAAAAATTGTTAGCATTTAGTGGATACAGAGACCTATACCAAACACCACACTTACAGGAAGAGCAACCTATTTTCATCATTAAATACAAGTCCTGATCCATGAATTATCACAGAGTGGGAAAACAGCGAGGGATACAAGCTCATTAAGATAGCAAAAAAGCAGCTAATAAACTCAATACTTTGAAAAATTAACAACTTTTTTTAAGAGTAAAAAAACAAATCAAGTTTAAAAGATAAATGCATTTAGAAATGTGTTGGAGCAGCTCCGTTTCTAAAAATGTAAGTGATAAATCTCAGTATTCTGGGTGTGCTGTTCGCTTACATCAATAGTATTGTTTTTAATGAGAGTGCTATTCGTTCACATGGAGAGAAATCTGTAAGAGTCATTTTACCCTAGCTTAGTTTACTTGTTGTATATCTGTGTATATAATGCCATTACTACCATTTGACTGCATTTGCGTGGCCGTAGACAACCAGAGCTATACACATGGGAAGTGTTCTTGGACTAAAGGATGCCGGTAGTTGTTAACAGTGTGGAAAATTTGCCAAAAGTGTTTCTGTCTCTTAAACTGAACCCAGAATATTATCAAGAATTTATTTCTTCTTGTGGAATTTGAATTCCTGTTAAAATAGAGTGAGTGGTTTATTTTGAGCTTTTTGGGAATAAAGTTGTGTTTTTCTTGGATAAAGGTTTGAAGATCTGCTGGTGAATCGGTAAGTAAAGACATGATTGTGTTTTATATACCTTGCTGTCTTGATAATACATCAAAGCGCTGAACACCTGCGTAACAAAACATGTTAGTAATTTAACATTTTCTCTTTCATAGATGTTTTTTATTCTACATGTAGATGCAGACTTGAGAGTAAAAGTTTATAGTTGACATTTCCTGTATATATGTGTATGTGGTTTTATTGATGTTTTGAAATTTCTAAATACCGGTTTATGTAATTAAAGGTATCAAATTCAGATAACAGTTTATCACTATCTTCAACTACTTTTACAAAGTTGTTCCACAAACTTGTCATTTTTTTAAATATAACTTTACACCACAGAATGTAAGGTTAACATGTTAACTGAATTGCATTAAAATCCTGTTTAAATAATCGATGAAGGATAAACAATTACTTGGTACTGTCTCGTTATAGTCTCATAGTCTAGTGGTCACAGGTGTCATTCCAAAGGTTCATCAGTGAAACAGTACATTGACCACTGAACACAGTTTATGGAACATTAAAATGATTGACCTCAGATTATAGAGGTTTAATAAGATGTGTGGTAATAGACTTGGTGAAGTGATGAAGGAAAAAAACTTACTAGCTTTATGTAAAATTCCAAAATTATGCCCTGTTTCATGTTACAGATTTTTATATCCATGATTTAAAATAACCGAATATGGAATCAGAATGTCTTCCAATTAATTATTTAGTCTTTTCTCACAAATCATGTATTATATTAAGATGCTAACTTTGCCTTAATTATGGAATTAATAATCTTAGCAAGACGGTAATGCGATACATCCAAGGCATTAATTATTGAGGAATAATTTGTACAGTAATACCAATATAGCATCAATTATTGACCAAATCTTTATACCATTACATTCATTATTAATGCACGAATTATCTATGTTAAGTCTTGGGTATCTTCGTGATGATATATACTCTAATTGAACTGATAATTATTGAAGAATTGCTAAATGAAGACATCTGGTAAAACAAATAGGAGTGATGGTAGGACAGTTTTATCTCAGGAGGTTTTAATATGAACAACATGAGGTTATTGGGTATAATGTTCTCTCACTGGGATTATTAATCTATTATTGCATGTATTATTGTCTTAGCTAGGATTTGGTAAGAGGTGCTCAGGTTCAAAAGACCAGAAATCATAAAGTGACCAGTGAGCACAGAAGGTGTCAGTTTACTTGAAGGGGGTGGGGATTGTTGTCATGCTCCCCCAAAATGTTGGCTCCATTCCTTGCAATTTCAGTAAATTCCTCAATCAAATTTGGATGAATTTTTTTGAAAAGTTTATCGAATTTTTCTTACGCAAAATTTGGTTGGCATGGCCCCTCTTTCCCATCCTGCCTTAGACAAATTTGAATTTATGCTTTGATTTAATACAATTTTGAAGGAGGAGTAAGATGGTGTTCACACAATTTGGGGAGATGGGTAGGCGGCAAGATTATGTCTTTGAGTCCAAAGTGTGTAGATTCAAATTGAAAGAAATTTGAAACTGACAACAACAGTTCTGATAACTCATCATCAAATTCCAACCACCAGGTGTTCTTTTATGTGCATGCCAATGTACACATGCGACGTCAGATTTTGACCCATGCGAACAAGACACTGTTTCCTTCCAGGCTGTTTGTTTGGCACCACTGAAAGGGAAAACCAAGCTAAAAAATCTTACTTGACAAGCATTCAGATCAAACCAAGAACATCCTGCATCTTACTCACTGAGCAAGCATGGTGCCAAAATGTAATGACCCATAAATACTGTTATGGACTGTTACTGAAGTGGCACTTTTTCTTCATTTTTATGTTTCGAACGGCATTTAATCATATCCAGAGAAAAACAATGTCCGTTTTTGCCAACTGGTATCACTGCAATGAAGCAGAACTGAGTTTTTGATGTTAGTTGACAAATTAATGTAACGAAAGTATTTAATCATATCCAGAAGGAAAACAATGTCCGTTTCTGCCAACTGGTATCACTGCAATGAAGCAGAACTGAGTTTTTGATGTTAGTTGACAAATTAATGTAACTTGATTATTATTTTACATCAGTAGTGTTCCAGTTGTCAGATAGTGTTATAAAAGTCAATAAAGTGCTATCACGTCAGACAACATCTTGAGAAACAGATATGATTTGAGGATAAGATTTGTAGTGTTAATTGAGGATCACCAAATCAATCTTTCTCAGATTTAATTTGGATAATTCTTAAGGTTTATGGTACATCAACATCAGAGTTCTATAGTAATCAATATGAAAGGTCAGTCATATTGTTAGTATGTGTAACTGTATGTTTTTCATTGATACTTATGAATTATTTTTAAAAGTTGTGCTTTATGGTTAAATTGTTTGTTTTTTCTGACAAAAGATTACTAATTGACAAGAATCAATTTTGATTCCCATCAAACTGTGCATTAATATCAGTTCATGATTCAAAATTGGACTCACAACAAGAGAAACTTGATTATATTTGTACATTATTCACTTACATGCATGTAGATAAGTTTGATGACCTACATGTAATGCAGCTTTATAAATAATCATTATAGTCTGCTGGGAGTATGATAGAGAATTGTTTGACAATAACATGCAGGAATATAATTTGGTTAATAAAATGTCTTACTGTCCAGACTACATTAGAATTAGCAATCAAAAGTAATTCTATATGTCTTGTCTTGTCTTGTCTTGTCTTATTCTGATCTGTTAGTCTGACACCCAGGTGATATAACTAAAATTGTATCATTATATCATTTAGAATGTGACAACCAAGTGAGAAGGTACTTGTACATTGTAACAGTTGGCTGGGAATCTTTATCAGAAAGATCAAGTGACTGCTATGATAAAGTGTTCAATAATAAAATGTCTATGAACTTATTAGTATATCTACATTGAACTGTACATGTACGTGTATAGAACCGGTCGCATCATGTATGTTTGACCAATCAGTCCATCCATAGGTGACTTTATAAATCTACATGTATGCTGTTATACCCCTTGGTACTGTTGCAAGAGTTTGTTGTCACTCTATAAATCACAGTTATTGTGCACTTATTTGGAATTCATGTTTTATTAATTATGTTCTGTCAAATTGACACCCCCTTGATATGCAGCAAGTAAAACCCCTAGAAATCTATAGTTATAGAAACCAAGCTTGAAGAGTCTTGATCTGATAAAGTTACGCCTTATAATAATTCTCCTCAAAACCTACTTACTGGTGTCAGTACAGCTAAATATTCTTTTTGTACTGATAAATTACTTCTACTCAATAACATCCTATTTATTTCTGTTACTTGATCAGATAATAATAAAAATGATTTATAATTTAGTCTGTTAACAGATACATTCTAGTAGGTACCTAACGGTTTTCTTACAATCTTGTAGGCTAAGGCCAACCAAAAAGGCTGTGGAAGAAAGGGGTGCCTATTCAGAACGACCTTAATACTGTCCACAAAGCATACATGCCAATGCTGAAGACCTCATTCCAGTTGTAACAGTATTAGTGGTCAATGATATTCATAGTAGGCCTACTGTATTATGTTTGACAAACCATAAAACATGGGACAAAATGACTTTAGTTCTTATTAAGTGAGAGTGATCAAACTTGGTGTATAGTTTCATTACATCAATAACTAAAGTTGATAATGGACATTTTCTGCTCAGGGTAAGCAGAGCGATATGCAGTTTTATTGGTTGTGATTTGAGACTTTGAATCACCATAACTCTCCTTCTAATTGAGCAACAATGTTAACACTTGCTGTAGGTGTTTATTAGGTGAATGCCTTGATGGACTTCGAAAAGGAGAATTTTCTACTAAAGGTAAGCAGAGAAAGGCAATTTGATTTGATGATGCTTTTGGGCCGGTAACTTTGTTACAATTAAAAAAGAGCTATGAAACTCCTGAGTATAGAATCACTATATATCATTACCATGACTAAGTTTGATGAGAGTTTTCTGCTTATGCTGAGGAGCGATAAGCAATTTGATTGGTCAAGAGTTTCAAACATAACAACTCTGCTTTTGATAAAACTGCTGAATGCACACAGTGAAGGTATTTCTTGGTTTTAATTTAACTTTCGAAATCTGTGTCTTTGATCGCTGAATCAATAAATTGTTGTTTTCTATATTTTAAATTAAATGGTTTGGGTATGACAAGAGTAGCCCCCCCCCAATAGAATGGAAACCAGGAATCCCAACTACTTGTACCATATGTTTCATTATAAATGTCTACTGATCTTAAAAATCATGATCTTTGAAATAAATTGTGAAACCTAAAAAAAGATTTAAAGTTTACCTTAATGAAGCTTTCCTTAAGAATGAAAACCAGAATCACCAATTAGCCAGACCATATGTTCCAGCATTCTCAAACTGTACTATTCATCTTATCTCTTGTAGGTATATAGTTTAGGGTATTTTAATGGTCTGGTATACTTGTATGTAAGAAGTAGATTACAGCCATGTTAGTAATTTTAAACCAACAGCTTCTGGTACTTCTATACGGAATTACAGTCATTATTATAACAAAGAGGATGACTTTGTTTGGCTAACGGTCAATTAAGTCAGCTTGTTTGTGACTTCTATCAAGATAAATGAAAGTGTGTGTTGGGCCAGTTGCTGGATTTTGTTGATAAAGCTGACAGTAAAATGAACCTCCAGAGAAACAGGTTTTCTTTCATAATGAAATACCAGAAAAGGAAAAGGTAATTATTGTTCTTAGTTACCCCATCAAACCAATCTGGTAACACCTAAAAATAAATTTTCACAGTAACGGAAGTCTTGATTAGATCTCAACAGATAAGAAAAGGTAAATAGTAAAACTATTAACTACACATCACTCACTTTTTAAATTCTTGCCAAGGTTTTGTATCTATATATAAAAAAAAAACTTGAATGGTCTCTTGTAAAAGAAAAAGAAAAAAAATGGCACTAGTATATGTAGCTAATTAAAGGAAGAAAATGTTAAGGAATATAATTTCTTAGGATACAGGGCTTTTTTTAACAGTAGTTAAAGGAGACATACCTGCTAATTATCTGGTGATTGATGTCAATTTAAATGGATGGAGGGGTGATAAAAGAGAACAAAAATGATGTTTTAATGAAGGTTAAATAATGATTCAGTTCTAGTTCAGAGGAAATAAAGATAACAATTAAGAAATCAAGTATTGAATAATATTAATCTTTAAATGTATTAATACAAATTATCTTATGGTGTATGACAGAACCTAATATACATGTAGATTACTATGAATTTTTGATATCAAATCATACTATAATATGCTTAAGTTCTAGAGCAGCCAACATGAGCTTGCTTAACATGTGATGTGAACTGTTTTAATGAAAATGAACGTAGGACCAGATAATACATGTATTTGCTGTACCCATTGAAGGCCATATAGAAGATAAATACGAAATATGTAAAAATAATACATTTTGCAAACCTGTACATGTAGATGTATGTATGTATTTAAACCATCTTCATTAGCACAGTCACAGCAGGACAGTGTAATATGTAATAAATGAATGAAAAAATAACATTTCTTGTTTTATCCATATATTTCCCAATCATTAATGTTTGCGGTAAACTTGGCAAGGAATTTCAGAGATGTCGAAAGGTTTTATGTAACATTATTGTATATTATATGTGCTGAACTGATAAACCCAGAAATATCAGCAGTGAAAAGAGAAGGTTGTGATAAGTATGTGGATAGTAGCTACATTAAATTACCGCCCTGGAAGAAATCTGTTGGTTATGTTTTTATAAGCTTATAATCAATGTGTATATTACTGTAAAAAAATATTCATACAAGTAGATGGAAGTGATACAAGTCAAACCAATCTTTATTTTACTTGTCTTTACTAGACTAGGATCTGGAAGAGTTGTTATATATGTATAGGCCAACTTCTAATTGCATGGTGTGAGGGATTAGCCAATGAAACAGTCTGTTACGGTGAGTTCTTGGCATGAATGATTAATTAATGTCTGACATCAATCATAGGGTCAAAGCTGCTTGTATGAACCCTGACACGACTTCGCACTACAACTAGTCAGATTTTCATGTAGTAGAGGACATCAAAAGTATATATTAAAAAAATGAAATATAGATATGTATTTCAATCAAAATGAAGTCAAACAGACCAGTATTATGGTTTTGTCATACACATGATAAAACTGCATGTTCATGCTATGACCAGGCATAGTATCTAATTTCTCATTGTTAATATCAATCAGGGTAGAAGCTAATTAGTTAAGTATTTAATCCTTTATTGTTTATTAATGTTATTGTCTCTAGTTGGCATGTTGGCGATCGTGGTTCTATTGTCATCTGTCCATTCACCATTCCGTTTACCGTTAATTTCTTCTTGGTAAAGCTGTGTTATCGGATTTGTCGTAGATTGGACCTTTTCCTTTAAACACTCCATCATTTCTGTGATCTATAAAAAAATAAGATTTATTTTATAATAACAATGAATAAATAGTAGAATATACAATTAGAAGCTTACGACAGAAATAAAAACAAAATGAGAATTCAAGTGTAATTTTAAAGATGCTTTTTCTAACACAGTAACTTACTTGTATTTCGGAAAAGGATGGTGGGTGGTTGTGGTCGACGTCTATTCTGCTAACTATATCGTTAATGGTAGATGCTGTAGCCCCACATCCCTTGTTCTTTTCGCAGCACTGCCATATCACTAAGTCGTTATTCTTTCTCTTATTCAGTCTAAACTTAAAACCACCAACACATAGGTAACTGCCACCTCTTGCTGTAGGAATAAACTTAGATTGTAACTGTGCATTAGCTATCGTACAAATAAATGTATATGAAATGTCTTGGGATTATTTACGTATTTATACTTATTTTGAGAAATAATCACAATGAACTGAATTTCGATCACTTGCCAGCTTTATGTTGAACTGTCGTATATTATTTTATTAATTAATGAGTGAGTTAAATTTAAGTGAACTATATTAATAATCTGAACAAAGTAAAGTAAACTATAGATTAAGAAATCTATAGTGAGTTGAATTTAAGTGAACTATATTAATAATGACTGGTCCCTACCTCATTAACGCCTTTAATCCTTTCTTAACCCATCAAAGAGTGCCACGGTCGACTTTCCAAACTCTGGTGAGTCGGCTTTATGGGAATACACCATATGACCAGGCATAGTATCTAATTTCTCATTGTTAATATCAATCAGGGTAGAAGCTAATTAGTTAAGTATTTAATCCTTTATTGTTTATTTATGTTATTGTCTCTAGTAGTGATAATCCTGTAGTATATGTTTTGGGTTTAGTCTCACTTTCCCCACATTTGAATGTTTTGGTAAAGGATTAAGAGGTTAGTAGACCGTGGGTGTAGGGCTATAGTCTGTTTTAATTAATTATAGTGTAACCGGTGTAAACTTCTCACTCTAATTATTTTTACTGGTGAACACTTCCCACCATCAGTAAATTGGGGAAATAAGTTTAATCTGTTTACTAATAAATTTTCATTGTGAGCTGTTTTGATGTAATAATTAATTTGTAATAAAACCAATTAAACTACTAATATTTAATCACAGCTTATCAGTTGATATATATAGCTCCTCTGAATTACAAATGGATAATCCAAAATGGCGAACGCTCTGGTTAACTTTAAATACATTGCTAATACTAAAAGTGGTCAGAATTTAGTGTTGGATGGTTTTAAATTCAGAGTTAAGTCTAGATGTAATACTATCACATACTGGGAATGTTGCAAAAAGTACTGTACAGCTAGGGCTACCATTCGTGATGATATTCTAGCATCTCCCCTTCCCCAACATTATCAGACTTCAGAGGAGGACACGATAGCAGTCCTAGAGAAGATGAAGGCCAGAGTCAGAGCTGACTGCAGAGCTATACAATTTATATCTATTTTTATTTAGTTAATATATGTATCTTTTCATTATATATCTGTACTTATTATATATCAAACTTTATAAATATTTATACTATAAAAAGGTATTTATTAACTATGTTAAAGTGTCACAAACTTGATTACAGACTATACTTTAAATCGCCTTAAGTTAATATATGCATATATAATTTATATATATATTTTTATTTAGTTAATATATGTATCTGTTCATTATATATCTGTACTTATTATATATCAAACTTTATAAATATTTATACTATAAAAAGGTATTTATTTACTATGTTGAAGTGTCACAAACTTATTAAAGACTATACTTTAAATCCCCTTAAACCCCCTTTGTTGTTTAATCAGTCATGGCCTAGTGGACCTTGACTCTAAACAATAGATGTGGGGAAAGTGAGACGTCCCCATGTTTTGATGTCAACATTTATAGTTAGAATATAAAAAGGCTAATGTACATCAATAGGCAAGTCATTAGGTCACCCGACTTAGAAGCAGCTACGTCGGTCATCCACTGTGCTGGAAGTGTACATTACATAATATATTGAATTGTTAATTGTAAGATATAAGTTCCAGTAATTAAAAGATTGAAGAACCATTCCAGACTTATTAGTTATTGAAGAGCCTAGCGATTATAATGCTACAATTACGCTGTTAGAAATTGTTCATTTTATTCGGTTGTTTTTATATCTCTTTGAAAATAATACTAGTCATAAAGAAAATATGAAATTATTGAGCAGTAGGAGTTAAGTCTATTGTTACATATATCCATAGAAAACAGTGAAATCAAAGAAGAATTATATATAAAACATACTTTCTGTTATTCATATTTTGAAGAACCTTATAATGACATATACTTATGAATTTTTTAAATGACACCAATCAATATTTCAATTGACATTTGAAAAGGTGAAAGGGACAAACAAGTAACAATAGAAACATACATTGACACTGGAAAATGTCAATGACCTTTAAAAAATGAACATGTTAAAAACTAATTTTAAGAGGTGTTGCAGCGTAATCTACTTTGTACACAATATAAATAGATTACCATATTTACACCAGACTTGTTAACTGTAGCTTTGCCATGTATTGAATCCTTCATTTAACTTCTGCAGAGTTCAGAACTTTCAACTTTTATTCTGCTATGATTCGTGTTTACCATTCTTATAGTGCAAATATCAGAGAGTGGTAATAGATTTTGGTAATTGAAGTCGATTATCATGATATAGAAATTGATAAAAGGATTAACCAACGACTATGGTTTACAGTAAAGTGTGCCTAATGGTTTTATTTAGGCTCTCCAATTCTGAGAGTTATATTGGCAAGTGGACAGATTGTGTTAACTTAAGGATTTGTTCTGAGGTTGTTCTGGCACTGAATATTTGGGTAGTCAACATACTGAATTTAAGCTTCTGGTTTGACTCATCCTGATTTTAATATCACTGCTTTCTAAATTAATTCCCTTAAGACATTGCTGTGTTTAGAAATTTGGTAGTTTAGTCAGTGCAAAACTGATATCAGGGAGGGAGAGAGAAAGATGGGGTTTAACATCCACTTTACACAAACAAGGTCATTTTGGAAATAACATATAAAATCTCATTTCTTTTGTTCTTGGAATGTGGATGGGTCTGCAAACCTACTCCTTGTCTCATTTGACCAGATTGAATTGGAATATCTGATTTCGGCTGGATCACATAGTGTGGGAATCACTGATTTCACCTCAAACAGATATAATAGGAATCACTGTTCTCGCCTCAAACAGATATAAATAGGAATCACTGATTTCACTGTAAACAGATAGAATAGGAATCACTGTTCTCGCCTCAAACAGATAAAATAGGAATATCTTATCTTGGCTGGGTCGATCAGATAGTGTGGGAATCACTGATTTCACCTTGAACAGTTAGAAAAGGAACCTTTGTTCTCGCCTCGAACAGATAGAATAGGAATCACAGATCTTGCCTTAAACAGATAAAATAGGAATCACTCATCTCACCTCGAACAGATAAAATAGGGATCACTCATCTCACCTCGAACAGATAAAATAGGGATCAATCATCTCAACTCAAACATATAGAATAGGAATCACTCATCTCACCTCGAACATATAGAATAGGAATCACTCATCTCACCTCGAACATATAGAATAGGAATCACTGATTTCGTCACAGACAGATAGTATATACATCACTGATCTCACAACAAACAGTCAATTATTGACTATTATTACAAACTAGGAATATTATTCATTAATGTAAGAGCAATTATTCAGCGTTGTCCAGGTATTGATCTCTTGTATATTGTATAACACAAAATCATAGCATGTATAAAATTATTGAAATTGTATGAAGTTAGTAGACAGCAGGTCGTACCAGATTTATTTAATAGAATTAATGGTAACATTTCAAGTTTAATTATTTGCATGTACATATATATGTCAATGTACACATATTTATTCCTGTACATGTATTTGATACACAGCCATTTTGTTTTGTATCATTTCGGGGGAGTGGTATCTAGAAATTAAAGATGTTTGTGTAACTAGTGGCTGCATGGTAATGAAATTAAATGACATTCTACTATTCTGCACCGACAGTGCTAATGAAGACCAGCATACACCATAAAATTTACTATGAGGGGCTCTACTCTTTTTTGTAATTGTCAAGAGTTGTTTTATACACAAGACCTGGTAATTAAAGTGGAGTTGAAGTTCCACTGCTAAATAGATCTGTATTTTCTTTTCTTTTTACATAAAGTTTGTCTACTTGCACTTCATTTTTGGGAAGTAGCTTGCTTGGAATAACATACATGTATTTATGTCTTGTAGTCTTTGACTGTTCAATTACATGTACATGTTTCTTTAGACTTGGGGAGAAAATAACAACTATCTTATTTTAACCATATTTTCTGTTTCAGAAATATTTAAGGTTTTCATAGTGTGCCTGGTTTAGTTACTTCTAACGCTTTATTAATTTTACCCTTTGTCTTAAAGACTGGTCTATTAAATTGAATAAAACCAGTTGCATGTAACATAAATGTCATTAAAACCCAAAGATACTCAAGTTGTCAAAGGGGAATGGAAAGCAGGAATATTCTATGAGGTAGTTTTCCTAGGCAGAAGTACTTCTAAGGAAAAACATTCTTCAGTATTTTGACAAATGAAATAAAGAAACAAAATCTGAGAACAGTCATGAGTAAAGAATATAATCTATAAGTATGTAAACTCTGTAGTCTAGAGAAACATTGAATTTTACCATTGCAAGTCTCTGGCCTGCTCTGGTAAACACCAATTCACATGAATTGGCTGAAAATTCGCTTAGTGTAACATATATTACAAACATAGACTTGCACTGGTATGAAGATTATAGAAATAGTTTACTATTTCCATAAAAAATTATGCGACATGAATTTGTCTAGATAACAAAGTGTTTCAAGATAAGAGATGGTCCTATATAGTTCCACGTAGCAAAGCCCAATGCGAATTGCATTGGGCATTAGCAAGCAAAATTGATAATATTTTTCATCAAAACAATGAATTATTACCGGTACTGTTATTTATAATATTTCTGCCACATCCAACTACAATTAAGCATATAATCATACCTGATACGGGTATAAATCAATGTATTTGAAAACGAGGCATTTTTAAATGGGAAATGTATGACGATGTATGTCGGATAAAAACAACACTTCATTAATTCAAACATGAATATGGCTATCCAGGAATGTATGTAGCTTCAGATAGTTGTACAGGACCAAGATAGAGGTGTTACAATAATATTGAATTACACACAGGATAAATTCATCTAAACAAAGAGCCACATTGTACATTGTCACACCTTGCAAAACAAAACGGAATATATCATATATTGAATAAACCTACCAACAACAAAAAAAAACAACCAATGAACATAGGTTTCATACAGTTAATTGTGGAAGGAGCTAAATTTCTTAACTCAACCTTTTCCATAATACCGGTAAGCGAAATTAAAAACACAAATTAAAATTCTATATAAGTTCATTCAATCAATATTTATATTGCACCAGGTGCATATGTTCAATTGTTCATGTATTTACTGAACATAATTGATTAGAAATTACAATTTTTTTTTTAAGGATTGAATATAAATCACTGTACATTACATTCATATCACATGTGCTTTTAGCACTTTCTAAAGCCATACACCCATTACATGTATTTTTTTGTCAAAGTTGTCACACTGTGTAATATTTTTCAACAAATCATATTAATCTTGCATACATATATCTAATATATTAACATTCAGGCAAATAATGTATCATTCTTTCTTCCTTACCGCACTGTAATTCAGATCCATGTATTAGGATAACTTTATTAATTATGTCATATTCCACTTCTGATCTCCCTCCCTACCTTCATTAAAACTTCAACGGTTTGCATTTTAATATCAACCACTGAAGGTGAAGCTCTACGTACAAGTTTCATGATTGATATACATTGTACTTTTAAATGAGTGATACGTAACCACAAGCTAGACCTACCTACATGTAATCACTAAATAATAAGTATAAGGAAGGTAGGTCAGGTGTTTAACGTCCACTTCCACCTAAGGTGATATCGTAGACTATAAAAGGTATAAAACTAGCATAGTAGGGAAACTTATTAGAAAAGCATTCTGTGTTTCCAATACCAATAACTACTAAAAACCACAACTGCATCTGATCCGTGTGAAAATATTATTTATTAAATTTAATATTAAAATATAAATGACATTGAAATTATAGATAAACACATATTATACATGTACATGGATTTTCAATAACAATAAGATATATGTATATAATAATTGTTGGGCTAGATTATTGTTTTCATTATATTCAACATGTTTTATGACAAATACATTTTCAATCAAAGTTACATAGAGGTATATGTCACATGTGATACAAATTAATATATTTTACTATATTCAAAACATTTTACTATATTCAAAATGTTTTACTATATTCAAAATATCATGTTTCATCCAAATATTGCCAGGTTCTAACAACTCAATGATGAGTCGCTGTGCTACCATGGTAGAGAAATGGTCAGTATTAAAAGGCTTGTAGTTTCATTGACATCTGATCTGGAATTCTGGTGGTATGTCGTTAAGGATGACTTTGCTGTTAGGGTTTTCTGCACTTGTAACCCAAGCAGTGTGGACCAGGTGCTCAATGTCAAAAGCTTTGTCTCTGCTTATATAACAAAAAGACCTTTGGGATGGAACAATCATTTGGCACAGACATATACACCCTTTTTCTGAAAACTATGAAATAACAATGTTGTCATTTGTCATGAAAATATTTTATTTATAGAGAGAGAGAATTGGGGTTTATTAACCCCTTGTGGACGGGATTCTCGACGAAATGACGTAACCCTGGACGGGATTATTTTGGGGGAAAATCCTTTGTTTTGAATGTGAAGTTATCTTTAATCTGCTTGGCTTAAATTCTTAAAAAAGAATTACTGTTGTAATTTTATAATGTTTTGAGTTCACAAAATTAATTTTCCTTGCCTTATTTTTCGATTTTAATCCAGGAAGTTGCGTACTCATGTCGTTAGAAATGTCAACCGACACCGAATTCGAACGATTGTGAAAATTACCACGTTGTCGGTCCCTAACAGCCGTCCACTCATCAGAACCATTTTCCTCCGAACCTTCTAATGAAGACACATCATTTTCAACGTTATCAGAGCCACTGCTCGCGAATATTTCATCCAAACTTTCGTCGAAAGACCGCTAGCGTTTCCTGGCAACCGCCATTGTTTACATGCGTGTACTGTGTACACTGATCTATATATAGATCAGTGGTCGTGTATATGAAGAAAATTACACAATAAAATACATGTGCTGACATCTAGAACAATGGGAGATAACTAGTTTATGACCTCAAGACAAAAGGGGATTCCCTGTGCTAAACTTAGCGTGTATAAATGAGGACTGATTCAGGGTATCACGTGTGACGTGTTAACACGTCACCCGTCCCTGGGCACGGAAAATATTTGCGTGTTAACACGTCATCCGTCCACAAGGGGTTAACATTGGACAGGACACTTTACTATTGTTATGTGCACACCAATTGACTCAATGACAGACATTATGCTCTAAAGTGCACAGATTAGATCATTCACCCACCCCTGGTGGTCAGACTGTTTAGATGTATGAACCTTAATCATTAACTATATCTTTGTTTATTACTACCGGCTATATATGTTATGTGAAAATTGTTTACCTTTCCCGAGGGTTGGGGTATTCTGGTTCCACTGAGGAGGTCATGTTTGAGTTGTATTGGAATGGTTCTTCTGTGTCTCAGGTTAAGCTTTACCCTTGACAATATCAAGTAGTCACATTCATTTACACTCGGTCATGTGTATTTAAAAATCAAGATGAGGACCAACTTGTGGGGAAATGATCTTTTATGCCGTTCAAACGCTTTTTTTAAAACCAGTTTATCATCGCTGGGGCTTTTAAGACAGCATTGTGTTGCGTTCACACGTACTATAAGCCAAACCAGTTTAACTATTCTGACCTCTTCGGTGGGAGGTTAGAGTTAATTGCGCATGAGTAGCTTCATATTCTTTATTCGGTTCTCACACGCTTTCAAAAACATTAGCACTGTCTGACCCCGATATTTTCACAGGAGTGTAACTTACTGGGTAATGCACATGCTTAAAGTAAGCTGGAACTGGGGGTTTTAAGCCAACCCGTTCATACGGCAAAGATGAACCAGTTTTTAAAAAAAGCCTTCTCGAAGACAGATTGTGAGCTGGAGTATTTAAACTGGTTTATTTGCCCCACATGTGCGTTCAGGCGCTTAAGTTAAACTGGTTTAACAATTTCTTGGGGTTTTAAGCTAGTTCAACTTAAGCGTCTGAACGGGCTATTTGAGTCTTGTCAGTCATCAATCTGACAAGGGTAAATAAAAAAACACACCATAAGACACATGTCCTATTGATCAGGTATCTCTGAGAATGATTTTAAGCTGTTCCATATGTAAGAAACTAAAACATAGGAACTTGGCCATTGATACATACAAAGTGCTTACAATTTCCTCATTTCAAAAATGTAACTGAAGACAAGCAATTTCTAACATCTTAATGCCTATTTCACCAGCACCAGCACACTTTGTTCAATGCACTTGGCTTGTACTGTATGTGTAAATAAATCTGTTTGTGATCAGGGGGATAACCTGTACCTTTCCGGATGAAGAAATCATGACTATTAAAATGGAGGGAACATTTCCTACATATAAATAAACTGTTTCAACCTGATTATAGAGAGTTAATTAACTGCTAATGGTCAAATATTATTACAAGAATGTTTCTGGTGATGTCAAAATAACAACTTGAGTAGATTCACCTGTTAAATGTTATTCTGACATGCATGTTAACTGGCATGTTGGTATTAATGACTGTCTGGTTGTAAAACTGCCTATTCTCTTCAACATGCAACATACAACCTAGATATTGAAAAGGAAATGAATGGAGTTTGCCAACCCCACACAATAATTTGGTCATTTTAAGACTAACGTACACCATATCTTTCTTCTATGGCTCCATGCGCAATGCTGGAATGCTGGGGAGGACACAATTTTGAGAAGACATTGAATTCCAACTGTCAAAAGTTTTGTTTGTGTGTACGGTTACATTAAACTATACACGGATTGACAGTGGATCACTGCTTACATGTAAATGCAACAATATTTTGAACTTTGATTTCAGAGGCCAAAGCTTAACTGGAGAAAACATTATGAGGAAATGTATTATGTTATGCTGTTGGTTAGATGGACTTTTCTTGGCAATATTAAGAGTCACTAAATAAGGCTATCAAAAAAAACTCAATACGGTTTGAAATATTTATTGCAAATTACCCGAGGAATTGACCAAAAAATAAAATAGGTTTATTGCTGAATGATTTCTTGATGCATGTATTCGAAATTTAATAAACAGTTTATTCTTGAAAGATTTCTACAAGACTTTCCCTACAGCCAAAATGAGTAGTGTCATTACAAGAAGATTATTGACGCATTGGGCAAAATGAGAACCATTGAAAACTATTCAGACAATTTAGCCATTTTCCTTTGGCACGGTTTTAAATCTGATTTGCCGCAAAGACTTCTGCAACATGACAGATAATCGATACATGGGCAAGTTTCTTGACCTACAATTCTTCTTTCTCTATAGAATTACGGAATTAAATGATCAGAATTATAATAAGAAGAGCCAAATTGTTGATATTGGTTTGTTATTTTGGGTTAGACTCCTTCTAATATTAGTAATTGCTAAGATCTGTTCAGACAGCTTGACAGTGGCATGGAGGTCTACTATTACTAATCACATTTCCAAACAGTGCAATTTGAAATTTATTGATGAGAGAAGTTGATCAAGATGATTGGGTTAAGCGATGGTAATCTGTATTAGATTATTAACGCCTACATGTCTGTCAGTCTTTTTCATTTAAATTTGCTTACATTTGGCAAGATATGATTGTGACTCCCAAGAAAAACTACAGGTTCATATGTGTTGAAATGTTTAAAGAAAAATTAAGTAATAGATTGGTCCAGATATTCAGAAGTAGCATGTAAGGGGCAAACCTTTTAAAACGTTCATAACTTGTTATAGTTTTATTTATCATAGCCACTTTGTTAGTATTTTATAACAGTAGCTATTTGAATGTCAGATGTTTTGGGACCAGGGGCAATGACTTTATGTATTTAAATGAATAGTGAACAGATGGACAGGGGTTATGACATACATGTATTCTTTTACATAAAATGTGAGCATAAATAACAAGAAAAATTCAACCATGATAACAAAACCCAAATGTTGTAAATTGCAATTGAAACTTAATCTCATCCACCCAATATCTAATTGATTAGAGTAAATCAAAACAGGTTTGCAGACCTAGATCTTGACTTGAAAGTTTACATTTTTCAAAATATTTTAAACATATAGGCCTACATGTATTGAAGAATCCATTTACATTTCACAACATTTTTTTGTCCTTAAATATAATAAATGAATGAATTCTCTTGATCATGGCACCTTCCACAATAATTGAGTGAAAATGTCTTATCAAACGAAATATAGTACATAAAGTGCTGAAGGTCATTATCTTAATGTCAGACATTGATAGTTTTAGTTTTATGTAAGGTGTGTAATTAGGGAGAGAACTGGTAAGAACAATCACATACTAACAGTATTTGATAACCATTTTGAGTGATGGAAGAGAGAGAGAGAAATGAGGTTGACCAGCCACTCATACTTTATTTCAACAATTTTCAAGGGTCTTTATTGCCTGAAGGAAAAGGGAGCACCAAATGAAAGGTAATAAGAATAGTAGATGCAGCTACATGTACTAGTATTGGCAGAGAGAGTTTCTCAGGATTTTCAAGCCTTGTCTCCCTACAAATGGGACAAAAACGTCCTGTGTACATATTGTCATGCACGTAAAATAATTCTTGAAAAAAGAATAGACAGAAATGCCACCGTATGGAAAAAGTGTCCACCATAGTACTCTGAATGGAATATGTTTGCAATTTTCACCATGTTGGGTGCAGAAAAGTAGGATGCTAAACCCTATTTTATTTCATTTCTTGTGATCTACAGCACGCTGGTTACACCACTCATCCAACCAACTCCATGTTTTGAGTTTGGAGTCTTGATATATACTATATCATTGACACAATATATAGACCGGGTTGAGCCGACACACCATCGCAGTTACAATTCATTGCTCTCATACAATATGTCAGAAATGGAAAGAATTCAAGCATTTTGTTCTGACACAAATATCAATCGTTTTTATTATAAAACACAGTTTTGGAAAGCAAACGTGTATGTAGACCTCTAAAAAAGAAGTTTCCCTCCTGCATGTATTTGTATTGATCCAAGATATGTTCATGCACTGATACTGATACCATAAAATATTGTGATATTCGATCACTTATCTTCGCATGAGTCTTTATCCGCCATCTTCTGATGACCATAGTAATTATCTCATCACTTTGGCTTCTTAAGGTCACCATGACAAACTAATAATCCTTGCAGGAGTAATTATGCCTTTGAAAAAGAAAGAAAACCCATAATAATGGGTATGATTTAGAAAATTTCATTAATTTCTCAGCAGCAGTAGAATTAGTTTATTGATTGATATTAAAGTAAAAATGGACAAAGAACTATATTATTGATTATATTGATTAAGATAACAATAAATCGTACATGATTGTTATGTTATTACTGCCATGTAAACATGATTTATACTATATCATCGTAAATACAAATTATCTTTGAGGTTTTTTATTAATTAAATCTGGATATAGCGGACCTGTCAACAATATTTGATTACTCAATGAGATTCTGTTCTTTTCCTTGATATTTATAAATAAAATCAAGAAGTAATGTAATATTATAGTATTGTAAGATATTCAGTAAATATTTAACTGAACAAATTAATAAGTATTAAACTGAAAATTGTTCTTGGTGAAATAAATTCAGAGCCCCATATAGCTATGTCTTGACAGAATCAAATACATTACATTTAATTAAAAACACTGATCATAATTTCCATTTTTTGGAAAATTACCTAATATTCCTTTTAGAGATTGAACTTGCACAATATTGTAGTTTGCAAGGCATAGCTTTAAGTTGTTGCAGCATTATTTTATCACCTCAGATCTTGTTTTACTCACAAAAGTAAGCCTACACGTAAAGCAAATATTTTGCTACACAAGTTGAAGTTATATTTCCATAGCTTTATGTACATCATGAGATATATTATGGAATATTCTATCATGTAGAACTTTGGTCAATTTCGAAATTGACAAAAATGCCATAAAAACCATAACATTTTTTTAGGGACTTCAAATTTCGTCTTATGGTTTGGATTGTTTGTACTTGGTTTTATTTTATTTGTTCTTTGTAAAGACTTTCAACAGAAAAAAAACAACCAATATATCTTATTTCATATATCATTTTTGTCCAATCACAATGTCATATTTGCCGCACAATATGGTTATGGGAATCAGGGGCTACTGACAATAACTCACGCAATGTGGCCGCACCCACACCCATATCCCCCCCCCCCCTAACCTTTTTTCTCTTTTTTGAGCTTTTGGCGACATTTTATTTTTCACTATTAAAAATTATTGCCAGCGCTAGAGCCCCCTTAGCCTCCCCCCCCCCGGCAAAGCAGCCCCTGATTGGAATGCTACCCAACCCACACTGTTGCCTTTCATTTAGAACATTGTAAACATTAATAGGTCTCATTAAGATGTTATCTACTGGTAAATACCAAGTTTATCAAAATTGATTGAGGATTTTTAAAAATACATACACCTGATACACCCCATTCCCCCTACCACATCTGGGGCACTGCTCTAATTAGCTGAAAATAAGGTAGAAAAACCTCACTCAGAAATATTCAACTGCCTTGACCAACCATCCTGTTATCAATTTATATCTATGTAAAAATTAATAACGAAATGATTTATTCCAGCAGATAGAAACAACCGTCATATCAACAGGCTGTCAGAAGATAATTTAATACTGATAGAAACACTTTTTCCATAAAAAAAATATATCAGTTTTAGATCTAAGTTTTGATGTTTTTATGAAGTTAGAATAAGACATGTGTCAGTCATGGCATTTGTATTATATTCTACACTGTATATTCTAATTAAACACTTCATATAACTGCTATTCTTTTCTTTTAGAATTTCAATGTTTAGGCCCTAAAACAAGTGAGGGGATGGCCTAGTAACATAGTCTTATTCACTCCATTAAGCAGGTGGATTTGATTCCTAAGGGCAGTAGTGCCCGGGCCCCCCCTAAATCCCTAAAAACCAGTATAAAAAATAGATATGCACCATAAATCACCACTGACACCCCAATTTTTTCAAAAATTTTCTCAGGGGCCCCGCCTCTGTGTGGTTCCCCTTGTTAATAGTGTAGGACGGAGGGCTTAGGAAGGGAAAAGTATCTATAGTCGTTTGGATGGGGCAGAAAAACTGAGTTCCGTGTGAAAATTGGTGTACAGTAACAGAATCCTTGGCAGTTGATATTCAAAACAAAAGAAGGCTGTAGTGCCATTGTCCAGGCAAAATTGACCTATCAGCACACTGTATGGCATATGCCAACCTCCCTAGTCAGTGTAGAACCAAGATATCTTTTCTTCTGAAACCCAAATTCAACTAATTGTTTTATTGTTGGCGCCGAATCCTATATAGTATCAACATATAATTATTAAAACAAATGTGAAACATCAAATCCATCAGAAACATGCCCAAAAAATCATTATGAATTTAATTCTTCTGCTATGTACATGTATGTCATTGAAGATGGATAAAACCATAATCCCCTCTGGCTGACCAAGAAAAAAACATCATTGGCTGTTCATGCCATAATTTCTTGAAATCTTGCAATGCACAATTATATTTGCAGCAGTTGCGATCAAATTATATCCAGGTCCATCAAACCTGTATGCTCAGAATGGTTTTGGGCTGTCCGCCCATATGCTAGTATGCAATACATCATTTTCTCTAATTTTTTTCAAAGAATATTATGGTAATGGAGGTGAGTTAATGTGTTAGTCAATTTAGTTACTGATGAATGGCAACTAAATAGAATGTTACAGGGTCATATGTTAGTGATAAATATTACACAGGAAGATTTAATTTTATATGGTTGAGGACATTGACTGGATTCAAGAATGTTGAATAATGGTTATTCATTAGGTTACAAACTCATTAAGGTGTTCATGATTGTAGGATTTTTTTTATTGTAGAACCAAATTGTTATGTAGTACATCATATAATTGTTAACAGAAATTATGTCATGGAAATAAATAAACGACAGCTTTATTAACAAAATTAGTTTGCTAAATTGAATGGTTTCATAATAAAAACTTTCATTTATGTTGTAGCATCATTAAGAGTTTCAAATATATTTCCCGTAATGTTTTTTTATCCAAATTGGCGATCCTCTTGAGGTTGTCAGTACTACAGTAAATCTAATATGCGGTGTATGTGTAATGTATACTAAATTGATACATCGCAATACATGAAAGACAATTTATTCAAACGCCTTTGTTTTACTCGATTGTAAATTTCAACCTTTTTACATATTTCTAAACCAGAAACTGGTTTCATACACTTGGTAATCTTCTTTTTCTCATTCTCGGGGCAATGCTCTTCAATAAGAGTTAATTTGAGAATGATCAACATGAAACAGGATTGTTCTCGGGGAAAATTGTAATCGATATGACATCATAATTACAAGATGACTGCAATGACACCTTGATCATTTCCTGGTTCATAAAGCTAGCTCGTAAGTATTTTAATGGATTGTATTGATTGCATATTCAATACATTTTTAATGGATTGTATTAAAATTTGCATACAGCCAACTCTTAGATAATACTCTTGACTTTTTGATATATTGAATTTTAAAACCAATAGGTTATTGTTTAAATAAATTGAAATATTTTTCTTTCCCTTTGAATAGAATTAATTGCTCATTTTGTACACCCACATTCTTTAATTATATGGTGATGTACAAACAAAAATCAGATCATCATTTCATAGATATATGAAATGTCATTTTTGGTAATTCTTGATAAATCACAAGCATTAAAAGAGATTATTTGTTGAAAGTATAAAATAAATTTCAAGAATTATCCAGAGAGTAAAGGACTAAAGAATGATCAAGATAAGATTGTTTGACACTTGAATATTTGATTGAAGAGAAATACATTTTAATTCTTCCGGATTCCATTTTAAATTTTTATTGTAAGGTATTATCACTTTTCAACCGCTGTTAAAAGAATCATTTTGAACATTTGACTTTGCAGTTAAATTTGGATGTTCACATTAGATAATATGTTCAAAATTTAAGACAAATCTTTCAGTCAGTTGCAGTGATACAATCATTGTACTGATTTAGGTAGGAGTTTTGAAGCAGATTAGTGATTATACTTAGAGGTTAGTGCCCGGATTCTTGAAAATGAGATGAGTCTTGGGTTGCCTGATCATGGAGAAATAGGTTTAGATTAACATTTTCCACTCGCACCGACAGGATAGGAATTGGTGCAGGCTTGTTCTTGCACAAGATTAATGATGATGTTGAAATAAGATGACAGGATTAAGGAATTCATTTTGAGTTGCTACAAGAACTTGTGGATTAAGATTAATGATGATGTTGAAATAAGATGGCAGGATTAAGGAATTCATTTTGAGTTGCTACAAGAACTTGTGGATTAAGATCCTACCAGTACATTTTATCCAAGGCAAATTATCAAATATTTGTGTTATTCACATACACAAAGTGGATTGTTATTTGAAGCTAACTTTGGATATTAATTGCAATGTAAATGTAGCCAAGTGTTTTTATTTTGGTTCCTATATTATATAACATTATTACATTATTGACCTGGTAAAAATGATGGTGATACATTATTAACGTAGGAAGTAATTATAACAATATACAATTTCATCCACCTCTGAAAATCTGGTAATCTAAGAGTAATTACATGTAACTATTTAAAATGATGGCTGTCCCCAGCATAGTTTTTTGTGAATTTATCATTTACATTGAACAGCCACTGAAAGTCAGATACTTTGTGAAATGTAAATAGTCTACTTTAAAATACTGGTAATTTACAAACCTGGAATTTGGTGCCAGTGAGTGTTGAGTTCTGGATGGATAGAATTACATCATAGAATCTCTTCAACTTAATAATACATGTAGTTCAGTAACTATAATACTATAATAGTCGTACTTGGGGAGAAGAAAATGAAAAAAACAGATGCTTAGTCAATAAAGATAAGTAGTGATGAAATGAAAGGAAATTGGTCTGATGGTAAAACTAACGACATCCGTTTCTTAACTAGTCTCACACCTGCTCACATAATTTATCCAGGTAGAAACAAGAGAACTTTAAATAAAAATTCAGTGATTACTACTGGACATTTTAATCCTTCTGGTTAACTGTATGGGATGAGCTAATCAAAAATTGTGTTGATACATTATCCAAACATTAATATACATTTGATTTGATTTGATTTGATTACAATTAATAAGGATGAAAGGCCATGAACTCAGTCAAATTATACTTAGTAATTTTATTTTTGGGGGGAGGGGGGATTTACTCAACTCATGCTTGTTTTGACCCATTGACATCTGATTTATTCCAAGTGACTTCTACAACTAATAATTCTGAAAGATAAATTATAGTTATTTGGACAAATACTGTAAGCAAAATGGTGGCTATGCCTATTGATGTTACGGAATGGATGAAATCACCTGTCTAAAAGTCCATGTGGTGATAATTAATTGGATGGTTCCCGACTTAACTTACCTGTACTTCACCACCTGTTCAGTCTTAACACACCTAGAAAAAGAATTTGGTTAATATCTATATATATAGATAATCAACAGATATTGCACAAAAAAACGCTGATACAAATCTCAAACTGTATGGTTATTACCATCCACATTCCTCTTATACTAAACAATTTCAATGGCCGAGGAATTTAGACATGGGAACAAACTGAAAACGAACACTTTTTGCTATGGGCTTGGTCCCCTCCCACACCACTTTAGGCTGTCAGAAACTCTGTGTAAAACTCAGATCTGGTCATGATGGAAGCATTAGCACTAAGGACTTTACCTGTTTGTGTGTAAAAAAATAAAATTCAACTTTCAATTTATGAGTCATATAAATATTTCAGCAGTTTTCAAGGAGTTTAATGAACTAGAACACCGGTGATAAATAGTGTATTAAAAATAATTACACTTTTTCTCTGTGAACTTTTCTCGAATAAATCCTCTGAGACAAATTATTACAGAAACCTTTATCTAAAAATGAAATTGCACGATGAAATTCTTTTTAGAATCGTATTAATTGGCAAAGTGTTTGTGTTGGTACAAGCAGACATGAAACTGTGTTGTTGTATTGCCGAAGTGTTCCTTTTATAAATAGAGTCTGTGATGTGATTTACTGAGCTTTTAATTGAGCGTAAGATGATTTTAGATCTTTGACAACAGTTTATGTCCATGCTATTTAAGGGATTTTTTAAAGTCTAGAATCGATATAATGTGGTATAAAAGTTTAATGGTTTGTGTCGGAATGGTTTTGATTCACAAAGGGTGAAATGTAGCCCTACCGTTCAACTGTAAGCTGTCCTTTCAATTTTGGTGAATGATTATAAGTGAAATATTCTGTTTGGTTCCTCAAATTATAGATGTAATGAAAAAGCTAACAATGTTTATCTCCACTTGTTTTGGTAATCTCCAATTTATCAAACTGTTCACAAAATATTGGTGTGTCAGAAATATAGCATTAAAGTAATATTTTCTAGGTATGAAATCTCACAGATTTTTAATTTAAAGTATTGACAGGAAATAAAAATGAAATTGTGAAGTGCTGAAGGGATTTAGATTTTATTTTGACATTGTAACTAACTAAAGCATCAATTTATGATTTTAAACTACAATAGCAAAATTGTTTGAAAATGTCTGAAAGCATTTAGATGTACATATCAAATTCTTGCACATAATGTCGCTAGGATAACCAGTATAATCTTCTAAGTTTGAATGAATATAGCAGGATATAGAATTTCATTTATTACTGACATTATTATTTCAAGAAACTGTGCATTCTAGATTCATTGTTTCATGACCACCTAGTTGCTTTGTATTTTGTTAGGATCATATAAACTGAAATTAATTAAATGTGTTTTTATTTTACAGAAAATGTGTAGATTTGAAGAACAAGTGATATTATCAGGAGTATTGTTGATTTTATATCTTTCTCCAGGATTTTACACACAACAAAATGGTAAGTATTTACATAACCATATTTTTGCCCTAAATCCAAAAATTCAATTTAACATATTTTGATAAGGTGTAAAATGTAATTTATTATTAAAAGAAACAAATAAATGACTAGAAAACATAACAATATAACATTACTTAAATAACAATACACATTATAATAATCACAATATTGATATTTATACTCTGCTCCCCTGCAATAATCATGTTTTGCTAAATTAAAGCTTTGTATTAAAATAATTTGAGAAGGTCCAACATACAATATAGTATTGGATATTGTACATAATGTAAGTGTACTGATTAAATAATTTGTGTAATACACTTGATGGTGTTGTGTATATTATGTGTATATTATGCTATATAAATGAAATATACATGCAGTATGTATTACTAGTAATGGAGTTCTATGTGTAATGTAGTTAGTTTCGTGAAATACAGTATAAACAGGAGAGTGTTTATGGTGACATGTGTATAGATAATCTAAGATTAGAAGCTCATCAGTAAATAGCATATAATATCATCTGTTTATTTGAAATACATGTTTGTGTGTGTCTTCAAGTTAAGATGTTTCCAAGTTCAAAAAAACACCTCAAAAATTATTCCTCTCATGAACATAAACATTGTTTGAAAATGAAAAATCAATCAAAAGTTGAATTTAGCCCCTAGATCAGCTGATAACTCATAAATTGGATTATAACTTTATCCTCTACGCTGGACTGTGGTGATGTTAACCAATAGTGGTCTATTCCCTACCATTAACAATTATATGACATAGATCTGTCTAGAATTATTTAAATTATCATGCTTTAAGAGATGTGTACCCCATTTATCACTGAAGTTCTTCATCTTTTGATTATTTTATACATATGACATGCAGCCTATTAAAACTACCACTTTAAATTACACAAGTCTTGACAATCAGCCAGGGAAAGATCAAGTTAACCTTAATGATGCAGTACCAGTATAATCCATAGCCATTGTAAAAAGAAAGATGCCAATGTTCCATGTACAATGCTTCTGTCGACATGATGAAGTTGATTAGGTATAAGAAATATACTTTTTGCTATAGTTGAATAAGTGTGGTTTAATGGTCGAGAGCGAGACATTAAATATATTGATACTGCACCAAGGCAAAAACCTAAGAAAGCCAGATTAACAGTATTCTGAGTGTCTTTCCTCGTTATTACTATTATTTGACAGCAACAGACCTTGTAATTCAAACATGAGTGTTTTATCACCTGTTGTTCAAGATGACTAGCTTGCATCATCAACTTGGTCCAAGCAAGCAAGGAAAGCACAACATATTGTTTGTGAAATAATGTCTTACCTGAAACATTAGTTATACTGTTCAAAATAATGCAACCACTTTAGATATTTGTTTGAGGTTTTAACATTTTAATTAAACAGAGGCGGGGCGAAGTTTATTGGTGAAATACCCCCAGCCACTGAATGGATTTCATATAAGCTTATTTACAATAATTGCAGGACTCCCGAGTGTACCAGGTACAAGAAACAGTACATAATTAAATGATTTAGATTTTTTAATCATTAATTGTTAATTCTGTTGAATCTGATTTATTTTTGTAGCTGACTCTGCAATCTGCATATGATGATGTAAAATTTGTCTGGTGCTGAAAAATTTCTTTAATAAACAAAATATACAAGTTTTTGTTTTTAAAGTGATCGGTGCAATTTATTCTACTTCCTTGGTTTATTGAAGTAGGTTATCATAACCATAATTTCTTCTTTGATGTTGGAATCATTTACATAAACACATATAACCTATGACTAATTAGTGAAACTGTTTCATCTGATTTCCTGTATTTAAAATCAGAACATGGTATTCATTCAAGTGTAAATATATTTGTATTTAGTTACAATGTTTTTATCTGCTGTTGGCTTCTTTTTTTTAGAGTATACAGTATGAAATGAAATAAGTCTACAATAAAGCTAAACTATCAATTGCATTAGTTAGCATGAGACTCCATATTCAATATAACTGCTTACATCTGTTGAATATAATTAGCAGATTATAAATATTAACATCTGATGGTGGCAGATGCAAAATTCTAATTGAGATACTTGTATGAGCTTCTTAATTATTTAAAATGGTATATACTGGAGACAAAAAGGTTCACCGAATTTTTGCTGGGCAAGGTGACCTATCACTGACTGATATGTTGTACTAAAGCACATACAGTTTTATTTTGGTTTCTTTCACTGTAGAAAAGTTCTCAAAATAATGTTAAACTATCAATTGCATTAGTTAGCATGAGACTCCATATTCAATATAACTGCTTACATCTGTTGAATATAATTAGCAGATTATAAATATTAACATCTGATGGTGGCAGATGCAAAATTCTAATTGAGATACTTGTATGAGCTTCTTAATTATTTAAAATGGTATGTACTGGAGACAAAAAGGTTCACCGAATTTTTGCTGGGCAAGGTGACCTATCACTGATATGTTGTACTAAAGCACATACAGTTTTATTTTGGTTTCTTTCACTGTAGAAAAGTTCTCAAAATAATGTTACGAACTGATAAGAGATATTTTATACAAGTTTAAAAAAATTTTGTCTGTTATCTGAACATAATTTTTTTTGCAAGAATAGGAAGCTGGGTATAATATTCAGCTATTTTTGGGAAATAAGCTATTTATATTACATATTATCGCAGAGAAAAGGATACAATATACACACTGAATTTTTTTAATATTCAAATCTCAAACAGCTTTTATTCATACCAGTTGTAGAAGATGTATGATGTTGCTTTAAACAGAATTCAGACTGTTTTTAGGGGAACATTTATTACCATTTACTTATCAGTGGTGCCAAAGATAATATACAATAATATTAAGGTTGGTAGAAAAGGAAGTCTCAGGAGAAATTAATAGGCTACCATTATTTCAATGCCATAAATTAACAGGGAAATCTAATGTTCATTATATCTCTATTTCTTTGATGAACACGACAGTACACTTCGCTGATTGGAGAAGTGATATTCAATTCATGTCAGACGTCTCCATCTGATCTGTGTGTGAAAATCAGATGTATTCTGGCTTTCTGCATTGGATGTTTTCTAACCCTAATAATGAGACAATACAACAAACAAGAAATTCTAGTTGAAAGCTGTTAAGTGACGTCGTTGTGTTTTGCCAATTGACGACTGGTCTCCTGAATAAAACAAGAACAAAACAAAGACAGAGATCAAAGTAGCCTATCCTATGAATTGTTCTAATGAATGCCTAATGATTGAGCATCAGCTATCTGGAGCACTGGGACTTCCTTGTGGCCTTATGGCAGCGCTCTGATTATTCAGGTTTTGCCAGACATAATTTTTATGACGTATTATGTCGTCGCCCCTGTCCGTCCAAACGTCCGGACATACAATTGTTTGTTGACTCTCTACAGGTCACAATTCTTGTCTGATTTTGACGAAACTTTAGACATAGGTTTATCCCCTAAAGATCTCGGCTGCTTTCAATATTGGCATGTATCGGATCGAAACTTCATGGATTATGGCCCCTGATTGTAAGAAAAAGCATGTTTTTAGCTTGTGGATCCTATAGAGGTCACATTTTGAACCGATTTTGATGAAACTTGATATGCATATTTATAACCCAAAGATCTTGGTTCCCTTTGATATTTGCACCTATCGGACCGTAATTTTCTGAATTATGGCCCCTGATTGCTCGAAAAATCACCTATTTTAGCTCGTGGTCCCTCTGGAGGTTACAATTATTATCCGATTTTAAAAACTGTTTGATTATATCACTGTTACACTCTAAGGAAGGTTAAGTTTGAATTTCGGAAAAATCAGGCCAAAATTGCCATACAAAATGGCTGTCGTTTGTACGCGAATACTGTTAAAAAATGGTATATCAAGGTTGTGGACCCTGTAGAGGTCACAATTTTAATTAGATTTTGATGAAACTTAAAATGCATGTTTATAACCTAAAGATCTTGATTTTTTTTTAGATATTTGTGCATATCAAATTGTGACTTAATGAATTATGGCCTTTAATTGTAGGAAAAATCACTTTTGGTATTGCTTCTTCTCTATCCATCTCTCGAAAATGTTGGCGTATCCTGCCTGGCAGTGCCAGCTTACTATCTTTATATTACATTTTTACACATTAAAATTAAATGTATCTATTGTGTTTTAAGGTGAAATTCTTTAAAATTTTGATTTTATGGCACATAAATTTTCTGGCAGATAAGTTCTCCAGTCAGCCAAGACCCACAAATAGAACTGAAATGAGAGTCCTGCCCCAAATCCCTCTTTCTTAACATAACTGCAAACTGTGCATTACAGACCTATTAAATCACTAATCTTATCAAAACATTGTTTCTGCCATTAAAATTTGTGTATATAAATATAGAAATTGTCTGATATACCAGACACTAATGATGCCAAAGAGATAAATCATGCAAATTTGTGATGGCCTCTCAAGCTATTTCAGTCTAATGAAAAAACATATATCTGTGAAACAGACTTTAATTATGTCATATACTACAAATATCTTTTTCGTCCCCTCCAAACATTTCTTCGTTTCCCTTGCCAGGTCCTCTTTCCTGCACCACTGAGACAAGATAGAACCATGCCAGAAAACCTTGATGAACATTCTCGTCCAATGCAGGGATCGAAAACGGGACCTTTGGCAGGTTAGCAAGCCAATGTCTCACCCACTGTTTAGATCTTATTCCACCTCCAAGTTATTAATTATTTTGATGATGAGGTGACAAACAACATTCTGTTTCCTCTTAAGTACCATATGCACAATTGGTTCTACCATATTCTTTCGGTATAGGTCTATACTTCTTTTTAGCATCTACTTTAATATTTCTCAGATGCATCACCATGAAGCCACCATATGTGAAGAGAGAGAATGTTAATGTCACAATTTGACTTATACTCCACATGGACTTTTACACTGTAAAATACAGTATTAAATTTTATCCCATGTAAACAACACCAAAATACAAGCAATGGGATAGTGAGTCCCAAAACTTCCCATATTTCCAGGGTATTCTGCTACTCAAAATAGCATTCTATTCATATAGTACAAGGAACTAGAATTATGATTGACAAATATTCCTCTGAAAGGTCTTTAGAATAACATCAGACTGTTTATGTCCATAGAACAGCAGGATAATCATTGAAAAAAATGACATATTGACATTGAAAAACATTTACCGAAGTGCAATAAATGACTTTGTTATGTAAATGTGAATTATGTTGCTAAAGTCTTTGTGTTTTCTAAGCTAGGGAACACAATACAGAAATTCTATTGTTATTCAAAATAATTATATGTTATCACTCCCACTCCCCTCATTTACTTTAAATTCATGAAAGGTTGTAAATGTGGAATTTTAAAAATTTCGTGACAATAAGAAATAAAGTCCTATTAAATATAAATATCTAAGTGTTTGAATCTTAAATTTTGAACTGATCATTTTTTCACATTATATTTTAAAGTTTTGCAGAGGACTCACGATAGTTGTTTGAAAACTTGTTGATGATGCCTTTAGATTTTGTTTAATATTTCCTTTTACCCCCGGTTAGTAGTTATTATAACAAGGGGAGTATTTGTGGAAATATGAATCTAAATTGATTACAAGATATGTAAATACTATCAGATTCGATGGATAAAAAGTTATCATAATTATTGTCGTCATGATCTTTCTATGTGATGTTGCATGTAAATTAGGTATTACTGGAACATGTATGTTAAAAAAAGATATAGAATAAACTGGACTGAACTGATAAATCATGTCTACTCGAGCAATAATAGGGTATTCTCATGGTTTTTGTGGTGCCAGAAAATTCTCTAATTCTCCAATTAAGAGTCTATGCAGACTAATTTTGCGATACGATAATTCGATAAAAGAAATCAGTATGGTTCATTGTTGAATAAAAATGATATTATAATCAAGTTAGTGGCTTCGGGTCAAAACAATGAGATAGTAATACCATTATAATGAACTAATATACAAAATGTTTCATTGGGCTTGTGAATCAATCATGTCTGAGGCGATACCCTCTTTACATACCTTCATTTATTAAATGGAACTACATGCCAGGTCAACATGGCTTATTTAACCATCCTTTTTTTCTTTTTTTTTAAAAAGCGCTTTTGATTTTCTTGGTAAACTTCATTCTATGAACTCATTAAGATAGCATCACTGAGATAATTGCCTTCTACAGTAGTGCTTGGGTTTGGTTTATTGAAGCATTGTGACGCAAGAACAAAGATCTTGAATCTGGTTTGATGGTTGCATGTCTACTACTAAGCTAGCCACCAAGATTTCCTTTTGATCTTGATATTATCACCAAAGGGCCATTAAATGCAGCCTCTACTGGCCTACACCGCATTTATACTTTACATAAAAAAGCCATTTTAAAGTCAGATGAGTACTCTAGTTTATTAATGGTTATCATTGTCATTTTCACATTGGCCTTTTAATTTCTGTAAAGTACAGCAAGTGCACTCTCCTTAGGTCTATATATATGAAACTAGGATTATTTGTGTGGTAACTTTTACAGACATGGCTAAGGCCATAGATTAAAATTTTGTGAAAATCGGACTAAAACTGCCGGACAAAATGGCTGCCCCTTGTACTTAAATAGTGTAAACATCTGGTATATCAAGGTTGTGGAACGTCTAGAGGTCACAATTGTGATTCTATTTTGATGTAACTTGTAATGCATGTTTATAACCCAAAGATCTTGGTTTGTGCATAACGAATCAGAACTTCCTAAATTACGGCCACTGATTGTATGAAAAATCGTGATTTTAACTTGTAGATTCTCTAGAGTTCACAAATTTTTTTCTGATTTTAAAAAATGTTAAAATATATCACTGTTTCACCATAATGAAGGTTGAATTTGAATTTTGGGAAAACTTTGTACTCAAATTGTGTAAAAGTATGTAATACAAAGGTTGTGGACCCTCTAGAGGTCACAATTTTTATCCGATGAAACTTCAAACATATCTTTATTTCCGTAAGACCTCAGTCCTTTTTAATATTTGCACATTTCAGTTCATAACTTTCTGGATTATTGCCCCCAATTGTACAAAAAAACGTGTTTGTTTTTAGCTTGTTCTATATCCATCTCTTGCAAATGTGGGTGTATCCTGACTGGTAGCCGCTGGTTTCTTATGGAAAGCACATTTACCATTTCAGTCAAACATAGGAGATGTCCTTGATTATCTTTTTAATGTATCCTTTTATTTGATTATGTATTACAATATTTTAATACTTATCATTCCCTATATTTGATGCTTTTGGATAAGATAACTTTGATTCTAACTGATAGAGTGATGAAACTTAGTATATAGTTTCACTACTTGGTACTTTAAAATCTTGACAGAGTTTGATCGTTAACATTTTATGCTTTAAGATCTGTTTGATAGCTGGATAGTTTTGAAAAATCAATATTTGTCATCTAACTATTAAAATTGACAACTCTATAGATATTTATAGCTATTCATATTTTGATAGTGTTACGATACCTGAAAATAATAATAGTCATATCGTACACACAAAATCTTATTTTAATTCATGTGTTCACGTGTGCAACTGCAGTGGATGCTTTGATGATTATCTAATCAACAATCTTATTCTCCTGTCCACTAGCTGGCACTAAGGTGCTAATTAAGTTATAATATACAAAACAGACTACTTATGTATATATTGTTTTCATCTTTAGCACCCTTGAAATCCTAAATAACAAATTATTAAGTAACAAAATAGCCAATAAATGGTGGAAATCGTTGGATGATTTTCGTCTTTAGCACCCCTCAAAACCCAAAGAAAGATATTCTTCATTGACATAACAGAACATAAATGGCCTGGTTGATACGAAATTTTGTTTTTGGACATACCAAATCATTGACTTGCTTTTTGTCAAGACTTACTGTAGTTACTCTTGTGAGTTGGGTAGCACAGCTCAGTTTATTTTTGCCCAATTCAATCAAAATATACATCAAATTGAAGGTAGTGAGTCAGAGAATGTGAAAAAAACAATAACTCATTTTCAAAATTTCCTCATTGTGATACATTATGCCATGAAGGTCACATAATTATGTTGTATACATTAGTGAGATGAAAAAGCCTATTTAATTTCAGTAAATTCCATTAATTTCTTCTTGTGTTATTGCCCATGTTTCATTTTGTTGCAACTTGTGAACGCTCTAGCGACAAAACTTACTATCCGATCTGTATGGAATTTATAAGCATCATTAAACTTAGTAAAGCGAAAAAGCCTATTGAATTTCACATTTACCGTTTATTATGTTGAGAGTTATGGCCCTTGTTTCACTTTGTTAGACCTTATGAACTGTGTAATGAATTAAAACAATTTGCTTTAACAAATTATAGAGTTATGGCCCTTGTTTTACCTTCTGGATACTTGAACAACAACATTTATCATCCGATCTGTATGAAATTTATATGCATCATTCAAATTAGTAAAAACAAAGAAGCAGATTGAATTTCAACAAACTCTGTAAATCAATTCCAGAGTTAAGGTCCTTGTTTTCAAATTGTCTTGTAAATGTCCCAAATTACCTACAAAACTTGTCGAGCGCGTGAACGATTTAGCTGCTGTGGGTGTATGTTTCATTGCCTGGCAACCTATCTTTATTTACCATGAAGGTCATGATTTAATACTGTTATTGCAGTCACAATGAATAATCTACTTCCTATTGGTAAGATATAGATGTGTGTGCTACCCATTTATTATGATTGACATGATAGTCTCGATACCAGTCTAATTAACAGTCAAATGATTTCCCCTTAAAGAGCTCACTGGATGAGAAAAATTTGCCAGGAAGTGTTGAATATGCTTTGTAAGACATATTATAGCGCCGTCTTTATTGATTGGCCAAATTAGATCATATAAATTCTTTCTTGAATGGCGGTAAGGGTCCTGGTACCAACTTTTATTAACCTTTTCACCTTAATTAAGGTTTGTTTGAGTTTCTCTTTTTTTTTTTTACATTTCATTAGAATAGAAATGTTTATAACTGAATACAACATGAATTAGATTTGTGAATTAAGGTTTCTGATAAGCCCTTTAACAAACTTCACCAGCTTTTGTTGTAAAATGGAAAAAAGTACAAAGATATGAATTTCAAATTAAAAGAGCAAAAAGCAAATTAGTAGAGAACAATTTTTTCAAAGAATTGTATACGGCTCAGATTTTTAATAAGTGACAGCATTTTGTAGGTAATTTACCATATTAGGACGGATATTATTATTACTTCAGTCAACAGATAATGGAATTAGGACGAATCTTTGTATTGGTTTCCAAATTCAGGAAAAATCAAGCTGCTATCATGCTGTGTGACAGTGAACTTATTGGACAATTTCAATCAAACTGGATAAATATCATTGCTTTTAGAGTACAACTAATATTCTGGTCTCCATAGTTTTACTTTAACTAATAGTTTTTAAGCAAGATGGAGATGTTTTAAGCAATATTTTCTTCACCGCCTTAGTCTGAGATAAAGTGTCAGCTTGATAGAAGAAAAAAGAGAAATAGGGGTATTATTAGCATTAGATCAGATTGAAGAGTTCTGTTTCTCTCACTAACCTTTGAAATCACATCATTTGGCCAGACCAAATGTAAATCTAATCAGATTTTTAAAAAAGTATTGTTCAGAGTTAGGGTTTATTCAACAGTTCTTCCCAACTTTAGCCAATGGAAGGGTCACTATAGAAAATTGGGTAATTAGTAGATTAGGTAAATAGTGAATCAAATAATAGGAACTCTTTTGATATGATTTGAAACTTGAATTTGGTTTAAGGTACATAACAATTTTTTTCTAGTAAAATTTCACTGGTTTCAATTGGTATTCAGTGGCTACATCTATTAGACCATCATATGAGATTTTGTATATGGTAGGACAGGGAAAGATAAATCTACGTAATTAGTATATCAGTGTATCACTAATCTATATATTTTTATTACCGAATCACCAGTTAGCTGATTAATCTGTGTATAGCTTTACAAACCGAAATGTGTAGTTACCTTCACCACTACCAGATTAACTAGCTGCTAGTTGAAGCCTGTTCAGGTCATTCCACCTCTTTGTTATTTTTAAAAGGTCTAAAATATAACTAGGATGGTTCCTTTACAAATTATCTCCATAATATTTTCACAGGTAAACTACAAGAAGTACAGAAATTCTTATGGCTGACAAAACCTGCCTCTATGTTCAAGAATTAATGACATGTTTCATAAGTAAAATAATGTTTTGCATTGTATTTAAGATCGCACGAATAAAACCCATTTTGCACTAAGGAACATATTTGATTTAATTCTTACACAATGCAAAACATGTTAAATGTTATTCTTTAACAATGCCTGAAAGGGTTGATCAAGATAAAGCATGTATAATTCACCTATTGTTTATGGTAAAACTTTTCAGTTTGTTTTCCTAACATTTGTTTGTCACCCTGACACATGAACTGAATTCCTATTACATGATGTTACCAGACTTGATAAATCTTCAGGGAGAACATACATGCAATAAGTAAAGTATAGTTCACCCCTTTGGCATTGTACGTCTCACTTTGGGACTGAAAAATTAACGAAAAACAACACAATATATGTTATTGAAGATATATTGTCATTTCAGATAATTGAATGATAAATGATATGATTCATGTGCGAAACGATTTAATGGATACCCACTGAATTTGAGTCAATATCTATACCGTGTATAAAAATCTATTCAGTCTGTTGTTTCAAACAAATAACATTGCTTTTCAGAACTTACACAATTATATAGGATAACAATCACTGGTTTATTATACACAAGCACGGCGTTTCAATAAGTATTCTCTTATCGTTTAGAGAATACTTATCGAAACATTGTGCTTGTGTACAAAAAAACAGTGATTGTTATCCCATATAATTTTGTTAGTTCGATCTGTATGGTTTCCAATCACTAAATGCCACTAACAGATTAAACCCTTCTTTTATTGCAGTTTTTGTTCTTTAATTTTTGTTAGGAATTTCCAAAGGCACTTATGGCCCTCCTTTTATATCTGGAGTTCAATTATTAGCTGCCAAATAAACAGTTCAGTTCTAGTATCAGTCACTACCAGTACATTTTATTGCAATAACTCTGTTCAGTATGTAGATGTTCTCCGAAATAATTTGAAGAATATTTGAGGAAGATTTTATGCTTGACTGACTAGGAGTCCGATGAAGTTTGGATTTGTAGCTAATAATTATTATAGTAGAAGGCAATATAGTATACTTAAAGAATGACAGTCTTCATATTTGTTATGATAATTAAAAATGGTAAAAGTTATCATAATTGTGTTCTCTCCTAACAGATGTTGTGTGTGTCATGCATTTGTTCATAAAACTGACTTGGGACACCCAGTGCCGTAACTAGGGATAAATTTCTGGGGGGGTATCCAAATGCCGATTTTACCGACGGGTCGATCAATAGAAAAATGTGCTATTTTACATAGCTTTTTAAAAGCGGGTTAGATATAATGACTACACTTTCCAGGGGCGGATCCAGAAAATTACGAAACGGGGGCGTACTTTGAGGGTGAAGCTCGAATTATGAGCGCCGCAGGTGCGAAGCAGCTGAGGGGGGTCTGGGGGTCAACCCCCTGATTTTTTTTAAAGACAAGACTCCATATAGGCGATTTCCTGGCATCTGATCTTCAAATATTAAACACAACTCCCACCCTATTTTCAGTGTTTTTTGTCTGCAAAATCATCAGGAACAGATCGGTAGCCTACTGCCTGAAGAATTTCTGAAAAAAAAGTCCGAATGAAGGAAAGGCACGCGGTTTGAAGTATTTATGAAACAAGGTTGAAAAGATTAGCGTGTTTTTTTTTTTAGAATCTGGTCAAGCTGATGCAGAAATCATGCTGCTCACAGAATTTTACCTGTCCCTTAAGTGAGCCCTTAGAATGCATATATATTCTAAGGGCCTGCTTACCAAGGGACAGTTAGATGACAGGTAAAATTCTGTGAGGTAATGTATATCCATGATCGGTCAAATTTGGTTAGGTACCATTTAGCCTACGTATATAAGTAACTGCGGAGGGTCTGGGGGTCCTCCCCCAGAATTTTTTAAAAGATAAGACTCTATATATGCGATTTCCTGGCATCTGATCTTCAAATATTAAACACAACTCCCACCCTATTTTCAGTGTTTTTTGTCGATACAATTTTTTTTACAGCTTGCCGCCCCCCCCCTCCCGTGGATCCGCGCCTGCTTTCAAGGATTCTAGCTCATATAAGATTTATTTAGAATTCAGAGCAGTTCCATACAGGGATGTTTTGGTGAATTTAGACATTCGAAAGTTCGGTAATGAAAGAAACAGTGTAATACCGAAGAATCTGGTCGGTAAATCATGATTCAAATATTTGCTATATAACTCTTGAAATTTACCGACTGGTGGTTTCGAAATCTCTGTAACGAAACAGTGTAATAGCGAAGAATCCGGTCGGTAAATCATGATACACATGTTTGCTATATATCTCCTGAAATTTTCCGACTGACGGTTTCGAAATTCCTGTTATATAATTATAGAACACTGTAATCTGGTCGGTAAATCATGATACAAATATTTGCTATATAACTCTTGAAATTTACTGACTGACGGTTTCAAAATTTCTGTAACGAAACAGTGTAATACCGAAGAATCTGGTCGGTAAATCATGATACAAATATTTGCTATATAACTCTTGAAATTTACCGACTGACGGTTTCAAAATTTCTGTAACGAAACAGTGTAATACCGAAGAATCTGGTCGGTAAATCATGATAAAAACATTTGCTATATAACTTTTTAAATTTACCGACTGACAGTTTCAATTTACCGACAAACACGAGAATTTACCGACTGAATGCAAAATAGTGGGGGGGTACATACCCCCCCATACCCCCCCGGTAGTTACGCCTCTGGGGACACCCCATTTTGTCGAAGCCACAAAATTTCTATTGTAGTTAAATTGGCTTAGTTTTGATCATTGAGTGGTGCAGTTCAATCTGGGCCCACAAAATAGCAAAAAGAAATTTCTAATAATTAATTGTAAAATACTATATCAAATATTTTGCAGTAATCCTGTCAACTGTAGTTAAATGGAATTTTTCCACGATTTTACAATCAGAAAATTTAGAAAAAAGAATATTTTACTTTAGCATACATGTAAGCTTTGGTTCATTTTGAAGGTTACAAATTTATTTTACAGTTTATTTTTATTTTATTTTTTTTATTATTTTACAGTTTAGTATCATGTTTATTATTTTACAGTTTATCATGTTTATTATTTTACAGTTTAGTATCATATTTGTTATTTTACAGTTTAGTATCATGTTTTTAAAAATATTTATTATCATTACAAACTATGCCAGCCCTTCACCATGGACTGTTCATGATACCAGGCCCGTAGCCAGGAAGTTGTTTTGGGGGGGGGGGGGCAAAGATGTTTTCGGGAGGGCAAACTAGCATGGGCATCTCCAATAGAGCATGTTTGTCACATAACTTTGCAGATCAGTCAATATTATGAGTTATGCTATTGTGAACTTTAATTTTGTTTCATTGACCAACTGTAAATAAGGTGTCATTGATATAATTGCTAACAGGCTTCAGGGATAGATACAGGAAAGTTACCAAGGAAATGGAGGCCATAACTATTGTTGAGATTTTTTAAATGATTTTACACAGACCCCCCCCCCCCAAAAAAAAATAGTTTGAAACATATTTTATACAACATAGATTGTATATTTCTTGTGGCCCAGCAGATCACACAAAGTTAGTATAAAAGATAAGAAACTTCTTTGAAGCATGATATGGATTTATTCTGACTGTCTATAATGGTTTTGGAAGTTAGTATTCCTATTGTATTTGAAGACATGTCCAAAATCAGAATTGCCAATAGAAAATTGGGGCCTTGTAACGGGGCAATGGTTTACTGGCATTTAATTATACATGTGCATCTGGGATCTGGATGAACATCAAAAACTTAGAAATTTGCTGTTCAATGAAATTTTGATTTATTCTGAAGAAATATGTTTGTGTCTGGTCGGGATAATGGGGATTAATGTTTGAGTAATATTTATCTGGGAATGGTAACCTTTAGACAAACTAAAAATCCTATAAACTATTCTTGTATTACACAGTATTATTGGATTTGTCTCGTCTTATGTTGACTTTCCTCTGTACTTATATTTTGATGGATAAGTATTTAATAATTTCACTTAACACAAAAGGATGGAATGTCCCATTTACAACAATGATGTACAAAGAAAAAGAACATATAAAGTTTAGTATGGATCACTATAGGGTTTCAGATTGTCTGAATTCTGAAAATTAGTTTTGTTGTTGATAAAGATACAGATTAGAAGGCTAAAGCCCTTGATATTCTAATATTTCTGTTTTTCTTCTGCACAATTTATTTCATACAATTTTGTCTTCTGTTCCTATATTTATCAGACACAAAATACATGCAACACCATTTAATTCATATTTGCTAGGGTTAAAGTTAATTTCTGAATCATATTTACAAAAAAAAATTAAATAAATTGGGAGACAACTTTAAAAATTATGATTTAAATATTCTGTAAATCAATAGGACTCTTTACCCCCCTCCCCCAAACATTGATTAATGGTTATGGTTATTTATCAACCTTCAGTTACATCTATATATTTTTTTAAAAAATAGAGTATATACTCAAAAAGATCTTAAAAGCATTCTATCAGAAATCAATAAGAAAAATCCTAGAATGTGGGAAATATTTGAATTCAGAACACATTAATCATACAGCAGACGGTCTATTAATGGTGGACGGTATTGAACAGCTAGTTTACTACATCTGTCACAAATCAAACAGTATGTCTAAACTATCATAAATTCTCCAATATGATGAATAATAACCATGACAAGAGCAATAAATGAAGCATTTATTATCTTCTTCTATTTCAAATTTATTTTGAAGATTAGCATTAGCAGAAATCAATAATCCTAATATTCATTTCTATTGATGCATTTATAATTAAACATACATTATGCAAGGGCAAAATCTGCCTATATCAGGTCTTTCTTTAGGCCTCAAATGTATCTAAATTATTATTTAGACAATAATTAACTTATCCAGATTATAGTTCAACTCTCGATATCATCGCTAGCCTGCAATATTTACTGGACTATGATCTGATCTGCTGCTCAATGCTCAATCATGATTAAATCAAAAAATGGATAATCGAGACTGTGTTTCTATCGTATCAACTTTAGTCATGATGATTAAGGCTAGGCGCAAAATTCAATCGCTAAATTCTTGGTTCAGAGTGGAGCAATTTGAATGACATTTTGGGCAAATTCCCCTTTACATTATCTTGTTTTTCACTATTATAGCGATAACTGCCAGCTCTTTATCTAATCTCACATAATGCATCTTTAAATAAAGCCATCAGATTTATTTGTTCAAATACTGTGGAAAAAGAGTATGTATATTATATTATACAATCATATTAATATAGTGTTTCATGCTTCTTTATGTTGGAAGAGATCTCATGGCTTTGAATGGTGGGTGCTTTTTTTTTACACCTTCCTAAATGTTTCATGGTTCAGTGCTCAGACTTGTATCAACTATAATTGATAGGTTTGCAGGCCCCCTAACACACCCACCACCAACAAAGTGGTCAGTACTGGCTTTAATATCCTTATAAACAAACCAGGGTTCTAAATTCATTTTGAAATGAATCAGACAGAATTTGGTCAAAAGAAGTCCTGGTAGGAAATATGGTATTTCCTTTAATATAACCATTTTTGGTAAATAATATTTGTTATGGAGAATGTTGTTTTCTAAACAGCCAAATATATGTGATTACCACAAAAAATAACAACAAATGGATACAGCGAAACAATCGTAATATAATAAGATATAGTTCATCCGTAGATCAAATTTAGGATTTTTCTACTATAACAGCCAGTATCTGAAAAAGCCATAGCCAAAATAAGTGGATACGGCACCATGACATTTCTATACATTTAACGCAAATTATTGTTTTTGTCTATCACCAAACTTGCAAATACTTTGTTTTTTCATACAAGGAGATGATAGACAAACAACAACAAAGATCACTTAATAACTAACTACAGTGGACTCTGTCACATCCGACAATGTACGGGATCGTTACAATATGTCGGATTACACAGCGTGTCGGAATGTCGAGTTTTCTTCAAAACGGGAAATACTGTAACTTCGAAAACCGGAAGTATTTTTATATTGTAGCTTCGAATCAACAGAATGCTATTCCCTTTAAAAATTATAAACCTTTCTGTAATTTCAAAATTTTATTACATTAATTTCTATTGCATTTAACATAAAAGGCATTTTGAATAGGTCAAGTCTGCTGTTAATTTATCTTCTTCGCGGTCTTCAATTGAACGCACTCTTGTCTTGGCTATCACGTGCGTATTGATAATGGGCAAATGCGATTGAACGTTCTTAATCCTAAAAACAGTGACAACCAGGCTACAACGCGTGATCGACTAGATATATAAATATATCATCTAACCCTGCAGCCGAAACATGTATGCGTGTTTAATTACGTCAAAATTCTATTCACACTACCTCCGTCGTCGGACTGACAGAACTGAATTCCGCGTCACTCGGTCCGTAGGTTGACCAAACTTCTATGTCATTTAGATTCAATCGACATGCGCAACAAATGTTTCTAACATGTGCTGTGAAGGAATATTTTTACGAGTGTATATTCGGTAGAAAATTCAGGGATATTCCTGAGTATTTGTCACAATTGTCGTACAAGAGATTAAAATTATCAAAGTAATCATTATAGACCTGCGCTAGTGAGTTTTAATTCAAAGATAATTGATTGGTGATCGTCGAACTAACGGAACTAAATTCCGCGTCGTTGTAGGGTGACGAAACTTCTAGGTCATTCAGGTTTCATCGGCATGCGCAACGAATGTTTCTCACATGTGCTTTTGATAGGAATACTTTTACGAGTGTGAAATCAGGAGAAAATTCGTGGATATTCTTGAGTATTTGTCACAATACTGTCGTACAAGAGATTAAAGTTATCAAAGTAAGCAACACAAACCGGCGCCGTATATAGCGAGTTTTAATCTCATAGATAATGGATTGGTGATTGCTTGTTTACTTGTTAATCTTTTGTGGCTTCACACCCATTGAATTTTAATCTCGCCGATAATTGGGTCCTTCACACTCACCGTTTGAAGGACGGATTATACGGTGTCGATTCAATGGAAATTATAATGACGGGACGGCTGTTTGTTGTTGAAATCCGGAACTGACAGAATCCGGACTTATCAGATTTTTTGGGGCTGAAGTAATAAGGAAATAAATCGGGACATGAAAATCATGTCGGATGTCACAGAAATCCAGAGTCTCAGACATCGGATGTGACAGAGTCAGTCCACTGTATAATTGAAATTGCTTTATAAAATAAAATTCTATACCGCTATACCATAATCTTAAAAAAAAAACAACAACGATATTTTTGTGTATAAATATATAATCGTAACAGTAAATGCTATTTAAAATTTCTAGCATGGCTGGTTTATTGACATAATTTCAACTGATGCATGTCACAATTCGAGGGTGTCACATTTCATCTGGATTTAGCATTGGAGATTCTGTTAGAAAAATATATTATTAATGCCTGTTTCTTGGAGGATATTCGGTGTTCAATTAGAGGATTATTCAATGACTATTTCAATTTAATTTTCAATTTCAATAAAAATAAGGAGATTTTCGTATATTCGGAACATACAGACACCTAATTAATCTTACTTGCAAAATACATCAGGATTCGGCATTGGAGTTTCTCAGAGGATATTCAGTGTTCTATTACTATTAGGGGATTATTCAATGACTATTTCAATTTAATTTCCAATAAAAGTAAGGCAATTGTTTTATATTCAGAAAGTACAGACTCCAAATCTTACTTGCAAAATACTGGATTGCGTGGAAAATTCAAATGGAGAGAGCACAGGACTAAAATTAGAGGGTGTCCCTAATTGGCAACCTTGCGATTAAGGACTGTCGGCTCATGTGACGTCAAGGGTTGTGATTAGGGAGTGTTTGATGTATATGTTGATTAACTTGATGGTCAAAGAACATGGAAAAAGTGAGATTCTCAAATGTACAACATTTTTCAAGATAAAACCATGAAAAAAGATGTGTGAAGGGGATAATATGAGAATTTACTTAGGCTTCGATATTTGTTACAAATGGATAGGGATTAAACACAGCATCTTCTTTTATATATGCAATGAATTCTCTTCCGGCTTTGCACTCATTGTTACATACTGCAACAGCCAAGTCACGTGACACACACATGACTTCTTTTAATAGATTTTTTATAGCTTGGTGTATTTCCTTGCGAATACAATGTTTTGAGAGTTATTTGGAGCAAACTTTAGGTAGATTATTAATTTGTATGCAGGAAGGTATCTTTAATCAATAGGATATAATTACCCCATTTTGAAAGATTGATCTGAAAAGCAATTTAAATCTCTAGGCAGGTAAAGATAACAAAACTAGTTTGAATGAAGAAAAAAAGTAATAAGTAGGCCTAATGTGTAAAAATATTTTGTGATTTCAATAACAAAAAAAAAAACATTAATTAACAAAGTAACTAACTTTTATCTTTTTATTTTCCCTTTGAGAAGCATTGGTTTGTCACCATAAAGAAGTGATACTATTTTTTCGATTTCAATAAGAACGAAACAAAAAACTGTAATAAAATCTTCTTTTTTTTCTGTTATTGATCTGATTTTACTTTGTACATACTAATCAATATGTTGTTTGTTCATTTCTTGATCAGCGAAGCTTTATGTATTTAGTACTAAACCAAAAGCTGCTCCTAAAGGTACAGTTGCAATTTGTAAAATACTTACAGTTTAAATATTACTGGTATTTGGCTTAACATTGGATTTCTATAGTGCCTTTTTGTTTCACATTATGTGCTGGACATCAGAATTGTTACATAATTACAGTACCTTAGAGCTTAAATTTATCTGTATAGGGCACACTAGTGAATGCATTGGAATGTTTTTTCATAATGGCAGTACTTTTACTTTTGATACAGAATAAGATTTCCCATTCAAAAGGAGTGTATCTTTCATCGAGGCTAAAGTTTAACTGACACAATAATGTGCACAACATCTGCCAGTAATGTGTAATCTAAATTAAAATTATCTTACTACAACGGATTATGACACTTCTGATACATCTGAATACTACAGCATTCTGTGAAATCTGTCATCATTTTTATGTCCCGATTTATTTCCTTATTACTTCAGCCCAAAAGTAGTCAGGATGCTGAACATTCCGAATTACGCCAATCAGCGGTCCTGTAACACGATTCGCGTTCAATTAACATTCGATAATCCGGTCTTTGTTGATTACCTTGATAATTTTGTGATCTTTTGTGAGAGAGCACTTGGTATTTGATGTGAGTTTCTCAAATTCAATTCATAAAGCGTGCCCATACAGATGCAGATTTTGATAAAGTAGCACGGCCGTTAAGTATTCAAATGGCCGTACTACAGTATCCAACATTTTAAAGCAGATAGATTAATTCAAAAAGAAGTTTGCTGATAACTTTAACAAGCGTAAGAAATTATTTTACTTGAATGCTAAGTTTGAAGACATCAACATAATGCTGCAATAGTGGTTTAAGGGTGTGGACAAAGGTACAATAATACTTCCTGTATTGTGTCAATTAAGTATTCCGTCATGCTGTATATTTAGGCATATTGTATCGATATGTACATCTCTGTAAAAAAGCCTTTGAAGATATACCATTAGACGTATAATGTGTTTATGTTGCAAAATAATTGCGATACCATATGTTGTAAAAATCTTTCAAAAGATATATATACCTTAGTAAAATTATATAAGTAGTTTATAAATTCAAGCTGTGAAGTTTTTATATTTTTACCTCCACATTTATTTTCAAGTTGATTTTTTGGTGGAAACTTTTCTCTAGCAGTTTTAATTAGAAGGCGACATGCTGGGTTTCTTTGATAATTCATCAAAATATTGACATAATTTCATACAGCTTTTAATGCTTCCACAGTATCCTAAAGACCTAAACCTACATGTAAACTTGAAGAAAAGATTGATTAGAAGATTGCTTATATACATTTTTTCTTCGAGGTGGAATTTTTACAAAATATAAGAGAAATAGGGAAATACTTGTCATAGAAATTTTAAGAAAAACTATTAGTGCTGTGGCAAATACTTATTTTTTCCTTAGCCAATCCAGTCCCGGACAATTCTAAAATAAAACCACTTTTAGCCCCCAAAACCATTAGAGGAGTGTTTTGCCTGAGTGGTTTGTTAACACTACCCATGGGTCAACTTGCAAAGTTGAGCACTACTTCTGGAAAGCAATAGAACCAGGAAGTGAGAAATTAAATTGTAGATTGAGACCCACTTTTCATTTGCCTTTATTTTTATTACAATCATTGATATTTATATGACTTGCAAAATACAGTTCAATTTGGATCATATACTTGATCTTTTGAAACTGTTTAGCAGAACTCTGTTTGAGGAGAATATCTAATTCTATATGATTTTTTTTACAACTTCTATTTCTCAAAAAATGTAAAAGTGGGGTTATTTGAGCTTAGATATATTCCAGTGTGTGTTTGTGGGCTGTTATGATTCAATTACAGAATCCATGTCAACGTTTTTTTGTTACCAATGTTACAGCCTTCAGGGCTATTTACAATGTAATTTATCAGCAATGCAAAGCCAGGCTTTATTAGGAAAGGATGTACAAATTAGTCTAGTACATTTAGCCAGTAAGACATAATGTAAGATGGAAACCACTATAGATTTTTCATTACATTCATGTTCATGTAACAATATGTTTATGATCAGGGTCAAGGCCAAACATGACTGCTTTTCAATTTTTTAAACTGACAAGCCAGAGAGAAAGAGAGAGAGACGAGGTTCAAAATCCAAAAACTGTCATTTCATGACTAACATATGGTTCAGTTTTTTTCTCAATAATTCGCTTGCATGATGGGGGTCTTTAGCTGTCAGATGAAATCATTCTTAACTTTCACATTTATAAAATTGTACAATTGAATAAAAGTTTCATCAGGCTTACTATTGGATTGCCATGTTTCACATGCAGTGCTGACAAGGCCTGCTATCATATCTGGAAGTCTTGAATAATATGTACTATGGCACTGGTTTAAGAAATCACAGTTCCAACAATCTACTAATCTGCTTGATTTAATTGTGTTTCTGCCCTTCAGCAAATAATTGTCTTGTTAGCTACTAAATTCACAAAAGCAGAAGGCAGCAGACAATAAAGTTCGGAAGATGCGAATCAGGCAGTCGTGTGAAAGATTTATGGTTGTTAATTCTGTAGATGAGTAGAAATTATTCTGTTATGTATGCTTGTAAAAACTTGACAAGCAGGATATTAAATGAACTGAAAATTTACACAATTATATTTTTTCCCAATATTAACTTCCTTGAGACTCTACTACTTATATTAATCAAGTAAAGTCAGTTTTCTTTGAATAATTTTACTTTTTCGAAGTTTAGATTTAGTATAACATCAGATTGAATGGAATGGAATTTAGAGTGTTGAATTTGGAAATTTTTCAATATGAAAGCACATGCCTGTATTGTTTTTAATGAAAAATAAAAACATGCTTCCATCTGACTGGCAATTAAACATAATATATACTTTTATTCAAATTCTATAACTTCAAAAGACACTGGTCCTAACACAAATTCACCAGGTTTATTAAGTACTTATGTAGAATTTCCTAGAGTAAATTATATTCTACATGTAGATTGTAGACAGCAGTATGCAAAGGCATATTAGATATCCATCGATAAGTCCTTCAGATAATTACACTTTTTGTATATACATCTTTTGGTCATAAAAATAAGTTATAAGTTAGTTTATATTTGAATCTGTCCTTGTTTATTGTAATAGAATTCCGTATAACACATTGGAGGTAGACAAGTTGACATTTAGCTACATGTACATGTAATATTGTAAATTTGGGATTGAATGAAGGTTAATGGATTTTTACTCACAACAACTTTTATTGGTTAAATGTAAATGACAACCCCACTAAGAACTGTTACCATATGCCAACAGTTTTTAACTCGGATAATATCGTGACCACACCAGACACCTTATAACAGTATTTCTATCACCAACCATGTAGATCAACATTATTTACACATTGGGGGGTTGGGTGGCCAAATGGTTACTGTGTGTGCTGCATCATAAGGTCTGTTATTGAGTTAACTGCATGGTAACGAATTGGGGGCTTGGGTGGCCAAATGGTTACTGTGTGTGTGCTGCATCATAAGGTCTGTCATTGAGTCAACTGCATTGTAACGATTTCCCTGGTTGTATGTGACTGGGAGTAGTGTCACCTGTCCAACCTCATGGGTTTTCTCCGGTTTATACCGGTTTCCTTCTACTGCTTAAGACCCCTATGCCGAAACGAATTAATGAAATAAATTGACCATATGTTAGTCTAGAAATGACCTGTGCCTAGTGGACGTTAAACTCCATTTCTCTCTCTCTATTCACAGATTGATTAAGAGTATTGTCATCGCTGTCATTTTCTTTGTTATTTTCGTCTCAATCTAGCTAGGGCATCTTCACTTTCATTACCGCTATTCGACCCATCAATATCTTTACCATTATTGCTTGTTATAATAGCTAGCGCATACGTTGCATTTAATCATTTAGAACACACAATTCATTGAAAAATTTGCCAGAGCAAACAATAAACAACATTTTGATTGGTTTTGATATTGTGAAGGAAGCATGCCAGTATACATACCCACAAGCCGCAAAACAGACATTTCACTTTATGTGCAATTAAAGAATTTGAATAGTGTTGAAAAATGGTATATTCTTTGGAAACAAGTATGTTGCTAAGCTTAGGTAAACCAAATTATAAAGTGAGAGCCCTCTGCAAGAATTTTAGGAAATATGTACTAGGACTAATGACATTTGGCTTTTTGATTCTATTTTAACCATGAAATATTGGATGGGTTATGATACAATTTCAGATGTAATGCCTAGAGGGAGAAAAATATAAATATTCGATTAATGATGTTAAATTACTTTCATGTTGATTACTTTGACATTTTTAGAAATATGTTTATTGCTATTGTTCTAGTCAATTTAAGATATATTCAGTTATTATTGTTTGTAATATGCATGAAGTAATGCAAAACTGACTAGCATAATTGGATACATTTGATTGATGGGGTTATTATTCAGTGCAAAACATCCAGTAGCTAGGATTATTTTATTGATATGATTTGTGAATTTATATTTATGGAGTATTGGTAGAAAATATTTTCTATATATTAATTTCTCTTACAAAGAATAGTTTAAGTAGACAAGTTCAGGAATGACAGGTCTCTATGGACAGGACATCAGTAACTTGTAAAACCACATAAATCTTTTGCCATACAGCGTAACTAATGGTTCACATTTGCATTTCGTATTGTTTGGATGACACCTGGGACCAGTGGAAATGTGCTACAATTAAAGACAATGGTATACCAGTAGATCACACATCTATAGATTAAAAATGGTGAAAGTTAAGAGTTGTCAGAAATATTTTTACAATAATTTAGATGATGTTATTGGTACATAAACAAATAATTTAAGACATGGTTTTTATGCGCACACATTGAAATGTGGTCGTAAATTTGTCGTCGCCCCTGTTCGTCCTATTGACTTTAAATTTATACACAGTGTTTAATATTAAAAGAGGATGATTTCTTATAATTACTGCCAGAGTTATGGTCCTGGATCACTTTAAAACATTTGTGGATGCTCTTGAGGCTAAAGTTAATATCAGATTGACCTTAAATTAATACACATTGTTTAAGGTCAGGAGATAAAAAAGTACTACGATTCTCAACAATTTCTGATAATAACTTTGAAAGATCCGGTGGATGCTCTACAAGCTCAAGTTAATATTCGATTGACGTTAAATTTATATAAAGTGTTTATGGTATAAGACGAAGAAGCCTGTTGATTTTCAACGATTTTTTGATAATGACTGTCAGAGTTATGGCCCTAGATCACTTTAAAAATCTTGTTGATACTTTGGAGACCATAGTTATCATCTGATTTTTTTTATATTTATATACACTGCTTTTACGTTTATATATAATCGTTTCGATTGACTTTAGATTAATACACAGAGTTTAAGGTCCTGAAACAATCAAGAATATTGATTTTCAATGATATTTGAAAACTTGACCAGCTAAATCTATTGGCCAAACAAATTCTAATGATTTTCTGCTATACCTTGTTACTCTTAAATCAGATTTAAGTGTATTACAAATGTTTTATTACTGACAAAAGTAAAAATATGTGACAACTCTTGTTGGCATACATTTCATTGCCTGGCAACCTTTCTTTTTATATTTATTCTGATTACCAGTGAATGGCTTAATCGTGTTGATAGTCCCTTCTGTTATTCTTGCTACTAATGACTGTATTAGTCATGTCAGATGAGTATAACAGTTTGTAACTATTTTACTCATGTCTATATTATACCATTTAGACACTGATTTTTAGACCAGTTCAAAATTGCTGGGTTTTTTTAAGACAGGGTCGTAAGCCAAACCAGTTTAACTATTCTGACCTCTCCGGTCGGAGGTTAGAGTTAACTATGCATGGGTGGCTTCATATTCTTTATTTGGTTCATGTAGGCTTTCGATTACATTGGCACTGCATGACCGCGTTATTTTCCAAGGAATGTAACTTACTGCGTACTGTGCATGCCCAAAGTGTGCCAGAGCCAGGATTTTTAAGCCAACCTGTTCAGACGGTTTGAAAAAAAAGCCTTCTCGACACAGGTCATGAGCTAGGTTTTTTAAACTGTTGAGGCGATGTTCTTCAAAAAGTATGATCAACATGAACTGGATAATTGGCATGCTTTTTTTTTGGATAATTATAGTTCAATTAACAAACTTAAATCTTTTAAATCGCAATAAAAAGATGACTGCAATGACATTTTTTCATATAGTGCACTGAGTAACTTCACATTTTTCATATAGTGCACTGAGTAGCTACAACTTGAAGTTTTAAGGAGCGCAACAGTTTTTTGTGTAATACATACACCATCCTACCGGTACCCATTTACAGCTGGGTAGACTGGAATGCAGGGATGAAGTGTCTTATTCAAGGACACAAGAACTCGGCGAACAATTTGGGTCTCGAATCTGCAACCGTTAGGTCACAAATCCTACTCTTTAACCGTTGCACCAAATCCCTCCCTTTGGATCTGTTACTTTTAGGGAAAATCAACGGACAGGGAACTGTTGAAATAGTTTGATTTGGTTGGGGGTTGTATTGTCTACCCTGTCATGATGCTGTGTAATAATTTGATAGCTGCTGAATATAATACACATAATCTATGCGTAGTGGAACATATTGTTCTTACATGTTAATTTAATCTGTTCGACTTTTGACTCATCTGACAAAGTAATGTGTTTATTCACTTCATTGCCTGGGTATTGATTCAGTTATTAAAACATGGCATGATTATACTAAATGTTATGTATATGTACATAGTATTCAATCGAAGACAAAATCAAAGAATTTATTTGTTTAGCCGTTACCAGTTTTATGAAATAAATATATTATCAGTGGTACTCATCATAGTGATATTGGTAAAAAATACAAATAATACAGGATCATATGGTATTGATGCTAATTGAAAGGTAGACAAACATGCAAAAAGAGGTAGTATTATTTAGTCATCACTAAATGAACATGGTAGATATATTTGTACATAGCTTGTAGGTGGTTGTGATGTTTTCCACAATCAGAATTGAGCCCACATTCAATTAATTTCCATAAACTTTACTTTAACCCTTTGAACCCTGACCTCCTGGAGCTTATTTGACGTCAGGCCTAGGCTCCTGGGCTATATGACGTCAAATTAAGGAAAGCACAAATAAAAGACTTTTAAACATTTTATTCTTGATGTATTTATTTTGAACCACCACATCTTCAATCAGAAAGGTCACATATATAACCAGAATGGTCACAAATGTCATCAGTGCCAGTATTCAACCAACCTGAAGTTACGTGTGTGTTGGTTACATCGCCAGAAAGACGTGGGCGTCCGCGTCCACTTGATGGGCAAGCCGATTCTACATCACTCTCTTCGCTTTCACTGTTATATTCTAAATCACTTTCTAGATAATCTTGATCATTTGCAGCGTCTTATTCCGTAAAATCCTCGAATTGATCAAGAACCTGTGTCGTAGTAAACTGTTGTTTATAAGGCTGTTTACCTTTCGAGCTTCCGGGTTCTTGATTCGCTCGTTTCATGCTAACAATCAACGCACAAATATCAAACAAAAACACGTTGCATGGGCGCTGACATTTTTGTTTACATGTCTGAGAGCTAAATACGAGAAAGCATTGTGATTGGTTGAAAAGAAATGAACTTATGTAGTTCATAGTTCAATGCATGACCTCACACCGGTATACCGGTGCTACGGCCAATAGTCAAATAAGAATTCCACCGGTTTACCGGTGCTACAGTTTCAAAGGGTTAAGGTTGTTAATGTTGGCTGCTTTACTGTGGCTCGTTTAACACCTTACTTCCGATCTCTCTTAACTTTTATAAACTGTATATCGCTCAGCATAAGATTAATGAAGTACCTTATTAATTAGAAATATTACTTTAAAGTGCACATGAAATGGTATATAGTTTAATATACACATATTATGTGTATGCCTATTCCTGCATATGGTAAGTTAAAACAAGACCTGCAAAAGGGAATTAGAGGTTGGAATTTACAGAAGAGTAGGGTAGTCTCCAAAGGACGTAGTATAATGGAAACGCATGTGATCCAGTTGTCTAGTTTTATTAAAGAGTTTTATTTATGCCAGATAGAACTGTGGTACATACAGTATTTCTTAAGTAGTATCTAGCCTGATAAATTTGATGATACCATGCAGATAATCATCAAAGGTTGCTATAACCTAAGTAAAGAATTCCCATGATTTCCTGCATCAGATCATACACGGCACGCGCTATATACTCCTGTCACTTGTAACAGAAATGACTTTGGTCAATTAAACAGATTGTTTAATTGCGCTTCATTTTTCACTTGAGATAATAAGCTTGCTATATGTATATCAAATTGATGATTGATATGTAAAATATTTCTTACTGAAATAGTTTCAATACATATTTATTTATTAACCCTTTGCATTTTATGTAAAGGTCAGCAGCTTTGTTTCCCATTCTTACTGGTGCAGTGATTTGTTCCCTATATATTGTTTAGTTTTTTTGATCAACTAAACTTAAGTGTTGTGAGAAACATGAAATATCATTTAGAAATGCATGTTATAATTCAGTTATCCTCGTCATGGAACATCTTTTTAAAGGGTTAAGTGTACTCTTATACGAGCACATGTTTAATCAATTGATCTAAGTTTCAAAAACAGTGTCCATAACTGATTATAGATCAGTCTTTGTTAATCACACAAAAACTAACACAAATTTATTGTGTAGGTTTGGACATGGTGTAGTGTTTAGACGCTGATTATAAAATCTATATGTTAGCAAATAGTTAATCAATAAACATCACACCTGAACAGGTAGAAAACAAGATCCACAGTCAATACAAACATTGTTATTCATTGTTCCATATTCATGATGCTTGTTAATACTGCATTAAACTAACAACTGATTGCTCTTCATGATTTCTAATCGTCATTTTGTTGAGACAATGTCAAACAACTTCCTAAATCAATAGATACGATGGGAATAAATTGTTCAATAAATAACCACCACTTATAGTCATTATGTTATTAATACTATAATAACTAAAAATAACTAATCCATATTATTATCTTTATGTATTCAATATGGCTCAATTAAAAGACCAGAAACTGCTATTGTATTTGCCGTCATAGTATAATGTGATAAACACATATTTCTAATAAGTTTGTAAATATATTTATTTGGTTAATATTTTTTTCACAAGTCTGTAATCAACAACAGAGACAATTACCGTAAACAAAATGTTGTACAAAGTATGATATTGTTAATGACATTTCCTTAATATACCTAGGGGGGTTGATGGCTAAATGGTTAGCATGTGCGTGCTGTCATTTAGTCAACTGGCGTGGTTTCAATTCCTTGGTTGTACGTGACAAGGAGTTAGGGTCGCCTGTCCTACCTCATGGTTTTTCTGGGTCCTTCGCTTTCCTCCCACTGCTAAAGAACCCTACGTGCATACATTTTTTTGAAATAAAATTTACCCATATGTTAGTCCCGAAATGACTTAGTTTGTGTTGCGTGGACGTTAAACCCTATTTCTCTCTCTCTCTCTTAATATACCTATGAATAGTATTTCAATTCGAATTCTGTTACACTAAATTATGAAGATTTGTGTTACTAACATGCAAACTCCATCTGCATCTATTATACTTTCTTCTTTCACACCTTAAAAAGGAATTAGTTTTTGTCTTGTTCTTTTATAAGACTTTTAGCTGTAGTATACATGTGTAACAGGACAGGGTGGGTTCGATTTGCACTTGAGCGGTGGGAGTGACCGCTCTTATGCAAACCTGAAGTCCAATTTCGTATACAGGATGTCAGGTTTCTCACATGAATTAAAGTAGAAGAAAACACATATAGAGTTTCAAATAGTTTATTTCAGTAATTACAAAGTGAAGTTCCACTAGCGCGCGTTCGATTCTGTCAACTTCTTCTCCACACCAATGGTTTACCAGCTGAAATAAAGGAGCCTGTGCCAAGCCCAACGTCTACGAGGAAGCCAAACTTTATAACTACCAACATGTACGACTAACTGAATCAACTTATATTAACAATAGACGCCTAACCTAGTCTGAACTGATAATATTCATCCTAGACGATGTCTTAAGTTTTACATAACACCAACGGAAGTCTCGATCAATTTGTCACTCGCAACTTTACAATAACTATAACTGCCTCGGACCGAACTAATACTATTCGCACAAAGAGGAGCAAACAACTCTTACATCTCCCACACGGAAGCCATAAGATAACTAGGAACTCATAAATAAACTATAAAATAAATAAACATGGCTTGATACCTGCCTCAGCCCGAACTTACAGCATTCGTTCAGAGGAAAGCAGCAAATCTTATATCACCCTAGCGGAACCCATAAATAACTACCGTAACTAGAAACTCATAACCTAACTCTTAATGATTTCCCGTACTCATTCCAAGCGGAGTGATTAGTCACTCCAGTAGAATCCGTACAGGACAAAAAGACAAGACCTGTTCCAGAGAACCTACTCGTTCCAAGCGGTGTGATTGATCACTCCAGTAGAACTTGCGAGTCAACAGAAACGAAGCCCCGTCTTGGAACGCTCACCTCAAGCGGTATGAGTAATCACACCAGTAAGATCCGCACTCCCCGACCGCTCGCTAAAGACTAATTTCAACCGGCCTTTTATATCCTATGTATACGCTCTGCACGGCAGCATGCACGTGCATGAACCCTGACCCACCTTGTAAATCCCAACTGGTAACCCGCGTCTCATTGGCTGGTCGTCACCACCGCTATCCAATCAGACGCGTCGATTTATCAAGCCCACGTCATGAATGCAAATGGCGGGTTTTCTCTAGAATTCCGAGTTTGATGCAACAGAGTAAATAATATACGTCATTTCTATTCAATTGGCGAGAATAATTTAAGTCGTAGCTATTTCAAATGATCTATAAAAACGAAACCCCCACACATGCAAACTTCATGTGCATCTATTATACATTCTCCTTTTACACCTGAAAAATCATTAATTTTTATTTTGTTCTTTAATAAGACTTTTAGCTTGTGGTCCCTCCAGAGGTGACAATTATTATGTAATCGTAATGTCGGTTGATTTAAAATTTCGTGAAAATCGGACCCAAAATAAAAGGCTACACCTTGAATGCAATGGGTAAAAATGTATATATCAAGGTTGTGGACCCTCTAGGTCATAATTTTGATGAAACTTGAATTACATGTACATGTTTATAATCAAAAGAATTCGTTTCCTTTTGATATCCTCGCATATTGGATTGTAACTTCCTGAATTATAGGCCTTGATTGTTTGAAAAGTTGCATTATTAGCTTGAAGTCTGAATTTGTATTCAATTTTTAAAAAAAAGGTTTAAATTCCGATTATATTTTGGAGAACAAAACTGCTTAATTTTGTGTTAAAGCCCTTAACATCCACTACCTTTGGGTCGAGCAACCAACTCAATAGCCTGTTCTTTATCCAACTGTTGCAAAATGTGGGCGTAACTGGTAAAAATTAAAAAAAACACAGTGTTTTCTAAGGCTTTTAATTCAAAATTTAAAGGGGATCACGGTGGCTAAGTGGATAAGGCACTGGTTCGCTAGTCTGGAGGTTGGGTGTTCGATCCCTGCATAGTCCGAGAAAGTTCATCTTGTTTTTCCGACGTGATTTCCCCTTGTCAGTGATGCAGAAGGAGGGCCTAACAAGGACAGCTGCCTAGTCGTTCGGATGGGATGAAAAACCGGGCTCCCGTGTACACATTGGAGTGCACGTAAAAGATCCCTTGGCAGTTGGAATTTAATATAAGAGTAGGCTGTAGTGCCGCTGCCTAGGCAAAATTTCCCTCATAGCACACTGTATGGCGTATGCCCATCTTCAATTAGCTCAGGTTAAGTGCATAACAGTAGGACGTTTAACCCCATTTCATTGATTCATTCATTCAAAATTTAAATTTTAACAAAATATTCTTCAGAGGAGACTAGATTCAAAAATTAGAGTGCTCTGGTGACCTGGTCTAATCTTCAAGCCACAGGTCTTCAAAGAAATGGAGCACAGAATGTTTACCTTTTCTTTTTATGCATTAAACATTGCTGAGTGGTTCCAGTATAAAATTTTATTATGTTTAAATATATTGATAGTTTTGTTCCATTAAGAAATTTCTACCTTGTAATTAACAATTCGAAAATAGAAAAATTTTGGACGCTTTATGAAGAACATGTAGGCCTTTTACAAATAACTTCAAACATTCATAATCTTCAGGTAATTTTAGCCAGATAAAAATAGTATCTCTTTACACTTCCAGGAAATGAGTAAACGATAACCAGAGAGATAAACAAAACTATTTTAGTCAAGAATGTGTAACATAGTTGGGGATTATGAAACCATTTGTTTAAAATCATTATTGAGGCTTGACCTGTGATGAAAGATAAAGTATCTCCCCCAATTGATCTTCAGTGAATTGTACATGTACACTCTAATTAACCAATAAGAATTGAAATCAAATTCAAAGAATTAAAATGTAATCAAATTTAAAAGAATTAAAATATAATCAAATTTAAAAGAATTAAAATATAATTAAATGGATGAATTGCAAATGCAAACGTCCAGTTTAATTTGCTTGATATGTTAACTTTCAAAAAATACATGTAAATGATTCATTTATCGGATAAAAATATACACTGCTCCAAAATCTACAGATTCATTAATTTTGAGATTTTTTCAGTTCTCAAACATGAACCATTCAGGGGAAGTTCCACCCAGTGACATAAGCCGCCCCTCCCCCCCCCCCAAAAGGTAAGATAATACAATCCTTAGAAATTGTGAACTTATGCTTCTGATTTAGCCACAATTAATACTGTAGTGTTATAATTGTTCAATAGGGTTCTTCTTGTCCCAACCAGGATATCAGATTTGGGACAAGGATAATTTTGAATCAATTCTGGTTGGTTATGGATTATGAATTTTAATGGTGTCAAAAAAGGAGCAAAGGACATGGTTATCCAGGTAAATGTCACTTTCACATTCTGCATACTAAATTAACTGTAGTTAAATAAAACCAAAAATGGTAAAGGACATTACACATGATGATAAATTTGAAATCCCTTATAGATTAAAAAACAGGTTTTTTTTGTGAGGTAAAAAGCTGGCAGTTAAATTGTTCATGAAACAGAGGTGAGGCTAAGGTTGCCTTGAACCAATCAATAACTCTGTGTTCAATTTTGGTTCACTCCCTGAGGACTGGTTGTAGACATGATTGGTGGATTTTACTTAGATATCCAATGGATTTTTCTTGTAAAAATAGTCGCAGCTGGTTTGATCCCAGACATACAGAAAGCTTTATTGTTGAGTCTACATGTACTGTATACAAAGTTCAGTGAAATATTTATTCAGTATGTATTTGATATGGCAAAAAATTCAAATTCATAATTTTCTTCAACTTCCTGTAATCGAACAGCGTTTTACAATAAATGCTTTTGAAATGTAATGGTATGTCGCTGTGAATCGTTTAAGATGGGATAAAAACTAATTTTTGTACACAATATGATCGCTGCCATGCTGTCTTTTCAATTTCATTTACATTATACAAAATCTAAATGTTCTATATACTTCATCATATAAATATATCATGCCATCTGAATAATGTTACTTTTCTCAAATAACAGACATCAGCATGACTATTACTAATAGGTCGAAATTCTGAAGTCAGAAGCCTGCAAAAGTTCTTTCATTTCAAATGTATTTAATGGATAATGACGGACATTATCTAGGTGATTTATTCAAGAAGTAAAATAAAATACCTTATTAACAAGGTACAGCACAAGTATTGTTAAAATTTCTCTCTAATTTGTAGACTCATTAGACACCATATTATATTATGTACAAGTTAGAATGGAGGAAGGGAATACTCAGAAGAAATAAAACAGTGGATTTGCTAAAATTGTAGGTGTTCAAAAATGGAAGTTCATTGATCTTTTGAACAATATGAAAAACAAATAAGAGTCAAATATACATCGGAAGGTATTCCTTCATGCATTGCATCACATATGACTATAAATATCACAAGTAAAAAGTTCAATCAATTATGTTACATGATGCCACTGAGTGATACAATCTATGCCAGTTTCATCTAATTCATTTATTGACATATAATATACATACTTAACCCGCCTACTGGAAATGTCAAAAGATAATATGTAGGTATGACAACTTTATCATCAGTAATGACTTAAATTGCTGTCATTTGAAAATAAATTTGACCACTTAGGGCAAGTATATCATGCTGTAACTACCTGCTATCAGCTTTGAGTAGCTATTATCTATTTTTATAGCTCTCTCTGTCTCCCGGGTTTTCTCACTGACCTTCTCATTTCATCATTACTCTTCTCATGTAGCAACTAGCTTTAATCGTTAGCCTAAAGAAATTACTACCAAAGTTCTTTAATGGTAAAAAAAAAACTGGCATCAATAACGATCATAGATTCTTCGATTGAAGTTATATTTACACTTTTTGTTGATTTTATGTTGATGCATTTCATAAAGTAAAATACAAAATATGTAAACAGATATTTGCAGTTTACCTTAAATTTGGCTTCATTTAATGCCAAAGATATCTGTGTGCAGAAAAACTGAATATAAAAGCATCATATATCTGATTGGAGACGTGCTGTAGTGTTTCAAGAAAAATCTTTTTTTGGACGTATCACAATTAATCTTGACAATTCTCTTTTATTAGATTCATAAATGTAATCACTATTCAAATATGGAACCGAAGATCATGTTGTTTTGGGATATTAGTAAATTGAATTCTTACTAGCTAGCATAACTAGATGTGAGTGTATTATCTGATCAGAGAGGATAGAAATTTATAACCTTCATCTTTTCATCAGATGAGTAACTTTAGACGCCACAGAAAATAAAAGCTATTTTTCAGTCTATGTGTCTGCTATAGCCAATTATAACTATTGCGTGATGATATTAAAAGATTACACCAATATTAAAACCGTGCTGTAATTTTCATCAAAAACAAGTTTTTTCACAGAAGACAGCATTTTTTTTAAGTTGTGATTATCGCTTTCTTTTACAATCTGTGAAGCAATTTGTTAGAAAGTTGCATTTGCTAAAATGTCCAAATGTCTCTTCCATGACTCGAACTGAAATAAACACTCTGAATTTGAAATAAAATATAATTTTCAAAATTACTTCCCAATACAAGAAAATGTAAGATGTTTATGTACAAATTTTACTGAATTCGGTTACAGAGCCATGGATTTACTTGCTGGGAGAAAATAGCCAAGTTATATTGAGTGGTTGACCTTAAATACAGATCGGGAAAACGTGGTTTGTTTGTCCGTTCAATACTACACCAGTTTCTTCACATTAATGCAACTTGGCACTGAATGTTTTAAGTCCAAGAAAACATCCTTGGGTCAACCAGAAGAACATCGATTTTGGCTGATTATTGTTAGGGAAACACATATTTCAATAAAATTATCCATTTTCCATACTTTCACTGCTGAACTATTAAGTTATTGACAGCTACTAAATTGTTGGTTTTCAATGTTCTTCAAGAACCATCTTCATTAGTGAAGATCTTTTTGCTTTCTTTATTTGATACATGCAGCATTTTGGTATGAGGTCCTGTGTAGTATTTTGATTTTATGGATAGTTTATTTAAAAGAGCCGTGATTTAAGACAGATGAATTTTTGGGTTGCTTGATATCATATACATGTAGATGACTGTTTTTATAATAAATATGGTTATTCGGTTCGATTTACAATACAAACATCTCTACTTTTTGTCACTTAATAGATGTAAATATTATCAAAAATTACTTGCAACAAGGGAAAATCAAGCTATCAGTTCAGAGTGGGATGGAAATCATGTGATGATTTGCAATGAGATTCAACTTTTAATTTTAGAATAATGGAAAAAAATGGCTTTAACAAGGGAGAGAGAGAGAGAGAGAGAGAGAGAGAGAGAAATGGAGTTTAACATCCACTCGAAACATAATAAGTCATTTTGGGACTAACATATGGTCTTTAGCAGTGGGAGGAAACCGGAAGACCCGGAGAAAACTCACGATGCTGGACAGTCAACCCTACTTCTTGCCACGTAACACCAGGGATTCGAAACAACGCTGGTTGACTCAATGACAGGCTTTATGATATAGCGCACGCATGCTAACCATTCAGCAATCCAATCCCCCGGCTTATCAAGGCAGTCAATTTGAATAAAACAAATTCTTTAAACAGAAAATCCATTTAAATGATTAAATAGAAATAATTATGAATCAATCGTATATACAAGTCGTAGTGTACAAACTAAGATTAAATTTAAACAACTGGTAATGTTCATATAGACAGTTATCTTGTGTACGCTCTAGAGGTTAAAAGTTAATATCCGATTGACTTTAACTTTATAGACAGTGTTAAAGGTCATGAGAAGAAGAATCCTATTGATTTCAATGATTTCTGATAATTACTACCAGAGTTATGGCCCTTGATTACTTATGGTCCAGAGTTATGGCCCTTGATTACTTATGGCCCAGAGTTATGGCCCTTGTAGACGCTCTAGAGGCTAAAGTTAATATCCAATTGTCAATTGATTTTAAATTTATTATGCAGTGTTTAAGGTCATCAGACGAAGAATCCTATTGATTTTCAACTATTCCTGATAATTACTTCCTGAGTTATGGCTATTGATCACTTTGAAAAATCTTGAACAGCTAAATCCATGATATTAAATGTTTTGTATACTAAACGTTACCATGGGCCAAACAAAATCTAATGGTTTTCTGATAATTACTTAAATATTATGTCATGCAAGAGCTAAATCTGCCTATTGCAGGTCTTTTGTTACCAGTAGCCCTGAAATATTATCTAAATTATTAATTAAACATTAATCAACTTATCCATACCACAATCAACTCTAGATGTCAACACTAGCCTTCAATATTTACTGAATTAGGATCCCATTTGCTGCTCAACCTTCATTCATAATTTAATCATGAAATTGATAAAAGAGACTATGTTTTTTACCGTACTGACTTTAGTAATGATGATTTTAGCGAATTCCCTTTTCATTTTCAAGTTTTTAACTATTATAGTGAGAACTGCCAGCTTTTATAGTCCATAGGCTTTCCAAAAATGCAATTCTTTTTAAATTTGTTCTATCATTTGGAGTTCAGTTCGGCTCATGCACTGCAACAAGAAGGCATACAATTTATGCTTTTGTGTGAAAGCACCTGGTTTCGTGGAAGCGGGTCACAATTGCATCAATGAATAACATGTTAAATCTGGGGCTTCCTGTTTGATTAGTCTTGGAACTGCAAAATATATGGTCCTGCTTTAAGGTTCTAAATTTGGTAATACACCATATTTAAATGTGTATTATATAAAATGGTTATCATTTATTATAGATGTTTGTGGAGAGACAGTTCAACTCTTGACATTTAATCACCAATAAACTGACTTCAATCAAAGATGAGTTAATTCACAATAAAGTCAAATTGTCTTGTTCATAATGATCAGTAGTTATCGACTAACCTTTTTCACTTGTTGCCTATAAAACTTGGGTTCAACAGGCCGTTTCCTAGTGTAATTTCCGTTTGTCTGGCCCTAAAACGCATACTAAGGAAATTCATTTTCATCTTAAAAGATATTCATTTGCGCAATGATAAATGTTAACCATAAAAAAGAATCATATTGTTTAGTTTTAAATATTTAGGTCTAATACAGTCTTTATACTGTAAATGAAAACACTAAAGTTTTAGTATAACTGTATATATATAGAAAGGTGAAGTACCCTCTAGATTTATTGATACTTTACTACAGACAATTTTCATTCTCTTTAAAGGACAGAAATCTTGTTGACTGAGTTCAAAATTAAGTGTTGAATTAGGTTTATCTAATGTGTTATTTTGATTAATAATGGGACACAATATATATACCGTTCAATTCTCAGTTCAAAATATAAAAATATAAATGGAAATTTGCTTACTAATATCAGTAACATTTTTGTCTTAAAAAACTGTCAGCAGTGGAATAAAGAATTAGTCACCAGTAAAAAATTTTCTTGGATCTAGGACTCAAATCTTCAATGTCGACACTATATAAGAAAAATCTTGTATTTGCTAATTTCACTAACATTATTTACACCTTCATCTTATATATGGTTCATGTCATGTCATTGGTTGTAATTTCTCACCATGTCTAATACAAGATATAAAATTATTGGATAACTGTCAGGCCAAGTTCTAATTTATTGATTTGATTAGATAGCTTGTACATCATTAATCATGATAAATTCAAGCTGCATGTATAATGATAAGGACCATACAGTCTGGCTATACCAAACTCTTCAATATACTTTTTTAAAATGATAAATAGCATTAATAATCCATTCAAACACTGCGATTTTAAGATATGTTTTCATAATGACATTGCTGTGCACTCTACAAATCATTTTTACTGTGTTACCACCCACAACATAACATTTAAAAATGAATTATTACCATAGGCTTACGAGCCAGGGGGGCAGGGGGGGGGGGCAGCTGCCCCCCTAACTTTCGGGCAAACTGACTTTTCAGGCAGACGGGTATTCCGGTAAAGTGAAAAAAATGTTTATTTCATCTACTTGGCAAAATAAAGTGCCAGGAATTGATATTTCCGCGCACATGTGCAGGCACAATTGTTTGAAAAAAAAATTGAAGGCACATTAAAAAAAAAATAATTTTTAATTTTTTTTTTTTTTTAATTTTTTTATAAATTATTACTGTCAAGTCAATCATGTAAAATAAAGGGATTTAATGAACTTGTTTGAAGCCGCACAATCATACTATATACCTGGCAATTGAATACTCTCCTTTTCAGAATGACCCTGCAGGCACATTTTCAAGTGTGTGCGCAGGCACACTCAACTTTTATAGAGCCCTGTAAAGTGCCCAAATTCTAAAAAAATACTAATTTTACAGGCTGGAATTGCAGTAAAATGCATTTGCGGCCCTCAAATAATCCAAAATTTTCTTGGTGGGGTCCAAACGAAGTCAGCTCTGCTTCTTTGCCTCTCAAAGAAAACCGGCATCGCTGTCATAAACCTGAAAACTTCGGACATATCTAGTTTGGCTTCCCTAGTTTCATCGATCCCTAAAAAAACACTAATTTTACTTTTCTTGTAATTGAATATCACTAATTTGTTGACTATGGGTAAAAACATTTTGTCTGGGGCCACTCTACTTTGTGCGACATTTTTCGGGCATCGATTACCATTTGTGTAGATGCAACCATCAGATTGGATGGTTGAAATTTAGAGTGGGATTTCAGTTACAAAACCATTGGATATTTTTAAACTTGCTTACACCGGCAGAAAACGTATTTGCGATGATTAAATTTTCAAAAAGTTCCCCGGGAGGGTAAGGCCCCCATACCGCACGACGATTGGTTGGTTGTTTGGAATGCGGGTCAGCCAGGTAGGCTATATTGTACCAAATTGAAGTTGCTGTATTCACAGGCTGGAATAGCAGGAAAACGCGTTTGGGGCAGTTAAATTTTCAAAATTTTCTCCCAACGGTCCCGTCTTCTGGACTATGACCGATTGATTGGAATTCGAGTCAGCCACCTTAATTAGGCTATATATTTAGTTGCTTTGTTAAACGGCTGAAATAGCGGGAAACGTGTTTGCAGCCGTTAAACATTCCAAAATTTTCTTTGGAGGGGAGGGTCCATACAAGGTAAGCTCCGCTTCTGCGCCTCTCGAGGAAGACCGATGCCCCTGTCTGTAAACCCGCAATTTTTTCGGGCATTTCGGGTTCTGCCCCCCTAACTGTCATCGAGCCTGTACGCCTATGATTATTAGAAAAGATTCATCAAAATGAAAGGTTGAAATTCCAGACAGTATGTTATCAAATAATTGAGGCTTATTCAGAAAAGAAAAATTGTAAAAGAATACTCATTAAAATTTACTTTCATGATCAGTTTTTGTAAAATGTGAATCCAGTGGTACTGTAGATAAAACTCAATTTAATTATTGATATTTAAATTCCAATTCCCACATTAAAGAATGGATTTCAAGTTACAGGGTTGCTTGTTTGTAAAATAACGCTTGACAATATTTGAAGAGTGAAAGTCGCATTACCAGCATAAAATATCATCTCCAGTAAATGTCCTTCTGTATGGTCAAAAGAGAAAATAGGAAGACATTCCACACCAGTCTAATCTGAAAGATTTTTTTAAATACAAGTTAGTTCCAATCTGCTGTCTAATAGGTCAGTTGACATGATATATTTAAACTTGTCGTCATACATGTACTTATGTGCAGGGCTGGGGCCATTACATTGCCAATGTAATTAATTACATTATCATTACTTTTTAAATGTAATCATTACAATTACTTTCTCATTTTTAGGAATTTATCTAATTGCCATTACCCATTACATTAAAAGTAATTAATTACCATTACCCATTACTTTACGAGTATTAGACCACATTCTATTGGAACAAATTGTCGTTGCAAATATATTCGTTTCTTCAAATCGGGTCTAGTGGAAATTTTATCAGTGTATAGTTAATAAATATAATTAGCGTTTGCTGAAATGTTTCACAACAAATTAATAGTTCTTCGATGATATTCTTCTTTGAAATCCGGATTATTTATTAATAGGCATGGTTATTGGAATGAGTTTAAAGTTGTTTGCCGCGTCACATGATCGTTTTTCAAAAACTACCAATCATGTCATTGTGTTCACTCGCTTAACTTGGTTCTTGGTCCTGATGTATCCCATCCTGTGCATTAGTAGAGAGGGAGAGAGAGAAGGGTGGGAAGAAATGGGGGTTTAACGACCACTCGACACAAACTAGGTCATTTCGGGAATAACATATAATTCAATTTTATTTCAATAAATCGAACGTGCAAAGGGGTCTTTAGCAGTGACAGAAAATCGAGGACCCGTAGAAAACCCACGAGGTTACTCCTTGTCACATACAACCTGGGATTCAAAACCGAGCCAGTTGACTCAATGAAAGACTTTATGATACAGCGTGCACGTGCTAACCATTCAGCCACCCACCCCCTACCCATGCATTACTAGGATTACACAGCTTTCTAGATGTGACTCTACAAGTGCCTTATATGGTAAAGACAACAAAAGCATTTTAGATTTCTCGTGAAATGAAATGAAATCGGATTTAAAGTCCTATTGTTCTGCTTCTAACCTGGGCTAATAAAGACGGGCATACGCCATACAGCGGCTATGAGGGAAAGTTTGCCTGGGCAGCAGCACTACGTCCTTCTGTTATATCAAATTCCAAATGCCAAGGGAGCTTTTACGTGCACTCCAATGTGTACACAGGACCTTGTTTTTTTGTCCCATCCAAACGACTCGACAGCTGTCCTTGTCAGGCCCTCTGTCCTGTATCACTGACAAGGGGAAACCACGCAGTAAAATCGGGATGAACTTTTTCGGCCAATTCAGGAATCGAACACCCGACCTCCAGACTAGCAAGCCAATGTTTTACCCACTTAGCCACGTGATCCCTGTGTGATGTCTGGTAAGAAGTACATTGCGTTAATGTGTAAAATTGCAGATACCCCAGGTCATAAAGTTGTAGAATCCCTTCTTTCAAAAACTGGAGTATTGTATGCAAGCCTGGACACAAGCGGCCGGACACGGACGTTGTCCGTCCCAATTTTACGACATGTCAGGCACAAATTTTATTGTTCCTGTCAATTTGTCAGTCCCAATATTTTTAAAAGAAATGTAGAATCGTAACTGATGTATAAACTGAGTAGCCACTTCCACGATGTCTAGATTGTAAACATCCGGAAATCTGAAGTCTTGATCAACCCAGACAATTATTCTGTTATTTTTACTCTGTGCCATGTGTGCGACAAAAATAGGTCAGCTTATTCGAGACTTAAAAATTTCACGCGAGAGCGAGGTCCCCGGCTTTGAGCAGACGAAAAATCCGGCCTTTGTATTTACTATATTTACATAAAAACACGTAATTTGGTCCAAATTTGTAGGCTAGCACTATGCAAAAAATAACATCTTTCTTCAAAAAGTTTGAGGATGATACACGCAGTAGGCCTATAACATCATAGACATGTCAACCGCGAGATATCTCGAAGGTGAAGGTCGTCTCGTCTCATCAAAGCAAAATGGCATTTCTTGTCCTACAAATTCTAATAAAAGTCACACCTTGAAGACAGCAAATGCCTGCGAGAAGATCTTGCAAAGTATGATGCAGATTTATGTTTTTTTTCTTCAAGAACACGTGGGTCTTGTAACTTCGTTAAAATGTGAGATTTGCGTGAAATACTGCGGTAGAATAAAAACAATGCGTGACTTCTCTATGGCCTATATGGATAAACGGTTCACGCAACATTCGATTGTTAAATCCATTTGACCATGCTGAAACTAAATGCCATTGAATGGCGATTGGACTTTATTCTAAAGATACAAACACTTCTTTTTTGCAACTCCTTTCAGAACTAAGCAATGGGTTTGTTTTGGTTTTTTTCGTAAAACACTAGACAGAGGGGATTCATCGAGGCCTACAGTTGAGTTTTATTTCGTTTCTTGGAAACACAACAGCGATATGTTTGTCAGTCACAACCTGTGCCATGTCAGGCACCAAGTGATTTGTGCCTGACATTTTGTCAGGCACAAATTTTTGAGTTGTGTCCAGGCTTGATTGTATGCTATTTATACGGGTTAAATACTGTTCAAAATGTAAGTGAAGTTCAGCATAAATTATTATGTACATGTACAAGAACATCATCGGAACAAACTATGCCACCAACAAGTGATGCACAGAATCAGCATTTATTGCATGCTTATTATGAGGCTTGCATCCACAAGTGCTATTTTCAAACAATAATAGCTTGACACTGTACATAGTAATGAATTAGAAATTGTGAAATGTAATGAAATGGGGTTTAAGATCCTACTGTTTTGCTCTTAAACTGGGCTAATGAATATAGGCATATACCATACAGATACCGTGTTCTATGAGGGAATATTGCCTGGGCAGCGCGCTATGGCCTACTCTTATATCGAATTCCAACTACCATTCGAACGACTAGACAGCTGTCCTTGTAAGGCCCTCAAGGGGAAACCACAACGGAAAATCTGGATGAACTTTCTCGGCCAATGCAGTAATCGAACACCAGACCTCCAGGATAGTGAGCCAGCGTCTCACCCACTTAGCCATCGTGATCCCCAATATGAATGACTAAGGACACTGCGCCCAAATCCTTACTTGATGCTGTTCACTGTAACTGTAAAGGGTAAAGTTTTATGTACTGAGTTATGAGTGAGATTAACATTCTTGATGACATCGCGTCTGGTACGTTTGTGTATTTTTTATGCGCGAACTCTTAGTTTTTCTATTACTGGCACGCGCACAGGCACTATTTTTTTTGTTTTACATGTACCAAAATCTGGGATTTCGCACGTAGGTACTTTTGAGGTATTAGGTCTGTTAAGCATAACACTTGCCACTGCACCTGTGTATCGCTAATTATAAACCAAATGTTTGAAGACCGTTCATATTTATTACGCACAGAATTTTTAGTACAGTGTTGATTCATGCTCAAATTGTTGCTAAGCAAACCAACTGGATTATTTTCACAACAGTGTATGAACTTATTCATAGCGATAATATCCTACACCGAGAGAAAGTATCTAGTCTCGGTGAATAGAACCATGGTTGTCTTGTAGATAATTACTTATTTGTATTTTTTGGAACGGTAAACAGTGTTTTTAGAAGCAAACTAACCTGCCGCACATGACAAAGTCATTATACTAATAATAAAAAGGCGAGAACTCATTTTGCAGCAGAGGCTTATCACTGAGTAATAGGTCAAGGTTAAAACATACAGTACGCGCATCGCGGAGGTTTGATGAAACACGATATTACCGTGTTTTTTATTGTGGAATTCCGTGAATTACCGAGTGAATATCAAGTGACATGATATGACTGACAGAGCAGCCCGGAGTCAAACAATCGCCGCCTGAGCTGTCTTAGTCAGCTAGTTTCAAAATGGCGTACAACCAGTGCAAGTGGGAAAAGACGACAATAAAATCAGAAATATGTTTTTAATATTGTCGGACTTATTACATCACTCCTGTCTAACAAATCATAAAGCTGTGGTGTTACGGTGGCGGCATAGTATTTCACCGTAACACCACAGCCACTCTAACCATTCATAATACATCTTACTATCACTCCCTACACATTTCCCCTCGTCTACTTTCCCATACGTCAACAACATATCTCATACATCCATTTCGCTGATTAACCCTTGTACCATGTCTACTGGATTCCAGAGGCTGAACCACTTGTAAGAAATTTAAAGATGAATGTTTTACTCATGGACAGACTCAAACCAATGTTTGACAGAATATAACCTATGGCAATAAATATTAACTAAACTTATGGGACTGGGTAGATATTGGTTATGAGAGGACTTATATTGTTTACTTAAGCTGACTTCTGATAGTTGATTACCAGCGAAACTGGTTTTGAGATTATTTGGCAATAAAAGTCACAAGTTTACAACTGCGCCAAGCATGATAGCTCCTGTATGCAAGATGTCATACATCCTTTAAGATGCACATATTGTACCAAAGTAAAAAGATAACTACATGTACATGTACATGTACATAATTTCATCTGTTATTTACATGTTTTTTTGTATGAAGCTGTTTCTGTTTAGTTTGGTATTTAGAGTAACAGTTGTTTCATTGTTATTGAAAGAACGAGTCAAAATACTTTTAACATGTCAAAATCTATGCATTCTTATCTGTGCAAGATTCCAATAGTTTTTCAACTTTCAATCTTCACATGCTTCAAAGCATATCTTTTTCATTGATAATAATATATATATTTTGGATATCAGTCCATCTGCGGTTCATTATGACTGAGTACACTAACTTTTTGTTTTTCTGAAAATGCTGAGAACATGATATCAGAGTTTATTTCTTTAAGACTAAAATAAACTTACAGAATTATATTCGTGTTATTTTAACATTTTTTGGAAGATATTTTTGGCAATTCTAATGAGAAAGTAATTATTATTACTTAAAAAAATAAATCAATACCAATGTGTTGCAAATATGAAACGAAAAGAAAAGAAGACTGTAACTCGAATCTTATTTATGGGGATTAAAAGGATGTAAAAATAGTGAGGTTCTGCAGGCAGTAAGAACTCTTAACTATGAAGTTTGTCGTTGGATGAAATTCTTATTTTTGCTGTTTTATAGAAAGCTTTAATATTTACAATTCATTAGACGGCTGACCAGCATCAAACTCTTGCAGGTGAACAACCGTGAAACTAAACATTGTACTTCTGACTCCGCATTTTGATGGAAACGTAAATCTGTCAAGTACAAAGTATTGGTTGTGGAAACTCACTAATATCAAAGCATTTCCCATGAAAAATGGATGAGTATGGTGCATGACAGTTCCATGAAAGGTATTGTATGTCGGAACTAAATGTGATTCTACACTTGATGTTTAGATTTATGTGACACAATCAGTGGCCATAATCCAGCAATCTATGGTCTGAAATGTGCAAATGTCAAATGGATTTGTAGCGAGTCCATTTTAACTCAATCATCATTGGGGTTTGATGGTAATATATTCAAAAATTTTGAAATCAGTTAAAAATTGTTACCTCACGAGGGACAACAAGCTAAAAACACAATTTTTCATACAATCAAGAGCCATAATTCACGAAGTTACGATCCGATATAGGAATCAAGATCTTTGGGTTATAAACATGCATTTCAAATTTTCATCAAAATCAGATGAAAATTGTGACCTCTAGACCGAATGAATGAATGAATGAATGAATGAATGAATTGGGGTTTAACGTCCTACTGTTATACACTTAACCTGTGCTCATTGAAGACGGGCATACGCCATACAGTGTGCTATGAGGGAAATTTTGCCCAGGCAGCGGCGCTACGGCCTACTCTTATATCGAATTCCAACTGCCAAGGGATCTTTTACGTGCACTCCAATGTGTACACATGACCTCGTTTTTTCGTCCCATCCGAACGACTAGGTGGCTGTCCTTGTCAGGCCCTCCTTCTGCATCACTGACAAGGAGAAATCACGTCGGAAAATCGAGATGAACTTTCTCGGCCAATGCAGGGATCGAACACTTGACCTCCAGGCTAGCGAACCAGCGCCTTATCCACTTAGCCACCGTGATCCCTTGTGACCTCTAGACTGTCCACAGGTTAAAAACGTGATCTTTGGTACGTACAGTTACGGGCCATAATCCATTAAGTTTCAATCCAATATATGCCAATATCGAAAGGAACTGAGATCTTTTGGAGATAAACCTATATTTCAAGTTTTGTCAAAATTGTGACCTGTAGAGTGTACACAAACAAATTGTGGACAGACAGTGGCGACGACAATATACGTCCACATGAAAATGTGGGCGTCCAAAACATTTATCTTTGAACTATAAATGACATTTTTAAAACTTGAGATATTTTAAAAGAAAGATCTTGAAACAAGTCACTTTTTTGCTGAAATCTGGGTTGACACCTCCTGATATTAAAGATAATTGTTTCCTTTTATTATTATTTCATTAAAAAAATAAACATTCAACCTTAGGAAACGAAGCACACCCTATTTACATGTAGTTAGGGTGTGTGTGACATTTCACTTACACTGCCTGAAAGGGAAATAATAACTTCATAATAAATGGATTCAGCTTTTTGAAACATTTAAGATATTCATTGAACTAAATAATTTTTTGATTAATTTTCTTGTAAATATTACAAATTATTGATTTAGTTATGCCACCCAATAAAACGATATAGAAATCTTAAAGATACCTTCCGATGTGCAAACTGTGTGATTTGATGATATAATATTTGGATTAAAAACTAATCCTTCAGATTTGCTTCAGATGCTGTAAACAGAGTTTCCAAAATAAAAGTACGAGTACGTATGAAATTTAAACGCCAAAATATAGAAGAATGGTGTATATACCCTGATTCAAAATTTCAGCTCAAAATATTGAGTCGTTTGGACATGAGCATTAAAACAGCTTATCCGGACACGTAACCCTTTTAAGAATTCGGGTCACTATTCTTTCGTTGGGTGACCCGATAATCGATTCCCGTTCCTTTAGAGGTCTACACGGTGAATGGTACATGTGCTGTACTTGATAACAAAAAGTAAATTTCACCGACACGTTATTTTTATATAAAAAAGGCTGGTTTTATCCAATCACCGCATAATACAGTTTAGGACACCAGACTCTTATTACCAGATAAAGACTGGCGGGTTAAAATTGTTAAAAAGGTATCACATATATTGTGTTAGTTGCTCGGTCCTACGGTAGGTGATTTTAACACAAAAGTAAGCTGTTTTATTCTCAAAAACATTATCGGGATTGACCCTTTAATCAGCCTTGTTTGTCACATGACTTGACCAATGCGCCAAATGACAGGTGTTCATTGTCGTTACTAGCAGTTCATTTCATATAAATGGCAAAACCTAAGTAAAAGTCTATTGTATGTTTAAATCTCTCACTGTTCTCAAAATGGCCAGCCATTCGATCAGTGGATCACCACATACTAATAAACAATACTTAAAGGAAATATCTCACTTCAGTAAACAACAAGCCTACTGAGTTTTGTTCTGTGCCAGTTTTTTTTTGGTGAATCCAGTAGTGTTCTGAGAATGGTTGTCTATACTTTCCATATATGTATCAAAATTGTGATACTTTTATTTGAAATAATCCTAGATAACCTAGATAACAAAATATCAGATACTAAATTAGTTATATAAACTTGTATAACACACTGCAAACAAACAGTTCTTTGATATAAAGATTTATAATACATGTACATCAATGTAAGTATTTGGTATCTGACTGATTACATTTTTAGGTAAGATTAAAGAAATTATTACGGTACTACATGTATTAACTATGAAACTTAAATGCAACAGTTTCAAATATAACCAAAATCAATAGTGCAAATCTAGTTGGGTTTAATTTGTATGCATTATTTTTATAATAACATTTTATTCAAGCTCATAGTTTCCAGGTAAGCCAACTTTAAAAGCTGGCCCAGTCAGAGCAGATCAGTAGAACGCTAAACCCCATTTCATTTCTTTTCATTTCAAGAGCCTGCCAGGCATTGAGCTCATGTTCTGTACAGTTATGATTGTAATCTGGGTTTGTTATGCCAAGGTTTCTGCATGGATTCTGCCAGAGATATTGATCAAAAGATGGAGCTAATAGGCTTTCATTTTCATAATGATTAAATATATAAGAAAGTTTTCAAGAATTTTTTTTTTGGTATCATTTCAGATTGCCACTCAACAATATCCAGTATACATGATGCACATAAAAACGGCACATTCCATTCACCACAGTGGCCCAATCCTTATCCTAATAGCGTTCACTGTACATATAAATTCATTGGTAGAGAAAATGAAAGAATTCGCATTAAATTTACATCATTTAATTTACAAGGCAGATCTCCTATGTAAGTATACTATCTCTTACTCAACCAATCTGAGAAGCATCCCCTCCACCCAAACAAATGAAAGAAAATGCACTTTATTAGATTGGCCCTTACCCAACTGTCCTTTACATTCTGTCCTGAGAACTGAAGAAGTTGCAACAATAATTGTACATGCTCAAATATACATAAGTATCTGGTATAAAATATATATATTATTTTTGTTGTATTATTAACAATGTATTGTGAAATAAGTAGTTTCTTGCCGCATTCGTGGACCAAATAAGCTTCATTTTGAAATTCATAGTTGCAAGAAGTTTCACCATTATTTCGAAATCATGATTGTAATGATAAGATTGGGAGATGATTAATTTTATAATAAGAAATCATAAATATCGTCACAAACTCGATAACCAATAATCAAGTTAGATAATTTAGGATATTTATTGTGTTCCTAATACAGTGACTGACTACATACATCTTCCATTAATATCATCTTATGTCTTAAACATTAGATATTTTACATACTTTTATTCCACTTGAGCAATAGTTTTGTCTGGTAGATAACCTTGCTGCTAATTTCATTCTCCTGGAAATCCCATTAGTGTTTTAATATTATGCAATATAATAATTGTTGTGCATTGGACAAAGGGGGGAAATGAAATGTACTTTGTGTAAAAACCAGCGGCTGCCAGGCAGGATACGCCCACATACAAGAGTTGGATAGAGAACAAACTAAAAACAGTGATTTTTCCTACAATCAATGGCCATAATTCATGAAGTTACAAATCGATATGCGCAAATATCAAAAGGAACCAAGATCTTTGGGTTATAAACATGCATTTCAAGTTACATCAAAATCGAATTAAAATTGTGACCTCTACAGGGTCCACAACCTTGATATACCATACTTTTACAATTCCTGAATTATGGCCCCTGATTGTACGAAAAATCGTATTGTTAGCTTGTGGTCCCTCTAGAGGTCACAATTATTATCCAATTTAAAAAGATTGGTTGAGGATCCAGCAATTTTTGCAGCAGGAGGGGGTTAATAAAATAGTCTGTTGCTGTAACCGGATTTTAAATTTTGGAACTAACAAACTATACAGTTAATTTATAGTTCCAGGTCAAGGTTTTTCCAACCCTAATTATTGTAAAAGCATGCCTTCATCAAAGGTTTATGAATTAGACACAGCATTAAAACATGAAATAAAGTTTAAACTAAAGATAGTCATCAATGGTTTTTCAGATATACACCCAGTTTATTAGACAGCTTTACTAAGCAACAACCCACTTCATTGATCAGATCTTAGAACAGCTAAGACTATAAACTTTATTTCAGACAATAGACCATTAAACTAAAATATACCCAGTAGACCCCAAAATCAAACAAACTTTAAAGAACTTTTTTCTTTTTTATTCTGAAGCTGTAGTCCAGACAGGGATAAAACAAATTAGATGTAATAACACCCTCTTTGATTTAAAGCTCAAGAGGAGTAGAAACAAGTGGATATATATTTTTAAGCTAATTAGTGAAATAGTTCTAGTAATTATTGGTACATATTGCTGGAAGGTCATTTTCCCCCATTTTAGTCATATATACTTATCAGGTTTTATCGACTTCAACGACACAATGTGAGTTGCCAAATTTTGTGAGACGAAAATCAATGAGATGATAATGATTGTTCCAGCACTATTCACCCAAGTCAGCTATTGATTTTACCAGAATTGTTAATAATGTTCAAATCTCGCCAATCTGGTGATAAGTTTTTTCTTCCGATAACACAAATTCAGAGCCACTTGTTTAGAAAAACTTTTTGTAAAAAGAAATTGTCACCGAGGAAATCTATATAAAGAAGATTTTCATTGATTGAAAAATTCCTGCTTTCTTCCACTGTTGTTAAAAAAACACATAAAACACACCAAAGCTGTAGATAAATATAGATAGAATAATAAGACTGAAAAAAGAATGGATTTTTCTCTTTCATTGGGGGATAAGTTTCAAAGACTTGAAATTTCAGTTTTAAATCAGTTTAAAAATAGATGAGATTTTTTTGTAGATTAAAAAGTTTGTGTATAAGCCAAAAAAAAAGTTATCAGTGCGCAAGCTTCTAGTAGATTAGTCAAATTACAACTTTTATGTTCAGATGGTCAAGATGCTTATTTCTGGTGATGTTTCGACAGTGTTCCTCTTGTTCTTATATGCCTGATAAAGACAAAAACCCTTTTCGTCAAAAATAAACATCTAAACAACTTGTTTTAAATATAATTGTCGATTTTTATTCTGTGTCTGTTACTAAATACCACTTAAACAATTTGTTTTCAAAATTAAGCTAGATAGGCCTATAAAGACCGATTTGTTTATGCCTCTGGTTTAAAGTACTGTACATCATAGAAATAATAACTACTGTGTGATTCATCGTAAATTTTAAACGGATTTCTTCGATTATGAACAAACTACTGAATAATTGTTATTAAAATCTTACCTGTGTGTTTGTAATCAACTCCCGTTAAATAAAATCCATTGCACAGTTAATTATTACAACTATGAAAACAGGTACTCTCTTGAAAAATTGAAATATCAAAAACTTTTGGCAAAGATAAACAATATGGAAACTGGGTTACGTCCCTCTCTGGGAGATATCATTTTGTAGATTAGGGGTGAGAGCATAGTAAATTCAGGTACAATTAGGACAAGAATCCATGAATGAACACTCGGCCCAAAGACCACTCGGTCCAAGACCGGTCGGACCAACTGATAGAGCACACGGCCTAAACAAATAGACTACTCGGACCCAACAGAAAGAAGACTCGGAGCAATAATAAAGTGTTGTTTTAATAAATTGATAATTGTGTTTGTTTTAATATAATAACTCAAACCAATAATAAAGTGTTATTTGAATAAATTGCTAATTGTGTGTGTTTTAATGACGTACTACTCGAAATAATAATAACGTGTTCTTTGAATAAATTGATAATGTATCCTAAATCGCAAAATATCAAGAATCGAGAACCACACAAGTCACGTTTAAAAAGGGACATATACACGTCCGGTCTTAGGCGGATGACTTTAAACGTGTTTCCCTCCATATATTAACGCAGGGGTCAGTGGGGTAGAACGGGGTGAAACCACTTGGGATACCGTGAACGTGGAAAAGTGAAATTAGGCTATCAGACAAGAACAGTATACCCGTATATTATGTAGAAACTGTCAAAAGTCTGGACATACCGACATAGGCGTACGAGACCGAACTTGTTTGGGGGGGGCCAGCATATTTTCCTGCCGAATATATCTCTCTAGAGTCCGCAGAGCCGCTGGCGGCAAAGCCGTCAGCCTGCGAGCATTGAGGGTGCGAACCGTCTGTCAGGGGGGTTGGGGGCCTCCCCCAGGAAAACTTTGAAAACCAGACGGCCGTACACGCGGTTTTCAGGCATTTTGAATACTTTTTGGAGTGGGTAGTAAATTATGTCAGTTGCAGAATAAAAACTGGTAAAAAGTCATCTGCAAAATACAAGCTCTATTACTAAGAAAACAAGTGCACTATATCATACCAAAAGGAGAACAAGTCAAACAATTATTACTTATTTAATGCGCGATGATGTAGCATCAAAAGAATCGTTATCCAGATTTTGCTGTTTCGTAGCAGAAAATAATGACGATAACGTTTTCTGATTACTCTCTAATATCCTAGTGAATTTAATGTCAGGGGTTGCTGTGACCATGCTTTCTTTCGCAATGCAATTTAAAGTGTTCTTTGTCCATTATCTGTTGGCAGGACGTATATTGTATTTTGCCGAAGTGATCTTTCTTTCGGTTATTTGACTGTGTCTCAATCGTAGATACGTTTCCTTCAATTTTCACGGCAGTACTGCAGAAAATTTTCAAATCTTCAATACTGATTTTAGTACTACTAAAGCATTCGTAATCTTCATGCTAGTAGTACTGAAAATAGTTTTTAATTTTTTTTATCAAATTGATAAATATCATCAATAGTAAGTGTACACTCATATCACTCTAGTTATATTAAATACTAGCGGTGCATACACCCTGACAGCAAATTCAATCCCTACAGTTTTGACAACAATCAGTTTTGACAAATTTTGACAGTTTTCTCACCAAGTGTCCCTTAAATACGGTACCGCTCACAACTAACTTGACAAAAAGCGTGAGAACTTAATTCATAGAAACAAAGTCATAGAAAATTTAAAATGAGATTAATGAGTTACTATAAGACGATGGGCAAAATTTACAGTTATCTTGTTTTGTAACAGAATTCATTAATCAATCGAAGACACTTTTTAAGTTCGTCATCCAATATACAGGAACACAGTACTCAATAACTGAGAAAGGCCATGTGTACGTGCTAGTTCTATTCAGATAGCGTACGTGTTCATCATTGACTGGACTGATTTCTTTCCGCTTCCATATCATTAAAAATATTCAAAACCCGACAGACTGCACGACGCTTCATGACAAACTGAGCATTCATTCCCGACAAAACCATATGTGGGGGGGGCAAGGGCCCCCCCCCCCCCCGCCTCGTACGCCTATGCATACCGAGTCTCATTGCAAGAGTATAAATAAGACAAATAAGATTGATATTTTTTGCGGCACCATTATTAATTAATTTCAAAATAATCATTGATTTATTTTCCGTACACAAAACTGAACTAAACAACTCTAAATATAAGAATTCCGTATTAAGAATTAGTTGCTTCTTTGTATTGTGATTTAATAATAAATAAATAGCATATTATCTAGCCTTATAGTTATAATACAATTTAATTGGTCCGACTGGTCTTGTTTTGGTCCGACTGGTGTTAGTTCGAGTAGTCTTATGGTCCGAGTAGTCTGGATACCTACGACAATTGGCATTGAGTTTGAGCGTTCGCCAGATAACTACCCACATTCCTGTATTTAGTTACCGTCTTTTTTTTTACATTCTAGTAAAATCTCTGCAAATTTTATAGCTTTACCTTTTGAAATATTTTGATTTAATTATTTGATTAGCGACTCGGATGGGATAATTTACTTTTGAACATGCATGCCGCACAAAAACGACTATACATTTGTTTTATGGGCCTTATCACACTACGGTCAAAACTGTTGAATCCGGTATTAATGTTCCTTTTCTAATGGGGTCGTACCAGCTTAGGAGTATATATTCCCACCCGGGAACCCAAAAGGCACGCCGAGGGCTGCCGCAACACGCTTAAAGATGTTACTGAAGCGGTTATTATTCCATCGAAAGAATGCGTATCAAATTAAAAATACACTTAGAGAATTTGGAGGTAATTTAGCTTCATGATCCTTGTTAAATTATTTATTATAGTTTATATAATATTATGACTTTATTTTTACGAGTATCCGTGCAATCAGTGATATTTTCATTGTGAATAAAATTTGATACACTGGCGATCAATGCGGTTTCCATATAAATCTCCTATGTAATTGCCATAGATATTTTTCGTCGCCCAAACCCACATGAGAGAGAGAGAGGGGGAGAGAACGAGAGAGAGAAAGGTGACCCTACTCCTTGCCACGTACAACCGGGCATTCGAAACATATAAATGACAGGCTTTATGTTTATGATACAGCGCGCGCACGCTAATCATTCAGCCATCCAACCCCCCAAATGCATATACGATCAGAATGGTCCCGATGTCAAACTATCTTTCAGTGTTAACCAACCCCCGCAACAGGTACATTGGATCCGTCCAACACATGACAATGACATTGTTGACATAGACTATGTCGAAATTACTAGTAAATTTTTTAATTTTTCAAGAGAGAACTTGTTTTCATATTTGTAATAGTTAGTTGTGCAATGGATTTTATTTTAACGGGAGTTGATGACAAACACACAGGTAAGTTTTTAATAACAATTATTCAGAAGTTTGGTCATAATCAAAGAAATCCATAGCCAGTGTCCCCAGCGGCGGCGCTAGCCGCTGGTGGTTGGAGGGGCAAGGCTGGGGCAAAGTCCAAGGTTAAGGGGGCAAAGGCACGAGCTTTAACTAGGGGTAGGGGGGTCTCCCCAGAAATTTTTTGAAAAAAATGAAGCCTGCCAGTATTTCAGGAACTGATCGTTGAGATAAAGGTGTCAAACGAACGGACTTGCGAACCTCGACAAAATCCACTCACGAGTGTCAGAGTAGGGAGTCCTTGTGGGGGATATTGGGACTTCCCCAAGAAATGTTTGAAAAATAGACTGTCGGAAATGCTGTCTGGGAGTATTCAGGCACCGATTGTAGAGATATATAGAGCTGATCAGATACCGTCTGTCGCCTGATCACTAGCCTATCCGACCCCAGAGAGGAAAGTGTCAAATGAATGGTCTTGCGAACATCAACAAAGCCCCCGAAAATTTGAAAAGTAGACTGCCCGAAATGCAGTATCTGGCAGTATTTCAGGCACTGATCGTCGAGATTAAACAAGCTTACCAGATACCGCCTGTCGCCAAATCACTAGTTTATCCGATCAGAGAGGAAACTGGCAAACCTACGGAGTGAATGAATATTTTCGCCACAACATTTTACTAAATAAACTGCCGGAAATGCAGTCTGGCAGTATTTCAGATACTGGTCTTCGAGATAAATAGAGCTGACCAGATACTGTTCGACGCCAAATCACCAGCATATCCGAAAATTGAGGATATCAAGTGAATGCATATTCACGCCGCGTTGAACTTACACCCCAAAAAATTTGTGGATCGTAAAAAGCACTTTTTAAGTGATTCACATGTTATTGTTTAAAGATTTTGATACATTTCGGTAATCAATACCTTCTACGGTGATTAAATCTCACATCCTTTCTCTGTGAGAGAGTGATTTCTTACAAGCCCATCCTGCTGTAAACCTACTATAAATTATTTAAAAATTATTGGGTGTGCAAACAGAGGGCATACCAGATTATTGGGGGGGCAAATGCCCCCCCCCCCCATGCCCCCCCTTGGCGCCGCCCCTGAGTGTCCTAAAAACAAGATACATAAGACCTGAAACTGTGCAATGCCATACATTGATAATTACCGTATTTCCTCGAATACAACCCTGGCCTCGATTACAACCCGGGCCTCGAATAGAACCCGGGGGTAAGGGGGTGTTGAGATAAATACAACCCGGGTCTCGAATAGAACCCGGGTCTCTATATAACCCGGGTCTAACGTAAAAACTGAATACTCCCTGCCAAAATATAAATTAATTGATTACCCCTGCACAGGAAGTAGAATTGTCTCATGACACGCACAGAGAGTTTAGCCTTCGTTTTTGCAAGACCGACCCTGTCTGCTTGTTTTACTTGTCCAAAATGTCACTCCTATAGAACATTTTGAAGCATTAATTCGGGTCTAAAAAAAATACAACCCGGCCTCGATTATAACCCGGACCTCGAATAGAACCCGGGGTTCGGGAAGTGCTTAACGAAATAGAACCCCAGGGTTTATTCGAGGAAATACAGTATTGAGAATACTTAAAGCCAACTGGGGTACGATTTTGGACATTTTGTGAAGAAATCTGAAATAAGGAATTTTAAAACTCATAGTATCGTCTTGAGGGGGGTTGGATGGCTGAATGGTTAGCATGAGAGTGCTGTATCATATAACCTGTCATTGAGTCAACTGGCGTGGTTTCGAATCCCCGGTTGTACATGGCAAGGAGTAGCGTTTCCTGACCAACCTTGTTGGTTTTCTTTCCTCCCACTGCTAAAGACCCCTACGCGCAAGCAAATTATTGAATTTAATTAAACCATATGTTAGTCCCAAAATGACTTGGTTTGTGTCGAGTGGACGTTAAACCCAATCTGATTAAAACACAGATCCAATTTCGTTTAGTTTTTTATAGTTCAAAAATTTGTTTTACTTGTCTTTACTACACTCTAGGATCTGGAAGGTTTGTTATTTAACTCGTGTTCAGCTTGAAATGAGGGGTCAGCCAATCAAATTGTCTGTCGAATAGGGGGTTTGACCTCTCTTGCACGGAACTGTGGGTAGACATGAACTCAACCAGATATCAAAACAAAGAAAAAGTAGATAAAAAAAATTGCCGCTTGCAGCAACGATTCTGATTGGTTAATCGAATGACTGACCCTATAGGGTCAAATGTCGTTTTCTATGTCATAGAACGTGAGCTCCCACTCACTATAAGTTGTTAGATCTACATGTAGCGAGGCCATCGAAAGTATAAAAAATGAAACGAAATATAGATCTGTATTTTAATTAGATTGACGTTAAACCCTGTTTTTCTCTCTCTCGTATCGTCTTGATAGTAGTTTCTTTTGTTTTTCAGATGTGATCATGATTACTTGGACATTTTCTCTCAACTTAAATCCAATGATGACGATTTATTAGAGGCAGAATTAACGGGTAGATTCTGTGGTGAAGCGACAGACAATTTACCTAAATTAGTAGTTTCAGGAAATAATATGTTAGTTTTATCCTTCTTTACTGATTCAACCAAAAATTATGCAGGATTTTACGGAAATTATGAATTTTTTGATGCATGTAAGTATGAATTGTTGACTGACTTTCTGTTTCCAAAATCTATATTTTGCTCTAGATGTGTGGGGGCTATCAGCCTTATTCTCTAAAAACTGTCAAAAGATACGTTAGTTGTCAGTGTAAATTACATACTTCTGATTGCTACTAGGCGATCAACATTAAAAATTTTGATATTATCGGTAGTCTTCTTGTAGCTTTTTATAAATGCTTTATTGCCTTACACCCATATATTTAAATATATATTTATTTTACAACAGAGCTGCAAGTAATTCTAACATACGAAACTTTAACTTAGATATTTAACTGAATGATTGAAATCTATTTTATTTATGTTTCTTGTAGCTCTGTTTGGTAAGCTTTAATGTCAATTTATTAAAATGTAGATTCTAAATGGCTATATTTATTTTTTGATGGTTCACATGTAACAATGTCGCTTCTTATAAACTTCAATGTTTATATATTATCTCCTAAATTATATTTGAGTAGGGAATTCGAAGCTTCCTATTGGTAATGAAAAATTACAAGTTTTTAACCACACTTTTTAGACCCCCAAAAAACTAAGAATTACAATTAATATATTATCTGAAAACAAATTTCTTGAAATGAAAGACCTGTCAAAGTAATTCTGAATGATTAATGTTATTTATTCCATCATTAAATAAGGGAATAACCATAAATAAAATCTATAATTTAATTGGATTGATTATTAATTTTACATATAATTGCTTATTTACACACTAATACTTACAATTGAGTCATACTCATTAGCGTGGTAGACATTTTATGAAAAGTCTCAGTTTTATTGACGTGTTTGAAAATGCAATAACTTCCACTGCAAGGAGTATGATTTGAATAATTTGTTTTGTATTATTTTGCTTTTTATAACACAAATATTAATACGGTATTTGCAATTCAAAACATATATGTAGATCATTTAGACTGTTTCAAACCTTAGATAATGGTGGTGGTATTCATCAAGGAGTGTATGAAAGTTGTACTTCATTTAGAATATTATATAAATTTATAAATTGCACAATCCTTAAAGATCTAACATTTCTCTTGTGCGGTATTAATATTTTAATACATGTATATCTGATCACTGGCTTATTTACATTTCATTCTTTGGTTGCAGTTATAATATTTAATTTGACCACAATGTTTGATGTTTTTAATTTTATTTTAACTTTATTCTAAAACTGATTTGAAGTACAACTTTAATTCTTTCTTTCCCTATCTCTATCTTATTTTATCAATTGAAGATGAGGGAACAAGTGATAGTAAGTATAGTAATAAATAAATTTGTATTGACTGGTACCTTGTTCTAGTTTCTGCTACCATTTGTAATAAAATCGTATTTCACCTTTGTTCTTCCGACAATTGTATGTGTGTTTTTTTATCCTTTGTTTCTCTTTCAGTTCATCATATTGTAACTTATTAGTTCTTATTTTGAAAACATAGTAATCATGACAGTTATTCCGATACGTCTCAACCAACTTTTGTTCAGAATGCAACAGACTTGACTTTTCTACTATCCTGTCTTAAATTTGGCCAATAAATCTTTCTGGTCTTTGAATTGAAGACAACTTTGGCACGGCTATTTATTATACCTAAGAAAAAAATTTCCTAGCTGAACAATAAAATAGTTCAAAAGTTAGTTAGCAAGATGGGAGAAATTTCAGAATTGTGCCCAAAAATGTAATTGACTGTCACTGTATCCGTTTGCATGGGATGTATCTCTACATGATTTACCATGATTCTCAAATTAAACCATGTTATATTTTCAACCTTCCTTGAAAACTTAAATCTTAGATTGTAACATCTGAAATGTATGTTTTCAAAGAAAACCTTATTTTCAGACTTCCAGTAGTATGAATATTATAGTTTAAAGAATGCTTTTAGACACTTTGAACTGCTATAATACAGATTACAATGTGCATATAAATTAAAATCAATTTGTCGGTGTCAGCTCACCGACAATTGATCATTGAGTCATTTCTGAGTGTAATTTCTGAAGTAACGTTGGAAATGTTTGATGGATCTGAAATACAGTCCATGTTTAGTTATCAGTTGTCAATGGACATGTATGGAAAGGTGAAAGGACAAGAATCACAGTCTTACTAAATTAGTCGACATGTACATATTTTAAAATCCCTTTGATATAGTTAAAAATTCAGCAGTTCATTATATTTTGATTGATTTTATTGGTAGAATGCAATTGAAATATTAGTGTTTTCAACTTTAGGCTCTCATTTCAAAATTTTGCCTGTCGGACATTTTTATGACATGTAGGCAGGCCTATGTCACACTTACCATATAGGCCTACCAATCTGACATTGATTCTACTTATAAATGTGCCTTCTAAAAAACCTGTTAAATTATAACATTGAGTTATTTAATCAAGTTATTAAAGTGTATTTGAATTTCCTGGGAGGCCAGCTAGATTCAGTTTAGTTCACGTCAGATGCAGGCAGGCAAAAGGTACATAAATGACAGCATTGGTTGAAAATACAAGTCATTTAGTAACAGATTACGGATTGAAAAAACATTGCAATAGATAGAATTTAGTGCATCAATTGGTTTTAGTAGCAATCTACATGTTTTTGTTAAAGGACCTTACGTAACTCAAATCCTCAAAAATCTTCGACATCGAAAACACAAATTATTGGTCCATTTAAATCAACATTTGTGGTGTATAATATTACCGGGAAAAGATGAGCTTCTGTTATCCGATATTTAAGATAAAATAATTTTTTTAACATTGGTACACGAATCGTGTATCATAATGCGCTTCAGCCCCAGTTGTATTGAGAGACTCGAGGGACGAGGCTAGACACACTGTACTAGATCAGAAAATTTGCTCTCAATTGATGTTGCTGGCTTATTTTGCGGGACATAACTGATTTGAAATTGGAGTAAAAATGGAAATCATTGAATGTAAATCAGTTTATATACATTCATATTACAGTATTATGTGTTGCGACCTTCTTTTGTGAAATTCTAGGTCCCAAATGTAAGCGATTTAGCTCCTTTAAGCTGATTTTGTTGAAGGATACTCTTTCAAAATCTTAAGCATGAATAGATTTGGCATTTTAACACTATATAACAGAGGTGTCATTAACAATGTTCACGTTGTCATCAGTGCATTGCCAATGACAATTCTTGGGGGAGGGGGGGGCGGGGGATAATGATTTATTTAGTTGCCAAAAGAAGTTTTAAAACAATAAAAAAAAAAGTTTGTGATTTTAGGAGTAAGCAAGATAAAGTTTATTTTGTGAAGAAATATTTAAGATTTGTTTTGTGGAAAAGAAATTTTTTGAATATATAAAATAATAAATAGTCTTATACTTATAGCAGTCAAAGTGAATAGGCGCTACTGCACTTTCGTACCTCTACCAGTTCCCGATGTTAAGGATGACTAACTATGATCACACACCAAATTTCAGCCGAATCGATCAATAACTTTTTATTTTACCGACCTTTTAATTTCTGCCGAGAGAGAACTGCATCCGATTTCGCCATTTGTATTGTTTACTTTTTAGACTCGCATAACAAGACGCTCCGACGGAAACCGACACACTTTGGACTCGAATAAAAAGACACTCCGACGGAAACTGACTAGATGCACTAGCTGCTTAACACTGCAGTTCATAAAAATTAAGATTATTTTCGTATACTTTTATTTTTGCGCTAAGCCACCATTTTCTATAAATACTATTTGGTGTTGATCAGTGGATTGGCCTTTAGGTGTGAATATTACCATGACCTTGATTTTGACCTTGAGTCAAAACCTCCCATCCATCTCGGGCCCTTTGCATTTATGCTTGCCGTGGCCTTATTTCGTACCGTATTATCAAAGTTAAGGTTCGAGGTGAAAGCATAGGCGACGTCCTTCAGAAAAGATAATTGGGTCTAGGTCATAGGTCAAGGTCATCTTACACAAAACTAAACTCAAACTTTTCAAAGTCATTTTTGAGACATTTGACCTTGACTTACGACCTTGACCCCACAACCTTTTTAAAGCCCATCATCTTGACTTGAACCACCTACGTTTAACTTTGCCCTGTCGCACACTGCTCGGTCACAAAACAGTCAAACGCAAGGGTCCCGTGTCCGAAAGGAAGTAAATGGGCGGGGTCAATGTGAAAGGTCGTGATGACCTTCACTAATCAAGGCTAACCAACCGTGACTTTGACCTTGAGTCCAAACTTCATATCGATCTCGGGTCATTTGCGTTTTTGCTTTTCGTGGCCTTATTTCTTGCCGTTTTATCAAAGTTAAGGTTCGACGTAAAAGCAGAGACGACGTCCTTCAGAAAGATTATTGGGTTAAAGTCGTAGGTCAAGGTCATCTTACAGAAAACTGAACTTAAACTTTTCAAAGTCAATTTCGGGACATTTGACCTTGACTTACGACCTTGACCCCAGTACAATTTTTACAGCCTATCATCTTGGCTTCAACAACCTACGTTTAACTTTGCCCTGTCGCACACTGCTCGGTCACAAAACGGTAAACGCAAGGGTCCCGTGTCCGAAAGGAAGTAAATGGGCGGGGTCAATGTGAAAGGTCGTGGTGACCTCCACTAGTCACCTTTAACCACCCGTGACCTTGACTTTGACCTTGAGTCTAAACTTCTAATCCATCTCGGGCCCTTTGCGTTTATGCTTGAAATGGCCTTATTTCTTACCGTATTATCAAAGTTAAGGTTCGAGGAGAAAGCAGAGACCACGTCCTTCAAAAAAGATAATTGGGTCAAGGTCGTAGGTCAAGGTCATCTTACAGAAAACTAAACTTAAACTTTTCAAAGTCATTTTTGGGACATTTGACCTTGACTTACGACCTTGACCCCACAACATTTTTTAAAGCCTATCATCTTGGCTTCAACCACCTACGTTTAACTTTGCCCTGTCGCACACTACTCGGTCACAAAACGGTCAAATGCAGAGGGTCCGTGTCCGAAAGGAAGTCAATGGGCGTGGCCAATGTGAACGGTCGTGGTGACCTTCACTAGTCAAGGCTAACCAACCGCGACCTTGACTTTGACCGTTAGTCCAAACTTCCCATCGATCTCGGGGCCCTTGCGTTTGACCGTTTTGTGACCGAGCAGTGTGCGACAGGGCAAAGTTAAACGTAGGTGGTTGAAGCCAAGATGATAGGCTGTAAAAATTGTTATGGGGTCAAGGTTGTAAGTCAATGTCAAATGTCCCGAAATTGACTTTGAAAAGTTTAAGTTCAGTTTTCTGTAAGATGACCTTGACCTACGACTTTAACCCAATAATCTTTTCTGAAGGACATCGTCTCTGCTTTCACGTCGAACCTTAACCTTGATAATACGACAAGAAATAAGGCCACGACAAGCAAAAACGCAAATGACCCGAGATCGGTGTGAAGTTTGGACTTAAGGTCAAAGTCAAGGTCACGGTTGGTTACCCTTGACTTGTGAAGGTCATCACGACCTTTCACATTGGCCACGCCAATTGACTTCCATTCGGACACGGGACCGTTGCGTTTGACCGTTTTGTGACGGAGCAGTGTGCGGCAGGGCAAAGTTAAACGTAGGTGGTTGAAGCCAAGATGATAGGCTTTAAAAAATGTAATGGGGTCAAGGTCGTAAGTCAAGGTCAAATGTCCCAAAAATGACTTTGAAAAGTTTGAGCTCAGTTTTCTGTAAGCTGACCTTGACCTACGACCTTGACCCAATCATCTTTTTTGAAGGACGTGGTCTCAGCTTTCTCCTCGAACCTTAACTTTGATAATACGGCAAGAAATAAGGCCACGGCAAGCATAAACGCAAAGGCCCCGATATGGATTGGAAGTTTTGACTCGAGGTCAATATCAAGGTCATGGCAATAGTCACACCTAAAGGCCAATCCACTGATCAAAACCAAATAGTATTTTATAGAAAATGATGACTTCGCGCAAAAATTAAAGTTTACGAAAATAATATTAATTTTTATGAACTGCAGTGTTAGGGAGCTAGTTCAGTGTGTCAGTTTCCGTTTTAGTGTCTTGTTATTCGAGTCTAAAGTGTATCGGTTTCCGTCGAAATAGTAAACAATACAAATGGCGAATGCGGATGAAGTTCTCTCTCGGCAGAAATTAAAAGGTCGGTTAAAAAAAAAGTTATTAAACGATTCGACTGAAATTTGGTGTGTGATCATTGTTAGTCATCCTTAACATCCCCTGCAAATTTCAAGTTCCTACGACCACGGGAACTGGTAGAGGTACGAAAGTGCAGTAGCGCCAAGTGAATAATTATTTCTGAAGAAAATTCAGTGCTTCAACAAAGAAGTTCTGTATATTGCAAAAATTATTAGTTTTGAAAGTTAGAGCCAATTTACTTACCTCACTGAAGGTCTTAGAAGCAGAAGTCTAATATAGAACGCCCTCTAGGTATTTGGATATGTAAGGGGAATGTACTCTAGTCCTAGCTAACATTAAACTTTATACAACCAGTGCTTAAAGAGAAATGCATGTGTAGGATATTTAGAATTTTATTTCCCAAGAAACCTGCAGCTCTATGACCAACATAGGGCCTACATGTAGTCTAATCACCCTCTAGGCATTTGGATGTAAGGGAGATGAATGAACCCCCTAGCTTACATTATACTTTGTACAACTGGTGTTGAAAGAGTCATGCATGTGTGTTACCAATTCTGTAGGATATTTGAATTATTTTTTTGATATGATATGCTTCTACACACTTTTTAGATAAACAAGGCCTTAAATCATGCAGTAAGTGTTACAATAAAATAGAAAAATATCCTACAGAAACAAACTTTGACCAACATGGTCTATGACATGCATGATATTGTTACAAGTTACTAATGTTAAAAGCTTCATTTTTAACTTATCTTAACCAACATTAAAAACTCAAGGATAAATTGAATTTTGGAGAAAATACCAAACACACAGTGCTTATAAAATTTACTGAAGATAAACCTATATCAAATAATAAATGTATTCTGTCGTAGTCTTTGACATTTTGCATGTTTTGTTTCCTTTTCAACATTAACATATTATTAATGTAGTTTAGTATAAAAAGAAACAAGCATGATAATTTATTAATAGGCCTGTTAATAGCTCTAATTTGATTTATTAACTAATAAAAACCTGTTTCATTATCTGCTTTGAAAATATATTAATTAAATGTATTAATTTAAAGTCATGTCTTTTAACCATTTTCACTTCCATTTTGTTATTTAACATATAAAACAACTCTTGCATATTTTGTTTTCATATTTATTGAATATTCATAAGTTTGGTCTTGTAATATATATACACTTATCATCAATTTCATTTGCTTGTTTACATCATTTTGAAATGTAATTCCATTTGATTTGTTTGTCATACAAAAAATTATATTTTGATTTTATTTTGTATAGTTATGACTAACTTATCTATTTCAGCTATGTATGATATAGGAACAAAAGCCCCACCTATGGCATGTGGCTATACAATACGAAGTGAAGCCAGAAGTAAAGGATATATAATATCTCCCACCTACCCCGGAATGTATCCAGATAATATGTATTGCTACTATAAATTTCAAGGGAAACCAGGACAAAGAATAAAATTAGTTTTTACAGATTTTTCTCTCTTCCATGGGGATGAATAGTAAGTATCATGATTGTTACTGTTATAGGTCTTGGATACCATCACACATTGGAAAGTAACCTAGTTACTGATTTCCTCTTACCATACCAAAACAGATTCCCGACTGACTCTTCCCTGACCGTCAAATTTCTCACTGACTTTATCTACTGATGCTTATGGCAAAATCATGTCCAGCAAATACCTTACAGAATTAATCTGCCCTATGAACTCCCATTTGACTTAATTAACTTTCTTCTGACTCAAAATATGCAAATTCAGCACATCAAACTCTTGACTGGCCCAATATTTTCAGCAAACTCATAGTTGACTTAACCTGCACAGCAAACTGCTTACTGATCTAAAAATAAAGTTTAAAACAGTATATTTTATATCTGAATTGCTCTTGTTAATAGTTTCTTCATCTTTTTCTAGATAATATAGGCTTGAGAAAAAAAAAGAGATTCATTATTAATTTAATAAATGTTTTAATTTGTTCTTTCTTTTTTTTCAGTTGTCCATTTGATTATTTAAAGATATATGATGGATATACAAATGATTCACCAGTTATAGGAACATTTTGTGGAAAATATAATCATACAGTTTTATACTCTACAAGTGAAGCGTTACATTTAGAATTTGTGACAACTCAAGGACGTTTGGTTTTCGGTAAAACGCCTTTAGAAGCTGAAGCAGACTTTAGTTTTGACAGGAGGGGATTTAATATAACTTATGAATTTAGTGATAATTTTGTTAATTTAGGTATGTTGGAGTTGCTACATTTTTTCCTATCAAATTATTGGGAATATCAAAGCAGAAATAATTAAGTTTAGATCGTGTGTTGAAAATGTGAGACTTTGATAATTGACACAAACATGTCATTTGCAGCAATCTGATTTCTGTTAGAATCAAGAGAACTGTCTGATTTTTTCAATCAGGGATCTAAATTTGTCAATATTCACATTTAATTGAAACATGCTTCATTTAAGATGGCCTCAAACTATGTAAAAGTAGATCTAATACATGATCTGCTTTGTTTGAAGGAACTAGAGAATTAGTTCTAAGAAGATCCAAAAATTGCATATCTTTGATTGAGTTCCTGCAATGGCTTTAAAACTGTTTTTTTGTAAATGCCATAAGGAATGGGGGGTTTATAGCAAATTATTAGATGATTGGATTTCAACAAAATTGGTTAGGTATGTTACACCAGTGTGGTGTTTATTCAGATTTGTTCAAATGGAGATGCTTGCCCTGGAGAGAGCTTCAATGGACACATTTAGACATTTTCAACTTTTTTCCCAAACCCACTCAAAAGATTACAACCAAATTTGATAGATATGGGCAAAGCTTGCTTAGATTTATTCATTAAGAATCAGCCATTGTCACTTTGGTCAGTTAAATTTATGTATATTCCCAGTACAAGAAGTATTCAATGCACAAATAATCTATGAGTGATTTTGTTTTTATAAGTACACAATAAATATTTTTTAATTGTAGATTATATTGGTCAAGATGCTGAACATATATTAGGAACAGGTAATTTATAATTTTTTCATCAATTAAAGCCAAACAAGCATGACATTCTGAGAATAATTCTGACTACCTCTGCAAATTGAGGCGCACTGCACGCATCTTTTTTATATAACATTATTTAAATTTGTAAAATGCGGAAGCCTATCTAGCGTCAGCATTAAAATGCATTATTTGAATTAATGAAAAGTCTATCGAATTTCAACAATCTCCATTATATTTCTAGAGTATGTATGGCCCTTGTTTCACTTTGATGAACCTTGTGAATGCTCAAACAATAAAAGTTGTCATTAGATTTACATGAAATTTATATGCATTATTTAAATATATAAAACAGAGAAGCTTATCTAAAAGTTATCCCATCCATATGGAAATACCTTGTAAATGCTTTCAGTACCTACAAAAAAATGAATATGCGCAGATGATATATAGCTGCTCTTGGTGTATATTATTTTTTGTAAACAATTGACAATAGTACTGACATTCCAACATCCAAACAATGCATTGTTTATAGTAATCCAGTCAGAGCAGGTGCTAGGGGGTTTCACAAACAAATGTACAGTTCTGAAAGTGAGGGATTAGTTTAACTTTTATGCACATAGAAATGCACAATACTGGATCTACAAAATCGTACAAAATATTTTGATAGAAGAATTGTGAGTAAGGGTTAGGGTAAGGTCTAGAACTTTACCCTAACCCTAACCATGAAGATCCGGTATTGTGCCTTAGAAACAAAGAATGATTAAAGGGAGGTAAACTCATTTTCTAATCCTCAAAATTTACATTATTTATATTATCTTCTGCAATTGGTTTCAGAATGTGATCAACGAATTTTAAGTAAAAAAGAATCAAATGGTACTATTACCTCTCCTGGTTACCCAGAATCCTTCCCCCAGAATATAACCTGTCGATATTATCTTGACGGATTAATGGATCGTCAAAATTTAGAAAAAGCTAGAATAACATTTTTTGACTTTAATATACCAGGAAATATGCCTTAGTAAGTATTTTCTTTGACTTATAGTTATTGAAGTGAATGTTTCTAAAATTTACAATAGATGACAGCTCTCACTATAATAGTTTAAAAGATAGATGATGAAACAAGGAATATATTGGAAATTTCTTAATTCTAAGCAAAGTTATGACTGTCTGAAGAATGGCATCGTCTCGATTTTTATTGCTGCCATTGCTCGATCAATAAATAAAAGTCTTGAATATCCATTTTTAAATTAAATTATAAATGTTGATCGTGCTTCAATTCGTTCAAAATCACAACCATTCAATAATGGCATTTTCATGTGAAGAAATGTCTAATTGATAATTTATATATCATCCGAGGCCAAAAGAAAGATCTGCAATAGGCAGATTTAGCTCAAACATAATGCATCAATAATACTCTCACCATGTTAATGTTCCCACCAAGGAGCATAAAACGATAAAACATTATACAATGTATTACTTTATGTCATGAGGACAAATGTATGTCAGAAAATAATCTTTATTAGGATATGTAGTATTTTGAAAAATGTCTTCACTTCAATCTTTAAGATTTTTATCTTTTTGATATCGACTCTTCGATAAAAAGATGTTATTGGACGGTTTCTTTTCTTTGATGATTTTCTATATATTGTAGTTGTATGATTGGGTATGTTGGTTTAAACGATGATAGTCGATATGGTAAGGGTGATGTAAAAGAGAAGTTTTGTGGATCGTTATTACCTCCTGCTTTAAGTAGTTCTGGTCCACGTCTAGTATTAACATTAGATACACATGGTGCTGTACGAGGTGGAAGATTTCTAGCACGATATAACTTTGTTACAGGTAAGTAATTTATTTGTGAAAAAGAAGTATTTAATTTGATATCTTAATTCTTTATGGTTCTTGATATTTTTGGGATGTTCCAATTGCTCATCAGTATCCCTAATTAAGTAAGATGTTGTTGAGGATTTATTTAATATTTTATAGAATAGTAATAGTTGAATTTGACCAGCAGTTCTTCCTATCAGATTTTGACACTTAAGACTACAGTATATGTCTGTGTGGCTGTAATTAAGCTGTTGTGGCATTGTTCTAGAAAAAAAAATTTGACACCCAAACAATACAAAGGAGATCCCATAGAGGCTGACGAACAATGAACCTATTCTCTTGATTAAAACTTTTATTGTTCTACTATTAGATTTCCCATCATTAATTATCCACAATAGACAATTTGCACACAGCCAGCTCAACCCCTCACGACCCTATCAAACAAACAGTACTTTAGTTGAAGTTTTGTCAGGTGACTTGTGTCGTTCTACTGTCACAGATTTGTCCTTTTTTGGTATTTTAAGTGATTCTATTAATACATGTCTGATACAAGTTCAGAATGTCTGGTACTAGCTATATATATTTCCAGACTTGATAATTACACCTTTGTTCTATTATGAACGATTTTGCATGTAGGCTATCAACTATTTTAATCATCGATAATTAGCTATTTGTTTCCAGGCTTGTTTATCTTTGATGACATTGGTACAACCTAAATGTATTTTTGAATAAAGCGAAATAATTATTTATGTTAATTTTGAAATTTTACAGTAATGTTGAAAGAAATCAGTTCTGTGTTTTGACATAATTATATTATATTCATTATATTATATTAATTATGTTATATAGATGATGGTATTTTCTATTTTTAGATTATGCTATATCTGGTTTACCTATAGCTGAAGGACAATGCAGTTATTTATATGATAGTTCTAAAACACAATCAGGAATATTTAACTCACCCCGTCACCCTGGCAACTACCCCGAAGATCTAGATTGTGTTTATATATTCCGACCCCAGGGTGATGCCAAAATACTTTTATCATTTGATGTTTTCTCTTTACCAGCAACAGATAATATGCAGTAAGTATAATTTCTAATATATTTCTATAGTTCAGAGTTAATAAAATGTTTGATGAGATTTATTATCACCCACAGGCTTTTCTCTTGTAATAATTCACTGGTGGCACATTGTAAATCCGAATCGGAAATTATGACATATTTGGAAAAGTTTCTATATGAATTAATGTCCTTCTAAAGGAAATATTCCCCTACCCCCCAATACCGATCCCATTTCTGAAATTATTAACCATGTGGTTGTCTATATTAACTGCAAAAAAGTTAGCATACCGTGCCTTAAAACATTGAGAGAGAGAGAAACTAAATCATTTCGGGACTAACATATGGTTTAATTTTATTTCAATAATTCGCTTGCGCATAGGGGTCTTTAGCAGTGGAAGGAAACAGGAGGACCCTAAGAAAAACAATGAGGTTGGACAGGCGACCTTACTCCTTGTCACGTACAACCGAGGATTCGAAGCCACACTAGTTGACTCAATGACAGGCTTTATGATATAACGTGCATATGTGCTAACCAGTCAGCCATCTACCCCCCCCCCCCCCCCTTAAAACATTGAGGGTTCGATATAAAACAGATTTGTTTAGTATATTCTACCTTCAATTTTATATAATGACTCTTCATTGTAGGAAGGCTTTTAATTAATAATACGTTACCAGATTCTTATAGCAATAAACAATTTAATGATTACTTTCATAATATACGTTTGACAAATTTTTGTTTTCAGGTGTAGAGGAACAGATTATGTTGAATTTTATGAAGAAACTGACATTCGTAATAATTTTACTTCCATTGTAAGATATTGTTCTGGTCATTTTCCCGCTCCTTTCATATCACATCGAGTTGTTAAATTATTATTCCATTCAGATTCCAAACAAAGTACCATGGGTTTTAAAGCAACTTTTCAATTTGTTAGAGATGGGGATATGAATACAAGTAAGTTTTATTTTTAGTGTTAAATTCTAAATAACTGTTGCAATTTTATGAAAATAATTTAATCCAAAAAGAACTTTTCAGGAACATTCAGGGCAAAGAATACAACAATATATATGCTCATTAGCCTGTACAATTATGTTTTTTTTTTAGAGTTATGGCAATTTCACTTTTTTAATTGTGATTCCCTATGATCGAATATCAGCTGAATTAAACACATAATTATTATTTGCACTTTGTTCATAACACATTGTTGATTTATTATAACAATTTTTTCTTTTAATTTTAGAATGTGGTAAAATTATTCCTAGTGGAGGTAGCGGAGGGTTAATAGAGAGTCCAAACTTTCCACGTAAATATAAATCTAATACATACTGTGAATGGGAAGTACGAGCTAGTAAAAAAACTAATAGAATCATGTTACAGATAGCTTACTTTGGTATAGAGGGTAATATGGCTAGTAAGTATAGAACTTTACCAAACATTATAATATATTGATATATAGTGTACACTTATTGCTGTTGTTCTCATCACTGATTACATTTCGTACACTGTATGATTGAAACACATTTCTGATGAATTAGGACATCAGGTCTCTTTTGAAAATCAAAATGTCAATATTGATTACTGCAGGTTCCCTGAAAAAATCAGAAAAAAATTATGTTTATTACAACTCAATTTCAAAAATGCCTGATACGGCTTCTCCCTAGCAAGACTGCCCCAAACCCCAGAGTAACATAACTTGTGGACAGTCCTGAAATAGTTCAGAGCCATTCATGTGACTCAAGTGGTTTCAAGCACTAGAGGGAGCAGTGGTTTGGGGCGGTTTCCATGTGTTAAAGTGTTAATTAAGCCTATCATGATGTTATGTTGGAATTGGGTAGGTTCTCAAAGATGAATATTTATTATTACCCATTTTTTTATTTATTAAATATTGATACTTATAGAAGGTGTTTAATTATTTAACATAATCCTGTATATATTACAGCTACAGGGTGTGTTAATACTGCTGTACGTATTTATGAAGATGATGTTAATCTCAGGCCGCAAGTAGAACTATGTGGTAATCTAGGTCCAGAAAATGTCTTTGTATCAAATAAAGATATTATAAAAATTAGGTAATTATTCTTCACATTGAAAAAAACTTCCATTAACACCAATTAATAAGAAAATAAAGATATTCAATTGAGTGATTAAAGGAGTAATTTTTTCTTTGAAGATGACAGCATGTTGTTGAATTGAAACCTAATGAACAGTGACATTTTAGTAAATATTGGGTAACGATGTGCCGTCCGTGTAATACAAATGTTTCAACCATTATTATAGAATAACAGACAGCTTTATAGATAACATTCACTGAGTTTACTAACTGCAATGTTTCAATGAGGATTCTCTCATGGTTATCAAGCAATCCAATAATTAATAGGATACCCTTAAAAGAGGAGAAAAATCAGCAATTTTCCTTCTCTTTTAAGAATATTCTAGTTATTAATAGTTTTCTTAGGTATAATGTATGACTAATGTTTAAAAACCATATAACTGACTTGTTAATTAGTTTATTGTTACCCGTAAGTATATAAACTTCTGTAACACATTTTATTGTATGTTTCGATCCCTGGTGTGAGCATATGTGGCTTGGAGATAGGGGAGCCTTCTCAACCTCATGGGTTTAATCTGGGTGCTCCGGTTTCCTCCTACAGGGAAGACCCCTGCCCGTGCGCTAAGATAATAAAAATGAAAACTATGGTTTGTCTGTGATATCACCTTCAATGGAAGCAGACCTTGCACACCAAGAACAACAACATTTTATTGTATCATTGTTTGATACTGTGAGAGAGTCCTCATCGAAACGTTATAGTTAATAAACCTAGTAAATGTTATCCATAAAGCTGTCTGTTATTACATATTGCTTTCGCTAAATGCTGTCTAAAGATAAATACAATCAAATGTTTTAATTTATTCCTGTATATCTCTTCTTTTCAGTTTTTTAAGTTCACCTAAAGCATTAGGTGGAAAAGGGTTTAAACTGTCATGGACAGAACTTTACACAGCAGGCAAGTATAACTTGAAATAGTTACATTTTAACTATAAGTTAACCCATTGCATGCATAAACTTGAATTAACATTTGTTTCCTGTCTGAGCTTAGAGATGACTGGTTAAAGATATTTAGTATGGTCATATTCTACATGCCCTGATATAGGTTGTAAACATGATAACATAATATGGAACACAATTATAGCTTTTATTAAAGCGACATTTTGTTCAGGATCCTCATTGGCTTGATAACATTGGAAGGACAATAATAATTGTGTTCCATATCATATAGTTATGTTTATAATAGCAGAAGATTGAATCTATAGATATTGGGGGTAAGACCAGTAATAATTTTGCAAGTTTTGTCTGTTTGAGTCTGTACAGTAATGTTTCCTTGATTCTTGATAAATAATCGGACAGTATGGGCCTATTATTCTCCCTTGACAAGAAACTGGTTGTTTTTTTTTAAATAATAATTATTTATTTATTTATTACAGATAATTGTTTTGGTTTTACTTGTGCTGTAAGTAAATTGTGTATATCATCATCATTAACGTGTAATGATGCACCTAACTGTGGCAGAGATGATGACTCCGATGAAGTCACAGAATGTAAGTTAATGAGCCACTTCTACTGTGTCTACACATCTGGTAATAACTACTGTTCTTCTAAAGCAGTTTGGAGCTTTAAATTCTTTTAAAAATACAGATCGCAATTTGAATTTTTTGTATTAATCCTTTAGCACATGGGTGACCAGAAACTACCACCCCAATACATGTGATCAATTAAAAAATATATTTCTTACAACTTTTCTGCTATACAATAACAGTAGTGTTTTCACATATCTTTATATATGTTTTTGTAAGGGATTGGGGAAATTTATTCAATAATTTTTTATGTTTTAGTTCTGGTATTGTCTTGGTTTTTATTTTGTAGAATTTTAATCAATGTTTTGGTTTTTTAGTTCCATTTTTTTTTAGAAACAATGTTCTCTTCAGCACAATTCTATTATATTCTTTTAAGTTGATGAAAGGGGAATAAATATTCACTTGAGATAATTAATGTAATAAACTTTTCATTAATTTCCACCTCACCACTAATAAATCCTTGTTAATCTTGCTATTTTGAAATTTGGTACAGCAATTAAAAACAAAGATATTTCTAATTTGACACTTTATTTACTATAACCAAATCTTGAATATTATATTTATTATTGAAATGTGGGGTATGTTGCTAATGCTTGGGTTTTAGTAATTTGCAGCTCATCATGGATCATAAATGATGGAAGAAAGCAATTATCATTTGCACCTGATATTGATTAATCAATCAGCAACAAACTTGGCATGCATTTTGACACTGTGCAATATTGTAGACCTAAACTAAAATTTTAGAAATAGTGTTTTCTCATGAATATTATATTCCTCTTTCAATTTGATTCTGGTATATGTGACATGGATGGTATAATATATGTGATGTAATTATGTTTAATTTACAAACAGGTGGTGCCCCCTATATCAATTTCAAAGTCTCGCTTCTTGTCTGTGTTGTGCCCTTGCACATGTTCTTATCGTACTTTGTTATAATTTAAAGGTAAGAGGTGTCTTGCGATTAAAGCTTGCAGATGTTTGCTATGTTCTGTTTGTGAATTAATAGCATGGAGACCCGATAGTAGTTGTTACATCTTGCCTCTTTATCACCTCTTCACCAATGTATAGACCTATACATGTACCAGTGACATTTATTTTCATATTAAACTATATAAGCATGTGTTGGACCTTTTTCCTCAATGATTAGTTGTGAAGTTAACCATTACCAAATTCAAAAACCTGAATAAATGTAACAATCAAATGTACATGTAGGCTACATGTTTAATTATTTATTTGGAACTACATTGACATGGCTCACTATTAGCTAACCAGGCCTAGTTTTGTCTGAGGACTGGGGTCATGTGTATACCATTGGCAAAACGTGAGATATCTCGACACAATTGGAAATCAAAATATGAGTAATCAGTACTTTTGCTGTCTGGGACAAATTTCCCTAATGATACACTTCATTACCCTGGATGGTGAAATGAGATATTACTCCCCATTACATTTATTTATTTCTTTCTTTAAAAGTCAAATTTTCAAAATACTAATAGAAAAGTTGGTTTGAATCAAACTTTCTCTGGGTTATTTAAATTTAATTTTAGCTAGGATAATTTTTTGATTGTGAATGTTGAATGTTTAGATTGATTTAGCAATATTACCTGAGTTTACAACTAAATGGTGACTATTGTTGAATTGTTATATTACCTGGTATATGTTCAAAATAGTTTATTATAAAAATTCACTTTATGATTGATCAGAAAAAGTAAACAAAGGAACACCAACATTACAATATTTAAAAAACATTTGCGTCAAATAATTTTATATACCGGTACTAACATGATAGTTTCTATATGTAAATTATCTTTTGTTCATCCTTCTAGCATTCTGATTTATTTTCACAAACCTACTGGGATTGTTCTTCTAGTTGCTTGAATGTGATCAAAATTCAGTCTGATGTGCATACATATTGGTAAATGCTTTGCTAATTTATTATACCCCTCCCTGGTCATCGAAACCCTCAGATCTCTCTTCATGTCATGTTTTCAGATTTTTTTTCAAATATGAGTGAACTTTTGATTACTGGTAGTCGTTACGATAAACCATAATTAGCGTTCATAAATTATTTACTGAGTTTTTGCACCTGTTATTAAAATTGTAAATCACAACAAGTCAATTTTAGAGATGGTTTGTTCAAGCTTGACAGTGTTAATTCATAAACATGGTTATTCCGGATCTAAATTAGTCATTTGACTTAATGCTGGTGTGTGTTTTGTTGCCTAGCAACATTTTTTTAAAACTGACAAGCGATTAATATCCTAAAAAGTCTTTGATCTGCATTTGTTTGGTTTTCTTCTAATTTTTGTTCTATTCATGTGTTTTTTGTCTATTTTGGTTACCCTATATGGAATTAGGGTCTTATAATATTATATGGTACTCTCAAATGATTAAATTCTAAAAGCAGTCTATAATTTTGTTGTTACAAATATGTTCTTCTGTGTATAGATGTGTATTGCACATTAATATAATTTTCTCCTACTTTTATTTTTTGTTTTAATTTTTAATAGTTATTTCTTTAGCACAGTTTCTACTATTGATAATATTTTTCTTTATTCACTTTTCCGTCTCTGCATTTGATAATATCTTGTATATGCATTTCAATATTAATAATTGAAATCCAATAATTTAATTTGTTTCTTATTTTTTTTAGGTCCTGTTACTGCAGGTATCCAGATATTACATATAGCCATAGGCACCTCCATATCTTCTTTTTTCTGTATTATATTATTAATATGTGGGTTTTACCACAGAAGGAAGTTTCGTACCGAACGCCCACCAGATGATCATGATCATGTAGAAGTTAGATATGTTTCGGCGCCATCTGGATGTAATACAACTGATAGACTTTTAATGGAGGAAAATCGCACAGGGAGTCCTCGATGCCAAAAGGTCTCTATGGTTTGATATTAGTGTTATTAGTTCCTTTAACCCTTTAAATTGAAAATTAAACACGGCTGAGGACTATATATGTTTCATTATTCATTTAGAGCTCATGATTATTTTATAAATCAAGAAAATTTGTTTGTGTTCATCAACTGTACCTTATTTACCAAAGATCACTTAATTTTCTCTTTCTAATGTTTTATTTATACATGTGTTATTATATCCTGCTCTTTTTAAATACATGTATAATGTATACCCTTATAATTAGTCAAGATGGTGACTAGCCAGAAAGTCCTGTGATTGATCCGAGCATAGTTTCCACTTGTTAGTGGAACAGTGTCTACTCATTCATAGGACCTGTGTACGATATTTGTGCACGTTAAAGAACCCTTGGCAGATTGAAATTGAAGAAGAGTAGAATGAAACACAACTGTCTTGGTAAAATTTCCCTCATAGCACACACTACATGGCATATCTCCATCTTCATTACTCCAGTTGGTACAGAAAATAGTCACACATACATTAAATTACATTTCATTTCAGCAGTAGGTTCATTTCAAGAATGTCATTCGATTGTTTTAATATTTTATAGTATTCATTTTCATAGTGTAGATGGCTCAATACTAGTGTTCTTGTTTAAAGGGTTAAAGTGTTTAAATTGGCAGCATGATATGAATGTGTACACTATAGAGTTAAATGTTACTAGATGAAGGGCTTGTGTAATAAATTATAAGAAATTCTCATACCATTGCAGTTATTTGATTTGTAAAATACAGTTTTTATATGAATCACTATTCACAAATGAGATTCTGTTGGGCTATTTTTGGTGTCATCTTAAATTCTGTTTGAAACTTTGGGATCTTTTCTTTATTAAACAAGCCCTTCAGAGGACATCGTAATATATATATATGTGATAATATTTGGGTGATGTCAGTGCCATTTATGCATTATTCAAATTATTAATGTTATCATCAATGTTATTTATTATGTAAAATAGTGTAATATACAATTTCTGTTTTTCTAATACATGTATATGTTTTACTTACCGTACATCTTAAAGTTTAGTGCTACCAACCCGAACGACAATATTTTGCAAAATTTGGATGTTGTTTTTAAATGTACATATAGCATATAGTATTTAAATGTCATACAAAAATAATTACTTAAATTATTAAAACTGCTTGATAATATCTATTGTTAACTAAGTTTTATTTGTGAATATTGAAATAAATGTTTATGTGTTTGATGCATAAAAATAATTATGTCATGATTATTGTCTCCAAAGACTTAACTGCCAACCTGTTTTATATTTGTCTTTTTTTTCTCTTCTTTTTCCCATATTTATTTCATTTTATAGTGTTTAGAGTATGTTAATGTTTATTAAATATATTGAATGAATGAATGAATGAATAATGTTTGGCTGAGATACTATTTGAATGAATTTGTAAATTAAAACAAATTAACTTAATTGTATTATAAAAATGAAGAAATATAAAAAAAATAAAACAGAAATTTGTAGTTTTGCTAGGAAGCAGTGTCATTTGGACTTAATTAGCAGCTTAACATCTAAAATCATTGCTCAGATTCCTACCTGTGTTACGTGATTTCCCCTTGTCAGTGATGCAGGAGGGCCAAGGGACAAAGACAGCTGCCTAGTCGTTCAGATGGGATGAAAAACCAAGGTCCCGTGAACAAATTGGAGTGCATGTAAAAGATCCCTTGGCAGTTGGAATTCGATATAAGAGTAGGTTGTAGCGCCGCTGCCCGGGCAAAAATACCCTCATAGCACATTGTATGGTGTATGCCCGTCTTCCATTAGCCCAGGCTAGGTGCATAATAGTAGGACCTTAAACCCCATTTCATTCATTCATTCCTACCCATGTTATTCTCTCCAGAAAACATTTAGGGGATACATGATTGAACATTCTGGAATTGAATTCATTCCATCCCAAAATCAGTGATGATCTGTAGAAGAGGAGGGAATTCGGGCTACAGTGAAAGCAGAAGAAATTATATCAACCAACCACGACAGATGAGACATATTGGTGTTTGAATTAATTACACCCTAATTCTACTCACATACCTCCCTTGTCAACCCTTATAGAACTGTGACAGGACCGAATTCTGCGTCCCTGGATTACAATTCTGTCGGAAATTCTAGAATGACAATTGAGCATACCCATAATGTATGGAAGACCAAATGGGACAATATTCATGATTCTTGTTTCTACATTCCAGTTTGAACATTTTAGACATGAACTCAACATTCTAAACTAATGATTCTTGTTTCTACATTCCAGTTTGAACATTTTAGACATGAACTCAACATTCTAAACTAATGATTCTTGTTTCTACATTCTTATGTCAGCATTTCATGCACAAAATCATCATTTTAAACAAAAAAATATGACTTTATGTTTCATTTTCGGCGTTTTATCGATAACTTCTATATATCATTAAATATTAAAATTAAAAAATAATTTCTTAATTCTACACGACAAAGAAAACAATTCATTGGTTTCTGAAAGTATCTAAAACCAAAATCTGGAATTTGAACTCTTATGAAAATATTTTCTACGTTTTAAAAAGTCTTGAAGTTAAAATGTTCAAACTGGAATGTAGAAACAAGTGTCATGAATATTGTCCCATTTGGTCTACATCAACATTATTACACCAGAGGGTGCTAGATCGAACACAATTTGGCGACCTATTCAGCTAGCGACCTATTCGACCGAACCAGCTGCATGGTACCTGGTCCATTTGCCCTGGTTCTTATATCACTTAAGTTGGGGCTATGGGGTGCCACCACAGGCACGGATCCGGGGGGGGGGGGGGGGGGGGTAAATGCCCCATTTACAAAATCTACCGCCCCATATGGCGCCGTGAAAAAATCGATCATATAAAAAAATAAAACCACTGGGCGCTCAGTGACTTGGTAACTGATGTTGTTAGTTTAACCATGTAAAATATGTCAAAACAGTGTTTACACACTCCCTATCGCGCTACATCGGATTTGTTAGGAGTGCTCAAATTGGTAGACGACCAGTAGGCTCGTAGCATGGCCCACCGGGGCCTGTCCAGCAGCATCAACCCCTGATCCTCTTGTCTTGATACCATACGTGCTTTGTATATAACTATTGTGATGTGTGTCGGTCTGCTGTCACCACACTCACGCAGGGCCGACTGGGCCGTGTGTAGCATTTTAAAAGTGCGGGTTGGAGTATTGGGTTACCAAGTTATTGAGCGCCCAGTGGCTTTATATATATTTTATCTGGTCGATTTTATGGGGCGGCAGATTTTGAAGAGGGACATTCCCCCCCCCCATCCGTGCCTGTGGCGGTGCCCCATAGCCCCAACTTAATTAATATAAGAGCCAGGGCAAACGATCCAGGTACCATGCAGCTGGTTCGGTCGAATGGGTCGCTAGTTGAATAGGTCGCCAAATTGTGTTCGATCTAGCGCCCTCTGGTGTAATAATGTTGATGTAGACCAAATGGGACAATATTCATGATTCTTGTTTCTACATTCCAGTTTGAACAATTTAACTTCAAGACTTTTTAAAACGTAGAAAATATTTTCATAAGAGTTCAAATGCCAGATTTTGGTTTTAGATACTTTCAGAAACCAATGAATTGATTTCTTTGTCGTGTAGAATTAAGAAATTATTTTTTAATTTTAATATTTAATGATAATAAAAGTTACCGATAAAACGCCGAAAATGAAACATAAAGTAATTTTTTGGGTTTGAAATGTTGATTTTGTGGATGAAATGTTGACATAAGAATGTAGAAACAAGAATTATTAGTTTTGAATGCTGCGTTCGTGTCTAAAATGTTCAAACTGGAATGTAGAAACAAGAATCGTGAATATTGTCCCATTTGGTCTTCCATAATAATGATCAGGTTTAATGTCGTACGCTAATACTCTTCATGAAATGTATAGGTTTGAATATGGCAACAGACACTGAGATTTTATGGCAATGCCTGACTTCAACAGGGTAATCTCCCTTCATTCATGACATTTGGTTCAATAAAAAAAGATTTGTTGAATTTTTCAGGGATGTAATTTAGACCTGTAATTTAATTATTTATGGGATTCTTGTAGGGGGTGCGGGGGTTTGGGATGGTCTAGAGTGCCGTGCTTTGACCTCGAGCTGGCTGGTCACCTCTGGCTTGTGGCTGTGGTTTCAAGCCCTGGTGTGAGCGTATGTGACATGGAGATAGGGGCACCTTCTCAACCTCGTAGGTTTTTTCCGGTTTCCTGCCACTGCCAAAGACTCCTACGCGCAAGCGAATTATTGAAATAAAATTACACCATTTAGTCCCGAAATGACCTAGTTGTGTTGAGTTGCCGTAAAACCCCATTTCTCTCTCTCTCTCTCTCTCTTTTAGGGGGTGCACTATTTGGAATGTGCAATATAATGAAGAAGCCTAAATGGGGAAATCATTTGTCTTAATGCATGCCTCTGTACATTATGTTTTATGACTGAACAAAGCGATGTTTAAAGGGTCAATCCTTTAATTTTGTGTTAAAATCCATTAAATATGGCCAAATTCAAAAACTAGAGAACAATGTATTGAGATGAACAAATTTAATAGATTTATAAAAATTCTTGGAAAGAGAGAGAGAGAAATGGGGTTCAATGTCCTCTCGACACATACTAGGTCATTTCGCAACTAACATGGTTTAATTTTATTCCAATAATTTGCTTGCACGTAGGGGTCTTTAGCAGTGGGAGAAAACGCAAGAGGTGCTAATTATTTGACCATCCAACCCCCCCCCCCCAAAAAAAATCTAGTTTTTAATCTCTTAAAAGTGCTTATGCTGTGACTGACCGATACATTATTTTTTGATCAGGACCTTTATTTGCAGTTATACATTCCAACTCTTAAATTAAAAGAAAGTTACAGCCTTTAGGTTATTTGAATATTATTCAACAGATAGATTTGAATAAACCAGCAATGACAACAAAACACCTGTTAAAGGAAAAAAGCAATCTTTTATTTACTTGCATGTAATACCTTTTAAAAGTGTGCATTACACTGTTTACGTGATTTCGTGTATTTTTTGTCTCAAATTTATAATATATATATATATATGAATAGATACGTAACAAAATTTTTAGATAAAAATATATCCTATATATATATATATATATATTACCATTATAACAGAAATGTACATATTATGCGTGCCAGCACGTTTTGTATCTTCAAAAAATTTATTACAATTTTTCTTGGAAAGAAAATAATTACAAATTTCTACATATACATGTATATATATAATATTTATATTACCATGGAAAGAAAAATATTATATTAAATATGTCATCAGTGACTAAAAAAATTAATATATCAGATATGATATACAGCTAGTCAAACATAACTTGGTATGGTGGCTAAAAAATAAAAACATCTTTTAATATACAATAAGACATCATGTATCACCTAGAAACAGGATTGATTAAAGCTGGTTTAGAAATGAAAGTCACTAATTAATAATCCTATATAATTATACAATTCAAAATTTATATAAATTTGATAATTACCACAAATTTGAAAATCCGTTTGATTTCCTTTTTGAAATGCAACCAATTCGTTTTTATATAATTTTACATTATCAATAACATCTTATTTACAATACATGTATATGCCAGGCTCTGCTGGTTCCCTTAAAATGTGAACACAACATTCCAACAAATATATGTCATTACCATGGTGATACATGTGCATAACAACATCTTCAAGGTGAAGGTGATTGGTTGCTAAGGCTAGGTTAAAGAAAAGTCATGGCAGCCATTAGGAATAGTTTTTAATATGAAGAAGGTTTTTCTTTCTCTTCCCTGTCCATATATACTGACATAAAAACAAAGATGAATATTACGATGGTTACAAAGAGTTGCTTAGCAACATTAACAGAAAAAAACAAATATATGAAAACAGGTTGATCATTAAACAAAGTAACAAACAAACATACAAAATTTGCATTGCATTAGATCTCAATATGTCTCACAACCACAAAAAAACTGAACTTATACAGATATGTCAAGATAACTTTTATCCAACTGTATCACAATATTATGAAATAACCCAAATCAGTAAAAGTCAAGTATTATACTAACAAGAGGGTTGTACTAGTTTCTGTGAAAACAACAAGCATACTCGTCAGAACTGCTAAACTTTCGGTAAACATAAATGAATGTATATGACATATAGGTCTTGATCGACCTGTACATTCTAGATCACTACTTTGTGATGAATTAACAAGAAATAAGACATAATCTGTCTGAATATTATACATGTACAATACAAAAATAATAATTTAAGCTAAATCTTGACTCAATTACTAGATAATTAATTGATGGTTGGTACCTCAAGTATGCTGGAAATGATATAAATATTAACACTTCTTAACTCTTAAAAATCAAAGAAATTTATAAAAGGGAAAAAGTCCTAGATTTGAACAGCAAAACAAATAGTATGAAAAAGCTAAAATCGTTCGAACACAATTTGTTGTCGCTGAGTGTTGAATGATATTAAATTATGCACACAGCAATCATTTCATAACCAAAAAAATATAACAAAAATCAACAATTTACTACATGAACCTGTTGATTAAATAATGTAATCAATTTCAATAAGCATAAAAAAGAATACTTACATTTTAAGATGGTGCGGCCAATACATATATTAACAACTGATCAACAGAGATTTGTTAATTATTGGCCATATTCAAAGCAGTCATGGTGGGCTATATTAAATGAAGGATGTCAAAGATAGGTTGTCAGGTAATGTAATATACACCCCCAGCAGCTCCTAAATTGTTCACAAGATTTGTCAAATTGATCAAGGGTGATAAATCCTAACAGCAATCATTGGATTTCGCTACAAATGAATAGGCTTCTTTGTCTCGTGAATTTAAACACTGGGTATAATATTCAAGTCAATCGCATAATAAATTTAGCCCTTTATGCGAGGTTATGAGTCCAAATAATTGTAGACTACGGAACAATTGTCAGGTAGATGTGGGTGATGACAATATATACAACCATAATTCAATGTGTTTCTATACAATGAAATACATGTATTAAATTTGCAATTCAAATTATTAAAATACCCAGGTCAGTTAATAAAATACCCAGGTTTAAAAATGTATTGTGTAAGAACTAAATCTGTCTATTTCACTATTATTTAAAGATTTATTAACATGACAAGGCCATAATCAACCTCTTGGCCATGAGATGGTTTCTGATTTTAAAAAGATAAGAACACATGGCCACTTAAGATGTACATTATGGTTGTAATAAAGATGAAATTTGAATAAACAACATTTTTTAACTGGCCTTATTACCAGAACTTATAATTATCAATTAAATCACAGCTGGAAATATATATTGCAGTTATTGCACAGAATAAAGTAATCTTTTTCTAAATAATTTAAACTTTTTAATCATTACAGGGGTCCAGATTCTCACTTAAAGGTAGTCAGATCTTATCATTTAAAAATGCAACTAGCAGTTGCCTGGCATGACAAGCCCACATTTTGCAAGAGATGGATAGAGAACAAGCAAAAAACTTTTTTTTTTTTTGTACATTCAGGGGCCATAATCGAGAAAGTTATGGTCTGAAATGTGCAAATATCGAAAGGGACTGAGATTGTTGGGGATATAAAAATATCTTTAAAGTTTCATCCAAATCACACAACCTTCATATTACATACTTTTACCCACTGTGTACAAAGAGCATTTGTTCGTTTTGATTTTCCCCTTCATTATGGTGGAATAGTTATATATTTGAACGTTTTTTAAAATCTGATAAAAAAATTGTGACCTCCAGAGAAACCACAAGCTATAAACGTGATTTCTCATATGATCAGGGGCCATAATTAAGGAATTTACGGTCTGATGTGCGCGAATATTGTGAGAGACGGAGAGAAATGGGGTTTAACGTCCACTCGTCACAAACTAGGTCAATTTTGGACTAACATATATGGTTAATTTTTTTCAATTCGCTTGCGCGTAGGTGTCTTTAGCAGTGGGAGGAAACCTGAGGACCAAGAGAAAACCTATGAGGTTGGACAGGCGACCCTTCTCCTTGTCACACACAGTCGTAAGATTGAAACCATGCCAGTTGACTTAATGACAAATGACTCAATGACAAACTTTATAACCATTCAGCCATCCAACCCCCCTGACCTCTACAGTGTCCACAAGAACAAAAACTAATATTTCATTACTACAATCAGGGGGCATAATCCATGAAGCTATGGTCCAATACATGCCATTATTGGAAGGAACTGAGAGTGAGATCTTTGGGAGACAGGAGCTATATTTGAAGTTTTGTCAAAATCGGATAAAAATTGTGACCTGTCAGACGGCCTGACAGCCGGGGGCGACGACAATATGTACGTCCACATGATAATGTGGGCGTTTAACAATATATGATTATCCTATGCTAGTGGTTTATTAAAATTTGAAATTTTGTCTTGTATATCATTCTTATGTGTTTATCATATAAACTATACTAATAACTTCCATAGAATTTATGTTAATAATACATAAAAGCCAAAAGCAATAATAATCATATGAACTGTGATCAGTAATGATGCAAAGCTTGGGTGTTTTGGGAAATTCTTTGAGGAATTACAATTGCTGCAACAGAGCAAAACATGATAATCCATTTTTGGCCAAAGCAATTGTGGACTACGGAACATTTTTCAGGTAGATGCGGGTGATAACAATATATACAACCATAATTCAATGTGTTTCTATACAAATGAAATACATGTATTAAATTTGCAATTCAAATTATTAAAATACCCAGGTTTGTTAATAAAATACCCAGGTTTAAAAATGCATTGTGTAAGAGCTAAATCTGAAATTCAATTCACCCAGTCAATAAAGTTTAATTTAACATTAAAATAAAAAGAATACGAGAATTTAAAAGAGAACAACTGATGTTGAATGAAATGTACACAAGTTTGATATAAAATCTATATTGATGCAGGGTGACACAGAGAGGTATGTGCGTGCTATAGAGGTGAATTTGGCCATGGCAATGGCACTTAGACAACAGAACAATATCGTGCACTATCAACATAATCCTTTTAATTGTCTTGAATTTAGATTACACAAATCAATTCTGATCTTGCATCCTTGACATTTCAACTCCTATCAATCTATCACTTTTCAGATAACTAAACCTAGATATATAGTTCAAATGTTAACGTTCAACACACGTATAATTGATATATTTTTCTAGTTACCTAACCACTGATTTTGTTAGTGTTTCCGACACACACTATCTGTTCATTCAAATATTCTCACAATAAATACTGAAGCACTTCCAATTAAATATTACCACACACACAGTTCAACAGAAAACAAATTTCTCCTTTTCAGAATTCTTGAAATATCAATATCCGTCTAAATCAAAATGGTTCAATTTTATGGGCTATCCACATACGGTACTAACCCAGTTCTGGTTGAATCCAGAATTTGCAAATTATAAAAAACCTGGTTAAAAACATCACAAAATAGATAACACTAAACAGCTGTCTCTTGATCTTCAGATGAAACTAACTGAAAATGTTCTTGATCTGAAACAGAAAATCATCAAACAAAATCATTTTTTTTCATGTCATCATTCCGTTATCTTCAGGATGTTGTTTTTTATAGCAATTTGTAAAGCTCATATCTTATCTTATCTTGATAGTACTCAAACCATTTCCCTATACAGGGGTTCATAGTCTATTCTAAAATGAATTTTGGGAAATAGGACCGAGTAAGCTATAACAAAATATATTTCTTGATCTTTTCGCCCACATTGGGGATAACAATCTATTCAGTTACTAAATGCCATTTAAAGAACAAATCTGTAACCTGTTACATATTTCCTGTATTTACACGTGACAATCTAAAACTTACTTTCTAAATAGGCTGCTAATTCTTTATCTTCTGCCTTCAGAGCTTGTTGTCTTGGTGTATTACCCTGTAATTACAATCAATATATTCACAAACTTCATAAAACAAATAGAGTGAGAAAAATGGGGTTCAATGTCTACTCGACACAAACTAGGTCATTTCGGGACTAACATATGGTTAATTTTATTTCAATAATTGACTCAACAGTTGACTCAATGGCGATAAGACAAATAACCATTTAATATAACTATCTTAACGATATCAATACTTTTTTGTTTACATTAAAAATGCCATAATACCTGATAATCTGTCCGGGTTAAAGAGGCTCCGGCATCTACTAACATATGACAGATTGTTCGTCTTTGATACCATGCTGCTTTATGTAATGCCGTTTGCCCTCTAGAAAAAAATAAATAACATACCATAGTGAGCAAGAATAACGTTAAGCCAAATTTGAAAGTGTAATAAATGTGTATAGTACAATGACATAATATCCAGCCACAAGACTGTTTCTTGATTATTAAAGGAATATTAAACATTAGGATCTGGGATGCCTTGAGCAATTGTACATTTTTTTTTAGACAAAAGGCAATAACTTAAATAAAGAAAGCTAGCAAAGCTTCGAAATATGTTCACACATCAGCTATGTTTCAACAGCAGCTTATCCGAAATTAAAATTTAATTACAAAGATCCATCAAGATGTTGTGTTTACAAGCTTTTCTGGACAAATACTATATTCCTGTAACAGAAAATCTTTGGGACAACTTGCAAAAATGAAAATCGATAGAGGGAGTCATCTCATGAGCACAATGTTACGGTCATCCTCTCATGGCGGATGGACAAGGGTGACGTCAAAATTCATCCTCACTGAAATTTGGGCATATAAAAATTTGAACATGGTCGGTTATCTTCTTATGACTATAAAATGAAATCTCTTGTCTGGGCATTTCCACTTAGTCTAGAGGAGACTTAATTTTATGTTCAATGCAGCAGTATGTTCATTACCACACACATACGTTCCTATGCTGTTTTTCATCTAAAATTAAAACTAATTTATGATTTATTGTAAAAACCATACAATATGAAAGTAAGAATGTTTATATAATAAGAATGAAACTTACTTTTCATGGTCAACCATGTCTAATATCACAGGAGGTGCTATAAATATAATATAGAAGAAATATTTTATTTACAACATTAAATTATGATATCTACAAAACATTATCAGTCATGCCAATAAAAATATGTTGTAATAAATTGTCACAATGAAATAAACAAACAATAACAATAAAAAAACTTACCATTTGCAATAAGGAAAGTAACAATATTTTTATGTCCGAAGCGTGCTGCGTGGTGAAGTGCTGTCATACCATATTGATCTGCTGTTAAAAGTTGACCACCATGATGATAGATTTCTACCATCTAATGAATAAAAGAACAATAAAACATCTTAACTACTAAATCTTATACATCAACATCTACAGATGTATATTCAGCCTTATCAAGTATCATTTTGGGAACACCTGATACCATTTCTCAAGAAGAAAACCTGATACCATTTCTCACATAACTTATATTGTTTTTTGTTTAATCTTGCTTCCCAATTTTCACCAGATTATTATAATTTTTTACAGGCTTTACAAATACTAGAATATATTTACCTTCCGCATATCTCCTCTTTTTGCAGCATCTATCAAAACTGTAATAACAAAATACATATATATATCACCTCTCTACTTATTACAGGTACATATATTAGGCTATTACAGCAGCTAAGTTGTCGAACAGCAAAAAGGTTTCACATATTTATTCTTTGCAGAAGAGCATTTACAAGCCATTAAAATGATCAAGGGTCACATCTCTGGTAGTAATTGTTTGAAAGGTTTTCACAAAGGGATCATAACTCTGGTAAGAAAGGTTGCAGAATGCTGAACCTCTCATGACTACAATTTACAAATCAATTATTGAAGGACGGACAGACAGAAGGACAAGGTGACAACATATTACCAAGAACTCAAATTAATAATAACTTAATAATCAACAATTATTATAGATTCATATAACATACTAATAATACTTAGAGCTTATTTTAAGATTTTATAGATGAAGCATGTTTTCCATTCATGAGACTGAATACGAAAACCAAAGAAGTGGATGATCATGATAGCTGAAGGCGCTCTTGCTCATCTTTCTCATACAATTTTTTCAGATGCACAAGAATACATACCATTTTTTAAAGCACACATTTCAGAGTAATAATCCTAAGGCACATCTGCTAATACTTATTAAAGTTTTTTATCTATTTACTTCAAGTTTCCACAGACCTTCAGGATAATAATATGCTAACAAATGTAACATGCACCATTATATCCTTCATGTGGACAAACTTAAAACATTTTATACTTATCCTAATACTTATATGCAAAGAACTTTACGTTTATCAAATGGTGATGGTTTGGCGTTGACTTTATTTTCAGCTGTTGCACTAGAAACGGCTGTAAAGTGGTAATGTTTTGACTGAGCACTCGGTGAATTGGGTGTGCCCGGTTCGGAACTGTAATGAAAAGTTTTGAAAATGTTTAATGTTAGGTTCTACTGTAAATCAATAATCTATTTATTTAAAAAGAAAATCTGATCTTTTATAATTTTCAAAACTAAACAGAAACAAAAAAAAATTAAAATAAAAAATCATTCTAGTTAATAAACATATATAAAGTATACACATTTACTGACCATGGTTTTACTTTAAATACATATATCATATAAGATTAGACAATGGCTGTAGGCCTACACCAATTACATAAAAACAAACATTCCAAACAATAAAACAAAAAAAGAATAGTTTGAAAAGTATTAATGTTATTATTAAAGAGCACATAAGAAGACAATACTCGATAGCATAAAAGTGGTATCGCATTAAGCCCGGTTTGATTATACAAGCTTACGCTACATACCAACTCCATATAAATCTGATCAAAATATATATACAACTGTTTTACATGTAAGATGCTCAATAAATCTTTTCAATTTTTTGATTACAGTAATATAAGAGGAGATGGTCTTGTCAAGAAATACATTAAAATCTGGCCTATGTTTATTTACGCAACTTTTCAGGTAACAGGATTACTAAGCTTTATTGACTAATCCCAGATATTTGGACTACAAATTTATAATATTTGACAATTTTATTTGTCAAATTTTTTATATGCTATTTTAAATTGGAATAACTCCAAAAATAACTTAAAAATATCTTTGTCACCAAAAATAATGTCTGTTTGCACTTTTAGCCTCTCAATCAAATATTTTTCCAAATGTGCGTTGTCTAGTTTAAAATGTAGATTTTTTATTTCAATCAACAAATATTCTAACCATACATTATCACAGATATAAAGGTACAGTAGAATCTGCATTAAGCAGCCACCCCTAAAAATTCTGGTGTTTTTTGTGCTGACATAAATTAACTATTATGCTTGGATGGATTAAAATTTATCGCGATCGCTTACAAGAAGATGTCGCTGAATACGAGTGGCTGCTCATACAGATTCTACTGTAGTCAACCATTTTTCATGTATTTCACCATTATATTTCTCTGCCCGCATAAAAAAAAATTTCAATTGTTCATTATTTATCAAAATTCCAATATAAATATTTGTGATAATTGTCAGTGATTAACGTTTAAAGGTTCTTCCATGTTCTTCATTGTTAATAAGACTTGGTAATGGTTTAACTAATGTCAATTTTTATCAAATATGTGCTATGTGATCGACTTTCAAATTCTTTATTTCCTTTATCTTCTTTTAACATTTTCTTGACAATGAATTGACATCACCTTGACAAAAAATATATTTTACATATTTCCAGACCAATTTACTTATGAAGGTGAACATTTAAGTAAATACTAGGATTTAATTGACAGTTTTTCAAAGTATAAAACAAAACCATTTGATATGCAATTAAGGTTGTAATTCCAAATATATGCAGAGTAATACATTTACTGAAATTTCTGGATCTCTGTGAACAAGTTCAATTGGTATAAGAAGTCAAATATTCATTTTTTAAAGTTTTTAAAACTTGTCGTAGCTGCATCAGAGATCTACATTGTGTACCTTGGACATTGATTTTTCGTCACATTCGAACCGAACGACTATACATTGCACCTTGCCAGGCCCATTGTCCTGTACCCCTGCCACCGGAAATTCATGATGAACTTCTCGACCAACGCAGGGATCAAACTCGGGACCTCCAGGTTAGTGTGCCAACATCTTACTCACTGAGCCACCATGCCCCCCCCCACCCCTGGTAACAAGTTCCAATGGTATAAGAAGGCACATTTTCATATTTTAAAGGTTAGAGGGCACCGATAAAACTCATAGAGCTCTGCATCAGAGATCTAGATTTCTAATATTTTTTGTCTATTTAAATGATGAATTTCTCCTACTTCTTAAGACAATCATATCTATTATCATCTAGATACTGTTGTGTATTAACATTGACAACAGAGAAAATTTTCATTTTTGTACAAACATATTCAAATATAAAATGACGTTAAAATATGTCAAAATATCACTAAAATTGTGCTGTCAATACAGTCGCTATCAGAAAATGCGACTATAATACACAGCTCATCAACATCTAATACCATTGAATGAAATACTTGAATTTAAGGTGTCAATTAATGAAGAGATTATTAGTATATTATTTATGTAAGTGTATGTTCAACTATGTGACATCTGTTCTACAATAAAGTTTACTGGGACACTAAACACTTTATACAATAACCATTTGATAGGCCAAACCAATTTGATTTTACATTTTTTGTGGTGGCCCTAACAATTTTTGCTTCTTATTTGTGGAAAAAAACGTTACAGATAGGTTGTCAGGCCATGAAATGTACATCCACAGCAGCAAAGTTGTATTGAGTCTACAAGGTTGTTGCATCAATAATCTTTTGAAGGTAATGTGAATATTAACAATACACTAACTAGACCGTCCACAAATAAATATCGGAAATATTTAAAATTTGAGTGCTTCTAGTGCTAACATTTATTAGGGAATATACAATGCATGTACATATATCAGATAATTATAGCTGTTCCAGCTATCAGAAATCACATCAACATAGATGATCAACTGAGACTAAGATTTTTTGAACTTGATAAAGTGATACCACTCTGAAATTGTTGAAAATCAATAAGTTTCTTTGTTCTGAACATAAATATACTGTGCATATGACTTCAATCGCACATAAATTTAGCCTCTAGAGAATCAGACAGGCTGACAGATGGGGGTGATGACAATATATGACCAAAATAAAATAGCGCTCACATTTGTCAAGATCCTGTAAAACTAAAAATCAAATTATTTGGCCTAAATATGAAGTAAAATGGATACAATAGAAAGCATAGAGGATAAGCCAGCATGGAATATAACAGCAATTAATATTATTTCATATGTATCATTAATTAACTCAACTAACATATGCAATGGGCTACAGCATAAAATAAACCCATAGCAATGCCGAGGATTGACAGAACGGGTGACAACAATAAACCAACAAGTTCAAATATGGAAACATAAAATTAAAAGGCAATTTTAAGATAAATAAACGAAATAGAAAAGAAAAGAACTAAGATAAAAAAATTAATTAATTAAAATGACAAGTAAACAAAATAGAAAATTACAACAAAATGATTTATATACTAACACCAAAATATCAACACCAGCAAACACCTGTAAGTTTTGGGTAAAAGGGGCAGCTAAACGGTAAGTTCAATTATGAAAAGAAATGTATAATATACTTCGTACAATTGTGATCTACATTAAAGTCATTACCAAGTGGACATTAAAACTTATTTCATTTCCACTTTTGGTTGCACATCACAGACTTATTTAAATTTAAAGGTTGTTTTTTGTATATCAATTTCGCCCAGTATTTTTTCTTCTGTTATATCTTTTCATATTTGAACATACATGATTAACAAGGTTTATAATATAACAGTTTAGTAAGGTTAATGAACCTGTTATTGGAGCCGGGTTGAGTTGGAACAAGAAGATTTTCTGAACTTTCAAAATTTCGATGTATAGGTAGAATACCGGAAAAGCTATGAGTGAAATGAAAAATTCAATGCAAATCATAAAATAATTTTCATAAGACTGAAAGAAATGAAATAAATAATAAAATATATCACAATTTTTATCGTGATGTAAAAAATATTCAACCAAAATAATAAATACTTTATGAGTACAATTTATAAATACAAACATAAACATTTAACAGTATACAAGTACAAATTTTTCAAAATATATTCATCAACTATGGCAGTCCTTAATAAAAGAGATTAACGATAAAATTGGTACCCCGTTAGAACAAGGAACAATGACAAGTAGGGTAAATCTTGTTATTACTATGTTAGTTTGGAGAGCAAGGGCAGTTCTTGAAACAATGTGTTGATTTGATTTTTTGAAATTTTCAGCACTAGTCAGCATTTTTTCCAGTTTGGATTTTGAGGATTTGGTTTCTGAAAACTGATACTTCCTCAATAAAGACACTAGAATTCTTAGGCAATAAAAAGTTATGCTTGCTACTAAAACATACAGCAGCCACAAGAAATATAATCAAGTCAACACATTACATTTAGATATAAATAAATCACAGAAAGAACAAGATTCTTCATTAAATGAAGAATACAGCAAATATAATAGGTGCCTACTGAAGACAGCATAGGCTGCATAGCTGAATGGCATTCTCATAAAAAAAAAAATGGCTATTTAGCGATCAAGATAGGGTGATCAGCGAGTGTGTTTTGCAGAATTTAAGAAAATATTGTCAAATAACTGACGAAAAAACTAATGACTGCAAGAATTTACCTTGTGGTACAACTTGGGGATTTTGGTGGTGTCACTGGTAACGAAAAACGAAAAATTAAATTTCCATTTTCATGCTCTTGGTCTGGTTGGTAAGTTTCACCTATTTTAACATTGGCTGGCGATGAATGACCATTTTCAACCTTCACAACTGATGTTTTTGAACTTGTGACCAGGTCAGGGTCAAGAATGTAGAGATCTTCAGAAGATATATCAGTGATATAATGTAAATGTTCCTGGGCTTTGTCTATCCGAAAAAATCGCTCGGCTGTTGTGGCTGAAATACAAAACAAAATTAGGTTAAAATAAGTTATTGAATTGTGTTGATCTGATGCAATATCACTAGTATAGTACCATGGACCGTATATGACTAAGCTTATATCTCTCTGCATAAACTATCCAACAGCAAAAATCAAAATGTGGATTAATTCTTTGAAATTGCAATACATCATTTCTCTAAGAAAATTATGACAATACTATGTACTTACAATCAAGAAAGCACCATTTAGGAGATAATCCCTGATTATCATTACCAGATTCTCCACCATTTTGTAGACTCTGTTTAAATTAAAGCAATTAATTCTTAGAAACAATATTCAATATGTTTGAACTACCTGTAGATGTATTTTAATCATAACCTGTCCATGATGAAATATTTGGAAGATAATATATGTTTGTTCTCAAGTATGTCAATTATTATGAACCAGCCCATATGATGTCCATTATTATAAACACAATGGTTCAATTTGATAGTAGGGATCTTTTGCAGGGTAAGGAAACTAAATGACCCATTTGTCCCTCCACACTCAAAGTATGTCAAGAAAACATTTTTATTATCCCCAGTATACATGTATCCATACACATGTGAATTATTCCAAGCATACTTGAAATCATGTCCTTTAAACCCAAGAAAGTTTATCATCTACATCCTTTCTAGATATCTGTTTTCAAGCATATTCAGAAGCATGTATATATATATGTAGAATAGACTTAGCTTCCATGGACATCGATCTTCTAGTATAGCAAAGCTTTATACCATCAGCAAAATAAATACAAAAAAAAAAAAAAGACGTTCTTACCTTCTGAATCTTGTCGATTTGTGCTCTTACTTGCTCCAGATCAGCATTATTCTCAACAACAATTATACCCAATGGAATAGCTGTTTACATAGATATACAGTTATACATACATGTACGTTTACTCTTTACATACTCAATTTTAATTATTGCCATAAGGATTCTAATTTTTTTTCTTATTTACTTTTTTTAAGATATAGACTGTTATCATTAGCACTTCTTTCAATTACTTTTAAAAATTTATACTCGAATCAGTGCACACAAATGATCTGTTATAAAAGTTTTTGAATCAAACTAAATTAATAGGTGATTTAGTTTCAATATGCTTTTATTTAAATTGTGCTAAAAATATTTAAAGTGGCAATATCTAATTTCAATTGCAGACGTTTTAATACAATAGATTAATAATCCATTACATAATTTAAATAAGTTAATTGGAATTAGAAAAACATATTATTACCTTTCCAAAACCAATAGATATACATAGAAAATGGTCATTTCTCAAGGTGAAAAGATCCAATCCAAAGGTGAAATATTCATTCTCAAGATCAATGCTCACTCGTGAAATGTTAAAAGTTTTTTACTGGGTTCTATAGGTTAATGAATATGGGAAAACTTCATTCCCTGAGATGTGTGTTACTTATTATCATACAATGCTTCAGGGTTCAAAACAAATTCAGGTCAAATTGGGGAAACTAAGACAATCATTTGGTTTTTTTCTACGCTACATAACTCCAGGAAAGGAAACTTGTAAATCTATCCACTTTTTTTTCCAAGATTTAAAACATAATTTCTGATTTTAAATTAACCTGGGACCCTTTTCTCTCCAAATCATTTAGACACAGCTATTTTGTAATTTTTTTGTTAGTTATTGTTAATTGAAAGCATTTTAATTATAGTGTGAGTTGAATTATTTAAGCTAGTATAGTGAATGGTGCTGTTTCAATCTAATCTAAAAGGCTACTTGACATGAACTACTATCTTTAAGTGAGTGTCGGTGAACTATTTTGTTGTGATGTTAGTTGATTTTTGTTTCTAATTTCAAACCATGCAAAATTATGATCATGTGCAATTAATGATGTGATTTTGATAATTTATCTTTAAAAAAAAAAGAAAAAGAAAATGTGCAACTGTGAAAATGGAAGTTATTATTTTTTTCTTCGTTCTGGGACATCGAATTAATATTTTAAATTATCAAACTATTGCAAATTCTAAACTTCATTAAAATGAGATGTTTAATACCAGCGCTATTAGAAGAGTTAGTTAGCTAAAATAATGATATAGGTTTGATATGAGGTTAATTTTCTACCACCTAAGTACAGAGTGTCTCCCATAATACCAAGTCTAACTACGATTCCTATATGTACCAGCATGCTATGCTCACAAGCTGTATTAGGAGTCATGCACTCAAATAAACTTACAAGCTTCTCTCAATTTGTCTTTATCATAATGTAACACCTCATAATCAGTCATGCTGATACGACTCACTTGGATTCGTAATCGTTCAGGAACAGAAGGGCGACTGAAAAAAGCAAAATCAGGACTAAAGCTGGGTTGATACAGTCAATGCTAACCCCCATCTGTAGCTGAAATAAAGGGCTGTTATTTATACGATATAATGTTGCATGTCAAGAGAATGTGAGTATTGGATTATGTTTATATTTGGATAATTAGTGTACATAATATGCTGAATTATTAAGCGTAGTGAATTATATTCCAACCCCATTTAGTTTTTCCCAATTATTCTATAAATGGCTAATTTTTATTTTATCTTAAAGAAATACCATAAGTTATAACAAGAAAAAAAATTCTACATGGCGACATAAACTCTCTACAAATTATTATTTTTCCAAGATTTTCTATTGACTAATTGATAAATGAATACAATCCTACTAATTATCAATCTGGAGAGTGAATTCCTTCATGAATGGATGTATCAAAATATGTTAATTGAAAGACTATGGAATGTAAGTATGACTGTAGTGGAAGGTAAAGAAAGAAAGTCAGTTCAAACTTAAAATGATAATCTAGTGATTTCATAAAAAAAAGCAAGGCGCATTGTGTTTTGAAATTGAGATACAACAAAAATGCTCCAAAATTGCAAGTATAGTAGGATTGACAGTAAAAGGATTTCACTAAGATCATTGAAAAACCTATAACTCTTAGTTAATGGAATACAAAAATATTCCTAAATTCTTGCAAATAATCAGCAATAAAAGTGATCTTTATCTTGTAAATATTATTCTTATTATTTTTGTTACAAAATTAATGAAATAAAAATACAGTTGTGTTAGCTCAATCATCCAGCATATCAAAATGTCTACAAATCAAGGTGATATATAAACAGTTTCTGCAGAAGAAATAGTGAGGCACACTCACTTACCCGACTTCAGTTAAATATATTCCTTTTTTACTTTAATAAAGAACAATAGGGTTATAACATGGAGTTGCTTCCCCTCCCTTAGTAAAATTAATAACAATGAATATGGTGAAGGCAAAATAAAATCTTGTGAAAAAGTATGTATGTATGCAAATCATTTATTACAATATCAGAGAAAGATCTACATTAAAATTATATTTCATTAAATATCCATTCTATAACAGAGTCAATACTTACTCATTTGCTATGGGCATGGAGCCCCTTCTCTTTGGTTTCATCACCATGTTGGCTTGGTTTCGGAAACTGATCCGAATCAATGATGGTCGTAATTTACATGGTTCTCCATCTACTTGCATAGGCATGGATTTGTATGTTGTTAGTTTGACCTCACGACACTGCATTAACCTTTCACCATGACCTCCAACATACAACGCAGCCTACAAAAAACGCCAAGTAACTAAATTAGTGCATCCTTTGTGAAATGAAATGAGGTTTAAAATCCTACTTTACTGCACCACCTTGGATAACAAAGATAGGGATCCTTCATCAAGGTATAATAGAATATCATGGGATTCAATGTCGTAAACAATTTTTAGATAACATATCACTACATATGCGATGTACAAGATAAAAGTTATTGTTTACGCTGCCAATGTAGTCCTTTGTCTATACCTTGTCATGGGTTCTATTATGAGCAAGCCAATTTATATTTGCCATCAAGACGGCCTAACACAATCAGCAAGTTGGAACTTGATCTAAAAAATCAGAAAGATTATCTTCTTATTCAACAATAGGGCATTCTTATTGCAAGTCCAGTTCATATTGAGTTTTTGCTAAAAGTTTTTTGACATCTATATGTATTACATGTAAACTCATAGAAAGATTCAGGTGTAAAATTCAAGGCCTTCGGGGCTCCATTTTAAAGTATATGAATATCATTTTGACAATGGAAGACTAACTTACCAATGATGAGTATGTAAATCCAATAATCTCTAAAAATCCATCATCATGTCGTTGATGTTCAAATCCTACAGCATTAGGATTTCCCCATGGAAGAGTACCACTAGCATATCTATTGGAACACAAAGACAAGAACATAAAGAATTATATATTAGAACATAACTTGTGTTATGTAATATTAAATGTACGTCACATGCTGACAAACTTGGATTCATGTAGAATTTAAATTGTCTAATTAAATAGCATGAACTGGAAATACACAGGTCACAATTCTACAGAATACAATTACTGTTTTATTACTGAGTGATGTTTCCACTAGGCTTCTCTACTGGTTTTTTTATAAAGACTAGAGAAGCCTAGCTAGTGGAAAGGTCACTCTGTAATAAAACAGTAATTGTATTCCATAGAATTGTGACTTTTGTTTGTGGTTTTTAGTGTGAAATAAAAATTTGTGCAAGAACCCTTGTAATTTATGATCTAGAAATTCTATCACTTATGATCAAGAAGGGTTTTTTGTTGATAAAGAATAGTTTACACTTGTATCTTTATATACATATCGATATTAAATGTGGATTTTTTATACATATTTCATCCAAACCAAACAGTAATTATGATATGATTTTTTGGGAGGTCTTTATAATATACAATGCAAATGTAGTATAATTTTTACCTTGGAATGTTAAGAATTAAAAGGCAATGTAATTTCATATCTTGTATTTTCTGAGTTAAATCAACCCCATCACACTGAAATATTTCCAAAATAACAATGCATATTATATTAATATATATACTTTCTTCAAGCTTTAATGTTAGAGTAGTTCTGAACTGAATTTTTGTAAGCATCACTGAATAAATGAAAAGGGGTCTAGCGTCATATTGTTCTGTTGCATCACTGATATAAAACTGATAATAAATTGAATCAATATGAACAATAGATATTTATTAGATAGATTCAATTTAAATTTAATTTTTTTTATATACAATCATAAAACATTGAAATAAGACTTACGACAAGTTTGATATGATCAGCAAAACCCTTGCAGCTTCGCTTTAACAAATCTCTCCCACCAGCCTAAAATTCAAATTTATTCAATAAAATATGAATTATAATCAAACAATTTTCCTAGATTCTTACGCTTTCAGAATTGTAAATTATATGAAGCCATTATGTAATAAACCAGCGGTTGCCCAGCAAGATGCGCAAAAGCAAGAGCTGGAAAGAAAACAAGCTAAAAAAACAACTGCGATTTTTTGTATAAACAGGGGCCATAATCCAGGAAGTTATGGTCTGAATACGCGAATATCAATAGGAAGTGAGATCTTTGGGATTTAAACATATTTTTGTTTCTTTTCATCTAAATCGTACAAAAATTGTGACTTATAGAAGGTCCACAATCTTTGTATTACATACTTTTACACTATTTGTGTTCAAGCAGCGGCCATTCTGTTTGAGCCATCATCAGGATGTAACGGTAATATATTTAAAGGGTTTTTTTTAAATCTGATGAAAATTGTGACCTCCAGATGCTCCACAAGCTAAAAATGTGATTTTTTTGTACAATCAGGAGCTATATTTCAAGAAGTTATTGAAAATAACCAAGGTCTTTGGAATATTAACATACATTTGAATTTTCATAAAAAAGGATAAAAATTGTGGGCGTATAAAAATAGATATCTTACCCCTGCATAGAACATTTTGTTCCTAAATCTGCTATTAAATTTCTCTGGATTTGCCTCTGAAACAGTTGCATGATATATATTAACATCTAAATATTTCAAAGATCTTATCTTATATTATAACTATATATTTGTCATGGTTTATATCTATGTTCATTTAGGAGATAAACAGGAACATATCGAATATTTAGTGATTTTCTTCGAATTTATTTAGGAATTTTTTTTACACACATTTTAAAAAGTCATTATTTGGCCATGTGCTGAACTGAAGTTCATTTTTAATAGATTTATGACGTCCTTGCTTTCCTGCAAATTTAAAATGCTGGAGTCCTGAGTTTCTGATCAATGAAAGATGAAAGAAAATGTTATTCGGATATCGACAAACAATATATTTTTAACACTTTCATATTTATAAAAGAACAGGAACTTAGTCTTTTGAGCAGTGGGGTTGGTCCGGCCTGCAACCAGAGACTAAAGATGAGTTTCGCTTCAGGAGTTTCATGTATTTTAAGACTGTTATCACAATTTTGTAGTTAGTTCTTGTTCACTCAATTGCAGTTCGTACTTACATCTGTACATTACCATGTTTTTATTATTAAGTATAGAATGAATAAAAACAAGGCAATGTTCAGACTATTTCTGTTTTTCTCATCTAACCTTATGTAGTGACATTAAATTCCTTTATTGAATTATCAGATATCCTTTCAAAGCCTCACTTTTAATCTTAAAAGGAAGTATTGTGATAATGCATCTATGGTAGCAATGATATTTGCAATGTGTTTTACCAATAGTATCCTTTAAAGATGCATTATTCGATATTAAAAAATAACAATGGTTGTTCTTGCTATAATAGATAATGAAACATAGGTTGCCAGGCAACGAAACATACGCCCACAGCAGCTAAATCGTCCGGGCAGTCAACAAGAGTTGTCGCATATTTTACTTTTTTCAGTAATGAAACATTTATAATACACTAAAATCTGATTAAAAGTAACAACTCATTATGTAATTATCAGAAAATCATTGGAATTTGTTTGGCTTTGATAAAGTTCTCCTCCATGCTGTTCAAGTTATCTAAATTCATTGAAACTCAATATACTTGTTCGTCTCATGACCTTCAACACTGTGTATAAATTTAAAGTCAATCGGATATTAACTTTAGTCTCTAGAGCGTCCACAAAATTTTGAAAGTGATCAAGGGCCATAACTCAGTCAGTAATTATCGGAAACGCTGAAAATCAATAGGCCTATTCATCTCATTACTTTAAACACTGTGTATAAATTTAAAGTCAATCGGATATTAACTTTGGCCTATAGAGCATCCACAAGAATTTTTGAAGTGATCAAGGGCCATAACTCTGACAGTAATTATTGGAAATTGCTGAAAATCAATAGGCTTCTTCATTTAATGACCTTAAACACTGTGTATAAATTTAAAGTCGATCAGTTATTAACTTTAGCCTCTAGAGCGTCCACAAGATTTTTTTAAGTGATAAAGGGCCATAACTCTGACAGTTATTATCCGAAATTGCTGAAAATCAATAGGCTTCTTCATTTTATGACCTTAAACACTGCGTATAAATTTAAAGTCAATCAGTTATTAACTTTAGCCTCTAGAGCGTCCACAAGATTTTTTGAAGTGATCAAGGGCCATAACTCTGACAGTTATTATCGGAAATCTATGAAAATCAATAGGCTTCTTCGTCACATGACCTCAAACACTGTGTATAAATTTAAAGTCAATCGGATATTAACTTTGGTCTCTAGAGCGTCCACAAGATTTTTTTAAGTGATCAAGGGCCATAACTCTGACAGTTATTATCAGAAATCGCTGAAAATCAATAGGCTTCTTCGTCTCATGACCTTAAACACTGTGTATAAATTTAAAGTCAATCGGATATTAACTTTGCTTGTGGACGCCGGACCGACGGACCGAGGGACCGACGGACGGGGGCGACGGCAATATACGACCACATTTCAATGTGGGCGTATAAAAATGAATATATTGAAAATTTCAGTTATATTTCTTTATTCTGAGTGAAGTTATGAGTGTTTGAAATTTTCATAACAAAGTAAATAGTCTTGATTGCCAAGTTCTATTATCAGATTTCTTATTTAACGTTAAACTATTATATGTTAGAATCCATTTAAATTCTCAGTCACCAGATGTTCTGGAGAGTTGATTACATGTTTGTCAAGTACAGAAAATTTCGTATGGTAACCTTATGTGCACTTTAAATAATAATTTATATTTAAATTACATTTCAAGCGATTGCATCTATAATTTTGTATAATCGATGAAAGACAATCAATTCAAACCCTTCTACAATGCACATGGTCATTAGAACTATTTGTAAGCCAATGTAAAGTATATTCCACTTAACTCACCTCTTGATTCATGAAATTCTAAGGCTACATGAGCATCTGCTCCAAGAGAGAAATAATTATTAAAGACATTAAGAGGTAATGTATCCATTAAACCTTCTTCTGTTTCTACTTCTGCGGTTGTGGTACTTGGTTGGACTTCTAAGTTCCATCTAGAAATAACAAAATGATGAGATCAAAATTCTGATTTCTAAAACTATACCATGAAATATACTAAAATAATAATGAAATAATAAAGTGTTGTCTCATCTACATCCAGTGGGAAGAATGTTTTGTCTTGGACAATCTTGGATGAAAAACATTTCATTTTGATGTCATTTTCAAAACTATATGATTTTAATTTGAATTGGGGGTTATGTTTTGAAATAAAGATAGGTATCAAGCAGTAGATCAAGAGTGTCTAAGAAATATTTGTTCTGGACCACAAATAAGTCAATACACAGTATAGATGAAGGCTCGACTTAAACAGAACAAAAAGTATCAACATACATCTAAAAAAATATGGTAAAAAAACAATGCAAACAGCACTTAGATAGTGCTATACTGATAATTCTACAAAATCCCACAATACCCAATAGTATAATTAATGTTAACTGTATTTATCTTGAAGCTGTTAAATAGATAATTAGATACACAGCTAAAATACCTAACATACAGTAAATGTGCTGTATATTGTATATTATTTTGACGAAGTGTAATAAATCAATTAAGTTGATCCACAAAGGTGTTATACAACTAATTTAACACCAAAACATCATACCATAAACAATTAGTTTTTTAAAAAAGGTGTTATGATGAGTGGACAATACAACCAATCAATGGTAGGTCTACTAGGGAATGTATATTGTATAAAGTACAGAAATTACAAAATTATGCTTCCTTCATGATGACAAGATATGTGCATTGATTGTCTATTATTGTAACCATGGTACTGGTATATTCGTGTCTTAGGATCGCTTCTCCATTTTTAAATTAAATAATTAAATTGCCAAACTGTTTTAATCTAGTTAAAATCTCCATAATTTGATGGCATCAAGAGTTGGTTATAGTCTTGTCATGTTAATAAATGTCTAATTCATAATCTAATTAACATTTAAAGGGACCATCCCAATATTAACATTCCCAAAAGTTAAAGTATGTGTAGTACAAAATCTAAGAGTCAAAATATAGAGGAATGGTGTATTTATCTTGTCTCAAATAATATTTTCTTGTGGGTTAACAAATTATAATTATATGCCAATTAAAAGTAACATTGAAAACTTAGTATTTCTAAGATATGATCTCAAGTTTGTAATTACCTATCTAACTGTACAACTTGCCCCTCCTCCACATTGCATAATATTTTAGAAATAGGTTCATCTGTATAGCCCTAGAAAACACAACCATATTTATAAATTACCTACATCTTCATAATCAAATCAAACAAAAAATATGACATATATTGGCTGCTCTCAAAAGAATTCAACTTCATTATTCATTCCCTAATTTGATCAAAACATTGTCTCCAGGGATCATCACGTCTGAGTTAAGAAAAGAAGCTAATCTATATTCTTATTCTTACCCCTTCTTCTGGAATAATAATTTGACAATATGGCTTGGGGATTTCTTTTCCACAGACAGTCAAAGCAGAAACAAAATTTAATTAACTTTTTTTTCTATGTAGGATCGGACGGTAAAATTATTCAGAACTTTGATCTTATCGTTAAATGAAAACCCAAACAAAGTGAACACTTACACCACCCCAATTGAGTGTCCTCCCCAGATCGTTGCCAGTACCTATAGGTACTACAGCAACTGGGGGAGGAGGAGAGATGTTGAGGGCATCTATCGTTGATAAGATCCATCCTACAGTACCATCACCACCACAGGCTAAAATACGTAAATTAGGCACTTTCTTATACAACTCCAACCTATAATATAAGAAGAGATTCATTATAATTTATACTTAATATAATTAATCTATCAAGTCTACAACATCAGATAATTATATATGCCAAATCAACAATATAAATCAATGTCAGTGGTAGGGCTCTTGTATAAATTTCATGAAAAGGGAAATCAAATATACTGTCCGTAATATAAAATTATATGTTTGTAGAGGTGGGACATTATTGGTGGGTCATAATACGATACATATTGCGTGTGCATGAAAATAAAGAATTTGGCGTAAACATGATAAAATGTATTAAATTATACTATTTTACAAAAATAGTAAAATAGTACCGGTGATGGCGGTAATAAAGTAGGCCTACATCATGCCATTTAGACAACGGCATGCCAGGTACTCTGGATTGTATTATTGTAAGAAACTTCCACCTGAGAATTGTTTATTTCAAACAATTTCATTAAGTTAGGTAGAAGACATATAAAAATCAGAAAATTTATAACTGCACGGCGATATATTGCGACACCAGATGCCAAAACAATACAATATATCGCCAAGCCCTGTATCGCGATACCGATACGTATCGATGTATTGTCCCACCACTAGTATTTGGACATGACAGCAAGATTCCAGCGTATCCTTTATATTCACAAAATTCAAGTCTTAAGTGATCTATGGGAAATTTTCCAAGAGGCTAACTATAGCCAAAATATATCAGTACTGTAATAATTGGCCAAAACGGTCAAGATATCTAGATAAAATACCTTTATTTTAATATTCAACTCAATATATATGTATCAAGATGCTAAAAATAATGCATACTAACCCAAATCGTGGTCCACCCTGAGCTAAATCGAACACTTGTCGAGGGTTTAACAACCAACAGAATTTATGCATGAGTTTTGCTCCTTGGTTTCCCCCAGACTTGGGATTGATGAAAACAAGAAGAGGTTTTAATAATGGTGAAGGAATGGGTTTAATAATAAATGGTTTGGCATCATCTCTACTCCGTCGTTTCTTTAATGATGCTTTCCGCTTTTTACTGGCACGTATTGAAGATTTGAAAGACCCCTGAAAATATTAATATTCAGACATTGTATGATGTAAGAAAATTCCACTGACTTCAACCAAGTAGATTGGCTTTAAGAAATACATGTTATACTAACAGTTTAGTCAGAAAGTAATTCAGTAATGGAGTGAATTCAATATTTCAAATTGAAATAACATTGAAATTAATTATTTGCAGAAAAATTGTTTCCCCAATCATCAAAATAAAACGTGGGTTTAATAATCAAAACAAATATCATCAGATTTTAATTTCTACCACAACAATTCCATCTTCAAAGAACAAAATACCATTTAAAATAATGTTTTCGGGTCATTGACTGAACTGAATAAAAGCAAGACAACTCATGTTTCTATACCTGGATGAAATCCTATCGTCAACAATCTTAGTTCCTAGTTTACATGATGAACTACATATTTTTCAATTACTTTAAAAGGAAATGTTATAAGACAACCAAGTATGTTGTTGTTCAAATCTTTTACAAATTCTACTTTCATAATGTTGTGTGTTTAATAAATCATGGTTGTTAGGCCGTTCTTCGATTCCTTTCACCGAGTTAAAGAGGTACTTTTATTGTTTCTGCATGGATGACTATGATTGTACTTAAAATCATATTTTAATACTTCTGAGCAACAATCAATAAACACCTTGTACCGTTAACACGATTTCAACAACATTTTAAAATTACAAAAAACTGAAACATGTAATGTAAAAATAAGGTAAAGAAGTCTGAATTGACTATTGACAATTGAAAAATCAATTGATGGAATAGAAAATCAACTAGAAATCTTTAAACAAAAATATTGTAATAAATTCATATCCACTAACTGGTTTCCCCATAAAATCACTCATGTTTAAAAATGTTTTCAATTAATATCTTCTTTAAATGTTAATGAAAATATATTGTACATACTTTTTTTGGAAGTTTGATAATCCAAGATGGTGGAATGATTATGCCAGCATGTATTCCGAGTGTACATTGTTCTTCAATTTGTTGCATCATAAAGCATGTTGTCTTGTTATGATGAGCTGCTTTACACCAAGAACAGCTTATGGCTATTATATCCTACAATAAACAGAACTCAATAATTAATATTAATGTCAACAGTGAGGCTAATGTTTCCCGCCTCAATCTCATTAAGTACTCGCCGATTGATTCTTTCAAAAAGCAGAAAAGTAATGAAACAGGGTTTAACGTCATACTTTTGTGCTTGACTGGGCCAATGAAGATAGACACATGCCATGAAGTGTGCTATGAGGGAAATTTTGCCTGGACAGTGGCGCTATGTCCTACCCTATATCTAATTCCTACTGTCAAGGGTTCTTTTACGTACACTTAAATATGTACACAGAACTTCAGTTTTTCATTCCATCCAAACAAATATCTATTGTTGGAAATGAATGTTTTCATAGTAGACACGGATACGCCATACAGTGTGCTATGAGGGAAATTTTGCGCCAAAAGCGGCACTATGAGTATGACCTACTCTTATATTTTGAATTCCAAAAGTCAAGGGTTCCTTGGTTGTTTCTAGTTTTACATAAGTAAAGTTAATGTTGATAACCAGAGTCTTAATGCATTAATATCTTACCTTGCTCTGAAAAGCAAAACGTTGTTGGAAAGACTGAAAAGAAAGGTTCAATTTGTAACTAAAGAATGCATTCAGATGATCAGTTACAACATTTGACCTCACAGATTCAATGAAATCTCTTTATTTTCACACGAATCAATTATAACTTCTTTGAAATGTAACATTTGTAAAAATTTCTTTAGCATTCAGACTGATTCAGATTTTTTCATATCAATTAACTTATATCAGTTTGAGAAAATATCAAGGTTTAATATTCATATATTTTCATGTTCACCTTTGAACACTGTTTACATTTCCCCTCTTGACGTCGCCGATGAACCCAATGGTGTCTCATGAAAGTTTGTTCTCGATAGTTCCTAACACCAGCTTCCCGGAATGATGGTTTACAACGTAAATTTTTCTGAAAAAATTACAGTAGATTGATCAATAGAAAAAAGATAGGTTGCAAGGCAACGAAACATACCCCCACAGCAGCTAACAAGAGTTGTTGCAAATTTTTACTCTTTTCGGTAATGAAATATTTATAATAGACTAAAATATGATTAAGAGTAACAATTCATTAAGTAATTATCTGATAATCATTAGAATTTGTTTGGCTTTGATAAAGTTCTCCTCCATGACAACGTTTAGTATACGAAATATTTAATATTATGGATTGAACTGTTCAAGTTATCAACATTCATTGAAAATCAATATACTTGTTCATCTCAAGACCTTAAAGATAGGTTCCCAGAAAAGTATTTATTGGTTGGTTATTTCCAATAAAAGCATGTAAATTTTGGTATATATGGAAAATAGATTTATCCAATCTCCTAGAAAAATACTGGATACCCCAAAAAACACTCATGGAATGTATACAGGCCAAAAATAAAGGGGTTCCCCTAATCAACAGCCCATCGATTAGGGATTTATGCACGTGCGATGTCAAAGGTCACACGTGAACATTGAGCATTTGCTGAACAAGGTGATATACTGTATGAAGAGTTGGACGTACATCACTTTATGGGATATAGATGACGGAAAAAGATGCGGACAGTGGATATTCCGAGAATTTAATTAGGATCGACATTTGTAATAAATAGTAAGCGATTAAAGACAACATTGTCTTATGTATGCAATAAATTCTCCACTGACTTCTGAGGGAGGTAAGTCATGTGATATAAACATTAAACATGACCTGGTTTGATCGATTGTTTATAGCAGGTCATTCCTTGGAAATTACAAGGTTTGAGAAGGATTTGAAGCAAAAATATGACAAATTAATTAGTATGAATATGTTTTTAATCCATATATATATACCATTAAATAACCCAGTATGTATGCGGGAATACTCTGTGTATCAATTTTAAGTCAATCGGATGTTAACTTTAGCCTCTAGCTAGAGCTAGTGGACGCTGGACGGACGGACCAACGGACAGGGTCGACAACAATATACAACCACATTTCAATGTGGGCTGATAAAAATCGAATCAGAATGGAATGTAATTAGGTTTTTTCATTAAAACAAAGATCACTTGTAAATGTTCTTCATTTACCAAATGATCTATAAAAAACCAAACATGACAGGTTTCCTGATCTTCAATTATTTGAACCTCTAACTATCACTTAACTTGCAGTTAATTGGTTTAGATAGATAATTATCAAAAAGAAAGACACATAAAAATGTCATTTGACTGACTATTGACTTTGTTAATGCATGTTTTAACCTTGTTCTACTCAAACATTTGGAAATTCTAACTGTATTTTCAGCTCTTGAATCGAATGTCAATTTTAAGAATCGGGACTTGACATTTTGTTCTATGAGCCAATATATTTCTTACACTTCTTTACCTAGAGATAATAGAAGTTAAGGTGAAGCTGACAAGAAAATCCTGTGTGAAATCATCTAAACACTCAGCAGCACTGCAACTTCTTGTGAACTAAGATAATGCTTAATTGTAATTCTGGGATGTTCCAAAATAACACAATTGCAATCGAATGACAAAGAATTGAATTCTGTCTGTTCCATGACATAAATCAAAGACAGCGAACATGTATCATCGATGCAATTGGTGGAGATATTTTCTTATTCAGTTGGTACATGTTTTGTTGTGAGATATTCTCGTAGGATTTGAGAGAGTTTAATTCCAGAATGATAAACTGAATATCCTAATCATGCCATGAGTTATTTTGAGAACTTATTAAAGGTTATACGTGTACCTGTTCTAAAAGAGCTATACACGCAGTGTGTGCTACTATTTTACATGCTATACATTTTTTTCTAGGACCAGTTTTCTGAAAAAGAAATATAAATCATATAAAATTCTTCAGATAATCATAGTGTAATTTCTAAAACAGATTGCAAGCTTAACTGCGTGGATAGGCAGGCAAAAGATGTGTGTCCCTTACAGCTTTCAAATGTAGCTTTCCTACAGATGTCTTGAAATATTTCAAACAAATCATGATTTCAATGTGTACTCTATTAAAACATTGAATCATTTCTATATATTAAAATGCTAATTAAACCAGTGTTGAAATCTGTTTGTGTGGGCATACCGGTTATCTTTTCATCAATTACCGTAAAACCGCAAGTAGAGCTGCTTTACGGTTGAGCTAATATTTTGGGTTATATATATTGATCAAAGTACAATAAGAGACCACAATAGTGTCTCGGTGCATCATGTACCAACCATCTGCTAAAATATGATAATATTATTGGCAAATTTTCTAACAAAATTAAATGTTGTAATCATGTGATATGTATACAATGATTGTATACATAGTCCATCTGAACCAGACATTGAAAATAATTGAAGAATATACCAAAGAGAAGTATGCCCCAGAAAGAGGGCTCTCGATTCAGTCATATTTGACCGACCGCCATTGCGTGAAGTATACTGGCTGAAGAATTTGCTGGCATTAAAGTTGGGTAATTCCCAGAGACTAATCCCAGAATATGAAATGGGGTTTATCATCCTACTTTTCTGCACCAACTGGGCTAATGACACTTGATTCAGTCATATTTGACCGCCCGCCATTGCGTGAAGTATACTGGCTGAAGAATTTGCTGGCATTAAAGTTAGGTAATTCCCAGAGATTAATCCTACAATGATATGAAATGGGATTTATCATCCTACTATTCTGCACCAACTGGGCTAATGACAATGAACATTCGCCATGTGTACGAAAGGGAAATATTGTTTCCACCTACTCATGACATCATTGAATTCCAATTGTCAAGGATTATGTTACATGCCAGCCAATCTGTACACAGGACCTTGACATTTGATCCCATCCAAATGACTAGACATTGATCTTTGCCAGGCCAACAAAGGCAAACAAGGTTGGAAAATCCTACGTAACTTTCTAGGCCAATACCAGCACCTTTATCATTGGGGCACTGAAATTAAATTGGGTTTAAAGTATTAATTACTTTTCTGTATCAAATTGTCTAATGAAGACCATTCAGTATATATACATGAGTGAATTTTGGTCCTTACAGTGGTGTTACAGCTTACTTTTAATTCATTTTCTTTTTTTCACATGCAGTCAATGGTACAATGTTGGTTTTTTTTTCGTACATTCAAAACAACTTGATACTTTTTATAGTTAGGTCCTTCGTTCTGAATCAATAACAAGGGAAAACTCAGCTGGAAAATCTTATAAAACTTACACAGCTCAAACTAGGAACAACCTCAACCACCAAGCCACTGTGTTGGTGCAAGAAGGTGACCGATCCAGAACTGAGGAGGTCTAACATTGCTTAACCTCAGCGATCGGATGAGAGAAAGATCTGTAGGTATGGGTGACAAGATTGAAAGATTTTAAAAGTTAATATCTTCAAACAAAGAAACAGTATACGTAGCTGGTGCATACCGTATAAACTATGTGTGAATCTCCTAACAAAAACAGCAACAGTATTAGACATTTCTATTTATTTCCCTTCTAGTTCAATGGGTTGTCTATGGAAATCATCCCTGCTTTTAACACCGTATATTTGCGCTTCTATAATTGGCACTGTCAATCTGATTGCAACCAGTAGACAAATTGCCTAAGGAATAATTGACAAAGTAGACCACGGGGCACATATGCATGTTTTTCTTTCTGAAATCATTATCTATTGAAGGAAAAGAAAACAAGGTTAGCCTTTTGCTGGAAGCCACTAGATAAGAGACACCCCGAAAATACAACAAAAATCATTACTAAGAGAATCGTTTTCCTATTTGGGAAAGTTCTCCCCGGAGGCAATACTAAGACTATAAATTGATATTGCAATTATTGAAAACTGTTGAAATGCCTAAGAAAGACTATATGTAGTAAGACTGGCAATCGAAGGAAATTCTACTTCTCAAGACTATAGTTTACATTTACTAACAAAGAAAGGAAATGATTTTAGCTTGCGGCAGGAGCTAATCATTACCAAAAATATTTGATTCCACATATAATGTTAATTCACTAACAATTTTACATTTGCCCTAAAGCGCTGAGATAATTATAAAACAAACAAATGGTATTCACCTAGACAATTGAGTTCTGTTTTAGGTAATGGCTGAAGATCAATACCCTGGATGATATATTATAAAACTAAATTTCCACATGCAGAAAATTCTATTTTCTGATCTCTAGAAAAAAATGATCTGCTATTGAAAACATTAATGGGGGATAATACAAAATTATCTGAAAACTGATAATGATGTTGATTGATGACTAGTAATTCTATACACTAGAAAATCATGGATATAGTTGTTAACCATTCACATCCATTGCAAATGAAAATGAAATGAAATGAAGTTCAACTTCCTACTGTTCTGCTCCGACATGAAGACAGGCATACGCCATGTACAGTGTGCTATGAGAGAAATGTGACCAGGCAGCAACACTGCGGCCTATGCTTGTATCAAATTCCATCTTCCAAGGGCTCTTTTATGTGCATGCCAATGTGTACACAGCCATCCCATCCGAACGACTATACATTGTCCTACAGTTTAGAAAGCCAACATCTTAGACACGGTGTCTTCCCAAACCCCATATCCATTGCAATAAAAATGTTTGACTGCATGTTATTAATACAGAATGATTGTGCATCACACCTAACACTATTCACAGTTCATATTTTTTAAACTTAGGTTAATTCAATATAATTTTATGTTCTTCAGGGGCATGATAAATACATAGCCACTTGATTGGTGTGGCCTTAAGATCATTATCAATATCATTCTATTTCTAAAGGATTCATCCTGGTTTCCATAAACCCTGGTTAGTTTTGACATCATAACTATTCGATTGGTGACGTTGTACACAAAAAAAAGGGTAAAATTGTAACTCTTTCAATTCTTTTTTTTTTTGCGAGGTCAGTGCATCAGGCTTTATAGCTAAAATATTTATCTAGGACATTCACCCACTTATTGAGGACCCAGGTGCTATTGTTACTTTATTTTTCATTTGTACAAATTAAACTGATAACATTTTATAATTGGACTAGCTGTAGTGTCTTGCATCAATTTGACACATTATAGTTTAGCTATATTTGAACATGTAATGATTGTGTATCTATAAATCAGGTCTATGGAAATTTTACAGGCAATAAAAGTTAAAACAATTGTACTAGTAAACATGTAGGTCACAATCTTGGAATAATTGACCAGCTATTCTCTATTGTAAAATATCTGGGACAGGAAATCATCTGAAATTTGATAGACAATAAAATACCACTATATGGCCTTGGATGATGTTTTCCATAGATGTTAGTTGTTTTTATAGGCAGATAATAAGAAGTGAGATCAATATAGTTGGCTATAGGCTTTGTCTAATCAGACTATTATTTCTCCTGCCTACATCCTTTCATAATATATTGCAGCTCAATTTTTACCGCAAAAGTTTCATGTCACTAAACATCTGATTCACAATCAAGATATTTCTGATCACACTATGTTGTACAGTTCATCTAGATGTCAAAAAGTCTAAAGTCAGCATTATGGTGTTGAAAACAAATACTATATACAGACTGCAGATAAAATTCAAGCAGATCATTTGATAATTTTTGTTGTGATGTCAATATACAGGCATATAAAAAATATAAAACCTTCATTATATAAATAAAATATTGAAAATACATCCTCAATAGTGCTTAGTCTTATTTTGTCAGAAGACTCACATGTGCATTTATCCAACTTTAAGAATCATAACTAAAGATAGGTTGCCAGGCAACGAAACATACGCCCTTTCATTTATATTTGTGTAAATAATAACATGAAATACAGTTATATGAATTATTGGTGACACTCAACATTTATTAAGGCGTTTTTCATGTAGGGTGTTCCATTTGTTGTTTTGCATCAATAAGCTTAAAACTACCGGTAACTGTCAAAAAAAAAACCACATCATGAAATCATGCACATGGTGGAAGCTATTGACATAGTTTAAATCCCCTAAAAAGGGCCTTGTAACTTACACATGTACCAGTTATGATAGACTATGGCTGTAACATGAATATATGCAACACCTATTATAGAAGATCTGTGTGATAGGCAAATAAAAGACAATAAAAATAAAGTAACTTGGCTTTAATTGTATAACTGTAGTAATGACAATCACAAGTGGACATTTTGAAAACAAAAGTAGAGCTGGAATATTACCAATCGAGCAAAAAATGACCAACCTTAAATAGTATCAATTTTTCTTGCAGCCCTACATACATTTGATGAGTTTAAAAGGTTTTGTTTTAATTTTCTCTAAACCCAATAAAAGGGAAACTCCCTGTAGTTCCTTCTAATATAGTTTCCTGTCTACTTTGTTCTTTATTTCAGTATGAAAAGTCGGGAGAATTTTATACAAAAACATATTATAATAATGGATGAATTAGTGGCATTTAGTGATTCGGGAAACGCATTAACAGAACACAGCAGCTAAATCGTCCGGGCAGTCAACAAGAGTTGTCGCGTATTTGTAATTTTTTCGATAATGAAACATTTATAATACACTAAAATCTGATTAAGAGTAACAACTCATTTTAATACTTAAAAAAGTAATTATCAGAAAATCATTAGAATTTGTTTGGCTTTGATAAAGTTCTCCTCCATGCGAACCTTTAGTATACTAAACATTTAATATCATGGATGTAACTGTTCAAGTTATCAAAATTCATTGTTCGTCTCAAGACCTTAAACTCTGTGTTTCAATCTAAAGTGAATCGGATGTAAACTTTAGCTTCTATAGTGTCCACAAGAATTTTTAAAGTGATCAAGGGCCATAACTCTGACAGTAATTATCGGAAATCGCTGAAAATCAATAGGACTCTTCTTCTCATGACATTAAACACTGTGTATAAATTTAAAGTCAACCGGATATTAACTTTGGCCTCAAGAGCATCCACAAGATTTTTGTAAGTGATCAAGGGCCATAACTCTGGCAGTAATTATCGGAAATTGCTGAAAATCAATATGATTCTTCTTCTCGAATATTAAGTTTGGCCACTATAGCATATGATTCTTCTTCTCATGACCTTAAACACTGTGTATAAATTAAAAGTCAATCCAATATTAAGTTTGGCCTCTATATGGTTCATCTGCTCATGACCTTAAACACTGTGTATAAATTTAAAGTCAATCGGATATTAACTTTGGCCTCTAGAGCATCCGCAAGATTTTTTTAAGTGTTCAAGGGCCATAACTCCGGCGGTAATTATCTGATATTGCTGAAAATCAATAGGCTTCTTCGTCTCATGACCTTAAACACTGTGTATCAATTTAAAGTCGATCGGATATTAACTTTAGCCTCTAGAGCGTTCACAAGATATTTCAAAGTGATCAAGGGCCATAACTCTGGCGGTAATTATCGGATATTGCTTAAAATCAATAGGCTTCCTTGTCTCATGACCTTTAACACTGTGTATCAATTTAAAGTCAATCAGATATTAACTTTAGCCTCTAGAGCGTTAACAACATATTTTAAAGTGATCAAGGGCCATAACTCTGGCGGTAATTATCAAATATCGCTGAAAATCAATAGGCTTTTTTGTCTCATGACCTTAAACACTGTGTATTAATTTAAAGTCAATCGGATATTAACTTTAGCCTCTAGAGCGTTCACAAGATATTTCAAAGTGATCAAGGGCCATAACTCTGGCAGTAATTATCAGATGTCGCTGAAAATCAATAGGCTTCTTTGTCTCATGACCTTAAATACTGTGTATAAATTTAAAGTCAATCGAATATCAACTTTAGCCTCTTGAGCGTTCACAAGAAATTGTGGACGACGGACGGACGTACGTACGTACGTACCTACGGATCAGGCGACGCCAATATACGACCACATTTCAATGGGGGCGTATAAAAATGAAGAGAAGATCGTTTGTTTTGTTTTGGGTAAAATAAAAAATTTAAAAAGTTCAGATAAGAGAGAGAGAGAGAAATCAGAGAGAGAGAGAGAGAGAAAGAAAAGTTGGGTTACACAGCCACTCAACACAAACTAGATCATTTTTTGACTAAAATATGGTATAATTTAGCAGTGGAGGACACCGAGGGACCCAGAGAAAACCCACACAGTTAGACAGACGACCCTACTCCTTGCCACATACAACCGGGGATTCGAAATCATGCCAGTTGATTCAATGACAGGCATTTATGATACAGCACATGCACACTAACCATTCAGCCCCCCCCCCCCCCCTGTGGACGACAGAGACGAGAACAAATAAAAATGACATGTATTATATTCAGAATAGGCTAATCCATATTCACTGAATGCGGAATTGACTGACAACCACCAAACTAAATTAATCTGTTAATAGCCCATTCATCAAACAAAATTTATATGATATTCGCCCCAAATCCTACTTGGCAAGCACAAATCTCCATACGTCCAACCGGACAATCCTGAATCTGTGTTTCTGAGTTGTGCTCAGACAGGCTAAATCTCTTTGCTCTGTCATTAAGTATCTTAAATAAACATGGATGATGATGTACCTCCTACGTAGATTTGATGATGGCATCTTACAACCATCAAGAATAATTACTGATAATAATCAGTCAGATTAATATAGATGTTAACCTTTGATAAATACTACTGGTGATTTATGAGGAGACTGGGGACTAGCCATCTTACACAGCTCACTTTACCATTGACAAAAATAACAAAAAATACATAAAACCTGTTCAACACATCATAAAATTCTCAGGAACAACATGAATTGTAATTAAATGCTTGTTTTATACCCAAAGATAAGTTCTATTTGTAGTTTCAGGATTTGTAAAATATTTGTAACTTACCAAGCAATCTGGGTCCATAGCATAACATAAATCCCCTGAAGCATTGGTTTCCACCCATAAATGATCACAGTTAATAGCTTGATCCTGAAAATATATATTTTAATAAAACAAAAACGATGAAGATGGGCTTTGTCATAGGCTTTCATTTATATTTGTGTAAATATTAACATGAAATACAGTTATATGAATTATTGGTGACATTCAACATTTATTAAGGCGTTTTTCATTTAGGGTGTTCCATTTGTTGTTTTGCATCAATAAGCTTACAACTACCGGTAACTGTCAAAAAAAAAAACACATCATGAAATCATGCACATGGTGGAAGCTATTGACATAGTTGAAATCCCCTAAAAAGGGCTTTGTAACTTACACATGTACCAGTTATGATAGACTATGGCTGTAACATGGATATATGCAACACCTATTATAGAAGATCTGTGTGATAGGCAAATAAAAGACAATAAAAATAAAGTAACTTGGCTTTAATTGTATAGCTGTGTAGTAATGACAATCACAAGTGGACATTTTGAAAACAAAAGTAGAGCTGGAATATTACCAATCGAGCAAAAAATGACCAACCTTAAATAGTATCAATTTTTCTTGCAGCCCTACATACATTTGATGAGTTTAAAAGGTTTTGTTTTAATTTTCTCTAAACCCAATAAAAGGGAAACTCCCTGTAGTTCCTTCTAATATAGTTTCCTGTCTACTTTGTTCTTTATTTCAGTATGAAAAGTCGGGAGAATTTTATACAAAAACATATTATAAAGATAGTAAGCTGGCACTGCCAGGCAGGATACGCCCACATTTTCGAGAGATGGTTAGAGAACAAGCAAAATCGAAAGTGATTTTTCCTACAATCAAAGGCTATATTAAATTACAATTTGATATGCGCAAATATCGAAAAGAATCAAGATCTTTAGGTTATAAACATGCATTTCAAGTTTCATCAAAATCGAATTAAAATTGTGACCTATACTGGGTCCACAACCTTGATATACCATTTTTTAACGTATTCGTGTACGAACGGCGGCTATTTTGTATGGTAATTTTGGTCCGATTTTTCCGAAATTTGAACTCAACCTTCCTTAGGGTGTAACGGTGATATAATCAAACGATTTTTTAAATCGGTTAATTATTGTAACCTCCAGAGGGACCACAAGCTAAACCAAGACGATTTTGTGTATAATCAGGGGCCATAATTCAGGAAGTTACGATCCGATATGCGCAAATATTGAAAGGAACCAAGATCTTTGGGTTATAACCATGCATTTTAAGTTTCATCAAAATCGAATCAAAATTGTGATCTCTACAGGGTCCACAACCTTGATATACCATTTTTTAACAGTATTTGCGTACGAACGGCGGCCATTTTGTATGGTAATTTTGGTCCGATTTTTCCGAAATTTGAACTCAACCTTTCTTAGGGTGTAACGGTGATATAATCGAACGATTTTTCAAATCGGATAATAATTGTAACCTCCAGAGGTACCACGAGCTAAAATAGGTGAATTTTCGGACAATCAGGGGCCATAATTCAGGAATTTACGTTCCGATAGGTGCAAATATCGAAAGGAACCAAGATCTTTGGGTTATAAACATGCATATAAAGTTTCATCAAAATCGGTTCAAAATTGTGACTTCTCAACTGTACACAAGCTAAAAACGTGATTTTTCGTACAATCAGGGGCCATAATCCATGAAGTTTTGATCCGATACATGCCAATATCGAAAGCAGCCGAGATATTTTGGGGATAAACCTATATTTTAAGTTTCGTCAAAATCGGACAAGAATTGTGACCTGTAGAGAGTCCACAAACAAATAAAAATTATTTCCATAATGTCATTAAAAGACAAATATTTTGTACTTGACAAGTACCCCACAAGGTTATGGACACACAGTCCCACAGTGTGTCTGTCGTTCTCTAGCGTATCATATAGTAGTATCAAACACTGTGTCTGTCATACTCTAGCATATCATACAAAAGTACCCCAAAAGGTTATGGACAAACAACCGGAAACTATGTGTCTGTCATAATCTATCGAATCATACAGAAGTACTCCACAAGGTTATGGACAAACAACCCCATAGTGTGTCCATCATACTTTAGCATATCATATAGTGGTACCCCCCAAGGTTATGGACAAACAACCCCATAGTGTGTCCTTCATACTCTAGCATATCATATAGTGGTACCCCCCCCCCCCAAGGTTATGGACGAACAACCCCATAGTGTGTCCGTAATACTCTAGCATATCAAAGAGTGGTACCCCCTAAGGTTAAGGACAAACAACCCCATAGTGTGTCCATCATACTCTAGCATATATAGTATTACCCCCCACCCCCAAGGTTATGGACAAACAACCCCATTGTGTGTCCATCATACTCTAGCATATCATATAGTGGTACCCCCCAAGGTTATGGACAAACAACCCCATAGTGTGTCCATCATACTTTAGCATATCATATAGTGGTACCCCCCAAGGTTATGGACAAACAACCCCATAGTGTGTCCTTCATACTCTAGCATATCATATAGTGGTACCCCCCCCCCCCCAAGGTTATGGACGAACAACCCCATAGTGTGTCCGTAATACTCTAGCATATCAAAGAGTGGTACCCCCTAAGGTTAAGGACAAACAACCCCATAGTGTGTCCATCATACTCTAGCATATATAGTATTACCCCCCCCCCCCCAAGGTTATGGACAAACAACCCCATTGTGTGTCCATCCTAGCATATCATATAGTGGTCCCCCCAAGGTTATAGACAAACAACCCCATAGTGTATCCGTCATTCTCTAGCATATCATATAGTGGTACCCCCCAAGGTTGTGGACAAACAACCCAATAGCGTGTCTATCATACTCTAGCATATCATATAGTGGTACCCCCTAAGGTTATGGACAAACAACCCCATAGTGTGTCCGTCATACTCTAGCATATCATATAGTGGTACCCCCCAAGGTTTTGGACAAACAACCCCATGGTGTGTCCATCATACTCTAGCATATCATATAGTGGTACCCCCCAAGGTTATGGACAAACAATCCATCACAGTGTATCTGTAATACTCTAGCGTATCATACAACAGTACCCCACAAGGTTATGGACTGCATCTAAACAAAAAAAACACAACACTTTTTCAAAGTGAGGTAATCTTACTGAGTTCAATCCCCTTAGACCACGAATGTGATTTAGAAAAAATTTGTAGGCGTTCTGAATATTATGTACAAATCCACAGTGTTGTCTGTACACTGTGTCCATTATATAGTATAAACACTAAAAAATAAAATAAATTATTTATTCTCAATGGTATTAACCAAAATACATCTCCAAAAGATACAGGTCTATATTTATTTTCGTTAAATGCATAATTTGAAAATTTTATTCAAATTACTGTATTGCGAGAAAATATATTTAAAGGTTTGACAAGCTGTATGCATTAATGGCAACCACCGAACTGGTTGTTCGAAGCTAAGTCTCGCTCCTTCGTTTTAGCTGTAATCAAAATATGACTGAACTTATATCGGAGACATCCAATGCCATCAAAAGTTTATTATGGCCTGGAAAAGTCAATATCTAATTAATAATTCCAAAAACATTTCAGGCCTAAAGAAAGACCTGCAAAAGGCTTAATCGCAATATACATTGACTAATCATTCTTATTAACAAATCTTTAAAATCTTAGTGTACATGGGACCTCATGTTTTTGTCCCATCTGTATCTTGTGCCTCAACCACAGTAACGAGATCTGAAATGAAATGAAATGAAATGTAGTTTTATGTCCTTCTATTCTGCTACGAACTTGGCTAATGAAGACGAACATACGCCATAAAGTGCGCTTTGAGGAAAATTTTGCCCGGATAGTGGCACCACAGCCTCCTCTCATATTGAATTCCAACAGTCAAGGGATCTTTACATGACCTCGGTTTGCTGCCCCCTCCGAACGATTAGACAGCTATCCTCGTGGGACCCTCCATCCTACATCACTGAGAAAACAAATTTTCTTTGCCAACACTGGAAGCTAAATATATGGACTAGCAAACAAGCATCCTACCTTCGTGGCCACCATGGCTCGTTGACAATAAAAAAAAGATGTATACAAAATGCCTCAATTGGTTTAGTTTTGAATAGAAACGTTATTTTGTGTTGGATCGCATCCAGATCATGTTGATCTCTAATTTAAATGTATGTCTCAACAAAACTTCCTGCTTAAAAGGTAAAGCAATAACAAGGAATTATCTATATCAATGAACTTACCAACCAATCCCATGTCTTGTATCAACAGAATCTTTGCTACATCAACACGTTCCAAAACGTCAGATGTCATTCGATAATGTATTTTGTGGACAGAGATCGGTAGAGGAAATTGATGTCCAGAGATCGGTAGAGGAAATTGATGTCCAGAGATCAGAAATCCTAAATCAACAAACCAAACAGCCAGCCCTGATGATTAGCTCAGATGATAGTTCTATTATTATTCATAGTAAGAAAAGGAAGAATTTAGCCATAAGTTCAGAAGAAATTGTTGATGAAAGTTCACATGATAGCTGTTGCTCTGAAATATTTCCATATCTAACTACAAAGGTAACCAAAAGTTCAGAAGACATTGTTGATAGAACTTCACATGACAGCCATTACTTAGAAACAGATTCAGATGACGAGGCTGTTGCAAATGTAAATATAAAGCTAACAAACATTTCTCATCGAAGAAAGAAAAGGACGACTTCAGCCAAAATTTCAGAAGAAATTGTTGATGGAACTTTACATGACAGCAACAGGGCAGGGGTTAAAATTTATTAAGCACTATAATTTTCAGGGTTCATACCTAATATGATGATCCAAATTCTGGGCATTTTTACTTTCATCAACAATTTCTTCTGAGCTTATGGCTAAATTCTTCCTTATCTTACTCTGTATAATAATAGAACTATCAACTGAGCTAATCATCAGGGCTGGCTGTTCGGTTTGTTGATTTAGGATTTCTGATCTCTGGACATTAATTTCCTCTGCTGTCGGCTGACTGTTTTGTCTGTTTATCCTGAGAATATTATAATAAATATAATAAGAAAACAAAATCGTCTTTTGTCAAACCTGCACGATCCTTGTGCTGTACATGTATGCTTTGCATGAAGGGCGTTGATCAGTCTAAAATGCACATTTTAATGCTAGCACTGTATCAACTTAAACTAACCCAAAATCACAAAATTGTGAAGGAACAAACAAGAGTGCAAATTCTTTATCAGATTGGTGTTGAAAACTTAGTGTAGGCCTATCTCAGACTACGCAATGCCCTTAATGACATAAAAGAGTTGGCATGCCTTTTAACTTTAATCAATTTATAATATACAAATACTTACTCTGCAGTCGCCCAATCAACATCGTTGAGGAAGGCCTTCAATGTATCTGGCCTTTTCTTCAGAACCTCTGAAAAGTGAAACAAAATATTTTAATTCAGCAATAATAAAATTAAAATTAGACAAGATTCATTCTTAAAGCTAGCAATTAAATCATCAAAACTTCTATAAAAATACAAGTGTGGTGGAGGAAGTTTCGTTCCTTACAACCATAGATATCGGTTACTACAATTTACAAAGATTTAACTGACACAGGTAGCAAATCTACAATAAATAGATTGGGCCCACTGGGCCTATTCCAAATGCTTACTTTAAACTGTAATTAAATAATTAAGCATGCATTGTTATTGTCAGATAACTTGTAATGATTTTATGAATATAAAATAAATTGTACACATGCATTGTTGTCATTGTTAGATATTTTAATGTAATAAAATTTTTAATGTTAAGAAAGGTTTGTCATTTTTATGGGAAATAGCATTCTTGGGATTTGAAAGCTACATTACATGTATAATAATACTTATGGTTTTCAAAATTTCGATGATATTTCCAGTTTAGAGAAAACTGAGTATCCCAACACTCTGAGTAATCCGACATTTGTAACAATCCTGTACTGTGTTAGCACTAGCTTCTAAAATTCATTAGCCACTGTGAAAAAAGTATAAGCCACATACATTTTTCACTAGCCACTGACCTCATGAAAAGTTGTTTGTATACTAATTTTGGTATATACATGTAGTCTAAGGATGTAATATTTTGAAATTAACAGGAGGAAGTATGATACCATGGTTGTAAAGATTCAAATGCTAGAGGACTGCATCCAGGACTCGGTGATACGAAATACATCCAATAATAAAAAGCAAGCAACTGTCAAGGTTTGCACAACTCAGAACACTTAAAATTCCAGGAGTTTTCAACGTTTGAAGAAACGTTTGAAGTAACATTCGATAACTACGTTCGTTTTATATTTTAAAATATATAGCAAAACCACAAATGATAATTTTCCAGGAGTTTCAAGGAGTAAATTTGTTTTTCCAGGACTTTCCAGTACTGGAAATCACATTTTCATTTTTCCCTGAGTTTCAGGGAGTGTGCGAACCTTGACTATAATTAAATAATTATAAGATAAATTCAAGCATGCATTGTTATTGTCAGATAACTTGAAATGATTTTATGAATATAAAATAAATTGTACACATGCATTGTTGTCATTGTTAGATATTTTAATGTAATAACAAATTTTAATGTTAAGAAAGGTTTGTCATTTTTATAGGAAATAGCGTTCTGGGGATTTGAAGCTACATGTACATTATTATAACACTTAGTTTTCGGTTTCGAAGTGAGGATAATACATTGTACATCCAGTTTTGAGAAAACTGAGTATTGCGACACTATTGATTTATAAAAGTTTATGCCCAGCTCTAGTTAAACAAAACATTTAATACTTTAATACAGCTCCATCGAGTATGGTTTTACGAAGTATGAATGCTTATGTATGACCGATCCAATTTATTCTTGTTTCATAAAAAACAATATTCTTTGAGAGAATATTTGGAGGAATGGCGATAATAATGTCAAACAATATACATGTATTGGATTATTGCCGTATTCTTAATGGTTCTTAAAAAATATTGTCAATAAAATTCGCATATTGCGATACAGTATATTGATTTATTGAAATTATTGTTCAGCCCTAGGGAAAACACTGTCAAATCAACAGAAGATGAATTTTAACAATAAAAAAATGAATATTAACTATAAAAAAATGAATTTTAACATTAACTGAGCCAGTTGGAAACAATGATAATAATTACCCAAGCCGACTGCTTTCCAATTTTCGATAAATGTGAAAGATTGCGGATCCTTAATTGGAAACCTGCAGTAATTCAAAAAGTAGTGAGGATGCAATTATTACCTAATATATTTACATGTATAATATAGCCTTTTAGTCTGAAAGATTAATCTGCTACAATTATTTGGCACTTGGCTAGTGCTATTATTGAATAGAACAAGTCAGGTGCACAAAAACTACATTAAAAACCTAACACCACAGCATAGAAATGGTATGAAATAGAGTTTAACGTCCTACTTTTCAGCTCCTTCCCTGACTTAGCAATGTGCAAAAATATAATTATTTTTTCTTTTTAATTTTATTTGCCATACATACCATGCATCATCACTTTTGCAGTATCCCATGGAGGACGATCCTTCGATCCTCAATGGCCATCGAGCCATGGGGTTGAGCCCTGGAATGCTGCAGAACACAAACTCGTACATCTGAAACCAAAGGCCCATAAAAATATGTATCAAACCCAGCAATGATAAGCATAATACTGCATGTCCTTGCTACCATGCAGTTGGAATCACCAATTTTTATTTTCAATCTTGAAAATGCCTTTACTACTTAGTGCGGACGCCCTTAGGCTATAATGAATACAAATGCCAAGTACCAAGCTGATCCATTTAGAATATGATATGTTAAGAAATTCAGTCTGTAGATGAGAAACAAAAAAATAGAAAAAAATGGGCGTTGCTCTGCCCCTGGGGTTCGGGATTGCACCAAAAACAAAAGAGATCATTCTTAGGAATTCATATGAAATTTTGTTTAAAGATGGTTCATTAAGAATTATGGCCTGTGGGCGACACACAGACATACACAAAGAAAATGGGCGTGGCTAGTCCCTGGGGGTTGGGCATGCACCCACAACAATAGGGATGTTCCTTGGGGGACAAAGAATAAGTATGCAAAGTTTCAAAATGATACATTAAGAAATGCGGCCTGTAGACTACAGACAAATAAATGCAAAAAAGGGCGTGGCTCGGTCCAAGGGGGTCGGGCATGCACCAAAAAAATTGAGGTCAGCCTTGGGATATAAGGAATTAGTATAAAAAAGTTTTCAAGACGATCTATTAAGAATTGTGGGCTGTAGGCGACACACAGACTCAAAAACAAAATGAGGTGGCACAGTCCCTGGGGGGTGGGCTTGCGCCCCAATAATGGGGATGTTCCTTAGGGTACAAGACATATGTATGCAAAGTTTCAAGTTGATACGTTAAGCAGTGCGGCCTGTAGACGACAAACAATCAAATACAAGAAATGGGCGTGGCTGCCACTGGGGGTTGGGCATGGATCATCTTTGGGGTATGTAAAATTGCAAGATGATCACTTAAGATTGTAACCTCTAGGTGACACACAGACATACAAGAAAATAAGCATGGCTCTGCCCTTGGGGTTTGGGCATGCACCTCAAACAATAGGGATGTTCCTTAGGGTACAATGCAAAAGTTCAATATGATACGTTAAGAAGTTTGATATGTAGATGACTTTGTCGACAAAGAAATGGAAAAAAATGGCGTGCCTCTGCCCCTGGGGGTCGGGCATGCACCAAAAACAATTGAGATCATCCTTAGGTTTAGGGTATAACTATAAGTATAGTAGTATAACTAAGGAATAAGTATGTAAAGTTTCAAGAATATCTCTATATAAGAATTGTGGCCAGTAGCCGACACACACGTGACATACATGCACATAGACAGGGCCAGGGGCGACGGCAAATGTGGACGTATTTAAAAACATAACCTCTATTCAAAATATAATAACAATAACATACGCTCAAAAATTCCATCAATAAGCTTATAGAATCCATTTATTTTCGTTAGAAATTGTCGAGTGTCATCTCTCGTAATGTCTGATGTCTCGCGAGAGTTCTACTTTTCATTTCAGGTAAATTAACCAATGATGCGTATAGGCGGCATCTATTTTTAGCAACATATTCATCGGAATATTGTTGCCATGGGCGATCACATTAAACACAATCGAATACCTCAAATAAATGGTCACGATCAATTAAAATGGATTCAGTTGCCCCAACAACATTGCACTAAGACGTTTTGATCATTTCACTTACTCATATCCATGATGACATGACGTGCCGACCGATAGACGTGATGAAAAAAATGTCCTTACCTGGAGTTTCCTGAACACGCTCAATTTACCCAAAAGAAAATGGCGGATAGAAAATCTCGCGTTATCTCGTTACATTCGCGATAAAACGATATCTCGGATTATTTCGCTCGCACGGTGTTGTCCATGCAAATCACGATTTCAAGTGTCCATTGGAACGGACAAAATCAAAGAGGGGTTGAATTTTTAATAGATCCTGTAACCCCATACAGCTGCTTGAGACAGAAATAATGAAATGCGTGTGGGGTCGACCCCACATGCCAAAACAACCCCATAATGTACTTGTGTACAGAAAAATAACCCCACATAGTTACTCTCCTAAGAGCGGACGGACAGGGGCGACGACATAATACGTCCACATGAAAATGTGGGCGTATAATAATGGATGAATTAGTGGCATTTAGTGATTCGGGAAACGCATTAACAGAACACAGTTTTTATGGGATACTATCACTAGTTTATACTAAAAGCACCAATTCGACACATGACAATTTAGTAAACTTGAGGTCAATATATGAAATTACTCTTATATATTTATCTTCAAGGGATTGGCTTGCTTAAATTTTCTGTTTATGTGGAATTCCTTATCCTTATCAAAGTATTTTACTGCAAAGATACACAAGACAGAGTATTCTTTCACCTGGGACACTACCTTTCATGTATTTGTAAAGTTACCATTGCTGAAGAATTATGTTACACTTTTGTATAATTTATAGCATGTCCTTTTGTTCAGAAATAATGAGTGGTCCCTAAAAACTTTACACAAATTGACAAATAAATGTATTATTATCTTTCTTTACATATTAAAGAGGAATCAGACTGTTGACCATAACAAAATATTTTTTTTGTGTTACTGTTATTCATTTAAACTATTGGCTATTTATGGAACACAAAAAAATTAAATATTTTCTAATACTTCAGTTTGATTTTGAACTGTAATACATGAGAATGAATTCCTAATTGTCTAATCAATTAAGTAATGTCTTGAGTACTGCCCCCCACTAACAAATAATTATTGTATCCATCAATCTTGTTATCAGTAATTAAACTGTCTCCGAAACAAGACAATGACTTAAATAGGATCACAAAAATTCAAATGTGTACACATATCCGTATACATTTCATGTAAACCTTATATCTTGAAATTGCGAAAGCTATCTCAAATACACATAGATATTCTTTTGACTAAAAGTAGAAGTAACATTTTTCATTTAAATGTGAAATCTGAAGCCAACAAATTATTTGCTGGGAATGATTTATTCAGAATACGATGTCAAGTGTCAATAAGTATGTCAGATCCCAGCACATATTAACAGATTTCATGGATCTGAGCATTAAAAGCAACCAATGAGCAGCACCAAATTTAATCATGGTTTAGATATTAGTCAAACATAAATTCTAATCTATACAATAAACATACAAATTCTGCCTTTTCATAAACTGCTTTTTAAAAAATCACTGTTGCCCAAATTACTGCTTACATTTTACATGTAAAGACAGTTTTTGTGATCCCTTATATAATAACCTAGTGATCCCTTATATAACAAGTTGGGAGTATTTATATGTGATGAATTGTCCTGGAGTAAATCACTATACATAAGCCCATTTACACTGGGTTCCAAAAAATGTACTGTATCAGACCTCAAAAAATTTACAAATTTGTACCAATGTTAAGGGGTGGTACTTTTTACCACTGACCACCGCTGACCAAATGCTTTTTACCACCGACCGCTGTGTTATTACCGCCGACCACTGTGTAATTACTGCTGATCAAATGCTTTTATCTGCCGACCGTCAACTATTTTACAGTTGTTCTTTTTATATAAAAGAATACACCAAGAGCGTTAATTTTTATTCAAGGTACAAGTAACGAAAAACATCCATACATATTTTAAAGAACTACAATTTAGATATTGAAGGGCAAATATATAAATAAATGACATTTAGGCCTATCTTCTATTAGTGCGGATACTTCTACACCTTTTGGTTTGGTGGGGTTTCTTTTTGCTTAAACAGCGCCACTTATTTTCAGAAACAGAATATGCTTTATAGCGACCACAAAGTTCATAATGTCTAGAAAAATACAGGTTGGATCTTAAATTAATTGATCGAAAATTCACACACATATACAGCTTCTCGGTTAATTCTGGAGTCTTTTGGGGTTTCTAGTCAGTGACACATTTAAAAATATAGTTTGCAGATTCCCACCTTGCCATATGTGACCCGGCATAGCAAAATGAGTCACAGTGACCAATAGTTCAAAAATGAGGTTTTAGCATAATCAAAGAGAGACTGGTCTCAGCTTTCTAATGATATATTAACTATTGCTTTACGACATTTAATCTCTGAGGAATTGCGATTTGAAGTTGGGTGTTCTGGACATCCCTGGTTTCCTAAATTAGGAGAAAATGGCCTTGAAAAATGACACTTAGATTTTTCCAGCATCCCTTCACAATCACAAGGGGTGTGACAATAAACATTTATTTTGAAACTGAATAAAATATCAGATGCTTTTCCATGGCGAAATGGGCAACAAAAAAACAATATAGAAGAATTTTTGAAAAAATAATTATTTTTATGGTGGTGCCGTAGCCGTACCATTTTTCAAAATGGCGGCCAAAAATAAATTAAAACATGAAAATTCCAATAAATCATGTCCGAATCACCATATACATAGCTTTCATAGTGTCTAACATAGAACGTTGAGAGTCACCAAAATTAAATATGGACGCTGAATTTGTTTTCGAAATTCCAAGAAGGCGGAAATCCAAGATGGCGACCAAAATTGATAAAAAAATTAAAATTCCTGTATATCATATCTGCATTGCGGGATACATAGCTTTCATAGTGTGTAACATGGGCTTTTTGGAGATGCCGAATTCAATTATAGACACAAAATATAATGTCAAAAAATCAAGATGGCTGAAATCCAAGATGGCGAACCAAATTGACGAAAAATGGAGAGAAAATTCCTCTGTACTACATGCACGTCTGGATCGCGGTATACATAGATTTCATAGTAAGTTACATGGGATTTTTGGAGTCACGGGAATCATATATTGGCACTTATAATAAACTAAACAAATACAAGATGGCGGAAATCCAAGATGGCGACCAAAATTGGCAAATAAAGAATGTAAAATTCCTCTATATTGTCTGCATCGCGGTATACATAGCTTTCATGTTTTGTAACATGGGGATTCCAATGTGAACACAAATTATAATATCCAAAAATCAAGATGGTGGAAATCCAAGATGGCGGCCAAATTGACAGTCGAAAAAATAAAATTCCTCTGTATTACGCCTGGATCGCGGTGTACATAGCTTTCATAGTGAGTTACATGGGATTTTTGGAGTCACCAAAATTAAATGTGGGCACTGAAATAAACTAAACAAATCCAAGATCGTGAAAATCCAAGATGGCGGAAATACAAGATGGAGGGAATCCAATATGGGGGAAATCCAATATGGCGGAAATCCAAGATGGCGACCAAAGTTGACGAATAAAAAATGTAAAATTCCTCTATATATGGTCTGGATCGTGGTTTACATGGCGTTCATGGTGTGTAACAGAGAATTCAAATATGGGTACAAAATACAATATTAAAAATCCAATATGGTGGAAATCCAATATGGTGGAAATCCAAGATGGCGGACAAAATGTAATGATTTTCTAATTTTTGGGGAAAGTATTGATAGGATATGGTCTGTGCTGTGCCAAAAATTGGGCTCTTCGGGTCGCTGAAATTAAATATTGGACTGGACGGCAAGTAAATAAATGATTGTTTTGCATTATTTCGAGATAATAAATGACTTATTTACAGATCGCCTTTTACAAAATGAGATTTTTGAACACTAAAGATGTTATTTTTTATGAAAATTAAACTTTTAAATGACGAAAGAGGTACTTGTGTGGTTTTTAATGAAGAAATGTGAATTTTGAAAATTTTGACCTATTGAACCATTATTGCACTCTTTCGCAGAATCTAGATTTGCGACAAGCGACTCAATTAGCTATGCTAAGTCACATATTAAACAACATAAGCATATAGTTCCCATCCAAAGAATAATAATTAATATTGACCAGCAGAAGAGACGTGAGGTGGCAAAGAATCAACCTTACACTGCAGAGGGTGCTGTCAGTTGCCCTCTTTGTGGCCGTTTGTGTAAGATCGCATATGAGGTCCCACTAATTTGGTGCTAGGTTGGACATTATCGTATTCGATTGTGGACCATATTTATATATAACAAAATCTATATTTTTTTGATCAAACTCTGTGTATTTAACCAAATCTGTTTATTTGTCACTATTAATTTAATTAATTTTATACAGTCGGTGGTAACAAGGAAACATTAAGCATTTGGTCGGCGGTAATTATATTACAGTCGAAAGTCATTACATTGCGATTGACGGTAAAACATATTTGGTCGGTGGTATATACAAGAGGTTCAGCGGTAAAAAGCATTCGGTTGAGGGCAGTCTGCGGAAAAAGTACCACCGAATGTTAACACTGTTTGTGATTGAACCATTCTCGGCATGTGTGCAAATCTTCACAGAGGTAAATTAAGCAAGCTATGGGCCAGACTTAGTTTCCATTTACACTACTAATTTTATATGAACCCTACCTTATCCCAGATTGACACCATGTTACTCTGATGGACTGAGCATGGTTCAAATCAGTTACATTATTGAAAATTAGGCACTTACCAATACTGACAACTGTTCACTTATACTTGTAGTGTAAATGGGGTAGCACCTAATGTTTTGAGAAATTATGGGAGACATTTACAGACCCATTTATAAACTGATGTTTGTTTAAATTGTAAGATATAAACCTCTAGTAATCATCAGCATCAAAAAGATCAATCTGTCATTATCTATAATACACTACAGATCATGTTTTATTGCTATAAATAAATTGAATGTTACTATAAATAACTGCGGTTTATAATCCATAAACCACAGAAAAAGACCAAGTAAAGAGAAAAGATGGAAGCTTTTCATTAAAATGTGACTAAATGTAATTTGACTATTTTATCAAATTAATAACTTTATTGATTTATTCCTTGAAACGTGACACAAACAAATAAGCCTTGTTTTTTCCCAAAACAACTTTTAATTGGAAAGAAGAAATATAAGGAAAATGAAATGCACATATCAAAACTGAAGCAGGACCAATGAATGGTTCACGTGAAGCAACCAATAGCCATAAGGAAATGAATGCAACCAAATATATTTTTTTTACGGCTAGAAAATTAGTATTGCAAGAGTATCCAGCAATTTCAAAGGAAGACTGAAAAGTATAAAATTATTTCTTAAAGACAGCTTCAATAACTAGAATATGTCAACAACATTTACATGATTCTTAACTGTATTACTGTATAGTAGGGTTGTGTCGATGTATCGCTTCACAGATATTTATCAATATGGTACACTGATATTTATATCGATACGTAATATAGCCGTTTTGTTTAAATAATTCTTCAGGTACGAAAGACCATGAATTCCAGGTACCGTTAGATATTATAATAATAACTGGATCATACACTGTTGATGGATTCACTGACCAGTTGATAGGTGAATTTAAACCTTCATTTAAAAATATAATCACCAGATAGAACACTGAATACACCGAGAAACAATCATTTAATAATATATTTTCCTGATTGAATCTTCAATGCTGAATTCCAATGACATGTGGCATATCGGTGGCGAATTAAGTCAATAAACCAGTTCTAATAGTTAGTGCAGGGGGACTGAGCCACATATGATTTACAAAAAGGACAAATACAACGACAAGACATCATACTCCGAAACAGCAAACAAAACAAACAAAAAAACAACAATTCAAAAAAGAGTGAATGGATCCGGGGGCTAGCCGTAAGCGTCCACTGCGCTGTACAGTCCCGGGTCTGAAGCAACACAGACTTCACTCAAGATTGAACATATTTACTCGTACAAGAAAACGCACAAACAACCCAACACAAAGAAACAAAGAAAATGTAGACCGCCTCGGGAGGCAGTCGTCTGCTAACTGAATGATGTGACGTAAATACGTCGTAATGTTATAAATGACGTCAATAGAATTTCTTAACAAAAAGGGCGATAATCAAGATTTAATAATGCTAAAAGCTATAAGTTTAAACAACCAATCAGAATTTTTAAGTTGTATAATTGCACAAAACATAATACTAAATACCCCATACAAGCAATGCAAAACAGGAATGTAGAAGAAAGCATACAATGTAAGTGTATTTATGAAGTAATAAAATAATAACAATAAGGGCGATAATCCAAACATGGCTACGTAACTATACAAATTAAACTAAATTAAATTGGATAATTATCCAATATGTACTCGGTTATATACTTATAAGAAATGTAAAACTTGGTATATTGATGAAACGGAAGTTTCGAAATTTCTTTAAATATGCGTAACTGTGTACCTCCTTTGGCAGTGCATTTCAAAAACAGGGATTTTATTCGGGAAAGAAACAGTTCTTTGTTGTTACATACGGTCAAAAATCGTAATGCCTGTGAATAGAAAACATTATATAGTGTTGTATCTGGTATGTTACTATAAATTGACGGATATTTTACTACTTCAAAACCGAATTTGTCCGTTTTGTCGAAAATACCAACATTAAATCTATTGTTAATGATATTGATGTCCAGGTCAAGAACAGATGCAATTTGGGTGCCGGAATTTTCTTAATTTAATATTAGTTCAGGGGGATATATATCACTTTTATATTTATTGAAATACACTTTACCGTTATGATTTTTAAAATTTTATACACATTCTGACAAAGGCTTAATTTTTGAAATATTGTCGTTTTTATTGAAGGCTATATATATATATCATAATCGTACATAATTTTTATTTTCAAGCAATTGCAAGTATGGTTGTCAGTGACAATTGTGCTGGGTGTCTATCATTGGCGCATGAATAAAAACTTTTGCAAGTTATGTGACTAGTTACGTGATAGACAGAAAACTATAAATAGTGTTATGAAGAAATGCCATGGTGCCATATCAGCTTAATTTCGCTACGGCATTTTCTGATACTCACATGATCTTCAAGTTAGAACATAAATTAAGTATGGAAAAGTTTCAAAAGGTGTACCTGTTGTATTTTTGTGGTAACAACATACATTAATACGCATCATTCTCCATAAATTACCAAGAATTATTTTTGTTGAAGTCTACTTAGTACTTATATTAAAAGGAATGGACTCTTAAACTTAACCCATTTCCTGTGGGAACTGAATTGACCCAATATTTTTCTGGACGTTTTTTCAAAATGGATTAAGAACCCTGAAGCTTGCTTACCCATCTCAAATGTCTTGAAACAGAATGTAGTAGAAGATTTTTTGGGGCAAAATTTGTGATGTTACCATATCGCGATACGTAACATGTATCGGTTTGCCGTATCGCCGATACGTATTGTATCGAAAATGAAAAGCCCTACTATATAGTAAAAAAAAACAAGTCAACAGTGAGGCTGATGTCCCCCGCCGAAATCATCAAATAACTAGATGACACATAATAATTAATCGCACATTTATTTTTTTCACAAGTATTAAGCAATCAAACTATACACCAAGTTTCATCACTCTCTATCAGATAGAATCAAGATGATATTTGTCCCAAAAAAGCATCGACCAAAGAAATTGATTACCTCAGCTTAGCTTTAGCTCGAAATGTTAATCATTGAACTCAGTCAAGACATTCACCTAATGAACGCTTACACCATGTTTGAACATTCTACACAGTTATTGTGTTCCAAAGTCTCGACCAATCAAATTGCTTATCGATGTGCATACCCTAAGCAGAACATGCTTATTATCGAATTTAGTCAAGGTATTGATGTAATGAAACTGTACACCAAGTTTTACCACTCTCACTTAATTAGAACTAAAGTTATCGTGTCCCAAAGCCCAAACTAATCTAATTGCTTATCTCTGCTTACCCTAAATGCCCATCTTCGTACTCCATCAGGGCACTGAGCCACTGACCTAATCAACACCTACACCAAGTTTGAACATTCTGGCTCAAATAAGAGAGTTATTGTGTTCCAAAGTCTCAGCAAATCAAATTGCTTAAAGCTCTGCTTACCCTGAGCAGAAAATGCCCATTATCGAACTTAATCAAGGTATTGGTGGAATGAAACTATACACCAAGTTTCATCATTCTCACTTAATTAGAACTAAAGTTATCGTGTCCCAAAGGCTCAACCAAACAAACTGCTTATCTCTGCTTACCCTAAGCAGAAGATGCTCATCTTCGAACTCCATCAAGGTATTGTCCTAATAAACACCTACACCAAGTTGAAACATTCTAGTTCAATTAGGAAGAGAGTTATTGTGTTCCAAAAAGTCGGCCAATCAAATTGCTTAAAGCTCTGCTTACCCTGAGCAGAAAATGCTCATTATCGAACTTATTCAAGGTATCGATGCAAACTACATATACCAAGTTTCATCATTCTCACTCAATTAGAAATAAAGGTATCCTGTCCCAAAGCCTCAACCAATCAAACTGCTTATCTCTGCTTACCCTAAGCAGAAAATGCTCATCTTCGAACTCTATCAAGTTATTGTCCTAAAAAACACCTACACAAAGTTTGAACATTCTAGCTGAATTAGGAAGAGAGTTATTGTGTCCCAAAAAGTGTGACAGACGGACGGACAGACAGACAGACAGACAGACAGACAGACACTGCAGACAGACAGACAGACACTGCAGACAGACAGACAGACACTGAGACAGACAAACGAACCCATTTTAATAGTCCCCTGCTTTCTTCGAAAGGCGGGGGACAAAAATCAAAAAGGCCAACAAACTTTAAAGGGAACATTGGGTTTAATAGATTAATGTCTTATCAACACTATGCTTTCTTTTATTAGACTTTTAACACTTTGGCTAGTGAAGCGGCACATATGTCGCCTTATGAGCAGAGCGACTGATATGTCGCATAATGACAAGTGCTGATAGTACAGGTTTTTTCATTGGTTGGTACAAAGGGAACTCCGTCTGATGGGCCAATGAGCTAGCCTGTTTTACTCTAAGCTACAATATGCGTCAGTGACCTATTTTGACCCGATTTAGCTTGAATGCATTGATCGGAAAAACTGAAGGGGTTTCCCCTAGAAATGTAAACAAACATGGCAGACACTTCGAAAAAAAGAAAGGCTAGCCAGGCGTTTTGTGGAAGAAAACGGATTAATCTGGGCGAAGTTTTATCAATTGTAAACGATAGTGATAGTGACAGTAGCAGTGATTTAGATGCTGGTAATTTGGGATGGCACTCGGACGAGGATAATTCAAACGGACATGAAAGCAGCGATACAAATGTCGATGTTGTTGTTGGTCAAATCGATCATGACATTGACATAGGCCTAGACGATCAGCGGCCCGGACCAAGTGGAGATGCTGTGGACATCAGACCAAACACTGCTGAATGGACTGCTAATACCACAGACATTCAGACTGTGAATAAGAAAGGCAAATTCGGAGGTAATGGGGGTCCTATGTGGCAGCCTGTGGATGCAACACCTGTGGACTATTTCAATAGGTTTTTTATGCCCTCTACCCCAGGTGAAATATCTTTGTGGCAAATATTTATTGAAGAGACCCATAAATATCAAGAGCTTTATTTAGAAACACACCAAAATATAAAACCAAATTCCAAAGTTCATCTTTGGAAACCAGTAGACAAGCCAAAGATGAAGGCGTTTATTGGCCTTATGATCAATATGGGTTTGGTGAAAAAACATTCACTAAATGACTATTGGGACAGTAAAAACTATACCCAGGATACACCGGTGTATAAAAACTTATTCAAATTAGAAGGGACATTCAAACTTTTGCTAAGGTTTTTCCATGTATCTGACAGTAAAACGGAGCCTAAACGTGGTAGTGAAAATTACCACCCCACATATAAATTCCGAACCGTGTTGAATTTTCTAAACAAGTCGTGGGCAAGGGAGTTCAATCTGAAGAAGTGAGCATAGACGAGTCCATCGTGGGTTTCAAAGGTCGACACAGTCATGTAAACTATATACGAATAAAAAAACATCACCAGTGGGGCCCAAAAAAGTATGTTTTGGCCGATTCAACAACAGGCTATGTACACGAAGAGATTTATCATACCAAAGATTTCGTCTAATAAAGGACCATTTTGGAATATATCATCATTTGATTGTAGAAAATTATTACACGAGTTTACTTTTTGTGTGAGGATATGAATGCAAGGAAAACCTTTGTTACAGGAACTGTACGGTCTAACAGAATTGCTCTTCCCAATCAAATGAAGGCAATTGTGAGGAAGAAAGGCGATCTTGTTGTAATCGGGAAGGAGAATGGTTCGATTGTGAGAATAAATTGGTTCGATAGGAAACAGGTTCGACTGTTGTCTACATACTCTGACTTGCGTTCAACAAACGTCACCAAGTATGATGGTTCAGAAAGAGCTATGCCAAATATAGTAATTGATTACAATCATGGAATGGGCGGTGTTGACTTGTCGGATATGATGACAGACTGTTATAGTGCCGAAAGGAAAACACTCAAGTGCTGGAGAAAGGTTGTTTTTCATTTAATTGACAGAACAAAAAACAACTCTTATCTCTGTTATAAACAAAACCCAAATAATCAAAAACCAATAACTCACAAGCAGTTTATAATTGAAGTTGTAACTGGACTTATCGGTACTTACAAGGAGCCCCGTAACAAAGTTGGGAGACCGAGTATTGTTAGTGTGCCCGAGAGACGAACAATCGATAAACATTATATTTATCCAATTCCGGATGGAAAACGAAGAAAATGCATAGTTTGTGCAACCGATCGTGAAGTGTCGCACAAAGGGTGGAGGATTCGCACATGGTGCCCTGATTGCCAAGTTGGCCTCTGTATTGGTGACTGCTTCAAGAGCTATCATTCACAAATATATGACCTATTAGGACTCTAAATCATGTCAATATCAGGCCAGACCAATTTATTCTCTTGTTTTACGGATCCGCCGACCTGAATTTCTAGAAATCCCCCCCCAAAAAAAACAGAATTGGGTCTGATGAAAAAAAATCAACCTTCAATCCCCGATCAAAAAAAAAATCGTCTTCTGGACTTCTGGAACTGACGAAATTTAGTAACAGTAAAAGTAATGAAAATAAGTAGTGCACGCAATATTGTCAATACGAATAGCCGCTAGCTTGTAGCGACATCATGTCGCAAAAAATTGGGATTGGGGTGACATTCGGGAATTTACCGCCACTTCAAGATTCTTGCCGAAAATATATTATTAATTGAATACGTTCGCTTATTACTCGACAAGTCGACGATAGTCAGGACTGAACAGCTGAGATTGAGGTTATTATTTGACTCAATTATTAATTCCAATCACTTTGAGTTGCAAGGAATATATCTTTTGTCTAATTCATACAGAAAACATCCGTTTTCAGACACAATTTTCATCCAGTATATATACGGAGCCGTTGTTTCTTATCACACCGCAAAGTAATAATTATACATGTTTCCGGGCCAAGACTTGAGAATGCAGTCTCACTTGATGAGAAGCCATGGCCCCGAACATGTATAATCAACACATGTGATAATGTAACGAAGTCAATGATTGGATTAGCGACAACACGTGGTAGCTTATAAAAAAAGAAATGGTAGGGGTTAATTAATCCGTGATTGTCATAGAAGGAGCTAATTCTATTGGTCAGATAATTAATCAGTGTTGGACATGTGAGCTTACATGAAATGTCGATAATTCTAACTTATGCTTTTTTTTTCTCTCCTGCCCTTTACACAAATTTGGTCCTTTTTTTTTTTTTTCTCTCCTGCCTTCACAGATTTTTCTGGAAAATAAATTGGTCTGGCCTCATGAATAAATACAAAATAAAGGTTTACAAAGACTTTTATTGCTTTTTCAATAGTTAGTTGCTCACAATTTGTGTTACATACTGAGCAATGCAAAAACGCAGTTTTCGCCCCAATTAACCCGCTCTACTGATTGTGACGTCATAGTAAAATTCCCTTGTCAAAGGGTTAACTGTCACATTTACTGATGGAAAGATGGAACTATGATATTCATCCCTATCAGAATGACCATAAACATATTTTTCCTCAGCCTTAATAATAATAATAATTCTCAATTTTTACAGGGCAAAGATACTTTATGTCAGTTTCTATTAAAGGAACCCTCCTGACAATTAAAAGCCAAACATAAAAAAACAAAACAAAGATTCTTCTGAGCCAAAGACAGTATGTGAAAGAGAAAAGATGCAGTTATTATTAGTTCAAAGTTTCCTAATTGATTCATAAGAAACAGTTCTACTTCTAGAAGCAAAATTCACAAAGTATTCTGCACCTTTAAAGCAATTTGTAATATATAATTACATCATTTAAAAAGACCAAATATACTCAATTAATATTTATAGTTCAAGTACGAACAATCCAAACCATTAGACAAAATTTGAAGTCCAAAAAAAACCCAGTATAGACATAATGGTGTAATATTAAGGCGAAATAATGTAAGGATGTTATGGAGGTAAAACAATGACATCAACTTAGAGAATAAGTGTAGGCTCATTTGTAATTTCGTGTCATTGTTTTTGGTAAAAGCAAAAACTCTGTTGATTCTGAAAGAAGCTATCATAATTTATTTTTAAAAATAGGGTGCCATTTTTTTCCATGTTCTTAACGTCCGAAATCCAAGATGGCATCTAAAATATCTTAAATATCTTCGCTAGTACAAATGATATGATGCCAAACAAAGTATGTAAATATAGGTTTTCCAACACAAGAAACCAATGGAACCATCAAATTTCGGTAAAGTTGCGATTTACATGGCTAATTTCAAGATGGCGTCCAAAATTTTGATACAGAAGTCTTTACAGTGGTATTCTATTGACCAAGGCCCACATAAGAACGCGCTGGAGGCGAGCGAGCGTCGAAAGGGGGGGGGACCCATTTTCTAAGCATTTCAGACCCAAGCAGAAGAAGGCAGATTTTTGATTTCCAGATACAATTAGATAACAGAATGACCTAAGAGCCATATTATTAGATGAATTTGCGATTTCTTTCTCCTATCCAGTGTCCTCTCTTTCCTTTCCTCTTTCCCCCCTCTCCTTTCTTTCTCTTTTTTCTTTATAGGCATGTACACTACATAGCCATGATTGGAAGAAAGCTGATAAAAACCACCTCCCAGCACACTGAATTTGATCGGACATTTGACCAGGTTTAAGTCACTTCTCTCCTGTTCGATGTTTGAATCCACCAGCTCCTGAGGCAATACTGCACCTGATCATGTGCAGATGAAGGAAGGTGTAGTTGTCTCAAAAACAATATCCCATGTACAGAATTTTGTGCATACTGAGTTTTCACTTGCAACAACAAAACAAGCCAACCAGGAGTGTGAAGACGTTTGATGTCAGTTGCTACAACTATACCTATACACCATGTGACTTTTGCATTTTTTTCGTTCATACAATGACACTGAACAATCACTAACATTTAGAACTTATTAATACCACCTGACAAAAACGATATTTTAATTGGATATCTTGTTTGTACATCTTTTTCCAATATCATTGTATGGACTACTGTATCGAAGTATTAAGCAGAATTTAGTATAAACGACAGCCATTTTGGACGCCATCTTGAAATTAGGCATGTAAATTACAACTTCAGCCTAATTTGATGGTTCCATTAGTTTTCTTGTTTTGGAAAACCTATATTTAGATACTATGTTTGACATCATATCATGTTCTAGCGAAGATATTGAATTATTGCTTAATAGCAGCCATATTGGACGCCATCTTTTTTTTAAAACTTATTATAACTTCCTTCAGAATCAATTGAGTTTTTGCTTTTACCTAAAACATGACACAAATATTTATTTCATGACAATTGAGCCTACACTAAATACTGGTATAAACTGTTCTTGTTAGGTTTAATACTAGGAAGGAAAGTGGAACGTATGGGGTTAAACTTTTAATTCTTATAATATGTGGACGTAAAAAGTGCACACTTTATTAAATACGCCCTAAGGGAGAGATGAAAATAAACAATTAAATTTGCTATATCATAATATGAAATATCCAATTTTCTATTCTAATTCTGTGGACAATAAAATGTTGATTTTTTTCCTTAAATTTCCTATCAATTTTATTTCAACAATATATCCCACAGGACAAATATTTATTATCAACATATTATTGACAGCCTCTCTATCCTTCGGGGTCTTATCCAACCAAACAACTCAGTCTATAGTCTATAAGCATATACAACCACTTATAAACATGAAAAGCACATTGATTGCAAAATCCATACTCAAATTGTTTTGATAAAAAACAAAACAAAACAAAGAAAAAAGTATTTCAATAACTTGTTTTAATGAAAAAAAAAACCCATGAAACCTATCCATCAGAAATCTGCCTAGATGATGCAGTTTTAAGGTTCTTGAAATAAAGAATATCAGGCAAATAACTATGATTATGAAGATATTTGAGGTCAACAATTATATGGAACTCCCCCTTTTACACTTACAGCAAACTTAGTAATGTCAGGCGAATAACTATGAAGATATTTGAGGTCAACAATTATATGGAACTCACCCTTTTACACTACAGCAAACTTAGTAGTGTCAGGATCGACCCATTGATACCATGGTGGTGAAGTGTTTTTAAAATTAATACAAGGGTATTTACATGTAGGTGATCTTTGGAAATATTAACTTTAGATTAAACATATAACAAATCTAATTGGCAACTACATACTTAAATCCGGTTTTAAAAATCTATATTATTTTTAACTGTAAAGAAACATGGCCTTGTCTCTTTAACCCTTGAACTCTTTTGATGGGCGCCTTTTTCTGCCTTAATTAAATGTTAAATAATCAATTTGAGTATATTATAGAATTTGATTTACTGTTAAAACTTAATTGTTTTTAAGTTGTAAAACAAACAACATCTATACTTAGCAGTCTTTCAGATTTAAGGTGCGCTTATACTCTTGCAACACACCTCAACTTATCTCCGGAGGAGTCATTTAATATGCCCACAAATTAGCTAAATCGCTCTCCAAAATATTGAGGTTCAAAAACTATCATATTTTTGCTCCTTCGACACACCTTGACATATTTCCGAAGAAGCATTAAATATGCCTGCAAATTAGCTCAATCGCTCTGCTAAACATTGAGATTCATAAAGTACCATACTTTCAGTTTTTGTTTATATTCTAAACTGCATACTTTGAGTACAGTGACCTCCTCTTTCAAGCAATGGTATAGGACACCGTAAATGTAAGGCTCGTTTTAATTGGCTAGGAGTCTGAAATCGGCTAACAGAATATGATGTACCGGGGCAGCCTTATGTCGCCAGCGGATGTTGATAGAGAATGTCTGTGGGAATGATAGAATTATTTAACATTAAGTTGTTTAACTTGTTTTCATGTACAACTGCTCGTGTCATTGCACTGATTATCGCTATGGGTATGTCTGGAGATAGGAAAAAAAGTCAAAGTATGTGCTATTTTTAAATTGGAGTTACTAGAGGGCAAACAGCCACAGAAAGGGACAAATGACATATAATATAAATAGAATATTTAACAAGAATCAAGCATAAATACAATTTGGCCCCCTTAATTCAAGAAAATGTAGAATTATTCTTTCATACCATCAAGAGGAATTGAAACTTACCAATTTCTCATAAAAACATTACAAAACTTATAACTCTTAACCCCTTGTGGACGGGATATTCTATGAAATGACGTAACACTGGACGGGATTATTTTGGGGGAATTTTTTTTTTTTTAAATGTGAAGTTATCTTTAATCTACTTGGCTTAAATTCTTAAAAAAGTATTCCTGTTGTAATTTTATGATGTTTTGATTTCAATCCAGGAAGTTCCGTACTCACATCGTTAGAAATGTCACGTGACACCGAATTCGAACGGTTGTGGAAATTACCACGTTGTCGGTCCCTAACAGCCGCCCACTCATCAGAACCATTTTCCTCCGAACCTTCTTATGAAGGCACATCATTATCAACGTTTTCAGAGCCACTGCTATTGAATATTTCACCCAAACTTTCGTCGAAAGACCGCTAGCGTTTCCTGGCAACCGTCATTGTTTACATGCGTATACCGTGTACACTGATCTGTATATAGATCAGTGATCGTGTATGAAGACACAATAAACTACATGTGGTGACATCTAGAACAATGGGAGATTATGACCTTAAGACAAAAGGGGATTCCCTGTGCTAAATTTAGCGTATATAAATGAGGACTGATTCAGGGTATCACGTGTGACGTGTTAACACGTCATCCGTCCCTGGGCACGGAAAATATTTGCGTGTTAACACGTCATCCGTCCACAAGGGGTTAAATTAGTTGGCTACCAGAATACAGTTTGTTAATGAGAAGGAACGTGTTGTGGAATAAACAATGAGAGAGAGAGGAAATGGGGTTTAACTTGGTCATTTCAGGACTAACATATGGTTTAATTTTATTTCAAAAATTCGCTTGCGCGTAGGAGTCTTTAGTAGTGGGAGGAAACCAGAGTGCCCAGAGGAAACCCACAAGGTTGAGAAGGCGCCCCTATCTACATGCCACATACGCTCACACCAGGGGCCTGTTTCACGAAATTTTAACTTAAGATACAATCCAAATTTTAGTACATACTTAAATCTGATTGGCTAAGCGCTAAAATAAATCTAATACTATCCAATCGAATTACTAAAATCGGATTTTATCTTAGTTAAAATTTCGTGAAACAGGCCCCAGGGCTATAAACCACAGCTGCAAGCAAGAGGTGGCGGGTCAGCTAGAGGTCGAAGTGCGGCACTCTAGACCACTAGGCCATCCCCACCCCCGAATAAACAATGAACATAACTGGAGTATATGGCATTTAGCAAAGTTTAAATGAATATTAATATAAAACATTTTATATGAATAAAGGCTGAATATCAGCTGTACTATACCCCAAAATTCCTTTAAAAAATCTTAAATGTACCCATAAATGATTATTTGTGTAATTTTAGGGGGGTTATTAGTACAGTCCCTGAAAAGGGTGACAATATATTCTGATTTGCCTCGACACATTGTCACTTTAATATGTCATCGGCATGTTCATTCCCAATCATGCCAACTGAGTGAGGTAAGAAAGAGTTACCCTATTCTACTCTAAAACAATATTCTGTTCTGGTTTGGTGTGCCCCGAAAATTAACTATGTATCACATAAATTGCTCTGTCTGAGGTTTGACAGGTACAAGTAAAATATATATATATTTACTGTCTAAAATACCAAGCTTTATAAATTAAAAAAGAAATTGCTTTCTGATATCTGTTCTCGCCATCTGATTATTTCAACATCTTAGTATTTCACACTCTCCTATGGCAACTGAGCAAGAATAAATCAGGAATGCAATTGCCAGTCTTATTTGACTCCATCAATTCTGAGGCATTTGAAATGATGATTGTCAGAATTTATTTTATTGCATATCAACGCTAAGCTATCATGAATGTACTTTTTACTGTTATTCCTAGCCTTCAGAAACCTATGAAACGTCACTGAGCTAACTTTTCATTAGGTTAACTGTTTCAAAAGGGGTCAGTGGACATTTCCTGAAAACCATTAGTCCTCATCATATAAAGATAGTAAGCTGGCACTGCCAGGCAGGATATGCCCACATTTTCGAGAGATGGATAGAGAAGAAGCAATACCGAAAGTGATTTTTCCTACAATCAAAGGCCATAATTCATTTAGTTACAATTTGATACGCGCAAATATCGAAAAGAATCAAGATCTTTAGGTTATAAATATGCATTTCAAGTTTCATCAAAATTAATTCATCGAATTGAAATTGTGACCTCTACAGGGTCCATAACTTTGATATATCATATTTTTACACTATTTGAGTACAAACGGCGGCAATTTTGTCTGGCAAGTATGGTCTGATGTTCTAGAAATTTGGACTCAACCTTCCTTAGGGTGTAACGATAATAGAGTCAAACATTTTTTTAAATCGGATAATGATCGTGACCTCCAGAGGGACCATAGGGGACTTTTCCGACAATTAGGGGCCATATTTCAGGAAGTTATGATCCGATATGTGCAAATAACGAAAGGAACCAAGATCTTTGGGTTATAACCATGCATTTCAAGTTTCATCAAAATCGAATCAAAATTGTGACCAATACAGGTTCCACAACCATAATATACCATTTTTGAACAGTATTCACATACAAACAGCGGCCATTTTGGTCCGATTTTCCCGAAATTTGAACTTAACCTTCCGCACGGTGTAACGGTGATAGAGTCAAATCGAATCAAAATTGTGACCAATACAGGTTCCACAATCATGATATACCATTTTTCAACAGTATTCACATACAAACAGCGGCCATTTTGGTCCGATTTTCCCGAAATTTGAACTTAACCTTCCGTAGGGTATAACGGAGATAGAGTCAAATCTTTTTTTAAAACGGATAATAATCGTGACCTCCAGAGGGACCATAGGGGATTTTTCGGACAATCAGGGGCTATAATTCAGGAAATTACGTTCCGATAGGCGAAATATCGAAAAGAACCAAGATCTTTGGGTTATAATGAATGAATGAATGAAATGTGACCCGGCATAGCAAAATGAGTCACAGTGACTAATAGTTCAAAAATGAGGTTTCAGCATAACCAAAGAGAGACTGGTCTCCGCTTTCTAATGATATATTAACCATTGCTTTACGACATTTAATCTCTGAGGAATTGTGGTTTGAAGTTGGGTGTTCTGGACGTCCCTGGTTTCCTAAATTGGGAGAAAATGGCCTCGAAAAATGACACTTAGATTTTTCCAGCATCCCTTCACAATCACAAGGGATGGGACAATAAACATTTATTTTGAAACTGAATAAAATATCAGATGCTTTTCCATGGCGCAATGGGCTACAAAAAAAACAATATAGAAGAATTTTTGAAAAGATTATTTTTATGGTGGTGCGGTACCATTTTTCAAAATGGCGGCCAAAAATAAATTAAAACATGAAAATTCCAATAAATCATGTCCGAATCACTATATACATAGCTTTTATAGTGTCTAACATGGAACGTTGAGAGTCACCAAAATTAAATATGGACGCTGAATATGTTTTCGAAATTCCAAGATGGCGGAAATCCAAGATGGCGACCAAATTTGATGAAAAAATTAAAATTACTGTATATCATATCTGCATCGCGGGATATATAGCTTTCATAGTGTGTAACATGGGCTTTTTGGAGACACCGAATTCAATTATAGACACAAAATATAATGTCAAAAAATCAAGATGGCTGAAATCCAAGATGGCGACCCAAATTGACGAAAAAAGGAGAGAAAATTCCTCTGTACTACATGAATGTCTGGATCGCGGTATACATAGATTTCATAGTAAGTTACATGGGATTTTTGGAGTCACAGGAATCATATATTGGCATTAAAATAAACTAAACAAATCCAAGATGGCGGAAATCCAAGATGGCGACCAAAATTGGCAAATAAAAAATGTAAAATTCCTCTATATTATGTCTGCATCGCGGTATACATAGCTTTCATGTTTTGTAACATGGGAATTCAAATATGAACACCAATTATAATATCCAAAAATCAAGATGGCGGAAATCCAAGATGGCGGCCAAAATTGACAGTCGAAAAAAGAAAATTCCACTGTATTATGTCTGGATCGCGGTGTACATAGCTTTCATAGTGAGTTACATGGCATTTTTGGAGTCGCCAAAATTAAATGTGGGCACTGAAATAAACTTAACAAATTCAAGATGGCGGAAATCCAAGATGGCGGAAATCCAATATCGAGGAAATCCAAGATGGTGACCAAAATTGACGAATAAAAAATGTAAAATTCTTCTATATATGGGTTAGATCGTGGTTTACATGGCGTTCATGGTGTGTAACAGAGAATTCAAATATGGGTACAAAATACATTATTAATTAACGAAAGAGGTACTTGTGTGGCTTTTAATGAAGAAATGTGAATTTTGAAAATTTTGACCTATTGAACCATTATTGCACTCTTTCGAAGAATCTAGATTTGCGACAAGCGACTCAATTAGTTGTGCCAAGTCACAAATGGGGTTTAACGTCCTACGCTTAAGCACCTAACCTGGGCCAATTGAAGACGGCTTTGGGTTATAAACATGCATGTCAAGTTTCATCAAAATCTCTTCAAAATTGTGACCTCTATAGGGTTCACAAGCTAAACACGTGATTTTTCGTACAATCAGGGGCCATAATTCATGAAGTTTCGATCCAGTACATATCGAAAGCAGCCGAGATCTTTTGCGGATAAACCTATATTTCAAGTTTCGTCAAAATCGGATAAGATTTGTGACCTGTAGAGAGTCACATACAATTGTGGACAGACGGACGGATGGACAGGGGCGACGGCATAATACGTCCAAATGAAATTTGGGCATATAACAAACACCTCCCTCAAGCACTTTTTTTATTTTAATATTACAGAAGTACAGCAGATCGAAATCAAGGATTGCTTTGTGGCAAATTTATATATTTGGTCAATATTCGATACCGTACCAGTAATGTCTTCTTTGATTGGCATTTGGTAAATGTAAATATTAACACAAGGTACAATTTTATGGATACATGATTACCGAGTTTGATACTAAGCGACGTTTCGACGAGGCTACTGTCGTCTTTATCCAGCAAAGTACCAGTAATGCTTCATAACTTTCTGTTTATAAAAATTCAAATACACATTTAAATGTACAATCAATGTAATACTTACCGACCAATCAACTGTGGATCGTAATTCTCGTCGTTTATATCCATATTCAGCATGACTTGGATGAAGATAGTGTGTTGGAGTGTGAACATATGAATTTTTTGCTATCGCTCTCCTGAAATATATTGAATTGGTTTGTATTAAGTCTCTAGTATGAACAAACTGGTTAGCGCATTAATTTGTTGATATTTTTCACACCAAATCTATTAACAAGTCGTTGCCAGGCAAGATACGCCTACATTTGTACAGTGTCACAAACAGACGAACAGGGGCCACAACAATATATGTCCACATGAAAATGTCGAAGTATAAACGTCACAATTTTAATCCAATTTACATGAAACTCAAAACATATGTAAAGGATCAAAAGTAACTTTTTGGGTTATAGACCCTATATTGGTGTGAGGATGAACCCTATTAATTTCCACCATGTGGGCATTTGCATGTCAATCACTTTTTTTGTATTGTCTTTAATCATGTATTACTTTTATTGTAGAAATTGTGAATGTGATGTTTTAGTGTTTAATGAGTATATATAGTAATTCATAAATGCAGTGAATTGACCTGAAACAGGTCCGCGAAATATAAATGTACCTTCTCTCTTTTTATACTTATACACTAATCACAGTTGCAAGCATTGAAAAGCATAACCTCTAGTATTTCTTAATTTGTTGATTCTGAACTTTATTTTCGTTTGATTTTAACAGGTGTTTGGTTAATCAATAAATACCTGGTGTGATGTCCAGAGGGAGGTAACTTATACTGTACACTGATAAGAGAAGCAGACATTATGTTGCCCAGTTGGAGTATACTGTTAATAAGACTACAGAGAATAAACAAAGATTGTACCTGGCTGCAATTCAATAACTATCGTTTCTGATAAAGGTCACAGTTGACCTTCGAGCCAAAAATATCTTTCTTTAATCTTTATGAAGGTCAAATGTGGTTTGTGCCAAACTTTTATTTATTTACTAAACATTAATTACAGCATAGAATTTATTTTGATCTTATCTGTATCAATAACTAATGTATTGGTATATAATACATGTACAGTTGGTTGATCTAGTAAGTTTATTACCGAGGATCATAACCTTTTAGACATAAGGCACACAGTACACTAACCATTGTCACTTTCTGATATTGAAAACATCCAACATAAAATATATTCACTCTTTTAATCTGTGTTGGTGTCACTCTTTCATATTTTTCTTAATTAAATTGTAAGTTAAGATGGCAGATGAAAATATTTCCATTATTATCAGTGATTGTATAACACATGTATTTACTCTGGATTCAATCATCAGTATATTTTACATTTAAATTTATATTGTATCATGTTACCCAAATAGCCTCCTCCATAATTCATAACTAAAGTTAATTAGTCATTGCAATAATTAAGAAATCAAAAGAAATTTTAGTCAGATAAAATCAGCTAGAAATGTCACTCCTTGTCTTCATCAGCAGATGACTCTTCTTATCAATCTTAATTTTTCAGCATAAGATTATCAAGATGCTATCTTGTTCTTCCTTAAGGCTTACAACTTGGTGGTGCATAGTTTCTAAATGTCACTTTATTAATTTAATTTTGATGAAGACATTGCTTAAGATACCTTTAGTTGTCTAGTTGAGATATTGAATTTTTGCATAATGAAATGATAAGATGCGTGGGTTTGATAAAATATGGTAAGATTATATCATAGCCCATGTTGAGCAGCTGGCTTAGGAATGCTATCTATCTACTCCTACTATATATTGACATTTTATACAAATTCCTAAAGGACAAAATAATAATAAAACCACCTAGGCCTACAACTATTCACTGTTTAACAAATATAAACGTATGTTACATATTGATCACATAGTTAAATCTCATTATCTGGATAAATAAGTAATATGAACATGGTGCATTATTAAGGCAGCAAATCCAAGCAATCAACTTTCGACAATCATTCAGCTTGGATTCAATATGTATATGTATTGATGCTGAATATAGCGAAATGTTTGGACAGATATTCTGATTAGATTCAACTTTTACAATAGTGTAGTTTGCAAGGGAGTCATACTCCCTCAAAGGAAGATCAGAAATTATTTCTTTAATTTTGATTGATACCAAAAGAGTTCCAAGATTAATAAATATAAAAGTGTTTTCCCAAATCAAATTCCATGCCATCTTTCAATCTTATAACACATTTGGTGCTCGCTTTGTACTTGGAAAGCTGTTTATTGTTTTATATTTGTTCTCACAATTTTTCAAAACATCTGGTTTTATTCCATTATTAAATAATTATTATTGAATCTCATCCATGACAGATTTGAAAAACCTAAAAAAATACATACTGTACGAAATGCACATTGGTCTAAACAATCATGGTCCATCAATCTGCAAAGCACTTACTCTTATTAGGAAAGTCTTTTATTAACAATATTTCATCAATGGTCATTAATAGTGCAAATAAATCTTAGACCTGATAACTAATCAATTAATCAAATACTAAATCTTCATCATTCTAAACTCAGAAAACAAAGTAATTCATGCCATGAATTATGATCATCTGTAGGTCAAAGACAACTAAGTACATTTTTGTTGAAGAAATTGCAGTCAGATTTTTGTAAGGTATTCCCAAGGAACAGAAATTCAAATAGGTAGTAGTGGCCTTAGTACTCATACTCTGGAAAATAGTGTAACATCAATCTTTATTAAAAATCGGCTGCATCTACTGGGACTTTAACTAATAGCCAGTTCAGACGCTTAAGTTGAACTAGCTTAAAAACGCCAGCGATCGTTAAACCAGTTTAACTTAAGCGTCTGAACGCACATGTGGGTCAAATAAACCAGTTTAAAAACCCCAGCTCGCAACCTGTCTTCGAGAAGGCTTTTTATTTTAAACTGGTTCATCTTGGCCGTCTGAACGGGTTGGCTTAAAAACCCCAGCTCCAAAGAGGTCAGAATAGTTAAACCAGTTTGGCTTATAGTACGTGTGAACGCAACACAATGCTGGCTTAAAAAACCCAGCGATTTTTTGCTGGTTTAAAAATGAGCGTCTGAACGGGGTAATAGTCACCACATTTAATAATTGTGTTGGGTAAAACATGATGTGAGCATGGTGTTAAAAAGAAAATCAGCCTTGACCGATTAGACTATGAAATATTTAATATAAGATCAGAATTCCCAACATTATATAAAGTCTATGATAAATATAATTCTGTCAGTCACATATCTGTTTGCATCTGATGAGTAATTGGCATGACATGGACCCCCACTATAAGATATCAGACAATAGACATCAATGGTAGACAGATGAAAGATGACTATTACTTCACCACAACATTTATCATCATGTCTATGTCCCATTAGAATCTGAAATTAGTTATTTATTAACATTACTTTCTTTCTGTTCAATATATCATTTTAAATTGGCTACATGTTTTCACAAATCAAGCCTATAATGTGTAACATTTAAAGCTTATGGGCAGTAGGGTTACTTTTGGTGCTGTTCATCAATGTGAAATGGGTATCAGTCTGCTAAATAATAATAATGATGTCATAAAATCCAACTGAAGCTGCTCTTTGGTAACATTATGGTGAATTAAAAGGAAAAAAACTTGGTAAATGTTCACGATCAGAAATTAAAAGAAAATGTTTCTATAAAGATGGGTTTTAAGATTCTGTTTAAAACTGTCATTTGATGTACAGTGCTTGAGTTCTATAGGGAAATCATAAGAATTCCAGTTCTGCTGCGCCCCAAAAGCAAGGACTTCGAATTTTGTCTAATGGTTTGGATTGTTCGTACTTGGTTTTATTTTATTTTTATTCCTTAAGAAGAGTTTGCAGTTACTGATTTAATAAGGTACTTAGTTTCGGAGCGAAGATTTCTGGTAGGGTGGTAGGGTTGAATTAAATCTTTAATATAGAGAGGAGAGTCATCACATGACAAAGCACAAAATGTCAGCATGAGAATTTTAAAATCGATTCTTGTCTTAATTGGTAGCCAGTGGAGTTCTTTCAAAACAGGGGTAATATTGGTGTATAATTTAGTTCATTGTAACAATTCTTGCAGCTTTTTTTGGTATCTTCTATAGTCTATTAATTTGATATGCTGGTAAGTTGTAGAGTAACAAGTTGCAGTAGTTGAGGTGTGAGGTCACCAAAGAGTTAATTAACAGTTTTGTAGAGTCAACATCGAGGAAATTTCAGCTCCGTCCAATTTTGTGAAGTTGGAAGTTGGAAGCTTTACAGATTGAAGAGATGTGAGCATTCATGTTCATATTCTTATCAAAAATTACACCAAGATTTTGAACACTATTAAACGGGTTAACAACACAACTACCGATTGAGATATTACTACCAGATATTTTGGATAAATGATGAGATGATTAGAACCGATTTGCAAGAACTCTGTTTTTTCATCATTTAGCTTTAAGAAGTTCTTTTTCATCCAGCACTTAATAGCATCAATGCACGATTCAAATTTAGTCACTTGAAGAGATTTATTTTCAGGTTTAATTGAAATGTGGAGTTGAGTATGATCCGCATAGATGAGATAATTTAGATCGAATGACTTCATAATACGCCCTAGGGGAGTGGTATAAGCAGTAAAAAGCAATGGTCCGAGCACAGATTCTTGAGGCACCCCTAATTTAAGTTCTACAGATGAAGACTTAACATTATTGATGACAACGGATTGATGACAACAGTTCACCAGAAATAATGAAAAAATTAGCCACATAAAGATTTATACTTAATTGCATAGCAATGCAAGAAATATAGACCTATACTATATACGACTAGTTTAGTTTAACTTTTTATTAATTCAAAAGAACCACCATTTAAGACCAGTTTTGGGCATCACTACATTTTATATTAAATTTGTGTTTTTAAACAGGTCCTGTGTTACAAGAGTGGTAAATTTGTCTTTCTTTTTTTTAAATGTTTATATTTTTATATGCCAAGTTCTTGACTGATTTTCATCTTAACCAAAATTTCAGAAATCCATAATAATGTCGTACAGATAGCTGCTATCAAATCTTAGCTGTTTTTGGAACTTAGTTCCAGAGTTATTGAGGGCCTTCATAAATTACACATGAATCCATTCGAGTTGTGCATCTATCACAGAGTTATTGTTTCTGTCATCAAAATGCTGTAATAACTTCAACAGACTCCAGTTTAAACTTGTCAAACTTACTGAGATCGTTTGAATAGTAACAAGAATGAATCCCATTGAAATTAAGAATCACCTATCAATTGCAGAGTACATGTAATTGCTGTTGGTAATCACAACTTTAAAATCACTTGAGATATCTTGTTCCCACTTAAAGGGCTTATTCATGTACGTATGGTACCCATAGTTGCACATCAATAAGTGGAGATTTATTGCCAATAGTTTCTCCATAACAGTTTTTTTAGATATAGTTTTTAAACTGACTGAACCCTATTGCAATTCAAAATCCTGCATGTGGTACTTGCAGAGTTGTTGCTCTTGCCAACAAAACCTTTCAACTGTTTTCTGGGTTATAGTTTTTTTTTAGATTATGAACTTTTTCGGACTGACTGACCATTAATGAGGATGAACTTGACTGATATTATCAGTCCCACATTGTTTGATTTGTCAAATTCTACCAAAGTATATATAGTAGTGTCTATTATTTGCCCTCTACATGTTGCAACTTTTGGCATTTCTTTTTAAAGTTGCTGACAATGGCCCTGCTTGATGTATCTATACAGGCTCATACCAGCTGACCACAGTTCATCAGTTGTATCCGCAATGCTACTGGATTTAACCAGAAGTCGATAAAAGTTAGCCTGTGGCGTACACAGAATGCGCTGCTTTGTCGGCAGGGGCGATCACCGGCGCAAGATGGTGAACAAGTCATTTATTTTTTTCGGTAATACAACTAATAATAATGTTCTGCTTATTTTGCGGTCACTTATAGTCATACTTTCATGAATACTGTTTTTTTTAATTAAAACATGTCATGTAACCAATTCAATATTATAATATTATCTGAAGCCAAATTTTTTATCAGACGGGTCACTTGTATTGCTCTGATACGGTAACCCGACTGGCATACGCTGTTTACAAACCGGCGTTTGCTGTTTGCAAACCGCCTCGCCTATTGCCAGATAAATCAAGCAGGCCCATTGTTTTAATCCTCAGCAGTCAGAACTATATTGAAATTCATTCAGTATGCTATAAAAATATCAATTCGAATAGACAACTGCTTGTCAGAGGGTTATTTTTTGTTGCTTGGCAACCTATCTTCAATGCATAATATACCTAATTTTCCAAGTTATTTAAAAACAACTTTCAAATCTAATTCATTTCGATACAATTCATTTAATTCCAGTCAGAACACAATGTTCAAGAATCCATCAAAATAATTGGAATAAAACACATTAGCATGGATAAAGAAATAATCAACCAAAGTAAAATGTATAGTCACTGTAATGTCAAATTAATTCTGTTTCCAAATGAAGATGATTACTTCTGCTCAGTAAAAAGATCTTTAAATGCAGAATTTGAAAAGGTTGAAACAGTGAAGATCAATATAATGAACACAATGCAAGTATTGATTTAAGGAACTAAGTATTTCATTCATAATGAAATTTAAATATGTGACAGAAGATTATTGGTAAAAATAAACCAAATGATATCTTGAAATAATTTGCAGCAACTGATATGATTATAATAATAATACCTGGTAGTGACACTATACACTAAGTTTCATTACTCTCCATCAGTTAGAATCAAAGTTATCTTGTCCCAAGGCATCGACCAATGAAATTGCTTATAGCGCTGCTAAGCTTTACTGTGAAATATTAAAAATTGAACTAAGTCACTTAACTCCCTCAGGATATTCTACATTAGGTTTAAACATTCACCTCAATTAAAAGCAGAGTTGTTAAGTTCCAAAGTCGTGACCAATTGAATTGCTTACCGCTACTTAGTGTAAGCACAAGATGCTCATTATCAAACTTAGTAAAGGTATTGATGTAATGAAACTATACACCATGTTTATATCACTCTCATTTAACTAGAACTATACAACTATTACATACACCAAGTTTCATCACTCTACCTCAATTAGAACTAAAGTTAAAGCATCAACCAATCAAACTGCTCATCTCTTGTTCATCTTTGAACTACATTAATGCATTTACCTAATAAATACCTACATCATGTTAGAACATTCTAGCTCAATTAGAAGCAGAGTTATTGAGTTCCAAAAAGTGTGACATACAGACAGACATACCCATTTGAATAGTTCCCTGCTTTCTTCGAAAGGCGGGAGAGAAAAATATGAGCTTATAGGTTTTCAGATCCTTCAGTTTGTAAAATAATAGTTTAATATGAGTTTACTATGGATAAGCTTAGATATTGCTGACTTTCATGGCCAGGTTCACTCAATAGTAGGTTCTTGTGTTCTATAACGTCAATATTTTCTAACACCTTCTGTCAATATTGACACGGCATTGAGCGTAAAATGCCCTGTAAAACGAGTTCGATATTTGATAATGAAGACTATTTACTTTCTCCTTCAAGTCATAGGTTGGAATTGGTAGAAGATGAATTGGCATCCTCCTTTACATATTGTTTTTTTTCCTGGGATTTGTTGGAGATACTGGAGCTAGAGAGCTACTTTAACCATGTATAAGATATTGGAAATTTACAATCATGTCATTTTGAGTCTTCAGATTTGATCCAAGATCAATAACTAAGGATTTTTTTTTCAGTGAAAAAGGAATTTCCTTGATCGGAGAGAAATAAAAGTTTTGTGTATCGAAAAAAAAGAATCAATGTGTTCAAATAAGCTTAATATGTTCTGTTACATCCAGAATAAAATTACATGACCTGGATTTAACAAACTACCCGGTAATTCCAATGATTGCACATTCCTACAATCAATGCTATCTGATGGTTTTCTTAAATCCAGAATAATATTTTGATTTTGGTTCCAATATCCCCTCTGATATAATTAGATTTCATGGATTGGTGTTGAAACTACCAATGAGGTTGATCTTGAGAAATGAATCGTATCATTTAAAACTGGATCTAAATGTAAAGTTACATTCCAAAAATGAAATTTCTTGAATTCCTCAATTAACTAATTGATCTGCACTGCACGTCCAATGGATCACCAATTCACCCTCCTTCAAGATATGAATGTCTGATCAATACAAAAATTCTGATTTATGTTCCATAGTTAACTGAACAATGCGGTAGAAAAGCTTACAATGGCGCCTGCTGCACTGTATGGTACATTGAAACAGGACTTCTGTAATGTTTCTCTGTAGCAAGCACTCTCACTTCCCCTGCTCAGTTTAGATAGAACATTTTTTCTCATTCTTTAAAATACCATATGACTGACAGGTAAAGCTGTCAGTTGGTAAATATCATTGTCTGTCACGCATGACTAGCAAATATGATCAAAACCAGAGAGAGAAGTGGGGTTTAACATAAACTTGACACAAACTAGGTTCAATTTTATTTCAATAATTCAGTTGCGTGTAGGGGTCTTTAGCAGTGGTAGGAAAGCGTAGGGCCCAGAAAAAACCCACAGGGTTGGACCGGCGACTCTACTCATTGTCGGGTACAAGTGGAAAATCGAAACCATACGACTTGACTCAATGACAGACCTTATATGATGCAACGCCCACACATTAACCATTTGCCCACCCAACCAAAACCAGAACTTCACTGACAGCTTAGAAATTGAATTTTTTTTACAGTTTCTTTTCTAGACATGAGCCAGACTGTTCTGGCCCTCTAGATTAAAATGAATAATTAAAATTTGATTGCAAAGGTCATACAAGATATAGAATTAATACTAGCATATGTTTACCAGATTTAAGGTCTGATACAACAAGTCCAAAATATTTTTTTATAGATGCAAGTGAAAAATGAATCAAATCATGTGATTAAATATATATTTTTTCAAATAACACAATGGCTATATAAACATAAATTTACTAAACATATGCTGATATCCCAAATATATCACACAGAAGTAGATAAAATAAATAAGAAAGTACTTATATCAACATATCCTGTAGCCTGTAGCTAAGATTCTGTCATATCCTCTTATCCTGAACCCTACTGAAGCTTTATTCTGTTTACTCCAAGGTTTTAGTTTTATCTTAAGAATCTAAGATTGTAAACAGATGAATGCTAGTAAGAGGAAAATAACTCAATAAAATATAAAAATATGAGGAACAAAGGGTCAATGTTTGGATTAGTTGTAAAAAAAAGTATAGAGAAAGAAAGGAATGTAGCTTTAATGAATATGAAACATTGATATGGGTCATCACTCAATCAGTCTTCAGTGGAAAGACCTGGCCTTGTGCTTACTCCTTCTGGAGTTTTCAATGATAATTGCCCGAGGTGTAACTATTATTCTTGTAACATCTAGCCACCAGGCCACATCAATTGACTGATGAAACTATTTATTTCAGAAGAATACCCACTGGCATTCTTACTCTGGCACTGAGCTATGATGGAATGATCATAAGATATCTTTCATCTAATAATTGAATATAAACAGAAATACGAGTTTTACATCATTGGTTCGTGTCAATATCATAAATCTTATATAAAGGGCAGAATTTATTTATAGATCCTTATAAACTAAAATAATGACATTTCTATTGAAAACATAAAATTCCAATAATAAAGCAATTTATTAGAAGTTTAATTCCGAAAGAACTGAATACATTCCACTGTATTCAAGCCTACATAATTACTCATTTGATTTCTTCCAGTGCCATCTAAAACGGAATATATTTAACAATATAGGTGGGATAATTGGAGTAAATGACAATCATTTTTTTCTTAAAGAGCACATAAGATCATAATTTCCTATTACATAATATAATAAACAATGATTACTAAATCCATATTACGGAAAGTTCAAATCAATCTGATTAAAATTAACTGAGCTATTTACGTTTAAGTATGGGACAGCCAAAAACGGTTTTCAAATTTTCATGAACGACCTTAATCCGGTTGATTGGCTGATGACGTCACAGGCACTACACATAGTATACACATTATCTATCCAATATATCACTGCCTGTATAATATATCACTGTATACACAACACCACCAGTTGACAAGTGTGTATTGTCGGTAATCATTAGCTCGTAATTATCACTATGAGATACTACCTTTACCATCCAGAATGTAATACATTCAATAGATTTATCACCAACTGTTTCGGGGCTATTCTGTGTTAGAATAGGCTCCCAGGTGACACATAGGGATTATTTGTAGATGAGCTAGGATTGGGGTTATTGCTCATAACTGTAGAAGTATCTGGTGAAGGCGGCCGCTGTTCATTAAAAGTCCAATTCCAAATTCATTCCAATATTTCTTTATATACAGTTTTTAAAATACATTATTTACAAAACATATTAAATGGGTACTAAACGTCCTAACTTCTAATCCTATCTCCTATCTCCAATATATATTCAATGTATCTCTGACGTCTGTATTTAAAGAAACTAATTTTCATACAGACCAGAGAACAATCATTTCAACCAATCAGATGAAAGATAAATTTAGGGATTAAAAATATATTTTAACGAATCAAAATAAAAGAAGTTAAATACAAATGTAATTTCATTGGTTGAAGTTTATAATATAATTAATAGAATTGGTTAATAGGGTTTAAGCCATAAATAGTAAAAGGTGTTGACAGCCTGATCTGACTTCATTGTTAATTAAATAAATCTTTGCTTAAGATTTCTCTTAATAAGCCTGCTGGCAACTTTAGGCAATTATCTTTATAGACTTTAAATCAAAATATTAACACTAAAAGTACTGACAGGCAGACTGGTTATATAAAGTCAGCCATATTGAAAATATAAAATTTAGAAATAAATTATCCCTTCTTTAAATAAAATTTGAAAAAGAAATTAAAACTAAGATCACTATTCGGTGATAAATGCCCCCGGCCTGTAAAATTCATGCGTCCTCGCATGATATATATATACTACAATAACTTGATGAAAATATTAATAACTATAAAAAACATATGCTTAAAAACGCATGATATATAACTATATAACTTGATGAAAATATTTATAATAACATAAAAGAAAAACATGCTTATAATTAAATATATGTAGAAAATTTTGTATCACAATTGAGTGAATTATGTTGCTATATGATTATACAGGCTAAAGTCACTTAGGTAATCCCTTGTTGTTGCCTTATGTATAATACATTGTTGTCACATACATAAATATCAATTGCAATAATTAAGAAAGACAAAAAAAAAAGTTTTTATGGAATAAAAATTCTAAAAGAAACGTATTTCAGTTAGTAATCGAACTGAATAAAGATAAATGAAATTCAAAAAGTTATTGGTAATTGGAGTCACATAATAAAATTAGCACTATGATGAAGAAAGTTCCAATATTTTCACTTATATCTGCAACACCGGAATATTTATTATATTTGTGAAAATAATTGAGCACATTATTTCTAGCAGTACATGTAGATGTTATTTGATTGTTTCACATGCAGAACACATATATACATTAGATATTTTAGATATAAACGTAACTTCTTCTAGTGTACACACAACTATAACGATTCTACCACACTTATATACACGTAATTACACAATTTTAATCAGGAAAACAGTTTTAATCAGGCACTCAATTCTTTATCAGGAACTCTGGAACTCAATATTTTTCAGGAACTCGGGAACTCAAATTTTATCAGGAACTCAGGAATACAATTTTAATCAGAAATTTAATCAGAACAGTAAGGTCCACCACATTCATCTCTATTGATCGTCTAGCACATTTTGTTGTCTGGATACCTTTAACTTTATCTGGTGATGAACCAGGTGCTGGTACCTCTTCTTGAACTTGGAGAAATCTCACTTGGTTTGACAAAGTCAACCTTGTCCAGGATTGAAGATATCAGCTTCAAGCTTCTTTGGTCCAGTCTGTTATCAGAGATGTTGATCAACAAGATTAAACCTGAAATATTTCTAGACCATCTCATATAATAACATTCAATGTGTGACAATAAATCAATTATATTAAATAATTTTGAATCAAAAAAATGTGGTCATTCCCCGTACTCAACCTGACTAAAATGTAATACCAGTCTCCCTTTCCGTTCCAAATATAATCATGTATTTCTTCAACACTGTCAAATTGTCAAGACTGTGCAAAGGTTCAGATAATACTCTATATTCTTTTCTTTTTCTCATATAGCATTATTCAATATTTTGGTTATTCTTATAACCTTTTCTTATTCTTATATGATCATTTCTTATTCTTATATGATCATTTCTTATTCTTATATGATCATTTCTTATATTATGATCATTCTTATTCTTATATTCTTATATGATCATTTATTATTTTATGATCATTTCTTTTATGATCTAATTTATTTTCTTATTTATTCTCATATTATTTATGATCACAATTATTTTCATATACTTATTTATTCTCTTATTTAGTTTCAAGTTATAATTATTAAACAAAACAAAAAACTTGGGGGTATATTTCACTAAATGTGAAAAAAACAACAATTTATATTTATATATACATATCATTCAATATAATAATCATATTCAAAGCTTCTATTTCCTATTAAATGAAAAACATAATAGTTTTGTTATTATCTTATATTAAGTAAAAGAACTAGGTCTATGTGGTCTAATCAAACTTTGTTAAAGTTTGTAAATTGATTACACAGTGCTTTACACATTGATCGTCACCAATATGGTACAGCGTTGGAATGTCAGTCAAAAATGGATGGCCAGTCCACCTTGCCTAACAAACCTGATTATAGCAATATAAAAAATAATTTAAAAATTAATTTAGACACACAGACCTTTTTCTTTCTTTAATTTAATCATTTTAATATTGAAATGATGCGGTTGTCAAATTTTAGTCGCTTCTTACGACACGCAATTCAACTAACGTTGGGCCTACTCTTGTCCCCGGTCCCACAGGGGAAACAAAGTCACTATATTTGTTTATTATTAATAGTTTTGAATGTAGCTGAAATCAGTGTAAGTGCCTTATTTATAACTAAACAAATTTTTGCGGAAGCTGTTTTATTTAATTGTACATGGTTATACAGATCATTAGAAAAAAAATTACAATAGTCTGCTAGATCAGATATTCTGTTGTCAGTAATGATACGGCCATTGTCACAATGATTTGCTAGTCTCTCTATTTCCATATCAAAGTGGTCACTTATTTCATCAACATTCTGGCTTCTCTGTTCCTCACAGAAGTATTGTCCCGCTTCTATGCGTCGGTTTAATCTTTTATCCATTTGTTTCATTCTTCTTTCAAGGCCTGTCTTCACGCTTCTCATATCACACAACATTTTAATGTTGGTGTTGAGTTTGAAGTCAGCTATCCTTTTTTCTAAATCTTGTTTGGTATCTTGCTGATGTTTTATTATATTCACATTTGCTAAATTTGTTGAATTCTGTGATTTGATGGTATCTTCATCCTTCTTGACAAAAAATTTATGGTTCCTGAGAGGGCGCTTCCGTTTCTTACCAGCTTCGGTTCTTGTAATGTGGAACTCGGTGCGTAATTTCTCAGGTATTTGTTCAGTGAATTGCCATTGTGTTGACCCATCAACCAGTTTGATTAAATATGACTTTCGTCCCTGGAACTGTGCTGCTTTAATGATTTTTACAATCTGTGCTTCAGACAACATTTTTGACTTAGGCACTTGGGATTGTGTTTGTTGCTGTGAATGAGATTGTAAAGCATCATCAGTAGTTTCGTCAGTAGATTTCTGTTCTGTATCTTGTTCCTCTTCAAGTTCTTCTGGATTTAATTCCTCTTCGGACTCAGTAGGGACATTTGTTGGGCGTGTTGCAGGGTCAAAATATTTCTTTAAACGATTGGCATTTGTGAGGTATTTTAGAGGTTTGTCATCAGAACATCTTCTAAGTTGGTAGGTGTATTTTGGTCCAAGGTCTACAATGTAGTAAGGTCCGAGCCACTTCTTGCAAAGTTTCGGTGCTAATCCTTCCTTGAATTTTGAACAAAACAACCATACCTTTGTTCCCTTTTCAAAGCTTGGTTCTTCCGATTTCTTATCATGCTGACCTTTATATTTGTGTTGAGCCCTTTCCATATTCTCTGCAGCAATTTTTCTCGTAATTTCTAGTTGCTCAATAACTTTTGTTAGGTAGTCCTTACTTGATCTTGGTAGAGTTTCTTTTGGTATTAACTGTGAATCAAGTGGAACCCGCATTTCTTTCCCAAAAAGCATTGCAAATGGTGAGGAACCAGTTGATTGTGTGGCTGGACTAAGTCTGTAAGCCATCATGACACCTGGTAGTAAATCTGGCCAGTTGGTATGATTCTCATCGCAATACATACGTAATGACTGGATAATGAAGGAATTCATTCGCTCACATGCTGCATTGGTCTGAGGATGGTATGGTGTGGTATGTGTTCGCTTGACCTGAAACAATTCTGAAAGTGCCTTGACCAATGATGACATGAAATTTTGTCCGAGATCGGAGCAGAGTGACTTTGGAGCTCCATACCTGGTAAATATTTCTTTGTACAGTACATTAGCAATTTCAGGAGCCTGCTGAGTCTTCAAAGGAAATGCTTTGGGCCATTTGCTAGTACTTTCAGCAAGTAATAAAACATATTTATAGCCATCTGGTGTTGGGGTTAACTGTAATACATCCATATGCCATCTACTGAAAATCTCGTTCACAGGTAAAGGATTGAGTGGAGTTTTCTTTCCATGGAAGTTTCTTTTACATCTTTGGCAATCTTCACAGGTCTTGACATACTGATGAATATCATTGAGCATATTACGCCAGTAGTACTTCATTCTGATGGTTTCAAATAATCTCTCTTGGCCTTGATGACATCCACCAAAATTTGAGTCATGGTATGCAATTAAAACATCGTTTTGAAGTGCTTTTGGTACTGCCAGTAATTTTCTAAATTGTTCCTCCTTGTTCGGGCCTTTGTGTTTTAGTTTGCGCATATAAAACAAGATTCCATCTTCTAGTTCATAATCTTTTGATCTAATGTTGATACATTTCGCCATCTTCTCGTCATCGGGCAATATATTACTTTCTTTAAAGATTATGATATCAGATAGATCTTCACAATTTCGTTGTAGGTGGCACAAATTTGGATCGTTTAAAATTGTACAAGAGTTGTGATTACCTTGATCATCCGGAACATCAGCTTCATCCATGGCTGCAGCGACAAGTGGAAGAGTGTAAGAGGAATGCTGCACTTCATATCGGTCTGTCTCATACTCGAATGTGTAGATTGTTTCTATCTTTTTCTCCTGGCAGCAATAGACTGGCTGATCATCAAGTATCTTATTTGGATTGTCTGATGGGGGGTAGATTCTTCTTGACAAACCATCAGCATTTCCATTCTTGGAACCTGCTCTATGTTGAATGTCAAATCGATATTCTCCTAAAAGCATAGACCATCTTCCAAGGCGGCTAGTTTTATCCTTAATGCTTTTTAACCATTTGAGAGAAATATGATCAGTAAATACGAGAAATTCTTGGTTAACTATATATGGACGGTATGTCTTTACAGCTGTGACTAATGCTAAGCCTTCTTTTTCAGAAATTGACCATTTCTTTTCGGCACCATGTAATGCTCGACCTCCATAAGCAACCACATATTCTCGATTTTGATCATCCTTCTGCCCTAAAACAAAGCCAATAGAATCATTAGATGCATCTGTTGAAATAATAAATTGTTTTTTGAAATCTGGAAATTTTAAAATTGGACGTGAAGTTAGATGCTTTTTAAGATCATCGAATGCAACTTCACATTCTTTTGTCCATATAAATGTTGCATCCTTTTGCAGTAAAGCATTTAAAGGAGAGGCAATTTTTGCATAATTTTTGATAAATTGTCTATAATAATTACAGGTTCCTAAAAAACTACGTACCTGCTTCACATTCTTTGGTGTAGGAAATTCTGTTACTGCTCGTATTTTGTCTTCATCAACGCTAATGCCTTCTTTACTTAAAATATGCCCTAAGTATTTAACTTTCTTCTTAGCGAATTGACATTTTGATGGTTTTACTGTAAGATTGGCTTCGCGAAGTCTGTCGAAGATTTGACGTAAATCATTTAAATGAGATTCAAAGTTTTGACTAAAAATAATTAAATCATCCACGTAGACTAACGTGATTTTCCAATTTAGCCCTCGCAACACAGAGTTCATCATCATCTGGAACGCAGCCGGCGAGTTCCGCAAACCAAACGGGAGCCGATTAAATTCAAATGATCCTTGATGTGTGACAAAAGCAGTTTTATGCTTTGTTTCTGGATCTAATTCCTGTTGCCAAAATCCTGATTGTAAGTCGATTACCGAATAAATAGTAGCGTTTGCAGCAGCGATGAGATCTATGGTGTCTGATAAAAGTGGTAATGGATGTGTCATAGGTTCAGTGACTTGGTTTAATTTTCTATAGTCTACTGCAAACCTATGACTGCCATCTGGTTTCTTAACTAGCACAATTGGAGCTGACCAACTACTAGAGGATGGTTCTATTATCCCATTTTCTAACATCTCCTTGGTTAATTTTTCAGTAATTCCTTTGGCATCAGTACTTTGTCTATATGGGCGTGATCTAATTGGTGGTGCATTATTTGTATTAATTTTGTGCATATACCCTTTTGCTTTGCCTAATTCTGCTAGATTTGTTGCAAATATATCTCTGTATTGACCTAGGAAGCCTAGTAATTTTGTCTTCTGTTTTTGTGATAAATCCGAATTTTCTAAATTAAATCCCAAAGACTTAGCTACTTCCACCGATTCATGTTCTGGACACTGGATATTTGATACTGTAAAATTATCATGATTTTGTTTATCTTGCTCTATGTCTAAAATATGATCTGTATTTATGATATGGGCTTTTGCTATTATAGTATTAGCTTTAATTTTAATTTGTTCCTCTGAGGAATTTAAAAACCTAACATAACCTCTATTACTATTAATATCTGTTTTAATGATACTTTTACCACCTAATAAATTTTTCTTTTTTTGAATTCTCGATGTGGGTTCAATATATACAATTTCATTTAACGGTATTTTGGATATTTTAGCTGGAATTAATATTTCTGACTGAGGATCAATTGATATGTCTTTGATGGTCCTGACAAATCCTACTGGATGTTTTCTATGTTCCTTGCACCTATTTATTTTATCGGTTACCTCTTTATTTGAACTGGGTTGTACTTCTACTTTAGTACCTTTATTATGTTTACTTTCTATTGTGCTATCTGGGAGTGCATATGCCACATGAATTAATCCCTCATTTAAAGTCAAAGTTTTGTTTTTATGACTAATTTCAGCATTTGTATCAATAAGTAAATCATTACCAATTATAAAATCATGTTGGATATAATTAAAGATGTAAAATTTATGAATAATACTAATGTTGGAAATTTGAAATTCGAGTAGAGTATTTCCTACAACTTTAACAGTTTGACCCCCGACACCAGAAATGCAAGTTATATCTGAAGATGATATTTCTGCATTTGGTAAAACCTTATCTAACAGTGTTTTGGAAATACAAGATATGCTCGCCCCTGTATCAATGAGACTTTTTACGACAGTATTGCCTAAAGTCACATTTACAAAATTTTTATTTAGGGAAGCGATAACATTTATATCGGTAGTCGAAGATTTGGTATTACAATCCAGTTCCTTTGAGTGAGAATGACCCATCTTAATGATTATGACTTAGGTTGAAATCAACTAGTAATTAAGTCTATTATCAAAAAGAATGATAATTATTGTCACACACTAAATGTAAATTTTCGAGAATGGTACAAGAAATAGTTGATTTAACTTACCAACCAAATCTCTGATCTCATATGAACCAAATCTTAGCAATTCACTTGTATCTCCAATCTGTCTTTGAATGTCTTTGTTCAAACCATTAGATCTTGTTCTCGCTTGGCATGTGAGAAGTTCCGAGTCTTGAATACATCTTCCACCATTATATCACCAACTGTTTCGGGGCTATTCTGTGTTAGAATAGGCTCCCAGGTGACACATAGGGATTATTTGTAGATGAGCTAGGATTGGGGTTATTGCTCATAACTGTAGAAGTATCTGGTGAAGGCGGCCGCTGTTCATTAAAAGTCCAATTCCAAATTCATTCCAATATTTCTTTATATACAGTTTTTAAAATACATTATTTACAAAACATATTAAATGGGTACTAAACGTCCTAACTTCTAATCCTATCTCCTATCTCCAATATATATTCAATGTATCTCTGACGTCTGTATTTAAAGAAACTAATTTTCATACAGACCAGAGAACAATCATTTCAACCAATCAGATGAAAGATAAATTTAGGGATTAAAAATATATTTTAACGAATCAAAATAAAAGAAGTTAAATACAAATGTAATTTCATTGGTTGAAGTTTATAATATAATTAATAGAATTGGTTAATAGGGTTTAAGCCATAAATAGTAAAGGTGTTGACAGCCTGATCTGACTTCATTGTTAATTAAATAAATCTTTGCTTAAGATTTCTCTTAATAAGCCTGCTGGCAACTTTAGGCAATTATCTTTATAGACTTTAAATCAAAATATTAACACTAAAAGTACTGACAGGCAGACTGGTTATATAAAGTCAGCCATATTGAAAATATAAAATTTAGAAATAAATTATCCCTTCTTTAAATAAAATTTGAAAAAGAAATTAAAACTAAGATCACTATTCGGTGATAGATTGCCGTCTAGAGTGTGTTAAATGCCGTCAGGATTCATTAAAAACCGCCAAGTTTGTGTTATTGTGTAGATTAAGTTTTACCGATATCAGATATTGACAGCAACATATACCGGCCAGGTGCCAGTCAAGTCGTCCACAAGCAAAGTCGTCCACACCCATTGGTGAAGTCGTCCACAAGGCATTGGTGATGTCGTCCAAAACAATTAATACTTGAATAGAGTCGTACAAAACTAATGGTTAAGTCGTCCACAACTAATACTTGAATCGTACACAATTTAAAATTTAAATGGAATAAATAAGTTTTACTCGTTGCTTTTTGGTGATTATCGGTAAAAAACGAGATTAGTTCCTCGCTGTATAATCGTTCTGTTATTTAATCGCCGATATGATTTTAGATATTAGATCAGTTCACCAATGTTTTTTGTAATAAAATATATTCGTATTGTTAGTTAATTGACATTATGTTTTTAATCTTTAGACAATATTTAATTGACTTGATATGAAATCCGAATATAAATTATTCAGTGGATAAATGTTTGTGATACGATTAGTTTATGATGTCAGACATGTTTTATTTTACAAGTAGGCTACAAATTGCCATCTAGATCACTTGCCAAATTACATCACGGACTCAACGCTTAATAATTAAATAATCACCTATAAGTAGCGCCGGGGTCATTTTTAGATAAGACAAATTAGATTGATATTATTTCGGCACTATAATAAAAATAATATAGCGACAAGTGAATACATACTTTATTTACTCAGTAATTAGTTAAATTGCGCCGGAGCCCTTTTAGATGAGACAAATTAGATTAATATTATGGCATCATAAATAATTTAAAAACTAATCGTTGATTTAATTTCTGTACACGAAATGGAACTAAAAAGTTCCAAATTTAAGAATTCCGAATAAGAATCAATTTAGAATACCTTAATGCGAATCGTAACACATTGTGGTCTAAACTGTGTAATACATTATAAAATAAATCATAAATCAATGAAATATGTTGTAAGGTGGACACTGCATGCTTTGCTTTAATACTGACCTAGTATTTGAGGCGCCAGAGTCTGAGGTATAACGTGTCGAAAATGCGGCTACGTGCAATTTTATTCTTTGATCTGTTAATATCATGGTTCTGACCTGTCAATCACCGTAAAGAGATTGACCAATCAGAGAGCCCGATAGTGGTGGATATAAAACTATTACACATTAAAATGTCTCGAATTGCATGATGATCTACGTAGATATTTGTCTTTATTAGTCGTTAAACGCGTGGTACTATTTTACCTCGGAGAACGTCTTTTTGAAGTTATAAATTTGGGTCACGGTTCCTACGCATTCACAAATATACTCCATTTATTATGAACTTCGTGTAATGCCGAATCATTAATGAATGAAGTAGAGATTATAGTAATATTAATAAACTATGTTCTATATTATAAGTTATTATTTGTTGATACGAATTATGTCTAATTTTTAAAGTAGCCTAGCATAACAATGCAAATCACTAAATTATTTCTCTCAATTCTTATAGGAATCACGTGACATGAAAGGGAAATCCTCGCTTTCATCTTTCATTTCAGTCATACCTAACCCTTGTGATATTTTCCCACCTTTCCTACATGCTGTTAGCCAATAGCTACTGTAAATTCCGCGTTTAGATGGTCCTACCAAATGAAAAATTAATTATCGTTGTTGGTGCACGGGGTAATGAATAACAGAAAGAATAAAACGATGACCAAGTGGTAATTTGACGTAAAATCTTTTAAACACTGTTCATTTCTGCACAAAGTCCGGGAAAAAAAATGTCTTGTCTAAAAATAAACTCCTTCAAATCTAAATGGTAGTGTTCATTTTTAAAAACACCCTGAGAAACTGAACGGTCGTGAAGTGGACGACCGATTTCAAAACTTAACGATATTTTTTAATCTACACGGTAGCACACAAACTGGGAAGTTTTTGATAAATCTTGGCGGCATTTAACACATTCTAGACGGCAATCTATTAACTGGATACGTGTATTAGATTCTGGGTGGTAAGGTTAGTTTATTTCCTTTTTCGTAAAATCTGGACGATAACCGGTCCCATGTAAGCTACATTTTTGGTTTACGGTGTGCTTATTCTGATTAAAAAGATGTGGGGAATATGGCTACAGCAACCGGCTTTATAAAACAAATTCTAAATTACGAAACAAATTTATTCTATATTCTTTAATTGGCATTTATTAAAACAAATTATTCCGTAGTCAAGGATTAAGGAATCGGTCAAGCATTAATGAATACACACACCGACTGTATATAGGTAATTAAGGAATAAACATTCCGAATATGCATTCAGTCACTGTGACGTCACTAGCGACAGAGGGGATTAAGAGTGTTTTCGATAATTGGCCAAGTCGTTTTTACGGGAGGTCTATATTTGCGACTTTGAGTGAAGATAGCTGATTTAATTTTAATCAGATTGATGTTAACTTTTCGTAATGTGGATATAGTAACCATTGACTGCCCGTAGCCAAAAAATCCTACCATCATCTTATGTGCACTTTAAATTAATCATCATTAACAAGAGGTAAAAAGGGAGTGTGGCTCGACCATGTCTTCATTGATCATCTAATAAACAAGCAGAAGGTTTGAACAGTTTAAATATTAAACTTAATATTTAAACTGTTTAAACCTTCTGCTTGTTTGGGGCCATCTTGTTCATAAACTGTTGCCCTATAACCGATGTAATATTCAACATAATTTGCTATTTCATTGGTCATCAGATTCTTATTTTATTCTGAATTGAGTTGCCTAAGAACATTTAGGTAGTGAATCACTCACATAGTATAGTCACCCCGCTCCAATGACCCTTTACTATTAGTATTTACATACATGTGATACCTCCCGCGAATCGGGAGACTCCCGGTTTTACCCCTGATCTCCCGAGCTCCCGATCGGGAGACAGATACTCCTGCTTTTTTCAATTCTTGTAATTTTATTTTTTGGGAGTCAAAATTGTAATCAAATAGGCCCTAGCATCGAAATAAAACAAGACTTTTCTTTGTTAACGAGACAACCGACCTATCTCTCGTGTCGAATGTTGTTACTATAATTAGTAGCACCACCTGATACATTTCCGATGTTTTCGTATTTGGAACAATACTATTTTATTAACGAGATAAAAGTAGCCTATTTTCCGATTTCATTTCCATTCGTGTGCACATTAAATACTTTAAATTAGGCATGAATACCAGAGAATTTATTAATTCAGAACATAGAACCACGTGTCCAAGTTACGCAATTTTTAATTGTTGAAAAATACTTGGTGTTAAACGTCCAGATGTGCGTGGGCTGGGAGGAAACTTCCCTTCGACTTAGAATGTCAACATTCCTATCATCAAAAGCGCGTGAATATGAGTCACGTGATGTAAATATCGTGGGCTTTACTCTCGAGTCTAGAGGCGTAAAAATAATGGAATTATACCTTCCCAGGCAAGTCCTTTATTCATGTAACATAATGCTTACTTCATGGTCATAAATGAACATTGAGTTGCATTTCGACGTAATTAACCGCGAATATGGGTGTGAGGAACTTGTAATTTTTTTTTTACTTCTCGTGTTGAAATGCTGTAATCACGATCACATGCCAAATTACGTTAATAATTTTCTAGAAAATTATCCACTGTATACCATTTTCAAGTGCTCGACGGGCACACTTAACATGCTCCGATTTTGTTGATTTTAATAGCATCGAAACGACAATAAAACGAACTTCCGATCGGTCAAGAGTACATGTGATATTGACAAATCGACCGAAAAAAAGATTTCGTGAATTGAAGTGTTCAACTTACAAAAAATGTCGGATATTTCGAAATGCCAACAAAGCATGAAAAAATAATATTTATTAATAATAAAGATTTTCAGCGTAACGTCAAAAGACGGGAAATTTACGTTTATGAAATTGTTAAATGAACACATACACACAAATTATATCAAACAAAAAAAAAAGGATATCTGCTTCCAAAATATTTAAAAATTATTACAAAAAATTAAATAGCCAGTGTATGACGTTAAGTTTAAAAGGGGTAACAAATAATATTTGAAAATATAAAGACATGAGTATGACAAGTGCTTTATTGTGTGTTTTCATGTGTTTTATTATGTTTGTGTAACTATAACAAACAAATGATATACAAATATATAAACAATGTAAATTAATTTGTCTTTTGTTCATGGTGATTGGTGAGTGGGTAATTTTAACACGCATTTTAACGCGCGATAAAGTCTCCCTCTTTTGACATTAATCTCCTGACATTTTTACAAAAATCTCCTGACATTTTACTTGTGGCCAATCACATGTATGTATTTAGGTCCCCTACAGTTAATCATATTATAAGATAATAACTAGAGTAACACTCAAGTCTTAGTAATTAGGGACATGATTCAACAAACTTGTGAACCAAAAACTAATCAAATTATGGAGACATGATGGATGACATGAGAGTATCAGTATGTTAACACAAAAAGCACCTAAAAAACTGTGAAAACAGAATGACTTGATCTGTAACATGATAATGACAAGTAGCATCTTCAATAACTTAATGTCCCATATGAGTAAAAGAACCCTTAAAACTAACAGAATAGCATAAATCTTTGTTTAATTGAGGTGTACTGCTTACAACTTGCAATTTAACACACTGGCAATTTAACATCCATAATTTTGGTTTTTACACATAAAATTTGTTCAAGGATTCTTGCATCTCGAAAGAGTTTACACTGCAAATCTACAAGAATCATGTAATTTTTTTTCTAAAAAAACCCCCTAGAAAACTTGATGAATTGTCAAGTCAAACTACTGAATGTCAGTCAGTCATATCTTAGTGAGAATCAGTCATTATGTGGTTCATAAACCGAGTAATTAGAACATTTAATGCGCATTTTGGTAATCCGGTAAAAAAAACCAAAAAAACAAGCTTGCTGATTATTCATAATAGGATTAGTAAAATAAGCCATGTGGCGAGTGCATCTTGCCTGTTCGTGTGAATTGCAGGTACCAATCTAGATATTAAAATAAAAGCATTTACCATTACAATTTTTTTATTTTATACACAGGCCTTATTTTAAAATATAATTGAAGGCTATATTTTACATAATTTTATTTTATAACATTAATAACAATCTATGTTTGTTACATGATCATCGACGAATGAATAAAAACTTTTGCAAGTTACATGACTAGTTACATGATGGACAAAAGATTACAAAATTTGTTATGAATAAATGCTATGGTGCTGTATCAGCTTATTTTGGCTACAGCATTTTCGGATACAGGCAATAGTAGAACTAATATTTTAGATCATTGACTGGACACGAACATTTCATCGAATTCAGGAATATTACGTTAACTGCAAGCTGGTATGTGAAAAAAATGTGGACAATTTAAAAGGTGAACCTAATTGGTAAATGGTAATCACATTTTGGGTTCTATTTTATCCTTATGAGCGATTTGATTTGGTTAGTTCTACATCAATATAATGGGGTTAAATTGGTTCATTCCAATTCTATTTTGTCACTTGTTTTTTTCACTTTCATTTGTGAGGACATAAACTCTATTCCTTTATTATAATACTTTGTGCAGTTTTCAATTGAATTTTTCTGACATTGTCATGTCTTCTGGAAGCAAATTTAAAGCTGTTTTTAATGAAATTGTTATGAAATGGAGTAAGGAACTAAATGAAAATTGCAGGAGGGTTATGTTTGATTCTGAAAATAAACATGTAATTCACATTGTTTTCTGGGTATGATTTTTGACACTTGATTGTTTTATTTTGATCATTGTTGTTATAATTATTATGGAGTTTAGATTAACAGTAACACAATAAACTAATTTTACTTTTTAGACATTATTATTAATTAAGACTTGGAGGATTCACGCATATTGAATATATGAGAATCCTCTGAGATTCTCGCAAAAAATGACGAATTTCTAGCCCTAGGGACTTAAAAATCAAATCTATGTTTCAAATCAATAACCCAAGCCAGTGCAGAGTATCATTATCATATTTGAAAACTTCCTATTATGAAGACAGATTACTGTCTTGACACAGTAACATTAGTTTCTGTCATTGCAACCTACAATCTTCAGGCTACTTTCATAAAGCTTTTATACTTTATAGGATGTTTCTGAAGGTTACCACAGAAAAATATAGGTTTAAAGCGTAATGAGAGTAGAAACGTGTTTTTACATATTGTTAGGTTATTTAAAAGAGATGGTCCATGTTTTACTAACTATCTAACAACAAAGATATATAATGACGACAGCTACCAAGATGGACTTTAGTACAGTAAAGTATGTTCCTGGGAGATAAACACAGGGGTGTTCTTTGGGCAGCCTATAGACATCTCTTTCCTGAGTAGCTTTATTAGTAGGTTTTCTGTAAAGGTATAATTTCTTGCTTGATGATTTTCATGCCAATGCAATGACTGCATTCTCATTCAGTAGTGGACAGGGGCCCTTTTGTCAGACGTAGGGCCCCTTTGTCTGCCTTTAGGGCCCTCTCTAACAATGGTACATTTTCATTTTTCTCATTGGTTTTAGCATTTTCCTCCTGTTTTATTTTTTCAACTTCTTTCATTTTTTTCCACCAGGAGGCTGGCGCCTCCAGGGCCTCAGCTATAAAACGCCTATCCTTAGATCAACTTTAAGAAAAAAATATAGGTTCCTCCCTTCATTATAGCTACACTTTATTAAAGAATGTGTTAGTTAGGTTAGCAATGCTGCATAAAATCTGTCTGGAACTTACACAAATCAAAAACACAAGCTATTTAAAATGTGTATTAAATAAGGCAATGAATAGCATCAAAATGAAAATCTTTCCTACATAATATTCACACTGATGGAAATACCCATTCTTCGAAAGGCGGGGGACAAAAATATGAGCTTATAGGTTGTGAGATCCTTCAGTTTGTAAAATAATAGTTTAATATTCTTGTCAGTGATCACAACCCATTTTTTTGTTATAACATTAGGATCTATCACTTCCAGCTACAAGTTTTCAGCTATATTCATAAATCTTTATGATTTGTTAGACAGGAGTGATGTAATAAGTCCGACAATAATAAATAACACATTTCTGATTTTATTGTCGTCTTTTCCCACTTGCACTGGTTGTACGCCATTTTGAAACTAGCTGACGAAGACAGCTCGGGCGGCGATTGTTGGACTCCGGGCTGCTCTGTCAGTCTTATCATGTCACTCGATATTCACACGGTATTTTACGGAATTCCACGATAAAAAACATCAAACCACCGCGATGCGCGTACTGTATGTTTTAACCTTGACCTATTACTCACTGATAAGCCTCCGCTACAAAAGGAGTTCTTGCCTTTTTATTATTAGTATAATGACTTCGTCATGTGCGGCAGGTTAGTTTGCTTCTAAAAACACGGTTTACCGTTCCAAAAAATACAAAAGTAATTTTCTACCAGACAACCATGGTTCTATTCACCGAGACTAGATGCTTTCTCTCGGTGTAAGGATATTATCGCTATGAAATGAGTTCATACACTGTAGAGAAAATAATCCCGTTGGTTTGCTTAGTAACAATTTGAGCATGAATCAACACTGTACTGAAAATTCTGTGCGTAATAAATATGCGGTTTATAATTAGCGATACACAGGTACAGTGGCAAGTGTTATGCTAAACAGACCTAATACCTCAAAAGTACCTACGCGCGAAATCCCAGATTTTGGTACATGTAAACAAAAATAATAGTGCCCGTGCGCGTGCCAGTAATAGAAAAACTAAGAGTTCGCGCATAAAAAAAGCACGAACGTACCAGGCGCGATGTCATCCAGTGATAAAAATATACAGAAATGATTGGATATCCGATTCTCTTCTTCATCACAAGATTTGAAGAGAGTAACTTACTAACTATCCCATCAAGAATATGGACACTTTTATGTGTACAACTATTGGGCAAGATTATGAATAGCTAATAGTAATAGATTTACATTTTCTTCACTCTTCATTTGTCTTGGCAATCAAAACGAACATTAAAACCTCCAAGATGACTTAAACATGCATTATTCAAGAGCTAAATCTGCCTAGTGCAGGTCTTTATTTGGGCATGAAATGTTTTCTAAAGTATTAATTAGATAATAATTAACTGATCCAGGCCTTTATCAACTTTGGATGGCATCAGAGATTGCTCCGATATTAAACAGATTAAAACGTTTCAGTTATAAATCAAATATGGCGCGCCTAGACGCTTCGAGTCTTAGCTTTGATCAACCACAACCGTGGTTGAAATCATTGCACACATCGGCCAAATCTTCAAATGCCAATATCTTCGCTTGCAATAAAGTAATTTGAATGAAATTTTCAAACTATTCATTTTACATCAACTACTTTCGAACTAGTATAGCAAGAATGGCTTGTTCTTATCTATATCTTGAATAATATAACTTTAAGCAGATTAAGTTTAAAAAAACAATTCCTAATAACTTTGAGTTTTGACATTGATTGTTTATTATCGTAACACATTACTGGTTTTTTAAACTTGCTTCTCTATTTTTTAAAATTAAATCATTAAATGGCCATTTGTTCTTATCTATTTAAAGCCAAGAGAGTTGACTATGGTCTTGTAATTTATGTCCATTAAAGGGACAATCCCGATAAGAACAGAGTCTCAAAAATTAAAGTCCGAGTATTTGTGAAATTTATGGACCAAAATATAAAAGCATGGTGTATTTACATTGTCTGAAAATTTCAGCTTGAAATATTGAGTCCGGACACGTAACCCTTTTAAGATTTCGGGTCTTTTTTTTCATTGGGTGACCTGATAATCGATTTACGTTTCTTGAGAGGTCTATACAGTGAATGACCCATGTACTGTACTTGATAACAAAAGGTAAATTTCACCTACATATTATTTTTATAGAAAAAAGTCTGGTTTTATCCAGATACTGTATGATACAAAGGTCTCCATTTCCAGATGCAGACTGTCAGGTTTAAGTTATTTACAGGCGTATCACAAATGTCGGGTTAGTTGATCGGCCTTAGATAATGGGTTTTAAATGATTTAAACACAAAATTAAGCAGTTTTATTCCCCAAATAGTTATCGGGATTGGCCCTTTAATTAAGAAATTAAAAGCCTCCACCTTGTAAATATGTAAATAACCTATCGCTCATATGTCATGTATTTGATCTGAGTTGTAAATAAAGTTCTGTTCTGTTCTGTTCTGTTCTGTTCTGTTCTGTAATGTTCATAAATGTCTAATAAATAATATTTATATAAAATTTAAAGCTTTAAGAAAGACTGCAATAGACAGATTTAGCTCTTGAACAATTCATCTTTAAAACCCACTGAAAGTTCAGTGAAAGGTATCATAAACACATTGCTTATACAACACCTAGTCTCTACTGGATTCAAGAAGCTAATCCATGTAGTTGACTGAAAAACACCATTCATTTCAGATTAGATCTCCATCAATCAACTTCCTTTGATCTATACACACATGGTTGAAGATAACTTATTTATTGTGAATTTGGAAGCAGGAATATGAACAATCTATAGGCTGAAACAGTAGAATATTTTTTGAAAAGGTCAAAAGTCAAAACAATGCACAATGCTAGCTATAGGACAATGGGTGGTACATGTATGAGTTTTGCCGACCTGCCTCTTTAACATTGTTAAATATTTCATCAAATTTGAACACCATAAAGTTTAATTGGGATATTAACTGACCTAGAATTACTAATAGCAACGTAAGTCACTAAAAATTAATTTGACAGAACTGAGAATGAATGATTAGTTCAATGTGCAGCTCAATGTATCATTTCTTTAACCTTCTAGAACTGAAAAATATCTGTAAAAATAGTCACATTTCTGCCCTTTCTAATATTCAATTGCTGTGTAAGCCTTGAGGTTCATTTTTGGAAAAAATAATAATAGTTTAAATGTGTAACTTTGACCAGGTGCTGTTATTGCTAAGAATTTTTAATCAATTTCAGTACTACACACTATGGGATTGCAGTGTGTCAAGGTATAAAAAAGCAGTCTAAAATAAAAGGGAGGCAAGCAACTATAACTTGCAGGTTACCAATGCAAATGACCACTAGTTGTGCATCCATAGCAAACAATGCCAATGTATGAACTAAAATCATTTGAAGATGTGATAATTCTAATTGATTCATAATTTTCAGAGACACCATACAGGTTAACTCATTGGTATCTTTTGAAAATAAAGGGCAGGAGGATTATAGGTCTGATTGTTTACATTGTATTTTTGCCAAGTTTCTCAATATTATAGATGTCTGCTGATTTTTTCCACATTGTATGTTGTACAATGTAGGTTACAAATGTGCTATCAACATTTACAGTGTTAGACAATGCCATATTTTTATTGTGATAGAAAATAAAAATTAAAGAGTCTGAATTCATAATATTTGACTCTTCGTCTCTTCCTGTACTACCATTCACCTCGATTCACCACCTGAACCCAACTTGCACTATAATATATAAGTAATATTTAATCCTTGACTTGATTTACTTGAAGTATATTTCATTATGAAGATGGTAAATTAATATTGGCATTAATTCCTGGCTAGAATTTATTAGGATATATAAAAGTATGGCATTCAGGATATTAGAGACTAGAGAATGCACAACTGACATCCCTCTTTAAGCTGGATGAGCTAGTCTAAGACGGGTTGTGTCAAGCTTATAAAGGTCAGAGAATGATGGCTGAACTTAAAGACTAATAAATCAATATATAGTCTCTACCTTCCTGTTGTGTCGATGATAGATATGTCAGAATGTCAGATAGTAGAGAGCTCAATGAGAAGACTACATTGCTCATAATTCATACCTCTCTACCAATTATTACTTTCAGATCTGTTTATATCTCAATTCACATATAAGCATACCACCACAAACTAACTGCTGTCATTGGGTTAAGCTCTGGTCATGTTCTCAAAAATGGCCTTAGAACTGTAGAGCAAAGCAGGAGGTTTACAACTGGCCAATGATAGTTCTATTGCAATGGGTTTCTTCTAGTAAATAATTAATGTGCTACATATATGACATGATAAGTGACTTTCTCAGTTTAGCACACTGGGACAACATTTTACTTTCTTTCCTTTCACTATAAACATCAATATCATCTGCATGCATTGAGAGATAAGCTAGCTTAACATAACTGATGTGTTTAAGTTGGGTTAACTATTTCTATCTGATGCTGATATTCGGTATAGGTACCAGTTAGTGCTGATATCAAGTAAAGTTTTATGCATCGATGCATTGGACGCAAACATTAATACTCGCATTGATGCTTCAGGAAATTTTTGCTGCCATTTTGTTTTTTAAAAATTACAGAAATAATATTAGTATTTCCAAAAGAAACACAGATTTCCCTAACATTATCATTATTAATTATAGAAATGTCAATTTATTTGAATAAATATATTTCCACAATAGTCTCATCTGATTCACATCAATTGACACTCGTTAGCGTGAGGGGTGCTGGCAATACGGTCTTGGATGGTATAAAAGCATATCTATAGAGATTTCTGCTATTTTACTATTTTTAAGTAAGCGTTATGTCGTCTTATGGATAAGGGCCAGCAAAAATCATAAAATGCCACGATTTGATCCATGATCATACTCCAAATCGACACTCATACGCTGTAAAATACGGTACATAGTGGTCTGTGATTGATTTATTAGGTGGTTGGATAGACCTTCAAATAACAAGAGTAAACATTTTCCCTAGAAATAACTCCATTGTAACGCAGTATACATTAGATTCCAATGATTAAATAATTTGTTTTATCAGAAACTTGTAGGAACTGTGACAAATCAATGGGTTAATCTTGCACTTCATTTTTATAGAATTCAAACCTAAAACTAAATACCATGGCTTACCCATTCTGTGTATGTGTGTGACATCTATTTTGAATGTTCACTTCCACTGAAGTTATATTTCTGAAAATGACTTTTTATATTATAAATATATATTTACAAGATGATTCATATGAAAATAACGAATAGGTAATATACAAAACAAACCTAACAAAATAAAATGGGATTTAACATCCTACTGTTTTGCTCCTAACAAACAGTGTGACAATATACATACAGCAGGCAGTGATACTGATACCCATTCTCTTTAAGCCTAAAAGTGTATCAATTGCTATTCATATAGATGGTTAAAGATTATTTTATTTTCAAATATATCTATAAGTAAGAATAAATTGATGTATGCTTAAAATATGAAACAAACTTTTGCTTTCAAAATTATATCTGATATCATATTATATCGACATTTTGTTTCACATATTAATGAATCATTATCCTTGGTCTTTTGACTAGACATAAGAGTATTAATGGATGGTCTGACATGGGTGTCCACAAATGTAGGCTTACAAAAGAATAGGTTGGTAACATTAACAACTGACAAAGGAATGGTGTTAATCATTAGAGAATATAAATCTATATCCGAGGTGTGTCAGAGCATAAAACAGAATATCTGATGAGATATAACAACTAGTTGAAAGGTAATGCCAATAATTCTAATAATATTTCAATTAAGTAATTGGCTAGTGTCATTGCCTGCACATGATATGGAAAGAGTTAACAGTAGGTACTATTGATTTCTAATGTCATTATCTATTTCCATATCTTAATATAGGTATAAAAAGCCCAGAAACAGAAGATTAACTCAATGACTAGTAGTTTCATTATGTACATATGTAATATGTTATCAAGTTTGTTTAGTTCATGTCGATTCTCTAAGGTTTTGAAGATTAATGCATTTAACCCCACTGAATATTGATTTCTTTCAAATAATCACAATAACGACACAAACTTTCCAATGATGTCAACACACTTTACTAAAGTAATCTTTTACTGCTTTTTCATCTTAAAGTAGCATGATGCACTTGTAATAATGATTTTCTGGTTGACCTTGGAAGAAGTCAAAGAGCGTACTTATTTTTCCACCTAAACAACATTTTATGCGAGTGGCACCCCCAGAAAAAGACTCTTAATCTTAACATCCAATACAAGTTAATGGGGTGGTTTATCATCATTTATTCATCTTAAATTGTCTACTGACCTGGTCAACTGACTTACTGGCCTTCCAAATTTGGAATCTAGACACAGATGGTACTTCCTTCATTCAATTGCTCTTAGCCTTTAATTAATTTAAGTCAAGACGATCGATAGAGTAGGCTTAAAATTGGAGCATCAACGTTGGCTTCCATAATAACTGTACAGATCCAGAAAATTTGTGATCAATTGCAAAAGGTTACTATGTTAATGAATAATATAAAACTTTCAATGAAATAAACCTAATGGCATTTTTCCCTAATGAAATTAGATATTTCTTAAATGCCACCCCCCAAAAAATTCTTTACATTTTAAATGAGAGGAATAAATCTAATTACTGTTAGTAACAGCCTCAAGCTACTTTTATTATTAATCAGATTAAGAAAAAACAAAAAAATTCTGAATTACAACTTCCTGTTAGGACCTGTTATATCCTATGTGAATATTCGGAAGAAATGTTTTATGTCATATCAATCCATTTTGGGATTAAAATATAGTAATCTATATTGTTATTAATATTTCTTTAGTCTATTTGACTGTTGGAGGAGCATATTTTCTTGGTAACTACCCATTAGTGGTGCCTACGCGTCATATGGCAGACCAAAGTGCAACAGATTTGACAACTAGACCACACTATCCTGTGTTAGGTTGGATAATGAAGAACAATTACATAAAACAAATTATTTCATTTGAAGAAGCTCAAATTCCTTTTGGTCCCCCCAAAAATGCAACCAATTATGTTTTGTGAAAGAAAATGTCAGTATTGCTATTAAGATAGTGTGTTGCAGATAGCCCACATATAAATGTCACCTAGTTACATTTCTAATCTTGTTCTAATCAGGTATAAGATTTACCAGAAATTCCATTAAGTCACAACAGAGGAATGAAAGAAAACATATGTAACCAATACATTCTTCATTTTGATATATACCATATCATCTGTGAGCTATGCAAATAGCTTATACAATGGTGTATACTAAAGCATACAAATTTTACAGACGGAACAAAAGATAGTTTGCCAGGCAAAAAAACCTACTCCCACAGCAGCTTAATCGTTCAAGCAGTCAACAAGGGTCGTTGCACATTTATTCTTTTGAAGGTTGGTTCCACTTGATATTTGTGTCCATTGGATTGTAACTACCTGAACAATCACCTTTTTTAGCTTGTGGTCCCTCTTCAGGTCACAATTATTATCTGATTAAAAAAAACGTTTGTTTATATCACTGTAACACCTTAATGAAGGTTGATATTGAATTTCATGAAAATCGGAACAAAATTGCCTGATAAAATGGCCGCCGCTTGTATGCGAATAGTGTAAAAATATGGTACATCAAGGTTGTGAACCCTGTAACTGTAGAGGTCTCAATTTTTATTTGATTTTGATGAAACTTGAAATGCAAGTTTATAACCTAAAGATCTTGTTTCCCTTCGATATTTGCGGACATCAAATCATAACTTTCTGAATTATGGCCCTTTATAATATTGTACGAAAACTCGCCTTTATTAACTTGTGGTCCCTTTGGTCACAATTATTTCCTGGTTTAAAAAAACGTTTGATTACATTACTGTAGGTTTAGTTTGAATTTCGCGAAATTTGGCCAGACAAATAGGCCGCCACTTGTACGCGAATAATGAAAAAGTTTAGTATAACAAGGTTGTGGACACTTAAGAGGTCACAATTTTTATTCGATTTTGTTAAAAACTTAAAATGCATGTTTATAACTCAAAGATCTTGATATTTGCGCATATTGGATCGTAACTTCATGAATTATGGCCCCTGATTATATGAAAAATCGCCTTTTTTGCAGCTTGTTCTCTATCCATCTCTCGAAAATGTGGGTGTATCCTGCATGGCAGCCGCTATTTTTTTCCCTTGCAGTCAATTCTCTTTGGACAAATTACCAATTATAAATTTACACTTGATTTGGCATTTCAGGCTAGACTGCTCGCAATTCTTGTTACCTTTCATTAAAGTTATTAACTTTATTGTGGACTTGTTTAACATCTTGTAGGAGTAATTACTCTTGGGCGATAGATAAAAAATAATAGGAAGAAACACACAAGACCACATGGTTTCCTATTAACAGAACACAGCTTAACTTGCAGACTTAGTTAAAATCTTGATATGTGATTTGGAAGCAATTGTGTTGATGACAGGTGCTGGCTATGGGGTATAGTGCAAGTCTCCAAGGCAAAACACTTCATTTAATACTAACTATATTATTCAAAGTTTCTAATCAGTAAATGTTTCAGTCCTTTGTGCCTCCTGTCAAATTCATCTTCAGCAGATTAGCATGGTTCAATAGATATTACTGGTATAGGATTAACATCCTGACACCTAAATCTTCTCAGCTTTATCTTGTATATGATTGGAGTTTGTACAAAGATAAGCAAATAGTGATATGAAGAAGCACTTTGTTGATTGATGTGTACATGGAGTATCTTATCACATAGTTTATCACTTTACAGCAGCATCAACAACAGATATTTACATCTTCTCCTTAACCTTCCAAGGCCATAGATCAAGTAGAGACACAGGATAAGTCTCTGAAGAAAACCAAGTTACTTTTAATTTATTCATTTTACTTTATCTTTACTTTACTTTTATTTTATTTTATTTTATTTTATTTTATTTTATTTTATTTTATTTTATTTTATTTTATTTTATTTTATTTTATTTTATTTTATTTTATTTTATTTTATTTTATTTTATTTTATTTTATTTTATTTTATTTTATTTTATTTTATTACCTTTAATTTAATTAACTAATAAATTTTAATTAATTCATTTTACTTTATCTTTACTTTACTTTTACTTTAATTTACTTTATTACCTTAAATTTATTTGACTACAACTTTATTATACTCTCTTTATTTATTTATTTAATTAATTAGTTTAATTTACTACTAACATCTACTAAACTGGCGGGATAGTGGAGTAAGAGGGAGTCATGATCAGACGGGCTCGGCATCTAAACACTATTCTGCCAAAACAAATACCAGTGGGATAGTGAAGTAAGGCGAGACCACGAGAAGACAGGTCTGGCACCTAAAAACACAAATCCCACAAAGAAGACATCTACCAATCCAGAAACAGAAGAGATCATCTACAAACGATGTGTTTTTATTAAATAAAGGGAAGAACTTACCACTAAAACCTAATCCATGTCCTAAGGCCAAAATGGAAAGATTGCAAAATCATATTCTAAAAATCAGGAAGCAGCTTCGGCTCTATGTCTTGTCTGTGATATCAGTTAAGTGGAAGCAGACGTTAAACACCAAAAGAAGAAGAACAAGTTACTAGTATTTTTTGAGGATGTTTAGTGTCCTAATGGCATGACAAAATGCACTTTAATCTATAGAAATAAGCATGCATAATATACCAATACTGGTATTTAGACACTGAGTAATGAAACAATTTTACAAAGTAGTGTCATGACACACCAGAATTATTTTGAAAGAGACATATATCCAAGTACAGAAAGTCAATGGGTGCTAATCAGTTACCACCTCATCGTTACTCCTGCATGGCTCAGTTACAATCTGGATTTGGCTACCTTTGCTAGACATGAAAGCATGTCAGTACATTTGTGCATTCCTGAACTAGTACAGCATCAATGTAAATAATGTCCACATTTCTTGGCTGAGAAGGTTCATAATTTATCTATCCTTTTACAGTTTCTTTGTTTTTGAAATATAATTACATAATATGGGGTCTTATTATCAAAAATAAACTCCCTGAATCTGTACAAAAGCCAAAATGTCTTTAATTAATAATGATTAATATACTAAAATTACTAAGCCATTATCTCATGTTTTGTCCAGAGGCTGATAAATAATGTCTTTTTTCAGAAGCACCTTGTCTGATCTACTCTCTCACACACTTTTGCAATGTATGGCACTGCGTAATTTTCAGCTCCCATTTCCTAATCATTTAACTGTACTGACACATTCACAAGAGTAATCTTCTCAGCTGAATCCCCAAAGAATCCAATGCTCTATATTTGGAATTCAGGACAGAATTTCCTTAATCAAAATCAGTGAGGTTGAGACCATACTTGACAATTTTTACATGTGAGCGAGTGTTAGGTCTGTTTCTTTTCACCTAGTTCTAAGTGTACATCATCATCTGCCCCCCAATACTATACTACATTAAAGCGTAGGATGTCTACACACTTTGTATAATTAATACCATTAAATAATGAAGAAGGTGAACCAAATTTAAATTATTTAAATTAAAGTTAAAGGCTAAAAGTATTATCCACATGATATACTTAACATGATCAACTCCATGCCAGGTTCGTCCTCTACCAAATATATTTACATTGCATAAGAAAAGCGGCTACAGAATTCTAGGGTAATGCCAGGTTTGAAAATTTTGGTACTGGTAATCTTAAATCTGTTTAACTTTATTATCTGCACGCAAAGGTGGGTAAGTAAAACATTTTAAAAAACACAACTCTAGAAGACTTAATGAACTTTAGTTTAATGGTGTTTCATTTTGTCTGTGTGAAAGGGTTGAATTTGGCAAATTTTTAATGTTTGGGAGCAGCAGAAGTGTCTTAGTGCACGGGCATGCTAACCTGTGGTTTTCAATCCCTGTGTTTATCTGAAAAAGTTCATCAGGATTTTTTAATAAAATAAAATCCCTGATAATTATAGCTTAAAAATATTGATCCTCTATTATTTGTGTTAAAAAATATCGGCATGTGATCTTAGTTGAAAAAAAAATTTGATCCCCCGGTTCTTATCAAATGATAAAGTGAGACGATGATCAGACAAAAGATCCAATAAGACTTAGAGCAGCAGAAAGAAGTAAATCTATAAGGCCATAAAAAGTAACAAAATTATTTGACACTGAAGTTGTGAATTCATGATACAGCATGGACAGAATTAAATAGAGTAAATTTGTTTTTTTTCCATGGTCCTGGGCAATCGAAATCTGCTAAGTGTGAAAGATCTCCTCTAATCTGTGTTATAATAAGTGGGTTTAGCAATGCTTCCGGATGTCATGAATTTCAAGTAGCATCCTCTGAAGCCCACTTCCGTAAATGAGCTTTTAATTCGGGTTTATTAGCCAATGTTAACCTTTCATTTGTTAAAACAGAGGGAGAGAGATCCACTGATCTGATGCTGTTACTCGACTCAGTTATAAGACCAATTTAAGTGTTATGTGTAATCAAGGGTGTGATTGAGGCAAAAATTTGTTCATTTTATCAAGAGGGGTAAAGCCGCAATTTATTTCATAGCAGATACTTTTATGTAAATTCTTTCCAACAATTTGCTTATTTCTTAATTACTCAGGCTATTTTGAGAGATTGAAATTAAGAAATGACCAGATGTCTGTCTTGTCTGTTAATTCTAGGTCTTGTGATAAAATCCTGATTTAATTGTCTGGCCTTCAGAAATAAGTATATAATTATTTTCTTACAATATCGAAAACAAAATGATTATTTGTAAAGCAAGAAGAAACCTGTATTCTCAATATCAGATACTCCCTTCTCTGTTTTCAGAAGATCTATATATATCTGAAGTGTCATTTAGTGTTGGAATCAGCAAGATATCTGTGATTGTCCAATTTAACTGAATGTGTGAATTGAAAAATTTTCAGAGGAAGAAAATGCAAAAGACACTTCCTTGTGAGGTCATCATCTTTATAAGTGTAATACACAAGGGGTTCTATTATAGACCTACTGAATTGTGATCATACATTGGGTTAAACAGATTAAAGATGTACATTATATCATTTTGTAACTATCAATTGGAAAATAAATTCACCCCCCCCCCCAAGTGACTAAATATATATGTTGCAAAAACACATTGCATATTACAAGATATTTCTAGATCTTAGAAATCTTATTCCCAAAATGAGAATCACCTATCATTTTGCAAAGACACCTGTTACGCCTCCCACCATTATTTCCAAACTGGATCAAAAATTCGCACCACAGAGCACCGGATCACCCAACCCAGGAGCGAATCTCAACTTAGAGATTTTTTTAAGAGTTATTTAACACCAACTACTCAATACGGAATCAATTAAATTCAAAAGAAACAACCTCTCTAGACTAGAAAGGGAAGCGATTGGCAAACTAAAAACGAACCCCGATATTATCATTAAAAAAGCTGATAAGGGCTCCACACCATTAGGCTTGAGAGCAGTCGCAAAGAGCATCCTTAAAAATAAACCTTATTGGAGAATTGATCCCACTTATTTAATCGCACTTCTAAAACTTGTACTTACTAAGAACAACTTCGTTTTAAATAACAAACATTACCTCCAGATAGGCGGTACTAGCATGGGGACGAAAGTAGCCCCTAGCTTTGCTTGTGTGTTCCTTAGCGAATTAGAACAAATTATGTTAGACAAAGTACCTCTAAAACCTCTAGTCTTTGTCCGATATATAGATGATATCTTCCTTATCTGGAAACACCAAATTAATGGATTTCCTCCAACTGATGAACACTTTTCACAAAACTATTAGGTTCACAGCTGAACATTCCACTCATAAAGTGCCTTTCCAAGACACTATGGTAAGCTTTAACTGGAAACTAAGAAACTCTCCTTTGACCTATACTGTAAAACCACAGATACATACTGTTACCTATCCTACACCTCTTGTCATCCGCTACACATCAAACGGAAGTGACCTCATAGCCAATTTCTAAGAATCAAACGTATCTGCACAAGCAACTCTGATTATATTAAACATGCTGATAAACTTGAACATTACTATCTCCAACGGGGCTACCCTCGAGATATTATTAAAACCAATAGAAACAAAGCCGATTCTATCCAGAGGATAAATCTCCTCAGAAATAAAATCACCACCGATACTCAAAAACGTCCAGTGTTTATTACGAATTTCAACCCCACTTTAGAACATATCAGCCCAAATCATTAAGGACAACTGGCACATTCTCCATAGCTTCCAGGACTGCCTCAAAGCCTTCCCCTTACCTTGTCTCACCGCTTTTACCTTAGACGTAACCTCTCCCTTAAAAATCTATTAACTTCAGCAACTATCAAAAATCCCATGCGTAAACCTCAAGTTAGTGGGAAAAGTCATGCTTATTTAGACTCCATATGTAACTCAACTGTCTATATTGCAATACACTCAAACTAAAAAACACTTTCCGTTTGACCCCAACCAGCAAAACGTACAAATGCCACAACCAGTTGACTTGCCACAGTAAGAATGTCATCTACCTTCTCACCTGTAAGCTCTGCCAAAAGCAGTACACAGGCAAAACAAAAAGATTATTCCGGGTTAGACTGAAAGAACACTTTGCTAATATTACCCACAAGAGAGACACCCCAGTCGCCTCTCACTTCAATTTACCAAGACATTCTAGTCGAGACCTTGACTACCAAAAAATTAAACAAATTGGCTCAGACCCTGAGTTATACACTTCCACAACCAACAGACGTACAATTAAATTACATAGGATTATTAGATTAAAAACTTTTCAACCACACGGTATCAACGACAAAAACTGAACTTGGGCACCCCCACTTATTTTTATTTGTTCTACAAACCCCCTTCACTGGGTGTCCCAATATTAGATCTTATTTGCCTCCCTACCCTCGTATATGTGCCACCGAGCCACCGTACCTTATACCATCCATGTTTAGCCACCACTACATTACATCATAATAGCTTACCCAAATATTATTTTCATGAACTTTTTTTTTAAAAAGTTAAATATCCCTTTAATCAGTTAGGAATAATAATAAGTAGGAATTATTTCATTGATTCCTCCTATGAATTTTGGAATGAAATTTGGAATCCCCATTGCAGGATTCTGAATACCGGCCCACACCAGACCCAGAAAGTATACAAGTCCATTCAAGACTCCAGTGATGGTGTTGCAGCCCGTTAAAGCCACAGCCACATACAACATGATCATCATTGCTCCATCGCTGGTCCAATACCCCTCCCCACCCCATATAATGTTCAGCAGAAAAAAGTTTTTTTTAGATGAATTGGACAAATGATTTTTTTCATTTTTTTGTCCGACCAGCCTTTCGGGCAATCGTCTGATGGCATAATGAGCTCCTGGACTGCACACACAGGATGGTAGGGGGTATTAATATCGCTGTGTGAGAAACGAGAATGACCGTACATTATGAAATAAAGTCTAAATCGATTCTTAAAATTAAAATGAATTACAAAACAAATTTTTCCGTAGTCATTTGTTTTATTTAATTAGGGGGTTTAAGGAATCTGCCAGGCATTAATGAATACACACATGCTGGCTGTATATAGGTAATTAAGGAATAAACATTTTAAATGCATTCGGTCACTGTGACGTCACTGGCGTCTAAGGGGATTACGAGTGTTTTCGATAATTGCAAAGTCATTTTTACGGGAGGTCTATTTTTACGACTTTAAGTGAAGATAGCTGAATTAATTTCACTTGCCGTAAAGTGGATAAAGTAACCATTGGTGAATATGCTTACTCTTTGAAGAACCCCTCGTACCATTACTCATTTGACTTGGATGAAGATAAATTATGCATTCTGTAGCTGCCATTATTGTCAATTTTCATTATATAAAAGTGTGTAATATCCTAATAAATGTTTCATATCCAAGGCATTTACTACAACAATTTAAGTAAAGGATTTGTCAAAGATTTAACTACACGTTTAGATGATGCAACTACAGAACTTCAAAAATTGCATATCATTCATTCATAATCATATTACTTCAAATCTTGTAATTTTATTATATGAAGTTGTTTCTTAATAGTTTTTACGCTTTCAGTTTGAATGACAATTTGGAAATGATTTTCAGAGCTTTTCACATGTAGGAAACCTAATTTCATTCCATGGCTTAAAAAATTTGACAGACGTATTATTTATTTGACAGCATTTCCATAAGAGTTATTTATTTCTACTGTAACTAAATCACCAGAAAAATGGCTTCCCGTCAAAAATCATACAGCGTCTTGTCTCAGTTTTCAAGTCTATATTTGGAAACAAATATTCTATATATGGCAGGCGTGAGAACATATTTAGCTTCATTGATTAAGAGATTAGGTCCACAAGCTAGATAGAGAGCAAGCTAATGACGCAGGTTTGTGTACTCCCGACTTGTGACAAGGAAACCACTATAATAAATGTAACGATACAAAGCTTTTCCTCCTTTCTACCACCCGCAGATAGAAAGTCAATTGGTACTTTTATCGAATAAACAGTGTTCAAGACATGTCTTGTCGATATCATCTTCTCCTGGTATGGCTTCCTTTAACAGTTTTTCTCTAGACTAAGAGCACTCTATATTATTAGTAATAAAGAACTGTGTATCATAAAACCATTCTCTTCTAGGTCATATGTGGAGATTAAATAAATACAAGTATTAATAAAATGTCTAATTGTGAAATACTCAGAAATCATGCGAATATCTTCCAAAAAGGTTGTAGACATCAACTAATTATGTGTAGTTACATGATACATTACATGAAAACATGTTGTAAATAAAATATACGCACCTTAACAAAATAAATAAATAAAGTATGGTGCTATTATTACCAAATAAATAAAAAAAACTGATAATTTGGAAAAGGTTAATTTTGAAATGTAAAAAAACTGGAACACTTTCTTGAATAAAAATATGTCACTTACTGTTTTCCTGTATGAGTTATAGCTTTATATGAAGCATCATCCTCTGTGGGAAAAGCTACATCAACAGAACTTGATCTCATCTGTTTAGGTACATCCAAACGTCTATCATCCAAAGATCCTTTACGATGTTTTTCAGGACTTGGGATGGGAATAGCCATGTAAGCTGCATCAACAGATGAAGATCTTTGCTTAGCCACAGGAACATGTAAGGTGACCACATTTTTATATTCTTTACCACTTTTACTTGGAGAAGGACTTGGTGAATGTGGCCGAATAATAATTGGAGGATCAAAGTCTTTATCACTTTCTCCATCACTAGATTGAGTATCCTCTAGATCCGAAAGATCTGTTGATGAACAATCACTGAAACTCCGAGAACGTCCAAACTGAACATTTGGTTTATCTGCATTGTTTTCATCACATATCTTTTTTTCCTGAGCTATTGTCTCAAGATGTAGGCAATGCATACATAGTCTAGGAATGTCCAAGGATGATCTCCTTTTTTGGTATTTCGGTAACTTAAGATTCTTACCATATTCCTTGTCCGAAATATTTTCATCGGATGATGCACTCCAGGTCGAATTGTCAATGGAATGATCACCAGGAAATGGAACTTGTAATAAGTCTAGACTATTTTGCTGAAGGCTACTTGCATCAAAACTTGACGATCTGCCTCTGTTTTCAAAGGGCACTTGTAGTTTAGTTTCCTTAGGACCAGGACAGTCAACTGACGTAGATCGTTTTTGTTTCTGCAGCGGAAAACATAATTTTGGAATCTCAAAAGAAGGAGATCTTGATCGTGATTTTTTAAATATATTCATTGTCTGTCTATAATCTGATACATACGCACATGATGGAAATATTGCAAATTAAACCCTGTTGATGTTTCCTTTTTTTATACTGAAGTAATCTATTGTTAGACATTTTGTGAATCAGAGTTTAGGAGCAAATTATAAACTGTTGAAATAATCTATCATAAACATCATTAGTATTAACCATACTACTGGGATTTGTTGTAATCCATTCATGTAATAGTAAAATTGTTCTCAGTGTCATATATCACAGGACCTTAATTAAACCCAACAGACTTGTATATTGTAGGTGTATTATGCCAGGACATTGTAGTCTGAATTACTGCATAGTTTCCACATGTGGCTGATTGTTATCAGGAAACATGGGTTTTGTGGCTCTTCAGCTAAAGTAGAAAATAACTAGAATCAGATTCCGTCAAAGATAGAAACAAATTTCCTGTTAGAAAAAAAAAGAAATAAGTCATTTATAATATTGCTATAAAGACCTGTAATGAAATACAACCTGGTTTCCAATATATCATAAATCATATTCAAGACTTATAGCAGTTATAATCAAACATTATTACTATTTTTAGGACAAACTTCTCAGACTCAATTTAAAAAAAAAATTGGATGATACATCTTTCTAAGAATAAATATTGAACAAAGTAAAAACTATTAATCTGATACAGTTGTGTTACTCTTTAACTGAGTAGAAACAGAATAAAACTTCAATAATCTTGAAACTCTTGTCAACCTTGCTTGGATATATTATCTTTATAGGTTTTTTTTTTAATAACAAAAAACAAGATGGTTAAAGAATGCCGGTACTCATGGATTAATGTCATGAATCTTGTGTAAAATACACTTATAGCCTGCACATTACATACAGTGGCCTTTATACATCACACATACACAAAAAACCTTTCAAAGTTTGTTCCATAAATATCGTCTCATTCAACAAACTGAATTTGATGTCCTATTCTGCTTGCATCTAAATCAGTATCAGTTTTCACCAATTCTTTTAGAAAAGTTATCTATTGAATTATTTCCAGATATGAACTATACAGCACACTAGTACTTCTATACCAATTCTTTTCTATAACTAATCAAATGTTAAATCTACTTCTAGTTTCTGAAAGTAAGTAACAAAATCCAATACTTGTTGTCTCTTTGGAAATCTGACATTTAGACTGAATGTAATAATAGAAGAAGACTGTTTTTTATCATACCGACTTTAGTAATGATGAATTTAGGCTTGACCTAAAATTCAATTTGACTGAAATGTTTAGCAAATTCCCTTTACATTATATCTATTCTTGAACTGCCAGAGTGAGAAATGTCAGCTCTTTATCTAATTTCCCATAATGTGTATAAATTTAGAGTCAACCGGACAGACGGACTAAAATAAAAATAATTATATATTCAGAGGGTAAAGCAGATAAGTGAATATGACTATACTAACTTTAATAACTGTCTTTAAATTTAACCATGAATCAATATACCCTTTTGATATAATCAATCTGGGCATTTTCAGACAAACCATTTTAGATCGATCTAATAATATATTCTTTGATTACCCTGAACAACACCACAATCTGTCTTATTTTATGACAAAATATCTGTCAGAAACCTGAAAGTAGAATTTCTTCTATTTGGAAATATTAGTTTTATTTTTAGAAATGAGAATCTAGATCTGTTTTATTTCAGTGGTCTGGTTCATTCCCTGCTGATTTGTTGCGTGTCTAATCTACTGTAATGTATGTTACCTATAAAATCACAGACTAAAACTCATGAAAACAATTTACCATTATGCCTGCTGGATGTCTTTCATTAGACCACATTCATCCCAAAATTGTTGGCAATTGTTTTATAGGTTATGTCAAATAATTCAATAATGATGGGTCATTCAAATATAGAAGAAAGATAATGGCCACTTCTGTTATGACAGGTACATTATTACAACTAGTAGCTATAGGACAAACAAAGAGCCTACCGTACATATCACAATAATTATAATTTTTAATACAGTTTCACACGGAATCACATTTAAATGAATAAAGTTTCTACAAAAGGCATAAATTATTGTAATGATTAGTGATAAAAATGTTACCAAATTAAATATTCAAGAACCACTAATTGGTAAGCCGGGCCCTCACCTTTATCTTGCACAATACTAGCATGTTACTTATACATATCATTCCTTGGGCCTGTTAAAATATCATGACGTTTCAAGTTGTGTTCCTACTGGCCAGAAATATAACTAGTCATTTGGATGGCAAAAAAATATCATGTCCAAACAGATATATGTTGGCATGTATGTAAAAAGAACCCTTGACAATTGGAATTCAATTAAGAGTATGCAGAAACACTGCTGTATAGGAAAATTTTCCTTCCTAGCATTGTGCAATATAACATAGACAAATAACTATGTTATTTTCAAAATTCTAAAGTATTGTGTATGATGTATTCGTTCATTATTCAATATACCATTTGGGAATACTAAGCAATCCATAAACTGCAACATTTAAATTTCAAACTTAATTTGAGAATAATTACCTTTAATCACTACAGCAACATTAGCAGTGACAAGTTGAAATCTAAATTCTATCTAAATTTACTTCATGTAGCTCAGTTTAGTTTTCCCTTCTATCTACATGCACTAACTGTTATTAAGAACCGTATATACAGTAATGAGGGAATGAAATTTTTTAAAACCCAATGTGCATTAATATTGGCTTTTTCGTAAAACAAAACACATATTAGTAATTAGATCTATCTATATTATTTTGAATATTTCCTGTTAATAAATTTTATGAATGACATTCATGTATTTTATGACATTCATTTAATTTAAAAGTTATGGTTTTCTCCTTCCCATTGTAATAAAGTAGAACACAACCTTTTTGATCTCATTAAATGACCTAATTGCCTTATTTATTATTAAAAGATTAATAAAAATTCAAATTGATCAAATATTCAATTCACGACAATTAGTGCTGATATCAAGTATCGATGCATCGGCGATGCATCGATTCGGCCGACACCGATGCGATTCTCGGCTCTTTTTGTATTATCGATCCATCGGCAAAAAGATCTAAGTACCTTTTTGTATCAGAGGATTCTGGGGGAGTTACTTAATTCGTCCACAAGAAAAGAACAAAACGTTTTGCTGTGTTTTTTTTATAATTCAAAATAAAACAATAGACGTGTAACAGAACAAATCAATGAATCCCGCACGTTGTTACGCTATACGCTTCCATTATGTCGCCATTATCCAGTGACTACCAAAATTGTCATTGCTGGTTACTTCCCCTGGCAATCATGTTCCTCAACTACACGGTTCATTTAAATCCCAAATCTATGGTCTATTGGCAAACAAACCAACCATGTCCGGAGGATAATATTTTCCTGGTCGGGTTTTAACACTTGAATAGTATTAAAACGATTTAATCTTATTTTCTTTCACGGGCAATCGAGAATGACTTCATAAATCCCGGCTATTTATACGGCCAACAGTCTCATTCAACGAGTGTCAATCGAAGGGTTCGAATCGGACAATATCAATTCAATGTCATAATTATAAATAACAGAAGAATATTGTCGAAATATATTTATTCAAATAAATCGACATTTCTATAATATTGATAATATATAGGGAAATCTGTGTTTCTTTCGGAAATACTAGATTATTTCTGTAATTATTGAATAACAAAATGGCGGCAAAAAATTCCCGATGCATCGATGCGAGTATCGATGTTTGCGTCCGATGCATCGATGCGTAAAATTTTACTTGATATCAGCACTAACGACAATACAACAGACTTAGGAAATGTGCAATATATGTTAACAGAAACACATCAGAAAAAAATTAAAAAGGATGTCATGCCATTAACCTAGTAAGATTTATTTATATCCAGTTATATATTTGCATTTAATGATTAGTTCCATCACATAATTAGTTCACTCTATCATACAGATCAATATTATTAATCCAAATAATCAATATTCTCGTATATTTTATTGACAACCTTTAAATAACTATGTCTGCCATTTCCTTTACCCTACGTACTAGTGAAAAAAAATCCTGCGGTTTAATGAGTGCGACAATTATACAAAAATATTCAAAAGAACAGACAATGTGTTAGGGCCTACAAGAAAACTTAATGGAAGATATAACTACAGACCCGTATCTAGCCCAAAAATGTTAGGGGGGCAAGGGCTGCTGGGGGCGCCGATGGGGCTTCTGGGGGCGCCGGTGTACCTACAGTTGACGGTCCACGGAGAAGAGTCTAGCCCCCCCCCCCAGGCGCCCGAAAAGTTTAGAAAATATGGTTTGGACCTGAGGAACTAATTTTAATTTGCGATATTGGCGTATTATGAACATTATAAAAACAGCCCCTGCTGACCTATGATACTAGCTGAGCAATACGAAGCAACTTCAAGTCTATAAACACAAGATAAAATGAATTGTTTCCCCATGAGGTGCGCTGTATAACGGGCGCATATAACACAAGCCCTTCAAGGTGCGCCCAATCATGCTGTATTGGGCGCCCCATTGACCAAGTCGTGAGCGCCCAATCATTTTCGCTCGACATTATTTATTATGTGCGAACCGACAAACATACATTGTCATTATAATGCGCCCCACCAATCATATCATTATTGGCGCCCCTCAGGGATAAGTAGCACCACAGCTCACAGTTTTAGACGCCCCCTCAAGTTAGGTGTTAATCGTGTGATTCATTATGAGGCGCCTCACCAATAGAAGTGACATTGGTTAGGGGTCCCATCAATCTAGTAGTAGGCGCCTAAGCAAAGTCACTCGGCTTTAAAGGGCGCCCATACTGAATATGGACTCGTTAGTCGCTGGCTTCGTATTGCGTCCAATAGAAAGGGCGCCCATTACATTTTTTTCGCAATGGATAAAGGCATTATGCATTATGTGCGGCCAAACAATCATATATTGTCATAATAAGCGCCCCACCAATCATGTCATTATGGAAGGTCCTCTGGGATAATGTGCACACAGATCACATCGTTTTGACGCCCCATCAAGTTGTGATGTTCATCGTGTGACTCATTGTGAGGCACCCCACCATTTGAGGGGCACCTCATATATAACGACATGATTGATGACGCTCCCATAAAAGCAAGTGACATTGGTTGGGCGCCCTGTCACTCGGCTTTATGGGGCGCCCATACTGATATCAGGTATCAACTAAACAGAGGTCAACAACTTTTTGTACTAACTAAAATGTTCAGATGAAGACAAAACAGTTAATAAATTTATAAAATTTGAAGAATTCCAGTTAATACCTATACCCAACTCCTTCATCAGCTCTTGGAGTGCGTAATAAGCTTTTAGTAATCTGTTAATTTATTTATAGTACACGATGGTACTAATGTTTATACTTATCATAAAGCTTTACTAATAAGTTCATACCAGTGTACTTAAGTGTACATTTCCCTTCAAGCTCATAATCCATTACTGAAGTGGTAAAAATTGCACTAGCATTAACCAAACTGACTCTTGTTTAATCGTGAGATGAGTAAATGGAACCAAAATCATTGCAGGAGTAATATCCATAAATTGGTAATCCAGTTTACATAAACGGGCAGTTTTAAGTGATTAACACATACTTTTATGATCTGTTCATGTCACAATTGATCTCACTATACCCTTGGATAACCCAGTCATTCCAAGTATTTGGTCATAAATTATCCTGACAACCTTTCCATATTATGGTCTATAAATATTTACATTTTTATTCTGAACTTTGAACTAAAAGCTATTATCATTAAAGAGGTTGATGAAGTTATAATAAAATAGACATCACTGATCACCTTCAAAAACTATGTCAATAAGCACAATTTGAAGAACTTAGGAAAATACTCAGATGATATTCCTGAGAGCACACAAACCAATGAACATTTAAAGGGACTCTGCCAGAAATTTAGTTCACAAGTCAAACTATGATTGAGTTGCATTGATAATTTGTAATTAATAAATTAACAGATTCAGTTAACAGATCAGTGGACACATCTCAAACTGTGTAGTTGAATTCATGCATAGTTTAATTCATGCAAAATTTAACATAATTTGTTTACCTATTAATAGCAAGCATCAACCTTATGATTTCCACTATGGTAAATATGCTAAAACAAGCATTTACAGTATATTGACCAATAACTGACTATGCTATAATTATTTTTTCCTGAGCAATAACACCTACGTAGTACTATATAGATAGCCAATATAGATTATGAATTATAATAATTATATGTTTTAGCACTGATTTCATTATGAAAGTATCGATGGGTTAGAAAATCATGACTCAATTTATGATACATCTTCCAATTCATAATTGACTACCTGAACAGTAATATTAATTTATAATCAATCAAATAGATAATAGAACTAGGTTAATTGTTACGATTTTCCTGATTTGTCAGTTGATAAAAAAATGATCACATACCGATACCAGTTTATTATATATCAAACTTTACATACATTTTAATTTTAAAGCATAATATAACTAACACAATTGTTGGAATTTACAGGTTAGTCCGTTCACTAATTTGGAGGTTGGATGGCTAAATCGCAGAGTCCTATCATTCTTACGGAAAAGTAAACACACCAGAGATGTAAAAATTCACCAGCCCGACGCCTACAACTTAATTCAATTAGTCCAATTCTGGAGGGCAGGTTAACTTCACTCTGATTTCTTGAAAGTTTTAAAAAAATTTACTGGGAGGTTGGATGGCTTAAGCCCAGCTTATGTCGCCCTTACGACCGATAAAACTATCGGCGATTGGTCTACGATAAAGTGGACACAATCAGTCGTAACTACTTGGGCGACATAAGCACTCTTACAACTGGTATGAGTCGGACGCAAGCCAGTCCCGTCGAGTTGTCTCCAGTTTCTCCGAGTCACACATGTTCTACTCCTACGACTGGATGTCCTGGCGCCTGGTACATTCGGGCATTTTTCTGCGCACAGGTACTATATCTTTTTCTTTTACAAGTACCCAAATCGGGGATTTCGTGCGGAGGTAGTTCAGAGGTAACAGTCTGTGGAGTAGAACATTTGCCACTGTACCTGTGGAATGCTAATTATAAATCGAATGTGTGAAGACAGTTCATACATATCACTGAAAACTTGTTCAGTACATGAGTTGATTCACGCACGATTTGCTACTAAACAAACCCATCGGCTTATTTTCTCAACAGTGTGACCCGAATTGACCGCGGATTTATTGACCTTGTATGAACTTATCCATAGCTATATCCTTACACCGAGAGAAATTATCTAGTCTCCGTGAAAAGAACCATGGTCATCTGGTAGAAAATTACTTTTGTACTTTTGGGAACGGGGAACAGTGTTTTTAGAAGCAAACTAACCTGCCGCACATGAGGAAGTCATTATACTAATAATAATAAGGCGAGACCTCTTTTTGCGGCGCAGGCTTATCACCGAGTAGTAAACCGTCCACAAACAATAATAAGTATGGACGAGTGTAGTGAGTAGGGTATAGACTATAGTTTTGAGTCGAGATTACTCGCTTTCAGTTACTCTTTTTTTCCGATAACCAATTATGTAAGAAATACCATACGGACATTCGGTTTTTAAAAGTTGTAAGCGACCCTCCAACACTCTCCCTATCGGTCAGCGTAGCCTCATGCCTGGCACATACTGTCAACATTGTATATTTTTCCGTTTCCGCCCTTCCCTCCACAATATATATTTCACGGCTACGTTGCGATGGTACCATCATATCCAGTTGTTGACACCCATTACATCACTCATGTCTAACAAATCATAAAGCTGTGGTGTTACGGTGGCGGCATAGTATTTCACTGTAACACCACGGCCACTCTAACCATTAATAATACATCTAACCATCCCTTTACAGCACTTCACTCCCTACACATTTACTCACGTCCTACTTTCCCAAACGTCAACAACACATCTCATACATCCAGTTCGCTGATTAACCCTTGAACCACGTCTACTGGATACAACTAGTTGTCTCTAGTCACAAGCTACATAAGCGCACTTACGACTGGCGCCAAGCTGACGTAGCCAACAGGATTCGGTTATTTAGTCACGAGGTACCCAGGGGGTGGTAACAACGAGAAACAAATCTTCAACTGATGCCAGGCTACATAAGCGCTCTTTCGACTGCGATCAACTTGTTTCTCGTGGTTGCTGCCTATCGTGGATAAATTTAGTCGAGTTCCCGCTAGTCGCCGACAGTTTTTCGCGCCGTAGGGTGACATAAGCTGGGGTTAAATGGCAAAGTCCTATCAATAGCATTCGTACGGAAAAGTCAACACATCAGAAATGTAAAAATTTACCAGCCCGACGCCTAGAACTTCATTGGTCTAGGTCCTGGAGGGCAGGCAGGTTAACTTCACTCTGAATTCTTCAAAGTTTTTTAAATTTTGGAATAGGTAAGTAGGTGAATTTTTGTTAAAAAATTGTGAACAACATAAGGCCCATGAGCATTGGCCAACATTGTAATATGAATAAGAGTTTTATGTTTTCTAAAATAACAAGCACTGTTTTTTTTTTCTTTTTCTTCTTTAATCTGATTATGATCAGTGATAAAGAGAACAAATGGATATTCATTAACCTTCAGTCCTACTAAAATCTCAAGTTTTAACATCTTGGCACTGATTGGATGAAAATGGTAGTTCCATCTGTCAATAACCTTCCATATAGATGCCTTTCTATTTTCTTTTTAGACACAAAGCCATATGGTACTGATGTCATGTTTCATAGAAAAAAAATTAAAATGAAATAATGTTATTGATTCTGGTATGGAATGAGAAACTAATTAATCTCTGAGGAAAAGACCTACACATATCATTTCTTTAAAACAAAGAACTTTTTTTTAAAGGACAAAAATATCTCAAATCCCAGATGAGATACCTGCAAGTGTAATTCTACATGTGGTGCAACTAAAACATTTCAAGTTTATTTAATGCCTGGAAATAAAATTCAAACATTGGGCATAATTAACCATTGACAATGTAGGCCTTCAGCAGCTGTGGTGTCATTATTTCAACTTTATTGTCTTGATCAGGGGTTGACTCAATTCCAGCATCATTGAATGTATCTACAAGACTGGCTGAAAAGTTCTAAGTCTGAAAAGGATCTATAGATCGATTGGGTTAAAACAAACTTTAGACACCAACAAGTACAATCACTGAATGAAATATAGATATAAGAACTGCAACTGTTGTGCTATTGTCTTCGTTCCATCTCGTGAACCTATCCATTGACGTCACCAGAAATAGACAAATCTGGCTGTAGGTCGGTCATCAAGTACCAGCAACTGAAGGGACTTACCCCAACACAGATACACCGGCATAAGCTCCACTTTAAGGGATGATGCACCTAATTCCTTTGAATCCTATTCCACAGTAAAGATGTGGGCTGCGAGTTTAAGCCAGGCAGAGAGAGCGTTGATGATGACCCGCATCCTAGAAGGTCATCAACAGCAACTTAACCCTTAAAGAAAACATTACATAGGTCAGTGCAAGACCAGGTTGATGGCTGATTGATGAGGCAGAACATGATGATTTTTTGACCAGGTTTAAAACCATGGATGAGACCTGGGGCCTGTTTCACGAAATTTTAACTTAAGATAAAATCCAAATTTTAGTACATGTATACTTAAATCTGATTGGCTAAGCGCTAAAATCAATCTAATACTATCCAATCGAATTACTAAAATCGGATTTTATCTTAGTTAAAATTTTGTGAAACAGGCCCCTGTTTCCAAATATGAACCATAAACTAGCCGGTTGTCATTTTCCAAGTAATGATGACGTTAAGACAGGGTGGCCGAAGAGAATTTCTTCCTGACGGCATGCAGGCCTTGCAACATTGTTGGCAAAAGTGTGTAAACCTAGAAGGAGACTAACAATCTGAACGACAGACTCACCCTACCTGCAAACAAGTGACTCTGACATGACTTTATTTAAATGTTACAGGTCGCGAGGTCAACGCCCAGAAGTCAGATTGTAAACAAACAAACAAAAGTACAATGACTTCAACGAACAGAAAATCTGCGTCGTATCAGGGTTGTCTGTGCAATAACACAGACACAACTCGAGATTGAATAATAATCCCTAGAAGAAAATAGGATTTTATCAGAATTAGCAAGTTTAAACGGAAATTTGAAACACACGGGGGCCGCACTATTGGAACTTTTTTGTGTTTCATTCGGGTCTATTTCACATACACAATGAATTCTGCTAATGTTTTTAGTGTGGGGATTGACAAATAGTTAATTTATTTCAGTTCTAAACAAAAATTTAAAACTTTAACGCAATTTTAAAAACATAGGTTGCCAGGCAACGAAACATACGCCCACAGCAGCTAAATTGTCCGAGTTGTCGCATATTTTACTTTTTTCGGTAATGAAACATTTATAATACACTAATATCTGATTAAAAGTAACAATTCATTATGTAATTATCAGAAAATCATTGGAATTTGTTTGGCTTGATAAAGTTCTCCTCCATGCTGTCCAAGTTAAATAAATTCATAGAAAATCAATATACTTGTTCGTCTCATGACCTTCAACACTGTATAAATTTAAAGTCAATCAGTTATTAACTTTAGCCTCTAGAGCGTCCACAAGATTTTTTGAAGTGATCAAGGGCCATAACTCTTACAGTAATTATCGGAAATTGATGAAAATCAAAAGGCTTCTTTATTTTATGACCTTAAACACTGTGTATAAATTTAAAGTCAATCGGTTATTAACTTTGGCCTCTAGAGCGTCAACAAGATTTTTTTAAGTGATCAAGGGCCATAACTCTGACAGTTATTAATGGAAATCGCTAAAAATCAATAGGCTTCTTCGTATTATGACCTTAAACACTGTGTATAGATTTAAAGTCAATCGGATATTAACTTTGGCCTCTAGAGCGTCCACAAGCAATTGTGGACGCCGGCGCCGGCCGGACGACGGCAATATATAAGACCACATTTCAATGTGGACGTATAAAAAAGCCAAATTCTGGATGGGATTACTGAGCAAAATGGCCATTCAGTGGATACGTGCGAAAATAAATAGCCAGCTACCATAAATGTTGTCACTAAGCGGAAAAATAGATGGAAACCATCTACTTTGTAGTTTGTACAGGTCTTTCAAAGATAAAGTTTAAACTACTTTTCAGCCAGCCCTTGTATAGCATTAGAAATATGTAGAATTTCAAGGATAATGTGATGTTAGCCTATGCTTTGAATCTCTAACGCTACCTTTTTGCCTTTCAATAATTAAGATTCATACCATGAGACAATACAACATTTAATGTTTAGTAAATTGTAAGTGTAATGTTCATCAGTAAACCAAATAAATTATGTTATGCAAACAAATGATTAACACCTCTCATATACTTATGGTTCTACAGTGTATTGTCAATAATCATGGCCGTTATAGTTTTTATTCTAGTATTAGTAAAAAATGTCAATGTTTTAAGTTATATTTTTTTTTTTTGTAAAAAAAATGTCTATGTTTTAATTAATCTTCAGTCTTGTTTCGTGGAGACTTTAAAATAATAACACATAATTTGTTTCTTAAATGAAATTGTATTGATTCTGTCCTTAGCAATATTGAACAAAACACATTCTATTGAATTATTTCTTCTAGTCATATTGGTTTTGGAACTGTTCTTCTTTCTATTGTAAAAGAAGTTGTCCTAATTCTTAAAAGGCTGTCTAAAAGTAGTTTGTTTTTATAATTACAACTTATCGATTTTGTTGTTTTAAACTGTAATCATTATAGAGCACATCATTCATAGGTTATAAAAAGGTTAAATACGAAATACATGAAAGCTTTAGTTCAAAAGTTATAAGGACAGTCAAAAGCAAGGGAATTACAAGAATAAAATAAATTTTTCGTAAACCAAGTCATCTGACTGAAATACTACATTTAAAGACTATTCCTTTGAAAATTAATCTTCTTGTCCACTATTTTATTTCTATTTTTACAATACAAGCTAAAGAGTAAAACTGACTTAAATAAAGACTTGATGTCATATAGGGGTGCAGAAATCCCTTGTGTGAATCAAAATTTTGTCTGGCAGTTTTGTTCCGATTTTCACACAATTTGAACTCAATTTTCTTTATAGTGTAACAGTGATATATTTTAAAAGTTTTTTAAATCAGGTAATAACTGTGATGTTTAGTGGAATTTTTTACAAAATTTGAACTCAACCTTTATTGATCTGCAACAGTAATTTTTTTTTAAAAATTGAATACAAATTGTGACTTCTAGCGGGTCCACAAACAACAAAGGGCCATAATCCAGGAAGATATGTATGGATATGCGCAATTATTGAAAAGAACCAAGATCTTTGTGATACAAATTGTGGGTGGTATCACATACTTTTACACTATTTCCGTGCAAGGAGTGTCCATTTTGTCAGGCAGTAACGGTCTGACTTTTACGAAATTCGAACTCAATCATTAGGGTGTAAAAGGGACAACAAGCTAAAAACACGATTTTTTCATACAATCAAGGGACATAATCCACAAAGTTTTGATCTGATACATTCCAAAATCAAAAGAAATCAAGCGCTTTTGCAGATAACCCTATTTCTAAAAATAGGATAAGAATTGTGACCTATCAGAGTGTATAGAGTGTCCACAAACGAATGACAATATACGTCCACATGAACATGTGGGTGTAGAAAAACATACATTGAATGCCCTCTGCTTCCAAAAAATATTTTGATGCACAGATAAAAAAAACACTGTTCCACACAAACTATAACCATTACATAAAAACAATTTCTAATTTGAATTTGACAATTTGTATCATAACAATGAACTTTGAAAGTCAGATAAACTTCAAGTATATTAACATTAATTTGCTAGAAGGGATAAGAGCTTATACTTTTAAGTGTAGGATGTTAAACCCCATTTCATTCATTCATTCATTATACTTTTAAATCTTCAAGTTTTTACCACAAAAACTATAAATAATTTCTTAAATGGTACTAATGAAAATTTGATGTACCAGTTTATGAAGACTTCCTAAGAGGATGAGTGAATGAAAAACTATATATGAAGTTTTACTGAGAGGATTAGTTAATGAAAAGTTATATCTATATCCTATTTGTCTGTGATAATCAAAACTAACTGATTAATTATTCAATCATATTAATACCCACATTATAAGATAACATTTCATGAATAGGTGTTTATTTATCACCCGTATATTCATTCAAATGCCAAACCAAATATGATAAAAAAAAATACCAATATAGTAAGTCATGAAAACATATTCAACAATAATATTATGATGCAATTTTTCTTTAATTTTAGGCATACATCAGTAAGTATTTTATTCAAATCTGGACAGTATCAAATTTGCAGTGCCAGCTTCTACCTTACATCTGCAAAGTAAATCCTCATTGTTTCTATCAATGGTCACACCATTAAGATATATTATGTAGGATTTAGATTTGAAAAAAGCTGGCCGTTCTTAGTATAATAGTTCAAAATAGATAATAAGAAATGAATATATTGAAAATTTCAGTAAAACTATTTTTTTCTGTGCGAAGTTGTGAGCAATTGAATTTTTGACAAGAAATATCTGATTGTTGGGTACCACTACCAGTACCATTGCCATAATAATATAAGTGATTTCCATTTTAATAGTGTGGATTAGTGTGGATGGTCTAATCCATTCCATATCTCAACAATCCACTATATACATTATTGGAGATTGGATAAAGAGATGGCAGTTCAATTTAAAACAGTTAAAAACTAGATAATGTTAAGGGAATTTGCTTAAAATTGATCCACTCTGAACTGAGGATTCAGCCGTTGAATTTTCGGCTACGATAAGGAACAGTCTTGATTATCAAACTTAAAATTAAATCATAAATGAAAGTTGTGCAGCAAATCAGATCCCAATCCAGTAAATATTGCAGGCTAGCAATGACATCGAGAGTTGATTATGGATAAGTTAATTAATGCTAATTAATAATTTAGATAACATTTCAGGCCTAAACACAGAAGTGCAATAGGCAGATTTAGCTCATGCATGATTTATGTTTAATTAATTGTTGTATTTTTGACCAATTAACATCAACGACTACATAATTACATTTCAAACCATAGTTACAAAGCTTTCTGTAATCTTTCACACAGTAGTCTAATGACTTCTGAAGTGAAATTAAGGTCCAACATTTTGGTTCTGGGCTATAATTGTGCATGGGATTTAAATGAAACTTCATCAGTTTTCATACAGTACCTACTTTATAACAGTCAAGAATTAATTTATGATGTTGCTTCATTTTTCTTTTGATTGTTTCAATCAGTATATGTTTTTATACGCCCACATTGAAATGTGGTCGTATATTGCCGTCACCCCCGTCCGTCGGTCCGTCCGTCCGGCGTGCACAATTGCTTGTGGACGCTCTAGAGGCCAAAGTTAATATTCGATTGACTTTACATTTATACACAGTGTTTAAGGTCATGAGACGAAGAAGCCTATTGATTTTCAGCGATTTCCGATAATAACTGTCAGAGTTATGGCCCTTGATCACTTAAAAAAATCTTGTTGACGCTCTACAGACCAAAGTTAATATCCGATTGACTTTAAATTTATACACAGTGTTTGAGGTCATGAGACGAAGAAGCCTATTGATTTTCATCGATTTCCGATAATAACTGTCAGAGTTATGGCCCTTGATCACTTCAAAAAATCTTGTGGACGCTCTAGAGGCTAAAGTTAATAACTCATTGACTTTAAATTTATACACAGTGTTTAAGGTCATAAAATGAAGAAGCCTATTGATTTTCTGCAATTTCCGATAATAACTGTCAGATTTATGGCCCTTTATCACTTAAAAAAATCTTGTGGACGCTCTAGAGGCTAAAGTTAATAACCGATTGACTTTAAATTTATACACAGTGTTTGAGGTCATGAGACGAAGAAGCCTATTGATTTTCAGCAATTCCAATAATTACTGTCAGAGTTATGGCCCTTGACCACTTCAAAAATTCTTGTGGATGCTCTATAGGCCAAAGTTAATATCCGATTGACTTTAAATTTATACACAGTGTTTAAAGTCATGAGATGAAGAGGCCTATTGATTTTCAGCGTTTCCGATAATTACTGACTGAGTTATGGCCCTTGATCACTTTCAAAATTTTGTGGACGCTCTAGAGGCTAAAGTTAATATCCGATTGACTTTAAATTTATACACAGTGTTGAAGGTCATGAGACGAACAAGTATATTGAGTTTCAATGAATTTAGATAACTTGAACAGCATGAAGGAGAACTTTATAAAAGCCAAACAAATTCCAATGATTTTCTGATAATAACATAATGAGTTGTTACTTTTAATCAGATTTTAGTGTATTATATGTTTCATTACCGGAAAAAGTAAAATATGCGACAACTCTTGTTGACTGCCCGGACGAAATAGCTGCTGTGGGCGTATGTTTCGTTGCCTGGCAACCTATGTTTGATCTTGCATTACCATGGCCAGATTTACCATTTGGGTTGACAGACTGAAGTCCAGGCCGGCAAGATCTAGGCGGTCTCCAACCAGGGTGTATACATATGTAATATTTTTGACACTGTAATAATATAAGCTTAAATCAATGGTAGTCTTAAGCTTCCGTCAACATCCTTGACTTGCTGAAAATACTTTTACATTTTTCTAGTTGTGAGAGACGAGGTTTGGAGCTAGGGGGCCTGACAAATGAAATAGCTTAGGGCCTCACTTCATCTAAATTCAGCACTGTGTATTACCAGTTTTCTCTTTAAGGCAAGACCTCCTTTATTTTCTAACTAACAATACAGTCCTGTGCTACACTGCGGCTGACAGAGTCAAATGGTATACATAAATGGTAATTTCATATGGTAGTTCACTATGACAGAATTTTAAATTACTAGAACTAGATTACCCATTTCAAAAATTATCTTCTAGCAGGACCGAATAAAACTGACACTTGCTATATTAGAGGGGAGACATATTGTAGTTGATTGCATCAAACAGAAATCGAGGCTAGCTATTATTTGATTATTTGTTTTTACATCATGAGTCCAGTTAATCATCAAGTCGGTGCCAATAAGTATTGAAATTGGATGATTACGTTTCACATAATTTAATTACAGTATTACAGACCTTTAGAAAATACTTTAATCTAAATCATTACCAAGCCTCAAGCCATTCTACACTATATATAAATTATGGGATTCACAATCTACCATTAATCATACTCATTGATTTTTCATGAATTTGGTTTAGAAGAATTTTCTTCTATTTCATTTTTATGCAACTTTATTAAATTTATAAATGATAGGGAGCAGTGGCATGGAAGGGCCGTCAAACTCAGTGGCTGCCGCAGGAAGAGCAAAACATAATGATTACGAGCTTAGCTTGTTGGGTTAGCGATTTACTCACTAAACTTCCTGTGGCTCCTTATGAAGCTTTCCAAGGGGCGATGATAAATAAACTGGAAACCGAATATTTGGTTTAACCAGAATTTGCTTAAATTGGTTTGCTTCATATACTTGTCTCATAGAACCCAAACAGTCATCAAATTCGTGTCCTTGTGTGAGACTGTGGTACAGTGTGGTGTTCCCCAAGGGTCTGTTTTTGATCCCTTGCTGTTTACCATGTACATGAAGCAACCAGAAACATAATGTAAAATTATGGATGAAATAAACAAGCTGCTCAAATTAAACGAAAAGAAAACTGAAACACTTGTTATAGGTCTCCAACCATGACTCAAGAAAGTAACAGATCAATCGCTTTCATTTAGGGGGGCTAAAACACCACTGATAAGAAGTCGTATGTGTCTTACGTATTCTGCCAACTGTCTGAACCATCGTAAATTTTAAACGAAATTTTTCGATTAAGGACAAATTACTTATCTTTGGTTATTATATACTTAGCTATGTGTTTGAAATCACCTCCCGTTAAATAAAATCTATTGTACAATCAATTAGTCTAACGAATAAAAAATAAAAAAGTTTTCTCTTTAAAATATTTCTTGTATTTACTTGTATTTTCGACTGAGTTCAAGACAACATGGCTTCCTTACGTGTTAGGATGAAACCAGTGAAGCTGTTGCGTTGGATCAACTTTGACAGAGATTTTGACAACCAGATGTTGCAATCTAAACAAAGCGCGATCATTTTGATTGTTCGAGTTTGGGCAACAAAAAATATCGTCAATTTGGTATCATTCTTTAAATCCAATAATAACTGTTTCATTAACATCAATAAAGCATGTTGCGGCAGCCCTGAAAGTGACTATTGGGTGGGTTTATATAATGCTTAAAAACCTGCAAGACCTCGTTAGAAGCGCACCTTTACTTCCAGATTCAACAGTTTTGATCTACTATAATATTATGCAATATTTTGTTGTTCATAATGTACCGACCGGTATTTTCTTTATTCAACTATCTTTCAATCTATTGTAAATAATACTTAAACCTCACCATCATTGCATAATTATAAATACACTGTACATATATGTTAAATCTATCATGTTAACAGTTTTCTCTTTAAAATATTTCTTGTATTTACTTGTATTTTCGACTGAGTTCAAGACAACATGGCTTCCTTACGTGTTAGGATGAAACCAGTGAAGCTGTTGCGTTGGATCAACTTTGACAGAGATTTTGACAACCAGATGTTGCAATCTAAACAAAGCGCGATCATTTTGATTGTTCGAGTTTGGGCAACAAAAAATATCGTCAATTTGGTATCATTCTTTAAATCCAATAATAACTGTTTCATTAACATCAATAAAGCATGTTGCGGCAGCCCTGAAAGTGACTATTGGGTGGGTTTATATAATGCTTAAAAACCTGCAAGACCTCGTTAGAAGCGCACCTTTACTTCCAGATTCAACAGTTTTGATCTACTATAATATTATGCAATATTTTGTTGTTCATAATGTACCGACCGGTATTTTCTTTATTCAACTATCTTTCAATCTATTGTAAATAATACTTAAACCTCACCATCATTGCATAATTATAAATACACTGTACATATATGTTAAATCTATCATGTTAACAGTTTTCTCTTTAAAATATTTCTTGTATTTACTTGTATTTTCGACTGAGTTCAAGACAACATGGCTTCCTTACGTGTTAGGATGAAACCAGTGAAGCTGTTGCGTTGGATCAACTTTGACAGAGATTTTGACAACCAGATGTTGCAATCTAAACAAAGCGCGATCATTTTGATTGTTCGAGTTTGGGCAACAAAAAATATCGTCAATTTGGTATCATTCTTTAAATCCAATAATAACTGTTTCATTAACATCAATAAAGCATGTTGCGGCAGCCCTGAAAGTGACTATTGGGTGGGTTTATATAATGCTTAAAAACCTGCAAGACCTCGTTAGAAGCGCACCTTTACTTCCAGATTCAACAGTTTTGATCTACTATAATATTATGCAATATTTTGTTGTTCATAATGTACCGACCGGTATTTTCTTTATTCAACTATCTTTCAATCTATTGTAAATAATACTTAAACCTCACCATCATTGCATAATTATAAATACACTGTACATATATGTTAAATCTATCATGTTAACATCACATAAATTTCAGGCCTTTTGTGTTCAAAAGAAAATTCATCCCTCCGACTTTATAATCAAAAATATGATTTAAACAAAATATTTCAAAAGGTTTGCAGAGATTTGCAAAGATTTTACTAGAATTTAAAAGATAGTAACAAAATAAAGAAATTACAGGCAATTATATTTGTGAAAGCCCAAACTCAATATTAAGTCAAGAATTGGAGCTTATTCTTAAACAAAACTTGAATTGTGGTAAAAACTTGGCATTCCTTAATGTGAAATAATCTCTCCCGAGGAGTGGCGTAACCAACTTCCATATTGGTACATGTATTTGTCAAATATTTTGTGGGAATTCAATTTTTCTATTGAACTTTTTTATTAGTTGGGATATTAAATTGAGAGACGATTTCAAACACACAGGTAAAGTTAACTAGTTTGTTTGTTCATAAATGAAAAAATTTGTTTAAAATTTAAAATAATTCAGACAGAAGTGCTCTCACAGGATAAGGAGTGATAATTCAGTCTTCAATCAAAAGCACATGTTATGGATTGTAGATTATTTATATAACCTCTGAACACATGGTCAAGTAGAAAATAAACTGCAATAATAAAAGTTCTCCAAAATAGTGAAGTTATCAGATTTATAAATCAATTAATTATCCATGGATACCTGTAGTTTTAAGAAAGTCAATAGAGCTTATAAAACCTTTCTACATAGGTAATTATTAGTAAGCTTATATCTACATCTGTCTGGAGGGATTTGATAAGTATTTCATCAATCAGTGTGGTAATTTTATTGTAAAATAGTTATTAAGTTACACTATTTACAATATAATTATTTACTTATTACAAAATATCACCCCCAAAATAGACAATGTGAATCACCAATGTGCAATCATGTTTTATGGACATCTCATTTTAAGCTGTCTATTAAGAAATGCCAAAGAAAAACTAACAAAGATCAAATGTGTCATAAGGTTTAATTCTATTGAAATTTTAATAATAATGTAGAATGTCAAGCTCCTTTGCTTTTCTTTTTAAATTGAAGAATGTTACCCGGGTTGAACTTCCATTGACTGCAACAGACCAAATTTGAAACCAACTATTCTCTGCAAACTAATACCGATAGAAGGACAATTCAAAGAAAGAAAAAAAATAGAAACATACACAGTACATTGATAAAACCATGAAAGTATGAGGATGAATAAATAAGATAAAACCAAGTACCAACAATCAAAACCTATTAGACAAAATTCGAAGTGCTAAAAAAACAGTATTGGCAAAATAGTGTACAGGTAATCAGGCAAAATAATGAATCAGCATATGGACTGTTCATGTGTACAAAATACATGACAAACAGGTAAATTTTGGACAAGGGAGACATTCCTCACAATAGTAACAGTACAGGCTATGGTGAATTGACGAAATCTCCCGTTCATATACTTGATGATGGCTTATTTTTAGTGACCCTGACAGGAACCACGTGCTAGGGTAAGGGTTAGGGTTAGGGTTGGGTTTGGTCCAAAAATTCTAACGTCATGTGCAATTCAAGTGATTAACCCCATGAGTAATGTCTCCCCAACGACCAAGCTGTAACAGGTGTCCGAAAGAGTAATATGATTCACATAATGTTTAAGTGCATCTGAAAAAATATCAGATGCCATTGAAGTTGTACATAATAGTTGAAACTTTCCCAGACTACATAACAAATACAGATATCAATCAGGGGCAATAACTCTGAAACTACCTCTTTAAAAAGCGCCCCAAATCTATCCAGACTGTCTTTTGTAGCTACTGTATATTTGTAGAGCGAGTACAAAAGTGGATAAAGAGTGGAACTGACCAACAGAGGCAATAACTATGTAGGACTGAGATGGCATGACCTCCCACCTTATTTGCTTTCTAAATTACTATCTAAAAAAAACTTTTCAGCTCTTCTTGTCAAATTTAACTTTTAACAACGGTTACCAGGCAAGATATGGCAACATGGCAATATCGAAAGAAACCAAGATATTTGTCTGTTAAAGACTTTCAAATGTATGTGTAAAGTGTAAACCATTGTTCTAGTTTGATTGGTACCTTATTCCTTATTAGATTTGACCCCAAATAAACTTCAACCTTGACATTTTTTGCAAGTAAAACGATAGGTAGTATAATATCGAGACGTTTGGATGTGAATGTCAAAACCGCATTTCTTGACACGTGACCCTTTTAAGATTGTGGGTTAATTTTTTGTTGGGGGACCTGATAATTGATTGTCGTTCCTTTCGAGGTGTATACAGTGTAGAACCCATGCTGAACTTGATAATGAAAGGTAAATTTCAACTACCCCTTATTTTTATGAAATAAAAGTCTGGTTTTATGAAGATGAAGGCTGGCGAGTTTAAGTTGTTTGAAAACGTATCACATATATATTGAGTTAGTTGCTCAGCCCTAAGGTAGAGGATTTTAAGGGCTTTTAATTAACACACAATTAAGCTGTTTTATTCACCAAAACTCAATACCAAGCCAAGGCTAATACCACCAATTGTTGTAAATAAGCTCCCCCCCCCCCCTTTATACGAAATGGTATTTCTCAAAGAGTGACGTAAACAGCCTCAATTGTGGGTATTCCCCCTCCATTTTGGTATGTCAAGTTTGTTCGAGTTCAATTTTTTAAGAGAGAACCTAGTTAATTAGATGTGGTATTTAACTGTGCAATGGATTTTATTTAACCGAGTTGATTTCAAACACACAGGTAAGTTTATAATAACCAAAGTTAAATAGTTTGTTATTTACCATAGCTCAGACAGTAATTATTTCTTCATTATTGATCTGAATATTATATAAGTCGCTGAACCTACTGAATAATTAACAAGAAAAAGACTGCATAAAATAGGTTACCTATGGTTGCAAAGTTTTGTTTCACCATAAACATACATTATGCAAGAGCTAAATATGCTTATTGCATGTCTTTCATTAGGCCTGAAATGTTATATAAAGTATTAATTAACTAGACATTTATTTACAAAACAAGACCATACTCAACTCTCTACTCAGATACTCAAGATTTTAACTAGATTAGAATGGTACGCCAGTTAGAAATTTAATTTCAAAATTGGAAAGCAACGCTAAGTCTTGAATATACCAGTGCCTTAGTTATCACAATTTACACATCTTGTCAAAACTACAAACAGTAATTACTTAGCTCAGAATGAAGTAATTTGAATGAAATTTTTAATATTTCCGTTTATTATCATCTATTTTTGGAATTATTATAGCAAGAATTACCAAATCTTTATTAAACTCTTAACTAATGTATCTTTTAGATTCATACCTTGTATTTTTTACATTCTTTTTAGACATTGATATTTTTTATACAGACCTATATGTTATTGAATAAAACTTGTTAATTTTGTGCAAAAGAACCTAAGATACCTTTATCTAAGTACCACACATGATGCAACGATGCAAAACTCTCGGATAATTATTTAGTCATACTGTGTAGTAAATGCATTTATTTGACAAGTGATAAAATTTAAACAATAGATCAGAAGTCTTTATTGGAGTTCTGTAATACTGATCAGCAATTATGGATATTATTTCCCAACAGCTCACAACTTTGAGCTTTTAGACAGTTTAAACAAGTTATTTCTTTATATTTCATCATTTGATCTGCATACTTAAAATACAGATGTGACGTCATCCTTTGATGTTGGCGTACCATTATCTCAAATAATGTACGGGCAACTTGCCAATAGTACATTATTTCAATATTACTACTGGCATGATGTTTTTCACTGCAAACGCACGTGCGGAGTGTGACCGAGTGTCTGAATTTTAAGAAGTTTAATGCTCTCGCGCTTAAGACATTGCGTAATATATTGAAACAACACTCGGCTATCGCCTCGTGCAGTATCAATATATTACTTAATGTCTCGCGCTCGACCATTAAACTACACATAAACCCATTTTTTTTTAACATATCCCTGTATATATGACTCCGATTTACAGATTATTTTTTGATGATATCATGACTGTAATTGATGTTTTTATCCCATTTTCAATTAGCCTAATTACTTGTATGTAAAAGATGGATCACAATGTATTTTACCTTCATTTTGAATAATATCTTGATTGGTTTTTCTGAATGCTTTTTTTTTATTTTGTGTGCTTGTAAACTGAGTTTTAAGGGTGCAAAACCTCATTCATTTAGGCCAAAGTAAGCATTGAATTGATCTTTTCGCTTAGTGAAGAAGCAAGCTCTATACCAAGTTGGCTTGTTTACTGATTGTGGTTTCATTTAGAGGTTAACTGTATTGACATTGGTACAGAAATATGGTAACATCTCAACAATGGCTAGAATATGATTCTCAAAAAATACAGATGGTCTGTCCACAAAACAATTCAACATACCATATATGTAATCCAGAACCATATTACAGCTGTTGAGAAATTAAATCTACTGTTATCTTAATAAAAGTCAAGAAGATGGTCAATCTCTTTGTAAATAAAACCAAGAGACATTTAGAAATATTTAAGAATTGAAGTTTTAAGCCACCTAAGCCTTTACTCAGCAGTTATCTTTTTGACTAGTTTGATCAAGACCATATTTTGTTTTATCAAAGGGGGTAGCTTGAATCGACCTGGGATATGAATTATGGAATTAATCTGATAATATTATCGATATCCACTCTCTAGTCACACAGAGTTTCCGATAACCGGTATTTTCCGGTTTTATACCAGTAAATTTTAACATGTACCGGTAAATAATCATTCCATCGGTCCGTGGGACCGGTGAACATAAACGTCAACAAATTAACTGCTCTACTTTATCTCTTCATTCATCCCTCGCGTCAAATTAAGCCTCGTGGCAATGGCTGTCAAAAGTCGGTGCTATTTATAGTAACTTAAGTATGCGGTATTTTCCGTCTGGATAATCGCTGCTCAATGTCGCCGTAAAAGGAGAGAATGAATCTGAATTTAAGAGAATTTTCGATGAAACGGCACTAAATACAGAGGGTTTTCGCGGTGTTACACTTACATACGCTGATGAACGTTCGCGAACTGCGTTTGAAACAGTCCGCAGTAATTTTATCGTAGTTTTGGTTAAGTCACTAAAAACCCGCTTTCCCAAAGATACCCTCAACGTGTTTAATTCTCTGGACGTTGTTTAAAATCCTGCAAGATACCCTAATGCCCGCAACGAACTCGATGTTTTTGGCGGGAATTCCCTTGATATATTATTGGACTTTTTCTGTAAAGATATTCAAGACGGTGATGTAATAATTGATCGTGCGCGCGCAACCCGTGATTTCAACCATTTTAAGCTAGTGTTATTCGGTCTGGGGACAAAATCGCTTGAAGACACCTGTCAAAATATCATTTCTGATTATTCCGATCTTTTTCCAGACTTTGGAACATTAGCCGTTATAGCTTGGGTAGTTCCTGTCAGTAGTGTACCAGCAGAGAGGGGTTTTAGTCTGCAAAATTTAATACACACGTCTCTGCGTAATCGTTTATCGCAGCGCCGTATGAATAACCCAATGACCCTGAATATGCACGCACATAATTCTGAAGCCCGCCCGTTTAATTTTGGAAAGGCCCGACAGATATTTAAGAGTTCTAAAGACAGACGTGTTCAATTTGTTTCAATAACTTAGTGTTTATTTCAATAAATTTATAAGATTGGTTAATGTTGTTTTTGTCAGACCGGTAAAATTACGATTGAACCGGTATTTCTAATCCCTACCGGTACGAGGTACCGGCAAATTTTGAAGCTAGCGGAAACACTGTCACAGTTTTCTATGACCAATGTAAAGATAAAATGTGGTAATTTTTGTTGATCATAATCTCAAGTCAAGGCAATAATTACAAATAAGGATCACATTACGTAAACACATATAAAACAATTGTTAGATACACTTCAATAAGACATGACAGATGCCAATAAATTACAATTAAGAAAACATAATGCTATCTGATTATTCTAAGAAATGCCAAGAGAATGGGAAACATTTTATGCAACATAACATAATGTCAGAGCAAAATTTTAAGAAAAATCGCATACTTCACATAATAGCCTTATTTATTACACAAATTTATATTCAAATATGAACATTGAAACTGAATTAAACATTGTTGACCAGATAGGTTTGGTTCTAACAATATTCAAAGCTAGTTGCTGATGGGACTAATATTGTCACATCCAAATTTAATCATATATAAAATAAAAGGGGGTAAAACAACCTACTGTTCTGCAACATCTGGGCTTAAAAAGATGAGCATACGCCATGTAGTGTGCTATGAGGGAAATTTTGTCCAGACAGCGACACTATACTCTTATTTCAATTTCCAGCTGTCAAGGGTCCTTTTACGAGCTTGCTAATGAGTGGGACCTCGGTTTATCATCTCACATTACTGACAAGGGGGGAATCACATCAGAAAATCCTAACAAACTTTCTTGGCACGGCAGGCATCGAACACAGGACCACAGCAATCGTCTTACTTACTGAGCCAACTTCACATTTATAAACCTAATACTGATAAGAAATGCAAAGACTTTGTTATCAATCACCCTGTTGTAAATGGTCTATATGATCCAGAATTTCCATCAACAGATGAATGATTATCAACTGTTTGGGGTATTTGTTTAACTTCTAATTTATAATCAACAATAAATAGGAATTCAGCAGCAACAACTAAATTATAAATGGTTCTATAAAAAAAATGTTAACAAGGCACGTATTACCGGACCCAAAGCCTGAACATACCCGCATATATATTTTGCATGCCAAAATCAAGTGACATGTAAGTCATTAATTCATCACTAATTTTAACATTACCTGTCGCTTCCCTGATAAAAGAATAACTAAAACCTACACATATATTTAAATATTGTAAATCTGTTGCAATGATCAATACTATTAGGTAAATATTGCCACCAATGCATGGACGCATACATAACAAATAGTTTGAAGAACATGGACTCTTAAGTTTGGCGATAAATAATCTATTAAAATATAAAACTATATCTATCTATATCTTATTAAAACAGGTTTATGCTTGGTATATATTTAGAGACTTTGAGAGATAAACATTTCTAATTAACAAAAGCCACACTGACAATAACAAGAGCCAGTTTTATACGGAAAGCTTCATCCTAGCAACAGCTCGATCCACTTCATTCATTAACAATAATAACCATACATATTATACTACTGACCACATCTATATATTAACACAATATAACCATATAATATACTGTATTGTTTGTCTCGTTGGTATTTTATATCTTCCATTTTGCTGGTTTACATATTCAGAGACAAACTGAATGTCTTAAAGAAAGCGATATTCATAAGCATGCTGCTTGTTTTCGTATCCTATAAACTGTACAATTGTATGACCATGTAATTATATTGAATAAAATATTGTTTAAACCCCTGTCTCTATATGTTATTTTTTTAGTGTCATCAACTCATTGAAAGATAAATTTCATTCTTACTTTCTCTGAATAATTAGTTAACATTCATTCCTATATTTCTGATGAGTGTCATTAACTCATTGAAAGATAAATTTCATCCTTACTTTCTCTGAATAATTAGTTAACATTCATTCCTATATTTCTGATGAGTGTCATTAACTCATTGAAAGATAAATTTCATCCTTATTTTCTCTGAATAATTAGTTAACATTCATTCCTATATTTCTGTTTAATGCTCTCATCGGTTCCTGAACCATAAATATAGATTTTGTGGGTTTTTTAGGGATGGTGTAGGCTAATAATATTTCTATACATAATACTATTACAACTTTTGGACCCATTGATAAAGTATGGAAGTTTTCTACCTGGATTTGATATTTAAATTAGATAATATTCTTAATAACTGAATATGTCACTTAAATCTGCTAATTTTTTAAATATTAATTTTCCTTAACATGGTCTTTAAATTACAATTATGTCATCTGTACAGAATCCTGGAATAATATTTTCAAAAGGGGGTAAAAAGGTTTTAAATTTGTTTTTACAAGGCTAACAAAACTTTAAATTTAGACATTTGTTTTACGTAATTTCTTCTTAACAGATTTTCCCAAGCTAAACTATGTTTACTTCAAATATAGTCTAATTAAACCTGTTTATAAAGAAAATTTACAGCACTTATACTTTTAACTCTGGAGGCCTCTGGGATGCAGTCCCTAAAAGTAAACTCCATTGCTGATCACACCTTACAAATTACATGATTAATATCCTATGCTGTATTTTTTAGACGACTATCGATTTCCCAAAACTTGAACCGGTTTGTAGGTAAAATCGAACCGACTCAACTAAACCGACTAATCGTCACACCCTTTGCAAACACAGGCCTGGAATATAATTTCAGTTATACCTGACAAAATGTCAGTCTTAATAATAATACTAGTATCTGAAATTTTAAACAAAATTTGTGCAGGATATGTATTAATAATATCAACAAAAAATGCAAATCGTTTCTAGTCAAACTATACGCACCAGGGGTATTGTGCCTGACAGCAGCTCAGTTAGTGCCTGATAACGCCTAAACTAGTGCCTGACAATGTCTGTGACAGGTGCCTTATTTTTAGGCTAGTGTAAATCTTTTAAAAATCATGTAATTTATACTGACATAAAAACTTCTCATTCCAATACAATAGCCTCTGTGTTAGCGCTAGGTTCTAAAATTCATTAGCCACTGTGGCTAATGCATGAAAAAAGTATTAGCCACATACATTTATCATTAGCCACTGACCGCATGAAATGTTGTTTGTACCATAGAGGTGTATATATTGACAATATATACACCTCTATGGTTTGTACCAATACTAATCTTGGTCAATTATATAGTCTGAGGATGTAACATTTTGAAGCTAGAAGCAAGTGCTTATATGTATTCAAAACATCAAGCAGAAATTTAAAGATATTAACTTTTACAAGAACCAATTTTATAACAACCTATAGTATATTGGCTTACGTTTATTTGTTTGACTTAAGAGTATGAAGTATCTAGATGTACACATAATTATAAGACACTCATTTCTGTCACATTAATTCGACCTAATTCTACCAACGGTACCACGATAAATATTATTGTGGCTCGAATTGAAAAGGCGCCAAATTCTTTGTATTGTGACTGTATATTTCAACAATTAAGTTTTTTGAAAAATAATTTTTTTTATGTACCGTCAATAGAGTATTTTATAAACATAATTTTCAGCGGAATAGTTGGAATTCGAGGGGGCGTGACTTATCCTCCATACGTACACGACATTGTATAAATGTCGTCTAATAATAGGTGCGAATCAAGTCGTGTTTTGATATTCAATTACAAATATTTTAGAATCTGAAATCAGCGCATTTCTCAACGTCTTTATATTAAATGTAAGGCATTGGATTTGACAGTAGGGTACCGCTGTTTTACTTGGAGAAATCCACGTGAATTTGCGTGATGAATCTTCTCTTGGCTGACAGCCAAGGCCGATAGGGAATCGGGCGAATTTCTTGTCATACCGATGTCGAAGAAATAGGACTGTTTTAAATTACGATATTTATATGGACCTAAATAAGGAATTGTGTGCAATTGGATAATGTATGACATGGATAATTAGGAGTGATAGATTAGTTGCTGAAACGAGGATATCTATGGTACCGGTATCGAAGAATGTGAAATCTCTAGCCATTTTGTAAATCGTGCGTAATTCAGTACACGAGACATGATTGGACAATACATGTATATTATGACAATTTCAGCCAATGAAAACAAAGATAACTAATGGTGACAATACAATCCCTTCCGTCTATACGCTTTCGTAAAACATTATTTTAGAAATTTTTAATGGGTTTCTTGGTTGTTTGTTTTTGTTAAAAAGGCAAGCATGAGAGAGAAACAATGAACCAACAGGGCCACATGACAATGGCCTTTTCGCCAAAGTGGCGACTATATAACAATAATTATCGCCACAGATGATGAAAATTCGCCATTGGCGAAGTGGCGAGCGGCTAGCGCTCACACTGAGCCTACATTTTCTTTGACCTCCAAACAACAAACCCAACTGAAACAATATAGAACTGGTTTGAAGAGTAACACAACTGATTTCAGATCAACGTTCATACATTATGTAATCATCTTACCTGTTCAATTTTCTCATTCATGACAACGATCTAATATAAAAAAAGATATATTAGACCAAAATATATACGAAAAATGAAGAGTTATAATCACCTTTGAAGAGATAATGTTAATATTTATAGTATTACCCATAAGTCATCCAAATATCCCATAAAGATCAATTCCACGAACACTGCACTTCAATACATGTTTATATACATAAGCTTATACAAACTACTGTTAAGCTTGGTGGTGTACAGTTGTATTTCCCAACTGACACATGTAACAGCTGTAGTATAAGGACTGATATACCACACAATAACTACTAGTATATTATAGTTAAACCATGGTCTATATCTATAGTATGTATATATAAATCACCTGTCCAACCCAGCAATCCAAGATTCCATATAACACATCTTCTCTCTATATCACATGTAGTGTCTTTATAAACCTCCCACTCCCTGCGTTCTCATTGGTCCATAAACTGTTGATTATTGACAGAACACTATGAGAAGTTGTAGGAATGGATGGCTATCAGGGCTTTTAATGCTTCTAGCTATATGGATAATAATTCAATAGATGATATCTATGAATCTATATAGCACATTGTCCTCTATTGTATTCAGATGTTATGTTAGATTTAAACCCAACAATTTCTTCAGGATAATTGTCTGTTTTTCAGGATTCTTGTGGTTTCAGCCATATAAAGTGCTGGAAGCTAATGTACGGCGCTGTGTCTACCAGCTAGAGGGCCAATTAACAATTATTTTTCTATTGTCTGCTTCCATAAACTAGGTCCCATGCCCATGTCCCATGTTATTGATATTTTTTTTTTATAATCATTCATTAAATTTTTGAGTTTATTAACATGGGCATACCAATTAAGATTTTTTTTTCTTCTATCCAATCAAATCAAACTGGCACAGGTGTTGTAGAAAATATACTTTTTAAATGTATTTCTTTTGTTTTGCATACAGTCAGGTTACAAAAAAAGTTAGCCAATTAGCTGGAACTAATTATTGATTGGCAACCCAATCTGGCATCATCTCAACCTTGAAACTAACAATTATGGACAATTATAGACTACAGATACCTATACATGTAGGATAAAATAATATCATGCAAAGACAACAAAAACTCTAGAGCTAATTTAGCAAAATACCCAACGAAAATATGGATTATCTTAACCCTAACAGTGTAACCTAACTCAAGGACAACAACTCTAGAACAAGAAACTACAGTGGACTCTGTCACATCTGACATCGTACAGGATCATAACAATATTTCAGATCACGCAGAGTGTCGGAATACCCAGTTTACTCCAAACCGAAAATATTGTAACTTCCAAAAATGGAAGTATTATTTAAAATTGAGAAACCTTTCTGTACATTCAAAATTTGATTACATTTATTTTTATTTCATTAAACATGCGTAGGCATTTTGAATAGGTCAAGTCTGTTGTTAATGTATCTTCTTCGCAGTCTTCAGTTGATCGCACTCTTGTCTTTGCTATCACGTGTTCATTGATAATGGGCGTACTCGATTGAAAATTCAGGAATTGAATTCTCCCAATCCCAAAAATAATGACAATTGAGTGAAAATGGGTACTACGGGCTACAACACATGTCAACTGGATATATAAATATCTAATCCAACCATGCAGCCAAAACCTGTTTGTCGTGTTTAATTACGTCACAATTCTACTCACACCACCTCCGTCGTCGGGACTGAAAGATATGTGACAGGACTGAATTGCGCATCACTTGATCCCGTCAATTCAGGATGTTTTGGACTATTAATCGAGCATCACCAGATCGTCGTCACATGGTTCGAAGAGATCCACAGAGTGACCAAGCTTATAGGTTATTCAGTTTTAATCAGCATGTGCAACAAATGTTTTCAACAGGTGCTAGGAATATTTTTACAACTGTGAATTTTGCAGACAATTTGTGGATATTCTTGAGTATTTGTCACAACTGTCGTAAATAGATAATTGATTGGTGATTGCTTGTTAATCTTTTGTGGTTTCACACTCATCCAGTTTTAACCTCACCGATAATTATGATAGGTAAGTGTTTGCTTCACACCCATCGATTGAAGGCCAGATTATACGGTGTTGATTCAATGGAAATTGTATGACGGGGCGGCTGATTGATGCTGTAATCCGGAACGTACAGAGGTCGAATTACCCAAAGGTTTTTTGGCTAAAAGAATAAGGAAATAAATCGGGACATGAAAATGGTGTCAGATGTAACAGAGTGCCAGATCGATCAGAGATTGGATGTGAGAGAGTGCACTGTATTCAAGTTTTTAAACAGATATCTGGACCTGATTTAACTTAACCTGATTAATTATGATACATTGGTTTAAGAATTCCAAATTACTTGATGTGTGTGGTAGATAAAATGCCTTCAGATGTATTGCAAAATGAAATCATTTGATGCAAAAATTAATATGCTTGTTTCTATGAAAAAAACTTGGTTGGTTTATGTGGGTGTTAGACACTTGTTCTATTCATTTATACAAGACACAGTTTATATCTTGAATATATCCTGATGGTAGCATTGTTAGGTGTTAAGACTTAACACCTTTCCCAAAATAATCAATATACTTCATTGGTAAGAGAATGGATACTTAATCCATACTCTAACACTCATTACTGACACTGCTTATCTTGTTATGCGGCTAGTCATGTGTTTCATATAATTGTTCTTAGAGTCTATTAGTTTGATCATCCACAACATGTAACCTCATTCTGCTATTAGTACAGTTAAGAAAGTAAATATTGTGTATCTAAAATGGATAATGGACATATGGTCCATCCTGAACTGGCGTCTATTATAATAAATGATTAATAAACACTTATACAAAGGTTATTTTCATACCTTTACTGAAACTTTTATTCTCTACACCCTTTCAGTCGAAGTGTGATCATTTTTGATGTTCACAGTGCCAAACATATAGCCCGTTCAGACGCTAAAGTTGAACTGGTTTAAAAACCTGAGGATCGTTAAACCAGTTAAACTTAAGCTTCTGAACACAAATGTGAAAATATCGGGGTCAGACAGTGCCAATGTTATCGAAAGCATGCGAGAACTGAACAAGGAAAAGGAAGCTATCCATGCGTAAATAACTCTAACCTGCGACCGCAGACGTCAGCATAGTTAAACTGGTTTGGCTTATAGTACGTGTAAACGCAACACAATGTCATCTTAAAAACCCTGGTGAATATAGACTGGTTTAAAAATAAGCATCTGGACGAGCTAATAGTGTTCCAAACACACGCACAAGCAGCATTGAAAAGTACATGTAGGTCACAGAATACTGCTCTTTAGAAGAAGCAATGACTATAAACTAAACCTGTTCTTAAGGATAATCTTCCCTGTTATGGATCTGGGAATTTCAAATTGATCAATATGCATTTTCAACAACTTCAATATTAGAATAACAACTTTTGTAATTAATCTTCAAACGAAACTTAATAATTTCCCATAATATACTTATTTAACAGATTTCAGAATATCTGCATCCTGCAAGAAAGACTTATACCCCGTTCAGACGCTTATAACTTATCCGGCGATTTTTATCCGGCGATTTTTATCCGGCGATTTTTGCGTTCATACGTGTTTTAAGATACTATCACTATACTGGATTAACATTCCTGACCATGTTCCTGACCTCGTCGGTCAAGGGTCAGAGGTAAACGCGCATGAGCACTGATAGCCGCCATTTGTCTAAGATTGTTATTTACTACGAACTGCGCATGTCCAGAGGGAAAATATCCGGATATTTTAATCCTACCCGTTCAGACGCCGAAAGTTAAACCAGATAAAAAAAAAAGGTGAATTCAATTCACCTACGGAGGTGGATATTTTAAACCAGATAAAAATCTCCACATATGCGTTCAGACGACGAAAATTGCTGAATTAACTATCGCCGGATAGAGTTAAACTAGTTTAACTTGCGCGTCTGAACGGGCTATATGATATGTTAGCTTTCTATATATGGAACAAAGACAAGTATGTCATCAGGATTTAATTACGTGTGATTGCTGTGTATTAATACAGATATAGAATTCTCTGTTACTTTACTGGGGAGCGGAAATACATTGGTTGTTATTAGGTATTTAATATTGTATTTTCTAAATCAGTGATACTGTGTGGAAAAGGAAATAAATGTTTGACTATATATTATGTTTGCCTGTTGACGATTGTAAACCTAACCACTAATTAGCTCAATAAAACTATGTTATCATGCGTTTAAATCAATAAAGTTATGGGCAAATTTCAGATATAAACCATCACTTAGCATATCAAACGAGTCTGAACACGGCCTAATCAACTTATCAATTTCATCATAGCTTGATCAATATTATAAAGACTATAAATTAGACAGATTAGTGGATAAAAAACATTCATTCTATTGTACAATTCTATTATTTTAAGGTTTAATTTTTCTTTAGATGTTATTTATGGCTGTCTAATCAAGTTATTCTTGTCCTTAGTTTGTTTCTATGATTAGAAATGTGAATTGAACATGTCAAAAGTCCTGTAAATCATCAATCTGCTTCATTGTATAATCATGTCTTTTTTGCTCATCTAAATCTACAATTTCGCATAAAGGATGAGGTCAAATATCGTAAATGATATATCATTATTTTATATTTTCTTCTATAGATATTTAAATGATGTAGTGTACTGTCCTGGAGGTTGGCAACAGATCTGATTGTAAAGTGGAAATGATACAAGTATAAAATCATTTCCAATGGCAATTTCAGACTTTTATCTATTATTGTTATTATTCTTCCCAAACTGTTTATACCAGTGTCAATAATATCCCAACACTTTTCCATATTTATCTTATCTTGCCTTTTAACTGATATCTGAAGCGATAAAACCTTTTCCTGAACCGACAATGGATGACTTCCTGGCTTCTGTTTTAGTTAACAAGATACCACTTGGTTGTCTCAAGTTTTTTCCTATACAATAAACCACATTAATCAGCTATTATTTCCTTTACAATGGAAGATTTATAAATCCCACAGGTTTGTTAAATTGCCTATAAAGATGCAGGGCTCCAAAAAACTTCATGAATTACACCAGGTTCTTATACAAGACTTTTGGTATAGCCATTCTGGATCTGTCGTCATAAAAATCAGTTGGGTGTTAAAGCTGTGTCTCTGATCATTGTCAACATTTTAGCCAATCCTCTTTTACTTTAGGTCTAGTAATATACTCTGACATTTGGTCGTCGGTATGCCTCGCTCTACCATCACCTCATTGCAACAGAGCCCGAGACACGTCGCAAAACCAAAATGTTCTTCAGTGTTGCTGTGACCATACGCTCAGTGTCTGAACACAATGAAGTTGGATTTCAAGGTGTCAGCGTATTTCAAATCACCAGCTCTACTGGGGACGTCTGGCCCATAATCCTGTTTCACGTAGGCGTTTACGGACTGTCATGTCTGAGATTCTATGCTGTCCGTCAATTGCTGCTGCAATAGAGGTCGCAATTGAGAATCGTTTAGATTTCCTCCAATGACGTATCCGGAGTGACAATTCATGACAGGTGGGGTCACTCTTGTTTTCCCTGAGCTTGGGCGGTCACTTGTTAAACTTTGATGTTGGTACCTATCCTAAAGGCGAGAAATGGAACTTGGGGAAACATTCAGCAGCCTGGCTACATCTGTCTGGGATTCACCTGCTTGTAAACGACCAATAACGTTGTTGCGTTGGTCTTTGTTCAGATGTGGCATCATTTGGTTCGCGGAGTGGAAACCGAGAAGCCCATGACTTTAAAGACCTTAGATTTAGGTTCCATAGAAAGCTTGTTAAGTTGTAAAATTTATGTGTCTTTGTGCAATCAAGCGAAAAGAAATTACAACAAAAATGATGACCAATTAGTGACCCTACATTTAAAACCAATAATGAATTTCTTTTATGCTTACATAATGACATTAAAAACAAGTAAGATTTATGGAAACAACAACCTCGTTCAATAAAACCTGAAGCAAAGGCAGATTGTCACTGTAAGCAGAACTGACATTTTTGAGAGACAGCATAGCATGTGCTATGATCTGAGAAGTTGTCATTTGAGACAGCAATTATAAGAATTAGTCCGCCTTTCTTCCAGTAGAAACTATAATGAGAAGGTATGTGTCGTTGTCTAATATAAGTCACCAGGTAGCTGATTCAGTTGAAGATCAAATAAGAATCATTGAAGGTTTTCTGCATAAAAAGCATTAAAGAATATAACCAATTTTACTTTCATAGAAATAATGTGTCTATTTAAGGCGGAATAGGAAGTATATTTGAGAGCTTTTAGAATGACACATAAAAGATGAATATCTTCAAAATCACAAAACACAAACTAACTCTGGATGAAAATTTTAGATATAGATTTGATTCAGTCTATATTGAGCTTATAAGATTAGGTAGCTATGTTAATAACAGAAGCAGCAAATATCAGTGTTATTTCAGCATCTCTTCCATCCTGTATTTATTTGTTGTCTTTTATTAATTTTCATCTATTTTGAGATGAATATTTCCAGGAATAAATGGCCCACTGATACTTGTAAAGGTTCCTGGCATGATCACCTCAAACTAAAGTAGACATAATAATTATGCTCTATAAATATTTCATCTCAATGAATATAATCAGAATAGTCATTCAAAAAATAAATCCCTTCACTATTATTGTCAAATGGTTTTCCTAATATAGAAATTAATACATTTGTATTAAAATGGAACACTTTCACGATTCTCACTAATGATTTACTAAAGATATTATTAGCCAGGAAAAGAAACATCCTGAGACTGTTATGCTTTAATCTACAAGTGCATCCTTTTTCCGGTAAATCTAGAACTTCATCACATCATTACGAAGTAAATTCATTGTCTAGTTTGACATTTTATCTGTCTGTGGATCAAGTCTGGAGTTAAAGATAGAGCCAAATTTAGACATCTTATTAGATTCTAAAACAGGTTTCATTTATTTAAATTTAAGTCTTTTTTTATATCATGTTGAAACTCTACTGAAAGACAATGGCTATCATTAAAATGATGTTAGATTAGGTGTCACAGCTCTAAACATTGCTCGTTATTCCCCCTAAATTTTTAACCTTTATTTTATCTTTAAATGTCACACAGTCCCTATTTTATCTTTTTTAATATTTAAAACAGATTTTAAAGCAGATATCTATTTTTTTGTTTCATATAATTTTTATGAACCAGTTTTTCTTTTTAACGTTACAGTTAAAAAAATATGATTTAAAAAAAAATACAATTATCAATATTGATGTCATAATTATTGGAAAAAATAACTGTGGTTGTTGCTATGGTAACAAACCGAACTCCTTCATATTTTTCTCAAACTTACACAATCTATATCATGTTCACATAATTTCACTTGTGGATCTCCATTCCAAATTCTTGATAAACCTTTTTTCTGCAAAAAGTCAAAAATCGCAACTTTGAGCCGCCATAAAAAATAGAAATCCCATTTTGAATCTGTAAAAAGTTTTGTGAGAATAATGATGAGATCTAGTTGAAAAGCTAATAAAATCAAAGGTATAATCATTAATCTCAAAATCACCTTTTCTACCTAGTTCTGTACTCTAATTTAGATTACCATTTATTATATTACATTGCCTTTAACATTTTTGTGTTTAATATACAACCATCTAATATCAACGTTTAGCGAAGTTTGCTGCCACAAGGCGTAATAAAGTAGTCTGTACATTGTTTGAAAATAATATAATTATTAATATGTTTGAAAATGATATAATTATCAATATGTTTGAAAATGATATAATTATCAATATGTTAACAGATATTACACTGCAGTATCAGTATGTCTCCCTGAACATAATTTCCTGTCACATTCTAGGTTGTGATACCACCTGAAAATAGACCTAGTTTAAATTTAACACCAGTTGTTTTGTAAATGAAACAAAATGGAGATTGTCCCACCTTTCTGTACCAACCGGGCTTATGAAGACAGGTGTATGCCATCCGTGTGGTATGAAAGAATTTTGTCAAGACTTCTACTATTGTCAAGGGTTCTTTTATTTGCATGCCAACATGCACACAGGACCTCATTTTTTCGTCTCATTTGAATGACTTAATGCTATTCCTTGGCAGGCCCTCCATCCTATACCACAGGGGAAACCACACGGAGAAATCCAAAACAACTATCTCAGGCAATATGGGAGTGAGTCTGTAACATCCTTGTTAGCGATAGAGAACTTTACTCAATGAGCCACTGTGGTTCCACCAGGGTTCCATTTCGGCCGTATATGCACTATTTGTGGCAGTAGTTTAGTCCACAGACATAAAAGATTATATATGATGATCATGGGAGTCTTAAAGATGGATTCCGAGCAAAGTATTTATTGGGTGATAATTTCTAATAAAAGTATGACAAATCTGGTATATATGGAAAGTATAGACACCCAATCTTATTCGAAAAATACTGGATTACGCGAAAAACGCCCATGGGACAAGCACTAGGCAATATTGTCAGGGAATCCCTACTGTCAACCCAACAGGTTTTGCTAGCTTATTGTCTGCTGGCTAAGGTCAGGGAGCAGTTGTTATTTCTTGCTCAAGTGGTTAGGCTGTTTTGGGAACATTGAGGCTTGCCAACGTACAAACGACTCCGCAATTAAACGGCAGAAAAAGAAAATTAAGAATTTACTTAGGTCTCAAAAAGTATGGTAAGTGTAGAACGGCAGAAAAAGAAAATTAAGAATTTACTTAGGTCTCAAAAAGAATGGTAAATGTAGAACGGCAGAAAAAGAAAATTAAGAATTTACTTAGGTCTCAAAAAGTGGGCACATTTGCCGAATCTTTTGGCCAAATAAATAGGCGCCGGATTTTATTCAGCCGAATGGGTGGACACACTTGCCAAATGTTTTGCCCCTTTCACCAGTCTTTCACATCACACATGTCTTCAAACAATCACGTGACGTCTCGATATTCGGCCAAATGCTTCGGACACACAAGGTGAATATCATTCAGTCGAATATACCAAACCTGTTTGATTCAGGCAAATAATTCAGCTAAATAGAAATTCAACCGAAGGACATGTGGTAGAGCAAAAATTAATTACCCTAATTTCTTGATGAAAGCTATAATGCCTATAATTCTTCTTTAAACAAAATACTTCAATTAAAATCTAAACAGAAAAATAACAAACAAAAACACAGAAATTACGTAATTCTCTGTGGTTGGACAGTGTTTCATTCAATTTTGCAATCAACAAATGATATAATCTGAAATAACCAATAAAGGTTGTGTCAATCAATGTGCATTATGAAAGCAAATGTTTGCAGTATGTCACATTTTGAATATCCTCACACATATTTTTCTATTTTTCCACATTTCAAATGGGATTTTTAAAAGGTTTATATTTTAAAAATGCATATATAATATATATAATTATCTGTATGTCAGGCCTTATGACACATTGCACACAGGCTAACCATTCGGCCATCCTCCAACACCCTCCTAATTGTTAATTTATGTGCTTAATGAACGGTTCTTTAAAAGCAGTATCAGTAAAAAGGATAGGTTGCCAGGCAGCTAAGTCTTCCAGTCGCATATTTTTTCATTTGTCAGTAATGAGTATGTTTACAAGTATTACAACACATGAAAATCTGATTACAAGTAATTAATAATAATGCAAGAACTAATTATCAGAAAAGATTAAAATTTCTTTTAATTGTTTGTCCCATGACCTTAAACAAGATATTTCAAAGAAGTCAAGGGCCATAACTCTTGCAGTAACTATGGGAAATCATTGAAAATCAAAAGCAATTGTAGAGATGGCTGACAATATATGATATTTAAATATGGGAGTATGATTTTTGCTATATTAAGTTTATAATTGTACCATTTAGAATTTCGTCAATGACCATGACTAAAAAAAGTTACATCAACATGTTGTAATACTGTATTCGGAAATCATCCAATTCCCATGAATGTCATTTTTTTAAACAAGGACATGTGGTAGAGCAAAAATTAATTACCCTAATTTCTTGATGAAAGCTATAATGCCTATAATTCTTCTTTAAACAAAATACTTCAATTAAAATCTAAACAGAAAAATAACAAACAAAAACACAGAAATTACGTAATTCTCTGTGGTTGGACAGTGTTTCATTCAATTTTGCAATCAACAAATGATATAATCTGAAATAACCAATAAAGGTTGTGTCAATCAATGTGCATTATGAAAGCAAATGTTTGCAGTATGTCACATTTTGAATATCCTCACACATATTTTTCTATTTTTCCACATTTCAAATGGGATTTTTAAAAGGTTTATATTTTAAAAATGCATATATAATATATATAATTATCTGTATGTCAGGCCTTATGACACATTGCACACAGGCTAACCATTCGGCCATCCTCCAACACCCTCCTAATTGTTAATTTATGTGCTTAATGAACGGTTCTTTAAAAGCAGTATCAGTAAAAAGGATAGGTTGCCAGGCAGCTAAGTCTTCCAGTCGCATATTTTTTCATTTGTCAGTAATGAGTATGTTTACAAGTATTACAACACATGAAAATCTGATTACAAGTAATTAATAATAATGCAAGAACTAATTATCAGAAAAGATTAAAATTTCTTTTAATTGTTTGTCCCATGACCTTAAACAAGATATTTCAAAGAAGTCAAGGGCCATAACTCTTGCAGTAACTATGGGAAATCATTGAAAATCAAAAGCAATTGTAGAGATGGCTGACAATATATGATATTTAAATATGGGAGTATGATTTTTGCTATATTAAGTTTATAATTGTACCATTTAGAATTTCGTCAATGACCATGACTAAAAAAAGTTACATCAACATGTTGTAATACTGTATTCGGAAATCATCCAATTCCCATGAATGTCATTTTTTTAAACATTTATGAATATCATTGGAATTATATATTTCCCTTTTATTATAGAAGAGCTAATTTATAAGACAAAAGTATTATGTGAAAAGAATTTTATTCTCAAGGAACCCATAAGATATAGTTTTTTAACATAAATTGTGTAAAGAGAATCTGATGATGATACCAAACTTCAGATTCAGATCATCTGCATATCTATCTGCATCCTTGGCTCTGATCTACTAAAATATACATTGATAAAGTTTCCTGGAGTATTAGATATATGGGTATTAATTACCATTTCAGTAAACTAATAATATACATGGTACCATAATTTCTATGTAGCAGATTAACTAGAATATAAAGAGGGTGATTACATGCATGCTTATGCTTGACTGATTGCACTAAGATATATTATTATATTATTATTCCATTCACATTCATGAATGTAGACGAATTAATTACTACAAGACCTAAATAACAAACAACTTGTTATATTATTAATTATATGAGTGGACAACAGCAGTATCTAACAGTCTACAATTCGTTATAATCCATACAGCAACAGAATACAAGAATATCGCAATCAGAAAATAATAAGCGCCAGTATTCCATTATTAACGATTGAAGATATGGTTATTTATTAATGAAAATTGACTGAATGTTTCTTGATATACTTTGAAATGTCGTGCATGCATTAGCAATTTCAAAAGTTCAATAATGATATTATCAAAGATTGATTGTCAGGTAACGAAACATACGCTCACAGCAGATAAAGAGTTGTCGCATATTTTTACTAAAATCTGATTTAGAATAACAGCTCATTAAGTAAATAAAAGAAAACCATTAGAATTTGTTTGGCTATGATAAAGTTGTCCTTCATGCTAATGTTTATATACGAAACATTTAATATCATGAATTTAGCTGTTTAAGTTATCAAAATTCATTGAAAATCAATATACTTGTTCGTCTCAAGACCTTAAACCCTGTGAATCAATCTAGAGTCAATTCAATGATAACTTTAGCCTCTAGAGCATCCACAAGATTTTAAGAAATGTGATCAAGGGCCATATCTCTGGCAGTAAAATATCTGAAATCGCTGAAAATCAATAGGCCTCTTCATCTCATGCCCTTAAACACTGTGTATACATTTGAAATCAATCGGATATTAACTTTGCCTCAAGAGCGTCCACAAGATTAATTGAAGTAATCAAGGGCCATAACTCTGGCAGTAATTATCGGATATCGCTGGAAATCAATAGGCTTCTTCGTCTCCTGATCTTAAACACTAAGTAAAAATTTAAAGTCAATCAGATATCAACTTTAGTTTCTAGAGCGACTACTAGATGTTTTAAAGTGATCAAGGGTTGATTATTTAGTCGTTATGAAAACTATTTTTTTAAGCCTCTCTATTATGTAGAAATGTTATAGAATCTAATAAGCACACCAATTATCTTGTATGAAACAATGTTGACAAAAACTCTTGGAATGGAGAGCACACGTGCCTCACGAGGATATTTTTTAAAATAATGCTAAGTTAAAAAAAAATAAAAGTGGTCCTGCCATTGCTTGTGTATATTTTATCGATTACCCATTCTAATGGAACTTTTGTATTGTTGGGCCTGCTGTAGTTCAATGAATTTTATCCCTGCAATATGTTCCATGGAGCTCACCATTTTGTGTTTATCAACAAAACAAACGAATGTATCCAATAACATGATTGCTGATTGGTCGATTGTGGATAAAAACGATCATGTGTCGCGGTCGAACGTCTTTGAATTCTGTCCAGTAACCTTGCGCACTATAAATTTACTAATAATTCAGATTCTGGACTGTAGGAACGAAAAAAATTTTGCAACAAGAAATTATGTCTATGCAACGTGGCCTAGAAATGAATAACGGTAACAAAATACTCACTAAAAGTAAAATGCAAAGCAATTATGTAAATGTAATATAAATAAATATAGAGGTGGACACTAGCAACTGCCAAAGTTTGATGAGAATACTAGGGCTGGCAGAAAATATTGATATTGCCGATAATCGCGGGTAAAGTGTTTTAATAAAGAAAGATAATCGATACAGATTTTTAATACTGATAATTTCACAATTACCAGTATAAGTAAGCATTTTTAAGGAGAAATTAATAAAAGATAAGAAGATAATCCGTAAAGTATTCTTTGCAACATGTGTTTACACCTAGCCAGTAACTGTAATTAAACAGAAAGTCATTAAACACACGTTTTGTTTTTGGGACGCCACCACTAAGAACTGTTGGCTGCTTATTATGAGAGCAAATAGTTCCACATAACATTCAGACTTGTGTCTTGTGTCCCTTCTTTTACTCCTATTTCATGAATCTGGTCTGTTTCTAAATCTCAATAATATAGATCTCATAGCAACCAAGAATAAAAAATATGAATTAAGTGACTATTTAAGGCGTTTTATGTGCATGAGAAATCCGAATATCTACAAGAAAGATTCTGTTTTCCAAATGAAGTTGATTAGTTTTGACATTTGACATCTTGGTCTTGGTATGGAATGCTAGTCTAGTATTTCATTGTCAAATCAATGGAAAAAAATGAATAATGAAATACTGACTATGAATATTAGAAAATACCCTATGGTTATACCCAATGGCCTGTGTGTCTGAACCCATCGAGGTAAGATTTGAAGGTGTTGGGAATATCAAAACAACAGCTCTAACAGAAAATCTGGTTATAATCTGGCTTCAGGTTTGCGGTCACAGACTGCCTGGTCTGAGATCCTAAGCTGTCCAGGAATTGCTGCTGCAGCTTAGGTCGCTGTCATGATTATCGTGGGCAGGTGTGGTCACTCTTTAGTCAGTTTTACATTCTCTATAAGACGAATCATCAGATGAACTCAAAACAGTTACGACTATATCATTATGGATTTTCCGGTTTCTAATTTATAATTCATGAAAACTTCTCCCACACTTTGGTAAAGCATGATCTAATTTAAAACCAAGCATTTTAGAAAAAAGGTTTTTTGTTCCTGCTAACAAAATAAAAATTTGATGATGAAGTCGATATAATCATGTTTCAATATGTCTTGTGTTCATGTATGCGGAACTCAATTCTCTTCAACCAGAAGACAATAAAACTTGTCTGAAAAGATCATTACATCTGACTCTACAGACTACTCATGGAAGAAAACAATGTATGTTTTGGGGTTGTTTGGTTTTTTTGTTTGTTGATAGAGATTGAACATAGTGATATTTGAAATATCTGTGCCACATCTCCATATGAATATTTTAAAGCATATATGGAAAGAGTTATTTGTAGATATTGAAGTTAGTTAAAAAATAAACAGCAGCTACATCGTCTCAGCGGTCAAAAAGATGGGGGGCATTTACAAGATAATTTCATACAAATCACATTATAATTTTCATCCTTTGAGGGTTCACAAGGTGCTACAAACTGAAACAAGGACCGTAAATATAGCTGAAATTCAACAGCTTTTTTCGTATAACTTATTTAAGTAATGCATATAATTTCAATACAAATTCGATGATGACTTTTGTCATTTGAGTGTTCACAATGTTCAACAAAGTAAAACAAGGGTGATAACTCTAGAATCAATTGACAAAAAATTGCTGAAATTCAATACACTTCTTCAGGTCACTCTGTTAAATAATACAAATGAATGTCATACAGAACGTTTGTCATGAAGAGCTTTCACAGGATTCAACCAAGACCAATAAGGGCCACTCAGTTCACTCAGTTAAATAATGCATATGAATTTCATACAGAATGTTTGTGGTTAAGAGCTTTCACAGGATTCAACAAAGACATATAAGGGACATACATGTAAGTCTAAGATGTAATTAACGGAAATTGATGAAATTCAATAGGCATATTATATAAATTTCATACAGATCGGATGATAGTCAACAAGGTTTGTTACATATTTATTCTTTTGTAGGTAATGGAAGCTTTGATTATCATTCATTCTGTATGCAATTAATATCAGTGTCTTGTAAAATTAATTAGATCTAAAGTTATCGAGTCTCAAAGAATCAACCAATCAAATTGCTTATCTCTGCTTATCCTAAGCAGAAAATGCTCATCTTTGAACTTCATCAAGACATTCACCTAAGAAACACCAATACCAAGTTTGAACATTCTAGCTCAATTAGAAGGAAAGTTATGATGTATGTCCTAAAGAGTATGACAGACAGACGGACAGATCCATTTTAATAGTCCCATGTTTTCTTGGAAAGGTGAGAGGACAAGAAAGGAATCAGATTCCATAATCAACATAATCAGATAACTCTAGAAGTTTCAGAATGCTTATTTGTCGAAAAGACTAATCCAAAACAAAAAGATAGTAAGCTGGCACTGCCAGGCAGGATACGCCCACATTTTCGAGAGATGGTTAGAGAACAAGCAAAACCGAAAGTGATTTTTCCCACCATCAAAGGCTATAATTCATTAAATTACAATTTGATATGCGCAAATATCGAAAAGAATCGAGATCTTTAGGTTATAAACATGCATTTCAAGTTTCATCAAAATCGAATCAAAATTGTGACCTATACTGGGTCCACAACCTTGATATACCATATTTTAGCACTATTAGAGTACAAACGGGGGCCATTTTGTCTGGCAATTATGGTCCGATTTCCCTGAAATTCAAACTCAACCTTCGGATAGAGTCAAGCTATTTTTCAATCGGATAATAATCATAACCTCCAGAGGGACCATAGGCGATTTTTCGGGCAATCAGGGGCCATAATTCAGAAAGCTACGATATGATATGCGCAAATAACGAAAGGGACCAAGATCTTTGGGTTATAACCATGCATTTTAAGTTTTATCAAAATTGAATCAAAATTGTGACCTATACTGAGTCCACAACCTTGATATACCTTTTTATAACAGTATTCGCGTACATGCGGCTGCCATTTTGTATGGCAATTTTGTTCCGAATTTTACCGAAATTCAAACTCAACCATCCTTAGGGTGTAACGGTGATATAATCAAACGATTTTTTAAATCGGATAATAATTGTGACCTCCAGAGGGACCACAAGCTAAACAAAGACGATTTTGCGTATAATCAGGGGCCATAATTCAGGAAGTTACAATCCGATATGCCCAAATATCGAAAGGAACCAAGATCTTTGGGTTATAACCATGCATTTCAAGTTTCATCAAAATCGAATTAAAATTGTGACCTCTACAGGGTCCACAACCTTGATATACCATATTTTAACAGTATTCGCGTACGAATGGCGGCCATTTTATATGGCAATTTTGGTCCAATTTTACCGAAATTCGAACTCAACTTTTCTTAGGGTGTAACGGTGATATAATCAAACGTTTTTTTAAATCGGATAATTATTGTAACCTCCAGAGGGACCACAAGCTAATTATAATTTGCGTATAATTAGGGGCCATAATTCAGGAAGTTACGATCTGATGTGCGCAAATATTGAAAGGAACCCAGATCTTTGGGTTATAAACATGCATTTCAAGTTTCATCAAAATCAAATTAAAATTGTGATCCCTACAGGGTCCACAACCTGGATATACCATTTTTTAACAGTATTCGCTTACGAACGGCGGCCATTTTGTATGGTAATTTTGGTCCGATTTTTCCGAAATTTGAACTCAACCGTCCTTAGGGTGTAACGGTGATATAATCGAACGGTTTTTCAAATCGGATAATAATTGTGACCTCCAGAGGTACCACGAGCTAAAATAGGTGATTTTTCGGACAATCAGGGGCCATAATTCAGGAAATTACGTTCCGATAGGCGCAAATATCGAAAGGAACCAAGATCTTTGGGATATAAACATCAAAATCGGTTCAAAATTGTGACCTCTATAGGGTCCACAAGCTAAAAACGTGATTTTTCATACAATCAGGGGCCATAATCCATGAAGTTTTGATCCGATACGTGCCAATATCGAAAGCAGCCGAGATCTTTGGGGGATAATGCTATATTTTAAGTTTCGTCGAAATCGGGTAAGAATTGTGACCTGTAGAGAGTCCACAAACAATTGTGGACGTCCGGACGTCCGGACGGACGGACGGACAGGGGCGACGACATAATACGTCCACATGAAAATGTGGGCATATAAAAACCCAAACTATTAAGTTATCAGATGATGCATTTTGATACTTAATACAAATTGTTTACCAAGTAATTAAATTCTATAGATTTATTTACCTGCAAAGAATAAATTCCAACCAGACTGGATAAAAAGATGTGTTACTAGAGTATTCCAAATAAGAAATTGTTGAAAAATGTTGTCTTTTCTGTAGAATCTGATCTTTTTTTACACTTCACTGACTCATATTAGTGAAACAAAGAGGGTCATGAGAAATTTTGGATGATTTATATAGGAAACAGAAAATGTACAACCACATATAAAATGTACAATCTGTCAAAACTATAATAATCTGTCAAAACTATAATAAATACCCGTAACACAAGACCATTCAATTGATGACTTATTAGCAGCAGGAATCAGGAGTTATTTTCAAAAGAATGATTTGAAAATTTCAGTCCTCAGTCAGATAACTATAACCAATCTAGCAATTGCCTTTTGTGATCACTATAAGGAAAGAAATCATCTTATTTAAAAAATTTAAATATTCGGGGCAAATATATATTTCCACACCATTTTAATTTTGTTTTTAATTAAATCATTTGGTAACTTTATCATGTATGAGATTTTTACAAGACCTGAGCTTAAACAACCATTCCCATATGAAACAATCTACTTCAAGTAATGAACAAGTATCCAAGCAGAAAATTGAAAAATTGAATTATTGGAGAAAAATTGGATCAATTGATGATGGACAGACCTGGGAGATCTATTCAATATTGGTTGTCAGTGACCTCGAGTGGCTTATCTGTAATTATTGGAACTCATTAGAACAGTGATATACTTTAGGGTGGACATTGGCAGCAAATTGAATCGCACATTTCTCTATAGATTTTATTTCTACAAGCTGTTGCAGGAATATATGTAAAGTCATGAAAAGCAATTGCTACTTCCTACTTGGACAGAGCAAAGTATGGAGACAGAGATAACATTTTTTTACATTTAATCTAGTGCAAAATACCATAAAAAAAAAATTTTTGTAAAAATATTTTTTTCCAAATTTTGGCGCCTAATATCTGCGAAGACGCGTTGAAAATCAAAAATCTAAACTACTGTAGCTATGTCTCAGGCTGTACTAAAAATGTATCAAATGTTCAAATTTGATGATTGTTGTTAACATTACAGCTGTAGTTAAAAAAAAACCGGCAAACACAGAAAGTTCAAAATAGCTTTAATCTCTAAGTCAACTCACTTTCCCCAGTAAAACTGTACATTTCCTTTGATGGTGCAAATATGTTAAATTATCAAACAATGTTAACAATATGACTCAGTCAGCAACATCTTTGTAAGGTACAGTAACAGAAATTTGTCTTTGGTATACACCATTCCTCGACATGACAATTCCTCCAGTAGTGGGGAGCAAGAACGTGATAAATCTGAATGCAAGAGGACACAACTGAAAGACTGTAGTGGGATTGGGTGGGAACAATCGACTAAAAAGAGGGACATGGTGTGCATATCTCATGTCCACCAGTACAACTGACTACTGTTCTCGCTATCTTAATAAAGAATGAATTGAATACATCATACTACTTATCATAGGAAATGTCACGTGAGGATCGACGAGACTAATATTTAATAAAAACACGTGCACTGACCTACTTATCCACAATCAAGCATGTAAACAATTTACATACAAAAAAGAAGCTTAGTAGTCTAGTTGTCTGTTATGTATTCAATTTCTCTTAATTAATTAATTGCGCAGATCTACAAATGCTTCTTTTGTGATGTATACCTAACTAAGCAGCTAAATCGTCTCAAGGCTGCTGGTTTGATCAAATTCCCAGGTGAATAATTCCATAAACCCAATGCCAAACGTGACGTTTGTTAATACAATACACACTCCACAGAGATCTCCATGGGGGTAGCAAATTTTTGCATTCGGAACCTTTAAAATAGTTCAAATATGGCGGAAATGGTCATACAGTCCAGATTAAGATGCGTAGAATCTGTCAAATTTGCCGAATGGTGCCACTATATCCTTAAACGTATGTCACTTTTGGTACCAATGAAACCATCAAGGGGCATTTATTCATCAAGGGGCATTTATTTATCTATTGGATTTGCACAAGTTAACATTTGCTAGCGAAAAGATGTTCTGACTCGTCAAAAATAACAGTTCCACATTTGAATTTCTTTTTCCTTTATCCCGATAAAAATTGAAGTTTCTGGAGTGAACCCAGTTTTTTTTTCAAAGGGCTGTCGAGGGTAATGTTAAATAACATCGCCACCAATTTTTATTTAATAATTATAAATAGGAAGGTATAAAGAGATTAGAAAAGAAAGTAATGTGCTTAATTTTTGATGTATGAATGATACAAGTTTGAAAACATATTATAATGTTCATAACGATATATTGAATGGTTTCCGAGATACGCTCCACAATAATAATTATTCAACTGAAAAATTCCTTTGTTTACATCATACCGATATATCTGGAACAATTTATGAGATGTGCTCTGGAATAAAAGAGGTGTGCAAACAAAAAGAACAGTCGTTTCCATGGAAACACAAAAATATTTAAATCTAAGAAACTTTTAATAAGCAAAAGGCACAACTACCATAATAGGCTAATGTGTCTACAAAGTTGCATGTATATCTTGAATGGTTCTTGAAAAAGGAACCAGAACTAAAAGGCAAAATGAAACAGACAGCCCATTTTGATATCCCTCCCTAACTTCATTTGCCGTGGGATAATTAGACTGTTATTATCCCTCCTTATTACAATCTCTAACTGACTAATCAATAAAAGATAGGCTGCCAGCTAACAAACCATTCGCTCACAGAAGCAGTCAACAATGGTTGCTGCCCATGTATTTTTTATTAGTTTAAAGTAATGACAACATTTACAACAACACACTATATCAAATCAAATTGAACAACCCTTTAAGTTATTATAAGAAATCATTAGAATTTGTATGGCTTCTAGTTCTGCCCTACATACTAACGTTTAGTATACAAAAATTTAATGTAAAAAGGTCATAACTCTGGAAGTAATTGTCGGAAATCATTGAAAATGAATAGGATCTCATTAATTTAAAGGGGATATCCCCATATGAACAGGGACTATCCCGATATGAACAGAGTCTCAAAAATAAAAGTCTGAGTATGTATCGAATTTAAGCGCTAAAATGGTGTATTCACCTTGTCTCAAAGTTTCAGCTCACAATATTGAGTCGTTTGGTTGTGAATGTCAAAATTGCTTATCCAGACACATAACCCTTTTAAGATTTTGGGTGATTATCGATTCCCCCGTTCCTTTAGAGGTCTGTAGGTGAATAACCCATGTGCTGTACTTAATAACGAAAGGCAAATTTCACCTAAACATTATTTTTATACAGACACAGCATAATACAGCTTGGAACACCGGTCTCCGTTTCCAGATGAAGACTGATGGGTATAAGTTGTTTCAAAACATATCACAATGATTCAGTTAGTTGCTTGGCATTTAAGTAGAGGATTTTAACTTAAAAGGGATTTTAACACAAAATTAAGCAGTTTTATTCTCCAACACATTATCGGGATTGACCCTTTAAAGTCAATAAAGTCAATCGGAGATTGACAATAGCATTTACTCTTTATTATTGAATGTCATTGAAATAGGATTCTTTATCTCACTGCCGGAAGGACTAGGGCAACAACATATTACAACCACATTTCAATGTGGGCATATAAAAATACAAACTTTGGGTTACGTTGAGAAGACCAAACATTTATGACCTATAACCTTTTAAGTGTCTTTCGTTTCTTCATTCAGTCAATAATTTCTGTTTGCCTCCACAAATTGCTTACACATTGTAGTATTATGTGCATCCAAATGTTAACTGATCGTTGAGGAATATGTCTTTGAAACATTCAGTTTAAAGGATTTCTAACATACATGTACAGTTTTATTTTTTGGTTATAGTAACATTGTATTCAAGTCATCAATCAACTGAAACGGTTGCCTTGGTGAATTTAATCTTAATAAGGGCTGCATTAGATAACAATGATAAGATTCTCTCAAGAGATCTTATATTTTCTTCAACATCACACATTACAATAACACAAGTCTGTACTTAAGAGATGGTAATGGCCAAGCTCCTTAAAAAACAATGAGCTATATAAATGGTGGTGTTTCAGACAAAATTTTACTCAGATATTGGGAGATATCATGACAGATAATTCATCCAGGTTCTCGATGGGTGGTGGTACCTAAATAGTCTTAACAAAAACAGTTTCCTATCATGATCAAATTGCTATTATCTGCTTTATTTAACAACAATCTACTTCATTCAACTACATGTCAACCGCAGGAAAGCTATAATTGAGAAAAAAAATAAGATATCTTATTTTAGACATTATATTAGAGGCAAGCAGTCCCAAGACAATGAAGACCAATAATAGATAATCTTTCCTTCTTTATTACTTACAAAAAGACCCGTCAATACATATTTCCCCTTTCTATTCCCAGACATGCTGTGTTTTTATATCTGCTTCCACGCGATCTAAATATAGACTAAAAAGCTAATTTTAGCTTCCATCTACAAAAATAGCCACTAATGTTTCCATTTTCAGAATGCTTAAACTCAAATGAACTTATAGAACAGTAGATTTAAGTAGGTATTTCTTTAGATTTTTGAAATTCAGACCATTCAAGTGTGATTTTGAAGCAATTTAGTACATAGAATGTCCAGATATACATTAAAAATTTAATGTATATTATTGACTTACATATATTCTCTACTGGCAACATTACAGAGTTGTAAACAGTTCAATATAAATCAATGTACTTTATAAATCACTTATGACAGGAGATGCTATTTCTATCATTACCACTTTATAATTGGCTTTAAAAAATCAAGTCAAATTTAATATGTTATCAAAACATAGCGAAATATTTTATGTTTCATACGATTCACAAATTTGTGTTCTGAGGAATTTTATATCCCTTGCAAAATAGGCTAACAGTATTTTTGAAGTTAAATCTATACAAGGATAATCAGTCTAAAACTTGTTCAGTATTTTAAAAAATCCAATAACTCAACAGAAAATAAGATCTTTGGGATATAAACATGTATTTTAACTAATTTTAAGTTTCACCAAAACAAATTAATACACTCTTTTATTCTGATTGTGTAAAGGGGAGTGACCATTTTGACAGGAAGTATCAGTAATTATTGTGGAATGATGATATATCTGAATGTCTCTAAAATCAAGTAAACAGTTGGACATCTAGAAGTACACAACTTCACAAGCTAGAAGCATGATTTACCGTACAATTAGGGGCAATAACTCATGAAGTTACATATATTGAAAGGAACTGTTTCTTCACTCGCAGCGGGATGACCGGCCATTCCTCTTGCATATATTATAAATGGCATCGCTGTCAAGCGGAGAATCTCTAGTTTACAAATATGATCAAAATATTATCGATGAATTGACAGACAGGTCACCTGTCTTAATAATATCAATAAAAATATTTTTTATTTCCATGAGAATTTGGGGGCACGACCCCACTGGCTTCACTTTCTTCCTTTATAACATAAATAAAAACAAACACTGTCACGCCTCTATCTATTTCTAGAAAGTCTTCATATACATTCACCCTTCTAAATCAATACATTTTACATAATTCTAATTAGATATCAATTTTTCTTTGAAATAAAAAAAAATCCATTGATCTCCACTGCATCTTTATTCATAAAGTTTAGATCAATAACAATTTCAACTTACTCATCAAGTTACAGGCAGTTTAACCCATCAAACGGTAATGATTAGCATGTTCTTTACTAATATTTATATATAAGTGCATCTTAATTGAGAAATATTCATGATTCCCTACCATATGATTGCAATCTAAGGTTAGTAGCGTATAAATCAATATCATGAAGACCAAACAGAAAATAATAATGAGAAAGAGGGGTTGAACGTCCATGCAACACACTGGATTATTTTAGGACTAAGATATGGTACAAATTCATTTCAATAATTTACTTGCAAGTCAGGGTCTTTAGCAGTAGGATGAAATAATAATGGGATGCCGATTGCCGAAGTAAGAAAAGATTTATTATTTTTTTTCAAAACCATCCTATTTCTATGTAGTATAACTATATATAACCAAAGATTTAGTAGTAGTAAACTAGCATTAGCCCACGCTCTCTTGATCATATTACACGTTGATACAAAACTTTCCCGGTAATATTACGGCCGTATTCACAGATTGAAATCATTGTACTAAATATTATCTCTTTAACAAATCGTCCCTCTCGCACTTGGGCAAATGGTATAATCTTTTCGTCGTTTCTTATTGCTTTATATCTTCGGGCTGGATAATCTTGACTACAGGACACTACAGGTTGCCTATTGACTGCTGGTATGCGTATGAAAATGAAAGTAATGCTGTGCGCGCGAATAAATGGAATACATGGATTATAACACTGCATATTGAGGTGGAAGTAGGTGGGGACCGTAGAATATTCCTATATTTATAACGGGTCGAACACTTATAATATTTAAGCAATTTTCCGATCTGTCACACAACGGCATGTGATACCTGCGCGAGTGACGACCACGTGGTAGCATGCCATATTGTAGTTCCTTCATGAACTGTCTCTGAGCGAACGATGTCTTGCTAACGACATCGTTCGCTCAGAGACAGTTAATAAAGGAACTAGCAATATTGTACTACCTCCAGTTGACCTGTCACGGTCGGTTTTTTGCTAATCAGTTAACCGGTTCAAATTTTTTTGACCCGTTACATCCTTAGTCAGTTCCAATCCTTTGTCTCTTGATCAATCTTGGATTAGTGTTGATTAGTATTTACTGGAAGAGTAGTAATAAACTAATTAAGAGACAAAAGATTTAAGTGTCTCCAAATACGAATCGGTGGCCATTTTTGACGGTTTTCAAATATTCAAAATGGCGGACACTAGATTATTGGATTATGATGTCTGTTTTATCTGTTTTATCTAGCATAATGTATGTTTGTTTAAGTGCATTTGAAAAAGGTAGATCTTTTAAGAATGAATGGGAATTTTCAAAACCTTGTGAAATCACAATTCCTGTGGCAATTACAGGCTGTGAAAGATGGTTTAGTTGACAAAATATTAATATTCATTAAAAACAAATACACTGTGTAATTTTATGTTACTAAAAAAGGTTACCCCAGTTGTTGAAAAAGCTTTTAAAAAATGGGCTTCTGCAAAGCAGTGAAGAATTTTGTAACCTGTGATATAATATGTATAAAAATTACTCAAAAATCTAATAGATATTTGTTCTTTTTTGGCCGAAAAAATATTTGTCTAATAAATTAATAGAAAAATTTGCGGGAAAAAAATGAAATCCAGAGTGAGCAGTGGTTAGGTATATTACAGGGTATGTTTATTCGGTCTACAATGTGCACTATTAATTTATTTTAAATGCTTTGTAACTAGCACTATATTTGTTTTTTTTTAATAAACTTTGATTTTGGAGGTAAACCTAACCAACATTACTGTTTTCCACAATTCTTTGATTATTTCAAGAGAAACATTGAGATGAACACACACACAAGACAGTCAGTAGCCTTGACTATTATCTATTATATATATTGAATTTCCATAATGGAATGAGATATAGCGCATCACTGTTGATATAACTTACTAACTTGATGGCTATACACATCATAATTACATCTGACAATGTTTGCCAGAATTCATATTTCCATAAACCATTTATTTCTCGACATCCTTTAGGCTAGGATGTCTATACAAGCGATTGTTTCACGTCATGTTCTTTCAACCTTACTCTAACTAATAACTAATACAGTCTTAGCTGTCTGTACTAATTCAATTATTAGCGCTCGGACTGGCTAAATATAGCATCAACGTCACTATTTATAGCCAATATCCACAAATACTTTTTGAGAATGTTTCTATATTTAGCTCATGTTTTGAAGTCCATCAACTAATCAGTGACTATTATCTCTGGTGGAAAATGTAATTACTTAATTGAAAATGAAAAAGAAGGATTGCACTGACGTAGTTACTATGATGACTAAATTAATTGGTATTTCTCATCTCCTGGTTTAGTTGAACAAATTCTAAAACTATATGAGAGAGTTAATTATTATGGGTCGGCGAGTATATAACTTACAAAAGGCAGCCAAAACCTTCAAACATGTTAAAAAAAATAAATACCAAACTATATTACAATTTTACCTTTTATATATTGTCAGAAAACTAGACAATTTATAGAAATTATAGACCTGTTGAGCTTGTGTTTAGGTAGAAACTTGTGTAAATAATAGGAATTAATACACAATAACTCTAAAGGAGAATACTGTCGCACAAAGTTGTTTTAATATGAAAAAATAACGTTAATATTAGAATATTTTTGCAGCCTTGTTTGATTTTTTCTGTGAGTGACTTCAGAGACAATAGACATTGCTAGTTTTCCTATACAAGGCTATTGCAACTAAGCCCTGCATCCTGTCATTTTGACTTACTGGGAGCAGTGAAATTTTAATATTATCATATCGATCAAGATATAGCAGTTATGGTTTCTTTTAATGTTAAAACTGTGCATAGTTCTATCTTGAAATCAACACACTTTCAAAATCTAGCAATAGAAATGACTGATGAAACCATAGCAACGAATGTAAAGAAAACAGCTAGGTTGCCTAAATACTAATGTAAACTAGCCAACAGTGAGGCTGATGTCCCCCCCCCCCCTTGCAGAAATCCCCCCCCAAAATAGATGACAAATATTAATTAATCACACATTTATTTTTTTCAAAAGTATCGAGCAATCAAACTAAGTTTCATCAAAAAGAATGAGAAAAATTCATCATCGAACTCCATCAAGGCATTCACCTTATGATTGCCTACACCAACTTTGAACATTCTAGACCTTAATTAGGAGGTGAGTTATTGTGTTCCAAAGTCTAGACCAATTAAATTGCTTATCACTCTGCTTACCCTCAGCAGAAAATGTTTATTGTCAAACTTAGTCAAGGTACTGATTTAATAAAGCTATACACCAAGTGTCCTCACTCTCACTTAATAAGAACTAAAGTTATTGTGTCCCAAAGAATCAACCAATCAAATTGCTTATTTCTGCTTACCCTTAGCAGAAAACGCCTATCAAGGCCACCTAATAGACATATACACCAAGTGTGAACATTCTAACTCAATGAGTTATTGTGTTCCTTAGTCTTGGCCAATCAAATTGCTTATCGCTCTGCTAACCCTTAGCAGAAAATGCTCATTATTGAACATAGTCAAGGAATTGATGTAATGAAACTATATACAAAGTTTCATCACTCTCACTTAATTGCAACTTAAGTTATCGTGTCCCAAAGCATCAACCAATCAAATTGCTTATCTCCTTTGAACTTCATCAAGGCATTGACCTAATAAACACCTACACTAAGTTTCAGTATTCTAGCTCAATTAGAAGGAGAGTTATTGTATTCAAAAGTCTCGGCCAATCATATTGCTTATCGATCTGCTTACCCTTAGCAGAAAATGCTAATTATCGAACTTAGTCAAGGTATTAATAAAATGAAACTATATACCAAGTCTCATCACTCTCACTTAATTACAACTCCAGTTATCGTGTCCCAAAGCATCAACCAATCAAATTGCTTATCTCAGCTTACCCTATGCGGAAAATGTTCATCTTCGAACTCCATCAAGGTATTGACCTAATAAACACCTACACTAAATTGCAAAATATTCTAGCTCAATCAGAAAAAGTTATTGTATCCCAAAAAGTGTGACGGACATACAGACGGACGAACAGTCAAACGGATGAACCCATTTTAATAGTCCCCTGCTTTATTCGAAAGGCATTGGACATTTAATATAAATTTTTCGGACAGAGCGTCTTCCGCATCAGTAGTAGGTGCAAGCTTATGTTGATGATTTTCCAATTGATCATACATAGTCCCAGTTGTAGGAAGTCTGTAAGATTTCACTAGGTAAATGAGTACGACAGAAATTTTTTTCAGGGATAGGCCTATTATAAGTAGGCTCAGGCATATAATACCGTATTACCCTATTGGAATTAATATTTACACCGACGAAGCGTGAACAGCAATAAGTGAAGCGAATAGTTATCTAGAATCAAAGGACTGTGATGATACAAGGTACTGACCTAATCTGAACATAGCCTGCAGTGATTGTTCTTCATCAGTAGAAATGGTAGAATGTTCCGAACCATTATCGTCAACGTTTTTGCTCGCATTTCGAATTGGTTCGAACCGATAGGGAAGAACATTTGGAGCGAAATCATAGAACAGTATTATCTATGATGTCATTGAAATTTACATCAACTGCTACAGCAGTTTCGCCTCTTACGTCATTTCCCATAGCTTCAGCTCAATAATTGTACAGTGTTTCTGAAATTGCAGGAATCCGAAAGTGTTTTTTTTAAAAGTTATTTGTTACTACCGTAAAACTTTTTAATTTTTTAAAATAATTTAGAAAGGTGTTACAGAAATGAACTAAGTAAATGTTAAACTCAAAATTTTACAATAGCATTCTCCTTTAAAAATATGCCATTATTGATTTCTGTGTGAAAATGTGATAACTTCAACCCAAATAATTACCTTAAATTAATGTCAGTGCACCTTGATTTCAGAAAGCGAAAATTTATGACAAAACACAATGAATACCGGTACATTAATCAAAATTATATGAAGAAAAGTTCCTTTTTTGGAAAGTCTCAAAGAAATACATTTTTGTATCTAGATTGATTTTCCTTAGTTCTTGCAATATGGTTGAAGCCTTTGGCAATCTGTTTAGAATTTTATTTCAAAACCAAACGCCGTCTTTGAACCATTACTGAAATCAATTCCATCAAGGAATTATTGATCATATAAAAGGATTATAGTCTATGTATTATAAATGGTGCAACAAAAAACACAAAATAAGGTACATTGTACTGTGAAAAATAAATAGACAGGTCTGTAAAATCTTAAAATCTTCATATAAAGGGTCTTGCCAGACTGGGACAAATCATTCAGTGGCCAAAGTAAACACCTGGGTATAGACATAGATCTCAGAACAGACTTTCAGTCTACCACCTACGAAAACAAATCTTAGAAATCCATTCATTACTTATTGAGAAGCATACATGTTTTTTTGAAGATTCCATAAAATACATGCAAACAAACAAGATTATTTAACCGTATTCACCAAATCGTATTTTATTATTATATAATAAGCAAAGTAGAATAGAAATGTAATATTACATCTATAGGCCCACTCTTCTGTGACTTACTTCACCTGATAAACACATGTTTATTGACACGTGTTTACACTTTCAGCCATGTTGCACAACTTTATAATTCAATGACTTCTGACAAGGACAGATAAAAATAGCTAAATAATTGTAAACTGTGATTGGCATATTTTAATTTTTTGTTATCAAAGTAAGTGGGCATGTTACATAAAATTCAATCCAAAGGTATATTAAATCCAATTGTGAAGTTAAATTGATTTGTTTAAACCAGATATTGCTGTCGAAAATTCCAGAACCAAAAAATAAAATGAAATATTTGTTAAATATAGACATCACAAATAAATTGAGATATATAACATAAAAAATACTAACAGTAATATTCTCTTAAAACTATTTATTGTATGTTTGATATTCAATTAAATGTCTAATTAAACATACATTGTACATGTGCCAGGGCTAAATCCGCATATTGCAGGTATTTTTTTAGTCCTGAAATGTTTCATGTGTAGAATAAAGCACAAGACTGAGTGAGGTCATGCTGGGGGAAGAAGACTTCAGAAAATAACCTGAGAAAAAGAAAAACATGGGCCACAGTGTTCTTTCGAGGAATTTTTCTGAAGTCTTTCTTCCACAGTTTAACCTCATGCTTTATCTTGCTTACAAAACTGTACATAAAATGAGAATATCCCAGAATTCCAGTAAGAAAAACCTTATTACATATATTTTCTTATGGAAAATAAACCCTTCCCAGTGATAGTGAGAACTGCCAGCTCTATCCAATCTTTCTAAATTTGCTGTTTCATCCATATGCTGTCAATGACAAACAGATGGAAGCAATGCAAAAAAGTTTATTTTTTAATCAGACATGCACTCCAGTATGCCATAATATACCAGGTATTTTGTGTTCGATGTTTATTGTTTAAGTTTGTTGTGGATCATTTAGGAAGGTTGATGAGACTACATGTAGCTCGGATATCTTTGTGAAGTGGATCTTATTCTGAGAATGAATGTGTGTCAGTTGAAAAAAAAACCTAAATAGGTCTGCTGTACTTCTTTACCTATCTACATCTTTTTTTTATCAACCTGCATTATTTTATAATCTAGTTTTAATAGAGATCTAACTGATTTGTTAAAACCGTTTTAACAAAGTGTTGTTGATCCTTTCTTTCTGCAACAAAAGTCCTTCTTGTACATCCACTGAAAGTCATCCTGGTTCTTTTTCACTAAGAACATGTTTACATCATTACCCAATTTCAAGTCATAGCTATCTAACTCTGACAATAGTATTTCTTTTGAAAAACATCTTATTGTCTTTTGTTTGTTTTATCACTCATTAATAAATAAGATATGTACGTACTGCATGGGTTGACAATATGTACTAGTCGTGGCTTGAACTACATGTAGATCCCCTGGGGACCACAGAGCTTGTCACTGACTTGAAATAAATGAATTATCAATAGGCATTGAACCAAGTTTTTAATGCCTTAACAGTCAAGATTATTTCCTATTCATCTCAACCAGCAAATTCTTACAAAAAGAAATTAGGTAGGAATTCCTTTCCAATGGAGAATTGTCTCTATGAATTAATTTATTAAATAAAATTATTTCATAGAAGAATGTAATCAGGAAGCATAAAGACTGGATGGATGCTCACATGGTATACAGTTTTCCACAAAAGAATTATTTATGCCGACTTTGTAAGACAATAATAAGAGTGTGTAGGATGTTGATCTTATATTACAAGCCAGGAAATAGTTTTTGACATATCTAATGATGTGGAAATAATGTACCTTTTAACCAATTGAGTAGAAATTTCTGTAAAGATGTAGACTTATTGCTGGTTCCATACTAATAGTTGTTGATCAATTTTTATTGATTTACAAATTTTTAGTTTCAGAATACCAAGCAAAATGTAATCAAACACGCCTGTTAATTTCTCTACTTTACCAACCAGTAGGATATTCTCTATGTATCAATGACAGCTACAAGTATCATCTTTAATAATCTTTAAAGACTGATGATTAAAACAAAAATCAAAAAAAAGTTAAAAACTTTAAAGACCATTAGTATTTAAACATGGGTACCTAGAAGTTCATGTGAGTTCATTATTTATCTTTTGATAGAATATAGGAACAGATGGACTATCACCTTTAACAAATTACATAGACAATGAAATACAGGGTGACAAAAGGAATTGAACATATTGTCTGAGTAAGAATATAACTACCCACACATGATTTATTCAAGTTAAATTTGCTGTTATATATAAGCCTAGACATGGACTATGCACTGAATAATTTATTCTCAAAAGTGTTTCCCTAAAGATCTATCGCATTGAAACCATGATCCTTTTAGTATATACAATATTCTTCTGAACAGTTCCTTTTACTATGTACTGGTCAACCGAAACAAATAAAGATTTGTAATTATCTTCTGAACAACTCTGGGGGTGATTAATGATAATAATCCCAATACACATGCAATCTACTTACTAATAACAATTCAAGTGATTCCTCAGATACCAGTAAATAGGTATGGTGGATTTAAGATCATTTAACAATACATAAATAAAATCAATGAAAGTTATGTTGAAAAAAATATTTGACACTTTTGACATGACTAGAGGATCCACACACAACCTTCGTATTACAGTGTACATACTTTTTCTTACACAATTTGAGTCCAAAGAGCGGCCACTTTGTCGGGCAGTTTCTTTTGATTTTACCGAAATTCATTTTTGACCTTCATTAAGGTGGAATGATGATATATTTAAACGGTTTTTAAAATCAGATGTCATCCATACCTATGGTTGACGGCTCTGGTAATCGTGCCATCGTGATTTAATGCAATAGTGTATTATCTTGCATTCTGTCAACCTTGGCATTTTGTTTCATTTTTCTCTGTTCACAGAAAGGTAGGAGTTGTACTGATCCTAGCTTTTTAAAAACCAAAGTTCATAACCCATGACTGACATACAAAAATCATGATTTTCAAGATTCCTATTTTGTTGATACAAATACTTTGTGTTGAAAGCTACAATTTCAAATTTTTCAGTTATATTTTTAAAATTTATTAAAATAAAGCCTTAAAATAGCTTGTATCTATAAAAAGTCCTACCTTGTTAAAGAATAATCCTATTAATCCTATAATTCACTATTGCCAGCTGAGAAATTGGCAAAAATATCATCTTCAATTCCAATTCCAATGTTTGAATATGGCTTATGCATGGAGTGAATGGGAAAACAAGGGAGGTACTTCTGTTATTATTTTCTGTGTCAATGATTTTCAAGGGTGGGAAATAATGTCCATGGTCGTATAATAGTGAATTGATAACCTATTTAGCTAAAGACATGGATGTTTTGACTTTCTTTGAAAATATGAAATTCTTGCTTTCAGAGAATTGATCTGTGGATTCAGCCCTGAAATAATGGTTTCAGATGTACCTGACTTTTATTTCCAGGCTCGTCTGTGGTGGATTTATGAGAATGGGAAAACAGTAATCTCATGTGGCGCGCCAGGCAGGGTAAGCCTACTTTTATGGACACCTGTTACCACTGTTTGTTGTGTATTTTGTACACAGTGAACAGTCTCTATGCTGATTACACTTTTTTGCCTTATTACAATGCCTATACCGTTATCTTTTTTGAGGATTTTGAATTTTGTCTAATGGATTGGATTGTTCATATATGGTTTTATTTTATTGTCGTGATCTGAATCTTTAAAACTAGATTACAATCAAATATTATATCTATTATTTATATAGAATATTTAACATAAACACCATCCTTACCCATTCTACATTTCTATATATAACTTATATATAAGGATTTATTGATTTTGTACAACTGTCAGGTGATATTTTTTCTTAAGATGCATTATATAAAAGGTGACAATAATACAACTAGGACTTGCCACTCGAAAAACAATGACAGTTTATACAAGGAAAAACAATAGCAGTTACCAGGGATATAATGGCAGTTTATCAATAATAGTTTGGCTTTTAACTTAGTTAAAGGTGCCAGATAAAACTCTTGAATTTTGGCCCAAAACAAGTATAGAATTAGAATTGGGTTGATCTATTTCGATTAAACATTGGGCTCACTCTGTATGATAAAAAAACCTCAGATATAATTTTTGGCTTACTGTTACAACAGACTTAAAAACTTATCGCTGTCACAAATTGATTCAACACTCTTTAGGCCAAATTTGACCAGTCCTGATCGGAATGCTTGTATATTTATTGAAATAGCAGCCTTTTTTAAAAATTAAATGAATGATAAAATATGTTTAAAAGATAAATTATGCAAATGGTTACTATGTCTACAGGATTCTTACATATACTATTGATTTCTTCAAAAGCTAAGACTAAATTATACAACGTTAATTATTGCTATAAAATACAGAAAATCATGTTGTTATGGTAATATCATGTAATGTAATTTCATTCACCTTATATATATTGAAGATATATTTTCTCAAAATTCATGATCCTATATATACACATAATCATCGAAAGCCAGGGATTGCCAGTAAACAAACAGTTAAAGAGCACATAAGATCATAATTTTCTATTACATATTATAATAAACAATGATTACTAAATCCATATTACGGAAAGTTCAAATCAATCTGATTAAAATTAACTGAGCTATTTACGTTTTAGTATGGGACAGCCAAAAACGGTTTTCAAATTTTCATGAACAACCTTAATCCGGTTGATTGGCTGATGACGTCACAGGCACTACACATACTATACACATTATCTATCCAATATATCACTGCCTGTATAATATATCACTGTATCAACATACCAACAGTTAACAAGTGTGTATTGTCGGTAATCATTAGCTCGTAATTATGTAAGCTACACATCACTATATAATTCAAAGCATTTTCAAACGCAGACCTTTCTCGTGTTGAATTGTAATAGATTTTATTTGTTACTATAATATTTCCGAGTGTATTTCAAGATGCCGAATTATCGTTGTATTATTGAGAGTTGTGGAAATTCCAGCAGAGAAAAGGGGAATAATATACCGACGTTTCATAAATTTCCCAAAGACGAAATATTACGGAAAGAGTGGATTGCGTTTGTCAACAATTTAATTACGGATTGGCGGATGCGGGTCGTTTCATCCCACGACCGGTTCACCCCGGGCTGTTTCATCCCACACCTGATTTTCTATCGGGCTGTTTCATCCCACTTGTTATTATAGAAGCAGTTAATTAACCGAGTTGTACCTATTGTCGAATAAACTTCATTGTTTATTATTAAATAAACACACCATTAATTGTTATGGAGTAGTAAAAAAAACATGACGCGAGAATTGATATCTGTCGTTTGGGTCTCGGATATACGAAGTTTGGGACTCTGGTATACGACGTTTGGGAAATATATATATATTCAAAACACGAAAGAAAAAATCAAGAACCACGTGGTTAGTAAAAGGCTCAACCAAACGATAAAACATTAGTTGCCCTTACGGTTCTTTGATAATCATCTTTTCTCATGAAATTATATAATATTTATTTAAAACGAATACTATGCTGATGACCTACACAAAAACAAAATAAATATTTACACGACATGCAATCTTTTTTTTTACAAGCCCCTACAAATTGTTAATAATCAGTGAGCTGCACCTTGACGACATGCTTGTCGTAGATGTCAATACCAATCGATAAATTGGTGCGAACAAGCCACTGGTAAGTGGTAGGTCAATCAAGTTCGTTAACTATTTGATAAAAGAAAAACAACAAAGTATTACTAAATATGCACAAATTTTCAACAATACATTTTGGCAAGTTTTATACTCGCAGATAAAACAAAACAAAGGAGAACTAGCAGTGTTAATCGCGGTCTCAACAACCGCCAATCACCTAATTAAATAAATGCCAATTAAATTCTCAATTGAAATAATAAACGATAACCTGCCTTTTTTTAAATCTGGTGTTGATTATCGAACCCATTCTGCTCAGCGAGTTAGATTATTGACGACAATTGATTGGTGAATCTGATTGTTAAAGCGCTTAAAAACATTGAATTAATTTAGAATTGCAAAATGCAAAACGTAATTTATTATTTGTTACATATAAAAAAATCGTTAGTCATTTATTATTATTCGTGCACATTTTCTGATATGGTCTGGTTATTTGAGCCTAAAAATAGAACACATCAAGTCTCCCTTTGATGACAGTTATATCATGGCATCTCATGGGTCGTATATACGATTATTTCACCGTGAAAGGTGCAAATGCATGCTTTCTGATATGGTCGGATTATTTGAACCTAAATATAGAACACAGCAAGTCTTCTTTGAGGTGTTGTATCATGGACATATACGATTATATCACGAGGTAATTCTGTTATTGAAACCCAAACTGAACGAAAACGGCTCTCGATTATAACTGATGTAAATTTTGTGGAATGCTGAAGCAATTTTAGTTTAAATATCCTTTGTGTGTGAATTACTACTATAGGGCAGGCTGTGTACATGTAATATCAATTCTTTAATATATAAAAGCTGTAAATAGATAATTTAATGAAATCAATTTATTTACAGCTAAAAAGATAATTTAATGAAATCAATTTATTTATAAAAGCTGTAAATAGATAATTTACTGAAATCAATGAATCTAGTCTCGCAACAATCGGATGGTTTTCATTATTAGATCCGGTATCATCTACATCGCCATCCTCTACGGAGCCACAGTCAGATAGATACGGCTCAAACATAATATATGGCGCTATAGTTATCATTTCTCGCGACGTATCTGTATCCGATACATTGCCAGAGCTAAAAGAACTACTGCTACAGGATAACTCTAAATATTCTGCTGCCATTCTCTCGGTGTATGATAGAATGACCAATAACACGTGTTAATGATTTATTTATATGATTACTACTTAAAACCATTTCGTTTCTTAAATGCCGACAATTAATTATTTCAATTGGCTTCATAGATGTCCGTAGCGCCGGCTACACCAATTCTACACCAATCGTGTTTCAATCAGAAGCCAATTGTTAGTTTACGGTCGGCTTATTCTGATTAAAAAGACAATGCTACAGCAATCGGCTTTATAAAACAAATTCTAAATTAAAAAAACAGATTATTCCGTAGTCAGTTGTTTTATTTATTTAGGGGATTAAGGAACCAGTCAGGCGTTAATGAATACACACGCCGGCTGTATATAGGTAATTAAGGAATAAACATTCCGAATATGCATTTGTACACTGTGACGTCACTAGGGACCGAGGGGATTAAGAGTGTTTTCGATAATTGGCCAAGTCGTTTTTACGGGAGGTCTATATTTGCGACTTTGAGTGAAGATAGCTGATTTATTTTTAATCAGATTGATGTTAACTTTCCGTAATGTGCATATAATAACCACTGTCCATCACTACGCCGAGTTTCAGTTTGTCGTCTTATGAGCACTTTAAAAAATTGACAATTTTCAACACCTTTTCGTTGAAAATACTCAATTTGATAAAAATAGGCTAGCAAACTGTTACTCCTCTTATAATATAACACTGCAAATAACAGGAAGACTCTGTCATCGACATCCTTTTTCTTGGATGTGTTTTGGGAGATACATGATGGACAATCTAGATGCATCTAACTAGTAAATAGTATCAGACATCGAAATTATGCTTCTTTTTCTTAACATTACACAACCAAAGTAACAAAAGATTGAAAAGTCTTTCATGTTCTTGATGTATGAATGATGGAAACACAAAAATTATTTTACAGAATCTTTTTAAATTACCAAAAGGTACAATAATGCTTTCTTTCTGAGATATATTTCGGAATTAAAACCGGAACAGAAGAATGGTATGTAAACATTTCAATATTGTTCCCCTAACACTTTGTTAACAGATACTTTAAACATTACGGTACAATAAATGTGAATAAGGCTGTGTATGTTTATATGTATTTACATCTGAAAGTCCCATTAATTAACAATCTGAAAACAAATACAATTCATTTATTTTTAAAAACAAAACATTTACACTATTTGGCAAGGTAAAAAACAATGTCATTAGATGATTACTCAGATTCAATAAAATGATGGTAAATTGTCGAAAATCAATTCACTTATTCGTCTCGTGAAGATTAACACACTGTGTATAAATCTAAGGTTGATACATGTACATACAGCAATTTTCAATTTGAAAATATATGTAATAAAATAAAATTAAACTGCATTCTTTAACAAGCACACTTATATGTTGCAACACCATGTCCCAGTGCTGAATATTGTGTTGTTCTGTTTTATCTTCAAAGTTTTAGATATTGCATCACATGGGTATAAGCTTAATCATTAAGCAATATTTTATCTCGATCTCAGAATTAGTATGCTATGACTATCCATGTATTTCATTAAAACTAAATCAAAATGAAATTTGACTAACATAAAATGCAATTTTAATAATGTGGGCACTTTCTGAAGCGAAATCTAATGGCAGGTTGAATTAACAGACAGTACCAATGGGGATAATTTTATATTTGTAGCAATGTTTGCACAGTCGTAGAGTGTGAAATAAATGAGTTTATTGCGTAATATTCATTTCGAAATATATCAGTAAATTGGTCTTGAATTTGTATCTGCATTCAGGTCTTTGGCATTTGATTTACTCGCAGGTTTCAATGGAAATAATGTGTATTGATGGACAAAATCGCTTGCATTTCATTTTTGGATAACAGAAACTATTATTATTAGAATCGTCACAAACATGTATATAATATAGGCCTACAACATTTTTCAATAAACACATTTGAGATATTGATTTATCTTTTTACAAATCATCTTAATCCCAAAATCATATGAGTATCCTTTGCATATGGCAAGTCTAGTATTATATACACGTTTAGGCCATCTAATATCAAGGAATTGTCGATTTCAATTCATTGTAGGCCTACATGATGATATCTTTGTTATATATAAGACTAAGAGTGATCTTCTCTCCCAGATAAAAAATATGAAGGGAGTTCAGAATTTCTTTTGGAGTTCTTTTTTTATTTGTCTGTTAATTATATAAAAGAATGAAAATAGTATAAAAATATACTTGAATCATATGGTAATCATATATAAAACAATATCAAAGTTTTGTTTACTGGCGTTTTGAGTGTTTTTGTAATTTTGTTCTTGGGGTTCTAATTTGTGGCGTCATCTAATTGCTTAAACTGCCCCACAGTAAAAAAAATGGTTGGTTGTATCTAAACTTCCAATAGAATGAAAGTAAATTGAATGAGGAATGTTTTTTGAATGATATGTTAAAATTCTGTGACCAGGGCCATTGAAAATATTATCATTTTTCCAAATTTATCTATATGTCGCAATAGATCCAACAAAGACGATTTTAAGAGGATTTAAGTTTTTGTGAAATATGGCTTTGGTAATAAAAGCTTATGTGAAAGTTAAAGGGGGATAACACTAATAATCAGGACAGAAATTTTTTTATGAACCCCCTTTATTCAAGGCAAGCAGAATTGTTATTTGAAGTTACGATAAATTATATTCCCTTCCGGTATTTTTCATCTTCCTGAAAAAGATGTCTCACAAGACATGACTGAACTCTTTGCCATTAGAGCTAGTTACTAATACTAATACTACTAATAGTGTAAACATTGGCCATCAAAATATATGCAACAAGAGAATATGAATGCCTACATTACCCAGAGCAAAACTAATTGATGTTTGTTTTTCCATTGTATTGATTTTATATAAAATCCTGCTATGTATGGTACTATATGTCTTTAAAAAATAATAATTGTTATTTGTTTTTCATACCAAATATGATAAGATAATTCAATAGAGTATATATTCAAATGTTTGATATGAACATGTAGTATGGAGGCTCAGTGCGGGAGGGTGTCCATCAAATGGGCACAAAACCATACCAAACTTTTCTAGAGTAAAATTTTGCGTAGAATACGATGCCGAGTGGTAATCAGTCCGCTGTTGGGGCGTTTTTGAGATACTTTGTGTCAAAGTTCAAATGAGGTCATTTGCACTGAAAGTGGATGTGCGTGCAGCCATTCTTGTATCATGAAAATATGTTGAAGATGATTGTAAGTTATCACCCTTTCAATAAAAATGTAAACTTGATAAATTCACCTTTAGTCTTTGTGACGTCGGAGGGCAAAAGGCGAAATGTTCCAATTTTGCACTAGGAAGATTTAAAGCAAAAAAAAGTCAGTGTCAAATATTAAAACTAAAGCGAAACCTGTTCTAATTAATAGTAGGAACATTTAAAACTTATCTTTAGGTGGTCTTAGCACAGAACTTTTATTTTGGAATGTGGAAAAATATCTTTCATAACAAAACTAAAACACTTCAAAAATATGTAAAAACTGTCAAATCAAAATCTTTCCGAATTAGTTTTACAGCAAATGCTATACATAGGGATACCAGTTGTCTGAAAACACAATGGAATATTATCATTTTGGACTCAAGCCTGCAGGCCGCGTCACAAAGCTGGCCAAACATTTCTCCAGTAACATTTACCAATACAACATCTGTGTCCATGTTCGGGCGATATAGATGAAAACTCATAAAAAAATAGCAAACATTCAATCTTGTTATCAGATACGTGATTTCCGGTCACAGATTAATATTGGTTTTCTCAGATTGTAATCCTGGAAATCCACTCGGCCTGCAGGCTGGAGCCCAACCATGAAACTATTCAATTGTTTTTCGGACAACTAGTTTCATTATGTATAACAATCAATGTTAAACTAAATCGTGGAGATTTCGATTAGACAGTTTTAACGTATTTTGGAAACAGGTTTCGAAATGTGTTGGTACTGTTGTCTGTTGTTATGCAAGATCTTTTTTGACGTTCCAAAGTAAATGTACGGTGCTAAGACTACATAAAGATACATTTTAAATGTTACTACTATTAGTTAGAACAGGTTTCGCTTTAATTTATATATTTTACGCTGATTTTTTATTTTTAAATCTTCGGGAACATTTCGCCTTTTGCCTTCAGGCGTCACAAAGACTAAAGGTGAATTTAGCAGTTTCAGGGCAAATGATCTCACTTAACCTTTGACACCGATTATCTCGAAAATACCCGAACGGCGGACTGATTACCACTCGGCATCGTCTTCTACGCAAAATTTTACTCCAGAAAAGTCGGGTACAGTTTTGTGTTCATTTGATGCACTGAGCCTATAAGTAAGTCTAGGAAATACTTTGTGAAATGGTTATGGTATGTTGCATATAAAATAATGAATTGCTGTTATTTGAGACATTGTAGTTATTAGTTTGGCAGTAAAAAGAACTAACATGGGCTAATGAAGACAGGTGGATGTTTGGAAGAGGATGACATATCTGATTAAAGGGAGATAATACACTTTTCACAATAAATATAGTTATCTCCCTTCATTATTGCTACATGTATTGAATTGTGTAACAGGTCCTAGAAATAACATTCAATTCTTACTTTGAAAGATAATTCATTTGTAATCAGGAAAAATCTTCTGTATGGCACTTACCTGGAAAATAAATAAAATAAAACAACTTAGATAAGTTACCTTGCGATACAAATTTATAAACTTTATTAATTAACCTGTGCCAATTAAAAACATCAAATTAAGTTTCTTGATGAAAAAACCAGCGGCTGCCAGGCAGGATACGCACACATTTTCGAGAGATGGATAGAGAACAAGCAAAACCGAAAGTGATTTTTCCTACAATCAAAGGCCATAATTCATTAAGTTACAATTTGATATGTGCAAATATCGAAAAGTAACAAGATATTTAGGTTATAAACACGCAATTTAAGTTTCATCAAAATCGAAATTAAAATTGTGACCTCTACAGGGTCCACAACCTTGAAATATCATTTTTTAACAGTATTCGCGTACAAACAGCAGCCATTTTGTATTGTTATTTTGGTCCTATTTTCCCAAAATTTGAACTCAACCTTCCTTAGCTTGTAACAGTGATATAATCAAACGACTTTTTAAATCGGATAATAATTGTGACCTCCAGAGAGACCACAAGCTAAACAAAGGCGATTTTGCGTATAATCAGGGGCCATAATTCAGGACATTATGATCCGATATGCGCAAATATCGAAAGGAACTAAGATCTTTGGGTTATATCCATGCATTTCAAGTTTCATCAAAATCAAATTAAAATTGTGACCTCTACAGGGTCCACAACATTGAAATACCATTTTAAACAGTATTCGCGTACGATCGGCGGCCATTTTGTATAGTAATTTTGGTCCGATTTTTCCTAAATTCAAATTCAACCTTCGTTAGGGTGTAACGATGATATAATCAAACGATTTTTAAAATCAGATAATAATTGTGACCTCCAGAGGGACCACAAGCTAAACAAAGGCGATTTTGCGTTCAATCAGGGGCCATAATTCAGGAAGTTACGATCCAATATGCGCAAATATCGAAAGGAACCAAGATCTATGGGTTATAACGATGCATTTCAAGTTTCATCAAAATTGAATTTAAATTGTGACCTCTACAGGGTCCACAACCTTGATATACCATTTTTTAACAGTATTCGCGTACGAACTCAACTTTCCTTAGAGTGTAACGGTGATATATTCGAACGTTTTTTTAAATCGGATAATAATTGTGACCTCCAGAGGTACCACAAGCTAAAATAGGTGATTTTTCGGACAATCAGGGGCAATAATTCAGGAAATTACGTTCCGTTAGGCGCAAATATCGAAAGGAACCAAGATCTTAGGGTTATAAACATGAATGTAAAGTTTCATCAAAATCGGTTCAAAATTGTGACCACAAGCTAAAAACATGATTTTTCGTACAATCAGGGGCCATAATCCATGAAGTTTTGATCCGATGCGTGCCAATATCAAAAGCAGCCGAGATCTTTGGGGGATAAACCTATATTTCATGTTTTGTTAAAATCGGGTAAGAATTGTGACCTGTAGAGAGTCCACAAACAATTGTGGACAGACGGACAGGAGCGACGACATAATACGTCCACATGAAAATATAGGCGTATAAAAATTCTTTTACATTTAAATAGCCCTAAATAAATCCTAATTAGTCAATATTTAGGTAAGGGATGTCATAGTATAATTGTATAACAGTCTATGCCTCTTGGTTTCATCAAAGTATTTTACAATAACTTTTTGTCAAATTAAGAACAAAAATAGGAGCAAGCATTAAAAAATTTCATTTTTTTATCATTCATTTTAAAATTCAAGCATACTTAAATTGCAATAACAAATGCTGTTCCTTTTGAATGTGACATTCAGACATAAATTTTACATAAATGACGAAATGCACTGACGTCATCTGAAACACACTTTGTTTTCAGATCTGTTCATAAAATGGATTGTCAATTAGATCAGACAGATAATTATCAACATTGTTGATGAACCATATTTAAAATAACATGAAAGCAAGCCCTATCAATTTTCTGGTATGTTTATAAGCTCCAATCAATTATAACTTATAGCTACGATTTCTATCACTAGATTTAAGATTACATCACTAACAACTACATAATTTTATGAGCTCGGCAACTGACAGATTGCCATTTAAACAAATCTAGACACAACAGATTGAAATGAAATGAAACAGGCTCTGACAAAAGACTGTAACCAGAGGTATTACAGTGGTTATGATATTTTAACTCACAATGTATCCTGGTGTGGGTAGACCAAGGAGGAATCAAAGAGTTTTTTCCAGGGAAACAAGGGTTGTCGCATATTTTTTTCTTTTGTCAGAAATGAAAACATTTACTGCACACCAAAATCTGAATAAACACTGTTAGAACAAAACTGATAAGCTTTGAATACAAATCTCTATAGGATTATAATCACAAATGATAAATTATTTAAAATTAGAAAAGTAGATAACACACTCTGTAGTTTCTATGAATCTAATATAGAAAGTGTAGAACATCTCTTTGTTTTCTGCCCATTTTCACAAATAATATGGAATCTTTTTCATATAATTTAAATCGCAGCATGTAAAGATAGATATAAAAACACTTATCAAATATCTTGGTTTAACTAACAAACCAGATAATATAAATAATACTGAATGGATCTTCATTTAATCATGTAATTAATTTAACTAAGTTCTATATATATTGGGCTAAACTCAGGGCTGGATTAACCATGGGGCACCATGGGGCACAGGCCCAAGGGCCCCCCACAAAAATCATTTCATAGCACTTGCATTGATCACCAGGGCCGGATTAACCATGGGGCACAGCCCCAGGGACCCCACATTAGGGGCCCCCCACAAAAAAATCCCAGTTGCGTCCAGCCCCCTCCTCTAGAAATGCCATCATTTCATAGCACTGCATGGATTGGTACACTGAAAATGGTACTTCTAAATGGCTTCACACAAGTGCCTGACATGCCAGCAAATCATTTTTCCGGCCTTCACTTACTGAAATTTCAAGAAAAATAAGGCGCTCCCTCTAAAAAAAATTGACAACCTTTCATTTATAAAATAATACACTTGATTATGATCACATGGTGATACCCTAAGGCACTGATGAGTCGGTCGGTTTTAATGGCGCCTACACCTGATCCAAACTTTCTTATATCTTTATGTGGAGGCTATCATCGGGCGCCACCACAGGCGCGGACCCAAGGTGTGTACACCAGAAGAAAATGCCTCTCCCAAAAAATCTGCCGCCATATAAAATACAAAATTGCCACTCAGAAAAATGTGTTTCCTGCATCGTTATTTTTCAAAAATTTTCTGAGGGAGGACCCCAGACAAGGGTGCCTCCCCCATAGGCGAAGGGCCTCTCCTATCCCCTCTTTCTGGGATTGGCGTCTAACCCACCACATGACATTAAAGGGTTTCGTTTTAGTCGCCCTTATTCACTTGACAGGACCTTGTTGGTCTCTGGGGGCGCCGCCACCAAATTACATGATAAGAGATTTTCGTTCTGGTCGCCCTATCCACGTCGCATTATGGTGTTTCGGACTAGTTCTAGTTTAGAGGATAAGGAGTTTCTCATTTTGGTGTGCTTAACATCAAAATGAGAAATAGCGCTGCTGAAATTGACACACGGGAGAGACGTTGATTGCAGCTCCAAGTGGGTGAAAAAGCGTTTGTGACAGTCTAATTTTCAATAAATTTCGAAGTTTGTGGTCAGTGATCAGGAGCCCCCCCATATGTTCCTGGCCCCAGGGCCCCCACCATGGTTAATCTGGCTTTGGCTAAACTACGAAACAAAATACTGAATATTAATAAGTATGAAAGCTTTTTAGTAGAACATTCTAAATTGGAGATTGAGATATCTCCGGAATTAGACATGAATTAATGGAAATATCTTTTTTAATAATAATAATATGTCCATATACATAGCGCCAAATCCACAAGTTGTGCTCGTAGCTCTAACTTTTAAGTATTTGTCAATTTCTGTAGTGAATTTTGAAAAGATGAGTCTTAAACGAGATTTGAAGACTGATACTGATAAAAGTCACAAAACGGAGTTCAACTGTGAGTGAATTCCATCTTTAAGTGGCAGGGGATCACGGTGGCTAAGTGGATAAGGCGCTGGTTCGCTAGCCTGGAGGTCGAGTGTTCGATCCCTGCATTGGCCGAGAAAGTTCATCTCGATTTTCCAAAGTGATTTCCCCTTGTCAGTGATGCAGAAGGAGGGCCTGACAAGGACAGCTGCCTAGTCGTTCGGATGGGACGAAAAACCGAGGTCCCGTGTACACATTGGAGTGCTTGTAAAAGATCCCTTGGCAGTTGGAATTCGAAATAAGAGTAGGCCGTAGCGCCGCTGCCCGGGCAAAATTTCCCTCATAGCACACTGTATGGTGTATGCCTGTCTTCAATTAGCTCAGGTTAAGTGCATAACAGTAGGACGTTAAACTTCATTTCATTCATTCATTCTTTAAGTGGCAGCAACAGCAAACACACTTTGCCCGAAGGTAGCTAGTTTCCAATTTGGTACCACTAGATGATTGAGATTATTTGAAGGGCATCTGTCTTTTTAAAATATAACTGTTGAATTAATTTATGTACTTCGATCTGTGTACAGTAGGGACCCTTGTGATTAAGCGTTTATATAGAAGAATCTATTTTATTTCTAAGACATAAATAAATGTTGGTGTAACATAACATACTTGTAAATAAATAATGATGTAAATTAAAGTATTGCTTTTTAAAAAAGAAGAAGAAAAAAAAAATCTGATTATAAGTAACAACCCATTTGGCTTCTACTAAGTTCTAGTTCTGCTCTATTCCAACATTTAGCATACAAAACATTTAATATCAATGGCCAAAATCAATAGTCTCATAACCTTAAACACTGTATTAAATATAAAGTCAATCGAATATGGCAGAAATTATTGGAAATTGTTAAAAAAAATCAATAGGCTTAAACACTGTGTAAATCATTGAAAATCAACAGGCTTCTTCATCTCATGACACTGTCAATCAGATATTAACTTTTTCAAAGGGATCAAGGGCCATAACTCTGGCAGTAATTACTGGCAATCGTTGAAAATCAACCGGCTTTTTTGTCTTATGACCTTAAAAACTGTGTATAAATGTCAAGTTAATTGGATATTATTTAAGCGTCTACAGCCTCCACATGATATTTTAAAGTAATCAAGGGTCATAAATCTGGCAGTAATTATCTGAAATCGTTGAAATTAAAATGCTTCCTTGTCTTTTGACCTTTAATGCTGTGTATAAGTTTAAAGTCAATCAGATATTAACATAAGCGTCTAGATAGGTCTAGAACGTCTTCAAGATATTTCAAAGTGATCAAGGGCTATAACTGCCAAAAGGGCAGTAGCCTTATCGGATATTGTTGAAAATCAATAGGCTTCTTCGTCTCATGACCTTAAACACTGTGTGTAAATCTAGTCAATCGTATATAACTTTAGCCTCCAAAGCATCCACAAGATTTTTTAAAGTGATCTAGGGCCATAACTCTGGCGGTAATTATAGGAAATCCCTGAAAATCAATCACTTATAATCTTACACACTATGTATAAACTAATCAGATATTAACTTTAGCCTGTAGAACGTTCACAAGCTGCAAGGCCGGTCCGACCAGCAGCTGGATGGGGCAGTGACAATATACAATCAGTATTTATTTAGGCTATACTCCTTCACCCATTGCTTGTGTCAATATTTCTCTCCCATGGTACATGCTATCATAGTTAAACCAGTGTACATACCATTTACGATGATATGCCATTCATAGACCTTATTACAATGCTTCGGGCAAAAGGTGTAGGTTACATGCCTATTTTCCATTATATATCACAAATCGTGAGATACAATTAAGCTGTGAAATGTCAATCCCTTGAATTCAGTATTGTTGTGATCCCCAGTTAGAATGTCAGTTACACATTATCTTACTACCGAAAAAAAATGCTGCCTTGATAATCAAGACATTGAATTAATTTGTTGGGTAACTAACTGAAATGTAGCCAGTAATGCCTTGCAAATACAATAGACAAATATAGGTTGTCAAGCAAAGAAACATACACCCCCCCTACCAAGTCTACTGAGTAGTCCACAAAGTTTGTAGAAAATGGGAGCTTCTACAGGGGCTGGCTGAAATGTTCTAAGGCTTAAAAAGATGGATCAATTTGGTTGGAACAAACTTTTGCTACCAACAAGTACAATCACTGAATGAATCATAGACATAACAACTGCAACGTTATCTTGTGAACTTACCCATTGAAATCACCAGAAATGGGACAAAATTGGCTACAGGGCAGTCATCAAGTACTGCTACTGTAAAGACTAACCCTAATACAGACACTTAACAGGATGATCTGATGCCCTTTCTGCTATGGAATTTTATCATGGCATAGAGAGCCTTGACGATGACCGGGTCCTCTAAGGCTATCAACAGCAACCATTCAAGAAAACATTACCCAGGTGCATGACATGGTGTTACCTGATTGATGATTGACCACTCGACATATTTCTTGTTAGTGTTGTGAGCATCTCTCATTAGAGGGTTGAGCACATTATTGTCAACGAGTTAACCCTTAGAGCCCTGACCTCCTGGAGCTTATTTGACGTCAGGCCTAGGCTCCTGGGCTATATGACGTCAAATTAAGGAAAACACAAATAAAATACTTTTAAACATTTTATAGGCCTAGATTGTTGTGATTTCTGGAGGAATATTCTTAGGCCCACAAACAGAATTATCAAAAGAGACATTAGCAGCTTTGTAGGTTTTACTCCAACCTGGAGTAAAACGTGTGTTGGTTGCATCGCCAGAAAGACCAGGGCGGACACACCCACTTGATGGGCCAGCCGATTCTACATCACTATCTTCGCTTTCTTCGCTGCTATATTCTAAATCACTTTCTGGGTAATCTTGATCGTTTGCAGCGTCTAATTCCGAAAAATCTTCGAATTGATCAGGAACCTGTGTCCTAGTAAACCGTTGTTTATAAGGCTGTTTTCCTTTCGAGCTTCCGGGTTCTGGATTCGCTCGTTTTATGCTAACAATCAACGAATTGTCGCATAAATATCAAACAAAAACAATTTGCATGGGCGCTGACATCTTTGTTTACATGTGCGAGAGCTAAATACGGAAAAGCATTGTGATTGGTTAAAAAGAAATGAACTTATGTAGTTCATAGTTCAATGCATGACCTCACACCGGTATACCGGTGCTACGGCCTATGGTCAAATAAGAACTCCATCGGTTTACCGGTGCTACGGTTTCAAAGGGTTAAGAATGACAAAAGTTTTTGCAAGATGGGTGCTAAAGCTCTTGACTGATGATTCTAAACTTCCTGATGTTACATTACAATCTACCCAGTTTTGAAGCAGATCCTGATAATATTTGGGCCAGATTTCGTCTCCAGTACTCGAGTACTTTTAAGTGTTTAAAAACACTATGTATCAATTTCAAATCAATCATGTAAGGGCTTTTGAGACTAAATGGTCATAAAGATTTTAAAGCCATGAAAGTTATTGCCATCTCATAAACATGAACATAAACAATGTGTATAAATATCAAGTCAACTGAATAATAGCTTTAGCCCCGTAGAACAATTAACTCTTAACACTAGTAATTATCAGAAATTAACAGGGTTCTTGTTTCATGACCTTTTAATACTCTGTGGATAAATTTCAAGTCATACAGATGATAACTTTAGGATCTAGAGGGTCCTTAATTGATCTAGAGCCAGTTAAACTGTGGTAATGACTGTTGACAATATACAGTCACATTTCAATTTGTGTAAAACAGTACTTTTTCATAATTTTTCTCATCTTCTATTGTTCATATAATTGCTTCAAATTATCTCATATGTAGTAAGCCCAATGGTAAGCCTGATAATCAATGCTTAGTTTATAAATCAAGGTGTGATATTCGTTTGAAAAAGTGTTAATGAAGTGCTAATATATGTTACTGTCTTTACTACAGTGGCAGATATCAAGAGGTAAAAGTTAAAATTGGCTACTGAAAATCTACAGATCGCAAACTAAAAATTTGACTACCGGTAAGCTCAGAGCTGCAAATCAAGCAGGCAAAAAATATATATTAAAAGCCTTAATATTGTAAGCTTATACATTTTCCACTGGTATTCACAGTATTTAAAGGAGCTGTCCCAGTTACAAGTATATTTTGGTAACTGAACAATAGAATTCCTAAAAGGATTTGTGTAACGCTATAACAATCAGACAAACTATTTGGTTATTTCTCTACCTGACATTATCAATAATATCTAAACCCAAACTGAAAAAAAACTCTTTTGTTCTCATTTAAATATCAATTATTCACTTAAACTAAAATACAAATAATCGACAATTATTTTGTTATTTTTTACATTACAAATCAATATTTTTTAAGAAACATTTTATTGTGTTTATACTTATTAATGGCACTTTTGCAAAAATGTGTAAGTGTTTACATGTACATGTTCTTCACCGAGCCTTTCAATTGACATTTCAATTGATTGGCTGTACACAAACCAGTAATTTTACTTGTAAAGATTTTTACATTAAAAATAATGATCGAGCTATTCAATACCATCACATTTCAAAATCATTCTTCTTCTCCAGCTTTGTCGCACATAAGTAAGACTAATAACCCTTATTCACAAGATTAATGCATCGTGAGTAATAAATATTCTTTGAAGAGTTGTTCTTACATTTTTCTGTTAGGTTCTGATCAAGATATCCACACAAAGCATGGAAAATTGGCATGTTTTTTTTTAAAAGTGTACCATAGGTTTCCAATCCCAACTGAGCTATGAAATTCCTATTCCTGTTACCAAATCCCTGTTTCTGGGAAGATTGATACATATTCTTCGAAAATATATTTTAAAAAAGATATTTTTTCGCATAATTGATTTTTTATTGAACATTATACCTAACATACTGAATTTTTTTAAATAATATCACTCAAGACAAAATTATATCAAATGCAAACGGTGCACATTCAAATTTATAAAAAGATAGGTTGCCAGGCAATGAAACATACGCACACAGCAGCTAAATCGTCCGGACAGTCAACAAGAGTTGTCGCATATTTTACTTTTTTCGGTAATGAAACATTTATAATACACTAAAATCTGATTAAAAGTAACAACCCATTATGTAATTATCTGAAAATCATTCGAATTTGTTTGGCTTTGATAAAATTCTCCTCCGTGCTGTTCAAGTTATCAGAATTAATTGAAACTCAATATACTTGTTCGTCTCATGACCTTCAACACTGTGTATAAATTTAAAATCAATCGGATATTAACTTTAGCCTCTAGAGCGTCCTCAAAATTTTGAAAGTGATCAAGGGCCATAACTCTGTCAGTAATTTTCGGAAATGCTGAAAATCAATAGGCTTCTTCGTCTCATGACTTTAAACACTGTGAATAAATTTAAAGTCAATCGGTTATTAACTTTAGCCTCTATAGCGTCTATAAGATTTTTTAAAGTGATCAAGGGCCATAACCCTGACAGTAATTATTGGAAATCGCCGAAAATCAATTGGTTTCTTCATTTGTTGACCTTAAACACTGTGTATAAATTTAAAGTCAATCGGTTATTAACTTTAGCCTCTAGAGCGTTCACAAGATTTATCAAAGTGATCAAGGGCTATAACTCTGATAGTAATTATCGGAAATTGCTGAAAATCAATAGGCTTCTTCGTCTCATGACCTTAAACACTGTGTATAAATGTAATGTCAATTGGATATGAACTTTAGCCTCTAGAGTGTTCACAAGAAATTGTGGACGGACGGACGGGGGCGACGACTATACGTGGGCGTATAAAAAGCAATAGCTATAGGTAGAATATATACATTAATTATGTTAAATGAAAGAAGATGCTATTATTTTTGGGTCACAAGCTTAGATATATTAATAATTTTCTTCAAAATTTTAATGTAATAATACATTACCTTATTATAAAATTATATGGGTTGACAGCAGTCGGCACACTTTCTTTCTATTGTATTACAACACGTAATTTTGAAGGAATATCACTGACATCAATTATCAAGGCACATCTATTGTTTTATTATGTACGAATTTGAATATTTTGTTGATACATGATTTTGAATTGTGGTCTGAAACTGCCTGCTTTAATAAAGATAAGAGTTATATGCCCCTTTATAAATTATTTAAGGTAAAAATGCCCGACAAGAAAATTTCGAAATTCCATCACAAGGTTCTACAAACTTCATGAAACAAGGGCCTTAATTTAAATAATGCATATCAATTTCAAACAGATTGGATAATATATTTTGTTGTTCATGTACAAGGTTCAACAAAGTAAAACAAGGGCCATTGGTCTAGATGTAATTGACCAAAGTTGCTGAAATTCAATAGACTACTTTGTTTCACCCATCTAAATGATCTATGCATTTAAGTTTCATACAGATCAGATGCTAATTTTAGCATTCACTAGGTTCAACAAAGTGAAGCAAGGGCCATATAAGCCTACATTAGATGTAATTTACAGAAATTTCTGAAATCCAAAAGTAATAGGTTTATTTTATTTATTTAAATGATGCATACAAATTTCATACTGATCAGATGACATCTTTTTTCGTTACAAGATTCACAAGGTGCAACAAAGTGAAACAAGACCATAACCCTAGAAGATATTACCAAAAATGTAAACATATATTAATTTTAAAACAATCAGATGATAAATGTAGTTTGTAGAGTGTTAACCAGAAATTGCGGACCATGGACTGACACCTCCACAAAACAAGAGGCTCCTTCGCCTCATGACCTTAAACACTGTGTATAAATTTAAAGTCAATCGGATATTAACTTTGGCCTCTTAGAGCGTCCACAAGATTTTTTTAAGTGATCAAGGGCCATAACTCTGACAGTAATTATCGGAAATTGCTGAAAATCAATAGGGTTCTTTATTTTATGACCTTAAACACTGTGTATAAATTTAAAGTCAATCGGTTATTAACTTTGGCCTCTAGAGCGTCCACAAGATTTTTTTAAGTGATCAAGGGCTATAACTCTGACAGTTATTATCGGAAATCGCTGAAAATCAATAGGCGTCTTAGTCTCATGACCTTAAACACTGTGTATAAATTTAAAGTCAATCGAATATTAACTTTGGCCTCTAGAGCGTCCTCAAGATTATTTTAAGTGATCAAGGGCCATAACTCTGACAGTTATTATTGGAAATCGCTGAAAATCAATAGGCTTCTTCGTCTCATGACCTTAAACACTGTGTATAAATTTAAAGTCAATCGAATATTAACTTTGGCCTTTAGAGCATCCACAAGCAATTGTGGACGCCGGACCGACGGATGGACGGACGGACGGAAGGACGGGGGCGACGGCAATATACGACCACATTGAAATGTGGTCGTATAAAAATGACCACATATACATATGAGTTGAATTGGTGTATAAAAAAAATAGATGGTGACCTTAGAGATGACTTCACAATTTGAATTTTGAAGTCTACCTATCTATCTAATCAGAGTTGATAAAATAATGCCAGATCTAAAATTTACGAAGCTTTTCATTAGTTGCGTTGCCCAGACAACACAGTAATGGGCTATAATAAAAGTTGACTTAAACTTCAGTGAATGATCAACTTCAAATGACAATTCCAAGTGATTACATGGCAGAGAAAGCATGTATGCATTATCAACAAAAGCTACTATCCCCCTATAAATTATCATCCATATGACATTCTCTATACTGATGCTAACTATATAACATGTCTGCATTGCAGTAATATTTAGGTTGTCAATAGTGACAAATGCTTTAGAAAATGATGTTTGAGTTAGTTAACTATGCCTTTCAGAGTGTCATGTTCTGTTATAGTAGATTGTACCGCCAATAAGATTGGAAAACTGGTACCGGACCTGGTAATATTTTTATTTTGCTTTTACAAGATTCTACACTAAAACATTCTTGTCTTACTGTGTGTTCATGAATTTTAGATTTGTTTCCCTAGCTGTGTGTAATTGTTTTATACATGTATAAAATAGTCCTGGTAATCCAGGCCTGTCATTCAGCAGAAAGCAATCAGTAGACTGGTTCAATGTGACTTATATTCCACTATAGCCCTTCAGGCTTCTCCAATTTATCATTGCATGTTTCTTGTGACATCACTAGAATATCCACTTAATTCAACGTAAAAAGTAAACAAAACTCACACATGGGTGTATATATAGCAATCACGTGTCTACCTTAGCACTACGTTCCGTCAGTATTTCAGAATCGCTGTTACGTTTACCTTTTATAATCATCCATATCATTGTTGTAAGCGATCATGGACTTATCGTTGAGTTGTCCTTTATTTATTATTGTCTAGTCTTATAGCTATCCATCTGATGGGTTGATAATTACATTGTATTCAGCAGATATGGATAATTTTGAAGATGGTCACATACCATCTAATTTAAACAGCGATCTAATACTTGATAATGATCCTCTGAATCTTAATAATTTTGGTTTTGAATCTTTTAATGAAAAAACGACTGTCTCGTCAGCAATGTTTCTCCGGAAGTAGTATTGCCAAGAAAGGATTAAACAAACCCTGGTGAATATGAGGAAACGGAAGGATGGTTAAATACATCTAAAAAGACGATCAAAAATCCCCAAAGTCGCAAAATTGAGTGCTATTTAGATAGTGTGATTGGTCTAACTGATTTTATTTTAATAATTCAAAAACATGTACCTTTACTCAATATTACAGCTTTAACATTGTCTAAAAAATCTGCAACAGACCTACATGTAGGTCATCTGGTGGCCATATAGGGTTATTGCAATCATCGAACCAAATAAAAAATGTTTATATAATACTTTAGATATACTTTAGATATACTTTAGATATATGTACTTTAAATATATATACTTTAGATTTACTTTAGATTTTACTTTTATTTTTCTTGTTCATTACTAATGTCATAATTCCCTCTAAATATAAGTGTTGGGTGTTGACCAAATAATGTACACCTAAATGAATTACTCCTGTCTTGACTTTTAATTAGATTGTTTAACTTGCAACACTTTCAACATGAAAGATCTCTTTGAGCTTTGTTCATTATTCTAGAAAAGAACACCAAAGCTTTCTTAATTACATAATGCACATATATATGTTACCATAATTTTAGGACTGACACACTTTATTTTCTTTGATGACTATGCATACGTATCAAGACATTCTTTCTTGGGCCACAGTATCTTTTACATCTCAGGTGATCTCATAATATATATCAATTATATACAAGAAAAGATAATCACATTTAAATTTCCGATCTCACGGTCATACTTTCAATCTAAGGTTAATTCCAATGTGTGTCAGGTCCAGGAATGCTACTTCACTCGTATATTCCGGAAATGTCCTCCATCATTTTCAAAATGTTCGCCCAATCGGACATCAAGATATGCTGAATAATATTTGAAATTCTAAAATATATTGACTGTACTGAGTGTATAACTACTACTCATCTGGATTATCATTGATAATACATGTAATGTAAGCAGGATTGATTAAGTATGAGGTGATCAACTCTGTTATGGTGTTCAACACCTACCTTACATGTAATTGATTACCTACTTAATCCCCTTTCTTACACTATATGATTTCTTTTATATACATCTTAATTCCGAAAACCATTACTTGTTTCTCCTTTAATCCACTTGTTGTTGGTCAACGAAATTAAAAGTAGTCAAAGATCAGTTAATAAACATCTACTACAGTAATTCAGTTCATGATCTAAGTAATAAATAATTAGTACTGGAAGGTAAGTTTGTTAATAACGTAAATATACAAGTTTAAACAAAATGGTACTCCTCTTCAATGTCTTCATAATTACACAATGTACATAATCGTTTACTTCTTTCAAAATATTTAGTACTATAACGTAACCTTTCAATATTTAAATTATGACTGGACAAACCGATTCTTGTAATGAGCTTCATTTTTTCAGTTGTTTACTTTAATTAGTTAATTACAATGTACCTTCAAGTTCTTCTTCTCTCTCTATGCTGTGATTAAATGTTAACACCCATTAGGTAATCTGATTAGTTATTTATGCATTAGTGATGTTAAGTTACCAATTGAACCACACAGCATGTTTTTTTTTTGGCTTCAACTTTTTTAGTTTACTAATAATCATTTGAGCTTGATAACGACAATAAGATACTTGTCGAAACGTCATCAGTGATTGTTATTTCCATATAAATTGTGTTGTGTTTCGACAAAAGACATATTTTAAATTTCATTATAATCAAATGAAATTTGTAATCTCTAGATTCTAGAAGGTCCACAAGCTAAAAACATATTTTTTCGTACAATCAGGGACCATAATCCATGAAGTTTTGATCTGATATATTCCAATATCTAAAGAAACCAAGATCTTTTGGAGATATATTTCAAGGTTCATCAAAACTGGTTAAGAATTATGACCTGTAGAGTGTCCACAAACAAATTGCTGATAGACAGACGGGCAGGTGGGGGTGGGCTATAATATACATTTACATGCAAAAAACACTTCTCCAAGGGTCCTACTTTGTAAAATTTTAGTATGTTATAAAGTACACTAAACCCTACTAGAATCAGTTGAAAAACCTTTTGTTGCAATTTTTTGGGAGTTGAGGGGGTATTTTCCATATATTGACGTGACTACAATATCCAATCTGTTTTTGATGAAAAACCATCCCCAGAGTGTGAAGTTCATTTTCTCTATAATTTGCAAAAAAGGCTAATCAACTTTAAGAGGACCTGTCAGTAAATAAACCTTGTCTGGAACAAAACAATCCATCTGGCTCTTTTCCCCATTAATTTCATCCCTGCACAAGAAAAACAAATACGAATCACAAAATCAAATCCCATAGGAATATTGGTAGGTTACCGCCACCGATAATTAAATCAAGGCAAGTTTTTCACATCACTTCGAGAATGGAATGAGCTTTAAATTAAGCAGAAATATATTTTGTCAAATCTAATTTCGGAACTCACTTAGAATACTTTCCACATTACAAATGAAACAAGTAGTTGACAAGATACTGAAATATTTTTTTTTTCTTCCACAGATTTTTTGTAAAGACAAGATACTGAAAACACTATTGATTAAATCTTGCCTCTCCTTCTTCAAGTAATAATGACTAAAATTCATTTAAATAGAATATCTTCGCCACGAAAAATATCAATTATCTGGCTCTCTGTCCTGTCTAGTAGAAGAACGGAGCTGATTCAAGCTGACCTGCTTAGTCAACTGTCTTCCGACAAAATTTTCTTTTCCACATAACATGCAATTTTAATTACGTGCAGTATTCCAACTATGGTTAGTGCCTGTTTCTTCCACTAATCAATTGAAGAAACTTCTTCAAAGTGTAGCAGCTAATTCAAGACAAAAAGAGCAGTTAGGAAAACTATTGATAAGAGAGAGAGAGGGAGGGAAATGGGGTTTAACGTCCACTTGAAACAAACTAGGTCATTTCGGGACTAACATATGGTTTTATTTCATTTCAATAATTCACTTGCGCGTAGGGGTCTATAGCAGTGGGAGGAAACCGGAGGACCCGGAGTAAAACCCACGAGGTTGCACAGGCATCCCTACTTCTTGCCACGTACAACCAGGGATTCGAAACCATGCCAGTTAACTCAATGACAGGCTTAATGATATGTTAAGGCAAATCTTGCAATTTTTGAATCCATCGTGCAGATCTGCCTGATTACTGGCAGTGACAGAACAAGATGACATAACAGTTAGTCTCAAAGTATCCACAAAATACGAGGCACATCTGTATCAAATATCCTTAACCAAATTTTGTTATTGGTTTGGATCCCTTTAAGGAAAAGTATTCATACATGTAGGCGATGAGAGCCTGTAGATGATTAAGTTGCTATGATTCATGACTAATTCGATTAATCAAGAGGACAGACATTTTCTAGTAAATGTAGTAATATCTTCTGGTGTCTGGAATGGAACCGTTCAACCAGAAAGGTCTATAATCAAGTTGAATGTCTCCACGATTATCTTAACTCCATGTCTTTTTGCAAAGAAATACACTTTCTTCTATAAGAAGAAATTAACTCATAGTTACATGCACATGTCTGGTCACTGTAACTTCAAATCTTAAAACTGTTCATCATTTGCATTTTGCATACGGAAGGTCCATTGGCCAATTACGCTATTTTACGGAGATGTTGTCTAATGGTTTTAATAAATCATGGGCCATGTATAGATGGGCAGGCAACAAGTCCCGTTGGTTGGATTCTCTGCAGATCTCAATGTCAACAGCAAATCAAGCGAAGTGATTTTTGACATTTCAGGATTTTACAACTCCTTGAAATTTACAGTATTCTTATTGGTACACAGTAATTGTTCAACCCGATAAGTATACCTATCCGGTAGTGGCAAATTTCTCCGGTTTAGAACTTTGAAATTCCAAAATTGTAAAATTATCGATTTTAATATTTTTGTAGTTTTTGTAAGCATTTTTGTTTTGCTTAATACTCCAAATGGCTGTAATTATAAATGATTTTAAAATTGTGAAAATAAAGTTCATGTATAATACTGTCCAGAATGATGATTAATTATGCAGAATTAAAAATATAAAAGATTGTTGGTTTTTAACAAAAAATCAACATGTTATTTTTTTCGGATTTGAACACATGGACGCGTCCGAAGTAAACAAGGACGATGTGTTGATACATTTACATGCCAATCATCAGTTAGTAGTCTATGTATGGGTTTTAACAAAACAAAAGAGAAGCAAGATTAATAAAAATATTATGAATTGAATTCTGTATCTTTGCTTTTAAACGTAATACTGGGAATTGCGCAAAGAGAGGTAATTATATTTTAGTCACACCTGTCAAGTCTCTCATTTGCCGCGGCACAGAATTCTTAAGACTTCACGGTCCATGGATAAATCTATGGTGCGTGTAGCGCCAGGCAGGGTAAGATTACTCTTCCGGACACCGTTATCATTGTTTGTCATGTATTTTGTACATGATATTTTGCACCTAAGTGCTGCTTTTGATACCATCAACCAAGCACTTCTACTTACACGTTTAAAAGATTATTTTGGAATTACTGGCTATGCCCTGAAATGGTTTGATTCATATCTCACTTCACGAAGGCAGGGTAAGATTACTCTTCCGGACACCGTTATCATTGTTTGTCATGTATTTTGTACATGATATTTTGCACCTAAGTGCTGCTTTTGATACCATCGACCAAGCACTTCTACTTACACGTTTAAAAGATTATTTTGGAATTACTGGCTATGCCCTGAAATGGTTTGATTCATATCTCACTTCACGAAGACAGTCTGTTGTCATAAATAAGCAGTCATCAAAACCAGTAGACATAAAATATGGAATTCCGCAAGGATCAGTACTCGGTCCGTTATTATTTACGGCTTATACTTGCCCACTTGGTAAACTTCTTAGAGATCACAATTTAGACTATCATATATACGCAGACGACACACAACTGTATGTGGCTGTAACACCCGACAACGAAAGTAAACAAATCATTAAGTTGGAGAAGTGTATTGATAATGTAAAAAACTGGATGAAAAACAACTTTTTAAAACTAAACGATGATAAAACTGAATTATTAAAAATAGGAACCGATCATAGACTCTCATCAATTATTACAAAATATGTTAAAGTGGGTGGTGCTGTCATACATCCAAGTAACAGTGTACGGAACCTCGGTGTTAAATTTGGGAAAAATTTTGACATGAAAGAACATGTGTCGAATATGTGTAAATCCGCCAATTTTCAACTATATAATATAGGTCGCATAAGAAACTTTATTGATACTGATACTTCTAAAATACTTGTCAACTCACTTGTAACCTCCCGCCTTGATTATTGTAATTCTTTATTGTTTAACTTGCCTTCTCTTCAGCTAAATAGATTACAAAAAATTCAAAACAAAGCCGCCCGAGTCATAACTAGAACTAAACTTTGTGAACATATCACCCCTATTTTACACCAACTGCATTGGCTGCCAGTTACTAGCAGAATTGAATTTAAAATACTCTCTCTAACATACGCTGTCATTAATATTGAAGACTCACCTGACTACCTCAAACAACTAGTGACCCCATATATTCCTACACGCACACTTAGATCACAAAACAAAAACTTGCTAATGCCCTATCATGCAAAATCCTCATTTGGGGAAAGGTCTTATAGTTTTGCTGCTTTTAAACTATGGAATAAGTTACCTTCTGAAATTAAAGATTCCCCTTCCCTGCCTGTTTTTAAGAAAAAGTTAAAGACCCACCTTTTTAAAACCCTTTTAAATGTTAAATGCTTAAGATTTTTCAGAGTTAACTTTTTATTATTGTATACCATACTTTATTCTAATTGTGCAATGTTCTTATTATTGAGGTGTTTTATATTTTATACTTTTACTATAATGTAATAGCGCCATAGAGCAATCTAAGTATTGGATTCTAGGCGCTCTATAAATATATTATTATTATTATTATTATTATGATAAACAGTCCATTTGCTGATTACACTATTTTGCCTTCAAATTATGTCTAATGGTTTGGACTGTTCGCAGTTGGTTTTATTTTAGACCATACTTCATATAAATTAGAATATCCTACATGCAATCAAACTGTACAAAGTTCATGACTAACTTTTATTCTAAATATATTTTCCAGGCCACAAATAGATGAACATTTGATCTGTCAGTTATGTTTGGAGAACAATATAATCTAATTCATTCCACATCCCTTTTACATTAGATGCTATTATTACCTGTAATCAGAGTACTAGTCTTCTCACTCTTCTAATCACACAGTTGGAATCCTATTTTAAGAGGTGGGAGGTTTAAAACTAATTAAAAACCAATCTGCATATATTATTTGGAATGAGCATCTACCCTCCTGTGAGACCAAAGATTTGAGTTCTTCTAAATGCAGAAATACATATATTTTTCATGTACCATACAGATAGACAGACTATGCTTTTTATCGTACCAACTTTAGTAATGATGATCGAAGCTAGGCAGAAATTTCAATAGATTAATTCTCAGTTCATAGTGGATCAATTTGACTGAAATTTTCAGCAAATTGCTTTAAATTATCTAGTTTTTAACTCGTTATCTAATCTCCCATAATTGTCCTTTAAGAATCAACAGAATTCTACATTTTACTCAATACATTATTTTTCTTAAAATTAGATCTTTTTCTCCTTAATGTTATGTTATTTTAAAAGAAAGTTATTAGAAATGCAAAATTAGACCTTAATTTGCCACGTAATTGTAGGAGAGGTGGTTTAAAATTGATTAAACACTGAATTTACACTGAATTTCTTGTGTTCTTTGGTAAAGTAATCTGACCTGTTGTGTGCCTTTAATTTAGCTTATATCAATTAATTCCCTTGATGAAAGTGATAATGCCTCTTAATTCAATCTTAAATATAGGCTTGTGTACATGAAGCGTATTAATATAATTACACAAAACTGTAGGTTAGGTATAAAATTTATCAATTTTATGTCATACACATGTATCTATACCCTGTGACACTAATTACCATTTTTACCTGTTAAGAAGAGCATAACTGATTATATTTGATCAGGTAATATTGATATTCGGGCATTCTGTGTTAGTATTAATATACTATTCATTGTGTTCTATAGTAGCCCCTGTGACAGGTCTGCAACAACTGCTAAATCAAATGTAAATATAGATACATACATTATATTCCTGGGCTGTCTCTATAATGTATCAGTTACACAGCAATATAACATGTGAAAAGTATGTTAATACAATAGAAGGCTTTTAGGCTATGATCTCATTGCAGTGTTTTAATTTGCATGTCTTCATATTGGTGATCTCAATGTCGAAGACTGTGGATGATATTGAGCTTAAGACTTCATTAAAATAAAGATTTTGAGAAATGTAATGATTCTGATATATTTGATTTTTTGTAATTGAATATCAAAACATGTGTCGAACCTATGACCTACAACATATTCTTTTAATAACTGATGTGATGTGTAGGGGTGGAGGATATGCCACATCACCTGACTCTATTGACCAAATTATTTAATTTTGTAAAATGTTTTAGTACATTATTAATAATAATAAACTTTATAATTTGAAAATGTTTTATTTAATGTTGAAATACAAAATAAAAAGAGTCTTATTTATTTAGAATAGATATTAATATTATGTGTATATTCTTCATAATGCTATACACTTGAGTCAAACAAATGAAAATATATGTTACTCTTGTTTGTGGTGTATTTTGTACACGGTGAACAGTCCATATGCTGATTACACTATTTTGCCAGATAACACTATTTTGCCAGATAACACTATTTTGCCTATACTGTTTTTTTAGGACTTTGAATTTTGTCTAATGGTTTGGATTGTTTGTACTTAGTTTTATTTTATTAGCAATTACTGCTTGCTTCAAAATGTTACATCCTTAAAGGGCCAATCCAGATAACTTTTTGGGGAATAAAACTGCTTAATTTTGTGTTAAAATCATTTAAAACCCATTATCTAAGGCTGACCAACTAACCCGATTTTTGTGATACGCTTGTAAGTAACTTAAACCTGACAGTCTGCATCTGGAAATGGAGACCTTTGTATCATACAGTATCTGGATAAAACCAGACTTTTTTCTATAAAAATAATATGTAGGTAAAATTTACCTTTTGTTATCAAGTACAGTACATGGGTAATTCACTGTATAGACCTCTCAAGAAACGTAAATCGATTATAAGGTCACCAAATGAAAAAAAATGGCCATCAATATTAAAAGGGTTACGTGTCCGGATAAGCAATTTTGGCGTTCACGTCCAAATGACTCAATATTTTGAGTTGAAATTTTGAGACAAGGTATATATACACCAATCCCCTATATTTTGGCGTTTTATTTTCATACATTCTCAGACTTTTATTTTTGAGCCTCTGTATAATACGGGACTGTCCCTTTAATATAGCATTTATATACCAAGATTACCTTTATATAGTATACAAACAACTTTACACTAGGTCGGTGGCTAATGACAAATGTATATGCCTAATACTTTTTTCATGCATTAGCACAGTGTTATGAACAGATCTATGTCCAACCCTGTGAACTACCGACATATAATTCGGTTGAAATCATATCAGAAAATCCGAACAGGAAGGCAAACATGTATATTGATTACGTTGGGACAAAACAGACAGAAATAATCACATAATCCCTTAATTGGAAAAAGCATTCAATTACGAAATGAATCGTACTTGTTATTAAAGCAGTAACAATTATCATAATACTACTGAAACAAATTTTGATAGTAAATAATAGTTTTAAATAAATAAGTATACGATTATGTTGGGAAATAGAAAGATTTATATAGCCATTGAAAATGATGTGCTAATGAACTTAATTAACTGATAATGTGTACATGAACTCTTATGTCAATAATTAAGTATAATCTGGAACAATTACAATTTCTGTTTTGTACTATTCTATTAGCATCTATAAAGACTAATTGTTTATTTCTATTTGATAAGTTAATGGCATTATATGTCAATCTACCTTGTGATAATAGTACCATACATAATGAAAGGCTTTAGATAGTTCTGACCACAGATGCTCTTCTTGAAGCTGAGCATTCCAAAAATAGATGTCTTGATCATCTATGTAGATGATAAACTGAACACAATTATGGCATAATGGTGTCTGAGGGAGTACAGTTCGCTGATATAAAACAAATCACATCAAGTTCTAGCTGATATTTTTATCAAGCGGATATCACATTGGAATATGTATGAGTAAAACGATAATGATATGTTCCATATCTGAACAGTGTTGATTCTAGCAGTCAAATTTGTATTTTTTCAAAGCCATTTAGAAACATATCATCCTTCATTAACATTGCCAATCCAGGCATTTGATTGCCAAAGCTTTTATGTTTTAGCCTGAATGACTTGTTTAACCAGTGACTGTCATGCAATATATGCCGAAATCCATGAAGCCATGATCCGATACGCATCAATATCGAAAAGAACCAAGATCTTTTTGATATTAACATGTATTTTAATTTTTATCAAGATGGGATAAAATATTTACATACTTTCTTTTACACTATTGGTGTACAAGTAGAAGCCATTTTGTTGGGCAGTTCCGACCTATTTTTACTAAATTAAAACTCAAGCATCAATAAGGTGTAACTGTACTAACTGTCATATATCTCAACTTTTTTTTAAAATCCGATAAATATTGTAAGGTACCACATGAACACGATTTTTCATACAACTGTCAAGGGGTCTTTTACATGTACATCAGGGCTAGAAATTCGTCATTTTTTGCAAGAATCTAAGAGGATTCTCATATATGCAATCTGCGCGAATCCTCCGAATCTTAATTTATAATAATGTCTAAAAAACAAAATTGTGTTTTTTGTATTAATCTAAAACACCAAAATACAACAACAATGATAAAAATAAAACAATCAGATAGAATTTTCGGTAAACACTTAAATAGTGTAAAAAGTAACATCCAGATAATGCCGTAGCCAAAATAAACTAATACGGCACCATGCTATTTCTGTATAACACAATGGTTAGTCTTTTTTCTATCACGTAACTTGCACAATTTTTTATTCATTCGTCGATGATACTATTGATAGACAAACGGTACAATGATCACGTGAAAACCAAAACTGCAATTGCTATAAAGTAAAATTCAGTAGGCCTACGACTAGGATATATCCTTCATTACAAAAATTAAGCATCTGTCAGCATGTGTATAAAATAAAATAATCAAAACGGTACACGCAAATGTAGAACTGGTTAATTGACCTAATTCCTACCAAGTTATCACATGTTATTGGAATTGGAACACTGCGAGATTCCGTCGGGAAAATATCCACTAGTGTTACGGTGACGATTATAAATTCTTGAATCGGTAAATCGGCCAGCCAAAAATTGTATCGGTGCCGATTAATCGGATACCGTATATAAATTCTATAATGTCATTGTCATGGCTAATAATGCCATTGTCTTTACTGCGTTCATATGCGTGAGCACTGAATAGCTGACGGCTACCGTTTTAACTGCTAATTAAAAATTCAATACTGGCAATAAATTACAATTAAGTACAAAAATTCCCGTACATAATATTTTAACATATATAGCGATAATCGTATTGACGAAAAACAACAAGAGAGCCCGCACAAGACAGTACAAATAAAAATAAAAACCATGTGTCTTTAAAAATTGGCAACGTATGTCTAGGGAGGCGAATAGAAGAGCCTCCAAGCTGGTAATGTCCGATTGGGTAACGGTTTATTCGTCATCTTGGACACAGTAACGTCAAATTCTGGTTGTGAATATTACAACTGGATTTAAAATCTATTTATACATGAGGAATTCTATCCCTCGTAAAAAGGCATCGCCAACTTCCCCGTCTCGTGCGGCATGCACTTAGTCTCCATGTATTATAAGGTCCGTGATATGTCTGTTATTGGTTGGTGTACGTGGCTGTTGACAGCTATTTCGCGCCAAAAGCAATCTTTTTACACATTTTGTAGTAAGCCATGCCTAATATGGAAGGCGGAGAATTCCATGCGACATCGAGTCCGTGGCCGACCTTGACAGTGACAAAATATTGGAATGACCCAATTTAACAACTAATGGAATCAAATCGCCGTTCGAAAGGATAAAATCATGGAACCCAAAACTATTTCGTTTTAAGGTTGGCATGCTAAAGTAGTTTCTTTTATTTTTTTAAGAAGGATTTAAATAAATAATAAGGAAACCGATAACTTTGTATCGTAACTGAAATATGCACAAATGCTCTACTTCTAAAAGTCGTCGCCGTGTCGTGATCGTGGAAGTTTCCACACAATTTATTACATAACAAAGACAATTAACGGCCAGCCTGTAACTCGTCCAAATTATAAGTTAAAAGTAAAACAAAAACACAACAATTATTTTATTTTATTATACATGTAGTATGCTATAAAGTAAGTCATACAACTTTGATTCAAAACACCATAACTGACATTCAATAGTCGGACCCGAGATTTTTTGATTTTTTTTTACAAAAGTTTTACGCGAATCCTTATAGATTCGCACGGTAAGCTCTTGCGAGAATCCTTGCGCGAATTAGATTCGGAGATTCGCGTGAATTTCTAGCCCTGTACATCAATGTTTACACAGGACCTTGGTTTTTCATTCCATCTCAATGACTAAACAATCAAGAGCCATAACTTTGAAATCAATTATCACACTTTCAAAACCCAAAGACTTCATCATGGAATACTGTAGACCACATGAATTGTTGACTATAAAATATGGATAAATTTGTTTGGTATGTGGATTTGAGGATATAACAAGCAAACAATTAGGCTGATGTCCCCCGCCAAATCCTAAAATAAATAGATGACACATATTGATTAATTGCACATTTAATATTTTTCAAAAGTATTGAGTATTCACCTAATAAACCACTCCACCAAGTTTGAACATTCTACCTCAGTTATAGTGTTCCTAAGTCTTAACCCATCCAATTGCTTATTGCTTTGCTTACCCTGAGCAGAAAATGCTTATTATCAAACTTAGTCAAGGTAACGATGTAATGAAACTATACACCCAGTTTCATCACTCTCATTAAATTAGAACTAAGGTAGTGTGTCCAAAAGCATCAACAAATCAAATTGGTTATATCTCTGTTTACCCCAAGCTGAAAATGCTCATCTTCAATCTCCATCTGGGCATTCATCTAATAAGCACCTACACCAAGTTAGAACATTCTAGCTTAATTAGAAGCAGTTATTGTGTCCCAAAAAGTTTGACAGACAACAGACAGACGTCAGACAGACAGACCCATTTTAATAATTCCCTGCTTTCTTCGAAAGACGGAGGCCTAAAAGAAAAACAACGAACAAGTGACATCAATGTGTTATGTATGAAAAATTAGTTGCCTAGCCATAATAATAAATGATACTATTACCAACACTCAGTTTTGCATTAAGCTTACTTAAGACCTTAAGGTTTATGGAAACATAGGAACATCAATATCTCAATCTTTAAAAGAAAGAAAAACCAAAACTGCTAACTTTTCTAAAGGTTACAAAGTGCTGGAAGATGTCTATTTCCTTAGAGCAAATTTAATCTTATTTTAGTGGGTCTCTTCTGTGGTGACTACGTTCAGCAGACAAATAACAACGTCTAACTGATCATGTGTACAGATCCTTTGGCTAAAGCAAACTTTCATCAATATATAGAATCATTAATGGAATCATATTAAACCATCTGCAACATTCTTTAATACAAATCTTCCCTCAAGATAAAACTGATTATAGTGTAGCAAATTTATCTGAAATTTAAATACTAGAAGAAATTGAATTTATTTCCAAAATGTCTCATATCCAGAACCTACAGGGTAACAATCTCTAGTCACCTTAGAATATAAGTTATAAAATTCAATATAAAAACTGTACAGGATGATTAAATTTGGAAAGGGACATTATTGAGTTGCCAGTTAAAAGACTTGGATCTACCAAACTGATATTTGTGCAGTATGGCCTACATGTAGCACATGTTACAGATAAATTACACCAAGGTCTTTAAAAAATTAAAATATCCTTCAGTTTCTATTAGTATTGATCTAGAGTTACATTTTATGATTTTACGTGTATGTATAATATTAAGATATGTGTGTCTCCAAGATCATTCAACAACATATTTGCATTTACGATGCAATGTTGAAACCATCACATCAATATATCACCTATGATGGTTACCAGATTTACTATAAAGTATAGCCTAACATTTCTTGAAAACGATTGACCTACAACATTCAATTTGGCCAGTTGATGGCATTGGTTAGAGTGACCCACAGCCTCAAGTATTTGTGCTTTATAAACTGACCTGCTTTAAGACCCTGGTGCCCTGGGATAAAATCAGGGGTATAAGAAAAGTTCAGTCACAGGTTCGTTCATGCACTACGGGCAGAAAACATTTGCCAAAAACAGAAATTCATGTGACAACATTCATTCACTTATTAATCAATGAAGCCATAAAAAAAAGATATATTCACTTTCGGGCCTGTACCCCCATATATTTCGCAAACAATGATGATTTTTTAGGAGCATTTTAGCCGGCCACATCCTCAGCCCCTCCAAAAATTTCCGTAGCCCCCCAAAATTTCATGAGCTTGCTACGGGCCCGTGCACTTTATTCCTTAATAGTATGGAATTGCTTAAAGCACTTTGTAAAAACTTCTTTTATATTTGACATCAGTTTTATTGGATGGGAACTTTGTGATCAATGGCATAAAAATTTTGGGCTCAAACATTGCCAGAAATCAAAAAAAGTTAAAACCCTAGTTCTTATCTATTGTGAAATCACAAACCTTTGAAGGAAGTCAATATCAGTATAAAGCTGGCAGATGTAATTTGGTCTCGGTAACCTACTCTGTAGAATATTTTCACTTAAATTGGTTTAAATTTTCTGTAAGAAGCAGTTTGTAATATTTTACATTTTTATTTTTAAAAATCCTCCTGAAATGTAAATTAGGCCTGATTTGATTGTAATTGTTTTTATCTATGCTGCATTCTTCTGTTTTTGTTTTACAGTTTTCCTGTATAGTCTATTTCAAGGGATATTCACTTAGATTTTGTTCGCACAGAAAAATAGTTTAAGAAATACTTGTGGATCAGGCCATAAGATTGTTTGGTTGCCCAAACGCTACCTACTCAAAAAAACATAGGTTGCCAGGCAACGAAACATACGCCCACAGCAGCTAAATCGTCCGGGCAGTCAACAAGAGTTGTCGCATATTTTACTTTTTTCGGTAATGAAACATTTATAATACACTAAAATCTGATTAAAAGTAACTACTCATTATGTAATTATCAGAAAATCATTGGAATTTGTTTGGCTTTGATAAAGTTCTCCTCCATGCTGTTCAAGTTATCTAAATTCATTGAAACTCAATATACTTGTTCGTCTCATGACCTTCAACAATTTATATAAATTTAAAGTCAATCGGATATTAACTTTAGCCTCTAGAGCGTCCACAAAAGTGATCAAGGGCCATAACTCAGTCAGTAATTATCTAAAATTGCTGAAAATCATAAGGCTTCTTCGTCTCATGACCTTAAACACTGTGTATAAATTTAAAGTCAATCGGTTATTAACTTTAGATTCTAGAGCGTCCACAAGATTTTTATAAGCGATAAAGGGCCATAACTCTGACAGTAATTATCAGAAATTGCTGAAAATCAATAGGCTTCTTCATTTAATAACCTTAAACACTGTGTATAATTCTTTGAAGTGATCAAGGGCCATAACTCTGACAGCAATTATTAGAAATCGCTTAAAATCAATAGGCTTCTTCATCTCATGACCATAAACACTGTGTATAAATTTAAAGTCAATTGGTTATTAACTTTAGCCTCTGGAGCGTCAACAAGATTTTTTAAAGAGATCAAGGGCCATAACTCTAATTGTAATAATCAGAAATAGCTGAAAATCAATAGGCTTTTTCGTCTCATGACCTTAAACACTGTGTATAAATTTAAAGTCAATCGGTTAATAACTTTGGCCTCTAGAGCGTCCACAAGATTTTTTTAAGTGATAAAGGGCCATAACTCTTACAGTTATTATCGGAAATTGCTGAAAATCAATAGGCTTCTTCATTTTATGACCTTAAACCCTGTGTATAAATTTAAAGTCAATCAGTTATTAAGTTTAGCCTCTAGAGCGTCCACAAGATTTTTTGAAGTTATCAAGGGCCATAACTCTAACAGTTATTATCGGAATTCGATGAAAATCGAGAGTCTCCTTCGCCTCATGACCTTAAACACTGTGTATAAATTTAAAGTCAATCGAATATTAACTTTGGCCTCTAGAGCGTCCTCAAGATTATTTTAAGTGATCAAGGGCCATAACTCTGACAGTTATTATCGGAAATCGCTGAAAATCAATAGGCTTCTTCGTCTCATGACCTTAAACACTGTGTATAAATTTAAAGTCAATCGAATATTAACTTTGGCCTCTAGAGCGTCCACAAGCAATTGTTGAAGCCGGCCGGACGGACGGACGGACGGACGGACGGACGGACGGACCGACGGACGGACGGGGGCGACGGCAATATACGATCACATTTCAATGTGGGCGTATAAAAAGCTGCCTACTCTAATTCTTTTATTGCCGTTTTAGAAGGATTTTTTTTTTTTAACAGCATTATTTTTACGCTTGACAATGACATCCAAACGCGAAATAATCGATCGGGAGATTGAACAGCCGCTGTCATGTCTATACATAGTAACAACAAACTTGACACAAGAGTTCATAAAATCTTGCTATTTATCGTCAAATTCTGGTCCTCCCCCCAAAAAAGAATTTGCCTACCTACATGTACCTACCCATACAATTCATCATGAGTCAGGTTTGGGCAAAAACTGAAATATTTTTAACCCTGGCCTCATGAAAACGTTTAGATAAATGTATGTGAACATTAAACAAGCCAATCGCAATCACTGAAAAATAGTCCCTTTATTCACTACCATCCATAATTGTTCAAAAGACTTCCTCCTATTCGAGAATATTAATAAATAATAATTCATTTATTCAGGATACTTAATATATATATAATAATCACGTATAGTAACAAAACTCACTAGGAATTTATATAGGTAACGATTTCACTCTCTACTGGCCTCAGGTCCAGTCACTGACGCACATCAAAGATAACTGGCGGCTTCACTCGGATAGTGACGGGATCTTCATTAGTGGCATTTTCTTAATTAGTCACGTTTTTCTCAAATTCTCCCACACGCACCCAACGGCTTAAATCACGTTTGTTTAAATAGTCACGTTATTACATACTGACACAAGTAAGGAATAATAACCAGTTAACTTAAATACTTACCTTATGATTATTCAGACCATTTATAAGAATACTGACCTACAGTGCAAGTACTGCAAGTTTAAGCCACTATTGACAACACATATATTTCTTATGAGTTACCATGAATAGTGATCACAATTAACCATTTCTGATGGCTTCATGGATATAGTAACACATAGGCCAGATATTAAGCACTGATAGATCAATTCTACTCACCATGCATCCAGATGACACATATGAATAATTAACACATTTGTTCTTTTTAAAAGTATTGAGCAATCAAACTATACACTATCAGATAGAAAATCAAGGTTATCTTGTCCCAAAGTCTTGACCAATCAAATTGCTTACCGCCCCTTAGCTTTAGAAGAAAAATTTCACCATTGAACTTAGTCAAAGTAATGATATGAATCTATATCAAGACTTTCATCACTCTCACTTCAATATAACCAAAGTTATCGTGCACCAAAGAATCAACCAATCAGATTGCTTTTCTTTGCTCATCCTAAGCAGAGAATGTTCATTTTTGTACGCAATCAAGGCATTTTGACCTAACGAACGTCTACACCAAGTTTGAACAGTGTACCCTAATTAGAAGGAGAGTTATTGTGTTTGAAAGTCTCAACCAATCAAATTGCTTATTGCTCTGCTTACTCTGAGCAGAAAATGTTAATTCTGAACTTAGCCAAGGTATTGATAAGAACTAACGTTATTCTATTCCAAAGCATCAACCAATCAAATTGCTTATCTCTTACTCAATTCTAGAAACAAATCTAAACAACCTTGAAACAAGCAATTATTTTAGACTGGTTTCCAAATTGCTAAAATACAATATTGAAATAAACACAACAGTATTATAACGGATTACAATTAGTGAATTACTGTATTTCTATTATAGCTACTTTTCAACAATGATTCTCTTGTCGTTATCAAGCACAATATAGTATTGTGCTTGATAAAGACTTGTTTAGATTTGACTGTTTAGTGAAAAAAAATACTAAGTGCCAACACCAAACTGAATGTAAAACTAAAAGATGAATTTATTTCATGAAGGCTAATGGTAGCCGCCAAATCAAACAATTACGCATAGTGTTATGGATTTAAGCGCAGAGTGATTAGAAAAATATGCTTGTTATTTGTCTTGATAGAAGACCATAAGTTGTTTCTACAATAAGTCGATCTGCCTACAGGGAAATTCTCAAACATATGTTATTAAAGTTCTTACATTTACACACCAGCTTTATCAAGGGAATTCTCAGACCAGACATTTTTTAATCAGCCTTCTATATCTAAATACCACTCTATTTATACCAACTGCCTTAGTTAATCACTATTTTAGAGAATAATTTAAATGTTCATAAGTCTTGTTTCTTTTGGAAAGTAGGCTACATCAGATATATTCCTCTGAAGAACAGCCTTTGTTATCTTGAGGGGAGTTGGAAGGTCCAGTGGTTTAACGCGTAGGAGTGAAATCACAAGGTCTATCATCGAGTCAAGTACTGAAGTAGCTTAGTTTTGATTCTCCGCATGAACATGAAAAGGAGCAGGGTCCCCTTCCCAACCTCTTGGGTTTTCTCTAGATCTTCCAGTTTCTTCGCACTTCTAAGGCCCCTAAGCCCAAGCGAATCATTGAAAAAAAAGTGATCAACATTTTAGTCCAGATATTGCCTAGTTTGTGTCGCTCGTTATGTAGAAGGGGCACCTGTACCTTCAAAGTAGTTTATTTATACATGAGGATTATCAGAAAACATTAGAATATGTTTCAATTATTTGTCTTATGTCATTCAATAATTTATTTTAACTTTAGCCTCTAGAGGTTCTACATGTACGTGATTTTTCAAAGAGGTCAAGGACCATAACTCAGGCAGTAATTATTGAAAATAGTTGATAATCAATAGGCTTATCTTATGACCTTTAACACTGGGTATAAATTTAAAGTCAATCCTATATTAACTTTTGTAGCCTCTAGATCAGTGTCAACAAGATATTCCAATGAGATCAAGGGCCATTACTCTAGCAGTATTAGTAACTATATTGCTGAAAATCAATAGCATACATGCCAACTGCACGCATTTTGCGTGAGACTCACGCATTTTGACCTGTGATCACGCTCACACGCCTAACACACCTTTTCTCACGCATGTCAAAAATTTGTTTTTAAAAAACCCCACAGCATTTGAAAAGCATTATTCAGAATTAGATCCGGTTCTGGAGCATTCACACTCAATGCGTAATAACGCCACTGCATGGGACGCGATTAAAACTAATTCCGAGGGCCTCCGACAAATCCTGAATGTCCCGAAGAAGGCCGAACCGAAAAATCCCGAGAGGTGAAGGTCAAATTATTTCCAAGATGGATGCGCCCATGGACTTGATGGAGAATTAGAATGAGAATTTGCGCGATGTGTACCCTCGTTTTATATATTTGTTCGTGTTTTTCATGCAAATAATTGGCGCAGTAGATCAAATAATCCGCAAATTTCTCTGACATTTATGTCAACGAAAGTAGGTGGGCAAAACTCAACTGCGCATGTGTAACGCGGGATTCCAGTTTAATACGTATTAAGCTGTTCAGACTGTGGTGACAAAGCGATGTAACCAATTCCAATTTTATTTTTGTCATGTTGACATGTTTTTCACTGACTACTTTAAACTATTAAAATCTGTTTTAACTTTTGATTCTTTCATATTTTTATCACCTTATCAGTAAGAAATTCAATCAACCTGATACCTCTAAATTTAGTTTACAAAAAGTGTAAAAATCATTTTTCGGCTGGGGGGCTTTGCCCCCCTGGGCCCCCCCATCAGGGCATTCCCCTGGACCCCAGCTAACTTTAGGATCTCACTCATTTTCATGGCCAGGGGTTGGCAGCTATGCAATAGGATTCTTCATCTTATGACCATAAACAGTGTGTTGGATATTATTTTAGCCTCTGGAGAGTTAACAAAATTTTTCAAATAATGCCGTGGCAGACATGCTTTGTGTAGTCTTTTATCATGGGTTTGCCGTGGTAAATTCCAAGCGCTGAGTTTGTGTGCAAAGAATAAATACCACTGGGTGGCTTTTTTTGGGTTTTTTTCTTTCTGCCGCCTGGCGTGGCTACATCCCTGTTCCTTGCATCTGTAGCATTTGGCTGATATTTTCAGACAAATTTGGGTCTGAGAAAGGTCACTTTCAGAAGTAAAAAAGGCACTTTCAGAAATAATAAAGGCCACTGTCGAAAATTAGGGGGGGGGGGGGGGGGGGGTGGGGGTGCGCGCCCCTTGCGCCCCCCTTAAATCCGCCACTGAGTCTGGAACTTCAATTAGCAAGAAACAAAAAGCTAAAAATAGATGAAAATTAAATAGTAAAAAGGGCATTTCAACACAACAAAAGGCTCATACAGTGATGCAGAAGATATGCCAGTGCAAGAGCGGCATGTTTTCATGGTAGTGGAAGATGTAGGTCCACATACTCGTGGGTGCCTTGCTCGTGGCCACAGTGTCCAGGTTTGTGGGGTTCCTGTTAGGGGTCAGAGGCGCCGGACTCATGCTAGAGAACAGGTCAAGAGGCTCAAAACCACAGGATTGTTTGGGAAATTATCAGAATGACAGTTATAGACCAAAACAAATTCCATTCACTGGTGGCGAGAGACTTAAAGTTAGGGTTGATGACCATGCTACTATTGACAAATTCTTTATCCAATATTTCACTGACGATATCTATAGACATACTGCAGAGGAAAGCAACCAATATGCTTATAAGTTCATCCAGGAGAACCAGAACAACCTCAAAGAGTTATAAGTTCCTGGAAGGATACCACTGAAGCAGAAATAAAGATTTACTTGGACTGATGGGTGTTATTCATAAGTCAAGGCTGGAAATGTATTGGTTCAAGGTAGATCTGAAAGAAACCTCTAAATTTCGGCAGATAATGACAATGAGATACATTGTAGGCTCCTTCTTCTACAGAGATTTATGCATTTCGTAAATAATCAAGACCCAACTCAAAAATCCTAATAGTGATAGGCTTTACAAGGTAAGGCAGCTGATCACAAAGGTGAGGGACCACATGAGGCGGATGTATTACTCTTACATACATGTAAAGATCTCTGCATTGATGAGTCTCTTTTATTTTTCAAGGGCAGGTTTCTAGTCAAACAATATGATCTGAACCTAGAAGTCTCGCTTTGGAATAAAGTTCTATGTATGAACTGGCTACATCCGAGGGTATTTATCTTGATTTTGATTTTAACGTCTACTCAGGGGAAACTGAGAGAATCCCACTAAATCTGATGCAGCAATATCTTGGGCTTGGCCACACTTTATATCTTGATAACTACTACACATCTCCAGGTTACCTCTTTGATCACGATTCATACCTCTGTTGAGCTATCAACCCAAAGCATGCAAATGATCCTGGCGACTTTGGCACTAGCAGACTTAAGAAGAGAACATCATGTTTCATGAAGTCACAAACAGGGCATATGACCAAAAAAAATAACAAACCCAAAAGGTTTGTATGATGACACTGACAGCGGATACGGGAAAGGGCTACTATGATTCTTACTGGGCACAATTACAAGGATGGAAATCATATTTCCAAACCTGCCTGCATCAGCTTGTACTTCCACAAGATGGGCGGAATTGATATAGTAGTTCATCAGCTACATAGAGTTTTTGTGGTGAGGAAGACATACAAATGGTACAAAACGAAAGCTTTGATGTTGTTCATGACATGTGCATTGTGTGCACATAAACTTTGCTGTAGATTCACTCCATCTACCAAAGATTTCCTAGCGACCCTCAAGGACCTCCTGGCAATACTTGTAAGTTCCAGCTCACAACTGAAAAAAGAAGTAATAAGGACAGGCACAGTACATGTACATACACTTACAGGGAGGCACTTTCCTCAAAAAAGTGAGGCAAAGGCTGGAAACGCAGGGTACAGAAATGACAAAAACGCAGATCGGGTCTGCATGCTGATCCTGATTATTTCCAGGCGTACAAATAAAACTTGATAACTCTGTAAGTCCTGATAGACTGGAGATTCGTCCAATGGAGTGTGAAAATTTGTAGTCAATAAAATAATAACTTTAGCCTAGTCTAAAGTGTCCAAAATCTATTTGTGGGGAATAACAGACAGAAGTGACAACAATTGCCTACATGTATGTATGGGACCATGATTCAATATTGGCATAAAAAAATGACCGTTATAGTATATGTTAAAAAAACCAAACATATTCTATTAATGATGTGCAAAAAAGTAGGACCCTTAACCCCATTTCATTTCTAATAACAATATGATTAATAAACTCATTTCCTTTCAACCAAAAACTCTGCAACTGTTATACATTTATCTTTAGGATGTCGATCACATTAATGATATCAATACAAAAGAAAACTAAATAAACATAAAATACATGTAACACTAACATTGGCACCAAAAATTCTATCAAATTCAAAATTTAACATTGTGCTTAAAAAGGATTTGAAAGACAATGACATAAGCTGTCAACATGACAAATGATCTGATCAATCAGTTCACAATGTTTGTGCTTAACTTCAGTTGTTAAATAGCTTGAAGCACTATACAGCCAGTATGGTCCAGGAGACATTTGAAGAAAAGAAATGTCAGAAACTCTCTATAAGATATTCTACAGAAACGGTCTATTAATCAACAATAAGTGCCAAGGATCTACTAGATTGACATTATTTTTACAATTCTGTCGATATTAAAGAATGGGTGCTTTATTGTGATTTTATATTTGAATAGGGTATTGACAGACTATAATTATTATTTATTTCCTCTACCAATAATATAGAAGCAATTACTAGAAACTTGTCTATAGTAATTGGTGTCGGACCATGCCAATTGATAAAAGCAAAAGATGACTGACAGCTCGTCCTTACTCAACATTTTTTGATCATTTGATTATGAATATTAACTTATTGGAACATTATCTTAAACAATTATTGCATCCAAATTTATCTTTGATTTTATAGATGTATACAAACTGATGTTCCTATATTGTCTGGGAGTCGTGGTGGTTCAGTGAGTAAGACACTTGCTTGCTAGTCTGGAGGTCTGAGGTTCACTCCAAGTGTTGACCAATGAAAGATAGTAAACTGGCAATGCCAGGCAGGATACGCCCACATTTTCGAGAGATGGTTAGAGAACAAGCAAAACCGAAAGTGATTTTTCCTACAATCAAAGGCTATAATTCATTAAATTACAATTTGATATGCGCAAATATTGAAAAAAATCAAGATGTTTAGGTTATAAACATGCATTTCAAGTTTCATCAAAATCGAATTAAAATTGAGACCTATACTGGGTGTACAACCTTGGTAACCATATTTTAACACTATTAGCGTACAAACGGCGGCCATTTTGTCTGGCAATTATGGTCAAATTTTCCTGAAATTCAAACTCAACCTTCTGTATGGTGTAACGGTGATAGAGTCAAGCGTTTTTTTAAATCGGATAATAATCGTGACCTCCAGAGGGACCATAGGCGATTTTTTCGGACAATCAGGGCCATAATCTGATATGTGCAAATAACAAAAGCAACCAAGATCTATGGGTTGTAACCATGCATTTCAAGTTTCATCAAAATTGAATCAAAATTGTGACCTACACTGGGTCCACAACCTTGATATACCATTTTATAACAGTATTCGTGTACACGGCAGCCATCTTGTATGACAATTTTTTCCGAAATTCGAACTCTAACTTCCTTAGGGTGTAATGGTGATATAATCAAATGATTTTTTAAATCAGATAATAATTGTGACCTCCAGAGGGACCAAAAGCTTTTTTAAATCGGATACTGATTGAGACCTCCAGAGGGACCACAAGCTAAACGAAGGCGATTTTGCGTATAATCAGGGACCATAATTCAGAAAGTTACGATCCGATATGCGCAAATATCGAAAGGAACCACGATCTTTAAGTTATAACCATGCATTTCAAGTTTCATCAAACCAAATTAAAATTGTGACCTCTACAGGGTCCACAACCTTGATATACCATTTTTTAACAGTATTTGCGTACGAATGGCGGCCATTTTGTATGGCAATTTTGGTCCAATTTTTTCGAAATTCGAACTCAACCTTCCTTAGGTTGTAACGGTGATATAATCAAACGTTTTTTTTAATCAGATAATAATTGTGACCTCCAGAGGGACCACAAGCTAAACGAAGGCGATTTTGCGTATAATCAGGGGCCATAATTCAGAAAGTTACGATCCGATATGCACAAATATCGAAAGGAACCAAGATCTTTGGGTTATAACCATGCATTTAAAGTTTCATCAAAATCAAATTAAAATTGTGACCTCTACAGGGTCCACAACCTTGATATACCATTTTTTAACAGTATTTGCGTACGAATGGCGGCCATTTTGTATGGCAATTTTGATCCAATTTTTTCGAAATTCGAACTCAACCTTCCTTAGGGCGTAACGGTGATATAATCAAACGATTTTTTTAAATCAGATAATAATTGTGACCTCCAGAGGGACCACAAGCTAAACGAAGGCGATTTTGCGTATAATCAGGGGCCATAATTCAGAAAGTTACGATCCGATATGCACAAATATCGAAAGGAACCAAGATCTTTGGGTTATAACCATGCATTTAAAGTTTCATCAAAATCAAATTAAAATTGTGACCTCTACAGGGTCCACAACCTTGATATACCATTTTTTAACATTATTGTGTACGAATAGGCCATTTTGTATGGCAATTTTGGTCCAATTTTTTCGAAATTCAAACTCAACCTTCCTTAGGGTATAACGGTGATATAATCCAACGATTTTTTAAATCGGATAATTATTGTAATTCCAGAGGGACCACAAGCTAAACCAAGACAATTTTGCGTATAATCAAGGGCCATAATTCAGGAAGTTATGATCTGATATGCGCAAATATCGAAAGGAACCAAGATCTTTGGGTAATAATCATGCATTTCAAGTTTCATCAAAATCGAAATTAAAATTGTGATCTCTACAGGGTCCACAACCTTGATATACCATTTTTTAACAGTATTCGCGTACGAACGGCAGCCATTTTGTATGGTAATTTGGGTCCGATTTTTCCAAAATTTGAACTCAACCTTCCTTAGGGTGTAACGGTCATATAATCGAACGGTTGCTCTAATTGGATAATGATTGTGACCTCCAGAGGTACCAATAGCTAAAATAGGTAATTTTTCGGACAATCAGGGGCCATAATTCAGGAAATTACGTTCGATTGGCGCACATATCTATAGGAACCAAGATCTTTGGGTTAAAACATGCATGTAAAGTTTCATCAAATCGGTTCAAAATTGTGACCTCTGTAGGGTCCACAAGCTAAAAAAGGAATTTTTCGTACAATCAGGGGCCATAATCCATGAAGTTTTGATCCGATACATGCCAATATCAAAAGCAGCCAAGATCTTTTGGGGATAAAGCTATATTTCAAGTTTCATCAAAATCGGACAAGAATTGTGACCTGTAGAGAGTCCACAAACAATTGTGGACGGATGGACGGACAGGGGTGACAACATAATACGTCCACATGAAAATGTGGGCGTATAAAATCAGTTTCAAGCGAGGTTTGCCCTTGTCAATCGTACAGGACAGAAGGACCTGACAAGGTAAGATGTCTGGACTTTCGGATGGGCTAAAAAACTAAGTTCCCTGTAAATATTGGCGTGCATGTAAATGGACCATGGACTTTTATATAATAGTTTCATGCTTCGTTTGGCTTCGTAATGTTTTTTTGGGAACTTGTCCCTTCAGTGACTAAACTGTCACTCTCAATTATTCTATACCTTTACCAATCACAGATTATCAATACGTACACAAACCTCTTAAATTGTTTTGGTCCTTACTTAATACTACATGTATGTATTGATCCATATGAATATCATGATATTAAAAAGCTTTATTTCTAACATCAGAAGGTCTAACAAATTCAAGTAAAAATTCTTGCAAGACCGCAAATCAGCCTCAAGAGTGCCAACAAGATATTTCAAAGTGATCAAGGTCCATATATGTAACTCTGGCAGTTGAAAATCAAAAGGCTTCTGCATCTCATGACCTAAAACAATGTGTACTTAGTTAAAGTTAATCAGATATTAAAGGGACAATAACACTCTTGCTGGCTTGACAGGTCCAGAATTTTTTTTTAGCTTAATTCTAACTACAAGATGTTTAAGTGTCCTACCTGTTGTGTAAATAAGCCATTACAACCTATCTTACTTGTCCAGAGGGTTCGAAAATATGTTTAAATCCTAGTTGCATTTGAAAGTGCTTACGTAAGGCTTTTCAAACCATGTTACGGCATGTAGTTGAATTTTTCCAATTTTTAAAATTAGGTGTGTTAAGATGAAATTTGTATCATTTTTTACTTGAAATATTGTAAAATAGTACAAATTGTTGACCAGAATAATGATTGGAACATATTATTAAGTTACAACAAAAGTGGTATTGGGGCTTTAACTTTAGCGTCTAGAGCATCAACAAGATATTTAAAAGGTCTCATTACCTTAAACACTGTGTATAAATCTAAAGTCGAACGGATATTAACTTTAGCCTCTAGAGGTTCCACAAGATTTTTCAAAGTGTCATAACTCTGGTAGTAATTATCGGAAATCGCTGAAAATCAATAGCCTTCTTCGTCTCATGACCCTAAACACTGCGTATAAATTTAAGTCAAACAGATATTAACTTTAGCCTCTAGAGCGTCCACAATTAATTGTGGTCTTTAGACGGGTGTGATGACAATGTAGGACCCCATTTCAATCTGGGCGTATAAAAATAATATTTCTGATACTCTTAGTCTTCCAACCTGCTTTTTTTCATTTTTAAAAATGATTATACACAGACTTTATCTATAGAAATTGTCTTCAATTTCTAAATGATTAAATACATCAGACAACAAGCCATGTGTATTCAAGCCACAACAATATTTACCATAAGTGCCGAACAGCTCTCTGTGGTTACGGTAGAATCAGGTCACATGAATTAGGCGTTAATTTAGATATTTATGTGTAGACAGGGTTTCAGCCATTGGGGTGCAGGGGGTGCACGTACCACCCTTCACTTGAAGAAGGGGGGGGGGGGTATTTCCCCCTTCAGTCAGCTGAGTAATGTTTTCAAAAAGTGTGTTTTGTGTAAGGAAAAGAGTCTTTAAATGATTTGTAACTAACGAAATATCATATTACATATACATGTATTACATGGTTTATTTAAGGTTAATTCACAGCATCCCAATTCCCAACCCTTTTTGCTGACTATAGGGACTGGTTGTGCTATGTGCCGCATCCAGCTTCCCATCATACCCAGGTGCCAGGTTCTACCCATGTCATGTTCCTGAAGCAACGGTATACTAGTTTTATATGTAGTTATGAAACTAGTATACCGTTGCTTCAGGAACATGTACCCATGTGCATAGAACACTCAGTCTCTATAGTCAGTATCCAGTCCATTTAGGAGATAAACACTTCCCATTTCATAATTAGAGGGGTTTATTGTTCATTTAATGTAATACTAAAGAGGAATAACTGTTGGTAATAGGGCTGTATCGATATTGATACACCGATATGTATCATACGTTCCAGCAATATAAATATTGATACATAATATGGCTGTATCCTTGAAAAAATTTTCAGATAAGAAAGACCGTGAATGATCTCGGCATCATTTGCCATAGAGTGTCTTCCACACCCCGTATGAATTGCAGGTATTGGTAGATATTATAATAAAAACTTGATGGATTCACTGACCAGTTGTTAAGTAAATTTAAATCTTCATTAAATATAATCCCCTGATAGAACACTGAATACACCAAGAAACAATCATTTAATAATATATTTTCCTGATGGCATCTCGAATGCTAAATCCCAACGACACATGACATATCGGTGGCGAATTAAGTCAATAAACCAGTTCTAAATAGCGCTTACCATTATGATTTATTTTTATACACATTATGACAAAGGCGAAAACTGTGACATCATGTCCGGAATCAACATATCTCTGATAGGAAACAAAGCTTATCAGTATCACTAATACCAATTTGTTATACATATGATATGTAAAGTTTCAGGAGGATTATTTGAAACATTACGGTGTTGACAGAAGTTTAGTGTACTGGGTCCTGAAAATCTGAAACCGTGAATCTTTGACTACTTTCAAATCACAGCTGAAGACTCACTTATTTCGAGAATGCTATGAGAATTAGACATTCTATTCACTGTGTATATAAATATTGGCTCATTGCGCTTTGAGCAAGCTTCTGGAAGGATTTGGCGCTCTACAAATGTAAATTATTATTATTATTTTGCCCAACTGATGTGTTTTTAATATTCTGAGAATACATATAATGTTACGTATAATGATGTATGTGAATATCTATCATATACATGTAGTTAATTTCCCATCCGATTGGGCGTTTTAATAAAGGTCTTCAACCATTTATTCATAACTTTTTCTTAAATTGTTGCCGTTTTAATTATAATTTTGATATTCAACTAATAAAGAATAAGAAAGGATTTAACTTTCCTTAGCGTCTGCCGACATTTGTCGGCAACGTTTTTGACCGCTGGTAGCGTCTGCCGACAAATGTCGGGAAATTAGAATGCATGGTTCAGTGACCTTGTATCACGTGAAATCTAACCCGGGAGTGTGTATGAATGAATGAAATGGGGTTTAACGTCCTACGATTAAGCACCTAGCCTGGGCTAATTGAAGACGGGCATACGCCATACAGTGTGCTATGAGGGAAATTTTGCCCGGGCAGCGGCGCTACGGCCTACTCTTATATCGAATCCTAACAACTTTATAAATTCTAATCAAATGAGAAAAAGGTGTCATATTATGTTGGTTACCTTGTAGAGAATAACCTCCATCACCTAATAATAACACATTCTACGGTAGATATCGCTTGTGTGATAACTTTCATATTCTAGTGAATGATATCCCTTAATATCGTTTTTCACGAATTTGATTGGTGAATTAAAAAGGATGGAAAGGGTAGGGTGATAAAAAAATATTCTACTTGTAAGATTTGTATGAGATTCTCTATTTTATCAATGCCTCTATATATATAATATTGATAAATGTATGTATGTATGTCTAGTCTGTGATATCATTTAATGTTGAAGAGACAGTAAAACCCCTATTATAATAGTTGTAGAATTGTCTGTATTACTACATGTATGTGTCACCAGTATTGATCGAAACACAGACACCCACTCATTCACTGACATATAAATAATATATAAACTAGGAGAGTCAGTGCTTATATTAGTAGTAACTGATCAACTTAACCCTTTTGTCTCCAATTAGAGTTTTATATAGCAGAGCTTGAATAAAACAATGTTTCTGTTTGAATTACATATTATTATTATTTTTTTCCAGTTTGCTTACTCTCAAACAAAAATGAACCAAATATGGCATGGCAGGCAATTCAATCACTGAATTTATTTAAAATATGTGTCCTTTTTCACTTATCTATTGATTGAAATCTAAGTTCAAATCTATGGATCAGTCAAATTCTAATCTATCTAGATTCTATGTTTTGCAGCATTGAGATTTCAGCATGATTTTTAATTGAACTAAAATCAGCATTTTGTGAGAATTTAAGTTTTATGAATATCCGTACATGAAGATCTGTAACAAAAGAGTTATTAGTGTCTCTATTTGAAAGAGTTACTCAAAATTAAATAGATTTAATTCTGCTGTATCTGAAAGGTAATCTTAAGAGCTGAGGAAAAATATCTGAATACTGTAGGCTGTTCATAGAAAAACAGCCATTTTGTCCAACATTATGTTTGTTAGGTACATACATACATGTATGCCTAACGACATAAATATTATTTGTGGTTTTCATGGAGAAATATGGAACAAAATCAACTATTTTGAGGAACCGTAATGAAATACTGCAGTTGTTACCAGTGTGTATGTACTGTTGCCAAACAACAAATTTTGCAGTATTTTGTTTATGATTTATTTTTCCCTACTGGCAAAATATGACTCTGTGGCTTACATGTATGTGACTCAAATTTAGAGAATTAGGAGATACTACATGTATGGTATATATGTACTTTCCTGTAGATCATTGTTCATGAGTTAAGAAATCAATACCTTACTCTCAGGCACATCAAATGATTCAATGACTGAGAATGAAAAAATCTAATTAAATACCTGTATGAAGTCTGTTTTCGGATCGTGAAGTGAGCGAACTGGTCAGGAAGACTTCCATCATCTCCTTCCGAGATATCACTAGGTGTGTTCTCTTCCCCAGTACATCCCTCCGCCATTTCACGCAACAATATTCCAAAAAGGCCAGTTTGATGAATATACTACACACCTTGAAAAGAAGAATGAAAATAAAAACATCCATAATTAGGTAGAAAGACTTATGATTTAAATTGATGAATGCTTAAAAAATATACATACAAATACAAAACAATTTTATTATTGTTTTTTTCATCTTGGAAGCAAGAGAATTACATGTATATTTTTATAATCAATATCTTTTAGTGTTAATCAAATCTGTAAAAAAGGAAATAATAAAATGAAAAAATAACGTATAACCCAATAAAAACAAATAACATAAATTATTAATTAATTCATTGAAATGGGTTAATATTGTCATATATATATATATAAACCCTAACCCTTATTAACGATTTGACACACGTAAATAGTCAGTGTTCCATCATTGTATTATTGTCCCCCGCCTTTCGAAGAAAGCAGGGGACTATTAAAATGGGTTCGTCCGTCCGTCCGTCTATCTGTCCGTCCGTCCGTCTGTCTGTCCGTCTGTCACACTTTTTGGGACACAATAACTCTTTTTCTAATTGAGCTAGAATATTCAAACTTGGTGTAGGTGTTTATTAGGTCATTACCTTGATCGAGTTGGAAGATGAGCATTTTCCGCTTAGGGTAAGCAGAGATAAGCAAAGAGATAAGTCTGTCACACTTTTTGGGACACAATAACTCTTTTTCTAATTGAGCTAGAATATTCAAACTTGATGTAGGTGTTTATTAGGTCATTACCTTGATCGAGTTGGAAGATGAGCATTTTCCGCTTAGGGTAAGCAGAGATAAGCAATTTGATTGGTTGATGCTTTGGGACACGATAACTTAAGTTGTAATTAAGTGAGAGTGATGAAACTTGGTATATAGTTTTATTTCATCAATTCCTTGACTAAGTTCGATAATGAGCATTTTCTGCTCAGGGTAAGCAGAGCGATAAGCAATTTGATTGGCCGAGACTTTGGAACATAATAACTCTCCTTCTAATTGAGCTAGGATATTCAAACTTGGTGTAGGTGTTTAGTAGGTCAATACCTTGATGAAATTCGAAGATAAGCATTTACCGCTTAGGGTAAGCAGAGATAAGCAATTTGATTGGTTGATGCTTTGGGACGCGATAACTTGAGTTGTAATTAAGTGAGAGTGATGAAACTTGGTATATGGTTTCATTTCATCAATACCTTGACTAAGTTCAATAATGCGCATTTTCTGCTCAGGGTAAGCAGAGAGATAAGCAATTTGATTGGCCGAGACTTTGGAACATAATAACTTTCCTTCTAATTGAGCTAGGATATTCAAACTTGATGTAGATGTTTATTAGGTCAATACCTTGACAGAGTTCTAAGACGAGCATTTTCTATTTAGGGTAATCAGAGATAAGCAATGTGATTGGTTGATGCTTTGGGATGCAATAAATTTAGTTGTAATTAAGTGAGAGTGGTGAAACTTGGTGTATAGTTTCATTACATCAATACCTTGACTAAGTTTAATAATGAATATTTTCTGCTGAGGGTAAGCAGAGTGATAAGCAATTTGATAGGTCTAGACTTTGGAACACAATAATTCTCCTGTTAATTAAGGTAGAATGTTCGAACTAGGTGTAGGTGAATGCCTTGATGGAGTACGATGATGAACATTGTCTGATTCTATCTGATAGAGAGTGATGATACTTAGTGTATAGTTTGATTGCTCAATACTTTTGAAAAAAATAAATGTGCGATTAATTAATATGTGTCATCTATTTATTTTGGGATTTCGGCGGGGGACATCAGCCTCACTGTTGGCTTGTTAATACTAGTAAGACCTTGCGCAATGTCCTCGATTCCATGACAAAACATAAATACAACACGAACTGTCACACAAAGTTTGTTTTTAAAAGTAAAGTTTAATGATCTCTTTATCATAAAGCCTCATATATTACGATTTTGCTAGGATTTTTTTATACGCAAGTATTCCAATGAACATAATTATAAGCTGGGCTAAAGTATACCCAAAAATTATAATAATGCTTGTACATGTAGGATACAAGAGACACAAAGCAGGTAATTTTGGAACTTACATATTGTATTTCAGTAATTTGCTTGCACTTATAGGGGTCTTTAGCAGTATGTGGAAATCTGACTTTATCAAATACAAGCTAAGGATCAAAACCATGCCACTTGACTCAAATGATAAGACCTAATGAAATAAAGTGCATTGAGGCCACTTGGCCATCTCCTCCCTCATATACATTTATGAATTAATAAAGTCGTTTTATTTTGTTAACTGTATTATTATGTTCTAAATTAAATGCACACCATCATCATATAATTATTGTTAAATTCAGACACTCCTATAATTGTTTCAAAACAGTTAAATGTAAATAGGTTTTTTTTTCAGATTATCATGATATTCTAACAATATACAATGTCATAAAAACATGAAATACCGACATTATGGAAATTATCGTCCAACAGGTTATAAGGCCTTAACTAAAATTGTCAGTGTATTTTAATTTAATATCTTGGTTTAACCTACTAAAATCGTTTTTTTGTAATGTTTAATAACCATTGTCAGTATGGATGTTTAATGAGTTCTATTTTAGATTAGTGGGAAGCTGGTATAATTTTAACTTCTTGGTATCAAAGATCATACTGTTTGACTGTCTTGTCTGAATTATAAAAATAAAAAGATAAGTGAACTTGCTCCCCGAGAAATTAAGAAAATGACGTAATCCAGTGCTTTTTTTAACATTTGATTTTCTTTTTAGCAGTATTGATAATCTATCCACATGTCGCAGACGATACAATTGATATGTCTTCTTTTATTTTGCTTTTATCATATTCTGTGAAGCTAGTCTGTCATTCAAATTCTGACATTATTCAATATAAGGATTTATTATATTGGGATTCTGGGTTCAGTTATGCCATAAGATGGCTTAAAACCAATAAATGTGAGATATATGATGTGAATACTAATATATTCATCTTTATTTCGAAATTAAGGTTATCAAGGTCAATGTGTTTTTCCTGTGCACGTGGCATGGTTTCTGGCGAGGTCCTTGTTCAAGGAACGGGATCAAACCCTGGAACTCTTGGTTAGCAAGCCACCACATAGTGGCTCCAATCTTTAAAGGGCCAATCAAGAATACTCTGTAATCATTAATCAGGTTTTAATCAAACTAGAAATAACTGTAATAGTGAGAACTGCAGCTTTGTATCTAATCTCCCATAATGTATCTTTTACTGCATGCACAGACTGGATGTGTTTGTTTTTTTATAAATTACATCGTAATAACATTTTTTCTACTTTAATTTTCTTTTCTCTTTTAAAAATCTAAGCTCCTTCTACACCTTTATCTATTGTCATAATAAAATTACTCTTGTTATTATGGAAGTAACCCTCTAGGTTACAGTTTTTTCTGTCTATGTTTTCCAGTTAAAGTCAGAGATGAGATGCCGACAGCAAAGTTTACAAGACATACTTCAAAAATAGGGAAAAAAAAAAAGAAATAAGCCTACTCTAAAGAAACAAAGAACTTTACAATATATATTGTTAGTGACAGACAAGAGCCTATTCGATGTAACAGACAACTTCCATATGATTATCCTAAGACCAAACAAATTTCTAAAATGGCTTTGGTGGAAGCTATTTCACATATTCAATTCAAGGTAACTTTAATATCCTGATCAAAAGCTATTTTAAAGCCATATTCCTGAAGCAAAGGCCCGAGAACCCTATCTGGCCATTTCTGGATTGGCATCTGATACTTGAACTTTTGAGGGAGTGTGTCTATTCTTCCCGTTAAATCAAATCTATGACTAGAGTACAGCAACATGACAGTCCTTCGTTTAATCTGGGGTCTTTCCTAAAACTTTGGACAGTGATTTTAAGGTTTAAAAAACAGTGAAAGTATGGTTCGTTTCCATACAGTATTGTTTACTTTATGTCAATGTTGATAGCCTTGTTTGTCATGCAATTGGTTTGTTTGTCACGCAATATTCTGCTATGCACTGGTTAATTAGGCATAATAAAATGTTAACATATTTGGTCCAATTTGAAGCCCTGTTTTAAGGGTAATGAATTTGTCACACAGTAAGTGATTGGTAGTTAATTGGACTATTGACCACCAATCATAATTTAGAACAAGAATTCCCACTCTTTCCAGCAGTGAGTAGTGGGATTAGCTCCAATCAAACAAAGCACTGCGAGGACTCTGTTTTAAACAAAATGTTGAGCAAGTACAGTAATGTGTATTATCAACACTCAATTAAACACAAATGTACATGGTAGCTCTGCAAATATTTTTGCAATAACACTCTATTGAAACTATATCTACCCCAATACATAACCATTGTTGAAAATTATATCCCAGTTAGATTTGATTAGATCTGTTGAAGAATTAAAATCATGTAAGGGAAAGTTCACAGTAATGCTCACATATCCCAGCTGTAGGCCATAAATTTGGAAAAAGGCTCAAAATCATTAAGAACCATCTACATGTATACACATCAATAGTTTTACTTTCCCCACCCAAATGAAGGGTGCCAGCAATTTATGACTACATTAAAATGTTGGCATATACATGCATAAGACCTTGTTCAATTATTGTTACCAATAGTCTTTCTATCACATGAATGATATAGAAGAAATATATATTTCTGCATTCAAGCTTTTTTTGTTCTATAAATATCTACTCATAAATATCAAACACAAACGGATGCCAATTTTGCTTCTAGCGATAATCAACTATTCCTAAAGCAGCTAAATATATCACAATAAATTGTCCAAATTTTGATCTTCACAATAGATCTAAGCAGGTTATAACATTAAGCTTTCCTCCGACATTTCTGAAAAATCTTTAACGCAGAGATTTGCCTTAAGGATTTCTGGTTCTTAATTAAGGATTTGTCAACTCTAGACAGAGAAACATTTAAATTGGTCAAATGTGCCAGAAGCCATATGTTATACTTGTACTCAAAAGGTTGTAGATCTGTGAAAATATGTTGATTTTTTTTCTCTCGAACAGAAACCAGAAAAATAATCAATTTATTCCCTTCAAGATCTTCTTCAAACATTACTTCATTGGAGACCATCAAGTCGTCTTTTTATAATGTACAAGTTTGATACCCATTACCCATAGCTGATGTCAATCGAATCTATCACAAAATAGATGATACATCTATCTTTTTGTAGTCAATGATTTGATTTTATTAAATTATACACCAAATTTCTTCACTTAGAATTAGACATTAAATATTTTTGCGGACCCATACACAAACATGCGTCTGTTAATAAATAAGTGATTATGGAAGCAACCGATCTCATTAGTACATGTAAGTAATCATCAGAAACTGTCTACAAAGTGAAGGTCGGTAAAACCTCTCGATAATTAATGAAAATTGTTGAAATTCAATTCGAATCATCTTCATTTCACTAATTTTAAGTGTGCTCAACAAACATTGCCCAATGACATTTCCTTTAAACACGGCCCTCTGAATAGTCCAAGATGACTGCAATGTGCTGCCATACACCGTGCAAGCTAGTTCTCCTTTCACAGTTTTTATGAGACTTTACTAACCTCACTCTACTGTCAATTCATCAACAGTGTATACTTACAACCTTTTAAGGAGATCCATGGCGATAAGCGTGAATCACTAAGCACCTGATAGTGGCAGTGCTTAGATCATCAATACTCATTTGTTACAATTTAATAATGGATTATATCTCTACTTAGATATCAGTAACCTTCAGAAAAGAAAGATAAGATTGTCATAAATTGATCCACTAGTAACATCAGTAAAGACTGTAAATAGCATCCACCTGGGTTTGGACCATTATTCAATGAAATTATTTATCCGTCGGATATCTACATCCACGATCGATCACAAGCATACATGTAGGTAAATAAGACAGAGAAAGAGAGACATCCATTCGACACCTGCTAGGTCATTTCGTAACTAACTGGTAATTCTTACTTCTAATAATTCAATTTCTCATGTGTAGATAGATGATGTAATGGAATTTTCATTGTTGAAAAGCAGTAAATATATTGTCATTAATTTCTTACTGCCAACTACTACAGGTTTTAGTTCATAAAACATGCATCATTTTGCTTAATTACAACTGGGAGGTCTGGACTGCTTGGCCCAATCACATACATACATTACATGTATATTTATGTCAATCTCTGAATCTGTCAATCTCTGATACTAACAATCTGCATTAATTCCTTTTTAAAACTTTTAGAATCTAAATTAAAATTCAATAATGTTCATACACCATGTACATGTATACATGTATGAACCACCTAAATAATTTAAACAATTTGCTACATGTATCATTACATTAGTTTAAGTGTTTTCTATTTCCAAAATATATTTGAAACTTGCACTATGGTTTATATAGATACCTTAGACTAAGATTGCCAAGCCCTCTAATAGTATAATACGTCCACTAAATCATTGGCAACAAATTCCAAAGAGCAAGTATTTACAAATATCCACTAGGAATTTTGTACCAAGCTATAACAATGAAACTTTTTGGGAAGATTACATTACAAAATGCAGTCTGAAAATTTTGAAACTGAATAAGGTACATGTAGGTTTCAAAAATTCTATTGAGAATTATATCCTACATGTACATTGAGTTGAGTTATCTTGGGTTCCAACACAGTACCAAATAAACCATCCCAGCAAGTTTTATAATCTTCTATTCAGAACTTTATTCTGTATCGTATTTACAAATTTAGATAACTTGAAATCAAAAGGATAACTCATTGATTTGCAATAAACAAAAATCTGAAATGGATTGTGTTCTCCCTAACAACCAAATGAACAAACCCAGAAATCTTTCAAAAAATAATATGTGAAGAAATCTGCCCTAAAAGTATTCACATTAAATTGTGGATGGACATTAAATGTACATGTACCTACGTAGCAATCTCGTTCCCAGAGTCAGCCGCGGGGCCGGAGGCCTCTGGGGCCAAAGACCGTCCATTATCTTCAATTTATTTTACAGGTAAGCCCCGCCCATTCTAACCTCTGATTGGTCAATCTTTTTTGGGTCTTTTTCTCGAAAACAAGATGTCGGATCGTCGTTTTGTTTGTTGTGAAATGATTCTTGAGTCAAAGTCAACTCGCTGACATAACAAAAGTGGATCCTAAATGTAAAAATTTAAGTTTTCCTAAAGATCTATTTTTCTACGACTACGCGTGTGTATATTTTTAAGTGATTCGGTACCGTAATCCAGACGTGTGATTCGCCCCTTCCGGAAAAAAGGCTACCCAGTGTCACCAGAGAAATTTCTTTCTCCAAAATTTTTCTGGTTAGAGATTGCCTACGTACAGTAGGCAACAGTACGTACGTCTACATAAAAATGATTAAACTTGATGAAACAGAAACTCCCAAGAAAATTTTGCAATCCTTTAAACTGAATAACGCTAGAAATAGAGACTTACAAAAAATCATTTTGTTTTTAAAATGTCAATGTTTGAGAGATCTCAGCATATATGTTTATGTACCTGGTATACAATATACCCTGAATAATAAATCAATTCAAGAAACACAACACATCAATATACAATAAGACTACCTCATAAACAAGTCTTCTTTGGCTAGGTAAAATAATATCTGTATCAAAACAACTTGTGTTGAGAACTGGGTGGAATTAATCCTTGTGTGCTACAGATACTATACATAGTTCATAGAGCAGAAAGAAACCCACTAGTTGTCCATCAGCAGTCAACTAATTATTACTTTGTGCTTGTAAATTCCATACAAGACTGCTGGGAGGTGACACCATAATTAGCGGCTATGATTTTCTCTGCTAAATCACTGCAGAATCTGTGTGCTCAATTATTTTAACTAGGTACACAGTACAAGTTAAACTCCTTGAAAAAGATCAATCAACACAAACGAGCTGTTTTACCATCAACCATTATGCTTTATGTAACGTGTTATCAACCTAGAGTTTTCTTATCTGAACAAAATCTCTGAAATAAATTAAAATCCGAAGAAATTAATTCTAAACCTAATGAATTTTGTCGTCTCATTTTAAGTCATAATAGAAACAAATTTTACAGATAATTATACACAAGTATTTTTAGAAGTAATTAAAATGGAAGCTTGGCAAACAAAATGAATAGCATCTGTAATTTGAAATTGGAATCCTGACACAATCTAACTTGATCACATCTCCTGTATCAGTTCAGTGACTTACTTTAATCTTGTAAGCTTATATGAACAATGATAGGACTGGTTAAACCTGAACTTCAATTTAAGAAATATAGGAAGCTGAAAATCATTAAGTACATGTATCATGTATACTATATCAGCCAACTAATGGCTTTCCTTTATCCCTATTTATTCCTGGAAGTCAATTGCAGGAAAGTTAAGTTTCTGATTACATTTGTTCATGTTAAGATTTTGAGTTGACTAAATTCCCAGAATATTTCTACTAGCGTTGATTAAAATAACTTGTATGATGCCCTAAAGCCTGTGGAAACTGCCAATGTCACTCTCGCCTCATACCACTGAATATGAATGCTGCCAAGAAGTAGTGTTGTGGATGGAATACTTCAATAATTCTCTTTTAATGATTATGACAACTTATGCCTTACTAAACAGTAAATGGGGCAGAAATATCTCTAGTACAGTGAAGACAAGATCAATTCTCAGTGATACAGTTGGGAATGGAAGGAAAAAATCTGATGGATCATTCATAATTGTATTAAAATTGTCAATGTGACATGAACCTTGAAAATGTCATCCTGATGTCATCATTATACATTTATCTGTAAATACTTTATCATGGCATTAAAGGGATGAGTTTTCTAAATTTATTTGTATATATAATTCTTTATAGATCCTCTATTTATGTTTAAGTTTTATAGAACACACAGGTCGATTTTTGTCCACATTTATCAGAATAATTAGGAGATAAACACTTCCTGTTACGTATTTAGAGGGGGTTTATTGTCCATTTAACCATGCTTCAATTGAATAATTAGAGAAAGAGAGAGAGAAATGGGGTTGAACGTCCTCTCAACACAACTAGGTCATTTCAGGACTAACATAAGTTTGAACTTTATTTCAATAATTCGCTTGCAAATAGGGGTCTTTAGCAGTTGGAGGAATTACTTCCTGTTACGTATTTAGAGGGGGTTTATTGTCCATTTAACCATGCTTGAATAATTAGAGAAAGAGAGAGAGAAATGGGGTTGAACTTCCTCTCAACACAACTAGCTCATTTCGGGACTAACATAAGTTTGAACTTTATTTCAATAATTCGCTTGCAAATAGGGGTCTTTAGCAGTGAGAGGAAAACAGAGTGCCCGGAGGAAACCCACGAGGTTGAGAAGGCGCCTCTTTCTCCATGTCACATACTCTTACACTAGGGCTCGAAATCACAGCCCCAAGCCAGAGGTGACCAGCCAGCTACAGGTCAAAGCGCGGCACTCTAGACCATACAAGAGACGTGATAGTGTCGAGTTGTTCTAATGTATAATTCAAGCATGGTTAAATTGACAATAAACCCTCGATAAATACGTAACAGGCACGTGTTTATCGATTGCAGCACAAATATTTGGAGATTTTCTTCAGAACTATTTGGGAATCGTTTTTACACCCATTTTAAAAAGTCGTTATTCGGCCACGCGCTAGCAATCCTTTTTCAAAATATTTCAATACATTTAGACTGTCCCTTGCTTTTCTGCAAATATAAAATGTTTGAGTCTCAAGTTGCTAGTAAATGAATTATGAAAGAAAATGTTTTTAGGATTTCGACAACAAAGAATATTTTTAACGTTAAAAGATTTTTAAAAGAACAGAAAATTAGTATTATTGCAGTAGGCCTATTAACAAGACAGTGATCAGTTTCGTGTAAGTTTTCATTCTGTATTATTTTATTTGTAGACTGTTATCACAATGCTGTAGCCCGTTCTTGTTCAAACAATTGCAGTTCGTACTTACATTCGCAAAAATACCCTATAAAACTATGACAGTGATGTCAAGTCTAAGATTCTAGTGGTTGCTATGTATAGTGTTCTGACGTCGTCAACAAAGATTTCAACTTTGGCATATTAGGCCTATATTTCAACTGCTATTAGTATTTTCAAACCCCCTCATTGTATTTTCGGACGATTTCTTGTGATTAATGACTTATTATTAGGTAGATCATGCTAGCCAGACTTTGATCAAAGCGTGATTTTTAAAAAAATTCACCTGATTAAGTAAAAGTTCTAGGCCCCTACCAAAAAGAAAACAAATTAATTTGTCCATACATGTACTGTCACTGCCTAATAACGAATGTCGAATATATTTGGATACCTCAAAACGGTTTTAATTAATTTATGATTTTCTACTGTTGTATGTATTTCAGAAATGTGTTTTCTTAAAAGATGATGTTTGGAAATGGTGTGATGGTCTTATTTGCCGAATATTTGGAAGATATTTGCCAATAAAGATTTCAGTTGAGGAAAATCAGTGAGCACAAAAATGAAAAAAAGTACACTGTAATATTTATATGCAGTGATTCGCCTTGATAATTCAGAGTTGTTTTTTTTGTCCATTTGACCACACTTTTCGACCAATCAGAATTGAGGAAATTTCTCATTTGTGCTACAATTGTTATTTAAATACCCTTTTGAAATGGTTTAATTAATATTACTGCAAATGAACAAAATTCCAATCCATCAAGAATTATTGTCCAGGTAACCGGATATCAAATATTAAAACAAACAAAAATGTTGGTTTATGTTAAGCTAAAAAAGCCTGAATTCAATGATGTTAAATGGCTGTAAAACATATTTATATATTTACACAGTATCCATTTAACAGATCTACATGAAACAATAGCATTAGAGTAAATAGTTATGCTCTTTATTAATTCAAGGCAACATTACCAATCCCACAATTTGTTCATTTATTGTAATTTTTGTAAATAGACCACAACTATTGACATGATTTTGTGAATATTGGACAATGATTAGGGGTTCTTCCATAGTCTATATTTATTTATTTTGAAAGATCACTCATCTTCTTTGCAACAGTGAGTGTTGAAATGATGAGTGTTGAAATGCTGTCTTTGACCAATAATGACATACATGTACAGTATAAATAAGGGATAGCGGCTATAAATAGATTATATATAGACCAATATTTTTCTCATCCAGGCTCAGCGGCTGCCCTTGTTCGAACTACAGATACTCGATTTTATGTTATACATGTAATAACAAAGGATTACAATATTGAAAAATAGGTTGCCAGGCAGAAACATATGCCGACAGCACCTAAGTCGTCCGAGCAGTCAATCAGAGTTGTCACATATTTTTCTATAGTCTGTAATGAAACATTTATAATACAATAAAATAACATGAAAACTACACCGATGTAATTTTAAAATACCGTTTTATAAAGAAGACCTGTTTCAACACGTAATTTTCAATTAACCCATACTAAAAATGTCCCAACGGGCAAAATTTATACCATCCCTAATGTTCATGTACTATGACTAAGTGGGCAAGGGAGGAAAAATTTTGGCAGACTTCAGCATTCCCACCTACTCGTCTTTAATTATTCCATTTATCAAGTTCTATTTTAGACTAATATTAAAGCTTAGGCCTATACCTTAGTCCTTATCCAACTTTGAATGAATGAATGAATGAATGAATGAATGAAAGAATGAATGAATGAATGAAATGTCCTAGGCCTCTGCACCTAACCTGGGCTAATTGAAGACCGGCATACGCCATACAGTGTGCTATAAGGAAAATTATGCCCGGGCGGCAACTGAATTCCAACTGACAAGGGATATTTTACGTGCATGCCAATGTGTACAAGGGACCTCAGTTTTTTGTCCCATCCGAATGACTAGGTAGCTGTCCTTGTCAGGCCCTCCGTCTGAATCACTGACAAGGGGAAACCTCGCCGGAAAATCAAGATGAACTTTCTCGGACAATTATTTTGTATTAAGGAACTAATTTGACTAGCAAGAGTCAATGGTTTTTGATGCCAGTCAGCGGAACTAATATAATGACAGAAAGACCATAAAGAAAATTAGTGTCAGGGACATCTGATAGGGAGTTCCAAAGGCATGGTGCAGAAATATTCATACCCTAGTGTAATCAAATTAACTTTTCCTCCATGAAAGCAACTGAAGACCATTATGTTAATTCAAGAACCATATGTTATGAAATTGTGAATGAACAGGAATACTCAATGAATGAAATGGTATAGAGCCACTATTTCCAGACGGAATATCAATGAAGAGCAAGTAGCAATCATGTGATTAAGTTCCACACCATACAATCTAAGAGAAATGAATGAAATAAATTAAGAGTGAATGGATATTTATGGTACTGTAATATACTATATGTCCATTAGACTGTCAGGTGTACACTCAACATAAAATTAATGCAAATTTCTTCTAAAGTGGTCATTAGTCTTGACAACCAAGTTTCTCTTGTTTATGGATTGATTGTCAATCGAAGAAATTGTCATACAAATGGGTTGTTCAATATGGTGAGTTAGTTAGCAGTCCAGATTTATCCAAATTTACAACTTCCTATATATTGGTAAAATAAATGTCTGTATTAAATTATTAATGCGAAGAACTGCAATATATTTATAGTCATCACAGCCGGAATCCATATAATACATTGATCTAAAGCCAAAAGGTTAATAGCAAAATCATTCTAGAAATGGCAAATGCATCCGGGAAATGAGATTTTAATCAGATGACCACAAATAGCTTGTCTGAGATTAAGAGGGCAAATTTTTTTGGTAACTATACCGCACAATACTGTAATCATAAAGGCATAAACGACAAGTGAGTGCGGTTAGATGTATTATTTCAAATACACATTTTGGAGGTGGGGTAGGGGATTTTCACAGAAATAATACAAAAGCCGTTTTATTGAAAACAAGTGAATAAAACTTACACAAAAAGTTTTAACGAAAGCAGCTAATATACTATATAATACTACACTAACTTTGTCAGACCTGCCAAGGTTGAATATTAAAACAAAATGGGGCCCTGAATAAAAACAGATTTAGAAATACTGATTTCGAGAAAATCCTTTGACTTTTGAGACAGTTAAATTGATGAACTACATTTTTGAATATAAGTTGTACATGATCTTACTGTACCTTGTTATCCACTTAAACTCAAGCTGTTTATAACTTTAACATAAAATTTAAAGTTATCACCTTTATAACTTACATCTATTAGACATGATTTTCTCGTAACTGATTTCATGTGTTTATCAGACCCAAAAGATACTATAAATTACATGTAAATGTATATACAGCTTTTCTGTTTTTATTTCAGCAGATACCAGCTCCATAATAACATACAATATAATATGAATGTAATTTTTCTTTTGTAACATTATTACGATAATTATCCTTTAAACAGGCAAATGTTTCGAAATCCTATAGGATGAGTTCACATATATTTATTGTAATTTTTTTATTATCCGCACCTTTTAATTCAAATGCAGATAAGAAGACGAAAGGACCGTAGTCCAAACTGGGCCAGAAATAAACTTTTAAGAAACTTACATTCCAATATAATTGTGTTAAACAATTTACAGAAAAAGAAATTGTGTTCTTACATTGCCAAATCAAGTTAGGCAAATTATAATACCACTCTTATGCTTTTGCTGTTCGTGTGACCCTAATGGAATTTGACAGTGGTGCCTGATGGTTTAATCCTGTTTGCAATCCTATAGTTTTCCCTAGGAATTTTAATCCAACTTATTTGGATTATTTGCCGCACTATTTCCTCATCTATCTATATTTTTCCATACTGAAACTACATTTAGTCTCCAGTCACTGGATATCTATCAGTAGCTTGACAGTATGCCTTGCCAAGAGTAAGAAGATAGTAAGCTGGCACTGCCAGGCAGGATACGCCCACATTTTCGAGAGATGGATAGAGAACAAGGAAAACCGAAAGTGATTTTTCCTACAATCAAAGGCTATAATTCATTAAATTACAATTTGATATGCGCAAATATCGAAAAGAATCAAGATCTTTAGGTTATAAACATGCATTTCAAGTTTCAACAAAATCGAATTAAAATTGTGACCTATACTGGGTCCACAAAATTGATATACCATATTTTAACACTATACATGTAAGCGTACAAACAGCGGCCACTTTGTCTGGCAATTATGGTCCGATTCCCCTGAAAGTCAAACAACCTTCCTTATGGTGTAAAGGTGATAGAGTGGATCATTTTTTTAAATCGGATAATAATTGTGACCTCCAGAGGGACCATAGGCGATTTTTTGGACAATCAGGGGCCATAATTCAGAAAGTTACGATCCAATATGCGCAAATATCGAAAGGAACCAAGATCTTTGGGTTATAACCATGCATTTCAAGTTCATCACAATCAAAATTAAAATTGTGACCTCTACAGGGTCCACAACCTTGATATACCATTTTTTAACCATATTCGCGTACGAATGTTCGGCCATTTTGTATGGCAATTTTGGTCCAATTTTTTCGAAATTCGAACTCAACCTTCCTTAGGGTATAACGGTGATACAAACAAACGATTTTTTAAATCGGATAATTATTGTAACCTCCAGAGGGACCACAAGCTAAACAAAGGTGATTTTGCGTATAATCAGGGGCAATAATTCAGGAAGTACGATCCGATATGGCGCAAATATCGAAAGGAACAAGATCTTTGGGTTATAACTATGCATTTCAAGTTTCATCAAAATCGAATTAAAATTGTGATCTCTACAGGGTCCACAACCTTGATATACCATTTTTTAACAGTATTCGCGTACGAATGGCGGCCATTTTTGTATGGTAATTTTGGTCTGATTGTCCGAAATTTGAACTCAACCCTCCTTAGGGTGTAACGGTGATATAATCGAACGTTTTTTCAAATCGGATAATAATTGTGACCCTTCAGAGGGTACCACGAGCTAAAATAGGTGATTTTTCGGACAATCAGGGGCCATAATTCAGGAAGATTACGTTCCGATAGGCGCAAATATCGAAAGGAACCAAGATCTTTGGTTATAAACATGCATGTCAAGTTTTCATCAAAATCGGTTCAAAATTGTGACCTCTATAGGGTCCACAAGCTAAAAACGTGATTTTTCGTACAATCAGGGGCCATAATCCATGAAGTTTTGATCCGATACATGCCAATATCGAAAGCAGCCGAGATCTTTTGGGGATAAACCTATATTTCAAGTTTCGTTAAAATCCGACAAGAATTGTGACCTGTAGAGAGTCCACAAACAATTGTGGACGGACGTCCGGACGTCCGGACGGACGGACAGACGGACAGGGGCGACGACATAATACGTCCACATGAAAATGTGGGCGTATAATAAAACTACATGTAAATGATATTCTGAAAATCTATGTCTATATTGGTTGTTTTTTTTTAAACAGTTTTTCCTAAAATATAGACATGATGTTACGATAAATGTATATGTTTGATTGAATAACAAAAAGATCACTCGACTGATGTGAGAAGCTCAAGACTGTTAAGCAATCTCCATGTATGTATTGCAACAGTAACAATTACATGTACATCAATAACAATTTTTTTAACCTTGTCAACTGTTTTGTTAACATTGATCTATACATGTGACTGTTTTTGTGTATGTCATCTGATAAAGAGGTGTACCATGCACAGGAGGAAGTGGGGTCCAGTAGTTGAGAAGAGAGTGCTTTAGGAGAGAGAAATGGCAATTTACCTGGTAGTTATTGGAGTTAACAATTTTTGTACCTATTAATGATTAATGTTGGCTGTACACATTTAATATACCTACAGAATAAGTAAATATTTATCAGTATGGTCAACATTGAATAGTACATGGATGTAGTTTATAGTATTTTAAAAACATTTCAATACATCAAAGATAGTAAGCTGGCACTGCCAGGCAGGATACGCCCCCATTCGAGAGATGGATAGAGAACAAGCAAAACCGAAAGTGATTTTTCCTACAATCAAAGGCTATAATTCATTAAATTACAATTTGATATGCGCAAATATCGAAAAGTATCAAGATCTTTAGGTTATAAACATGCATTTCAAGTTTCATCAAAATCGTATTAAAATTGTGACCAATACTGGGCAGGCATCGATATTTTCCGCGCACGTGGCGAACGGCTGGTGCGCAGGCAAATTAGCTTTTAAAAAAAATTTGCAATGAAAATACACCAATACGGGTTGAATTTTAATAAAAAGACCACGCACCCTCCCAAATTTTTTTTTCATCCGCACAACTTTTTTCTACCACTCAGCAAATCAATGTCTAAATCCCTGATAGTATATACCTTGCAATTGTGTATGACCCTGCGGGCACTTTTCAAGTGTGTGTGCAGGCACACTCAACTTTTATAGAGCCCTGTATACTGGGTCCACAACCTTGATATACCATATTTTAACACTATTAGCGTACAAACGGCGGCCATTTTGTCTGGCAATTATGGTCAGATTTCCCTGAAATTAAAACTCAACTTTCCGTATGGTGTAACGGTGATAGAGTCAAGCGTTTTTTTAAATCGGATAATAATCGTGACCTCCAGAGGTACCATTTTTCGGACAATCAAGGGCCATAATTCAGGAAGTTATGATCTGATATGTGCAAAAAGAAAGGAACCAAGATCTTTGGGTTATAACCATGCATTTCAAGTTTCATCAAAATTAAATCAAAATTGTGACCTATACTGGGTCCACAACCTTGATATACCATTTTATAACAGTATTCACGTACACAAGGCGGCCATTTTGTATGGCAATTTTGTTCCGAATTTTCTGAAATTCAATCTCAACCTTCCTAGGGTGTGACGGTGATATAATCAAGCGACTTTTTAAATCGGATTATAATTGTGACCTCCAGAGGGACCACAAGCTAAACAAAGACGATTTTGCGTATAATCAAGGGCCATAATTCAGGAAGTTACGATCCGATATGCACAAATATCGAAAGGAACCAAGACCTTTGGGTTATAACCATGCATTTCAAGTTTCATCAAAATCGAATTAAAATTGTGTCCTCTACAGGGTCCACAACCTTGCTATACCATTTTTTAACAGTATTCGCGTAAGAATGGCGAAAATTTTGTATTGCAATTTTGGTCCAATTTTTCCGAAATTCGAGCTCAACCTTCCTTAGGGCGTAACGGTGATATAATCAAACGATTTTTTTAATCGCCCACTTGCTACAGAAAGGAAAGTGTAGCTACATGCATCGATCTTGAATGTGAGGCATGCAAAACATGTTAAAAAACATTATAATAAAGTTCTTTGAGCAACAGCTGTGCTTAAGACTCAATTAAAGAGGTTTCAGTTGTTTGTATATAGAACTAAATCAATCACAAGTATTGAATTCACGATCATGCAGTTTGAACATACGTTTCTCGTTCTAACCTCGTCATCACCAAATTATTCAAAAACACAATTTAAAAGGGGTACTATTTACTGGACTTTCTTCTTAAATTGTTTCTTTCACAAATCAACTTGTAGTTCTTATACTTTCAATAGCCGAACTTCATGAAGATCTGACTAGTTGTACTTGAAAAGTGGTTTACCTACAGTTCCGTGCATTGTACGCCAAGAAGTCATCGAACAGATGGTTTCAGTGGCTAATCCCTCACCCTATCCAGAATGCAAGTTATATAATAACTCTTCCAGATCCTTGTGTAGTACAGAAAAATAAAACAAAATTTTGAACTTTAAAAAACGAAACGAAATAGGATCTGTGTTTAAATCAGGTTGAGTTTCAATGACACTTTGCTCCTTGTTTTCACCTCTGTGAACCCACATCCTAACTACCAAGCTATCAATTTGCTGAAATTGTTCATCAAACTTATTAAAAGGTATTGATGAAAAAGAAGTTTTGTCACTCCCACTCAATCAGAATCAAAAATATATGTTCCTAACCAATGACAAATCAAATTGTTTAGCCTGAGCAGAAAATAACATTCTACCTCAATTAATTAAAAGCAGAGTTTATCAAATTATTGTGTTCCAAACGGATAGTCTAAGTCTACACTCTGTGAATACATTCTGTGAATAGTATGAATCATATTACAGGTGTACAGATTTCAATGTGATACAACACTATAAAACAGGCTTTGTACAAAAAGGCTTTGTACAAACATTATGAATGTGATTGTCATCATGTTTGATTTATTACGTACATGTACATTACACATGTAGCTACTATCATATATAATCATAATTGAAGCATTTTATTATCATGTTTTAATCGCATAAAATATAATTACAAGTTATACTCCCATAATCATTTGCAGCATTAGTAACAATAAGGAAATAAAATGGGATTTAACGTCCTTCTGTTCTCCTTCGAATTGAGCTAATGAAGACGAGCATACTATCTGCATACGCCATACAGTGTGCTATGAGGGAAATTTTGCCTGGACAATGGCACTACGGTCTACTCTTATATTGAATTCCAACTGTCAAGGGATGCTTTAGGTGCATACCAATGTGTACACGGGACCTTGGTTTTTTGTCCTATCCGAATGATGAGACAGCTGGATGAACCTTCTTCACAAATGCGGTGATCGAACTCCCAACCTCCAGACTAGCAAGCCAGAATCTTACCCACCGTGATCCCCTGTAATAGAAAGGACAATTTGACCTACATGTACTGGTATACCAAGTTTGTCAACAGGGTTATGCAATTCATAATTACAGGGATTAACGTCCTACCGTTCGGCTTCAAATTGAGCTAATGAAGATGAGCATATGCGATACAGTGTGCTATGAGGGAAATTTTTCCTGGACAGTGGCACTACGATCTACTCTTATATTGAATTCCAACTGTCATGGGATCTTTTAGGTGCACACCAATGTGTACCTTGTTTTTTAGTCCCATCTGAATGACTAGAATTCCAACTGTCAAGGGATCTTTATGGAGCACACCAATGTGTACCTTTGTTTCTTGTTCAATCCGAATGACTAGACAGTTGGATGAACTTTCTTGACAAATGCAGGGATCGAACTCCCATCCTCCAGACTACCAAGCCAGCCAGCATCTTACCCTCTTAGCCACCATGATCCCCTGTTGCTGTTATAGTGTTACAAGTACATCAATTACAATATATTGGACCTGTATGTATGACAGCGTATGGCAGTATGAGTAAATCAGTTAAAAAAGTTACGTGTAGCCGATGGTTACTTTATCCACTTTAAGGCAAGTTCACACCAATCTGATTGAAATTAATTCAGCTATCTTCACTCAAAGTCGTAAAAATAGACCTACCATAAATTAAATTAAAATATAGTGATATTTTTAAAAATTATGACGATATTTGAGATTTCAGACAATACGCACAACGATGACACAGACACGACTCAGTGATCTGATGATTCTTGCTTCACATCCCTGCAGGGTAGTTGGAAATACATGTACCATACATGTATATCTATCGTCCATGATAAATTTTGGAATCTGGTGAACCGCCGTTGAAGTTGAATAAACTGTGTCGGAGAATAATGTATGTACATGTATGTATTAATAAATGCCACTATCTCAAATTCAATGATTTTTTAATTTAAATTGATATACAAAAAAAAACCTAGTTTTTTTCGCAATCCTCCAAAAATGCAGAAACAATACATTTCTTCAGCTTTCCAAATACAAATGCAACACAAATTCTTCCGATTACCATTGATCAAATATACAACAAATATAAATACCTCAGTTAAACACAAATGTTACATAATTTTCAGAAAGTTAAGAGTTTGCTTTAGCTAGAAAATCCATATTTATGATTAGATTGTATGTTGTACTTGATCGAATATCCATATATACAGGTGTCAAAAATAAAGACTGAAAGTATATTTTATTAAAATACAAATACATCTAAATACGTGGCCTATTTGACCATAACCCTGGCAGAGGTTGGGATAGAGGAAGGAATGGGGTTTTGCATGAAGTTGTTCGAAATGTCCATTCAAAAATTAAATCGAAGTTGAGATAGATAAAATATAATTCAATTTCCGAGTGATATATTACAATTATCACAAAAAAAACAACCATTTTTCAACCATAATTCTATTGTCCCTAATCTATCGATATAGGGTTTCCCGGATTCTAATTTTAAAAAGATATCTGGTTACAGCCCCCAAGACCCCCGAAGTTTTTTTCGCACGACGCCCCTTAGTATATTGTAGAGATAATGTTTATAGTACTTTTAGTGTCTGTGATGTCACCAGCAACTAGATTAACGTTGTAATTGAAAATTCGAAAAACATTTTTGTCTTTCTGCATTAGAGTAGCCAAGTCTCTAACTCAATATCATCCAAAATCTTCAACATTGATAACCAGATTTATTTGTCAAATTAAATCAACATTCGAAAAAAGACGGGCGTTTGGTATCCAATATTTAAGACAAAATAAACTTTGTACCCGGTAATTGAAAATTTGAAAACCGTTTTTGCCTTTCTGATGTAAGTCTCATCAAAAGTGATGTTGTGATCTTACCAGAAAAAAATGGGCTTTTGATATCCAATATTTAAGATAAGATAAACATTTTACCGTTGGTACCTAAATCGTGTACCATAATGCGCTTCAGCCCCAGTTGTAACAAGAGACTCGATGGACAAGGCTACACACATTGCACCAAATCAAGCGCGTATGTAGACTGGAATAACCAGACGCTTGAAATTTGCACTCAATTGAGACTGTTGATTTATTTTGCCGAACATAACTGATTTGAAATCAGAGTAGGTCCCAAATGTTAGCGATTTAGCTCCTTTAAACCTCAATAGCTGAATTCATTTTAATCAGATTCGTTTGAGCTTTCCGTAAAATGGATATAGTAACCATTGGCTAAAAGTACATTCATTTAAGATATTTAACCTTATGTGGTCTTTAAAGGAGACAATGCCGTCAATGTATGCATTGAGTTGCCTGGTCATCCAATCTAAAAAAAATTGCAGTCATATCTGACATGGTTAATAAGACCAAACATACGTGAACAACAATTAATAATAGAGGAGTTTGTCTTCTCTAACACCTTGATGAATATGAGGATGAGGCTAATTGATTACATCTGAAAGCATTCACTAGCTTAGTTGGCAGAGATTCTATGAGCAATTAATGCACATGCATGTACAAAGAGTCTCTGTAGAATATGGTATGCTGTTCAGACAGCTATAAGCTTACTTCAAACACTGGCCAGGAGAGCATGGCATTCACACACAAGCGAAACCAGTTTAACTGTGCTAATTGACAATGTCAGAGATAGAAAATCTCCTACCAGTCTTTTTTGATATAAATAAAAAAAAAAAAAACACAAGTCGATAATTTTAAAAAAAACGAGGCTCTGCCAAGTTTTTTTACTTTATCAACGGGTTTTGATATTTTTTGATATTAAAAAAGACGAGTAAGAGATTTTATTTATCACCCAATCCTTTCTGACATGCACAAATAAATAAACATAATTCTTTGATATACATGTAGATTTTACTTTTACTGAACCTTATTACATTAGTATTACCGCGTAGTGATACATAATTGTTTGACAGCAATTCAACCATAGCAAAGTCCTTTATATTGAGCCAGTGTTTCCATCAAGGTCAATTAAATACAAATAGTTTATATTTAATTAAAAAAAAAAGAGTTACTTTATATAACAAATGAACTGTTCTTTAAAAATACAAAAGAGGAGTTCCTATTCAACTGACCAATCAAATTCATGTAATGCTATATCTGCTGTAGAATGCATTTTTGGGTGATAAAAGTTCAATAAACAAAGATATGCATGAACTTGAAATTTCCACAGATGTCAGAAATTTCGGCTCTTTATTAAAATCAAAAATCAAAAATTGTATTGCAAAATAGTCAATTTTGATAACTTCTTTCTCAAACCTCCAAGTTCGTAGGTACATGTACATTTCACTTACCGTCATACAGCCGAAGTTAGATGTAGATTAACGGAACCTGCTGAGGTTTACCGAGTACGGTAACCGCGGCCGATCAGAAACAAAGTTAGCAATGTCCTGTATTGTTCGGATATGTATGTGTGAAATAGCTTTATTTAACCACGGATCGCTTCCACCAAAGTGATATCGCAGACGACTTATAATGACTGTCTTTTGATTTGGGCGTTATATATACCCTTACAATATGTGACATCTATGACTAGTTTATACATATTGTCGGCTCACATCAATGAGATTAAAATGTCCGACGATGCAGAATCCACGTGGTTTAAGCGAAGATTAAAATTATAATCACAGTTATTGGATTGGTGAATAGTTCGATAAAGAGGAAAAAATCTTTAAGATTAGATTGATGAATTGTCTGACAAATGATTAAGTCAGTCAATCAAGACAGATTAAGTAGTTAATCAAGGTAAGTATATAGACGGTATAACACGATAAATACATTGATCACTAAATTACCTAATCAATCCAGCCTATTGTCAACGATAATCGGGTCGAAGTTGGGTGGTAGTTATACTCTCAATACTAGTCAGTACACTATATTAATTTTTGAATTTTGAATATTATTCACCATGTCTCGATGTCCGATTGGGCATATTCACGGCCGGACAATATAGTGCGTTTTGAAAAAAAATCGGACACGTCCGGAATATACGTCCAAGATCCCAACACTGGTCAAGTCTATTGTGACACATAATATTGCAGTATTATTCAAAGAAAAACCTATCAGAGATTAATTATCTAATTTGGTTAGTTTACTGGCAGCTTTAAATTAAAAAATTTATATCAGATTTTCTAGGGTTTAGGTGATACTGGCAATCAAATTGTAGGATGCGAGTAACCTATCGAGCTCTGCCTTCAATACAGCAAGACTAATGAGGAATACATGTAGGCTCAAACAATTTTAACTAGAGTAGTGTCTTGCAAAAATATTATGAGAGGGGGACTATATTTTACTTGATGTTCAGTAAATTGAATACAATTCTTTCTACATTTAAAGATACATTATGGAAGATGAGATAACGAGTTGGCAGTTCTCACTATAATAGTTAAAAACTACATAAAAATTTCAGTCAAACTGATCCACTATGAATTGTGAACCATTCGAATGAAAGTTCCGCTTAGCCTTGATCATCATTACTGAAGTCGGTAAGGCGAAACTAAAAGTCTCGATTATCCATTTATTTGTTTAATCACGAAGGAAAGTTTTCTTGCAAATCGGACAACAATCCAACAAATATTGCAGTCTAGCCTTACCATCGAGAGCTGATTATAGTCTGAATAAGTTAGTTAAAGTTACATTATTCAAGATATAGATAAGAACTAGCCATTCTTGCTATAATAGTTCGAAAGTAGGTGATGTAAAATGAATAATTTGAAAATTTCATTCAAATTACTCTATTGTAAGCGAAGATATTGGCATTTGAAAATTTGGCCGACGTGTGCAATATTTTCAACCACGGTCCTGGTTGATCAAAGCTATGACTCGAAGCGTCTAGAACCGCCATATTTGATTTATCACTTAAACGTTTTAATCTGTTTAATATCGAAGCAATGTGATACCATCCAATGTTGATTAAGGCCTGGATCAGTTAATTAATGTCTAATTAATACTTTAGAAAACATTTCATGCCCAAAAAAAGACCTGCACGAGGCAGATTTAGCTCTTGAATAATGCATGTTTAATGTATAATTTCTATAACATCTGAAGCCTAAATTAGGACTTACAGTAATCAGATTTAGCACTTGAATAATGTCAACCTCATTCCCAGAGTCAGCCACGGGGCCATATTGTCCATTTTATCCAAATTTGTTCAGACCTAAGCCCCCCCCCCCCAAATTCTGACCTCTGATTTGTAAATCTTTTTGGGGTCGATTTCTCAAAAACTGGAGGTAGGATCGTAGTTTCGTTTGTTGTAAAATGATTCTTGAGTCAAATTCAACTCGCGGACATAACAAAATTGGATCCTAAATGTACAAATTCAAGTTTTTGTAAAGATCTATTTTTCTAAGTGTGTGTATATTTTTAAGTGATTCAGTCATCCAGACACATAAAATAAATACAGGTCACGTGACAGTCGTGTGATTCGTCCCTTCCCGAAAAATAGCTACCCAGTGTCACCAGAGAAATTTCTTTCTCCAAAATTTTTCTGGTTTCCAGATTGGAATAATGTAACTTTAATTATTCGTTTCCAAATGCAAGAAGTAAGCACAGAAATACCAGGCCTGAATTAGCTCAACAAATTTAGTGTGACATGAGCATGAAATAACATTGAGGTACATCTCACTAAAAAAAAAGCAGGGGATGTAACTATGTGTAATATAGGGGGTGCTAAAAGTTACCTTTTATAGGTAAGAGATACTACATTAGATGATCGTGACAAAACTATTGAAGTAAGGTCGGAAAAACTTATAAAACTGTCAACAAATTTTTTACGTCGAAATGGGGAAACAAAATTTATCCGCAAAATAAAATCTTTGATTTAATGGAGGCTCCTGTTGGTGAACGTGGCAATTAGTGAAAAATAAACCTTCTTGATTTAAACAATATTTATTTGCAATGTTTATAATTGTTATAGTTGAAATACAGTATATAGGATACAAAAACAAGCACGAAGAAGCTTATATATATCGCTTCCTGATAGGTATTCAGACAAGCTGGGGGTTTCCGGTTTATTTATTGCACTTTTGTGTTCAGATAATAAAGTTAAGCTAGCTTAAAGGTCGGAAGCATTTTTAATCCAGCTTAACTTAAGTATCTTAACACTAACAGCATATACATGTAACTCTTTTACTCTTTCATTAATTCAAGCTCACAACTTGTGGAAACCTTGCATTCAATCTTCCATTATAGTTTATACATGTACACCATCTATGTAAACAATCCCACCAAAGAATGACCCAGAGTTTATCATAAATGTTAGATGAAAGGGAAAGCTTATTGATAAACTTATAAAATAAACAGTCTAATAGACACTCTGGACATTTATTTACTAGGTTTCTGTTTGTCTTATCACCCTTATAAGTTATGCCATATATAGATAACATTGTCTAAAGATTATGCCTAGCTTTTTTGTGCTTTCTTTCATCAAGAGAGCTGACCTCTGCATGTTAAGAAGCTTATCAGTTCTCCATGTAATGAAGGACATTGTCAGTCTTCAAGAGATGATGTGGCATAAATTCTCCTTCATTTCATTAATTATTTATCAAATTGTAGTCTACATGTGTTTGCATTGTTCAGTACATCAATGATTCAGATACAATTTAGAATCTGTCCACTTCTCAGATTAGCTGTGGACATCACTTGTACAGTGATCATCTGGGTCACCTCAGATAAGATATAAAGTTGGGGGAAAAAAATTGGTGAACTTTTTCTAACATCAGCAATGAATTAATTAACTAATGACATTCCTATAATATTTGAAGATTTTGTGATCTTGTAATATTCTCTAATCAAGTCCTTGCTCAAAAGATCAATGAAATTAATAGCCATCCAAAGCTATCATGTTTTCCTATAAAGTATTCCAAATATTCCAGCAAAACAATTAATTAAATCTATGTGTATTTTCAAAATATAACTACAAGAAGATAACTTGGGACAGTCTAATAGCTTGTTTAGACGCTTAAATTGTACTGGTTTAAAAACCTTGGGGATCGTTAAACCAGTTTGACTTTGTCATCTGAACACACATGTGGCGCAAATAAACCAGTTAAAAAAAAACAGCTCCCGACCTGTCTTTGAGAAGGCTTTTTTTTAAACTGGTTGGCTTAAAATCCCCGCCTCAAGCTCACTTTGAGCATGCCCATTGAATCTACCAATGTGTATGCCTTAAAGTAAGTGTGAACGCAACGCAATGCTGTATTAAAAACCCTGGCGATTTTGAGCTGGTTTAAAAATAAGCGTCTGAACGGTATTATAAGTCATCTTAATCAACATTTATTTGACCAGTGTCTTGAACACTTTTATGACCTGGACCATAAAAATTAAATATAAAAGCTGTCCATTGGGTCATACTTAAGATATTGTTTACCAATTTAATCTAATCATACAATGGCAGGGTACTGGTAAGCACAGATCTATATTTATACATATTAATATAGACATGAATTAGAAACATTTTTGGGAAAAAGGGAATCTCTTGAAAGTAAAATTAGTAATCTGAAAGTACATAACTCTGTTAAAAACATTATAAATACTCTAGTCTCTATCATGAAATTCTCTAAATAACCAACAAAAACTCATGCAACTGATATTTTGCCAAGATCATGAATTCAGATGGTATAAATCAGTTAAACATACATTGTTATGGGGCGGGCGCTGATTGCGACTTTATTGTCAACTCTAAATATATTTATGCTTAAAACACTATAAATATGACAAACTTGGTTTTATTGATGCTCAACTCCAAATATGTATGACATGCTAACTTTGACTTGATGCTCAACTCCAAATATGTATGACATGTAAACTTCGACTTGATGCTAAACTCCAAATTTATATGTATGATCAACTTCAAATATATGACGTTCTTCTTTTATAGATGACAAACAAAATATATGCGGAACTCTTTAAATACATGCTAAATAAGACTTGGATTACCAGTCTTGAAAGTTGGCTGTGTCTCACTGTATCTTGGTATTGGAGTCGTTCATCATGAGTGCACCACGCACAATCCGGAAACACAAACCGAAAATTGATAACAATGCTGCGTGTGCGACTGACAAGTACATTTACAAATAATTGTAGGTATTTATTATAGAACTTATTACAGAAATTCTCGGATTTTGTTATTGTTAGCCATTTTCAATAGCGTGCTAAGGGTCACATAGCAGGACCTCTTGAAAACAGAGTTTAATGGCAGAAAATGATTCTTTGTTTGTTCTAAATAATCCCACAGTATCTAAAAAAGTTTGGATGATAAGTGAAGGCTATGAAGTGTTAACAACACTTTCTAAAAATAGGTTGCCATTTCAATTTTGGCGTTTAAAAAAGAAATGAAGTTAAAAAGGGTATGTCATAAGGGAAACTTTGCTTGAGCAGCGGTGCTATGGCCTACTCTTATATCGAATTCCAACTGCCAAGGGATCTTTATAATATAATGAGTATTTATAATGTGCTATATCCACAATCTAAGTTTATGCTCAAAGCGTGACACAATTACTATCGCATCTCTAGAATACAGGTAAAACCTGATTACCTCCCTTTACCCCTGAACTCTGAAAGAGCCCCAACATATGCTGCTTCAAGGAGTGCAACAGTTTTTTGTGTGATGTATACACCATCCTACTGGTACCCATTTACAGCTGGGTAGACTGGAATACAGGGATGAAGTGTCTTATTCAAGGACACAAGAACTCAGCGCATAATTCAGGTCTTGAACCTGCAACCGTCAGGTCACAAACCCTACTCTCTAACCGTTGCGCCAAATTCCTCCTGTGCATGTATAAAAAGAACAAAAATTATTTGTAACATTGTAACTGAACAAAAACTAAAGTTTTAAAAATAAAATGTTAGCAAGATTTTTAACTTTGGCCCATCCCTTTTTAAAATGAAGACATTGATTTTAAATAAATAGTTACTGATGTCTGGTACCATATGAAACATGTCATAATTGATGAAAGAACCTAGACATCTTGTTATATACCTCGCTTCACTAGGACTTGTATGTTTGCATGTCTTAATAGACTTTTAATGTCAACTAGCATAAACGCTAGGCAACTCAATCTCTGTGGTTCCTAACAAAGTGATGCTGATGTGGTCTCAACATTAAGATTTCAAACAAAATACAGTATAAGTGTATTTCAAGATCTGTGATTACTGTCATGGTGTAGGGTCATATCCCAAAAGCAGCTCACTCAACTATTGCTAAAAAAATAAATTACTATAGTTTCTCATAGTCATACCTGTAGAAGTAAATATACAGTGTAGCATTACAAAACCCATACATGTAGCCTAGCATAGAACTTTAACAAATTACTGAATATAAGTATGAGTATGAGCAAAAGTGCTATGCAATTTTATTAATTACATTTATAAATGCATTACTGTTTCAACTTATCAAATTGTTTGTGTATTTGACATATAAGCTTACTACAATTAACCCAGTCACATTATCATGTGTTTATCAGTTACACATTTGTGTACAGATTATTTTTTTTTCAAAGTATTTATCCAATGAAATAATTTGCCACTCATTTGTTAATTATAACAATGATAATGGTGGTACAATGTACATGTACATACATAATAATATTAATATAACATAAAAACCTCTTTTATTTAAGTAGGGCTACAAAGGGTTGATAGAGGGCAACACCACAAGCGTAAAATTGCTATAGATGTATGTTTATATTCAAATAATTTTAATCATTGATTATTTAGCTTCTATTTGAACATGTTTCTAAAATAAGATAAATCAGAGTTTACAGTGTTTACAATACTAATTTTGAAGTGAAGTGGTAATAGAATCAGACATATTATATAAAGAAAAGTTACAGATCTACATTAGTATGAATCACAAATTGAAATCTAATCCTGGTGCTCTGTTTCAATATAGTATTTGATTTATTCAATTTTCAAATACTTTTTCTCAAGATTGGCTAGATTTGTAGCTTTACTGTATGTACTTGTATCAAAATAAGATAAATCTACATACAAATTATTTATGGATGCCCTCACATATTACAGAAATACAAAAGAACAATTGGGGGGGGGGCACAATTCATATATATTGCCTTGTTTTCGTCTACCAAAAACTGATGTGAGAATTGAGACCGAATTTTCTGTTCACACCTGGTAAAATTCCAGACTCAAAGTGATTTATATACCCAGCTTTTTTGATCCTCCATTGACAAATCAGATAAAAAAAATTTGTACCCATAAGCTGAGACAACATACCAAGAATTAAATATGATGTACATTTGTTGAGATGTTGTCAGATGTTCTGCACATATTTTCATCCATGTTTAACTCCTTGAAAACAGCTAAAACGAACCAACAGTTAGGCTTATCATGGCTGATGCCCCCACCGATATTCCAAATGAATAGATGACATATTAATTGATTGGATGTCTATCTTTTTGATTGTCTAATCTTATCAAATGTTCATGGCTGAACTCAGTCATGGTTTTAAAGCACCTGGTATTGAAACTATTTAGCATTAAGTTTCATTACCCTTGATCAGTTAGAATCAAAGCCATCTTGTCTCAAAGCATTGACCAATGAAATTGCTTGGCTCTGCTTAGCTTTAGCAGAAAAAGTTATTCATTGAACTGAGTCAAGACATTCACCTAATGTACATCTATACCAAGTATAAACATTCCACTGCAATTACAAGCAGAGTTGATGTTATGTTCCAAAGTGATTATCACTACTTAGCCTTAGTAAGTAGATATTTCTCACCCTCAAACTTAGCCAATACATTGATATATTGAAACTATACTCAGAGTTTCATGGCTCTCACCCAATGAGAATCCAAAGTTATTGTGTTCAAAAGTCAAAACCAATCAAATTGATCATGATTGAACACTGACAAGGCATTCACCTAATAAACACATACATGTGCAAAAAGTTTAAACATTCTACATGTACCTCAATCAAAGGGAGAGTTACAATGTATTGTGTTCCAAAGTCTTGACCAATCAGATTTAAGTATTTAGTTAGCCAAAGCAGAAAAGTCTCGACCATTCAAATTGCTTATCGCTTTGCTTACACTGAGCAGAAGATGCTCACCACCGAATTTGGTCATGATATTAATGTAATGAAACACTACACAAAGTTTCACCGCTCTCACTCAATTAGAATCAAAGTTATTGAGCTCCAAAATATCAACCGATCAAATTGCTTACCACGATGCTTACTTAGGGCTGGAAAACCTCATTATTGAACTTAGTCAAGGTATTGATATAATGAAACTATACACCAAGTTCCATCACACTCATTTAATAAGAATTATTTAGAACCACAATTAACAGGTCACAGAGCATCAACCTATCAAATTGGTTATCTCTGTTTAGTGTAAGTAAGCAGAAAATGCATTTTCACTTAGTTTGAACATTCTAGCTTAATTAAAAGGAAAGTTATAAAAAGTGTGACGGGTGGACAGATGCATTTTAATAGTCCCCTGCTTTCTTCAAAAGATGGGGGACAATAATTCAATTTTACAACAAGTCACTACAACTCATAAATTTACTGATGAAATGCCTTTATATCACACTGAGATCTTCGCATATTTCTCTAAAATTAAGACTCCAAACTCATTTGAACATCTCCAATCCAATGTAACCAACCTCACTGTATAATAAAGCTTAGTCAAATTACATCAAACAGAAAATTACCTTTTTTACCACACAGTAAAGATCCCATAAGCAGTATTGCTTCTGTAAGCTTAATTGGTAGTCCTTTGCCTTGTTGTATTGATTGAATCAAAATAGAAGTTCCTAATTGTACATCTGCTATAATGATAAAACACCTGTGCCATGTATTTTTCTATTAGTTTTTCTCTAGTCATTTATCAGTTAGTTTCTGTGTCATCCACTTAATGTTAATGTTTGTTGCAGTCTAATCATCATTTGTAACAAAGTAACAAACCAGATCATCTATTGTATCCATACATATGACAGACATAATACATACAGAAATGTAGCAACTACATGTATCTATGAACGATGTAGAAAAGAACAGAACTTGTATGTATCGGTAAATGTATAATATGTAGGTAAATTAGACTTTAAGAAGTATATGTAGTGCATTAAAGGATCTAAATCGCTAATATTTGAAACCTAGAATGTGACACAAATCGGCTGCAACGCATATACCGTAATAATGTAATATGATTGTATAAAAACTGATTTACAATAAATCGTTTTCTTTTTTCTAATTTCAAATCAATCAAATGGCAATCGCTAGTGTCTGGTTATTCCAGTCTACACCGATAGTATTTATTGTGCATGCTCTCCAGGTATGCGAACGTTTGATATGACTTGTGGAATATGTCTAGTCTCATTCTTTGAGTCCCTTCTTACAAATGGCATTGAAAAGCATTATGGTACGGTACACGATTCTTGTTCCAATGGTAAAATGTTTATTTTGTCTTTTAAATATTTATTGGATATCAGAAGCCCATCTCTTCCCGGTCAGATCACAACATCAATGTTGATTTAAATTGACAAATAATTGATGTTTTCAGTGTCGAACTAGAAAGACTTTGTATGATATTGAGATAGAGATATAGCTTCTTTAAAAAATACTTTATTTTTATTATGTACTTCCCAGTATACATATGTCCGTATGGCATTTCAACAGAAAAATCAGGCATGTCCATCTGAGTTTGTGCAAAATAATATTGTTTTCCATGACTTTTTGAGGGAGGGTTATTTCGCGTTATTTGAATCTAAAACCTATCCAAATTTTCTGGACTATGTTTATAATAATAATAATGTTACATGTATTATGTATTAGTAATGTATTACCACCTACTCACTTTTGTATTATTATAAAATCTACATAAAAAACACGCCAGTGTCAGTAAAATAAAATAAAAATGAATATTATCATTGCTATTTTAATCAAGTGTGTCCAAGTATTAGTATAATATTAGGCGACTGCAAGCTAGGTAGGAGAGTAGGACTAGGACTGAGTAGGCTATTCACATTATTATTATTCCATGCCGCACCGTCCGCACGGATGTACACGTTACGGCATCGGGTATGTCAGTACAACCGTTTGTTCATTGAAGAACGTGATGACACATCCTTACATGGGAATAGAGAGACAAATTAATAAAATTTAGTTCATGACATGTTCAATATAACCATAAATTTTTATGTTGTCGCCAATCACCAGAATTATTGGATTTTGTCAACCGATAATGCTCTAATATTGTCGATATTACCGGACATGTTTAGAAGCAAAAACTATTCAATATCACAGAAATACCCGAACATTTAAACACAGCAGTAACAAACAGATAAATACTTACAACAAGAAATATACCGTTGTTACTTTTCGACTTGATTACACTTATAATCCATAAACTTTAAGCTGAACTTCTGTTGACAGTTTACTTCCGCGCCATGTTTCAATTGCATTATGGGAATCGCTGTCATTTGCGGGGGTGGGCGGGGCACTTACACCTGTCCTCACCGCGTGCAATGAAAGTCGATGACGATGTCAGAGTCAGATACTTTTTTACCATGGAAATGATGATATTTCGCTCTACAGAAATTACTAACTCTTATTCGAACACCAACGATGCAGTTAGCTTCCCACTAGTGTAATAATAATATGGAGTGCACTTCGTCCCGATTTCACACGCGAACTTATCGTGTATGTTTACGAACAATAACAAAAAAAATCCCGAAAATCGTGCCCGTGATGGTTATTTATAGTAATTTTTAAGCAAGGGTCAGATGGGGTTATTTGGCAAATTGTAGGTTTCCTGCGTTGTTGTGTTGACCTTTTTATCTGGTTGTGTCACGGCATCTCAGTATTAGTAGGGTTTTAGAATATTTGGATTAAGATATATTTTTCTCCAGGTTTGTTATTATGCGTAGGTATTAACATACACATGTTGATATTAATCGGGTGTATCATAACGTGGTGACTTTATTAAGTTTTAGCTGTAGCCATGAAACTCGCTAATCTGTCGAAATCTATTATTTGAAGACTCATTGGTAACAGTAGGCAGTAGCGTTTCCGCGGATGATTAAAAGCTAACCTCAAGCCTGGTCAGAGTAGGCCCTACGTATTTCCACTGGCAAGGTTATACCCAGAGCGTAAGCGTTCGGGATCCGTCTTGCCTCGGAATTTTTTTTAAAAATGCCAGATTACAAACCGGCGAAATCAGAAATAGCAACTGACAATTATTTTTTTAAGATGGATGAAAATACGACTTACAGATAATTTTGGCACATGCAAATAAACAAATATGTTAAAATCATCTCAATTATTAAGCTTGGCAGTGCATTTTAATAAGGGTAGGCCTATAGTGATAGTGCAATGCAGATACCTACAATATTATTTTTCAAAGTTGATATTTATCTTTATTTTGTAATTAGAACACAGAGACACATGGACTATCTCCTTTAAAACCGATCCCTAGTTTTCTACATACATAGGTTCTTATTATGCACATATTATGTATATGAATTATTGATTAATTCGTGATTTGCTAATTTATTTCTAAAAAGGAATGCGAATATTCCCAGGAGCAGCATCCTGGGACAAATGCCATTAGCAGAATAAGCTTATTTTATGATGTGTTTTATATACATAAATTTCGAAAAACAAAGTAAGCATGCTAATATAATGCGACGATTCTTTCGCATTGTCATGAATACAGAAGTAATACACAACGGGCTATTGCGAGAGGGAGGAGGGAGTGCAACTCCGCGTGTGAAACCGTCAATAGATATTTAACTGTATTGACTTATCGCGTTTTAAAGTAGAAGGAGCTCGCTAATATTTGGATCCTAGAAATTGACACAATGTAATATGGATGTATATAAACTGATTTACATTCAATCGTTTCCGTTTTTTTTTCTAAATTCAAATCAGTCTTAATCGGATGTCAATCTCCTCAAGCGTCTGGTTTTTCCAGTCTACACCGATAGTATTTATTGCACGTGCTGTCCTGATTAGAATATATGGTCACCGTTTGACATGACTTATGTCTAGCCTCGTCCCTCGAGTCCCGTGCTACAAATGGCGCTGAAACCCATTCTGGTACACGATTCGTGTACCATGGTAAAAATGTTTAATCTAGCATTCGATATCAGAAGCCCATCTTTTCCCGGTAAGATCACAACATCAATGTTGATTTAAATTGACAAAAAATTCGTGTTTTCAACTTCGAAGACTCTTGGTGATATTGAGTTAAAAGCTACTTTAATATACATGTACGCCGCATTTGCATTTTCGGAAAATATCTGAAGTTTCACGGCTTTAATCTAAAATGTATTGGAATATTCTCTCAAAGTTTAGTATAGTAACACGTGCAGTGTAGGTCAAATCTGTATATAAATACAACAAAAATAAGACACAATGCATGGTGATTGGTATTAAATAACTAACATCTATAAGACAGTGACATAATGTGATGACGCTTTTGTCTTTTCACGAATGTTCTGAAATCTGAGAGCGGGGCAGTTTTGGTTACGTCTGTTTTGACAATTTCATGTTTTTATCATCTGCTTCGAGAATGCCGAATATTGCGAAATTTTTCTATTCATCATATTGTTTTTGTCTGTACGAAATTAAAGCATTTTTCAACAGATATTCTTTATAGAATCCTATAAAATCAGATGAGGTGTCTTCGTTCCGTTACTTGTCTACGATATCACCCATGGTGGAAGTGGACCTAAAACTCCAGGAACGAACGAACGTTCCATTACAGTCTGGAAAAGATTAGCGTTGTACATGTAGTTAAGGTAATTGTTCGTTTTACATAATAAGGTTTTTCGTCGGTGCATATAATGTTTAGTGGTTTCGATCCAATGCTTTTACGTCGCCCCTACCCGTGGGTTTCAACGGATTATTTTAATTTATACCAAATACTATAGTCTTGAAATGACAAAATCCGTTAAGCCCTATTGTAGATACTAATGGACTTATATGATTTATATCTAGACGTTGTAAAATTCAGCGAAATAGTTGTTACGTTTGAACAATGGATTTCCAATATCCGTCCTGAAAGCATGATGACAGTATCGTCGTGACCATATTGAACAAGGAGCTGGCAATTCGAAGGACATCGTGATCGAATCATCAATAGTCCGCAAACAAATTTCTATCTCCGGAGAATTTCAGTGACGGTATTGTCAACCTTATTAGACGGAATAGTGGTACTGGGAATAACACAAGTATCGTAATTCAATTATGTTGAATAGAACAAAATATTATCAAGTGGTAATTAAATTATGTCGACATTAGATGTGTATTTGTTTCCATCTTGTTACTGTCTTGTTTGCTCATCTTCTACGCCTTATTTGCTCTTTCTACCAATAATATCCTCTAATCACCAAGCTTGTGGTTATCTCCCCAGATAATCCCTAATAATATCTACAAATCGCATTACAAAATTCAGAAACAGCGACTTTTTATTTGAGCTATTTTTTGTTTACCGTACATGGAATGTTTACCAAATTGCAACGTCTTACGTGATTATGTATTAGAGGTTGGGTGTCTTAGTCTTTTTCATCCAACCGCAACTTCTTTTCCGACAAAAAAAGAGAGGTTTCAACTGCACTTTATTTCTATGTATTCGGTAATAGTTTAATTCATTCTACGTAATGATCGTATCATCGTTGAATAATCTCCGAATGTGATAGAAGATATCCAGGGTCCAAATACTGGAATATAAATAAATATTAAGATCGGTATAAGCGTCCATCGCTCATGACTCCAATGCTTCCCACGAAGTTTGACAGACATCCGTTAAAAAAGTATAGCCCGTTTCGCGTTTACGATTCTTTGGCTAAGGTGGGATTACCCTGAAACAAAAATTGCAGAACATTGAATATCAATACCGATATTGCTCTCATGACCCCAATGCTCCCAAGCAAATTTGAAAGTAATCGGTTTAAAACTAAAGCATCTATTGCGCTCACCAGTTTTTTTTTTTTTGGGGGGGGGGGGGAAATGGGGGATAACTCCGGAATTTAAAGTCGCAGGACGTTGAATGTTGCTTTGGTTCACCCAATCTGTTTACAGAGTGTATGCGACAGTCGTCTTTTATCTCTGTCCAAGATATGACTAACATTTGAAAGGCCAGGCCGCTATAGTTCTACGGGTGACAGCACATCATAATGTTCACCAACAAATTCAGATGGCGTTGAAAAACCCGTTCATTAAGACAATTATTTTATGAAGAATCCTTAATCAATAATAAATGGCGTTCAGTACAACAGGAAAATAATCCAAATGTTTCAAAAGCAAACAAACTGAAAAAAAACCCGTTAAATTGATGGTCACACGTGCTTTGTTTACATCGAACGTAGTAATATGAACTGGTACGGGCAGAATTGTATCTTTTTACAAATTTACGCCTCCGTGTACCATTTTCTGTACCTATTTACGCTAAATATGGAATATTTTTTATCCAGGTCTACTTCAAACACCTTTGTTTATTTTTCTAATACTTAAAAAAAGTTAGCATTTATGACTCATTAAGTCGCGTCGATGGCATCCTCTCATGACTTAGTACAGTGCTTCCCACCAAATTGAAAAGCATTCATACAAAATTGTAGCCTTAATTGCGTTCACAATAAATAGAATGAGCTTCAAAAATATATAAAAATCCACGCAAGGTCAGTCCTCCGATTAGTTACGCATGATGTCAATGGGATAATCGGCTCTTAAAGTTCGTTGAGTTGGAATGCTGACAAAATAATTATCCGATATGCCCTGAAATCTTTGTCCACGCTTAATATAATTATTATGTTCCTTTCGGCATGTGAATGTATACTCAAATATATAGAAATAACCAAGGATAAAACAGCAGAGTGGAATTTATGTGAATATTTTATGAGTGTTTTTTTGTGTCTGTGTAGTCTGTACGCAATACCAAAATACACTAATGCGACAAGAACAAAACAACTGACATTATGTTTTGTTATTAATGGAGGGCGGTATTTTTCCTCTTTGACTCGAGTCTGTCAAACCGAAAAAAGAATATCTTCAACGATATAATGCATTTATCAAAATTGCGCACACTGCAGTGATTTCACAGCCTCTCGTGGTTCCATCGATTATTAACATTTGTGGTTGTATCTGGAATTTGATTTTAATAATTCGTTTTTGAAAATCCTAGCAAGATACAGTTTTCCAGGTTGTATGTTTACTAAGGTTTTGATCGATATAATGGCACGGGCACTTGAAAGGATTAAACTAAAACTTCTTACTGCTGCTATATTAAAATCAAAATCAAATTATTAAAATCAAATTTCAGATAAAAAGGGTTGTAGCTCTAGAATGTTAAGATTCAATGTGAAAGGGCCACAAACTTCACATTTTGTGTAAATTGCATCTACAGATGTGCAAGAAAAAAATCACTCACGAACTAGTGATACTTGTTTCAAGTTTGATCAAAATCGGATAAAATTGTGACCTCTAGCTAGATCGTCCACAACCTGAGTATTACATGGTCTTATTCTACTATTTACGTTAACGGAAAGTTTTGTTCAACCAGGGGGTCATAATCCAGAGTATCGAAAGGAACCCATCACAATTGGATAAACAATTTGAACCGCTGGATGGTCCATAACCTGGGTATCACATTCGATCTAAATATCAAGGCCACCGACAGATTTCATCAAGGTCAGGAGATGTAAACAGGGTTAGGGCAAGTAATTGTATTATTATGCATATATTTGTAAAGTGCAGCATCACAGAATTAAACTACCATCGACTGTGTTGTGAGGGAAAAGGAAAAGTAATAAAATCTCTCTTCATTGCTGAGAAACTTTATTAGACAGAAATCGCCCCCCAAAGACCTAGTATAGTAGCCCCCCCCCCATGGGCATACGGGAAAGCTTTTGACTTGGGGGTGGGGGCGGTGGTGGTTGGTGCCCACTAAATATAGTTTTTACCAAATAAAGGCCCATGGCAGGTTCTACAATATTTCTTTTGCAATGAATAAGTTCTAAATGTTTAAATCATAAATAAAAGAGCACTCAATTTTATATACTTAATATACTTAACTAAAAACAGTTGTTTATGTAACTGTAACTCGTGGCTTACTGACTCCAAACAATAGAGGGTTTGAGTCCATAGGCGTACTGGCTCGATGACGGTTAGAGGGACAGAAGCCGAAATTCCCGGAAAATTAAATTCGGGTTTACAGACACCGCCGCTGGTTTTCCTTGTATCGAGACCTTCACCCCACCCCAAATTTTTTTTGGAATATTTGACGGCTGCAAAAAATTTTCCTGCTATTTTTGCCAGTGAACAAAGCAACTTCTAAGTGGTCTAATAAAGTTTAATTAAAGCGGAAGACTCGAATTCCAATAAATCGTTTACAGTCCGATGGAGATGGGACCGTTCAGCGTTGGTAGAAAATTTTGCCAAATAGATGAAATAAAAATGTTTGTTTTACTTTACCCGTTTGACCGAAACGTTAGGGGGGGGGGGCATTTCCCCCCCCCCCCCCCATGTCCGTTTTGCTCGTAAGCCTATGATCGAGCTTAAGATTTCTATTTAATTGCCTAACTATAGACACCCTGAATTTAAATTCGCTGTTAAATTGGACATATTCAAGAACACTATATTTTTTATACATCTTTTACAAAGTACCATAATTGTGTGCCCAAATTTTCCCAGCATTTGGTGCCCAAAGAATTGCTTCCACTGGCCCTGTAAATTACTGGGAAAACAGCTAGGAGAGATAGACATTTCGGATGAAACCAGAATTTTCCAATAATATACCATCACTTTGAAAGCCGAAAACCTCAAGGGGCAAATTGACACAAGTTAATTGGATGCAACAGATGTATTGACTGCAGGTAACTTGTATTGGCTATATTTGAATTAACTACTTAAGTGAAGTATTATTGAAGAGTTCATGATATTAATTCACCAAGGGCTAATCACTACCGTCATTAGATAGGATAGTGATCATCGTAGTATAGAATTAATCTACCAACAGATAGAGTAAATATAATTGATTCCAATCTTAAAGGTTGCAATCTGATCTGCATCATTGATTGTGGTAATTACTCCCAACATATGAGATTACTAAACATTTACAATAATGTTCAACAACAAGTAACAACAATGTCAACGTAAACCATAACACAATCAATGAATAATATGACAGCTCTATTTATTCAGGTATAAATACAGCTGCTGTTCTCTCCCGGGTATATTTCGGCGTGATTTCCCCTTGTCAGTGACAGCTGTCTAGTCGTTCAGATGGGACGAAAAACCGAGGCCCGTGTACACATTGGCGTGCACGTAAAAGATCCTTTGGTAGTTGGAATTCGATATAAGAGGAGACCGTATAGCGCAACTGCCCAGAATTTCCCTCATAGCATACTGTATGGCGTATATCCGTCTTCCATTAGCTCAGTAGGTGCATAACAGTAGTACGTTAAACCCAATTTCAATTCATTTCACTTCTCCCGGGTATAAATTGTAATTGTTTGTTAAAAGTAAAATCAACATTTGTCGACAAAATAATCTGCACCAAAATTAAATTATAGTTGACAAAAAAGAATAAGAATATACCATGTCATGAAAGTCATCGACGATACGGACTCACGAAACATAAGCCATTTTTGGTAGCCGACGATTGCTCTAGATTTTGACGCGTATTCTACAAATCTTTGGAATATTTGACGGCTGCAAACAATCTTTCCTGCTATTTCTACCAGTGAACAAAGCAACTTCTAAGTGGTCTAATAAAGTTTAATTAAAGCGGAAGACTCGAATACCAATAAATCGTTAACAGTCCGCGAAGATGGGACCGTTGGTAGAAAATCTTAGCAAATAATCTTCGGTGTTCACCTTCAGACAAAGTAAAGCACCGATCAAACAAGGAAACAAATTACTGGTGTCGCAGTTCCCATAACTTTAAAAGTAACAGATAAAATGTATGTAAAGCTAAATGAATTATTTTTCTTTATTAATGCAACCGAGGTCGATATACAAACACTTCGCCCATATTCGAGAGACAAGATATGATCAGTTAAAGATACATTATTGGAGATTACATAACAAGTTTCCAGTTCTATCTATAATAGTGAAACGCTAGATTGTGATTAGAATGAATGAATGAAATGGGATTAGATAATGAGAATTGCATTCAAATTGATCCGGTATGAGCCGAGATTTAAGGGATTGAAACTTACGCCTAACCTTGATCATCATTACTAAAGTCAATAAGATAAACATCATAGTCTCGATTATCCATTTAATCATTAAATTGCGAAGGAAAGTATGCAGTAAATCGGCCCACAATCCACTAAACATCGCAGGCTACCGATGCCACCGAGGGTTGATTATGGTCTGGATAGGTTAATTAATGTCCAATTAATAATTATGATATCACTTGGGATCTAAAGAAAGACCTGCAATAAACAAATTTAGCTCTTAGGACATAATGTATGTTTATATATACTATTAAAAAAAAGGAGGGGATTTTGATTTTTTAATGTTATTAAAGTCATCTAATGAAACTGACGAAGAAACAAATGACAAAATGAAATGAAGTTCACATTCATCGATTTATTCCAAATGATCGTGAGACTATGTAAGGCACAGACTGACCATTATAAGGGTAAAATGATACCCGGGGTCAAACAGCAAAGTTACCACAGCATCACAACAAAGTCATTAACGGGTAAATCCTTCTCTGTTTGCCAAACAAGCATTGATCCGACGTGACATACTCCTAATGAGACGTCTAAGGTCATTTTGGTCCACATTGTTCCACTCCTGTTGCAACGCAGCAGCAAGTTCTTGCACATTGGCAGGACGTTGTTGACGTTGACGTAACCTCTGTCCAAGCATGTCCCAGACATGCTCGATGGGGGAGAGGTCGGGACTCAGTGCTGGCCAAGGTAATGTGGTGATGTTCTGTTGTTGGAGGTAACCTGTAACGATCCTGGCCCTGTGACATCGTTGGAAGATGAAACGGCGGCCACGACGTCGTGCGAACGGCACAACATGGACTGCCAAGATGTTGTCCCATAACACGCCCTGCAACAACAAGTAAAGCCGTTCTTCCGGCATCAGTGATACCTCCCAACACCATAACAGAACCACCCCCAAATCGATCATGTCTGATGACGTTAACGTCTTGGAAGCGCTCGTTTCGACGACGCCACACCCTCCTACGTCTGTCCAAAAAATCAACTGTGAACCTTGACTCATCTGAAAACATCACATTGATCCAGCGTCGATTATCCTAGTGTTGACGACCCCTACACCAACGACGACTTGCCTGAATGTGATGACTTCTCAAGCAAGGGATCACGCGAGGACGTCAGGCGCGAAGGTGGCCCCAATGCAGTCGATTCCGAATGGTCTTACCACTCACTCTCACACCAGTGTCTGTTTGAAGACGAGCGCTGATCTGATTTGCTGTGATGCACGATTTCTCAAGGCCAAGGTACGGATAAATCGATCCTGGGCTTGAGTTGTCGCCCTTGGTCGACCTGAGCGTGGTCTGTCCTGTACAGATTGTGTATCATGGTATCTGGACCATAGCCTGCTTATGACAGATTGAGAAACATTTATCGTCCGCGCAACAACCGCCTTTGTTTGGCCGATCTGTAGCATTCCAAGGGCACGCAACCTTTCATTTTGGGTAAGCCGACGCATATCAAAATTTGTTTTCTGGTCACTAAAACAATTAAACTGATGTTTCCACCCTGGAATTCGACGCCACAATGACTGTTACATTCAAAGTCAGAGTCGTGCAAATCTTGGGCTGGACCCCCATGATGATCCCAAGCATCACCTGCATTCCATGCGGTAGCTATTGGTCCGTTTGGGCGTCACATGTAACTGGAAATGTTTCTTCTGTTAGGTTCTTTAGTGACTTTTTTCGTAGTCATTTGCATATTTTAGTATTATGCCCCCAAAATCAAAAACCCCCTACTTTTTTTGAATAGTATATAAGTAGTTGATCGTATAGGGAAATTATTTGAAATGACACTGTCGTCTCAGAACACTGAAGACACGTATCATACATTGCATTCGCCTTATATCGCATTCCTTTTTAAAAGTTGTGATTTTTTCATGTATGATATAGATTATGAAATTCATCTGTTAGTTACAAATATATTAGCTGATGACCAGACAGTATATCGTAACCAGGAGGCCCGGTACTGATTAAATTGCCCTTCTCACATATAGCTTTAGCCGGATTAACCTTGTGGGGGGACCCAGGACATACCAACTGTGTGTGCGTGTGTGGGTGGTGGTGGGGGGGGACATTGTCGTTTGTTTAAATTGTTCGTAATGACCCCTGATCGTACTAGTGCCTGGGGTGTTTTCCTCCAGGATTTCTTTGCCCCCCTCCCCTTTACATCCGGTACTGATAATCGAACCAAGTCAAGACATTCACATTATAATTACCTACTGACACCAAGTTTGAACATTATTTCCCAATAAGGAGCAACTTTATTGTGCTCAGAAAATGCCCAACATTTAATTTAGCCAACGTATTGTTATAATCAGCATTCTTACTCAATCAAAATCATTGTGCTTCAAAGTCTCGGCCAATCAAATAGCTCACCACTCTGCTTAACCTGAACTAAAACCGTTCATTATTGAACTAAGTCAAGGTACGGATGTAATGAGACTACTATGCGAGTGTGTGTGTGTGCGTGTGTGTGTGTGGGAGGGTACCAAACGTTACCAGCTGGGCATTGTAAAGCAATAGAAACGGTGGAAATTTTATAGATGTAGCTATTGTGCATAATAGAACCAGACAGTATTTCTGAAATACCAATTAAATCTATAATTAGTTGTACCAACGATGGTCATTTGGTAGCTCTAGGCATTTATAAAACATTCAGCTTGGGCCCGAACTCGGTTCATCAACAGTTTACCTTACGATAAAGGTAATCTGACTTTTCGGGCAGACGGGTTAAAGTAAAAACAAAAATTATTATATCATCTAGTTGGCAAAATAAAGTTCCCGAAATCTAAAAAAACACTTATAAAATAAAAGCAAGTACGAACAATCCAAGCCATTAAACAAAATCAGGTCAATATGACGGCCATTAAACTTTTTAAAGGTTTTCTAATAAGTTTAGTTCGCAAGTATCCCTGTAGTTGAAGCTTAGATGACAAATGTCTATCTGTTGTCCAATCCAGCTTCTGTGAATAAATATTGTTTAGAAAAAAAACAACTCACAGGTAGAATAGCAGAAAACTGCATTTGTGGCGGTTTTCCTTTCAAAATTGATTGGTTGATTGATTGCATGTTTAGGATTCAGATCAGACACCTAAGGTAGACTATACTGAAGCTCCTGTATTCTCCGTTGACTGTAAACGACTAATTAGTTGATTGAAATTCGAGTCAGCCGCCTAAGTTAGGCTATATTAGACCACTTGTTGTATATTCGCGCTGGAAGTGCAAGAAAACGCGTTTGATGAACTCAGGGGCGGATTCAGAGGGAGGGTTTGGGGGGTTGACCCCCCCCCCCCCCCCAACCACAAAAAAAAAATCAACCCTTTTTATGAGAAAAAATTCACGTCCGCTCAGACGTGACAATATGAAGGGACCGAGAAACTTAAATCTAAAAGCCTGAATCTGACCCCAAAATTGCGAGTTTGTATACATTAAGTTGCGTCATGACTTTCATTCCATTGTGGACAAAAACAAATAGTCACAATTATCCAAAAACGTTGACAGCACAAATTGTCGTCGGGACCTATTGACCCCACGGCAAATCGCCTATTGACGACGGCATTTTTTAAAATACCGTATACTGTATGAAACTATAAGTTAATCGAAATTTAACGCTGTTCGACTGTTGACGTTGAATATTGTTGTGTTTGCTTTTTAATTTTATTCACCGCTTATGTTTTATTTCTATTGTTATTATTATTATACCTGACGAGAAAATCGGGTATTTAGAGATTAACAATAACTTAAAGTCATCATCAATCGATTTATTTAACTAGCCTTATTGTCGAATTCTATTCCCTTCGTTTCTCCTTTTTCTCGCACACCAAGTAAGGCACCAAGTTTGGAATAAAACACATAATGTCGCCAGGAGGGTAAGTCCGATCATTGATTTTTTCTCTTCATAATTTGTAAAATGTTAAGAACACCCGTAATATGGTATCTGAAGATATTTTATTCCTCACCTGTGAAGGAAGCATTCCCCGCCAACATTTTAAGGACATTTTATGCGATTTTATTGGCGATTTTTAGACCTGTAGTCTTGGAATTTAGCTTCCGGAAATACGCCAGAATGCAGCAAATTGAATCTACCCCCCATTACAACGTTTAGCGCCTTCGGCATTTAGTTAAGGAGTTATCCAACCTAGCCCCCCCCCCCTGCAAAAAATCCTGGATCCGCCCCTGGAACTACAAAACCAATTTCCAATTGAACAACGAAAAACCGCTCCTATAATCACATAGATGCTTGTTATGTATAGCAATCTGTGCTGCGTTGCCACAAAGCAAATCGACCGAATCAACCACATGTTCCGTTCTGCTATGGAAACAGCGCGAAACAAACCCCCCGAAAGTCATTGACATGACTCTGTAATACAATGGCTGAATCTCTTGAATCTTAACATTAAAAGCACAAAATCAGATAGCTCCACGATATTAAGTAGTCGATTTCCAATCAAATTAACTACATCGCTAAGATTCCAAATATTAAGTAGCACACAAAGCAAAGATATGGATAGAGGGGGGGGGGGTTGAAATGGGCTCCGTCTATCCGTTCTACACCACCCTTTGCACGCGCATCTGTCTTTTGCTAATTAATAATGCTGTAAATCGAAATAGTTATTTATTTATACGATAGAAATATATCAGGAATTTAATTTTTGACGGCGTTAAGTCTTGTATGTCACATTAACTTACCAGTAAATCTAAAGGTGTTAATTTAACACTGTTTGTCAGAATTGGAACCGAATTGTAAGACTGAATAGCCAACGTTAAGTTTTTAAGAATTTTTCTGAGCTTTGAAGCGTTTTAATTGATAAAGTCAGAGTCGCACTCCCCTGTAAATTCAGTGAAGTGTAATGGTTATTAAAAGATTCACAGAATTTTAGTTTTATTCCAATAATTCACTCACGATTAAGTTTATGTGATAGATTGCTTTTAAAATGCCCGACTATTGATTGTATTGCCAGGCTAGGAATGAATCAAGGAAATGATCGAATTTTGGATAAATTTAAGAAAACTTGCGAATTCCGAACGAGGTGTTGGGAAGAGATTGAAAGAAATAAAACTGTATTAACTGTGATTTAAAAATGTAAGTGTTCAACTAGCCATGTTTCTCAACCTTTTCTCACCGCTCATTCCTAAATGAATTCTCAACAAACCCATTTACCCCAGAGTTTTAAGGAGGTTACTGACTGCGGAGCACCGCAAGCGACGTAGGCGCGAAGCCTTTTGAAGGGGTCTGGGGGTGTTCTCCCCCCCCCCCCCGAATTTTTTAGAAATTGGAACCAGGAAACGTGATTTCCAGACATTGCAGACACTCTACCGGGCGTTTCAGAGGAACTTGAAAATGGCCACCCGACATGAACCGCGGATCCTTGCACGGGCCTGCATCCCCACTGACCACGTTGACATTGAATATATATGGAATAAATACGGATCGAAGTTGAGATTCAATAATTACCAAATTTATATTTTAATGAAAATACGTTGTTTCCAGTTCAGTGCGAAATTTTCTCCTTGAGATTGTCACAAACGATATTTTTCTCGGGACAGTGCTTAAGAGTGCTAATCTGATGTCATTCAGTCTGTTCCGGTTTTTAGTTTTTATCACAACCAGCGTTGAAAATTCCGATTCACAAAAGGTATGTTGTAACGAACGGCATAGCACTGGAAATAGCCAGCGAAAAAGTTGACAACTTAAATCTTGAAATGCAACTTCATCTCTCATAGGACTCCACAACTTTTATATGGCCATTTTTGAAGTTACTGGGAGTGGGGTTATTCAACCATGGACGTGAGTCATTCGCCCATTGGGGGTGAATTCACCCCAGGTTGAGAAACGCGGAACCAATGGATATCCTGGAAATCAACCTCTTGACACACAGGACATGACATTGACGTCAATGGGTCACGAGGTCAACAACAAATTACATTGTAAACAATTGGTTTATCTTCAGCATTGTTTCCTTTGCACCCATAAAGACTATATAATTCGTACAGTCTCAACATGTTCTCTCTTTTTCCAATGATTTTTCACAAAAATAACATCTACAACTCATAGAATTGACGTCGTCTTCAATGACAGCACCTGTGAATGGTTGGCACTATTTTGTGCGTCGGTCGTGTCTATTTTAGATATACACAATCTATTCTGTTGGTGTTTTTAGTGTTGGGATTGACTGATTGTTAATTTATTTCAGTTCTAAAACAAATATTTTTAAACTTTAACGCAAATTTAGATTACTGAGCAAAATGGCCATTCACTGTATAAGTGCGAAAAAAAAGCTAGCCACCAATTAATTTTCGTACGTTAGTTACGTACGTATTAAACCCCTCTCCATGAGAGGTTTCCTTTTACCCTTGTATTTGACGGATGATGGAAAGGAACATCAATGATGTCTTCAAGATGTCATAGTAGTTATGGCGCTGGTCTAGCTAAATTGCACTTGATGACCCCTGTGACCGAGTTCTTGATGACCCCTGTGCCCTAGTTCAAGGTGACCCAGTTCGCGGTGACCCAGACGACTTGACCTAGTTCATCGTAACCTTGTACTGAATGACTCAAGGTGACCCAGTTCGCGGTGACCCAGACGACTTGACCTAGTTCATCGTAACCTTGCCATTGAGGTCATTGCACTATGACGTCATGGGAAAGAGAGAGAGAGCGCGCGCGCGCGGGAGAGAGAGAGAGATAGAGAGAGAGAGAGCAGGGGACAAACTCTTTTATACATTTAAATGTGGGGCCCTGAAAAGGGCCGTTTGGTCTTCTACATGTTACTAACAGGAACATCTTGGATGATCTGACCACTGTGGTATGGGTCTCTTTGGACACTTGAAAAGATGTTTGTGTCGTCTATGACATGTGTTGCCAATTTCTGCCCCACACCAGAAGCATATCAGGTAATCAGCATCCGATCGATTACCTCTAAATACATTGTAATAACCCCCACACGTCTGACAGAATCTGTAATCTTTTGAATCCATTTTGCGCTTTTGATGTCTCTGGCTTCGACGGTGTCATTTATAACTCGGGACGAGTCTATTTGATGGGGCGATACCATTTTGCACCAATCAGAAGGGCGACACATGGGAGAAAAAAACAGACACGTGATATGGTGTCGACATTTTATTGAACTACGGTTACAAAGAAGTGGATTATATGAAATGGTTACGAAAAAAAAGCATGCATTAAAATAAGCACATTTACAAAGCAAAAAAACATTGACATTGTTGTCCCTTCTTCTGTTCCGATTGCAATTCGGGAACATGATCTCTAGTCCATTGTTCGACGAGTGTATCGTTTACACGGTACACGTGTCCGAAAACGGAAAAGGCACGAGGGGAAGGAACGTGAAATCGATGACACAGATAATACAAGCAATAATGTCCGCACACCACACTGTTGAGGCCTTGAATCCATTGGGATTGGTAGTGAAGTTGTCGATCTCGCACGAAACGTCGAAAGGCTCCTCCGTACACATCAGGTGAATTGCCGTAGGAATCAAAGAAGGTAACGTGATCTGGTTTTTCGCACACAAACACGGTCCAGTGTTTACCGGGTTGGTCTTCGTCGTCCGTGTTGATGATGTAGGCTTTGGGGTACGAGGTCGGGTGTAGAGTATCCAAATGATTACGTGACCACACGCCTTCGAAAATACTAGAGGGGAGATGCTTTTCTAAAGCCCGTGTCAACTGTTCATTGGAAAGAGCTTCACCAATCGGTGATGACTTGTCGGTTAGCGTTGATTTCCAAGACATTGTCGTATTCGGCAAACAGAACAAGATCGAGATGAGTTGTCGGGGCCCTACCGAACTTGAGTTCCAATGACAGGTTACCAGTCACTTTGGGATGAAAGTAGTTACCATCAGCTCCGTGGTCGTTGGTCAAATCGAAACAAAACAAAGTGTACCCATTGATATAGTCGTTGAAAGTGAGGTCTAGATCTTCTCTGGTGTTTAAGACGGCCACTCCTTTCATCAAATCCAGGTAGGGGGTGATGGCTTGTCGTTGAGGAAAATTCAGATCGTATTCGTCCACGACTTCCCCGTTCTTGGTCAGTTTGATGTTTTCCAACTGATTGTGTTCGAAATTGAACGGATTTCTGTTTTTTCTTCCGTCACTGGCCATGTTACGTACCAAACCCACGATTAATCTCTTCGGTAGGCTTTCGCCGTGAAAAATATTGTCTAGTACGTGACTGGTGCGATTGTCGAGGATGACCATGTCCTCAACCTCCACACGCTTCAGGGGATACTTGGCGTTAGACGATTGAAGTTGCGTGGCCACCCGTGTGTAGGTGCTGGGGGCCAGGGTGACGAACGGTATGTTTAGGTAGGCTTTGGTGAACACGACTTTGTATTCTTCTGCATCGTTGCCTTCGCCATACATCAGAAAAAACTTAGGGTCTTGCTTTATCAATTTCAATCGCATATCCACACCGTCAATCAGATACCGATTTTGTAAACACATGTCCAAGTGCAAGCGTGACTGCAGTTCAAAGGTACGACTGGCAGCGATGGTTTTCTGGCGTTGTTCCAATCCTTTATTAGTCGGGACCAGACGTGCATTATCCCCACCGGTGGCGACGGATCGCGTGGTATCGAACTGTCCGGCAGTGTCTTTTTCCCACAGGACTTGTTTCGACAGGTGATCGTTCTTGGCTCCCTTACCGAAACTCAGCAAATTCTCCAAGTAAGCCCGGTACGGGTAGTTCGGCAGAGAATTGGTGATAAAGGTTTCGGCATCTTTTCCCATGCGTAATTGGACTTCTCTGAACAACGAATGAAACAAGTTGTTAATGGGTGCGACTTGACTATCCGCATCCAGGTCACCCCCGTCGTTCTTGGTCACCTTGAGGGTCAAGTGCAGTGTCATGTTGGCCAGATCGATGAAATCGGTGGTGGCATTGGAAATATAAAATTCGATGGGTCCATCGTGATTCAGGTCGGGTGTCAGAGGATACTTTTTGATTTGGGTCACTTTGTGGATGGCCGTCTGCGTGTCGGGTATACTGAACAATTCTTGCAATTCGTCTCGCGCACAGGGACAGGAATCGTTACGCATTACCTGGGTAGCCATGATCGAAGATATCTGGTTTGCGTCGTTTGTGAGAGGTAACCTGTTTCTTCTTCTTCCTCTTCCGACGAAGTGAAGTGGACGGGTATCGTGGGGGTTCTTTTATAGGTGCCAGATGGGCCACCGCATTCTTTAGCGCGTCAGACAACGTGTTTGCCATTGCGGGTCGAAGCGTTTTCTGAGCGACTTCCTTCCAGTTCCATTTTTTCCGACCACTGACGGCGTCGAGCACACTCTGCCCCACTTTGGGTAACACTTGGGCTACATTCTGTTTCACGGCCGCTTTGCCGGCCGACCACAGAGTCTTTCCAACGGATTTGACGGCATTCAACAATCCCGACCATCGTCCAGCACCCCGTTGTCTCAGAATTCCTCCCTTGTACACCATCAGACCGGCCCCTCGTTGTCTGAGCATACCGCTTTTGTACACCCGAATCATCGTCGACGAAAATGAAGTTGGAGTACCACCTTACCGTCGATAAATGGCACGGCTTCACCCAATCCATTCCTTATATAGACTCCAATGGTGTTTAGTATATTGTACTGCAGCGGATAGTAATGAATACTGGAAGGGCGGTGATACAGTTGATCAAAGGGAATCACATCTATCAATGGTGCCGTCATGTCACCCACAATTTGGTTTTCAATAATGTCCGTGTACAGGTAAAACAGATCGTACTTGACTTGCAAGTTTGGAGGGTAGTCGGCGTAGAATGGGATGCGACTTTTACCATCCGTGCCGGTCAAAGCTATTGACTGCAGGGAAATCAACAGTTCGCTTCCAGGCCAACCTAGCATGGACACGACGGGTCCACACAGACGGAGTTCGAGTTTCGGCAACACCTCAAAGTAGTAAAGCGCTTCTTCGTGATTGATCTGCAGATACACCCTGTCTTTGGTGGGGTCTTTCTTGAAAGATACGAAGGAACCTACTTGTTCGGCTCCTTGTCGCATCATCTCTCGAGTTTCGTAATCGCTCTGCTGTTTCTTCTCGTGGTCGGTCATTTCCTTGTTGTTGGGATCTAAGCGTTCGGGTTTATTGGCTAGGTGGTTGCGAATGGGAAACAGTTTCCACAAACCGTCCAATTGAGTATTCAGGGTTTCCGTGATATGCTCGACCGTCTCGTAGTCGTCGCTCTTGATGTGCGTTTCCATTTCGATCGATCCCATGATCTCTGCACCCTTTACACCCTTGAAACAATACGAGGAAATCATGTCTTGGCCTTCCAGGCATATCTTTCGTTCGGGTTCTTCGCTCGGATGATTCCAGGGAGAAACGCGTAGGCCAATCGTATTGTATAGGTGATCGATGTTGTTCCATTTTTTGGGTAAGCTGGCCACGGCCAGACCCACTTCCCATTTCTGATGATCGAGACGAAGAGGAGGGTCCAAGTGTGTTTTATACGTCGACATAGTGTTGTCGGGATACCACCTACTGGAACTGTCACTAGGGAGTGTGACGTAAAACGGTAGTTCGCTGTTCATTATGTTTGGTTTTCAAGGTCGGAGAAGGTAACAGGTAACCCAAGGTACTGGAGAGTAAGGCCGTCCACAAGGTAGTCTGCGATCCGTCGGGTTTCAAGGCCAATTGTGACAAGGAAACACCCGCCACGACGTACACTAATATCACTTGACAGAAAAAGACGATTTCCGCTTGTGGTACGCGTCTCCCCAAGAGTGACCAATGGTGAGATGTCGCCTGCGATGTGGTAGACGTGGTTTCGTCTTGCATGTTGACTGACACCGGCGTCTCTCGCTCTTATTTATACGTTTTGGATACTACTCCTATTTATACGTTTTGGAGACTGGTCCTATCGATCCACGAATTAAAACTCGCCGGATAGCCGAGCCATTTCACCAATACTTTGTCTTTTTTTCTTTCGAGAACTCTTTCGATGGGAAAGATCTCATCATCGTTGACTTGGACCGCTTGCAATTCTTCGGGATAGAAGGTGCCCTGTATGGGTTCACCTCTATCGTCCAAAAGTTTATAACCAGGACCGACGTTGGGTGCAACGTTGAATGTTTCCAGAGTCCAGTTTGGCCAGTAACCTTTATCAAAAGCCCCATGTTTCGGTAAAGCCAAACGTACGGTCGTGCCGGTGTCCATGGTTTTCTTTTTCTTTTTGGTGGGACGTGGAGGTGTTGTCAACATCCATTCGTGTTCGGGACGAACGTCTTTGGGTGCCATGCCGATGGTACGATGTCGTCTGGCATTGTAAGCCCTAACCAGTTCGTCTAGCACGTCAGTGTATCGTTGTGTTTGTCGATGAGTAAAGTATCGCCACATGCGTTCTTTCAATGTCCGTTGAAATCGTTCCACCACACTGGCCTTGGTTTCGACATTGTGTGTCACGAAAAAATGAATTTTTTTCTTCTTCAGGTACGTTTGCATTTTTCGATTGAGGAATTCGGTACCTTTATCCGTTTGAAGTCGTAGAGGTTGTCGACTTTGAAAGATTCGACGAAAAGCGTCCACCAGACTGTCTCCCGTCTTGTTTTTGAGGGGCAACACCCAAGCGTACTTGGAAAACACATCGATGACGCACAGCAAAAACCGGTATCCCTCATTCTGTTGGGCCAAGGCCGACATGTCACTCAAATCTGCTTGCCATTGGTGATCTATCCCTTCCACGACGGTAGGGGACCGAGAGAATTTCTTTTTCAGTGGTTTGTGCAAGGTGTACGCCCGTTGTTGTTTCAGCCATGTCTTGACTTTGTCCAAAGCCACACCAGTAGCTTTGTGGAGACCCAGGGCCCCACCAAAAGCGGCTGGGTGATTCGGGTCGTAATACACTTTCTTCAGCTTTCGTTCCATGTTTCAATCGATTGCCATATGAACAGACTATTTATAGGTTTTGCAAGGACAGCCATTTGGGTCGTCTGGGAGGTGTACTCGTAGTAGGAGTATCCGTACTTGAGATTTTCTTCTTTCTCGGACGTCGCAGTAGAGTACGTTGCGGAACGGGAATTCGTGAGGGTGGCGTGGACAAAACGTTCCATCGTTCTTGATTGCCGATGGCTTCGCGCGGTACGTTTGTGGCCTTTAAACTTTGCATCACGCCAAACCATCCCATGGGAGCCTGGGTATTCTTTCGCCGACGAACTAAATCATTTACGATGTCAATGGCATTGGTACTGGGTACAGGTACGCCATCCCGAATCAATTCCAAATCCTCATTCCACGACCAAGGTGTCTTTTCCTTCATGTGTTTCAACAAAAGACGAGCCTTATGTTGATAGGCTCGGGGAACCGACTCCAGAATGGGTATCTCCGACACCACGGCTGCTTCTTCTTTGTGCTCGGGTATGTTCTCGCCTGGCAAGGGAATGACCTGTTTTCTTTTCTTTTGCATCGTTTGATAACGCTGTAACAACTGTCCGTACCGTTGCATTTTATTTTCGTCGCCCAGTGTTGGGTCGTTTAGCACGCGTTGCATGTCTTGGTGAACATTTTCGACGGTCTGCTGCAGTGGATCTCGATCGTATGCGGGTTCGACTTGCCTGACTTCGATGATGGGTCTGACGTCGGTGGGTCCGTCGAAGGGTACCAGTTTCATTTTCTTGGCGAATTTCATCTTTTGGAAAAGACCGGATTAACCTGGTGAAGAAGCCTCCTTTTTGTTGTTTCAGAAGTCGCCGACGGGTCTTCCAAGGTGTTTTAGACGTGCCCAAACGACGTAACAAGGGGGCGTCCTTTTTCAAACGTTTGACTTCGTTCTTGGTCACAGGAACGTTGCCACGAATTAGGTTTCCAATACACTCGCACACACCGTCGACAATGGGCTGGGTCTCGAGCAAAAGGGGGCGGTCTTTGGGTGCAGTGTTCAATAGATACCGCAGTGTCTCCATGACTGAACTCGGACCGTTCACCGGTTCCCTTTTTATACCTTTCTGTCCAATAGGTTATCCACCAAACAGTTTTTTAAACTCGGCAAACCCAGCGTTCGCTATCTCACTCCTTCTTATGAAGGGATGTTTACCACCCTGTTGCCCTCCCAATAGTTTAGATACCAAGGGGACTAAAGTTGGGATGGCCATAGCGAGCAAGGCACCAAAGGCACCACCCTTTTGATTTAGAAGCCTTTCTTTGACGCTAAGTGATGTTCGTGGATTAGTCAATTTGCGAAGCAATGCTCGATGTTGATTCAACTCTTCGGCACTCAGACCCTTTCCACGCTGAGCGGTCCGTCTAACGAATTTATTTCGTTTCTTGTTTCTTTCCTCTTGTAGTCTTTCCTTCCAACGCACCAAAATGCGAATCAACACGCCCCCGAAAAATCCTCGTCCACCGGGTTTCATGATCAGGGAGAGCTTTTCGGTCGTCGGCATGTTTCTCTCCGTCAGTTGAGTCAACACTTGTCGATTTCGTTCTACCCATTTCTTGTGCTGGGCGTGCAATGGTTGAATGTTACCATTCAGCAAATGGTTGGCCGCCAACTTGAACCACTGCAGCAATCCAATACGCGCCCTGCCCGTATTCTTGGCCAACTGTCCATAAGCCATATCGGGAGTCAGGTGTTGTAACTTGCGAATGAACGCCTTCAACCCTTTCATAGAACTCTTCTTTTCTCTTCGTGGTCTTTGAATGATCGGTGAGGGGGACCGAGAAGGGGAACGTGGTGACGTGAGGCGTATTGGTGTGACCGGAAAGGGAGACAAAGGACTCGCGGGTGGTGTTAACGAGGGTAACAATTTTGGTCTGGGTGCCCTCATGCTCGGGCGAGTCTGCCTTCGTACCGTGGGATCGCGAAGATCCGGTGCCAGGGTCTGAAATGTTGCCCTGGGAAGACCCGGAGGTGGGTGTTTCCTCTGCGTATTCTTCGTGCGAGCCATCGTTATAAACAGAGTCAATTCGAGGTACAGGTCCCCCCTTTTATACTTTTTGGACGTAGGCAACGGAAGGTTCCTCTTCGGGTAAAATGTTGGATCTCAACCGTAGAGTCTCGGGTGTGTCGGGCTTCATATCAACGAGTAAGTAACTGCGAGGGGTACTCGTCGCATCCTTGAAAGCCTCCTCCATATACTTGCCATTTGAGGGGTACATCTGACGGGCCAACGTACTAATTTGCGAGGCGTCTCGAGGATTTTTGAACAAAACAAAGTAATGGGCATTCAGGCTGATGGTGCGCTGTTTCTTGTCGAACAAGTTTTGCACAATGTAAATGATACTCGTGTCGTGGTGATGACTTTTTTTCGTAAACCACTGTTGCAATATCTCCGTGTCTTCGCCCATCAAATCGTCCACGATTAAACATTGGGGTCCTTTGACTTGGCCCATCACGTCGTCAATATCTGTCAATCCTTTGACATAAGTGTATGGAAAGTGTTCGTAACTCTCTTGCCATTCTCCGTAGGCCCACACGATGCGTTGGGGAGGGATGTCAAACAGGGACGCCTGGAGAAATTTCTGTACAAAGACCGTCTTGCCAACCCCCGTTGGACCGCTGACTAACATGGTAAAAGGATGTTTGAACGCGACATCCATCTTGCACTGTCTCGCCTTGCATTACCCCATATCCCTTTTCCCCCGCCTTTTATACCTTTGCACCCATAAAACAACAGACAAGAAGTGAAATATGAATAATGTTTATGTGACAATAACATACAAATTCATGGCATTCAATACATACAAAAAAAGAAGCAAGGTACAAAAGAAATAGAAAAAAACAATGTTATTTTTGTCTGTTCATCTTCAGGATCTCTTGGCTCATCCAGGGTGCTTCTCTCAGGACGCGAGGAATCCAATATACTTTGCCCAAAAGTTTTTGTAACATATCATTGGGGTGCCAGTCTTCCACTTCAGCAAACGTTACTACAACAGGTACCCATTCGCTCATATCGAAAGTGGGAGGATACGACAAATCTTCCGTCATATCTCTGGGACCTGCGTATTGAATTAGTGCTCGGGTCAAACTTTCCACGTCCTTCTCCGTCAATAAGAGACATTGGGCAACTGTCTTGACGACGGCTTCACTGTTTGTCGGGAGAATAGTAGGCGGTATAGTAAGCTTCGTCGGTCGTTTTCTTTTTTTCTTTGTATCGCCTGTAGAATTCGAAGGATTCCCCGCACCAGTACCAAGATCGCTGACCACGGGGTTTGTCTCTGGGCATATCAGTGTTGTAGTCGAACATGCGACTGACAACGGCTTCAAACTTGTCTTCGATTTTGATCTCTTGTGGGCACTCGAACAGACCGTGACCGAGCTGTTCACAGTTGAGGCATTTGTGGTTATCGTCTGTGGGTCCGTAATACTTTCTCTTGACTGCCTCTTGTCTTTCTTCTTCGTTCTTTGTCTTTTGGGTTTGGGTTCGTTTGTCACACTGGGGTGACCAATGGCCGGTCTCTCCACAGATGAAACAAGTTCCGTAGGAACCATAAGCTGGTCTTGGCTGTGACTGCTGTTGTTGTTGTCGAGGACGAGTTGGACAGTTTCTATACCAGTGTCCGACATCTTTGCAGTAGAAACAAGCTTGACTCGCCATCGAGAAAGCGTAGAATAAAAATTCAATCTGCCACTTCGCGTCTTATACTCTTTTGATGGTGACGTCACGCTCTCATTGGATTGGTTCTATTTCTTATTGTGGTGCAATCGCGTTTTGATTGGTTCTTCTTATTTCTGCTGATGTTGCAATCGGTATTGCGCAATAAAAAAACACACACATAAACTCGTTTTCATTGGTTCTTTCTATTTCTTCTCGTGTTTCAATCGGTATTGCGCAATAAATAAACAGACATAATAATCACTGTTAATTAATTTTGACCCAGTAAATAGGTTAATGTTATGTTGAGTCATTAGTTTTCTATTTCTTCTCGTGTTACAATCGGTATTGTGTAATAGACATAAAACTAACAATACAGATTCGTAATGTTTAGTCTATTATTTCCAGGCTGTTCACATACGTTTGCAGGTCTTCCCAAGCGATAACGGCTCCACTCACGAGACACGCCTCTATTAACGTCATTAGATTGGCTGTCTTACCGTGTTTGTGTCGCCATTGGTTGAACACCGTAAAGATTTGATCCCGTGTGTTGTTAGGGTTATCCATCCTCGCGTGACTAATCTGCACTTCATTGACCCCCAGATGTCTGCCAATAGATTCCCAACCTTCGCCCACCATGCCAGAAATCTGATTGAAATCCATTTCATCCAGGAGCCAATACAACTTTCTCTCCGGTAACTGGTCCATCCATATACGTATGGGGTTCGGCTCATCTTTTCGTTTGATCATTGCCGTCTTAAACCCAGGAACCACCTCCCAGTACCTTTTCAAGGCTTGCACGACATCTTCCTGCCATCGTCGTTCGTCTTCCCAGGTCTTGACTCGTTTCCATGGGTCGTCCACCATACTACCTAATACGTCAGCGACGTCTTTTGGTTTCGGCTCGTCCGCCCAGAGGTAGTGACTATAATCGTCAACAGGATGCGAGGGTTGGCCCGTCATGGGAGACACGCCCAATCCCAGACACGAATGGTATCGCTGGCTGGGATGATTGTGTTTGCAGCCGATACACTCCTCACGCTGACTTGTTTCTATTATTGGCAAATAACATTTGCTGACACGAAAGTTGAGCCATCGTTCTCTGAGTTTTTCGACCATACTCGTATTCGTTGATTCGCCATCTCCTCTGTTCGGTCGCCACGTTCCTGACACACGGAAGTCGGTATCCATAGCGGTAAGTGTTGTTTGGCTGGCCATGTTCATGAATGGAACGAAACGCTTGTCGTACACGATTTTATATTTTTTGTTCTCGGGCGTGTCCAGAGCCGTCGATCACGTGATCTCGAAATCTTAAACGGATTGGCGATGACAAGCGGTTCGTTTTGATTGGTTCTTCCTATTTCTGCTGATGTTGCATCGGTATTGTACAATAACAAAAACAGACATAAACTCGTTTTCATTGGTTCTTTCTATTTCTTCTTGTGTTGCAATCGGTATTGCGCAATAACAAAAACAGACATAAACTCATTTTCATTGGTTCTTTCTATTTCTTCCCGTGTATCAATTGGTATTCCAGGTTGCCCATATACGGTAGCAGGTCGTCCCAAGCGATGACGGCTCCACTCGCGAGACAGGCTTCCATCAACGTCACTAGATTGGCTCGCTTAATGTTTCCCTGCATTTCTTGTACCAACAGCCTATAGCCAGCTTCCTTGTCGTACATTCTTCGCCATTGGTTGAACATGTTAATGATTTGTTTCCGTGTGTCGTTTGGGTAAATCTTCTTGGCGTGACTAATATACTCTTCACTGACCCCCAGCTGTCTGCCGAGAGATTCCCAACCTTCTATCACCATGTCAGAGATCTTTTCGGTATCCATTTCATTCAGTTCCCAATATAACATTCTCCTCGATGACTGTTCCATCCATACGCGTATGGGGCACACTCCATTTTTGCGTTTGATCACCGCCATCTTAAACCCAGGAACGATCTCCCAGTACTTTCTCAAGGCTTGCATGACATCTTCCTGCCATCGTCGTTCGTCTTCCCAGGTCTTGACTCGTTTCCATGGGTCGTCCACCAGACTGTCTAATACTTTATCGACGTCTTCTGATTTCGGTTCGTCCAACCAGAGGTAGTGACTGTAATCGTCAACAGGGTGCGAGGCTTGGCCCGTTATGGAAGACACACCTAGTCCTTGACACGCATGGTATCTCACACTGGGGTGAGCCATACTGCAGCCGAAACACTCCTCGCGCTGACTTGTTTCTATTATTGGCAAATAACACTTGCTGACACGAAAGTTGAGCCATCGTTCTCTGAGTTTTTCGACCATACCCATATTCGTTGCTGCTGATTCACCATCTTCTCTGTTTGGTCGCCACGTTCCTGACAAATGAAAGTCAGTATCCGTAGGGGTAGGTGTTGTTTGGCTGGCCATTGTCATTGAATCGAACGAAACGCTTGTCGTACACGATTTTATATTTTTTGTTCTCGGGGCGTGTCCAGAGCCGTCGATCACGTGATCTCGAAATCTTGAACGGATTGGATATGGGAATAGGCTGATTGTGATTGACGTGTCGTACGTTCTCCTTCATGGTGACGTAATTCAGTTGTTGGGAGGCACGATAATTCAAGGTGAATCCCCGGACTTTGCATACCGTTTTTCCATCGCTTTGCCTGTACGTATAATTCTTTGGTCCTCCGCTCACAAATTCCTTAATGGTGACGTTCGCGGGCAACTCGTTCTTCCACTGGCCTAAACTCGAACCTTCCGGGGGATTCCATGATTTAGGATTATATTGGTAGATGACGCTGTCCGTGTCAAAATAGCATACGCGCTCTCCCAACTTTTCCAAGACGGAATAGAGTTTCAAACGGGCCTGGGCCGTGACGAAGGCGGCGATAACCACATTGGTGATGGGACAGGGTGCGACATGTTCTTCTTTTTTCAACGTTTCCATCAAGACCATGTTGACGTTGACTAACTGTAAATCTCGCACGGTCTGGGTCACGTCCAACATTTTTTCAAAGTAGACACTGGGCTCTGTGATATATTCTGTCTTGGGGAAGTTGTCTCGCTGTCCGAATTTCCCCCAAGCCGTGTTGAGCTGAAGTTTACTAAACGCCCGCATCCCTTTGTTTGGTTTTATCGATGCGGGATCCAGACGAATACCTTCGGTGTCGTACACGTCATTCACGAAGCGGATCTTGTCTTCTTCGGTGTGACAGGTGTCGGGATAACCGCTACTTTCCATCTTCTTCTTTAGATAGTGGTTAATGTACCCCGTAAACAGACCTCCCGTTTTAGCCTCGGGATCGTAGGTGCTGAATTCTTTCCAGTGCCAGACTTCGTACACTTTCAATACGCGATATCCCAGGGTCACCGCTTTCTTCAATTCCAGGGTGACAAACGTACCCACCCAGGCTCGCTGTTCGTCGGTGTGATCACAAGGTTGGTATTCTGCAATCTCCCCCTGTTGCATGTGTTCGTCGACGCAGCTTCGACACAGGGCAAACATCAACTTCTGTTTTCGTCGAAACGGGAGCACCGGATGGTACAGGCCACGAGGTGGTAAAACGGTACACTGGATCAACCCTTCGTACTGCTGCCACTGGTCTTGATCGGGTTGTGTGACGATCGTGGGTTCCTTGATGGGAAAGGTACCGTACTTGCAGATGTAAGGGTACAGGGACACCACATCGATGTAGCGCATCTCTTCGGCCGACTCGTTGACCAACAATTGAATAGCATTGGTTCTCCCGCCGAAGAAAGCGTTACGGGGCATCAGAGGTTCGGGAGCGGGCCATTGCTGATCTTCCAGTCCTCTCAGAAATTCGTCCATTTCGTGATCATGACATCGTTCTTCCTCCATTTCACACTCCCACATGACGCGGATGGTCTGCATACCGTACTGCTCCTGGAGTTGACGGTGACGTTGCTGGGTCTTCTGGTACAAGTCTCGCATACTACGTGAAGGATCGTAGGGATGTTTATGTTGAACGTCTTGGACGGGACCCGGAAAACATTTGGGACAACCGTGAAAGGCACAGCCGTGAAACTCGTACACCGTACCCGTGGTCGTGTCCATACCATCCAAACTGTAAGGGCCGACTCGACATTCACTACCGTTGCGGACGTGTCGGATGTTTGGTAGAGGGGACTGGTTCCGGAAAGCGGCCATGGTCTGTCGATGCTGTTCCCATTCCAACCAACGAAGTGCTTTGTTGGACTGTTGTCGAGGCTGGAAGCGATGCCAGTCTTGACCCAATGTCGGCTCTTGCATCAGGGCTCGGGGAATGACGACAATGGTGTCTTTCTCCAGGTAGTGTGTGCGTAGTACGCGACTGCAGGCGGAGGCCAGGGTCAGGCTCTTCTCAAAGGGATCGATGCCCGTGTCCATGAGAAATATCTCGCGAAACACACCACAACACCGACGCAAGACATCCACATCACTGCGACAGTAGGTCAAAATTTCCTGGCGAAAATCAAAGACGTCGTGACTGTGTTGTTGGTACCACGCGTGAAACTTCTCTCGTTCCGACACGCTCATACCATCCGGATCGTAATCTGTGTTGGGAGGATAAGCGCCCACGTAATCTTCATTCTCAGGTCTGTTAAAGTGGTGAGGGAAATAACCTTTCTTCAATTCTTGCAGGTCGAAGGTTTTGGGCATGTCCCGTAAAGCCATTGGTAAAAAGTTGAGGGAATCGATGAATTTGACCGTACCGACAGTGATAGTCATCGCTTTCCCACCACTCATTATAACTTCAGGTTGCGCGACGGAATGTTTGTGCAGCGTCTGTAAAATCAGCAGTCCGTCGTAACCTTTAAAGTTGTGAGCCACGGCGATAACGGCACTCGATTCGTGACTGTCATTTTTCCGACCATCTACCACCGTACCGTGAGCAGCAAGTTGTAAAAACCATTTTCCCACATCGTCCAGTGTATCACGACCTTTAAACACAATTTCTCGTTGGTGATTCCAGTACGTGTCACAGTGCTCGCAGGGTTCTTGGTTATCGATACAAAAGTGACAGCACACTTGTAGGACACATAAGTTGGGAATGTGTTCACCGGTATCTTGCTGGCATTCAAAGTCAAAGAAGACGAAACGGGTCAACGTCGTTTTCTGTTGGTTGTCGATTTGTGTCTTCCTGTCTCTGTCCATGTCGATGGGTGATTTTAGTGGTTGAATATAACAAAACTGTTTTGCGGCCGTGTGCCACTCTCGGCAGATGGAGCACTTGTATTCTCCGCATCGGTGTTGTTCCATATTTCGCTTGGCTGCGATGACGTCCCACTCCTTCTGACATGTTTTGCATTTCTTCCACCGATGACATATACTGTCGTTGGCTCTGGAACGGGTAGCGAGATGGTTGTTGAAACACTGCCGACTCACAAACACACGATGGCAACGGTAACACGTCTTTGTGTTGGGATCGGATGGGCAGGGTGGACCCACTTTCTTGCATCCTTGACACATGGCGTGACACGAATGATTCGCGGCATGATCGTATCCCACTTGACAGGTCTCGCAAAAATACGACCTTTCCACAAAGGCAGGCATGGAAGTAATGACGTCATAATGTCTGCTGTGTAAATACAGGTTCAGATGTTTTGGTGTTCCAGTGACGTGTTTCGTTCCTCGATAGATTGCCTTACCAAAGATGGCTTGAGAGAAAACGTTGAGTTGGTATCCTTGTTCTCCCAAATACTTGGCGTACAGTTCCCACGTTTCCATCCCCGTACAAGCTTCCCTGGTCCCACCGACGGCATCGATGAGTGCTTCCGTTTTTTTCGTCTGCCACGATTGAGGTCCTGTGTAGACTAATCTCTTCCTCTCTTTTTCCCATTGAGGGGTGTCCTGTTTGTTCACATAGTGACGGGCGACGATAATGGCTCGCTGGAAACACAAGTCATCGGTATTCTTTATGATGACGAGGCATTGTTTTTTCTTCAAGTACTCGTCAAAATTAGCGCAGTGTCTCTTCTTGACGTTTGTTCCACCGCTACCTCTACCATCGGGAGGGGACACGTGACAAATACTCATGGACATGCGTTGATCGAGGCGAAATTCCTCATTGCTCTGTAAGACGGCAGCCACTTTGTGTAAAAGGTCTTCAGCTTTTAACAAGCGATACTCACGAAACGGTAACCAGATGGGCGATTGGAGTCCCGGGTGACTGATGGCAATCCGTACGTAATCACTTTCGCTGGCGTTCAAAGTTCGGCGAATTTCCTCTATGATGGCCTCAAAGGTGTCGTGTAATTGCTGTGGTACATCAGCGGCCAAGACTTGGGACCAATCCTCCAAAAAGTCTATCTCCACACATAGTGACTCGGTTCTAAACTGTCTGCTATATCGTCTGTCTACGGGTCGTAGCAAAAAACTCATCTTGTGCTAACAGTGTACTACTGTTCAAACAGGCTGTGTCGCGTCCTTTTATTACACTACGTGATGACGTCATATCTATTTCATTACATTGTGCAATACCTTCCCGATACATATGTCAGCATAAAATATTACATATGATTGGGCAATACTTGTAGTCACACGCTTAGCATTGAATTACGATTGCAAAACATTTCCCACATGTTGCGCAATATATTTCCACACACGCTTGTATGTGACGTCACGTTACTCCCCCTATTCTCAAATGGATTGGTCCTTACAGTTATAAAACGAGACACCATTCGTCTCTCTTTGTCAGAATGGCAGACGACACTCCGATCATACGCCTCGAAGAAAACCGCAATGCGGACACCCTGGTGTATCTCAGGGGTAATAGTCTTGCCGTGATTACCCCAGACGATATCTTTGTCTTACCCCACGAGGCATTGAAAACGCCACGTAGGAAAAGACCACCTCCTGAATTAGTGGAGGCTATTAGACGCAACCGACATAAAGTGCGGCGCACTCTCCAATTCTAGTGAGGACAAACGGCCCTTTTCAGGGCCCCACATTTAAATGTATAAAAGAGTTTGTCCCCTGCTCTCTCTCTCTCTCTCTATCTCTCTCTCTCTCTCCCGCGCGCGCGCGCTCTCTCTCTCTCTTTCCCACGACGTCATAGTGCAATGACCTCAATGGCAAGGTTACGATGAACTAGGTCAAGTCGTCTGGGTCACCGCGAACTGGGTCACCTTGAGTCATTCAGTACAAGGTTACGATGAACTAGGTCAAGTCGTCTGGGTCACCGCGAACTGGGTCACCTTGAACTAGGGCACAGGGGTCATCAAGAACTCGGTCACAGGGGTCATCAAGTGCAATTTAGCTAGACCAGCGCCATAACTACTGTCATTTAAAAGGTCTAGTTTTTAATGAACTTTGAATATAAGACTAATCATTTGAGACTTTATTTTACGTAAGTATTCTAGTTCTGTGATTTAACATCCGACATTTATGACACGTCTGGAAATATGGACAATATACAATACTATACATAAGTGATCTGGCGTATAGTAAATGATTAGAACTAGGGGGACAAACATTTAGTGTGGGACTGCTGAATGTTGAATCAATGGAGGCAGCAATAATGCGAGTAGAATCAAATCAATGGCTAACACTTAGGCTGATGCCTTCAGTTTCTTGTCCTGAACTTGTCAGAGAAAATACTATTTTTTGCCACTTTTAAACAAAAAAAGGGTCATATAAATGTCATGACAATGCCATTTCTCTACTGAATTGGATCGTCTTTCCTATTGATTATCGTTTGAAGCAGTCAATATTTTCTGTACAGACGAAGTATAAGCGCGTCCGGAATTATTATGGAACAGCATATAATATAGTCACCGAATCATACTACCCAAATTCAATTCGCCCATTTTAACAGTGCCAAAATATACGGGTATGGATTGAAAGTAGCCAAATGTTCTAATAACGCCTGCGCTTTGTATCATACAACCAACCGTCTTCTTTATATCAGTAGGACGTTAAACGACAATCAATTCATTTCATTGTGTATCATACGATCTGTCATCGAATTACCCAGAAATTTATCGGGATATTCAGGCTTGGTTTCTCCTTGTCAGTGGTGCAGGACGGAGGGTCGGGACAGCTGTCCTGTGTATACATCGGCATGCACATAAAAAATTCTTGGCATTTGGAATTCGATATAAGAGTAGGCCATAGTACCGCTACCCGGGCAAAATTTACCCCTGGGTTTTGATTTTATAACCCGTGGTTTTGATTTTGATATATATTATTTGTAGTTGATGGATTTGTGTTGAAGTAAAATCACTATTACGGGCAATTTCATACTTTCCAGCACACGTGATATTATGACCTCATATTTTTTAAATTACTATATAAGTTTAAGTGCAAAAGTTGGTGTATTTTGTACGTACAGTGGACATATAAAAGAGTAATTCTGCACACTAAAATGAAATATAGTGTTACTGTTGATATGAATATATTGATTATATGTTATTGTGGTAAAGAAAGTGACAGGTTTATAGAACAATTATAATCGATAGATTTGTATGATATATATGCCAGTTTGTGTATATTAATAACTCGAATCATTTCTCACTGCAATTGATTTGTTTTTTTTTGTATATCTGTCAATAATCTACATTTTAAATTGTCATGAACTAATGTCACAACAAACTTTCAGTATTTCTTATTCTTATCTGATATCTTCAACAATCTGATCTCTGATAACCATAACAACTGACACCACTGTTTTTGAGATAGCATGGAATGCCAGAAAGGTGCACGTCAGAAAACGTGACTTACCTGAATGGGGCATTGATTGTTAATATTAGTATATTAGGTACGGCCTAAGACAATAGAAGAATGCACTAGCATTGATAAGTAATGTCTATAGATAACAATGGTCCTTGATTGTTCAAAAGGATTATTTCCAGACACTATATAGCCCATGTAACATTTTTAACCACAATAAAAGAAATAGTCGTTCAATTTGACGAGTAATTCGATATAATAAGAGTTTCACATCTACATTATGCGATGCTTGAATGACAGAGATAAGTAATATTTATTATTGTCGTGTTTGTATCGAATATCGTCATCACGAAAACGCAATAAAGAGACCTTCTTTAAAAAATAAAAAGTTGTTAGACAAAGAGCCTTTTTTTAAAAATAAAAAGTTGTAAGACATGTGAACTTTCCAGATACATGCCAAGTGTTATCAATGCTCTAGAAAGGGAAACCTTATCTTACAACGTCAACTGCCAAAAATGAAACTAAGAGTACTGTACCTTGTCCCTGGAAAAGGGCTATTAAAAATTTATCTTTTGATCGATTTTGAGTGATCATTTCGTTATTGTTTGTTTCTCACTTTAATTCTTAACACGCTTGGAATAAAGAGATCACTCGGAATTTCGTTGGTGGGATGGGGGTGCCATTTTTTGCGTCCAAGTCGCTCATCAATACTTTGAGCTTATTTAATTAATAATCTCAGTTAGTTTAAGTTAAATATCTTCCATTCACACTAGCATTTCGTATGATTTACAGTTCCTGTTTTCCTGAGACCAACCATCGTGATAGTAAAAGTGATATTATCTGTTCGTCTCAACAAAGCAGGTCTAGAGATGAAATCACGCCTATTATAAAAAAAACCCCAACAACAATCGATCTTGTATGACCTTCAGTTGTGTTGCTGCATAAGTGTAAATGCTACTATTGTCTGTTTTTTTATCAAGAAGTAATAGCTCACGATAGAGTTCATAATTGATAAGTATAGATTGGCATTATCTGCCCGAGTTAATTGGTACATTGATATCTCAACCTAATCTGTAGGTGTACACATACCGGAAATTCATGCCCCCGACCACAAGTGAGTTGCGAAAAGGATGCTCGACATAAAATCATAGCGTGAGATTTCTCCATTAACCTCGTCAATGCTCGTAATCTGACTGACATCAATGTCTGGGTTACCTTTGTAATGTGTAGCAAATGATGTGTATTTCTATTTTTATTTCCCCTAACAACATTTCTATATTAAATATTGAACGACTAGAAGACATTGTATCTGTATTTAATAGCATAATACATCCATCATCAATTACAATAAGAAATGCTGTCATATCATTGTACCAACCAAATACTGTACCCATGTCATATACTATGTGGTGATAAACAGACAATATTCTCAAGCAGTTTGCCGCGACCCCGTGATTATGTGATTAGGTTCTGACAAACGTCACAATTTCGAATTGCAAGAAGTTAACATGGTTAGAACATCCTATTGAAAGATATTAATGCACGGTTCTGGTGATGATCATTTGGGGTCGAGTACGACTGGGACATTATTGCGCAAACGTACATCTCAATTCCGTTATCACCCTTACCTTGGATTTGAATTTGTCATGCACTGCACACCCTTAGAATTTACTTAACTTTCAATCACTGTTTATGAGAAATATCTTTGATCCAGAAACACAAAACTTTGCACACAGTTTCAAATTGATGTATTTGATACATAAAAACAACAAAAGTTTTATAAAGGGCTATATTTTAGTTAAAATAAGGTGGATAATTTTGAGTAGACTCTTAACACAAAGTAGCTAAGTCTCTCACTCAAAATCTTCAACTTTGAAAACAAGAACTGTGAACTCGGGGCCTGAAAACTTAAACCGTAACCCTTAGACAGTGCTGGATTAAGGCTCTGCTGGCCCTAAGGTACATTTTGATAGGTGGCCTGAAAATACAGATATGTTGGGCTCATTCACTGCCTAGTTCGATTACAACTTTCTGTGCTTTTGTGGCTGCAAATTTTTAAAGTCAATTTATGAAGTAAATCACCTTTAATGCAGAGAAGTGCCAGTATACCAAGACGTTTTGTACGGCTGACCAGGCTGAGGATTGTCCTTTTATTTAACTGCCATCAGAATTTTCACCATCAAACTTCGCTTCCCTAGTCATATTAGCTTGTTTTCAACAATGTTTCACTCGTTATGTTGGTTTATGCATGTTTATAATTCGGGTACGTGAAATACATAATGTCAATTGCGAAATCAATGGATTTTGTTTTTAAAAATATGAATGTGTGTAAAGGGACGAAACATCATGCCAACTGTTTGTCAAAGTATGGAAAGCTTTTAGGGACAAACAGGGGCGGTCGGACGATCGCCCAAGGGCCCGGTCGGACAAAAAAAGAACAATTTATTTTTGTCCAATTCGTCTTAAATATGGGGTGGGGGGATTATTGGACCCGCCATAGAGCGATGATGATCATGCTGTATGTGGCTGGTGGCTTTAACGCGCCGCCAAGTCAACACTGGGCTGGTATAATAAGACTTTCTGGGACGGCTGTGCTTGGTGTGGGTTGCTATTCGGAATCCTGTAATGGGTTCCGAATTTCATCAATTTTTTTTTATCGGATTCACCCGACACTGTCGCCCTTAAATTTACTAATTATCAAGTCACCTGTTTGTTGGGATCCCAAATACATTTAATTTTAAGGCCTCAGCAAGTTTGATTATAGCTAAATATGAGTGCGAGACACTTTCCTGAGTTTCCTGAGGCTGGTTTTAAACTTTTCTTGACATTTTTATTAACTCAGCGAAAGAACGTTATCTCAGTTCCCGCCCCCCATAAATCAGATACATGTATGTCATCAAATGGCATATTTGGGGTTCACTTTTCAAAAGTTTCCCGGGAGAGAGCAACGGACCACCGTCCTGGCTCCGCGGTCAGTAAAAGGGGCCGCTCCGACAATCGCCCCTGGGGACAAACGCGTAGATGAAGAAGGTTGCAATTTATTAACATAAAAATAAAGGCAAGCATTTTTGTCACCATCTGATAATTATCAATTTTTTTTTACTTCATTCTTCATTATTTTGTGGCCTGGATTTTTGGCTGGCCCTAAGGCACGTGCCTATTTTGCCTTATGGTTAATCCAGCACTGCCCTTAGAGTAAAACCGGAAACCATTGAATGTAAATCAGTTTATATACACTCATATTACAGTATTATATGCGTTGCGACCCACTTCTGTCTATTTCTAGGTCCCAAATGTTAGCGATTTAGCTCCTGTAAGTCTGGGAATGCTTTGTGAACTCGGGGCCTGAAAACTTAAAACCGTGCTTGCCCCCCCCCCCCCCGACTCTTCTCGTTCTACAGAGCAGTGGTCTGGTCGATAGATTACCCTCCCCCTCCCGCCCCACACACACTCAAGTTAGTGGCATTACAGGCCATGTGTGCTAATGCCTTCAGAAGCACTGTGTAATCCACTTATAGAAGGAGTTTATGCATGACATGCATTAAATTGATTACGAGGCGTTATTACGGATGTGTTAACACACGGGATGTATGGACTATAATAGTTTTATATTGTAATATCCTGCCCCGTCCTGGAATAAATGAAGCTATACTGTTAACCGTGAAATAACTGCTTTACAAAACACTGTTTGGCATTTCAACGGTGACTTCACACAAGGTATAGCCTTATATTATTGACATCTTGACATTTCCAAAAATAAACTTCCTGATGAATTATTAAGTTTAACGAAACGAACTTTTATAAACTGATTATTTGTGTTGTTGAGGGATATAATTACTATGTTCGAAGAACAGCCATGGAGATTAATATAATTCATAAAGCAATTTATAAGCTGCCAGCTTGAATCAGTCCAAATTTTATATATCCATATTTTAAATTTTTTGTGAATGAAGTCATTAAAATTCTGGATAATGACGTGTAGAATACATATTTTGCAATAGTTTGGTTGCTATTGACAACAATCGCTCTTTTCCCATCAATTCATTTCACCTTTTGCAAAACTTGTCAGTGATTAGTAGGACCGAACTAAAACTATTACTATAACCCACCAAAGCCATATGTATTTATCTTTATACGGTTTTGGTAAGTGCCATGTCATGACCAGTGTTTCCTAATTTAATCCTAATATGTTCGTATAAGTAATAGTCGTAGGATAATGGTATATTATGTTGACATAATATATTAATAAAACAACTGTTTTGATTTCTTGGGAGGTGGGTTGGGGGTAGCAGGTGTAGGTGTGCGTGTGCGGAAGGGTGGGATCTATATGTTGACTTAAATGATGATCATGTTATATATATATATATATATATATTAATACAACATAAATTTTAAGGACTGCCCACCCTTAAATAAGTGATTATGAGGCCCCTGGACAACTGTTTCATTTGTGGGGTGGGGGTAGGAGGTGTACGTGTTGGGAAGGGGGGGGGGGGCTAAATTGGCGGAAAATGAGTTCACATTGATTTAACTATAGAAATATTTACTGACAGTATATATTTCTATGATTTAACTGATGATTGTCTTAGAACTTGACAAAAACATTACTTTTTAATAAGTGTATAAGCTTACCATTGTAGGGGGAGGGGGGTAATGTATTTTAGGGGACAGAAACCACTTGGTTCAAACTTGACCTGAAAACTGTTTTCTTGAATATTTCGTTCAGTTCCAATATCGTCATTCAAAATATAAAATTATAATGGTACTTTTCGAGAGATCTGTTTATTATAATATTAGTGGGATAGATATCTTCTTGATGGCTGATCAACAGTTCGCAAATATCCTTTAGATATGCTTCAGATACAAATTCACATTGTAAAATCTTCATTGGTTTTGCAGCCTGTCTAAATATTGTTGCTACATAATTATTGCGTTTAATGTGCAACAAAAGACTACTAAGGCAAGGTGGTAATAAAGACAAAAAGGTTTGTTATTTTTTCATCACGGTTCAAATTCCTCCAGAAGATCGTTCCTCTAGTGTCATCTACTGATGTAAGTCGGTTTTCGCCGTACAAGGTACACACATTTTTTTCTAAACTAGCAATTACGTCATCAGAAACATCATTTGTCTGCCACATTGTTAGAAATTTGGAATTATCTTGAAAAAGAAAGACAGAGAGACATTACCACTGAAAGCATGTAGGCTGAGATATTCTCGACACTTTCAACACTAATCATGATTGGATCAATGAGTATATTAGAATTAGTATTGAAAGTGTCGAGAATATCCTTGAACTGAAAACAAACCACGAGGACACATAGCTATCTAACCTACTCCTCTTCGCATTGCAAATCGGTGGAGGTGCTGAAGCAAACTTTATTTTGCGTTCATGCTCGGGCGAAATAGACATCCCAATCATTCTCTTCGTAAACGATTATCCAATATGCAAATTTTGTCGATAATGAGACGAGCAAAGGTAGAAAATATCGCGAAAGACGGTTTACATCAGCAGATGACACTAGACAAAAGATTTTCTGGGTTAAAAATAACAGATCTTTCTTTACACCACCTTGCTATCTACGTGGTCTTTTACTACATGGCTGGAATGAAGATTACCATTATAATTTAATATATTGAACGAAAATGCTAACGAGCTGAATTATGAATAAAAAGATTTCTGTCCACAAAAGTAATGTTTTTTTTATCAAACTCTAGTAAAATCATCAGTTAAATCAACGTGAACTCATTTCCCGCCGCTAATTTACACCCCCCCACCAGCTTCCACACACGCACACATCTGCTACCCCACCCTATCTCCCCACAAATCAAAAAGTTGTTGTCCAGGGGTATCATAAACACATTAAGGGATGGGCAGTACTAAAATTATGTTTTGTTGATATTACATGATCATCATTTATGTCAATATAATGATTCCCCACCCTCCACGCACGAACACCTACATCTGCTCCCCCCCCTCCTCAAACGTCTGATCACCATCCAGATTCGAATCTACACAGAAAAACTGGTTTAGAAAATCTTGGGCTCATAAATTCACAGCTCAGATGGCGACCCCCCCCCCCCTCCAGTCACCTGACTATTAAGGGGAAAAGTGACTACTCCATTGTTGCTTTACAGTGTTGGTCTTTATTCTATTACTGCTCTAAAAACATGTCTCCTCATATCATCCGAACGACTAGCCACTGTCCGTGCCAGACCTTCGCCCTGTATCGATGACCACGTCGGAAGATATCGGTTATACCAAACAGATATACTTCTATCAATGGTTCATAATATAACATCGTCAGCTAGTATACACACTGGCGAAACTAAGCTTTATAATATTCTAACATTTTTAGTGTCGTTCCTGTTTGCATTATTTGCAGAGGCTGCCCTAGGTGTAGACAGGGGCAGTGTCAAGTCGTTCGGATAGGACGAAAACCCTGGGCAGCTGTAATTCGTAATAAAAGAATACCGTGGAGGAGCTATCCGGGCTAATTTTTCCTCATGGCACACTGTATGGCGTAAGTTCGTATTCATTAGTCCAAAACTGTCTTTGTTTTAGCACACCACGTCCATATAATAACTTATTTTTTTCAAATATCCTCCATTTTTTTTCAAGGGACTACTTTCAGACTTTTTGTATGAAGTACCATCGTAGACCTGGTTCCTTTAAACTAAAGATAAGGTTATTCGTGTCTGATTTAGGTTATATTCTAAAATATAATTTAATGCAGGACAGCTGGGATAATCCAGAAGATTTATAATATCCAACTCTCTTTCTGGTTTAAAACTATGCCATAATTCCAACTACAGTATGCAGGAAGTAATGAACTTGGTTGTGCAGAACAACTAATCCATTATGTATTATTTATAATCTACTGATTTACTCACAATCGTTACTTAATCTCGATTCACCATACCGGAAGTACTGGACTTTTTTCCACGGGGGGGGGGGGACATTTTTTTATTATCAGGTTTAATGTACGATTATTACTTGAGTAAATATTAGGATTAAAGTTTGTTTATCCGTGAAATGTTAAATAAACTTATTCAAAAAGCATGACGTTTCGACAAGTATGATCTTATGGTTATGAAAGTTATTGTGTTTCCCAATCACTAAATACAACCTAAAGGTTATTGTTATATATATTTATCTAAAACGTTTTTATACGCCCACATGTTCATGGATTATGGCCCCTGGTTGTACGAAAAATCACGTTTTAGCTTGTGGACACTATGGAGGTCACAATTTTGAACCGATATTGATGAAACTTGACATGCATGTTCATAAGCCAAAGATCTTGGTTCGTTTCGATATTTGCGCCTATCAGAACGTAATTTCCTGAATTATGGCCTCTGATTGTCCGATAAAATCTCCGATTTTAGCCCGTGGTCCCTCTGGAGGTGAGATTTATTATCCGATTTGAAACACCATTTGAATATATCACCGTTACACCCTAAGAAAGGTTGAGTTCGAATTTCGGGAAATTCGGACCAAAATTGCCATACAAAATGGCCGCCGATTGTACGCGAATACTGTTAAAAATATGGTAGGCCTATATTAAAGCTGTGGACCCTGTAGATGTCACAATTTTAATTCGATTTTGATGAAACTTAAAATGCATGTTTATAACCTAAAGATCTTAATTCTTTTCGATATTTGTGCATATCAAATTGTAACTTAATGAATTATGGCCTTCGATTGTTGGAAAAATCACTTTCGGTATTGCTTGTTCTCTCTCCATCTCTCGAAAATGTGGGCGTATCATTTCTGCTGTGCCAGCTTACTATCTTTAAATTCATGACGAAGCTTTCATATGTTAAAAAGGTTAATATTCGGTTGATTGTCAACGTCTTTTTTGGGAGGGCAACAAAACTGAACGAAAAGAATTAAAATCCTTATCTGCATCAGGCAGATATGAATTGTTTTTACGCTTTAGTTGACTAGATTTATTTCAAATTAGGTCAGATCTGCCTGGAATTATCCTTTCTTCATCTGGTTAAACTCTCGACAAAAACTCGACTCAATAGGAAATTGCGAATTTAGTCCATTTCCTGGGATGTGCCATGGCTTTAATTTCACTTTGATTAAGTTTACTTATTAAATTTTGACAGAACGAAAACCTGCTTGGTAAACTACAATACAGTTCGCTACTCATTTATTGCTTGCTTATAAGGACAGCAACCACATTTCACAAGAGATAATGATGCATCTTGTCCAATAACGGAAATTCTAAAATGTGGTGCCCAAAGAAAACATAGAAAAGCTGTAAAATTTTATTTGTGAAAATCGATGCCCAAGTTTTCTGTAAATATTCGCCGTAATAAATGTTTCATTCAATATCAGAGCCAACATAATGAAACGGCCTCTAAATGATCTTAAGATATCGAACACGGCTATACATAGCTTAGTCCCTCAATGTATAAAAAAATAGAGATTGTAATTGCGTCTGTGTCCTGGTGTTTTAATGTATTTTAAAGACTTAAGTGTTATGGAATTGCCTTTAGAACCTTTTTATATTGGAATATAAATATTCAGGAGGACTCGTTGACAGAAATGGTTACATATGCCGATTTAAATCGATTCCGTTCTACCAGAAACTTTATTAGGCATTAACTAATAAACTTCCCCATTTCTACAATTGGCTTTGCTGATTTTGAAATGACAATATTAATCTCTAAGAAGACCGGATTTTTGCAACCTATAAAAAACCTGAACAAAAATAAATCAGTAAAACACATATTTAATTTCGTTAATTTCAAAATATTAATTCAATTTCATATACTGATGCAGTTTGAATTATATTAAGACGAGGTTTCTTGTATTCGCTGTAGTCCTGAAGCAATGGCTGCGAGAAATTACTATAGCTCATTAAACATGGCCAGATTAGACAGCAGGTTTTATCAAATAATTTTATTGTTCTGCAATTTTTCACTGATAACTCATGTTTCACGAAGAGATCTTGATAGTCTATGTTTACTAATTTATTAAGGAATTGTTCGTAACCATTACTACTGGAACGTGTTTGAAAACGGCATAGGGGGATCACGGTGGCTAAGTTGATAAGGCGCTGGTTCGCTAGCCTGGAGGTTGAGTGTTCGATCCCTGCATTGGCCGAGAAAGTTCATCTCGATTTTCCGGCGTGATTTCCCCTTGTCAGTGATGCAGAAGGAGGGCCTGACAAGGAAAGCTGCCTAGTCGTTCGGATGGGACGAAAAACCGAGGTCCCGTGTACAAATTGGAGTGCACGTAAAAGATCCCTTGGCAGTTGGAATTCGATATAAGAGTAGGCCGTAGCGCCGCTGTCCGGGCAAAATTTCCCTCATTGTACACTGTGGCGTATGCCCATCTTCAATTAGCCCAGGTTATCAACTTAGCATTATTAATTGTGGTAGTTCATTTGTGAGTGTTTTTGTTTTGTAAAAGGTCCCACGTGTGAAAACGAAACTCGCCCAGTCTTAAAATACATCCGATAAACCAACGTTCTAGCAAGTTTCCTTCGTAATATTTTGTGAGAGGACCTATACCAACATGAATTTTTCACGTTTTGGTTTAAGCGATTTCTATCTGAACATGTCGAATATGTTCTGGACGCCTGGTCCCACATGGCGAGTAGGCTACGCGACCCATTTCAAACTTCGGTCATTACTTTGCAGCGGCAATCCATGCCTTATGTAGGAAATGACGACATTTGTTCACCCTTCCGATACGGCATATTTCTGTCCACGAATTTCGTAATAGAATTCGAGTTACTTCGTTGCGCACTGTTGGTGTCATTCCACTTTTAACACGATCAATCCCATTCCTGACGCCATCCCTATACGCATGATTGGTTAAATTTGATTGTATTTGTTAAAGTGAACAACGAAAATTGTTCTAATTATCTTTTTATTTTCTAGAAACTGGCCTTTTTTTTATATCCAAGTTGCCAAATCAAGCTCATACGCCCGAAAAATCTGCAAAACATTCAGATATCTAAATTATTTTCTCAATTTAGGATTTTATTTTATGGTGGATTTAGAGATGACAATGGGCAAATAAATGCTGACTTATCAGCCAATGAAATCGCTGCAATTTGCTGTGATCTTTGAAGGTAAACAAAACAACGCAAAGTTACCCAACATACAGAAACTGGATTTTCTATTTAATTGTGGGTACATAGTATACATATTCGAAATGAAATGGAGTTAAACGTCCTATTGTTCTGCTCCTAACTGAGTTAATGAAACGGGCATACCGTATTTCCTATGTACACATTGGAGTGCACGTAAAAGATCCCTTGGCAGTTGGAATTCGATATAAGAGTTGGCCGTAGCGCCGCTGCCCGGGCAAAATGTTCTGGAATATCACATTATCTGAGTATTGATTGACTTATATCTTTAAGGGCATAGTTGCAGCAATTAATTCCATTTAGCGAATATTGTTTTGAGAGGCGATACTCTGATTATACCAAGTAGGATATCTGTCTAATCGAGTCAAATATAGAACAAAACAAATGGCAGAATAGCATCAGGTAATTACAAAAAGCCGTTTGCTGATTGCTGACCCGGCTTTAGTTCTGTTGGAACCGGATTGAATAGATCGTCGACATAATTTTCGGTCGCATAATCCAGGACATTCTTTAAAAGAAATTGTCATTAATTGAAGGATGACATATACCCATGTTAACTTTCCGAATTATATCTGAGAATATTTCTTAAAGGTAATTCGAAGCGTCGTTTCTCCTAACAGATCTAGCAAAAAGATGAATTGAATAATGAAAAATGATCTGATTTAACTGCTGATAACTGTGATAGGGGCGAAGTTGGAACAGAATTTTGTGGCAACAAAAACCTCGCATTTGGATCGATACGGACCCGATATTTTCTCTCACGCTCTTCAATGTGATACTATAGAATACATTGATACCCAGGCGTCAGCTTCCTGCATCGAAAATTACCTAGAAATCGTTCGATTTCATCTGACCCGGAAGTTCCGGACCGGAACTTTGATTCATCAGCAAATGACCGGTAAAGTAAAGACAACCTTCTGAACATGTGAAAATTCAAAAAGACTTCCGTTCATGAATCAGGTATCCCATCTATAGACTCCCATCGACATTCAGAAAAATACTCACATTTGGTCAACTATATTTTTTTCGAAATTTCTTCAACTTTTTGGGGTCTTTGTAAAAATTCTATGCGAAATCGTTTTTTTTATTATGATATAGTAAGTAGTCGCGCAAAAATTCGAGTGGCATAAATAATCAATTTGCGCATGAGTATTTGTATTCGCGAACCCACTGTCACCACGCCCCTAATTCTGAGCGAAGTTATCACTGTTTGTAGTTTTAACAAGATGTGTGCATTGATTGTTTATTATTGTAACAATGATACTCTTATTCGAAACATACCCCGGCGTTTCCATTTTAAAATTAAGTGTTGAAAATTAGATAAAATATGAAGCCCAAATAAAGAGTTGCAATAGGTAGATTGAGCTCTTACATAATGTATCTTTAAATTCATCATACAGAATCTGTATATGTATTTTTTCTTCCGTGTCTCGGGTGTGACTGTTGTTGACAGCTGTAATATCCGTTCATAATATGGTACTTCTTGAAAATTTAAATTTTAGGAAGTCAAGTGATATTAAATAGGATATAAGTTAGTTATCTATTAGATGTCTTGGTTCTACAATAAACCAGGCATGAAATAAGAAAACTGTCATGGAATAACCATGTTATATAGGGTTTTGTTTTCTATGGGTAAAAATATTTTCTTTAGAGAACACGAGAAAAATAGAAATAGTCCGTACATTCCCTTGTTTATATGCACTCTTTACCTTATAAAACATGTTAATGCACGGACTTTTTCTGTTTTTTTGTGTTCCCTTATCTAATGACATTCAATTACTTTATTGAATTGTCAGATATCCTCTTACATTTCCATCCATATAACAACTGTTGATCTCCGAAGGAATTATTAGTGAGCAGAAATTTAGCCGTGTGTCTGTTATCACTCGTCGATTCAGTCAGTTAAATAGAGCAGTCGCCCATGTTTTCCTTTTCGTTACGTCGGGTAGCGTGTAATACTCAGCTATCGTAGCAATAACCTCTGCGTTAAAAAAAATTTTGGAATGTGTTTAACCAGCTCTATCACATATGTGATAATGATTGGCACCAATATTGTCCTTTAAAAGTTCCGAATAAAAAGGGCTGCCCCCATTGAGATTTCTGTGGAGAGAATATTATATCAACAAACATCAAGTTTGGCATTGGGTTTGGGAAATTACCAGGGAATATTATCAAACCAGCAGCTTTGAGACGATATCTCTGCTTTTTAAGGTATACACTCTGCAAAGGATGCCCATTGGAACCGATTACCGGACCAAGTTCTACAATTCGACTCACTGGATAGCCTTAAAGAAGCTGTACAGTCGACTGTGGGTGTGTAGCTTGAGTCAGTTAATGTATAGTGTACATACAAGTTGATCTTTTAAACTTTCACGCTCAATGGGTACATCCGACCACGCGCATGTAGTCTACAGTTCACCAAACACCTTCACGTTATGTCCAACAGGGGATTTTGAGAAGTATTTCATTGAAGTTGAAGTTCAATTTGGAACTTTTTTGTAAAAGCGGCACGTTTTCCTGTTAATGTAAACCGGTAGCCGCATCGCAAATGTATGGGCGTAGGTACATATCATTCGGCAAACCTCGACAGATTCCGGTGCCCTACCTCTAGACTCGGCTGTATGATGAAGTCCGCCATTTTGGAACTATTTTAAAGGACCCGGATAAACAAGGTTGCCCCCAGGAGATGGGTGCCAGTCAAGTCGTCCACAAGCGAAGTCGTCCACATCCGTTGGCTGAGTCGTCCACAAGGCATTGGTGATGTCGTCAACAACTATTAGTGATGTCGTCCACAACTAAATATGTTTATGAATTTGTTAATGAATTTGTTATTTATGGAATAAAATGATTTACTTTGTTGTTTATTTGCCGGGAGAAAGGGTGACCACGCAGAAAAAAAACTATACTAATTAAAAATACATCGTGTGGAAGACTCCAAACAAAGTATTACAATATCCAGAAATTATTTACTTTGTTGTTTATTTACCGATAGAAAGGGTGACCATGCAGAAAAACTATACTATTTACAAATACATTATGTGTCCAGAAATTATACTAAGTCTTGTGGACGACTCCACCAACGGGTGTGGCCAGCTTAACCAGATTTTGGGACTTTTTTGTAAAAGCGGAACGTTTTCCTGTTAGAGTAAATCGGTAGTCGATAAGCCGCATCGCAAATGTATGGTCGTAGGTACATATCAATGACTATCATACATCCGAGTCTAGATGTAGGTTACGGAGAGTACCGCAATGTGTCGAGGTTTGCCGAATGAGGTACATATATCACTTACTGTCATACAGCGGAGGTAAGATGTATAGTACCGGAATCTGCAGATTGACAAATCAAGCAGGACCAATTTTCTTTTTCTTTTCCTACTGTTGTTTTAAATCTGTTTGATAAAGTATAAGCCCTTTCTTATAATGAACAGCAATTACGTTCAATAGAATGGTGTCATGTGTAAAAACATGGGCATCCTCTTTAGTTACACCCCCATCCCACACACAAATGCACCCACAGCCATACACCCCCACCCCCATACATACGCCCATCCCTTGGTCCACCCACGTGTAACTCTTGGATAGTTAAATTGCAAAGGTTGTTATAAAATCGCAAGGTTTTTCGATGAATGATCGAGGCTATTTCTGGATGTGGCTCCGGAAATCCCATTCAATGGACTAAATGCCAGACTCATAAAATATCTGTGTTATTAAAGTAAATTATTAACTTTGGGAATATTGATAAAAAAGGGTTGTTTATTGACCACTTTTAAATATTGCTACTCTGCTCTTTCGACTGCAAGATGGTTTATTGGCAAAATTAGACAAATAAATGATTGCAGAAAGTTAAGTTGGAAGTCAATACATCTAGTTTGTTGTTGTTAGCCGACAGGAGAATAGTGTTGGTAGTTGAGAGCTCCGTGGGATTTCTATATAAGCCAGCGGCTGCCAGGCAGGATACGCCAACATACAAGAGTTGGATAGGGAACAAGCTAAAAAGAATCATTCGGCAAACCTCGACAGATTCTATGCATCAAATCTCGGCTGTATGACGATTTCCGTCATATTTTAAAAGTTCCGAATGATAAATGGCTGCCCCCTCATGGAGATTTCTGTGGAGAGTGTATTATATCAACAAACGTCACGTTTGGCATTGGGTTTGGGAAATTACCAGGGAATTTTATTAAACCAGCAGCCTTGAGACAATATCTCTGCTCATTTAGGTATATTATACACTCTACAAAAGACGAAATTTGGGACTTTTTTTTGTAAAAGCGCAAAATATCGAATGGAACCAAGATCGTTGGGTTATAAACATGCATCAAAATCGAATTAAAATGTGACATCTACACCATATTTTTACACTAATCGCGTACACTTTTGGTCCGATTTTCGCAAAATTCGAACTTAACTTTCATAACGGTGTAACGGTGATATAATCAAAAGTTTTTTTTAAAAAAAATCGGATAATAATTGTGACCTCCAGAGAGACCACAAGCTAAATTAGGCGATTTTGCGTACAATCGGGGCCATGCGTCAGGCAGTTACGATCCGATAGGCACAAATATCAACAGGAAGCAAGATCTTTGAGTTATAAACATGCATTTCAAGTTTCATCAAAATTGGATGAAATTGTGACCTTTAAAGGGCCCACAACCTTGATATACCATACTTTTACACTACTAGTATTTGCGTACAAGCGGCGGCGACTTTGTTTGACGATTTTGGTCCGATGTTCACGAAATTCGAACTGAACCTTCATTAACAGTGTAACGGGGACATAATCAAACGTTGTTTTTTTTAAATTGGGTAATAATTGTGGCCTCCAGAGGAGCACAAGCTAATAAAGGTGATGTTACGTACAATCCGGGGCCATTCAGGAAGTTACGATTCGATATGCGCAAATATTGATAGGAACCACGACCTTTAGATCATAAACATGCATTTCAAGTTTCATCTAAATCAAATTAAAATTGTGACCTCTACAAGGTCTACAACCTTCATATACCATTTTTTTTTTTTTACACAATTCGAGTACATGCGGTGGCCATTTTGTCTAGCAATTTCGGTCTGATTTTCACGAAATGTGAACTCAACCTTCCTTACGGTGTAACGGTGATATAATCAAACGGTTTTGTAAATCGGATAATAATTGTGAACTTAAGAGGGACCACAAGCTAAATATGGTGATTTTTCGTTTTTTATCAGGGGTCATATTTCAGGAAGTTACGCTCCAATATGCGCAAATATCAAAAGGAACCAAGATCTTTAGGCTATAAACATGTATTTAAACTTTCATCACAATCAGAATTATAATTGTGATCTCTACAGGGTCCACAACCTTGATAAACCATATGTTTTTTTTACACTATTCCCGAAATTCGAACACAACCTTCCTTACGGTTTAACGGTGATATATTCAGACGTTTTTTTTAAAAATTGGATAATAGCTGTGACCTCCAGAGGGACCACATGCTAAAGAGGGCGAGTTTTCTGACAATCAGGATCATAATTCAGGTAGTTATGTTCCAAGATCTTCGGGTTATAAACATGCATTTCAAGTTTCATCAAAATCGGTTCAAATTGTGACCTCTACAGTGTTCACAAGCTTAAAACGGGATTTTCCGTAAAATCAGGGGCCATAATCCATGATGTTACGGTCCGATATATGCCAATATCGAATAGAACTGACGACAATATACGTCCACATGAAAATGTGGGCGTATGAAAAATATATTGACAGGGTAAATATTCCAGGGAATTCGGGGAATTTTGAATTTGGTGTCATAATTTGAAATCTGTGTCGCTATTAATGAGTTCAAGTGACAGTAATATTTTAATAACTAAAAGATACAAAACATTTTATCTGATATGTCATATTTACTAAAATCTAATAATGAGATAGTTCTGTTAAATTGTTCATACAAGGGTAACACATTCGATAATTAATGCTCAAAGTTAGGTAACTCTGCCATTTCATCATTTTCTTCAAAATTATATCATCTACATCATCAGTGGATAAAAGGAAGATTTCAGGTCCAGATGAATCCTCATGTATACCTGAAATTTCTGTGCTGGAAGGATCGTTGTCAGCTTCGAAGAATTTCAAATTAGATCTTATACAGACCAACTTTTCAACACGTTCATTAATTTGTTAATCTGTTTCTAACTTTTGTATGAGTTGTACCAAACAGAGACCAAATGTGTTCTGATGCTGCTGATGAAGGTGGTATTGCATGAATTAATGAAGCTATACTCGAAACAGCTTCTGATGCACACAGTCCCTTTACATAAATTTATCTCTTTAGTTTTACCATTTGGAACACAACTAACGTGGTTAAATAAGTTCTAATAGTTTATATAGATGGAAGTAGCAGAGAAAAAGGAAATTCCAGTAAATAATTATATAATTTTAGCATTTTTCAGTTCAAAATATAGATTTGAAAATTCCCGAAAATTCCCAACACTGAAAATTCCCGGAAACGTCCCCACCCTTTGCAACCCTGAGGGCAGGGACAGTGGGACACCATTCATAATACTGGTTATCTAAACTTACCTCTAAGGACGCGTAACATTCCGGCATGAAAGCAGCACCGCGAGACAAAATAAGTGAGCCTAGGTTTAAAATACACATAATTTAAAGATTAATTAAGAAATTTTAATTAGTTTTTGATTGTGTTTGTCTTGTCTTACTGCTGTCTGGTTTGTCTCAATTAATAGTATTATCAATGACGTATATGAACCTCATTTTGGCAAAAGCAAATTTATTTTGTGTTTTATATATTTTTGTTGGTAACAAATTCTTTGAAGGGACTAGGGCTCTGTGGGTTTTAATTCGGACCTGGCGACACTAAGTCAGTATAGGTTACCAGAGAGATGTTTCGTACCTTGATTTCAGAAGACGAAATCATTGGGTAGAAGATAATAGCCCTTTTTACGTTCTGATTTCAAATTCATTAACAGCACAAATTACAATCCAAAATTAACCACGCAGATGACGCTTCGTGAAATAAATTGAATAAAGTATGAATGTTTTCTGCTTTTCATTTCTACCCTTTGATACCAATCTAAATGTAGAATCAACAGTCAGAAACTATAATTTATATACACCAGCTTGCTCGCCAATGCATGTCTCGTTTTCGCTCTCGGTGTGGGTCGAGAATGTTACCCGGGATTTTATTGCGAGGTTCCCCTTGTCAGTTGTGTAGGACGGAGAAAAGAAACGCACAGGCCCTGTGTACTAGCATGCGCGTAAAGGAACCTTGAAAGTTGATATTCGAGGAAATTGGTAAACTTAGCGTCACTGTTCGTGCAAAATTTACATCAAAACACATTGTCTACAAAACACGCTGTGTGGCGTATGCAGTCCTTGGACTAGACCCAGAAAAGGGGCTCCAATTCACTGACATTTAATTGGCTGGTATGTTAATCTAAACAATATGTCCGAGTTGATAGCATTATTACCCTTATATGTTGACAGCTATAACCCTGCCTGCTATTGGGAGTATCATAGACAAGATTTTGGTTATAAAATTAAAAGGCTCCTCAATATAATTGGTATAATTTCTGGACAACTGTTTTGATTGTGGGTGGGAGTGGGACTGGGGGTAGCAGGTGTAGGTGTACGTGTGTTTTTGGGTGGGGATGCCATTATGTTGACATTCAACCCCTTAATAGTTTAGTTAAATTATAGAGTTCCACAATCCAAAATTAAGACGTGGATGTAGGCGAAAACTAATGATACTGAAAGTAGTGTTCGGCACGAATATTCGAATATTCGCTCGTCGAAAATAATATTCGAATGTTCGAATAGCAATCACCATATTCGAATAATTTCGAATATCTACATTATTTTTTCTATTTGCGTTTAAATATTATTAAAGGCGACTTTCCTTGCCATATTTACATTCAAAGCTTATTTCGATTACCCACAGTATATATTTATATGGATTACCTAACTGCAGATTGTATGTAAGGGGGGGGGCGTGTGCGCGATGTATCATAAGATTTGTCATTGGTTTAACTGTCGTTGTTTCGATTCGCCGGTTGCACGCGACAAGTAGTAGGATCGCCTGTCCAACCTCGTGGGTTTTCTCCGGGTCATCTGGTTTAATCCCACTGCTATAGACCCCTACGCGCGAGCCAATTATTGCAATAAAATTGAACCATAGTCCCGAAATGACCTAGTTTGTGTCGAGTGGACGTTTAACCCCATCTCTCTCTCTCTCTCTCTCTCTCTCTCTCTCTCTCTGCTTGTAAGGGTGCTACCCCTTTAGAGACAGTTATTCGGTAACTAGCCAGGGACCCCGATGCTGAATTCTGATTCTGGGTGAAAGCTTATTATTAGTGTATGACATCCTTGGCGTGGTTTCGAATCCCCGGTTGTACGTGACGATGAGTAGGGTCGCCTGTCCAACCTCGTGGGTTTTCTACGGGTCCTCCGGTTTCCTCCCACTGCATTAGATCTGAACATAGTGTAGCGAAACTCACTTTACGACGTCATCTGTATGACATTGTGATGAATTTGCTTGGATTCGTCATGAAGAAACAGCTGGGTGAACCCCCTGGACCACATTCATCACCTACATGAAGAGATTGTTTTCAGCTTATAGAAAAGCGATTAGATGACAATAATTTCCGTAAAATGCTGCAGTGTTAGACCCACGAATAAACGAGATGCCCTTTGTTTCGGATGCAGCGCGGAAGAATTCCTATACATTGGGGATGGAAAATCTTGCTTTGATGTCGTGGAAGGCCGACTTCTTGTGTACAAATTGGCAGTTGACGTAAAAGATCAACTTGCAATTACAAAAATATTGTTTTTGTGCGTTGTTCGCGAGTCAACATATATTTCACGTATTTAATAATTGATTAGGAATTATAATAAATTGAAAATAAACCACTTTCAATATATTGAAAATATATGAATAGTATTCGAATACTATTCAAATACCAATTTCAAGACCCGTCGAATATTCGAATAGTATTAGTGTTCGAATATCCGAACACTAATTGAAAGGCCGACCGCTGGATATTAAATAATTATTTCCGAGGGAACACCCATGCATAGCGGTCTTGATTAACAACGGTTAATGTCTGGGTTACATATTAGAACTGATAAATTGAAATAGAACCCCCAAACTGTGCTCCAATATCTAGTAAATTTAACACTTGCGAAATTATTTTATTTTAAATTTTGGTGCAAATTATATTTAATGGCTTCCAATTCTGGCAACCAACTGTCTCTTGATACTTTTTTGATTATTCACTGCTACAACAGTCAATTTAAACGTATACAGCACATACAATGTCAGACACTTAAATCTTAGAACAAAACCCATTGACCAAGTGTCATCTAGCTAAATGTCGTTTAAATAAGTGGATTTCTCATTGACGTCATGACTGTCAAGGCGGATCTCTGGGGAACATTTTTTATCACCACTACTCTTCCATAAATATCATCATCACCTTTACTATTTAATAAAAGAGAAAATAAGGAGAAGATGGCAAACGGTATTATAATATATATATTTATAAAAGGTCATATTGCTAATGTTTGGAAATCTAACGTATATCTGAATCGGTTTATTTTAATTTTAAAACGAGAATTATATTGATTACTAGAAATGAAATCAATTTAGATTCCATATTAGGATGATGTTCTTATTTCACTATATTTATGCCCACAACTGTGCCCGCATTTATATCTATACACTATTTATAACTAAAAATAGCTATTTTAACACAATTGTATATCTTCTATAGACTCACACTTTAGACGAACATTAATAATTGATTACCTGAAATAATCCATCATTTCTGTATGTGCTCACAAGGAATTTCAACGATTAAAGGGGCATTGTTACTCTCACCATCAAAATAGATAGATGTGACTAATTTATGTTGAATCTTACCTTGATACTATTACAGTCTCGAATTATCGAATATCTACACAGTGGCCTACCTTAGAGGTAAACTGCTTTTATATATTTTATATGAAAACTAAAGTGTAACAGTGCCATTCAACGAAAACGGTTCAATTTTGTACAAAAAAGATAATAATATAGAAGCTTCAAATACAACTTTACAGCAGAGGTTGAAACTTTGTGATTTCAATATATTTTCTTTTCTTTTGTTTTTAAATGGTATATGAGCTGGTTGGAGATGTTTGTAGTAGAGAGATGTATTGTGCCAGACCATATCCAGAGGTAAATGTAATGTGTTTGGTGGCTGAATGGTTAGTACGTACGCGCTGTATCATAATGTCTGTCATTGAGCCAACTGGCGGGGTTTCGACTCCCCGGTTGTACGTGACAATTAGCCTGTCCAACCTCGTGGGTTTTCTCCGGATCCTCCCCACTGCTAAGACCCCTGTGAACAAGCGAATTATGGACATAAAATTAAACCATGTTAGTCCCGAAATGACTTAGTTTTTGTCGAGTGGACGTTAAACCCCATTCCCCCCCCCCTCTCTCTTTGGTGATAACTGCATTGTGTAGTATTTTATACATTAATTCTTTATCTATTTCAGATAGTAGATAATACGGTGTGATTAATGCGCTACCGTCTGATCACAGCCCTATCAAGTTTTCCATGGACCTGACAGCACCACTGCACAAACGAGTGACACGAACGTCCAGAAACATAAAGGCCCTTGACTGTAAAAGTCTTAATCCAATTCTTCACAGAAGGTTTCTTCCCATCATTCATCGACAAATGGAAAGGTCAAAACTTGAATCGAACAGACAGATTTACCTTCACAAACGTATCGAATAGCCTACAACCAAATTCTAGCCAACACAATGTATCACCGCAATAAAATGTTGGAAGCACATAACAACAAGAAGCTCTTTGATTTGGTCGATGAAAATGACAGGGACAGGTGGCAAAAAGCAGATGATGTCTTTCCTACCAAATTATACGAACCTTACTGAACTGGCTGATAGTTTCGTTTGTTCGTTCAATAACAAAGTCTCAAAAATTCGAGAACTCTTCCCTTGCTTGAATGTCAACAAGTCGAGATATAACCTACACAACTTATTTACACATTTTGAACTGGTAAAACTTATTCGGACTATGAAACCAGTCGTGTGAACTTGATCCTATTCCCACATCTCTTCTTAAAATGTATTATATAGACTTACCTTACTTTTCCGCTCTCCTCTGTCAGGAACTTTTCTATACATATTTAAGGCGTCAATGTGTAAAGTTATCGGGAAAGTTGTTTTTCACCAGTTGCATACTTATTATCGTGTTTTAACTTGTATTCAAAATTTCAGTCAGCATGCATAGAATTTCACAGCGTTGAAACGACTTTTGTCAGAGTTTATAATGATATTTTAATATCAATTTTGGTAATTCTGAAAAGTCTATTGATGTACATGTGGCCGACTGTAAACAATAAATAATTATTATTATATTATAAGAAGCCATTAATGTTAATAATGCAAAGTTTATATAAGTTAGGTGTTTGTTTATTTTTGGTTGCACATTTTTATAATCAATAAGTGACCTGTATAAATGTTCAGTTTAATGTTGTTTGAGTATTTCATGCTGCATTTTAATTCATCGACGTCGAAAACACGAATTGTTGATCATTTATATTAACATTGATGATGTAAACTTACCGGGAAAAGATGAACTTATGATATCCGGTATTTGAGATTAATTTTTTTTTAAAGGAGCTAAATGCTTACCTAGAAATTCACAAAAGTGGTTCGCAACGCATATAATACTGTAATATAAATGTATAAACTATAAACTGATTTACATTCAATGGTTTCCGTTTTTACTCCAATTTCAAATCTGTTTAGTTTGGGGAAATAAACCAGCAATGTCAATCATGTGCAAAAGTCTAGCGTCTAGTTATTCCAGTCTACATAACCCCGTTTGACTTGTTGTAATGTGTCTAGCCTCGTTCCTCGAGACTCTCAATAAAACTGGGACGGAAGCGCATTAAGGTACACGATTCGTGTACCAATGTTAAAAACAATATTTTATCTTAAATATCGGTTATCATCTTTTCCCGGTAAGTTTACATTAACAACGTTGATTTAAATTGACCAATAACTCGTGTTTTCGATTTCGACGATTTTGGAGGATTTTGAGTTACAGAAAGTACACGAACCGTGTACCATAGTACGTCTTAGCATCAATTGTAATAAGGCAATAAGAAAACGAGGGTAAAATATCCCACTAGCCAATGCGGTTGTTCATATCTTGGACGCGGATTCTACAAAGTTTTGTAGTAAACTGAATGACGAACAAACGAAGAAAAGACAAAGAAGATCAATGAGCACCCGGGCGAAAAAGAAGAAAATAGGAATATGACACACACGGTTCTACAAGTGGAATAATAGTGCCGGACTCCTAGTATTACGATGATTGCCAAACCATGGTCCATGGCCGAACATGACACCATTATCTTAACTAAGAAACATGCGCAAAAAATACTCCCTTAGTAGACTGGAATAACCAAATGCTATAATCGCCCATTGATTGGGATACCTCACGTATTTCTCCGAACATGACATTTTTAAAATTAAGAGTAAAAACGGAAACAATTAAATGCAAATCAGGTATACACATTCATATTACATTATTATATGGGTTGCAACCCATTTGTGTACATTTCTAGCTCCAAAATGTCAGCGACTTAGCTCCTTTAAAATAATGTTGGTGGTTTAATCTCTTTATTCTGTTCGAGGTATATTATGGCAGATTTTCTCTTGTGATGAGGCCAAACCAGTATATAAATAGACCCACCCAGGGGCTTTCTTTGGATTTAAATATATGGATTTAAATAGGCTACATGGATTTAAATATATTGATTATATTTTGTTGATGCGTGGCTTTTTTTTTTAATTCAATGTTTCAAGTTATCTCTAGAGTGTTCCTGTTATTTGTTTTACAATAGTTTGACCAGATAAAGTTATATAACAGAGTAGCCTAAAGTATTATTGAAGGAGGTTAGAACACGACAAAGATATTTTTACGATCCATAAATTGAAAGATTTTTCTCATATACTCATAAAAATCCTTAATACACAAGTTCAAGTTGTATTACCTTATACATCTCATACAAGTAATATACTGTATATAAACCACGTAATACACATCAACTAAACCACCTGTATACACATCACATGTATAACACCATTAGGCTATGCAATTTTATTTATAACAATTATTTTAATACACATTACGCCATAACAGATTTTAAACTAAAATACGCATTGCATATAACACCACATCGTTCATTAAATTCTTTTACTTTAATATATACTTAAATATATTATTCAAGATATACTTAAATATAACAATGGTTGACAAAAACATATGGGTAAAAGGTAGCCCACATAGCAGCTATGTATCCACAGTACTTTACCTCAAAGGAAACTTTACACAAATTTGTAAATCAATAGGGTCAACATTCTTACAGTCCTAATGATTTAAACCAGATTGGATAAGATAGTCACGGAAGTTGGCCGAAGTGAAATTTTCTATTTCGGCAAAAGGGGAATAACTCTTACTGGAACTTTGTAGAATGCTGAACATCGAAAGGTTTCGTCCTATAATGACCACAATGCTTCTCTTCATGTTTGAAAAGAACCTGTTAAAATTACAGCCTCTATTCTGCTCACAAATATTTCGGCAAAGGGTTCGTACTCCCATGGCGACAATGCTTCCCACGAAAAGTAAAAAAAGATGTATAGCCTCTATCGGGTCCACAAGAGGCTTCTGGCAAATTGGAGTGTGTGTGTGTGTGCGCGTGTGTCGGAGGGGTCTAACTCGCAAAACTCTGGTTATCAATAGCATTCATTCCTGTATGCCCTCAAATTTGAAACACTGTCTGTCAAAATCTGTAGGCTCTATTGTGTTTACAAGGTCTTCGGAAAGCGAGTAGGCTAATTTGTATATTTAAAAGCAGAGGGAATGTTATAAATCCGACCGAGGTCAAACTGTGATTTAGTGATACTTTTTGAGGTAAGAATTGAACAGAAATCATCGGAATTAGCCGCTAATAATATGTAATTAAAACCTGATTTATTATCGCCATTCAATATTTCAAATTTTCATTTGATTATTTGAGCACTTACGGATAGGGAAGATAATTTACGGACTAATGATTGAAAACTACGACGTGAGGAGTTGTGCGCCCATTTTGTAATGAAAATAACTTTTGATATTTTTCTAGATTTTTTAAAAGTTGAAATTGAGCTGGCCTAAACAGGTTCGCTGGTTAATATAGACGAAAATTGTCATCAATTAATTTGAAGCTTGTCAACTAAAAAATATGATCGTGGATCAATATAAATACACACATTCATTAAGTTTAATCACACATTAAGCTATTATTAAAAAAACAGATTTCATTAATACGACATGCAAATCATTAAATGAAGAAAACAAAAAGGAATTTCTGTTGCGAGGTTCAATTAATTTATCACAGTTGTTTTGCAAAATGGTTACGAGAGTGCCGACCAGATTCAATGCCAGTTTTAAATACCTTAAAATAATTCCCACTCGAGTCAGCGGAAAACGGATTTCAGACGTCAGTGCGTAACGCCATTTAGTTAACACCGATAATTATGGATAATTGGGTAGACAGTAAAAATCCAATATGGCAACGGTGTTGTCGGCAATTTTCTTTTCAAAGATTTGATAATATTATTATTAAGATATAGCCTACTGTCACGGTTCGATCGGTACCCCTGTTAGGCACAATCATGTCAAATGGTGGTAATACATCGCATATCAAACAATTACGGTATCCAACATAGCTAAGATAACCTACAATCTGATTAGAAATACAGATCAATATTTCGTTTCCTTTTTTATACTTTCGATGGCCTCTACTACATTTTGTGTCGAGTGGACGTTAAACCACACTTGTCTCTCTCTACTCTACTACACGAAGTCTTGGATCTATTTGATGGGGCCAACTTCAAGTTTCGTCAAAGGTCACGAGATGTAAACAAGGCTAGCGCTATCCGAACTCTTACCCTAAACCTGGACCTGGCCTTAATGCTTACCCCAATCCTAACCTACAATCTCACGAACAATCATGTGCCCCAATCTAAATATTACATATCAGCGACCTTGACGATAATTGAGCTGGCCTTAACAAATAAATTTAACCCTACTTGGAGATCTGACCTCTTGTAGTGAAGGGTCGCGTCAGAGGTCATATGAGCGGCTTTAGACCCTATGACGTCGGACATTTGATTAACCAATCAGCGTTGATTTTTCTAGTGGGATATCGAGGCAAACCACAGCGACATGCAAATATTAGACCAATGGCCGTTCCTGTTGGAATTTTTCTGTCTGCGTCGGAAAAAAACCGCTGGTTAGCTATGCTCTCATTTTCGCCGGGAGAGAGTTTTAGTACGATCCGACATATCGATCAAATTCGGCCGAAAGATAGTCAATGTCGGCTGGAAACTCTTAATTTTCCGACACCTTCGCCACCAGTATGTCATAGAGGCCTAAATTCACTGTCACAGCTTCTAATTTTCGTGCTCTCCCCTCCTCCTGTTTACGGCAGTCGGCGATGACCGTCGTTCATTGATTTTTTGTTGTCGGAAATTTATCTTCCTTGCCCCCCCCCCCTATGTCAGCTAAATTTTGTTTCTGGCTTCGGGCCTGACTGGAGTAGGGTGTGTATGTTTAATAAGTCCTTATAGAATAAAATTAACTTATTTTCAAGATGTTACAATTTAAGTTTGCCTGGTGAAACTAAAGGCACACAGTCGTAGTTAAAAATAAGCACATTTGTGTCATTAGTGGGCCTACATCTCAACGTTTGTAGTGGGATAGGCCCTATGTCACCATGTGTAGGCCTACGTTCTCGTAGCTAGAGTGCATCCGAAATTACAAAAACTCCTGGAACACCCTTAGTGAAAGTGTGGTGGCTGTCGATTCAGTGAGGGCCTCAATGAATCTCTTCAAAAACGCCAAGGGCGAATCCACCTGCAGCGTGGGATGCCAAAATTGGCCCTGCCTACGCTGTGTACATTGATTATTATTATTATTATTATTATTATTATTATACAGATAAATACGGGTAAACGTGGTCTGATCCTATTTGGATATCACAGGAGTTATTTCCCTTAAATCTCGCAAATTCTCACACAAAACGATAGGATGCAGGTATCGGCAAAGCGCCTATGGAGACGGGATTTTTTTTTTAGTGAATAGCAAAAAAATTGAACTTTTCTTGGTAAAACGACATGAATAATTACAAGAAAAGTTACAACCAAGTTAGGTTATCGTATTAATATTAGAATTATCGACCATTCCTTGTAAGAAGCGCTAAATACTGTTGTCTTGGTAAGTTTAAGTTTGTTTACATTTTTTTGGGTCCGTCTAAATTGTGAATGTGTCCTTAACCGTATGCCACAACTTATATTACAATAAATGACACTGTCTAAAGTTGTACTGGGTTACGTGGGTAAAAAATACTCATGAGAACTTCCTTATATGGTTTGAACTATTGTCAGTACACTGACTCAGGCATTGTTGAAATGTTTGAAAAAAAGTTACAAGTACTGAAGTAGCAAGCGACATCATAATAAAGCTTTTCTTCATACCTCATTACCTGTCGCCTCAGTAAATGACCTGTCACACTCAATTATCAAACTCAAAGACTAATCACATCACACATATCCATACATGTGGGTAAACACACAGGTTTGTTTAGGTCTTGATGTACACATTGCTCCATATAAATATCGTAATTGTAATATGAAACCTTTTTATTTCTCCGACACCGGAATGCCCAAAAGTTCTTGAAAGTGGGTGAATCTTCTAATGTGCAGCGACTCGAAGATTCATACAATTCAATCATCTGTATCCACGTAAATCCTGCAAAGTATCATGCTGCCACCCTTCTGTACTGAAATATCCGTAAAAAATTGAATATCACAACACAAGTCACACCTGTGCATATGGAACCGTATTTAGTATTTACATGTACCGCGTGTAGAGGACAGGTAATGCGACCTGGAATTCCCTTTTCACATATCCAGACTAGCCAATATTTACGCAACAAATTATAATTTATACATAAATTACATTTTTTTAGCTGATTATTTGATTTTGTCAAATTGTCTTATGAATTATTTATACATAGGTGACAAGGAAGATAAATTTCCGACAACAAAAAATCAATGAACGAAGGTCATTGCCGACTGCTGTAAGCAGGAGGAGTGGAGAGCACGAAAATTAGAGTGAATTAATGCCTTTATAGTGACTTGTTGCTCGTTATATCATCGGCACCATGCTGTTCTGTGCTTCAGTGAATGGATGAGTGCCTGTGGTATCTTAGATAACGGCATACCAATAGGTCATAAACCCATACTGGTCTAAGACAGTTAGCAGATTTATATCAGTCCACGGAATTATGGCTGTCTGATTTGAATAGTGAGTTTCTTGTTTACCAAGAAATGACATGCAGGTGGCGAATGTGTTGGAAAATGAAGAGTTTCCGTCCAACACTAACTATCTCTCGACCGAATTTGAGAGGATATGTCGTACTACAACTCTCCCCTGGCAAAAATTCGAGCATAGCTAACCAGCATTTTTTTTTTGACGCAGACATAAAAATTCTGACAGGAACGGCCATGGGGGGTGGCTTGCCCCCCCCCCCCAGCCCCCTACTAGCCTCGGGCCTGTTTATAGCCTTTATTTATGGAAATTGTTTAAATCTTTTGAAATACACCAAGCCATGTGCATTTCCATTCCAACCACTACTAAAGTTACATTGGTGTCGTTACGCTACGGTAGAATTATTTCAGGTGACTTGAGGTGTGTTTTAATTTATTTAGACACAGGGTGACTCACAATGAATGCAACCCATAAAAGTACCCACAACTGCTACAAATAGATATGGATTGAGTTCATTTTTTACACACCTCAACGTAAGATGATAACAATGAAGGTCTGAAATTTTGAGTCATTTCGGTTGGGTGGTCCACATGTTAGCGACGTTCAAAGACACCCTCTCTTTCCTCTTCCCCTGCCATACAATGTACAACTTAACCTAAGTGTGCCTTTTTGCGGATGACTGCAACATACTACAACAAACTCAAAGAGGACTAACTACATAGCCTAGAAGCAATAGGGACCGAATAAATATTTTAAAGTTTCATTTTCAATGATTCAATCTAATAAGTCCTAACTATTAATGAGTCATCACACATGGATATATTGATAACATGACATTCCTTAAAACCTAAGGATGGTTCGTATTGTTTTTGGTGAATGCCCAACCAACAGGGGCTGAGCCACACCCATTTTTTTCTTTGTGTGTCTGTGTGTTGAATACAGGCCATAATTTTAATGGATCAACATTGAATAAGTATTCCTTATAGCATAAGGAAGGCAACTATTGATTTTTGTGCATGCTAGGGGAAGAGCCACTCCAAAATTTTGTGTTTATCGTATTATATATACTGGCCACAATTCTAAGTGGATCATCTTCAACCTTGTATTTGGCATACCAATTCCTTATAGCCTAAAGGTAGCTACTATTTATTTTTGGTACATGTTCGAACCCCAGGGCATGGCCACAACTCACAAGGCACATTTCTTAATGGGTTATCTTGGAACTTGGTTTATTCCTTATATCCCAACTACTGCAGCTATAGTCTCGGTCACCAAGAACCCCCTAGTCTTCAACATACGGAGGGTCTGGGTTGTTTCTCAATTTTTGACGAAAGTTATTGGATAATCTACCCCATGAAAAAACTAACTCCTGGTTACGCATGGGCAATGGAACCTTTTGGCTAAAGTCTCTGTAGGTGCTAGATCTTATGAAGCCAGGCCTATTTTGCTAGATTCTATATGCTTAAGTCTCGGTAAGTGCTAGATCTTATGAAGCTGGGCCGATTTTGCTAGATTCTATAAAGCGAGGTTGAAATATATCCCACAATTCACTTGGCACACCTATTATTAGAAACAAAATAGAGACGTTTGAAAAAGCATGAATTGCGATAGAAAATTAAAGAGATTGTTAGAACTGAAGCCATACGTCTGATTCATGACGAGAGAAAATTACCATTTCAATTAAACCTTTACAAACAAAATTTTAAAGATTGTCATTGTTGACAAGCTAGCTGTTTTGATATATTCAGTAGGTGGTAACTTAAAAGACTGGATAATCCAGACTGATTTACTTTCCGTCAAATTTTGAGGACCCATCCAGACTAATATTCGTAGAATATTTGTTTAGATAGAAAGACTACTGCAACTATTGATTTTGGTACATGATCTGCCTACACCTAAATAATCGTCAGGTTGCAATTATTAACTTACTTGGAATTGGATCCAATTCAGCATGACTCTTCATAGGGTTGTACCTATTTATATTGGTCCATGTCCAACCTCCAGGGATAGAGCCATGCCCAATCTTGGTGTATTTTGTCTACAGGCTTGAGATTTGAATGAATCATCTTGGAACTTAGTATATGAAGAATAGCAACTATTTATTTTGGTGCATGTCCCAACCCCAAGAGATGGTGTCACACCTAATTTTTTGTTTTAATAGTCTGTAAATTTCGTAAACAAACCCCAAGACCTAGCCTCTTGTCATATTATGGTCATATTATTATAGAGTCATATTTTTTAAAAAGTATGATATCAATATTGCATTGGTTTTCGGGGAGCATTATAACTGAAATTGTCTGCAAATATTATGGGGCTCTTGCCATTTTAAAGCTTTTGTTATACTTATCTTATAGATATATGTTGCTGTCATATAAACATATTACGAAAATGCTTAATTTTGTAGGACATTTACTGACATAAATTTGAATGCCGTACGGGAATTAAGTGCGAAAAATAGCGAGGTTCATCTATTTTTATTACGTACACGATTTGAATATTTTGACGACATGTGATTTCTAGTTTTGGTATCTATTCATCTGATTAAATAACGATAAGAGTTATGCCCCTTTATTTTCGGTAAAATGGCCGACAAGACAAATTTTGAAATCCCATTACTGATTTATACCCTAGCAGCGATAAGTTACATTGTATCAGGATTAGTAAAGAATGGTCTTTTGCAACCTGTCAACAAAGTTTCTGTAGCATTGTTTATCTGAACAAACTGGATAAACACATGATCAGAAAGACCATCAAAATCAAGAGAGTGAAGAGATTGCAAACATATTTTTGGCACTGAACTGATCTTTTTCCCCATGGCTTTAATTAGTGAAGTTTGATTTATTGATAATACAAGCACTAGATATCAGTTGTTTTCTGGTGCAATTAACCCTTGAGGTTTAAAAAAAAAACCTATCATGAAAAAACCATCATCAAATTGATTTTACCAGATAGCTGAGAATGTTTTTAATTCTAAGGTTATATTTAATTACGTTTATCATGCAATGTTTTCATTAACAATTTATTATTTGTGGCTGACTTCTATAAGTAAACGTAGAACTAAACAACTGAACAACTTCATTTCATATTAAAGATTTAAAAATTCATGAGCTTCTACACTTAATGAATAGTTACATCTTAAGCGGGGCTTATGTCGATTTTTTAACTAGGACAACTAGTTGTAAGTGTGCTTATGTCGATCAAATCAGTAAAATGAGGGGAATTGGGAGCAACTGAATTTGGAGCGCTTATGTTAACGCGCAGCATATAGCGATTACACTGAACATATGTCACAGTTATATGATTTGTCACGTGATCAACAAAATGGTGAATCACCCTAAAGGTATGCATGTCTTCATTAGGATGTTTAACCCCATTACCTAAAATATGTATCTTTCTTTAATTTAGTTAAAAACATTGGATATGTCAGTGTTTTTTTTTATTCACAGGAAAATAAGGGGCCTGGCTATAAAACTAAAAGGTGGAGTTTGTGATGCACAAAACTAAACCCCAGCCTTTTTCAAAATAGGTGATATAATTATTTCTTTACACAGGTGATCTAAGTTGTCCAAACAGCTGCTCCTCTGAATATATAATATTTGTCCCCACCTTTCGAAGAAAGCAGGGAACTTTTAAAATGGGTCCGTCCGTCCATCCGTCTGTCACACTTTTTGGGACACCATAACTCTTTTTCTAATTGAGCTAGTTTACATCTTATGTAGGCCTGATGTAGAAAATCAGATCAATATAATTACTATTAGCACTAGTCAGAGATGAAAGTCTTCCGGAAATCCGGAATTTGAGATTTCGGTGAAAATTCCAATTTTTAAGATATGTCTTAATTTTAATTTCAGATATCACCAGAATGCACCACAGCCTTCCATTTTTTCAAAAATATCTTGGGGGGGGCATGCCCCTGGACCCTCCTAGCTTAACTCATGCCTTTGGCGCTCGTTTCTGAAGCCTTCGGCGTTCATGCCTCACGCCTCTGGCGCTCGTTAATCGCAATTTTGGCGCTCACCCAGGTTACAAATATATTTTCAGGAATTTGGGCCATCAGCCACTTTCATCTCTGACCTGTGGATGGAATGAGAAAAAAGGTATAACTTTATAAGCAAGGAACTATTAAAATGGGTTGGTCCGTAATTGAGGTAGAATGTTCAAACTTGATATTGATGTTCATTAGGTGAATGTCGTAACTGGGTTCAACGATAAACATTTCCTGTTAAAGAAAAGCAGAGCTAAGCAATTGCTTTTACTTTTATTCTATCCGATAGAGGATGATGAAACTTAGTTTATACTGGTAGTTAATAATCAGTTTGATTGCTCGATACTTTTGCAACAGAAAAATGCACAATTAATGGATATGTGTGTGATCATTACAACTTCCAGTTCCACCCAATGAAATACAAAAAAGGGTTTTTATAACATATTTTTTATGTTATGTCTGTATTTGAATCAGATAAGTTTTACTCTTAATTGTTTTTATTATATCTCTGGTATTACCCGCATAACCCCTGGTCATTATAGAAAGGATCAGGTGGGATTAAGTCCAAAAATAAACCATACATGATAGGTACGCTTGATCTGATTGCTTGTCTTATTTTCTCATTTATATCTAAATGATTGGAATTCAATCTTTACAAAGCTTAAGAAATAAAGCTACGAGATCTAGAATATACACATGTCACAATTATATGGATTACGAATTACTTGGTTGGTTATTTCTGGCAACTTTTTGAATAGGATTCTCTTGTCTTTATTAGGCAAACTGCAAACCCTCGTCGAAAAATTGCAGGACATAAACTTGGATGTTTATTTCTGGCGACGTTTTGAAAAGGATTATCTTGTCTTTACATGTATATTAAGTAAACCTCGTTAAAACATTGCATGACATAAACATCCTGTAACTTGTATTACACTTAATTTTGTCTCGTTATTCTGAGGTAAGCAGATAACGAATTAATTATGGTTGCGTTTACTTTGACTTTGTTGAAGCTGACAGAATTAGAATTAAGTTAGCAGACTAAATAGATTAGATAGGCATGAAATTGAATTTGGTCAGTGAAATCTTGCGAGAAACGCATCATTGCATTAAGGCATCATTGCATTTGAAGGGAGTCATGCATATGGTGCTTCTACTGAAACCTTGTGCTGGTATCTTGGAATATTTTAATTTAATTTTTCTTGAATAGGTCTATGCAAACTGTTTCATAACGGCAGTGTGAAAGCCTTCTCTTAAATCGGTATAATCCAAAATGTTGACATTTGAGGTCACATGTACAACTGTGACGGTACATGAATCATGTGGCCTCAATAAAAATGTTCATTGTCTAGATCAGATGAAGTATTTAAAACAGGTCATGGCAGAATTGATTCTTTTTGCTCATTTAATGCTCTTGTGTGCTATTGTATGTACCTATTTACACTAAATAGAACATATTTTTTGTCTAGATTTTCTTTGAATACCTTAATTTGTTTTCTTAAGATTGTTTTAGAATTTAATTTGCAGAAGAAAAAAAGTTAGTATTGAGAGCATATTAACTCGGCCTGATGTCATCCCTCTCAGACAGGGTTGAATGGTCGATTGGTTAGCACATGCTTGCTGAACACTATCATAAGGTCTGTCAATGTGTCAACTGGTGGGGTTTCGATCCTGCGGTTGTACGTGACTGACAGTCACCCGTTCAGCCTCATGGATTTTCTCTGGGTTCTCCGGCTTCCTCCGACTACTAAAAGACCACTACGTGCAAGCGAATTATTGAAATAAAATTAAACCATATGTCAGTCCCTAAATGATCTAGTTTGTGGTCGAATGGACGTTAAGCCCCATTTCTCTCTCCCTCATCCCTCTAAGTAATAGTTGCGGCCAAGGCAACATTTACTGCTGATCAGTTTGAGATCCATTGTGTGCTGACAATTAAACTAAAATGATATTAAAAAGAAATGAAACATTAATGCTATGAGTTGTATATTCAGGATCTTTAAATCTAGAAAAGATAGACTTGAAAGTAGATATAATTTATTTCAAACAAGTAATGAAGTATGATATTATATGATAATGGTGTATTTATTATTCTTGCCAACAAGTAAAACTGTTGTTTATCTAGACTGGTAATAGGTAAATTGATAAAGCAGATTGGGTTTCCGTTCACAAACATGTTTTAGCATGATCAATTATTATTATGTTTGTGTAAGTAAAATTTAGTGGTGTATTTTAAAGATATATTTTCTTGACAATCGAAATCCAAACTACTACAGGGGAGCCACTATGGCTCTGTGAGTGAATACTGTCTATAGCAAATCTGATCCCTATGTATGTTGTCCGGCAATGTCTGCTACTGAGTATTAACTTGTCTCTGAACATGTTAAGCTTTACTAACTCTAGGTGGTAGTATTAATGGACCATTAAGCCTTTTGTCAGGATATTTTAGCATTTTGTTGAAGTAAGGATTATGAGTTAGTCTTGATTATATTAATATTTTATCATACAGGGAGTGATATGATCGATGTGGCTGTAATAAAAAAACCTCCTGGGGGTAAAACAAACAAAAATATCAAATGGATAGAATTGATTTAATAAAAGGAACAACACTGTCATAGAACTGTAGAAGAATAAAGATATTTAATTGGTTATATCCCAGAAAAATAAATCAAAGAAAAAGTTCATGCATGATTTATACTAAATGTTATTTTTTTACATTCAGCATTAATGAGGAGTGTATCGACATAACAAGGGGATGGGTGTTAAAACTATTATGCCAATGATCTATAATAAAAGCACAGATAATGGTTGTTCATGGTCCTACTAATCACAGATAAAAAACGAAAAATAATATTTTTTGTCAATAGCGCCCAATATGTGGCAAAATGTGACTGGTCCCCACTAGTCGTAAATGTCAGAAAAGTTGATTTTCAGAAAAATCTCCGCAGAATTTAAAAAGTGTAGGAAAGTACACTTAATGATAGTTTGACACGTTGTTATTGAAAACTTGACGCATATTATTAACTTTTCAAGTGTCCAATATATCTTTATTTCAAATTTGAAGAATTACATCTTCATTGCCTGTATAAATTTTAAATTGACTTTGAGAAGATATGAAAAGTTTCAAGTGCTGTAAGTATTATTAGCAAATATTTCATAGACATTATTTACAATAAGAAATCTGTTGTTAACGTCAATATTACAAGCACATACATGTTTAAAACTGTTAAAATGATTTTAATTGTGTACAAGTTGAGTCATTTGATGTGTCTTTATTGAAGATCTTCAGATTATCATGACTTTTCCTTGGCTTCATTTTTAGAAAGAGTTGGTTTCTATTAAATTATCAATTCCAAAACCAATATAGTTTCATGCTTAACATAAGTCATTCTACGGCTGCTGAAATATAAAATAGGAAAAGCCAACTGACTTGTTAAAGATGCATTATATAAGATTTAGATATATATAAATATAATAGTTCAAAAATATGTTATTAAAAAAGGAAAAAATTAAATATCTTTTTTCTGAGTAAAGTTTGACAAGTTTGGCCTATATCTTAGCAACGGTACTTGACCATCATTTTATCATTCAATTTTAAATCATATGTCTATATATAATATCTTACATTATTGATTTAATGTTTGAAACTAAATAATGCAAAAGAACATGGTTGCTTATGTTGTCACTAAGAATAGCGATGTACTGTCACAGTACTACCGAACCAAACCAAGTATCCATCTGCATTACCACACGGACTAGAATCTTGCTTGAAGCTTTATTTTGGGCTCAATCCTTAACACTGATTCCATAGTTAGACTTGCTCAAGATCAACCTGATTAAAACACAGATCCAATTTCATTTTGTTTTTTATTGTTCAAAATTTCGTTTTTACTTGTCTTTACTACTCTTGGATCTGGAAGACTTGCTATTTAACTCATGTTCTGCATGAAATGAGGGGTCAGCCAATCAAATGGTCTGTCGAATCGACCGTTTGACCTTTTCGTGCGCAGAACTGTGGGTAGACATTACCAGCCAACGACCTCTATACTACACACAACAAAGGTAGATTTTAAAAAGTATGGCAGTCGCTAATTGGTTAATCGAATGACTGACGTTATCTGGTCAAACCTGACATCATAGAACGTAAGCTCCCACTATAGCTAGTTAAATCTACATGAACATTCGGCTATCGAAAGTATAAGAAACGAAACGTTATATAGATCTATATTTTATAATAATAATAATAATGGACATTTATAGAGCGCCAACATCCAGCTAGATTAGCTGCTCTGGTGCGCTGTTACAGTATTCTTAATGGCGTGAAAAAAAGTTTAAAAATCGCAGCGGGGAATCACGAAGGCTTCATTAAAAAAATGAGTTTTTAGTTTCTTTTTGAAAATGTTTATGTTATCTACACTTTTCAATTCAAGTGGAAGCTCATTCCATGGTTTCGGAGCAGCCACTTTGAAGCTTCGGAGGCCAAGATTACTTTTTACTACTGGTACAACTAATAGATTCTGGTTCTCTGAGCGAAGGCTTCTAGTTGGTTGGTATTTATGTACAAGTGTGGATATGAATTCAGTAGAGTAGAGGGAACAGTATGTGAAACATAAGATTTTGAAATTAATGCGATAATCTAAGGGCAACCAGTGAAGTTCTTTAAGTACAGGTGTAATACTGGTGAACGGTTTTGATCGGGCAACAATTCATGCTGCTTTGTGCTGAATAAGTTTTAATGGTCGAAGGGATTTTGCCGGAAGATTGATCAGAAGTGAGTTACATAATCTGATTTTGAGGTGATCAATGCATTTACTAGGAGTTTCGTTGTTTCGAGGTTTAGGTATTTTCTGATTTTGCCAATTTGGTAGATATGAAAGTTACAGGATTTGGTTACGGCTGATATATGATCTTGCATAGAAAGAGTGCTGTCAAATGTGACTCCAAGATTTTTAACCGTTTTACTGGGGGGTATAGCACAGTCTCTGATACTAACGCTGTTTTCGCCTATTTGATATAAAATATTCTTGGTACCAAGTTTTATAAGTTCAGTCTTATCGTCATTTAGTTTTAACAGGTTTGATTTCATCCAGTGACGAATTTCAGCCATACAGTTCTCCAGTTTGGCTTTTTCAATGGTTCAGTGGATGGTTTAAATGCGATATACAGCTGTGTATCATATTTTAATTAGATTGGCTCAAGATGTGGAAAGTTTTATAATAAGAATAATTGAATGGAGAAAGATTTTTAAACTCCAAACAATATCTGAGCTTTTAGCTTATAAATTGTATTAAAGTCAATGCTACGGCATGTATTACCTGGGATTTCAAATTCTGATAGGTTTTGTTTGTTGGAAATGTCAAAGATACATGATGGTTGTCATAGACAAATTAATCTGTTATTGAAAGTGTTTTGATTAGTTTTATTATAGCATGCAGTTTTGACATGATTTATAGTGTATTCCTTCACCTAGCACTAGTGATCTATCTTGTTGGTTTAAGAGGCTCCCAACATTAAAAATCTACTTGAGTTCATTTTCTAAAATGTCTGGTTGAAAACAAAAGAGCAGACCTTTCTTTGACTTGCACAAGGTTATTATAATGGATGATCTTAGTGTGATTGAGTAGATGAATTAGGTAAGGATTAAAACTGCTTTATGTCAACATATAAACCTCTGTACAGGTATTGACAGTCGACCAGGTATTATAGGTAATAATGAATATTTATTGATAAATACTTTGTGAACTTGTTTTCTAGTTCACAATCACGGTGACTTACTGGTCGACTATATCGGCTGATTGTTGATTATAGATCCGGGAAGAATAATGTAATATGTTGGTGTACGTTGTGTAAATGATAATGTGTCTTTAGAAAGTGAGAAGTAGAAGTTATATAGCAACTAAATGGGAAGGTCAAGATTGAATTGAGACAGTAAATTGGTTTGTATTACAATTCTTACATATAATATGTTGAATGTTTTGTGATAGAGATAGTCAAGTCTCTGTCAAGTGGGCTGTTTTATTGTAAATGAACAATGAGTTAAGTGTCCTCTCTATTTCTTATACATCATGCTAATACAGTAGTAGAAGTGTGTCTATGAATTTCTATCTTTAAGATCCCAATAATGTTTTGCAAGATATTCAATTTGGCATTAATTGTGTGATTAAAATTGCTTGAATTTGTGTGAAAATATTTGAATGCTATCATGTATAAAGAATTATTTTCTAAACTTTTAAAGTCCCTGAAACATCCAGTCAAATTTTAGTGCTGTTTAAGGCTCTCTTTTTTTTTTTTTTTTTTACATATTCCTGCTTAATTTGCATGTTTAAACACACCATTATCAATGGATATCTTGAGAAATCTGAGACTTCCTTTTAAATAATCTTACTGACTAAATGTGTGTATAGTTGTCAGTTAAATAATATATCACCTCTTGTTTAGTATTATACCACAGACAGTATCTAATAAATTTTTTTTTGCATTTTATTAGTTTTCCTAAACTATTATTTACAATTTACAGTTGATATAAAGTTTTTCAGCAGTGATTTTGTTTAACAGATTTACATGTATTTTGCCATTATCAAGAACTGTTATCACTATCAGTGTGAAGATTTTGTCATCAAGGAAGTTAACGAGTAATCTGACTGATTTATTGATTGATTGATTAAATAGTAAGAGAAGGTGTTCAACTGACACACTTGATATCTTCATGTGAAAACTAATGATAGTATTGATCATAAAATACCCCAATCACCTTGTTAAAAACTAATAAAACTGGATTGTATCCTACTAAATTTACTTCAGGTCACAACAACATGTATTAATACAAAATAACTTAGCATACTGGTACTAAAACTGTTGATTTATGAGAAAGACATATTGCTACTATAATGTGACTGTTCTTGACAATGGCGGTGGTCTCTCTTAATGGCGATCATTGGCTCACAAATCTGGATGTCAAGTGTTTGATCCCTGCATTAAAGCGAGAAACAGGCATAGATATATCCGTGCGTGCAGGCATATTTGCTTTAAAAATCTTTTTTGCAGGCACATTTTAAATTTTTTTAAAAATATTTCCATTTTTTAAAAAAATATTTCCATTTTTTAAAAAATATTTCCATTTTTTTAAAAAAAAGTTATTTCTGTCACGTAAAACTTGTAAAAAAAAAAAATTAGTTAGGGTACATGAATATCTTGTCATCGTCAAGGGAAACAACTCTTGTTAGTATCCGAATTATATCAGAAGTTAAGTTTAAGAATGACAACCTCGCTGTGCAAAGGGATTTAATGAACTTGTTTGAAGCCGATAGGCATCTATTCTATGTTTATATCAACCCCAAACAACAACAATATGCACATCAAACATAATATTTATTATTAAAGTAATCTATAATACATTAATACAATTTAGTAACCATAAAAAAAAGGTAGGCCTACTAAAAATTATTTATAATTTCGTCTTCTGTCGAGTCGACCCCCCCCCCCCACAATCACACTTTATACCTGGCAATTGAATACTCTCCTTTTGAGTATGGCCCTGCAGGCACATTTCCAAATGTGTGTGCAGGCACCCTCAACTTTTATATAGTCCTGCCGAGAAAGTTCATCCAGATTTTCCGGTGTGGTTCCTGGCCAAGGACAACATAAAAATCCCTGAGTTAGACTGAGAAAGTTCAGCCAGATCTTCCAGTGTGGTTCCCCCTTGGTAGGGAGGTCAGTGAAGCAATAATATGACCGTCATGCACAGTTGAATGCTTCTTACTTTTCCCAAATTTGTCCATTTTAAACCTGCTTGTTTGAAATATTTACTGTTAAAATTTAAAGTCTTTGTTTATTTTCTAAGATTAAATTGTGTAAAATTGCACAAAAGTATTTTTTTATCAGCCACTGTTATTTCTGTTGGCAAAATATTTTGTTTCCGTAAGTGTTGTTTTTCTCGAATGTACGGCGCAAGACGTCAACATTACGGGATATACCTTCACGAAAATGAAAATTGGACACTGGTTCCTCAGTGGTCACTAGCACGAATTACGTATCAAATTGAAGGGAATTCCGTGGGGAATATTGGGATGTCAGTGAAAATAGAATTTTCTAGTGTTCTGGGACCCAATTTTCTGATTTTTTGAAAAAAAAAAGATTTTTCCGCATGGAATTCACAAAAAATGAATTTTTCCAGTTATAAAATTCCAAAAAGTGATAAATCAACACCCATGAATAAATAATAAACCTTTCTTCCCTATGATCATATCAGAATAATGTAACTTAATACTTGACCCAATTTTCCGATTTTTTGAAAAAAAAAAGATTTTTCCGCATGGAATTCACAAAAAATGAATTTTTCCAGTTATAAAATTCCAAAAAGTGATAAATCAACACCCATGAATAAATAATAAACCTTTCTTCCCTATGATCATATCAGAATAATGTAACTTAATACTTGAGAACCAGTGTCCAAATTCAATTTGAATGACCATCCATGAATTCGTTCGCTGCATATTAAATAGAATATGCAAATTAGGTAAGCTAATTTGCATATAAGCTTTGGCATATGCCTGTCTTCATTAGCCCGGTAAGGAGCAGAACAGTAGGACATTAAATTTCATTTCATTCCTAATGCCGATAGATTGCGTAATAAGTTATCTAATACCGTTAAAGATACATTTTGGGTGATTAGATAAAGAACTGGCAGTTCTCATTATAATAGTTAAAAACTAGGTAATATGAATTTGTGGAAAATTTCAGTCAAATTGATCCATTTTAGCGATTGAATTTTCGTACTAGCCTCGATCATCATTATTAATGTTGGAATGATAAAAAACAAAGTCTCGATTATCCATTTCATGATGAAATCATGAATGAAAGTTAAGCAGAAAATGGGATCCTAATCCAATAAATATCGTCGGCTAGCGTCGACATTGAGAGTTGATTATGGTCTGGATAAGCTAATCAATGTCTTTTAGATAACATTTTAGGACTTAAGAGAGAGACCTGCAATAGATAGATTTAGCTCTTGCATAATGCATGTTTAATCAAGGTTGTTTTGATTAAAAGACGTAAATATACTTTCCAAGAACAGTATTTATCAAGGGGTTGTTTACAATAAAAGTATGGCAATTTTGGAATAATGGAAAGTAGAAATATCCAATCTTACTAGAAAAATACTTGATTCCCCTGAACAACACCCAATCATTAAGCTCATACGGGACACAAATATAAGGGTGACGTCGACGCTTGCGCGAGAAGATCCCAGCTTTAGTGAGCGCTTGATTTATGTGTTGATAAAATTGATGGTGAAGGCATACAACAGTGTTTAAGTTAAAAACCGCGAAAAAAAAAAGTGATCAGTGAATTTAATAAGGCTTCGATATTTATGATAAATAATCAGCGATTAAAGACAACATCGTCTTGCAATGAATTCTCCTCGGCTTCACACCCAGGGCACAAACATGACCTCTTTTAAACAATTTTTATAGCAGGGTTTCACTCACAAATTCAATGTTTTGAAAACGATTTGAAGGAAAATTCGGATAGATTAATTAGTTTGAATATGTTTTTAGTCCAAATATATCATCAAATCACAAAGTTTGTTCGCAGGAAAGTAACTTTAATGGATTAAATGGATACAACAGTCTTTAAAAATTATATAAAACTGTGAATCATTAGCAGATATATAATATAAGATAAGGAAGACAGAATAATGGCTCTAACTTGGTGACAATATTTTGATAACAAATCCTACCTTTTGGTGTATGTAGCATTAAATCGTGATAAAATTCACGATTCAATTTATAGTGGATCAGTTAAGAGATAAAAGCTTTAATGGCTGGGATCAGTAGAAAGCCATAGAGAAAAGTGGTTCAGCGTCAGGTAGAGTCTGCATGAAGACATACACAGTCTCGGTTTTCAAGTACCGTTGCTATGATGATAAACAATATGTGCTACATTTTTTCAAAAGTTCAAACACTCATAACTTTGAACTGTATAAAGTATTTTGACTGAAATTTTCAATATTGTGTTACTATATGATTTTGAACTAACAAGAATGACCAACTCTTCATCTTATTCTTACAGAATACTTTTTTAACAGATATACCATGGGAATAATGTAAAATGTGGACTCTTCTTACTCCTTCATGGAGCACTCTTCTGGCCACCATTTTGTATTTTATAATTCATGATTTATAAGTAAGCTTAGTTAGTATTCGATAATGATAAAAAGCTCAAGTTTCATCTTTGATTATCTGTCAGGATTAACAATATATCAGATAGGTCAATCACTTCTCACTGACATTAGCGATAATGGGCAAAGTATTGTTATGTCAAACAATTTGTGAATGAATAGATTTAGGTCATACATGTAGGAATAATAGACACAGCTTTGACGCAGTGACTCGCAACTAATCCTTAAAAGTCAGACTTAAAAACACTAATAATAGACTAATTTACTTTATTGATTGTCTGGAAAAAATGGTCTAATTGCGTGAAATGAGGTAGTTATGCTTTGATGTCGTTGTAGTACTCACGATACCTGTAAGTAACCAATAATCAGAAATGTGGCACTGTGGGAATTTAAATAGCTCTAGAGAATAAGGTTAATAAGTCATGTCAGGTTTTATTATTAGATGTGGATGTCTGTGTAAAGGGTATTAATCTATAACTACATGCAAATACAAGCAAATATCGAATACAGCCATTGAATAACATGGTTGTAGTCAATGGCTTGGACACATACCGTACTTATAATATTGTCTAGAATGACATAACATTTGGAATGACGTCAAACTGTAATGCTGTCACCACTAGGAAACCACAATTTTGGTCAAAAAGAAAGAAAAAAGGGTGGAATCTATGATGAATTTAAACGAAATTGGTACTGATTTATTTTAAAAATCTGGATAGTACAGTGTATTTTGAGATTTGCATAGTTAATAGAATAAAAACAGAACTCAATGACCATTGAATACCGCTCAGGTTATTCAATGTTCACTTGAGTGCATCCCTGCCGCATTCTACTGGCTGTTGCTCATTGAATACTTGCGCAGGGATACACTCTCTTAAACCATATATCTCAGTGAACCCAAATATAGATGGAATAAATTCTGCAAATCTGCTATGTAATACACTGTGCTGTACTATATTTCAATCAATCAAGCACTAGGATCAGGTGGTAAAAAGAGTCCTAATAGATTAATGAATATGTTTGTATGCAATATCAGACAATCTAGATCCCCTCAAATGTATTGTATTGTATTGTACATTGTTTTGTTTTATTTTTATTATTATATTATTTTGGAGTGCAACAAATATTTCTACTAAACAATTGCTGATCATCCACATGTTTGAAAATGTATTGAATTGCATTATTGGCATTGTTCACTGGCATTTAGTATATCAATCTGAAGAGATCTAGATTAAATGGCGATCGATATGTTAATTGGTTATTGATAGTTTTAGTACACATTTATATCAATCATTCATACTGGTTACTACAAGTATTATAACTATAATAAATGTTATAGTTCCAACTGGTGAACATATATTGGCTGCCATATTGTTATTATCAATGAGTTTATTCCTACATGTTGCATGTTTATAAAGTTGAATAGAACCATTATAACAGATCTCAAATTAATTTTATTATCCTGCATCGATTAAAGTTAGGGACTGGAGGGATATTAAATGGGCTCTGCTTCCTTATCTTTTTTCACAATTACATTGAGCCCATCAATACCTGATAGATTCCGAGCAGGAATGTTCTGATTTCTTGGTTTCCTGAAATTTTGGCTTAACGATTTGCTCAATCTTGTAATCTATGAAACTGGTGGATGGCAATAATGTCCTTTAAGTTGTTTATATTTATGATCAAATAATGGTGGTCAGTGTTATTGTTGTAACAGTGTTGTTTATTGATCAATAATAAATGTTGTTATATGAGAGAACATTATGCTTACAATAAAGTACAAAATAGAATATGTTTACCAAATGTATTGTGGACTTATATTATTGTTACATACCTCTGTCTCTAGGCAAAAAGTCTGTTTGTTTACAAAATTTGTTAACATTTCTGAAGGGATTTTTTTATTAAATTTGAATAGTTATTCAGCTGTTGATTGTTTTACAAAAATTGTAAAGTTTGGCAGTGTGGTCTGTACAACAAGGCAACTGGTAGGCCTAATGCTAAAAGTTGTTTTAATATGAAAAATAACGTTAATATTAGAATATTTTAGGCCCTGCAAAATATTAAAAGTCACTCAGCTGAATATTTTTACAACGGAAAAGTATACCAAAAACCACCAAATTGACATTTATGCATATATGCATATATGCAGCCTCGTTTTGACTTTTTCCTTGAATGACGTTATAGTCGATCGATGTTGTGAATTTCCCTATAGAAGGCTATTGAAACTGAGAACGGCATGCCGCCAATTTGACTTACTGGATGCATAAACATAGTCAATTGCGTTGCTTTGGGATATACTAATAATAGCACCAACAATTAATCAGGAAGTGTGTGTCATTTTTTAAAAAATATTCCAAGCAAGACAGCACACAGAAAGGTCTAGAATGTGGACACAGCGATCAATGAGGCAATGTCAACAAAACACGTTTCTCTTTTCGTTTCAAATTCTTGTTCGGAGAATTTGGGGAACTTAGCGTGAATATCAGCCCCACTGTTGGCTTGCTTTGTATTGATTGCTCTATTAAAAATTGAGTTATTAATGTTAATGTTTTTTTTTTGTGTATTTCAGATGTGTTATTATAAAGACAGCCTGATTGAGGTTTAAATATGACCAATGTGCCACGTAAGGGGAGTGCGGAAAGATCCATACCCCATACCCGCATCAACGAAGATGATGGGTTAAAAGAAAAATATGAGATTGGTAGGAAACTGGGAGAAGGTAGTTTTGGTAAAGTTTACAGTGCAACGAGTAGGGCAACTGGTAAAGCCTGGGCTATAAAAAGTGTAAATAAGGAAAAGGTATGGCATTGTTGCGCACATTTGGTATATCAAGGTCTCAATATTGATCAAATTTTGATGAAACTTCAAATACATCCATAGATCTTGGTTGCTTTCAATATTTGCACATATGGGATCGTAACTTCCTGAATTATTGCCACTGATTTTACCAAATTTTGTACAATTATTCTAATATAGCAGTCATACTCATAGTTCCATTTTGCCACCTATTGTTAATATCACACATTGTGTGTGATGCTAAATTCCCAATCTACACCAAAAGTTGTCTTAGCTTACACAGTTTGAGAGTGTTACTCATATTAAGAGCGGGTTCGCGAGAGCACCGGGCAAAATCGGGAAAAAGTGATAAGGTGGCAGGTAGGAATTTCCCAACCATACTTTGGTTATGGTCCCCCATTGGGGTCAGGTCTCACGTGGCAAAACGATTTCCCCCGAATCACTCCCTGAATAGGAGAACTAAAAGTGTCATTTTTCACGTCAAAATGGCATGATTTTCACCTCAATTTTGGCCTAACTTTGGGAAAGCTTCTCTGAGCGTAGGGAAGTCGAGTGATAATGACTTCTTGGGTGAAAGGTAAGTGGACCGTGGTCTCTCGAATTAGCATGCATGATCCTCCAAATACCTTAAACATTGTGAGATATAACGGATTTTCGACGACACCCAACGGCACACTGAAATACAGACACATGTAACAAGCTCGATAGCCCCTTCTTTCCGTATAATTGGTCGGTTTGGGTCATGTGGTTTTGAAGGGTGGTAATAGTTGCTTGAAATGCAAAAATAAAAATGACTGGAATCCAAGCCTTAGTTGCGTTGTGAGTTGGTCAAAAATGTGTATTTTTATACCATATTTTTCAGCATTTTTGCGGTAAAGGGACATATAACGCACATAACTTAGTTGCGTGACCCCGGTGAATCGTGAAACTGGTCGGTGTCATCATCGTTCGCAAGACCGCCCACAAGACTCGCTTTTTGCCATCTTAAATCTCAAATCTTAAATCTCAAATCTTAAATCTCAAATCTCAAATCTTAAATCTCAAATCTTAAATCTCAAATCTCAAATCTCAAATCTCAAATCTCAAATCAAATCTCAAATCAAATCTCAAATCAAATCAAATCTCAAATCAAATCAAATCTCAAATCAAATCTCAAATCAAATCAAATCAAATCTCAAATCAAATCAAATCAAATCGCAAATCTCAAATCAAATCGCAAATCAAATCAAATCAAATCAAATCAAATCAAATCAAATCAAATCAAATCAAATCTCAAATCAAATCTCAAATCAAATCAAATCTCAAATCAAATCTCAAATCAAATCAAATCAATTTTAAATTTAAATTTATCCTGCCTGGTGATACTACAGCCAACTTGTACTCGTACTGTTGTAAACTCAGAGAAATTGAGATTTTTGAGTTTGGCATGCAACTGAAATTTTATACCAAAGTCAGCCTGCCTGGAATACTTGATTTGATGCTATCTGACAATATGTGATGTATAATGATAAATTTAAATATCCATTTTGTATAAATAACCGAAAATCTTGAATTTGGTAATTTTTCATTTGATCAGAATGGAACATTGAGATTTTTATACGCCCACATTTTCATGTGGACGTATTATGTCGTCGCCCCTGTCCGTCCGTCCGTCCGGACGTCCGTCCACAATTGTTTGTGGATCCTCTACAGGTCACAATTCTTGTCCGATTCTGACGAAACTTAAAATATAGCTTTATCCCCAAAAGATCTCGGCTGCTTTCGATATTGGCATGTATCGGATCGAAACTTCATGGGTTATGGCCCCTGATTGTACGAAAAATCACGCTTTTAGCTTGTGGACCCTATAGAGGTCACAATTTTGAACAGATTCTGATGAAACTTGACATGCATGTTTATAACCCAAAGATCTTGGTTCCTTTCGATATTTGCGCCTATCGGAACGTAATTTCCTGAATTATGGCCCCTGATTGTCCGAAAAATCACCTATTTTAGCTTGAGGTCCCTCTTGAGCCGACAATTATTATCCGATTTAAAAAACCGTTCGATTATATCACCGTTACACCCCAAGGAAGGTTCAGCTCGAATTTCGGGAAAATCGGACCAAAATTGCCATACAAAATGGCCGCCGTTTGTACGCGAATACTGTTAAAAAGTGGTATATCAAGGTTGTGGACCCTGTAGAGGTCACAATTTTAATTTGATTTTGATGAAACTTGAAATGCATGGTTATAACCCAAAGATCTTGGTTCCTTTCGATATTTGCGCATATCGGATCGTAACTTCCTGAATTAATGCTCCTGATTATACGTAAAATCGCCTTTGTTTAGCTTGTGGTCTCTTTGGAGGTCACAATTATTATCCGATTTAAAAAATCGTTTGATTATATCACCGTTACACCCTAAAGAAGGTTGAGTTTGAATTTCGGGAAAATCGGACCAAAATTGCCATACAAAATGGCCGACGATCGTACGCGAATACTGTTTAAAATGGTATATCAATGTTGTGGACCCTGTAGAGGTCACAATTTTTATTTGATTTTGATGAAACTTGAAATGCATGGATATAACCCAAAGTTGTTGGTTCCTTTCGATATTTGCGCATATCGGATTGTAACTTCCTGAATTATGGCCCCTGATTATACGTCAAATCGCCTTTGTTTAGCTTCTGGTTCCTCTAGAGGTCACAATTATTATCCGATTTAAAAAATCGTTTGATTATATCACCGTTACACCCTAAGGAAGGGTGAGTTAGAATTTCGGAATAATTGGACCAAAATTACCATACAAAATGGCCGCCGTTCGTATGCGAATACTGTTGAAAAATGGTGTATCAAGGTCGTCGACCCTGTAGAGGTCCCAATTTTAATTCGATTTTGACGAAACTTGAAATGCATGGATATTACCCAAAGATCTTGGGTCCTTTTGATATTTGCGCATATCGTATCGTAACTTCCTGAATTAATGCCCCTTGATTATATGCAAAATCGCCTTTGTTTAGCTTGTGGTCTCTCTGGAGGTCACAATTATTATCCGATTTAAAAAATTGTTTGATTATATCACCGTTACAAGCTAAGAAAGGTTGAGTTCAAATTTCGGGAAAATAGGACCAAAATTACAATACAAAATGGCTGCTGTTTGTACGCAAATACTGTTAAAAAATGGTATTTCGATTTTGATGAAACTTGAAATGCATGTTTATAACCTAAATATCTTGATACTTTTCGATATTTGCGCATATCAAATTGTAACTTGATTATGGCCTTTGATTGTAGGAAAAATCACTTTCGGTTTTGCTTGTTCTCTATCCATCTCTCGAAAATGTGGGCGTATCCTGCCTGGCAGCCGCTGGTTTTTAGTGCTATGCAACTGAAATCTTAAACCAGAGTAAACGTGCCTAAAATATTTGATTTGATGCCCTGTGCAACAATATTATGAAGCATGATAATACATTTCAAAATTATATAAAAAACGAAAATATCGAAATTTGGTAATTTTTCATTTGATCAGTAGGGACACTTCCAGTTGGATTCCAGTCATTTTTATTTTTCTATTGTGTGGTGGAGGGTATGTGCTTCCAATGTAGTATGAACCGGTTTCCCTGATCCATGGAAAGAACTTGCTACGCGTCTACGTATGAACCTCGTCCCTGAAACGAGTTTCGCTAGTGCTATTTCAATGATGTCGGTTTATAGAGTTACCGAGGTCCGATCGACATGAAACTCGTCATGGCATGGGAGCATGGTCCCCTCTAATATACTGCTAAATTTGGTGGCTGGCTGTCGTCTAGTATCTCCGTGAGCGTATTACAAACTTTACGTTGAAAAATCGGTGAAAATCGACCATTTCGATGTCGAAAACACGTTTTTCCCATTTTCTCAGCCAAGGGTGCAAGGATGTCCGAGATATGGCGCATGCCTGCTTAGGGCACCACCCTCCACCAACATATAAATTTTGGTCGAAATCCCTGACTAGCACCTTATCACCCCCTGCCTGGTGCTATCGCGAACTCGCTCTTAAATATTATAAAAGTGAGCTTAAAGCATCCGAAAATCCGAAATGTTTTTACTGAATTTATGATGCTTTCCAGTATGGTACCCTAATTTCAAATGGTCATATCTCATACTCATATCTCATATACTATTTTTTTTAAAATTTGGGGGGCTGGTCATGTTCACAAGAAATTTGGTTCTTGACATGGAATGACCCAAAGTCTTTACATTAAAATAGTAATTAGTTTGTAAGCATTTCAGAGTTTAAAGAGTTTACCTGATATTTATTTAAAGATAAATGAATTTCAATTACAGGCTGGCAGCAATGGGTTAAAGTTATTAGAACGAGAAGTAGCTATTTTAAAAAGAGTAAAGCATCCAAATATAATACAGCTCAATGAAGTCATTGAGTCAAACCAGGTAATTCAAATTGGTTATCTGAATATATAGTGGAATTACTGGCTGATCGTTTGGGTAAAATCTCATTAATGGAAGGGAAAGGGAGAGTCAAGCATTGATAATCCACCTAGGAAATTGTTGTTTCTTGAATGATCCCAATATTTCAAAAATTGTAGCAGCACAGATCGACTAATCTATTTCATCTGCTACCTCTTAAATCATTTTCTACTGAAGACAAAGTTAACCTATCTGTGTATGGCAGGATCAATGTCATTCTGCATAACACAATTAATGCTATCAAAAAGACACCATGTTTTATTTTTCTCTATTTAAAAGTCTAGAATTGGTTTTAAAGCCATTCATTGTATTTTTATACCATGTTTTATTTTTTTCTATTTAAAATTCTAGAATTGGTTTTAAAGCCATTCATTGTATTTTGAATCCCTTTTACAATAAAGGAAAAATACTTCAAAAAATCTTTAAATTTTATTCTGTACAAAGATATGAAATTAAAAATATTGCAACCTTGGGCATCATGTGATAAAGATATAAACAAGCCAGTGCCACTTAGCCAATAAATAACTTTAAATTACAGTTGAATTTAATAGAATTCGTTGATTATATTTTTTGAATCTCTTTATAGAAAATGTATTTGGTGACAGAAATATGTGACGGAGGAGAATTAAATGATGTCTTAAAGCAATCTTTATTTAAAGAATCGGAGACTAAAATTATAATGACAAAATTAGCCAGTGCAATTTCTTATTTACATAAGCATGGTAAGTTTTATCTCAGATAGAGAAAAAGATTGTATTTTGATACAGTCATGGTCCTGCTCATTTTCTCCACCAGTAATATCACGTCTCCAAGACAGCATGAGAAGTGTCTTTCCCTAAAGATGGTCATATTTACATAATGATGAAAGCTTGGATGGCTGTCTATTTCAGTAGGCAGCCGTGGTGGCTCAGTGAGTAAGATGCAGGCCCTTTACTCTAGACGTCCCATGTTCATTATCGTGTTGGCAGATAAAGTTCACCAGGATTTTCTGATGTGGTTCTCCCGGGCAAGAAACAAAGTATAGTTATTTGAATTGGAAAAAAAGCAAGGTCCTGGCTTGTACAGAAAAGATCCCTTGGCAGTCTTGCAAAAATTTCCCTCATAGCAAACTGTATGGCATATGCCTGTTTTCATTAACCCAGTCGGAGTAGGACGTTAATCGTTAAACCTCATTTCAATTGATTTCTTTTTCAGAAACTCTTGAGAATATTTGTAAAAAGACCTCTCTTTATGCTTCTCCTTTTACCCATTTTCTAATTATCCCGCACCAAACGAAGTTAGGGAGGGATATTAAAACAGGGTTCGTCCATCCGTCCGTCCGTTTTTGTTTCTGGAGCATATCTCATAAACCGTTCAAGATATCTTTTTGAAACATTGCAAACACATCAACCTATTACAGTAGTTGTGCCTTTTGCTATTTAGGAATTTCTGGGATTTTATTTTTTGTGTTTCCAAGGAAACAAATTTGACTTAGGTTTTCGTGTATAATTTTGTTTCCGGAGCATATCCCATAATCCGTTCAAGATATCATTTTGAAACTTTGTACAGACATCTACACATTACAGTAGTTGTGCCTTTTGCTTATGAGGAATTTCTTGGATTTATATTTTTGTGTTTCCATGGAAACAAATTTGACTTAGTTTTTGGTGTACAATTTTGTTTACAATTTTGTTCCCGGAGCATATCTCATAAACCGTTCAAGATATCTTTCTGAAACTTTGCACACACATCAACCTATTACAGTAGTTGAGGCTTTTGCTATTTAGGAATTTCTGGGATTATAGTTTTTGTGTTTCCATGGAGCATATTTTATTATCTGTTTTTGCTTAACAGGGCAAAACGTTTAGGACCAGTAACACCCTTTGCGAAATCTGATGCATATTTATATTGATTACCAATAGCATAAACAAGTTATTTTTCCTTATTTTTTCCAAACATGTGCAAGGGCGCGGGATGTTGATGACTAGTCATCTTGTTTAGTTTATAATAAGATTCTGATTGTATTTTTCAGACATAGTACATCGAGATTTAAAGTTAGAAAATATTTTATTAAGTCAAAATCCTGATGACCCAGAAGACAAATTACATATAAAGGTAAAATTAAAATCTTACAGCAAAAGCTTTTAGGCTTTTCGTTGGAGCCCCTTCTCTCCTCCCTTCCGACACCCCATCCACATCCAAAATAGCACTAATTGAATCCAAAATACAAACATGTTTTAAGGTGGGCAGTGATACATTAATGAGGGAAACCGCTCAGACGTGTCAACTCCCAGGTATGAAAAAACAGGAGACCAGCAAGGAAAAAACAGGAGAATCCAGGAGATTTTTTTTCCATCAAATTTCTTCATTTCTATTGATCATAATCATAGGCTTATATTCAGCACTTTTAACACTGTGCACTCGTTTTTGCTGCATACAACAATGAACAAATGAAAATTCCCTTAGGGTCAATTATTTAAATGACAGAAAAATATTTTTTGAAATATTTTGTGAAAATATACATAAAAATATACTTTTTACTACCCAAAAGACTTTAATGCGGTACTCCAAAAAGTGTTTTCAGTCACATCATGATCGGTCCTACAAATTTTACAACGCAAATTCGCGAATATTAGCCAGTTAAAACTTATAAAAATCGTAATAATTTTAATGGTAATTTATATAATATTATCTTGAAAATATCAGATAAATAGCAGGGTTACATTTTGGTCGAAAGAAGCAAATTTTAATCTGCAAAACCGATAAATCTTGTTTTCTTTGGCTGTAATCGCGTGGATGGAAATCCCTGGAAACATGACGTCATATCGGTAGTTTCCTGCAAGTGCCTCCCGTACAGAAACAGAAGTTGCGTTTATATTTCGATAACTTTTGAGTCAGATTATTTGCATATAAAGAGATCCATATTAAATTATTATAATACAATCTCTAGTAATATATTTAACGGAAAAAGTCATATAAAATCTCAGATTCAAAGTCGGCTAATTTTCAGTCAATGGACTCAATGGCTTCCGATTTACCGCTTAAGTAAAGTCACGTGGCATGAAGATTTAAATGTTTACTCTTTGTCGGAGAATTGTTAAAATCGCATAGACAGACATTTACTAGGAGCAAGGTCTCTTTTTTATTTGGTAGCGCATGTAATCAGATACCATTATAATATACTTTATTTACTCAAAACAGTACTTATCGCTAATCTCGAACACACGTATTGCCAGAATTACAAGTTTACAGTCAAATTCAGCCAATCATGAGGTCGATTTATCAATCGAAAGTAAGTCGAGTTTCCTCCCTTTGAAAGCGAAACTAGTTTTTGGCATGTAACCATTTTCCGTGAGAAAATTCCTCCCGCACAGGAGATATGGAGAAAGGTTGTGAATCTGTGAGTCTCACGGAAAAAACAGGTTAGTTGACACGTCTGACACCGCTCTAGAATTGAAACAGTGTAGTGTAATTCTTTGTAGTATGCAAGGCTCACACTGGCTTTCAATTTTCTCCTGTCAAAATGAAAAATAATTTATATATAAAAAAAAGTTCATATTTTTTCCCCCGCTAACTGGAATATTTTATCGGTCAAAAAATGTGCCCTGGTACTATTTATAGTCATACAAAATTTTGTTTTGTGAAGAAAGCATAGACAATATATTACAGCATTAGTGATTCATTATGTTATTTTTATTCTAGGTTACAGATTTTGGTTTATCTGTAGTTAAAGATGGTGTTGGACATGATAATATGATGCAGGATGTCTGTGGTACTCCTATCTATATGGGTTAGTGCTTATTTTTCCACCCCCAACAAAGTTAGGCAGGGATATTGAAATGGGTTCTGTCAGTCTGTCTGGATTTTGTTTCCGTTTTTAGATTGTGGACTATGGTTCCTGAGTTTACGAAAAGTCATGAAATTGTGTTAAATGTTTGAATACGAAGACAAACAAAATAATAATAACATTTCTAAACAATGACATGTATTTTATTTCATCTTTTTTATTATTTAGCACCAGAAATAATAGATAATAAAACATATAGTCAGATGTGTGATGTATGGGCTATGGGTGTTATTATGTATATGTTGTAAGTATACTAATGTTAGCAATAAAACAAACTATTGATTTATTTACTCTGATGTATTTTTCCAATGAGTGAAATATCTTGTTCAAATTACTGATAGCAATCACTCAGATAGTTACAGTATTTTTTACTCTTGATTACACTATTATTAATTATGGATTCATATTTGAAAATGGCTCTGTTTCAGATCAGAATTGTAATGTAATTAGATCAGTTGGTATTTAACTGCACTGAACATCCAGCTTGTATATAATCTGTACAGGATGCCAATTGTTGTCAAAATTTCTGATTCATCATATCTTTTAAATGCTAAACAGAATTGAACTATTTTAGGACTGATATTCCTGCTGTCTAATCGTTCGGATGGGACAAAAAAAAGGTCCCAAGTACACTTTGACGTGCACGTAAAATGTCCCTTGACAGTTTGAATTCGATATAAGAGTAGGCCGTGGCGCTGCTGCCTCGGCAAAATTTCCCTCATAGCATACTGTATGGCGTATGCCCATCTTCCGTTAGCCCAGGCTAGGTGCATACCAGTAGGACAGTAAACCCCATTTCATTAATTTTCTGCTATCAATTTAAACTGACAATATAAAAGATGCTGTCTCTTTAGTTGTCCCCCGCCTTTCGAAGAAAGCAGGGGACTATTCAAATGTGTTCGTCCGTCCGTCTGTCTGTCCGTCTGTCACACTTTTTGGGACACAATAACTCTCCTTCTAATTGAGCTAGAATGTTCAAACTTGGTGTAGGTGTTTATTAGGTCAATGCCTAGATGGAGTTAGAAGATGAGCATTTTCTGCTTAGGGTAAGCAGAGATAAGCAATTTGATTGGTTGATGCTTTGGGACACGATAACTGTAGTTCTAATTAAGTGAGAGTGATGAAACTTGGTGTATAGTTTCATTACATCAATACCTTGACTTAGTTCGATAATGAGCATTTTCTGCTCATGGTAAGCAGAGCGATAAGCAATTTGATTGGTCAAGACCTTGGAACTGAATAACTCTCCTTCTAATTGAGTTAGAATGTTCAAACTTAGTGTGAGTGTTTATTAGGTCAATGTCTTGATGGAATTTGAAGATGAGCATTTTCTGCTTAGGGTAAGCAGAGGCAAGCAATTTGATTTGTTGATGCTTTGGGGCACGATAACTTAAATTCTAATTACGTGAGAGTGATGAAACTTGGCGTGTAGTTTCATTACATCAATACCTTGACAGAGTTCGATAATGAGCATGTTTCGCTCATGGTAAGCAGGGCAATAAGCAATTTGATTGGTCGAGACTTTGGAACACAATAACTCTCATTCTAATTGAGTTAGAATGTTTACACTTGGTGTAGGTGTTTATTATGTCAATAACTTGATGGGAGTTGAAGGTGAGCATTTTCTGCTTAGGGTAAGCAGAGATAAGCAATTTGATTGGTTGATGCTTATTAAGTTCTGATTCAGTGAGAGTGAGGACACTTGGTGTATAATACCTTTAGCTTTATTACACCGAAACATAGACCAAGTTCGATAATCAATATTTTCTGCAGAGGGTAAGCAGAACGATAAGCAATCTGATTGGTTGATGCTTTGAGGCACGATAACTTTAGTTGTAATGAAGTGATGTAAGTGATGAATATAGATTCATTTTATCATAACCTTGTTGACTTAGTTCTATGGTGCAAATTTTCTGCTTAGGCTAAGGAGCGATTAGCAATATTATTGGTCCAGACTTTGGAACATAACTCTGCTTTTAATTGAGGTAGAATTTTGAACTTAATGTAGAGGATCATTAGGGGAATGTCTTGACTAAGTTCAATAATAAATATTTTGAGCTAAAGCTAATATTTTGAAAAAAATAAATGTTCGATTAATTAATATGTGTCATCTTATTATTTTGGGATTTTGGCGGGGGACATCAGCCTCACTGTTGGCTTGTTGAGTTTAAGTCAGTGTCAACTTATAAATGTAGTATTTAAAGCTTCAACTTATTGTTTTCTAGAGCCATGTTGGTTCTATGAGATTTATCAAGAAAGGATGTCTAGTCATTTGAATGGAACAAAAAAAAATTCTGTGTTAAAGATCTCCTGACATTTGGAAAACTTTCTCTCGTAGCACACTGCATCTACACCCATTTTGTTTGCTCTGAATTGTGTCTAGAATTAGTTTATTACTCTTGAAATAACTATTGATCTAGTCTCATTCATAAATTGTTCATCTTTGGAATTTATTTTAACAGACATCAGTGAGTATAATATTGGTCTTATTGTTATTATAGATTATGTGGTTATCCACCGTTTAATGCAGCAGATGAAGAAGGTTTGTATGAAATGATCAAAAAAGCAGAAGTAAAGTTTGAAGAACCAGCATGGAAAGACATACCAGAGGAAGGTATTAAGAAAACAAACCATGTTTTGTATTATTACTTATGCCAGGATGTATAATGAATGAATTATTATAGCTTGTTTTCTTCAATTCTGTGAAACATTTAATTTTTCTATATAGAACAACTTGACATGCACCTATAAAGAGTTACCTCCCTGTGAACCATTTTCCAGAAGACTTGACGTTGATTTGGCTCTTTTTTTTGTTGTAATACTTGTGATATTAACTCTGAATGCAAAGCCTAATTTTTCCTTCAATTAAGAACTGCAAAACTTTTAAAGAATATAAAGTTTATAAAGAATTACGTGTAACACAAGATAAATTTATTTTTCTTGTATTTAATTTAAGTTATGATAATTGGGTATAAGATAGCATTCAATGCAAATTTATTATAGGCGACTTGTAAAGAATGGAAGGAAATCAGGTTCACTCTCTTGTATTGCTAAATTGATACAAATGGGTTGCAGCGCATATAATAATGTAATTTCAAATCAGTTATATTTGGCGAAATATGCTGGAAGTCTCAATCGAATGGCAATCTCTAGTGTCTGGTTATTCCAGTCTACACCAATAGTATTTATTGCGCAAACTCTCCTGAAAAAATACGCGTCACCGTTTGACATGACTTGTACAAAATCATGCTTGAAGCTTGTGGACACTCCAGAGGTCACAATTTTTATAAGATGATAGTTGAAATGTATGTTTATAGACCAAAATTCTTGGTTTCTTTTGATATTTGATCGTAACTTCCTGGATTATGTACAAAAAATCACGACATAGATGTCACAAATTTTATTTGATTTAGAGAACTGTATAAATATATCACATTTACACCATAATGAGAGTATGTTTGAAATTGAACCAAATCTGCCGGACAAAATGTGGGTGTATCTTACCTAGCAACCGCTTGTTTTATTTATATTTTAGCAAAGAACTGTATAGAGAGAATGTTACGTTGTGATCCTGCTCACAGAATTACTGCTGGTGAAGTTCTTGATCATTCCTGGATAACAGTAATTTCAATTTTTAACTTTGTGAAAATGAAAGGAATTAGGGTTTACCGTTATGCACCAATTGTACTATGTGCTATAATGTAAATTTTCCCAGATATGCACAACCAATTTTTCTTTTTATTCGAATTTTAGCTGGCAAGTGTTCTTTTACATGCCCATCAACCCCACCAAAATACTAGAAGCTACTCCTTGCAAGGCTCTCTGTTCTGCAACACTGACAAGGGGCATCCATGTTGATCCACTCCCAGTTCTAGTTATGCATTGTAATTCTAGAAAAATTCTGGGTTTTACAATTTGGTGAGCCCATTGTCATGTGTTTAAAAACAAAAGAAAGTCATTCCCATATCTCAACATTTTTCTTCAAAACATTGTTACATGTTAAAGATGTTTTGTGTTTTCCAGGGAGAATCACATGATAATTCCCGTCCAACGAATGTTCTTGAAATGATGCGAATGTTCAATGAAGAGGAGGATACCACAGATAATTTAATCAATGGTGAGATTGAAGTTAAATTGGACAGTGATGAGCACAATAATGATGAAGATGTAACTGAAAATGGCACAAGTTCATCTCAAACTAAAGTAAGAATTTCAACAGTGTCAGTATAATGAATTCTATTATGTACATTCAACTGTTGATGACTTTATTATCAGAGTAACCAATATAACTATAACAGTTACTAGTATATTTAGGCGACGTTTCAATTTTTTTTCCTCTCAAACTTGGATTTGAGGTTCTCCTGAACCATTTATTCTGCAAATAAATAAGGTCATTAAGGCAAATGGTTTTTAAAAAATACCGTTATTGAATTGAATTAGAAAACATAAACATTTGGAAAACAAAATAAAAAATTTATAGGAGAAAAATATTAAATTATAGTAAATTGGTAAGCTTGTTTGCTATAAAGGGGGGTTGGGATGGCCTAGTGGTCTGGAGTGCCGCACTTCGACCTCTAGCTTGATGGCCACCTCTGGCTTGCGGCTGTGGATTCATGCCCTGGTGTGAGCGTATGTGGCATGGAGATAGGGGCGCCTTCTCAGCCTCGTGGGTTTCCTCCGGGCACTCCGGTTTCCTCCCACTGCAAAAGACCCCTACGCGCAAGCAAATTATTGAAATAAAATTAAAACATTTGTTAGTCCCGGAATGACCTAGTTGTGTTGAGTGGAAGTTAAACCCCATTTCTCTCTCTTTGTTTGCAATAAAAAATGATTTTCTTTGTTTATAGGAGGATACAACAAATCGTAAAGGATCAGGTGGCAAAAAGCCATCATCAACTTTAGCTTCTTCTTCATCTACAAATACTTCAGTAAGTTCGCCATTTATTAGTAGGTGAATGGGGATAACTATTTGGTCTTAGTTTTTTGTTACTTTTTAACAAGGGTATGTTTTGAAACTTTTGACCCCAAGGTTGTCGGTGGTATGATTGCATGCCTAGCTCCCAAAAAGAAATTAAAGCTATGAATGTAACTAATAATCTGATTGACATTTCGTGTTAGTTGATATAATTCTTTATTCGATCAGCACAAGTTTGTTGCCCCCTTATTCTCACAAAATTGTTTCTTTTCCCGATATAACCCCAGAAAGTTCATAATCCAGAAGAATAATATGTGATTGTGGATTGTTTTGTATCCGCCTATTTGCTATTATACAGTACAGCCACATCATATGATTTACCACAAAAGATTGACTGATTTGGATAATATAGGCTGTACATATTTAAAAACATGACCATAGACGGCAATATGGACGAATATTCGTAGGTGAAATTAAAGTGACATACTGGTAATATCCATGGAAACTATTGATTATAAGGAGAATTATGTTGGCTTGACACGTTGGTGTTCATAATGTTTAGGAAATATTTACTATTATGTGGAATATATAATGTTGCTTGTTAATGTGTTTATTTCTCTACAGAATTACTATAACCTTTTTTTTCTTTTCATAGATGAAACCCAAACAATCCACTGGAAGTTCAAATCCAACTGGTGCGTCTAAGATCAGCACTGGATCTAAATTACATTCAAACAATGTGAAACATTCTGTTAATACAAAAACTAAGCCTACTGTGGATACAAAAACTAAGCCTACTGTGGCTCATAAAACAAAGAAAAAATGAAGTTTAGTAAAGTTTAGTAATAAGAAGCTAGAAGAACCAAGATCTGTAGAGGACTCGGTCTCATAATGAAGTAAAGGAATTGTGCCAGACCAAAAAAGAATTCTCATTTGGATGGAAATGAGTGTGCTGAACTTTTTTGATTTTTTCCCCCATAAAAAAGTATTTGTTTAACAAATATTCTTTGAAGTCTGGTATTAATTTATAATATTTAATTCTTTGAAATGTTGCAATCTGATTAGATAACGAATGAAATGCTTTTACGGTTTTGTCATGTATAGCCATGCTTGACTCGAGAACCAAGGCAGCTTTTTTTTTTTAAAAATATAGACATTATTCAATTACATTGTCTGTAAATTTGGGAGATACTTAACTGTATTGGCTAATTGAATAGTCCAAGTCACATGGTCAGTATTTACCCAATTGACTTAGAAAACTACTTTAGATATACCTACATTGATAATAAAATTTAAAAAAAAAAAAGAAAAAAGGATTTTGAAGGTTTTTTTGTATGATCAGATTGTGACATGTTACTGTTTAACAAGTAATGGAGGGAAAATTGATGTAAGTGCTGTGTGAATTAATTTTATTTCTTTCTTCAACTTGTATTTATAGTTTTAATTGGATTTGTTTATTGGTAGGTATATATAATTATAGTTTCCATCTATATATTTGTATGTATAAGCCATTTCTTCTAGCAAATCTTATCAATGAACTTTCCTGGCAAGTTGTATATATCATGTACATTCCTTAGACATGAGAGGTGAAATGAATTGGGTTTAACGTTAAAATATAGAGGTTTAATGTTGGTATGATGTAATCACTGTGATAGATTGCTTACAAACTATTTAAAAAAGAACATTATATTTAATAAAACTGTGTGTACTTAGTATTGTATTTATTATTAATTATAAAGCTAACCTATTTATTGTAATAGAAATTCAGAATAAGAAATTGTATTTATTCCTTTCCATACCCAGACAATCTATGCTACATTTTCACATGTACATTGTATGACTCGACATGACTTAACAATGACTGGATTAATTAGTTATTGACAGTTCTAAAGAAATCTTGAAATAAAAAAAGGTTTTCTACCAATCACGTCCAATAAGTGCTGAACTGACAAAGATATTAATTAAAATGTGATTAAGATGACTCTGTAATGAAACTGAACTGTTTTATGCTGAATTTGATGTATGAATAAGAAATACATACATTTCTATTAAATTTTGTTATAGACTACTGCTGAAATTTCTTATTTTTCCACACAAATTTTTAATTTTTTTAATTTTATCCATCCATATTACATAATTATATACTTATCCATCGATATTATATACTGTACTGCTGCTGAAATGTCCAATTCTTCCACTCAAAATTTAATAATTTTTTTTATTTTATCTGTCAATATTTAACGTCATTATAATCAGTATTCTTGGAAAAACATAATGATCTGTCTCCGTCCATAAAACTATAATTTATTTAATTAGTTCTATTAATAAAATTATATATACTGCTGATTTGTGTTTTTTTTTTGTTACAGTATGTTTTTGTATATATAGTATAATTAATTATTGTGATATATTTATTGTATGCAATCTAATTATTATGACATATCTATATTTGTTATTCTTATTTATTATAAAATATTTAATTTAAGACCTCGATTGTAAGAATAGTGTAATATCTAACTGTGAAACCCATCTTAAAGTCTTTTTTTTTCTGGCATCTGCAGTTGTAAATAATAAAATAACTAAGAGTTAGTTCCCTTGAGTAGTTATCATTTTCTTGTTTCATTTCTGGCAGGAAACTAACTGGACTGATTGACACACAAATAGGCTAGGTAATCTCTTGATAATCTTTTAGTGGCATTTAGCGATCGGGAAAAACATTAACAGAACACAGTTTTTATGGGATACACTAGTTTATTCTAAAGCACGACGTTTCGACAAGTATCCTCTTATCGTTATCAAGCACAATGACATTTAGTAAACTTGAGATAAATATATATGAAATTTATAATGAAACCATTTAGGTGGATTGACATAACAATAACAACAAGAGTAAAGATAAAGGATATTTAACAAAGCTTGATAACGATAAGAGGATACTTGTCGAAAGGTCGTGCTTTAGAATAAACTATAGTGATTGTATCCCATAAAAACTGTGTTCTGTTAATCTCTTGATGCTGGTGTTAGCAGATTATAGTTCAGCTTCAAATATATTTACAACAAATATAGATCTGTATGAATATGGCAGCATAGAATCAATAAAACCAGGCATCAATTAATCAATTGGAATAGTTTTTGGAACAATGTTTTTTCTTGTAAGAGTTACATATATTTGATTTTTTTGATTATTGCTTGATGTCTCATTAGGGAGATGTCTATAAGGTGTTTTGTGAGAAAGGGGAACAAAGATTGTAAAAGCTTCACTGTATAAAGAGTTAATTCAATTAAACATCCTAAAATTTTCAGAAAATGATTTTTAAAACCTAAAAGAAAGTGCCTTAATTTTGAAGTATACATTTCTTGAGGTATATATTATTGATAATACTGGTTGAATTACATCTGTAGTGTAGAGATATTCACTAGTGTATAGATAATGTTGATTTTAGCAAAAATTGTATTTGTTCACCATAAGAATAAGTTTGAAAATGTTTTCTGAAAGTATACATCTTTAATATGATGAGTAATGGAATGTTGTTAAACATAATTATGCCAAGTTATGCTTTTTAAAGAACAGTTAGAAGTTTAGAGATTAATACAGATATAATGTTAGACTGACTCATGTTGTTATTTTACTTTATGATAACATAATTACACAAATATACTACAATTTTTTTTTCTGTGTACTGATAATGATGAAACTTCTATTTTAAACATTTCTTCATAAAGCATTATTGAATGATTAGAAATTTATATTTATATGATAGCTGCTAAAGGTGATTTTATAAGAATGTTTAATTCAATAGAATGGTTATATTTTTTGTCAGAATTAAGAGTTAAACATTAGATATTTTTTTAGTAGATGTATGAACTAAAAACTGATGTCAAATTTAACCATTTGTTAACTTAGAACTGTTGAAGAATAATAAACTACTCTATATGAAGTGTTGGGTTTTATTTATTTAAATAATGATTTTCTTGGGGCTTAGTAAAACATTACTATTTAATTCTACTGCAAATCACTAAATATGTGTACACGACTACCATATATGGGGGATGGGGTGGGGGATGTATTTTTGGGGACAGAAACCACTTGGTTCAAAATTACCATTCAAAATATTAAATTATAATGGTACTTTGAGAGATCTGGAAATGTACATAAAAGACACATGTTTAGATATAAGTTTATTCATATAATATGAGTGGGATAGATATCTTCTTGATGGCTGACCAACAGCTTGCAAATATCCTTTGTATATGCTTCAGCTACCCATTTACATTTTAAATTTTTTTCCAGCATTGTATTTCGATCATTGGTTTTGCAGTCTATCTAAAAAATTGTTGCAACATAATTAACGCGTTTAATGTGCAACAAAAGACTACACAGGCAAGATGGTTATAAAGAAAGATCTTTCTTTATTATATAGTGTCATCTACTGATGTTAGTTGGTTTTCCTTGTACAAGGTACACAATTTTTTCTAAACCAGCAAATACGTCATCAGAAACATCATTTGTCTATCCCAGCTCTTTAAAAATTGTTAGAAAGTTAGGATTATCTTGAAAAAGAAGGACAAATAGTCATTATCACTGAAAGTATGTAGGCCTACCGTAGGCCGAGATAGTGTACCGTAGGTCGAGATATTCTCGACACTTTCAATTCAATGCCAATCTTGATACTTTTTGATCAAATCAATATTAGTATTGAAAGTGTCGAGAATATCCTAGAACTAACAACCAACCACGAGGACACCAACATATCTTACCTACTCCTCTTCTCATTGCAATTTGCTCAACCGGAGCTATTATGCTAAATTGTTAGCTTTTTTAAAAGAGACAAACTTTTATTTTAAATTTTAATTGTATATATTTATCATATATTGTGTTTTAGATATTTATATATGTAAAGGAATTGATATTTATTTTTAATTACATTTTCTGTGATATTTGTTTTTATTATTTATTTTTAATTATATTTGATGTGATATTTGTTTTTTATTAACATATATGAATACATCCCTGTGATATTGTTTTAATTTGTCTCGTAAATTTCATGTATGGCGCAATATGGCCCGGTTGGAGCTGACGTGCCATTAAACAACATTTCATTCATTCTTCTCATTGCAAATTGGTGGAGGTGTTGAAAGGAATTGTAATTTGTGTTTTTAATCGTGCGAAATATACAACCCATATCATTCCCTTTGCAAATGATGATCCAAATATACCAATTTTGATAGATAATGAGACAGGAAAAGGTAGAAAATATCGCGAAATGTGATTTACATCAGTAGATGACGGTAGAAGAAAAAAATTCTGGGTGAAAAAATAACAGATCTTTCTTTATTACAACCTTGCCGTGGTCTTTTGCTGCATGACTGGAATGGAGATTTACAATGTGATTTGGTTTCTGAAGCATATCAAAGGGATGTGTGAGCTGTTGGCCAGCAACCAAGAAGATGTTTATCTCGCTAATATTATGAACTTTTGATTTTGAATCTTCTTATGAAGACTAAGAATAAACTAATAACTAAACATATCTTTGAGTTACTGTGTTTTTGATTTACATTTCCGGATCCCTTGAAAAGTACCATTATAATTTAAAATTTTGAACAAAAACTCTACCGATATACCACTTTAAGATCAATTATGAACGAATTGATTTCTGTCCCAAGCCTGATCACCACCAAGATTCGGAATCAACACAAAAATCGGGTCTAGAAAATAACTTGGTCTCATAAATTCACAGCTCGGATAGCGCCCCCCCCCCTTCAGCTACCGGGCTATAGAGAATTGGAAGTATAGTTTACGAAAGAGTTGCGATAATTCGTGGCTAATTGGGTGAACATATTATAAGGTTACGATAGTTACTTTAGGAATGGTTTCCGATCGGACGCTGTCTGCTGCCCGTTCCTGTGAAAATACGACTCTTCACACCCCTGTTCTAGTGCTATTTGGGAATCTTTATCTTTTATTTTTCACCGTTATCCTTTACCTTTCACCAAAAGGAATACATTCAATTGCGATTAATCTAGAAACGAACAGATAATAGAAATTAAAATACTTTTATTAATAAAAAGGGAATATTTGCTTCTTTACGTTTTCTGGCACCGGTAGAGAATTCACTTTCATTGGTGATCTTTGACAAGAATTTAAAATGAAGACACAACAAAATCTTTTTAATGTCCATACTGTGGTCGACTCTTTATATACAGACTGGACTAAATTTGGGATAAATATATCCGTGTTAGCTGAATCCATAATTTCATTTAATGATTGCCGGTAGTTAGCATGAGACATTGTGCATAACAACACATATACAAGTTCTACCGTTTCAGATTCCAAGGCGTTTAATGTAATGTGCCATTCTAGTAGTGATTTGATAGAAAATCCAGAATCATTCGGGTCACCACCGTATTGTAGAAATAGTTTTACAATTTTATTTTCATTTTCTATATTCATGGAACATAAACACGCTGCTTGAAAAACAGACATTTCCTGTTCGGGAGTTCCAAATATGGTGCGATAGTTTGGGCCCGCCCCGTTCTGTAGAAGCTGTTGACACACCTTGAAGAAAAAATCTGGAAGGCCTCTATATTCTGTTTCTTCACCTTTCTTCAAGCTAAATTGTACATAATGACTTAAAAATGCATGGAAGGCAGATGAAAACGGTTCTCTCCCGAAAGCCCCTCCAAAAATGCCATGTTGTCCCTGATCGGCATTTTCCGTAATAAATTCATTAAAATTGGGATCGGTGCCTGCCTCTAATAATAATTTGAGACAATGTAAAATACCATCCCCTTTGATCTCAATGTCTTCTCGTCCAAAATATTTATCAATGAAACTATAAAGTGGATATGTTCTCGAAGGTACACACGCTTTTACATCAAAGCCGTGCTTTAAAATCACCGATGTCATTTTAACTAAACTCTTAAATTGTTCTTTTTCGAAAGCATAAACGTAAGAGTATAAGACATGAAATAGATTCATGCCGCTATATAGAGATTCGGTCCTAACCCCATGACTTAATAAACAATCAAGACATTCGACGTGCATTTTAACCAAAGAAATCTTAACAGAATCCTCAAAATTTGCATCCCCTGTCTGTTCTCGTAGAAGTAGTTTTAGGGAGTTAGGAGAATTGCCGTAACATGCCAAGGAAAAATAATCGCCTTTTTGTTTTAAGCCGATATAACCCTTTAATTGGCGGAAGTCTAAAATGATCTTGACACAGCCACTGTGACCGGCAAGGGAAGCAACATCAAGTACAGAGAGCTGATCAGGAGTTGTTGAGTCAATATCAGTGTTATAATTCGTCGTCTCGGAACTCAAGGATATTCGTAAACTTCTGCACAATTGTTTTAAATTAGTTTTATGTAAACTTTTGTCATCGAATTGGCGTTCCTGTAGCAACATAGTTAATATTGTTTTTAATCCTAATAAACAGGCAACATGCTGATAGGGATATATATTTGGCTCCTGGGGCGATTTGAAGTAACCACGAGTCAAGAAGGTACCAACAGCGATGACGTTATTGTGGATAATAGCATGATGGAGAAAATCAAAACGGTTTGAATCATGCCATTCTATGACGTCCTTCCTGGGTAGTTTCTCAACAGTTCCCCATAGATTTAATCCATCATCTTGATTCTTGATTGACGTCAATACTTTATCCATTGTATTCTTCAATTGTCAAATCACATTAGGGGGAATTCAATCTGTAATAACAAGAATAACAACTAAGAATTTGAAATTATAGATTAAAGGTGATACACGCCGGAATAAAAGTCTACATGAACATAAAACAAAAACTGGTACAAAACATGCCCCCCCCCCCCCCCCACGATCCGAATATGTTAAGTCGATTATGATAATTTGAAATTTGCATAAGTTCTGATCGATGAATAATGACGTCATCCGTATGTGTATACATACCCTGTATATTTTCTATGTGTGTATATGTATATATAGGGTAAGTAAAGCAATACAAATTCTGCTATCTATTCCATACAAGTCATTCCATTCTTTTCTTTGGAATTTTACATTCGAAATACTTATGAACTTATGAAATATCTGGCTTGGTGCCCGCTTATCCGCGCTGAACATATAAACAGTTTAATAAACTTGTGTTCTAAAGTTGAATAAACAAGTTAAAGTGATAGATCAAGTTTGTAAAATGAGTATAAAAAGTTTGTAAAATAGCAGGTTACTCAACGTGCTTCGTTGTGTAATCGTTTACTCTTAAGAACTTTTCAGTTATACTTCGCGTCCTATTCAGCCAGGTTTTAAAATATTTTCCGTCTCGATTAAACAAATCAAGCAGAATAGCGGGACGTTAACCCCATTTCATTTCATTTTGATATATTTTATTCTTATTTTCAATAAAGGCAAAAAATTCTCGAGCTTCCAAAATTACTCTACAACTTTTTATTTTAGGCATTGGATTATGGGGAAAATCCGAGGAATAAATTGTTTTAATTTTTTTAAATAAAATAAGTTGTCTATAAATCTGCCATTCTTTTAGATTTAAATAATTCTCATATAGATTCCCGCCAGGGGTCAGATTTTAACTTTTAAACCATACTAAACTTAGGTTGCCTATGTATACGGTTAGCTCCGTTTGTGAATATAATCTAAGTTAGGCGGTACTTTAAGTCCCAAATCGACGATTTTAGTCGAAAACACTAAGTATACTTCGATAACTATTTACTCTGCTGCCATTTCAAGGAATTGAATAGGTTTATTCAGTATTTTTCTGTATGCCAGATGTGAACTGATTACAAAACAATATACTATTTTTTGTATATGGCGGACACATTTTCAGGACAGAGATTTATTCTCGAAGTACGAAGTAGATGGAGGCAGGCCCGTAGCCAGGGGGTGGCACGGAGGAGCAACTGCCCTCCCACAAGAAAATTGGCCTTTACCGCAAAATTCATGCAGATGCCCATTTTAGTTGGCCCTCCCGAAAACATCTTTGCCCCCCCCCCCCAACTTCCTGGCTACGGGCCTGGATGGAGGGGTGACAAGGAGAGGGTCACCTATCCAACCTCCCACGAAGTAGATGTATCTGTGTCCCTAATGCTTTTAAACCTGCTCAATAATACATGTAAGTATCTAGTAATTCGGATGTGGATCATTGTGACCAGGGGTTGAGAGCATGGCATTCAACGTCATTAAGGTGATTACATACAAGAGAACCTAATTAACTATAAAGCCTACAAGCAATAATAAAAATCGTATGCAGTATAGTCTTCCACCATTTTATTACACAGTCATTGAATGGCTAATTTGTTTGGACCAGATCAATGTGACTATGTTAATCAACTAGATCGAATCTTAGTATTCAGAATACACCCTGTCCTTAATGACGTCAACCATAACATGTGCCCTTTTGCTGATAGGTTGAAATATTCAAGTTGACGTAAGCATTACGTCACCAAGTCCCTGAAGATAAACGCGTAACTAGGGATATAATGATCGAAATAAAAATAGACTCCGGCTAATCAAGATAAATCTTGATAAAACAACCCAGTTATTATATCTAGACAAATTTGTACTGTTTAATTGTAAAGGGATAATACTGGGCGTATTTTAAACGAAGACTTCCTCGTAGAAGCGGCATGTCGACACAATTAATTATTGTTCCACGAAAGTATAATTATAAATACGGAAATTGCATCGGGTTTCATTAGCTATTACATTTAATTTGGGCCAAACATTTTGATTTGATTTGATTTCATGTGTTGACTTGTTTTGGGGATCTATGGATAAAGCCAGTGTTAAGACTATAACCGATTTTGTGTTTCCTATAAGCCAAAATTGAAACTAAAATTAGCTAACAGGCCGTTTTCGAAAATGTTTCTCCACCAGTCAGTCTCGGATTAACCATTCAGTAAAATGAACACACATTATGCTTAGAGAACCTAATGAAGCGGGGCATCGCAGAGTTGTTTTAATTTTCAAGTGACGAATTTACCATGGCACACCTTAGTAAGTGTCCAACATTATATTTGACATGATCCAAGATTTTGTGATCATCATGTACACGTTTTGTTCCATTTGGAACGATACAAAATTATTTTACTGTTTTATTTTGAATTAGATACAATAATTGTTTCGGTGCATGCTTAGGTTCTCGTCCCAGCTATCACAGATTAACCCACTAACCTAATACCTTTTTTTTTGAATCCAAAAATAAAAGACTGTCATCCTTTTAGGGGGCTAAATCGCAATTCTGTGGCAACTAGAAGTAAACACAGCGCATATACATGTTAATGTAATTTGATTGTGTATAAACTGATTTACATTTAATCATTTCTGTTTTTACTCTAATTTATAATCAGTTATGTTCGGCGAAATACGTGAGAGTCTAAATTGAATGGCAGTCTTTGGCGTCTGGTTATTCCAATCTACAATGTTTAGCCTCGTTCACCGAGTCCCTTTATTACCAATTTTAAATTTTTCATTTTGTTAATGCCTCTTTGAATAAATTTTTATACCACGGTGTTTGGCTGATTGTTCTGTATTCAAATAATATGAGACATTGTGCATGTATATATTTAGGAAATGTACAATTCATTTCAAACACAGACTTTCATTTCCTTTATGGTCTTGTATGTCTTCACTTCGTGTGAATAAAAGTTGATTTTCGTGAAGTAAATACATTAAAGAAGCGCTCTATTAAATGAAAACTTAAAAGAAACCCTATAGAGAAGGTTATACAAGACGTGCATAATTGATATGTCCCGTTTGTGTTCCGCGTCTCATTTTGTTTGAACGTGATGTCGGTTGCCTTACAAAATGCTTGTCACGCAAAAAATATACATAACGCCACCAGAAAACACAAATCAAGGTTAAAAATTGGAATTTGGAGAGAAAATCTGTATTTTTTGTAAAAAATGGAGATGAAAATACTTATTCTGAGATATGGTGGCAACCCCACGTAGCCTATACCTACATCCTACATGGAGATTTGTCTTGTGATAGTCAGGGCCGGATTAAAGGTGGGGGTCGCACTGCAGGCAGGGGCCCCAATATTAAAGGGACCCCAAAGTGTGGGTACCATGAATACATGCCATATATGATGCCGTGTCAAATAAGACTATATTATATCTATCATACTGCATTTGTGTGAGCGTGACGGTCATATAATGATCCCTTGATTTACCCCCTCCCCCTTTTCCTGTTGTAGTGGGTCAAAAACTATAATCACATTTCAGCCCCCCCTCCCTATATAATGTATATATTCATTTTTAACTAATAAACTATCTTCTTTGAAATACAGGCGCAGGTCAAAGTATATTCACCCATACATGTCATGACTGTGAAGTGACAAGTTGTAAATAGTATAAATATATTAATGCTATTTTGGGTGCAGCGATTATTTTTTGTTTAGTGGGCGTGTATGGTCTACACTGACGAAAGTTGTTGTAAATAAACAAACTGTATGGTCTCTCTAACATCCTCCTATATTAAGCGCGACGTGCAGGTGAGTCCACCAAGCAGTTACGTATGTTTGGGCCAACGTCATGCGTGCAGGCCTACGCCTACAGGGCTCAAGGTATAACTGAGAAAAGAAGACATTTTAAATATGCCAAGTTAAAACAAATAAACCTTTTATCCACATTAACATTATATCAGCCATATTACCGTATTTCCTCTAATAAGCGCCGGGTCTCCAATAAGCGCCGGGCCTCTAATAAGCGCCGGGGGGTCAAGGGGTGCTGAAAAAATAAGCGCCGGGCCTCCAATAAGCGCCGGGTCTCTAATAAGCGCCGGGTCTCTAATAAGCGCCGGGTCTCCGGCCAAATGTCCATGGTAAATGATGGTTTTACCCTAAATTCAATTTGCTATTAAAGAAATAAGCGCCGGGCCTCCAAAGAGCGCCGGGCCTCTAATATTAAGCGCCGGGGGATCAAGGGGTGCTGAAAAAATAAGCGCCCGGGCGCTTATAAGAGGAAATACGGTATAACACGGATCCACTATATACCCTGGAGTTAACAGCGCTAGAACAGAGCCTCGTTTAACATAGTTTTTACCTCTTATATGACCTCGCTTTGATTTTACAGGGTATTAATCAATCCATGGTTGATCAAGATGCCAAATTAATAGTGTATCAAATCTCCGAAGCTGCTTTTTAAGTACCCAGAAATCGAGTCTAAGGGAGTCAAATTTCAAAATTTTCTGGGGGTAACATCCAAGACCCCCCGCGCGGGTCCACACCTGCAGTGTCCGCACGGTTCGTACAAACGGTGCTCGTGGGTCGGGCATCGCCCGACATTGCCGCGCACGACCAAATCCTTATTGTTAAAATTATTTGACGCTCTAACACCTGACGTCAACTGGCTGACTATCGCGATTGAAAAAACGACCACTTACAAGATCGGTCGCACTTTTATGTAAATCAGGCCCGGGACTGTACACCGCAGTAGACGCTTACGGCTGGCCCCCGGATCCATTCACTAGATTTGATAATTGTTTAGTTTTTGCAATGTCTGTTTTCTGTCTTGTCCGCAGGTTTATCTTGTAAAAAAATTTGTTTTTGTTTTGCGTGTAGTGCAGTCCTCCTGCATTTACTATTAGACGAGGCTGCGCGCTAGAACCATACTTTAAAAACAAAAAACCCCCAACAAAATCGGTGCCTTGAAGTGGTTGCCCAAGCCATTTCCTTTAAAAATATTTATTGTTATTTCGTTATTAGTTATTAGTGAAAAGGTCAGATACATAATACATGAGATATAACGGTAAATTTTGGTGTTTTATTTTGGTCAAGTGAAAATTTATGGCCTATTATCGCCCACGATGTCATAATAATGAACGCGGACATACAAAATAGTAAATTCGTCATCTGGAAATTACATATAATTTTATACTTTGTATATTATTCATAAGACCCGTCTTTTCTGGTTACATTACGCATTGAAAGGTGTGACAATTGAATTAGCACTTTTTTTAAAAATAGACATATATACGTCATATAGCAGTGTTTATTTTGCAGTATAAAGGACATTGTAGGATAACTACACAACAAACAAAAATCTGACAACAGACGATTCACAACCAGACACTATTGTATATTTTGTGATAGTAAACATCTATATTTATTATAGACTTGTTGATCCTCATTGAAAATTCAGTCGACACAATCTTGGAGGCACTGGATGGCATTTAATATCCCATATCCTGTCTATGTGTGCACTGGTCTCCGTCGGTGTCTGTTTTTCCGGGGTTTTTTTTTTACACATAAATATGATGCCGTGTGACAAAACAGTAAGAAAAGCCAAACAACAGAGAAAATCTTTGCATTAAATATTTAAAATTTGGCATCTGAACAAATCAGCCATTCTGCGGTGTCCCCATTCGCATGATACCCTCAACACGTGCTTATTTTGCTTAATACATGTAATAGTTAATGCATCTGTCAGAGACGGAATAAAAAGTTATAACTGATAGGCTACATTTATCACCTAAGTCCTAGAAATACGCATCTTCCAGCTTCACAAAGTGTGTGATTGTTCATTATTATTCGAAAAACGGAACAAATATATCAGTAATATTGTCATTTTAATACAGCGCAAAAATGATGATGATAACCTTTTTTGATATGCTGCATTGTCATTAGGATTATACCATTCCTATTCTATAACGAAATAAGATGACATATAGGGTGTAACAAGTCCTATTTTTTGCTTCGACTGGATATTCAATTACATGTAAAATACGCTCAACAGTCAATAGATTTAGCGTCGGTCATATAATAATGTTAATAGTTAACACTCTCCATGGTATCAAAATTCACAATAGATTGGGCTATATTCACAAACAAAAGAAATATTTAGTGACTTCAAAATGCCGAAGTAGGCTACACATATACCGCAATGCATTCAAATTCCCCATTTTCTTGAATAATGCAATGCGGACATGATATGATGAACCTTTTTGTAAGCGTTATATTAGTCCTACTGTTACAAAGAAACATAAACATTATCTTTATCGAGTTTATTAGTTACTCATGTGCATGAACGTTATCAGCAAGGTAAAACCTGTGTTGGCGATTTTAAAGTAGTAATGACTAAGAAATAAGAAACACACAGCCTTTTTAAATTGTAAAATCAGGAAGTCGGCTTTATTAAAATAGCCAGTTTTTGTAAACTTAATCGCCTTAATAGTTTTCCTCTAAAATCTATTTTGGTTCATTTTATATTTCAGCATCGGCCAATATTGTGTTGGCTTTTGTTTACGATATGGGCCAAAAAACATCGTGACGTCAATTTAACAGTTTGCTTTTAGACACACATTTTAAACTAGAATATACAAACCTGGCCAGTCAAATCCGGTTGCTAGGGTGAGATATGAACGGTATCGGCCCGTTGTTAAGCAGTGTGGCGAATGACGTCGCAAATTATGCGTGTAAAATGAATTGGCTGTGCGAGGAAATAGGTCGCTGAGTCACACCACTATGACGAATACAAGAGCTTGCGTAGCAGGAACAGTCTATTATTTTGCGATAGGGTAACAGACGGGTTAATTTGTATTAGAACAGGTTAAAAGCTAAATAAATGATAGCTGGCAACAGAGGGAAAGCAGAAGAAAGAATGAAATACCTGTTGCTAATCGAAGTAAGGTGAAACAGTGTATAAGTTATAGAACACGTGAGCAGCACGAGCCGGGTCTTGAAGACCTATATTCACCGAATGGTTATAACGTCAGCAGCCAACTGGGGCTCGTGAATGACGTCATTCCAGCCAAAACAACGTATACGGTCTACTGTGTAATCGGTTTGTGAGGATAGACAAAATGGATTTGAGAAAACCAAAGGCTTCAAAACAAGACAAAGAAAAGAGTTTGGGGATGCCGGGTACTGTAACAGATAGTAATATTATGTATAATATGGTTGTTGTAGCTACAGACCATCTTTTACAGTACGCTACGACAAAAGGCCATTACACCATAAGTACAGTCTCTCAAATGACGAAAGCACAACTAGCCGAATTTCTTAAAGATTTTTATTCAACTTTTAAAAACTCTCCCGATGACATCATTGCCACCATTCGTGAAGGACTACATCAGTTCTTTCTAAATGAAAATGGTTTTGACATTATTAATGACATAGCGTTTGATTACGCAAATTTAATTTATCAAAGATGTGCAAAGAGGAAAGGACTGTTATTAAGTAGAGAATCTATGTTGGGACAGTCAAGTCCTAGAGCTTCCCCAGGACCCAGAAGTTCACCAGTGCCATCATCCTATTCATTTACAGGAATAAAACCGGTGAAACAATCGAGAATTCAGTATGAATCCCTAAAAAAATTATATTTAAGTGATGCCTTAGCAGGAAATTATCCTGAATCGTTACAAAACAAAGTCTATTTTGACGTTAATTTATATATTATAAATCGTGGAAAAGATTGTTTACGAACTATGGTAAAGTCAGATTTTGATATTTGTACTGATGAAACTGGTCGAAGATATGTTTGGTTAAAATATTCGGATAAATTCAGTATTCGAGAAGTTGGTAATGTTCCAGGCGATGACAGAACTGTTAATGGTAACCAACTTGGTGACAGAATGTATGAAAGACCCGGTAAGTTTTAGAAATGTGAAATTCATGTAAATACCCAATGAAACACATGTTTAGTACATTTAGGCTAAATATGATGTAATTTTTTAAAAAGAAATCCATATATGGTGATAACAACAAGTTATTTATTTGAATGATGTGTCATATTCATAAACAAATGAACATTATCATATCCTATTTCAAAGACCATGTATGTATTAAAATCAGAACTCCATATATGATATGTGTTATGTGCCTATAAGAAGAAATTACATTTAGTTTGGGATGATTATATTAAATAGCATATCTTACAGACTGTGCTTCTTCAGCCTCTTAGGTTGGCTCAGGGGTTTTAAAGCCCCAATAACACTCTTGTTGTAACTGAGTAATATGTTCTAATCTTTATTCTGGTCAACAATTTGTACTATTTTACAATATTTCAATTAAAAAATGATACAAATTTCATCTTAACACACCTAATTTTAAAAATTGGAAAATTCAACTACATGCCATAACAATGTTTGAAAAACCTTAGGTAAGCACTTTCAAATGCAACTTGGATTTAAACATATTTTCGAACCCTCTGGACATGTAAGATAGGTTGTAATGGATAATTTACACAACAGGTAGGACACTTAAACATCTTGTAGTTAGAATAAGGCTAAAAAAAAATTCTGGACCTGTCAAGCCAGCAAGAGTGTTATTGTCCCTTTAAGTTTACATCACATTAAAAATGTATTGATATAGGAGGTAGGGTGTGCTTATCTTTTTACAACAGAACACCTGATATCAACTGATAATTGATATTTCACCTAGCTAACAAATGTGCTAACAAATGTTTGGTTTTTGTACTTTTTATTAATTTTATATCCAAATCCTTTAGCATTCACATTGCAATATTTTATCCATGAAATTTAATGCCTTGTAAAGAAAAGTTTGTTTGTATTTAATACAACATAGTTTATAGGGATGCATTACACATTATAGTACATGATATTCATCTTACTAATAATTTTAATAATCAGTTGATTAAATGTTTATATTACACAACACAAACATAACTCTTGTGTATTGCTACTGTTTCTTTAAACATATTTTCTAATTTTTCTCTGGGGGTTGGATGTCCGAATGGTTAGCACTTGATTATCATTGAGTCAATTGGTGTGGTTTTCGATTCCCCAGTTGTACATGACAAGGAGTAGGGTCACTTGTCTAACCTCATGGCTTTTTTCTGGGTCCTCCAGTTTCCTCCCACTACTAAAAACCCCTACGCGCAAGCAAATTAATGAAATAAAATTGAACAATAATGTGTGAGTCCTGATATGACCTAGTTTGTGTTGACTGGACGTTAAACCACCCTTTCCTCTTTCTCTTTAAATTATTAATATGTGTATTACATAGCTGTATGATATATTTAATTGAAATCTCATGAATGGATTCATTAATATCTATAGGCAATTATATAACAGGTTGCTAAAAAAATTATTAGATCAATTATAACAATTTACCCTTTGGAATCATAATTTACATTCACCTTAACAGTATGATCAATACAAATATCCTGTTTCTTTTCTTTATAGTTATTTTATAGTTGAATATTTAGTTTTGCTTGTCATTACTGCACTAGACTCTGGAAGAGTTGTTAAACATAAGAGCTAAATGTGTCTAATGTAGGTCTTTTTTTATGCCATGAAATGTTATCTGAATTACCGGGGTATTAATTAGACATTAATTAACTTATCTAGACCATAATCAACAGTGGATGTCATCACTAGCCTGCAGTATTTACTGGATTAAAATACGTTTTGTGATATCACTGAATAGATGATTTAATATCAAAATGGATCATCAAAGCTTCATAATGTAGTTACCGGTATAGAAATGTGGCAAAACTTGCCATGCCTTTGGATTGCTTCTTCCAAGGTATTCACCATTAAGTCACATGTTAAGTGTAATCGCCATCAGTTCCAAGGCGACATGAGAATTCTGAATTAAGTTATTGTCAGTTGGCCTAAGTTGCTGACATAATTAAGTACATTTGCAGTCGACATAAGCTCAATTTTATGCCCATCTGTAGGTGCCTAAAGAGGAAACTCTAATTTGTTTGTTGTTGTGCACTAATCAGGGTATGTTCATTCTAAACCAGACCTTATTTTTTAATGAATGGTTTCTCTTTTATAGTTTGTATGTATAGTCAACATAGGTATTATTTTAATGTTGCTGATGAATTTCTTTTCTTTAATTTCAGGTGATCCAAGATGTCCATTGGCATCTTTTCTAAGATATGTCACCCATCTCCATCCTATGACCGATGCATTTTGGCAGCGACCGAAACGTCAAGTTAATGAATCTGATTATGTTTGGTTTGATAACACAGCCTTAGGAAATAGTTCGCTGAGTAAATTCATGCAGAAGATATGTTTACAAGCAGGTTTAATGGACAGCTACACAAACAATGCAATACGAGGGGTGTATATTCCAGCCGTAGAGAGTATATGCCGTGAAGATAGTGGGGCAACACAGACACAGTCACAGTCTGTGATGCAGGTTGTACCAGAACCGACCATTAAAATAGAAAAGTTAGAGGAGTCCCCATCATTAGAATCTCTTCAGGTAGAAAGTGGTGTCCAAGATGATGCTTCTTCCTCTGATAGTGAAATAAAAAGTGAACTTGATGATAGAGATGTTAATAGACTTGATGATCAAAGTTTAGGTGAGTGTGCTGTTATGTGTTCTAGTTAAAGGAGGGGGGGGGTCAAGTTTGATTCATTAAGAATATTTTAAAATGGAAAAAAAATAATATGAATGAGAAAACATTCACTAATAGATGAGAACTTAATGAGAAGGCTTTACTGCCTCAATTTATTATTATCACATGGATGAAATGTGTCACCTGTAATCATCAAAGGGGGGTTGGATGGATGGCAGAATGGTTAGCCTGCGCATGCTGTATCATAAAGCCTGTCATTGAGTCAATTGGCGTGGTTTGCTCTATTGCACTATTGCACAGCTGATCTTGCAAATTATTGAACACATTAAATTTCTGAGATTAATCACATCACATCAATAGATTAATATTTCAAGGTTTATATAATAAAACATTTAAATAACTTTGTAAAAGGCTTTATCATTTATATAATATTATTGTTTAAATCATAACAGGTTTAAGAGATTCTAAGATGGAGGTATTAAATTTACTTCAACGGCTAATGGTGAAAGATATCCAAAAATTTGTTGATTGGTTAAAAACTGTTCGAGTAGAAAAAAGTGGAGGAGGTACATTATTTTTTCAGTTTTATTGCAAATTTTTAGTTTGTCTAGGTCTGCATTATGACATCACTCTTTTTTTGCTGGCATAACCTGGAGATGTTTAGCAAAATATCGAAAGCCTTTAAAAAGGTTGGGGAGTATGACTGTAGCGATCTTCCAACATCTTACTTGCATTACAATTTATGGGGCATTATGAAGCAAAACCCCATTTGTGATAAGGTGTTTGCCAAAAAATTTTTTTTGCTTTTCTATACAATATATACATGTGACTACAGGGCTTAGTAGCCAGGTATTCAAGTTCAGGATCATATATTTCATATAGGGCAGTTTTGAGATTTGGATTTCAGACTTTCAGAGTTGACTAGAAAGGAAATAAACAGAAAATCATGTACAATATTTCTATCAAAAAACACCTAACACAAGATTGTCAAGCCTTTGTGCACATTTATAGCAGCAGCTAATTAATTAATGATAAAAATAGTAAGTGAATAACATTGAATATATTTTGAGAATAACGTTCTACTTATACTATCTCTTTATTTAAAGTCATCCTTAATACCAAAAAACTCGCCCATTTTTAAATCTCAGCAATTTGAAAATTCATAATTTTTGTTTCAGTTTATCTTTTATATTAAATTTGTTTTCCCCTATTTTTAGAATTAACTGTTTTGTGTAGTCCAGTTGATAAAGCAACCATTGATCCTGAAATAACAAATCCAGCCACCAATGGTGATAATAAGGGAAATAACTCCACTGGGAATGGAGTAGCCACACAGAATGGAGAGAAGAGTGTGGATGGTAGTAAAAATGTTCATGAAGCGAGTATGGAAAATGAACATATGGATTCTTTCGAAGGAATATCTATAAAACAAGTCGATTTTCTCACTCTAGATTCAACACATTGTTCATGTAAAGAATTACGTCCTATGAAAGTCACCATCCCTACCTCCGATACGCTTCTTGTTACAGGAATTACCGAAGATACACAGTTGCTACTTCACCGTAAGTGTGGTCAAACAGTTGGGTCAGAAAATCTTAAAGACAGAGTATTTCTTTCAGAAAATGATATGGATGTAGCAGAAGTGGCAGCCATGTTAAGTACACGGACACGGATCAGTTCACCAGTCATCACACCTCATTCTCATTCAAATTCAGACTTTCAATCCAGTTTGCCTCCAAGAAAAAGAATGACAGATTCTTTATTTCAAATGAACTCTCCGTCTGCGAAAAGATTGTGTAATATTCGAAATATTGATGAAGAATCAGAAAGTGACATTAATTTAGAGACAAATTTAAACTGTTTGAAACCTGCCACATTAAAGTCTTTGCCATTAAAACACAAGAAGAAAGTGAGATTTAGTTCAGGAATTCAGGCCTTTAAAATTAAAACAGAATCAATTCATAGTCTCACCAATTAACAGTTGTGAGGTTGGGATAAAATTGATTATACGAGAATAAAACATCTGGTTAAATATTAAATTGTTTAAATTCACTAAGTTTTTAAATTAGCATTGTAATAATTTTAGTATTTACATACCAGTATGTATATATATATGTATTTATCCATGTTATTATTATTTGTTATTTGTTATATATATGTAGTTTAATCTACATGTATTTTTACAACAACTATTATTTTGTATGTATATTTTGGCAAAAGTTTTGCAGAAAGAAATTTTGATAAGTTGAATTGAGCCTTGATATGTATATTTAGACCATAACTATGAATCTATTGACAGCTTTATTGTACATATACTAAATAGACCCTACCTACTTTATAGGTTAATAATAGGTACATGTACTGTATTAATAACATTGTTTGTCTCTTATAATATAGATATGATAAAACAATTCAGATTATGTGTAATGAATGTTGAAATGTGATATTTTAGAGATAATGTTGAAGCCTACTTGACATGCAAGAGATGGAGATTTGAGTTTTTTAAAAAAAAAAGTGCTATAATTTATTTATTATATTCTAATTGAGCTTGACAAATATTGGAATAAGTTTTGTCCAATTGAAAGATTTAATAATTTATAAATTTTATCCGAGCCTAAAATTGATAATAATCTAACCTGTGTTTAGTGCTTAATACTTATAGTACAGAATTTGTTGTAAATAACAAGATGTATCAGTTACATAGTGGTTGCTATGCATAGTTCAATAAGCAATAAAAAAAATGTCATTTTAGGTTTAATGTAATAATTAGATTTTGAGCTTTCTTTTATAGAAATAAACAGTCTGATATACATATACACTGTATACATAGAAGTGTTCTACTATAGATCTATATAATCTTATTGTCTGGCATTTACATGTAAAATTGTGTATCTTAAAGGTCCAATCTCTATTGTATTTTGGAGAATGGAACTGCTTAATTTTGTGTTAAATGCCCTTAAAACCGAGCAACTAACTCAATAACGTCATATGATTTCAAACGAATAAAACCCATCAGTCTTGATTTGGAAATGATAACTGGTGTCCCAAGTTGCATTATACAGTGTCTAGATAAAACCAGATGTGTAGGTGAAATTTACCTTTCGTTATTAGGTACAGCACAGCACGTGGGTCATACACTATATTGGCCTTTAAAGGAACGACAATAGTTTATCAGGTCACCCAACGAAAAAATTTACCTAAAATATTTAAAGGGTTACGTGTCCAGTCAAATCCACTCAATATTCTGATCTGAAATTTTGAGACAAAGAAATCACATCATTCCTCTCTATTTTGGCGCTTAAATTCCATACCTACACACACTTATTTCTGAGACTCTGTTAAAATCGGGATGGTCCCCATAAGCCTTGTACTGATAATCACACATTTATTCAAAACATGGTCGTAATCTGTTCATGGACAAGTGTACTATCAATTTCCCAAGAAACTTGAAAATACTTGAAAATTGTATGATATTCAACATTTTAGCTGCATGTTGCATCTACACAACATTTCAAGCCATCGACTAGCTCCAACTAATCTGGATGTCATCACACAAATATAAGATATTATGTCTTAATTATATCTTCATTGAAGTGAAGGCGACTTTTGTATAAATAATTGTGGTATATTATATGATAATTTGAATCTGATTTCCTACTTATTCTATTTGTAAATTCATGTACATTATAAACATGGAGGAGGGTATTTTACTACAGGCTTGCTAAATATTTCTGATATATACATCAAAGCACAGTTCTGTACTATCTCTGATGGTAAGAATCCGTTCAAAGTACTGGATTGCAAATTGTCAGTTGAAAAGTGGTTTAATTCCATTTAGTATACAAAGATATGATGAATTGAACATTTGTCAACATTGTCCTCCTCTGCAGACAATATAAATTGTATAATATGGTTGAAACAGGCTAACGCCACCGCCACCTATAATGTTTGCTAAAATCTTTTGATAAGCCTCTTTGTAATTAGGAGATAAACACTTCAGGTTTTGCATTTAGAGGGGTGTTATTGTCCAATAGACATGTCCTGAGATCATTAGGACCCAAGACGCGTAGCGTCGCGGGTTCTAATGTAAAATCTCAGGACATGTCTATTGGACAATAACACCCCTCTAAATGCAAAACATGAAGTGTTATAGACATTGTAACATGCTATTTTTGATTTTAAAAGAAAATACTAAAACAGAGGGGTGTTATTGTCCAATAGATGGTGTCTAATTGACCAATCAAAATGCGAGGTTTACTCTTAGCATGTTACAATCCTATTTAAACCAAGCCGGAGATAATCCAGTGTTGATATAATGATTACATTTCTTAATATAATAAATAGAAATTTGAGAGCATTTCAGCATTATTTATAAGCCATGAATTAGAAACATTGTTTGAAAAAATTCAATTGACGATTAACGGCTTTAACCAATTTTTAGGAATTTGTGGTAAACATACATTATTCAAGAGCTAAACCTGTCTATTTCAGGTCTTTCTTTAGGCCTGAAATGTTATATAAACTATTAATTAGATATTCATTAATAAAACAAGACCATAATCAGCTCTTGATAACATCAGATACCCGAGATTTTAGCTAGATTAGAATGGTTTGCCAGTTAGAAATTAATTAGATATTCATTAATAAAACAAGACCATAATCAGCTCTTGATAACATCAGATACCCGAGATTTTAGCTAGATTAGAATGGTTTGCCAGTTAGAAATTTAATTTAAATGAGAAAGCGAGGCTGAGTCTCAAATATACCAGTGCCCGGTGCTACAATCCACACATCTTGTCAAAATTACAAACAGTGAAAACTTGGTTCAGAATGAAGTAATTTGAATGAAATTTACAATATTTTCATTTTACATTATCTATTTTAAAGCTAGTATAGCAAATATTGTCCGTTCCTTATCTAAATCTTACAAAATGTATTTTTAAATAAACAAACAAGATAGTTTTGTAAAGCATGATTGGATAATTTGTACACAAACTAATATCTTGTATATCAATGCTCACAATGTTATTTGTTGGCCATTTGGATACAGAGACAGATGTTTTTCCTGTATAATTTGTTTATGAAAGATTTGTAAGTCCAGATTATTGTTGTTAAATTTGTTAATGAATGTTCAAGTTGTAAAAGTTATTTGTATAGAATAATAAAGATGACAATTAAATTTGAATATTGGGTTGTTTGACTCTTTCTTTAGCCTTTAACAGTGACAAGTATTTTTTTTTTGTAACATACCCCTGGCCCTGCCTATGTTCCTTGAAGTAAGGATATCTGTTTTTTGACATTCTCACAAGTGAATCAATCCCTAATACGAACAATTAAACACACAGCAATAATGCCTACAAATTATTTCGTATTTTTTTATGAGATTTTTTCAATCAGATCTGAAGAAGAGCATACAATTTTTGATGGAATATGACACTGTTTTGAGAAACGTCTTTTTCTTCTTGAGGAGTTGGTTGAGTTTTTGATAGACGTTTTCTCAATGCATTGAGCACTCATATTATTGTCTTTTGATATAGTTTTGGTGGGCGTTGGTTCTATATTAGAATTTACATCTTTATTCATTGGTAAGTTGTTTTGATTAGAAACCATAGTAGTTGCGGTCACGGTTACTGGCGCTTCTCCCTTGAAAGCTCTATTTGATAAAGTAATATTTAGAACTATTTGTTGCTCAGTTACATCTGGGCTTGAAATGTTACTTATTTTTTCTTTTTCTCCTTGTTCTTTGCACATCAGTTTGCCTGAAAAATAAATTACAAAAAAAATATTTATGGCATAGATGCAATAAATCTCACCTACCATGAACTACACTTCATCTTCTAAGTAAAATAAAACACCTGCTGATAGTTTAGAATTGGACTATGGGAATCAAACCTCATATTTTCTTATGTACGTTTTCATCACTTTCAAAATTTCTCATCATATACATAGTTCAGTACCCGGTATATCTAATCGTTTGACATAATTTGATTATGATGTGTCAAGGGACATAACTTTAATCTACTGCACGACCCCACATTTCAAACAAATTTACTGACAATAAAAATAAAAAAGGGAAGGAATAACTACATGTACGCTACCTTTGCTCGCAGCCCCCCCCCCCCCAGTATCAATATCGTTCCGACGGAGGCCATACATACATGTAGGCCTACAAGGGTCAAGGGTCAAGGCTCATGAAAAGGTAAGGGCCCCACCTAGAAGGCGCAAAGTCGAAGAACATTCAAAGTGAAACCGGAAGTAAACAAAATCGAAATTCAAAAATCAACTCCATAAGAATTTTTAGCCATTTGGAGTAGTTCAATACAAAAAAAAAGTTTTCGAAAATCGGAATTTAAATGGCGGCTGAATATTGATTTTAATGTTTTTTTTGTAAAATCCAATATGGCGGCCAAGGTCTCTGAAAATAAAAGATAATATCTGGGGCTAACCATGTAATTTTTTTAAATTTAATTTTAAAAAGTTCGCGAAAAAATTTGATGGCATCGATGTGTTCCTTAAGAAAATCTTTGATGCCAATATTAATCGAGCGAACTTCCTAATTTCGAAAAACCATCAGTCAGAGTCCATATGCGATTCGTCCAAAGAATACAAAAATGAAAACCCGACGAAGATCCATTGAGAAATAACAGAGACATGGGTAATCTGAGATTATTTTTTGTCCCATTTGTAAAACAATTACTGTTGGTGAAAATGACCCAATTTATATTTAAAAAATAGGCCAAAGGAGGCCAATAACATCTACTTTGGTAGATTGTTGCCACCATGCACAGTTTTGGCTGCACAAACTGACTCTATACCGACTATCCCCCCTCCCCCTCGAAATAAAAATATATATAAATATATATAAAAGGTCCGAAACAGTAACAAATAAACTGCAAAAAAACTCAAAATTTTATTATTATTCTTTTAAAGGGTCAATCCCGATAATGTTTTTGAGAATAAAACTCTTTAATTTTGTGTTAAAATCCATTAGGATCCCATACCTTAGGGCCGAGCAACTAACTAAATATATGTGATACGTTTTCAAACAACTTAAACCCACAGTCTTCATCTTGAAATGGAGTCCGGTGGCCCAAACTGTCTTATGCGGGGATTTGATAAAACCAGAGTTTTATTTTATAAAAATAATGTGTCGGTGAAATTTACGTTTTGTTATCTAGTACAGCACATGGACCATTCACCGTGTACACCTCTGAAGGAACGGGAATCGGTTATCGGGTCACCCAACGAAAGAATTGCCCCAAAATCTTAAAAAGGTTACGTGCCCAGATAAGTTGTTTTAACGCTCACGTCCAAACGACTCAATATTTTGAGCTGAAATTTTGAGTCAGAGTATATACACCAGTCTTCTATATTTTGGCGTTTAAATTTCATACGTACTCAGACTTTTATTTTTGAGGCTCTGTTCTATTCGGGACTGTCCCTTTAAAAACATAATATGGCCTGTTATGATTCTAAAATGATCATACAGACTTGTTAAAAAGCAGTCACTGATTATCGAAGTGTACAAATTTCCTGGCCGCAATATTATAAACGGATTATCTTTTATTTCAACTGAGTAATGAGAAAAACTCGGTTTCCTAGGCCTGTGCAAGCGCTTTACTCATTCATTATGTATTTTAAACCTATGTACCCGCACTGATCAGTCCACTGTGTACCAACTTACTAGCTATAAGCTAGTTATGTAGCACGCCCACACCAAATGGTTCATTTATATTTATACTAACCCGTCTGTTTATCTTGAATAATATCGAGGTTTTTAAACCACTGTTTAAATGTTGTCACGTCATCTGGGTTGAGTTGGTTTATTAACATCTCGAACTGTTTCTGGGCAGTAGTTAAACTTACATAATTCACATGAGATTCTAAAAAATAAAAACAAAATACATTTATGCCGATTCTAAGAAGATTTCGATAACAGCTTAAAAAACCCCAAGAAAGTTAACCTTTACATTGTGGTTTAGAATAATGCGGCACCTATAAAGAAAGGGGCATTAATTATTATTTCCATGAAAGAATTTATAAGATAGTTATGCATGGTTTAATGGTCGAGAGCGAGACATTAAGTAATACATGTATATTGATACTGTACGAGGCATTGACAAAGTTGATATAATATGGAAGGCAGACACATCCAATCTTACTAGAAAATACTGGATTCCCTGCAAAGCACACATGAGGCGCATACCGGGCAGAAATTTAAAGATAACTAACTAGATCTATTTGTTAAGGCCAACTCAATTTTCGTCAAGATCGCAGAGATGTAAATAAGGTTAGGGCGCGTGATTGTTGGCGACATTGCAGGGTTAGCATTGGCACTAACCTTGTTTACATCCCGTGACCTTTGATCTTGAAGTTAGCCTTATCAATAAGATCTAATCAGGGTAAGTCACGTAACAAACAATAATGTTTAAAATAGATTTCTAGGGCGGGGGGGGGGGGGGGGTTGTTTCTTGCACCTTAACTAGTTTGAGAGGAATTTGATGTAATTGGTTGTTAGATAAATTAGTTTCATTATGTTTTAAATCCAAATATATCATCAACTCCCACAGTTTGTATCAGGAAGCATCAAAATAAAGGCGCGAAAATAGATCCAAAATGTCTACAAATCGCTATCACCCTTTGATAACAATACATCCTCGCGATGTACCTAACTCCGGATTAACCATGGTGGGGGCCCTGGCCTGGAACATGTGGGGGGGGGGGCGGATCACCGACCTCGATTGCCGAAGTCGCGAACCCTTTAATGTCATGTGGTCGGTCAGACGCCGACCCAGAAAGCGGTGATAGGAGGGGCCCTTCGCCTATGGGCGCGGAACCCTTGTCTGGGGTCCTCCCTCAGATAATTTTGAATAATAACGATGCACGAAACACGTTTTTCTGCCATTGGGGTGATATCTGAGTGGCAATTTTGTATTTTATATGGCGGCAGATTTTTTGGGAGAGGCATTTGCTAATGGTGTCCGCAACTGACCTTGGGTCCGCGCCTGTGGTGGCGCCCGATAGCCTCCACATAAGAGATATAAGAAAGTTTGGATCAGGTGTAGGCGCCATTAAAACCGACCGACTCATCAGTGCCTTATAGAAGCATCACTATGTGATCACAATCAAGTCTATTAATTTATAATTGAAAGGTTCTCATTTTTTTGGGAGGGAGAGCCTGTGCTCCATGGTTAATCCGGCCCTGGATGTACCAGTATAAAACGTACTTCGTTTATCACTATCAAAAGTCTGATTAGTTTAATGTTATAATGAAAAAAGAGGAAACAATATTTGGGAAAACATTAACCTGTTTCAGAGAGATTGCTCTGTCTTTCATCAAGATGGCCACCATCTTCCACAACATCAGATAAACTTGCTTCAGATTCATCAATATACATGTTACCTTCTTCATCTTCTGTTTCATCATCACTCTCATCAACATCATAATCAATAGTTTGATACTTGTTCTCTATCATTTCCTCTTCCATCAAGGGTTCTTGTTTTAAAGCAGTTCTACAATCACTTGACAATAATCTCTCTATTTTCGGAATGCATCGTTTCACCTCACCGCTTTTTAATTCGACTTTTTCATCTTTTACGTCACGTTTTGTATTTTTGGTGTCTGTCATGGGGTTATCTTCATGTGAATATTTATTTCTGTTGTCATTAGGTTTAATGAAAACAGTTTTGGAATGTTTTTCAGACGATGGAAGTGACAGGTCTTGGGGAGCTTCGGTGGATTCCAGTGGTACCGCATTTGGATTCATTCCCGTTATTTCACGCACTTGTCGCACCATATCATTTAGTTTATTAATTCCCATAGCAATGGTTTTATACCATGACTGACATTCGTTAGGGTTAAAGACATTTATACCCAGATAAAATGGGGCATATTGATAGTTCATGGTCGGAGTGCGTTTAGAAGCATATAGTTTGTAAATCCTTACCGGATCTCTGTCGGGTGTATCAGGCAACGCGTACACCACCGGTTGGCACTGCTTTAAATATTGTAACGTACATCTTTGAAGCATTTGCTCTGAGAATGTGATATATTCTCGTCCATTTTGGTCTCTGTCCAAAATAACGTCACCCCATAACAACTTCTTGTGTTCTGTTGCCTTTCTCAATTTAAGATACACCACAAAAACAAAGCAGAGGGTTTGGGAAATGGAAGCTGGACTATAAGGCCCCATTTCTCTAGCTTCAAACGCCCTGTCTAGAGTTTTATCTTTCAAACTGGCGACGTTAAACGTGTTATTTTGCTTTGCACCTTTACCCATTTCACGAAGAATTTTCTGTTTTACCTTCAATGTATGCCGGGTGTTGGTGAAAGCAATATCCTTAGTAAGCGAAGCTGGATAACCATTTATTTTCAAGTATCTTTCTATACTGGCCAACATAGATCGTAAACTACAAGGTTCGTATTCTGTTTTATCTGTTTTACGAACAACCATGAAAAAGGTACAAAGATGCTTATCCAGTTCTGCTTCAGGAATATCTTGTGGCTGACGCATCTCATTGACAGAAGTAAGGTAACTCAGAAAGATCTTCATGTCCGCTCCAGTCTTCCGATTAGTGTGTTTGTTATTTGAGTTTGATGAACTTTGGAGGGTTTCGTCCGCAGCTGCTGCAGCTAAGGTGTCCAATCCAGAATGTGAGTACCCATCTTCTTCTTTTATATCCTTGCTCTTCATCATAATAAAATCATCAGGTACTGAATGTTCCCGAGAATTTCCTTCGCTCCTGTCCATTGCTTCGTTTGTTTTGGGTTTATTCTGAAAATAAATTAAAAGAAACTGCAAATTCTCGATCAGTCCACAAATAATTAACCTTATTCGAATTAAAACCAATCCAGGGACGCATATGAAAATATGAATTGGATAACAAATAATGTTAAGTGTAGGGTTTGTCGCAGACTATTGAACAAATCCCGTTTTCTTATATCCAAAATGTCGCCGGTGGGATATTGTAATTTTGGAACATGTATAAAGTTCTGGACGTACGGAAGGAAATGAAATGGGGGTTAAATTTAAAGGATGCAGGTTTCTATATCAATATCACCCACAGTCTAAGACAATGCAAACACGACATGTTGGTCTATTTAATTCAACATTGGTGCTGCTATCTCACCATGAAACGATGTCCAATATTTATGACAAAATGAACATTTTACAATTGGCACCTGAATTTGTAATGAAGTGACTCGATAAACGAGGCTAACCATATTCCACTGTGCAGGGGAGAATGCTATCGGTATATAGATAGGAATAACCAGACGCCAACCACTGTCATTCAATTTGGATTCTTCGTGTAATTCGCCGAACATAAAAACAGAAAAGGCTGAATGCAAATCTGTTTATATACATTCATATTAAACTATTATATGCTCTTCGACCCATTTGTTTCCATTTCTATAGGTGCCAAAACAGACATTTAGCTCCTGAAATGCCCTAATTTTCCGCACCAACCGGGATAATGAAGACGGACTTACCCCATGCGGGGTGCTATGGGAGAAAAACTTGCCCTGACAGCAGCACTCCAGTCTACCCCCTTTTACGAATTTTTAATATCAAGGGTTCTTGTAGGCCTACGGTGCACAATAATTTGATTAGACGCTGTTCCTTTCCAGCTCCCGGGTGACAAAATGCATACTTTTTTTTAACCCCAAATTTGCATTGTAATTTGTTTTTAGAAACTGTGCCTTTGTTATTGGGTAACAATTTCTTTACTCTTTTAACATTTCTCTCTTGGGTTTTAATGTTATGTTTTTATAGTCCCGTGTATTAGCTTACGGTACTTAACAAATAAATCGTAGCCTCCGATACTGACATTGATACATTTTGATAAAGCGTGACAACTGTTGATTTATTTGAAGTGGTTATACATATATTATTATTGGAGGTTAGAGAAGACAAGACAACTACTGATCCTCTTTTAAAAATCAATCATTATTCAAAGTTTTAAACGCATTCTGCTCATTAACAAAAGCGTAATATTGATCGTTGGGTATTATAGATTTTGATGCAGGCATATAAATATTCTTTAGAAGAAAAGGAGTCGGGTTTTTGAAAAGCGTTAACTTTATCATTTTGTACTTTTTATGTGGTGACAATGCCCGGCAGTGGCAATAAATCTACGAATAGTAAATGTACTTGTAAGATCTAGATATTTATAGACAAAGCTCACGATGCACTTTATTCTGTATGTATATATAATTTACCTATGTTTCCCTGTGTATCTTGGTACATTACCTGTTTAGATACTATCAACCACTGAGATTCATTGTTGACGATGACGTTTAGTATTATCCCTTGTATAAACGTCTGACAGACACTGTACGTTAGTACACTAGCAATATGTTTACATATCTCACCTTATGTAGTAGTTATCTCATGGTTAATATATCCAATAAACTAGACACGATGATATTAACCCACGTCCCTATCTCCACAGCTCGCGCACACTCAAAACGACGAATTTATTAATTATTACATAGGTTATCACACGGTTGAGAACCTTTTCCATCTTCGGTTTATCGCTCTGTGTGCAATACGTGATAACTCATCAAATATACCGTAGTCTTGTGCAACCATGTCTGATAATCCCTTTGCATTTTCTTCATCATTTCTGTCTATTTATTCGGGACTATTACTTGCCATATATTTACTTGCGACTGGGTATACGAGGAAGATCTCTACCTGATAGATGTTATTATCATGGATTTAGCCGCAGGGTTTGAAAATGGTATAGTCGTTCATGATGAATGTGATAACATGTTTATTACACTTATGCGTGATGTCACGTGATTAATACCGACAGCATAAAAACCAATACAGACGCTGTGTATAGATTTTATCATGTATTCTCGCTGGTTTATCATGTTTTATAACCTATACAATTTATATATTATACTTAGGATGGTCTTACTTAATATTTATCAGATAATTTATAGGCATATTTTCAAAACATAAAATAAAAACAGTGAAATGGTCAGAATATCACGACTACACGTTGTTATCCCTTTCCCTAGAAAATAAAGTGTTTACTTTAAATAATATCCACCATATTCACAATAACCTCGGTACGTCTGATTGTCTAACATGCATGCATTGGCCTATAGAGTGACGTAATTTGTTGCCTTCTTTGAAAAACACTACAAAGTATGCACGACTCGTAAATTTCATGTTTACGTATCTCAGCAAGAATAACCAATTTGAAGGTGTTTTTGTCTATATTTGAGACAATCAGGGAAGATCGGCAAAAGCGTAATCGCCTCTTTAAATCACCAGCCCATTAAGAATTTCTGGCTGAAATCAAGTTTGACTCAAATTCGAGGGAAAAAGAGCAATTCAACTAGATTAATATTATGACATACTGGGTCAAAACAATCAAGCCGGCTTTACCTATAAATCAAAGGCCAATGGCAATTGGAGGAACCTTATAAGTGGAATAGCCTAGTGCCCCTCTTCAGCTAAATCCAGCACTGATTTGAACGTAAGCGGGAATAATTCGACATTATGGTCGAATGTATTCCAATTTCAACAAGGTTCCACTTTATATTTCATCCCATTTACTTTCTTAAATATTGGTTTAAAATTCCTAATTCAGTCTGGTAATGATTTTTTTTCATGTCCAGTATTTCGGTCACAATCTTGGATTTTTAAAAATATATTTGGGTTAAAATTAAAAACATATTAAAGTCATCAATTTTTTGAAGTCTATATGCTTTATTGCCCATTAAAATAATTTATGAACTTGGTAATATCCAGGATTCGATTTCGTGATTAGATACCTTAAAACTCAAAATTAAGCCTTAGGTACTTTATCGTTGACAACATACTGAAACTAAAATTGTTGTAGTCGTCTTTATCTAGTGTAACTGAAAGATATACGATATTTTGAAATTCAACGGGGCCATTTTCCAATCTGTTTGTCATTTTTCTTGTAGCCTTCCTTATTTACAGCGAGAATTTCAAATTATTTCTATGTCTTTTGCTCAATAGGTTATCAACTCACTATTTATTATACGATCATGGGCATTATTTCCCTTCCATAAAAAAAAATCACTGACACACTATAACACCATAATTACCTCCCTTGTTTCTCACTGACAACCATTTTCCAACGTTGGAATTTGAAGTTGAAAATGATATTTTTGCCAATTTCTCAGCTGACAATAGTGAATTATAGGATTATTCTTTAACAAGGTAGGACTGTTTATGGATACCATCAATTTTAAGGCTATATTTTAATAAATTTTAAAAATATGAATTTGTAATTTCCGCTTTAAAAACAACGAGTATTTAAAAGATCTATAAAGACTTGACTGTATATCGTGTTCACAAACTTTGATGTGATCTAGTGAACAATACACACGAATTTAAAAACACAAGAGTCTAGGTCTGACCGGACAAATGAACGGCGACCGAGAGTGAATACTGCATACCATATACGTTCACGTGTAGGAGTATTATTGGCATTGAGTTAGTTCGAACGCATGAAAACATTTTCGGAGACAAGGCCCCGAGTTCACAACGCATTCTCAGGCTTAGGTTGAGAATTTACTCAAAATTGATCGCCTTATTTTAACAAAAACATAGCCCTTTATTAAACTTTTGTTTTTTTAATATAATAAATACACCAATAAGATGCTATATGCAAAGTTTTGTGTTTCTGGATCAAATATATTTCTCATAAAGAGTGATTGAAAGTTGAGTAAATTCTCAACTTAAGCCTGAGAATCAGGGGCCGCGGAGCCGGGGGGGCTAGGGGGGCTTTAGCCCCGGCAATAATTTTTAATAGTGAAAATAAAATGTCGCCAAAAGCTCAAAAAAGCGAAAAAAAGGTTATGGGGGGGGGGGGTATGGTCAGTAGCCCCCCCGAAATCGGGCCCGCTCCGTGGTCCCTGCTGAGAATGCTTTGTAAACTTGGGGCCTGGTTCTAACAACAAGAAAAAATAAACAAAAAAAGAGAAGAAAAAATGCTGAGCACCTTAAAATTTGTGTTTGAAAGGCGCGCCCGGTGTGTAAATTAAGGATTCTAACCTTGTAATACAAATGAGATTTACCTTTTTATATTGTTACTATCTGCTAATCTTGTCGACAAAGGAAAAATGTGTTGATCTGCGTGTGATACTTA